>OW026451.1:57872629-59270194 GCA_932274525.1 Podabrus alpinus | reverse complement strand
AATTATTCAATAGTTTCAAATTAAACAGAATCACAACAGATCCGTGGAATAGGCCTACCGGGGAAACCACATTAAAAAAAACGCGCTAAGTACATTACCTCAAAAGTGGCGTGGAAACGTGTGCATATTATGACGATTACAACTCTTTCAACTTTTCGAATCGTTATATCTCAAAAACGGTGACTCTTAGGAAAAAAAGTATTTAGACATTTTTTATAGATAATTATCTGATCTACAATTTTTGAATGGGATAATTTTATGATAAAACTTACCGTTTTGCTGAAAATCGCGAAAAACCCGTTTTAGTGACCTTTGACCCCGAATAAATATTTTTCCAGGTGTCGGATCGATGAGGACTTTTTAGATTTCATTTATGATGGTGTTTTGAACAATCCTACCAATTTTCAGCTGGGTGCGAATTATTGTAACCTCACTCCTATTTTTTGGTCTAATTTGACCGGACTATAATGTTAAGTGGGTAAACAGTAAATAAAATTCCGGAAAATTTATCTTTTTCTTTAAATTTGGTGCCCCCCCCCCCCCATTACAAAAAGTTACGAGCTGCCGCTGAAATCGACAATGAATGTTCATTCAGACGCTTATATACATGCCAAACTTTAGCTTGCTTGAAAAGGGAAGGATCTCGGGTAGTGGAGTTTGTACTCAAGAAAACAATTTACTTAAATCGACCGGTTTTCTTGAGTACAGACTCCACTACCCGAGATCCTTCCCTTTGATATTGTCTGGAGTAAGAATTTCGATTGTGTTTAGCTTGCTTGGTTTAAAGTATTTTTGTTTTCCATGACCAAAGTTCTTAGGTAGTATTTTTACAGTTGACTGTAAATTCGTGTGACTTTTTTGTCCAAGGAACCCTTTAAATAGTCTTAAAAATTATTAAGGGCCCCTATTTGAAGAGATCTATTGCTTTTGTTTACATGAGATTCTGTAAGTTATATTTCTATCTATCTTTTTTGTCGTATTTATTAGAAAACTTAACTGGAGTTTTATTTCGTATTTTATTTCGGGACACCTTAAAAGATCACCAGGAACCCCCAAGGGCCACGAATCACAGTTTGAGAAAGTTTATCTATTGCTATTATAATAAAGGTGAAAGTCACTCATTTATCAAATCTGAGTTATTGACAAAATAATACGTATCCTTTTTCCATGTGAATAGACATCGTGTGATTATATATGGACAAAGTCCTTCAAGTTTAATTTTCACCATTCAAATTTTCTTATTTTTAAGTCAAGTTTTCTTTTGTGTATAAAACACGATAAAACTTGAAATTATTAAAAAAAAGTTTATTACCGCACATTGCATTAATGTTCTCTTTGATGATATCAATCAGCTAATGGTTTCAAATTCTACTTGTGCACATACAACATTCAAAAAGTTTTCCATATTTACCATCATATACATATTTTTGTAAGAAGACCTTTTGAGATAATATCTAATCAATTTAATTTTCCAAAAATATCCAAACTCTACATTTCAACTTAAAATTTTCTTCATCCAATTTTTACATGTCCATCCTATTCAAAAATTCAATATCTAATCTCCTTTTGTCCGTTATCTTCGCACTGCGCTGTTCAACATTTTTAACACTCTTCTTTTTTGGTAACCAACTTTCAATTAATTTCTGTCCTTAATGAAAACATCAATTATTTTAGTTTCCGTATTATTTTGCAAAATGAAAAATTTCAAATAAGTTAATCTTTTTTTAAATTATGCAAGGTTTAAGTGAGCTTATCAGATCTCCACAAAATTCAAAAAATCCATATACTTCATGGCAGTATATTCACGCAAACATTTTTTGTCCCTACAATTTAAGATAAATTTTTCATTTTAATACGTATTTCTCATTCGAACCCTATGAAATCCTCTCATAGCCATTACATAGTGCTTCCAGGTCAATACACAAAAAAAAGTTTATTACCCACTTGGACGCAAATTTATGTTCTAATTTTTGAATAAAGTTATTTAAAAAAATTGAATTTATTTAATAATGCAGCTAAACTTCAAATAAAATACGACGATATAATATGCAAATAGATTAAAAAGACGATACAAGTTACAAATTGTGTCAACCACCTACATAAATATAGGGAGATGGATTTTTCTTGATAGCACATTACTTTGGGAAGGTTAAATATTTGGTTTAATAATTATGTAATTTGACCGATTATAATTATTGTCCCATTTCTTTCTGTGCTTGCAAAGTCGGGGGCTCAGAATGCTGAACCGATTGTTGTAAGTATTCACAAAGAAATAAATACCATCTCACACAATTGCGTCATTTTAGCTTCCACATACTATTCATTTATAAAACTTTTGTTATGCGTTTTTGTTAGTTTTTCTATTTTATATAGGGTGCCACAATAAAAACTGATGAAGAAACTGGCAAAATTGTGATTGCTCGTGTTATGCATGGTGGAGCTGCAGACAGATCTGGATTAATTCATGTTGGCGATGAGGTGGTCGAAGTGAATGCCATTAACGTTGAAGGGAAAACACCAACCGACGTATTGACAATACTCGTAGGTTGTATTCTATTTTACACGACAATTTTTTAATACTATATTTTAGCAAAACTCGGAGGGCACCATCACGTTCAAATTAATACCGGCTGATGGAAAAGGAAACGTGAGAGAGAGTAAAGTTCGAGTTCGAGCTCATTTTGACTACAATGCAGTTATAGATCCTTACATTCCATGTAAGGAGGCAGGACTTGATTTTGTTAAAGGAGATGTTTTGCATATTGTTTGTCAAGATGACGCGTACTGGTAAGTTTTATTTCATACATCCATATATCTGAAAAAAAACAATAGCCTATTGTTGAAAACTTATGAGATAATTTGAATTTTATTGTCTATTTAACTTGTTAATTTTTAAAATAATAATTTTCATACGCCTATCATTTATATAATTTTATTTGTGCAAAGGTGGCAGGCACGCAAAGAAGGTGATCGTAACATGAGAGCAGGTTTAATACCAAGTCGAGCCCTACAAGAACGAAGAATTATTCATGACAGAACTCAAGCAGAATCGGAAAACGGGACGGGTGAGTTAAAATTTCTTTTTAACAATTCTGTACCTGCATTTCTGCTTTGCTTTAAAAAACGTAGTTTTTGCATTACCATCAACCACTAACCATGCTATGTCGGCCTTAGGGCTTTGCTCTGTTTCAGCTTTACCTGTTATTACCTGCAGTCAGTCCCCGAAATCCCCTCGTTGTGCATCCAAACCTAAAACTAAAAAAATTATGTATGACACAGCCGAAAACGACGACTTTGACCGTGAGCAGATTGCTACATACGAAGAAGTAGCCAAATTGTATCCCCGACCTGGTTTATATCGCCCTCTAGTTTTAATTGGAGCTCCTGGTGTTGGCCGAAATGAACTTAAACGGCGTCTAATTGCTACCAATTGTAATAAGTACAAAACCCCTATTCCGTGTAAGTAATGAAATATTATGTATTTGTGCGGTAATTTTTAAAGAGAGATTTTTAGATACTTCGCGGCCAATGAAACCAGGCGAAGTTAATGGAAAAGAATATATTTTTGTGTCGCGTGAGAAAATGGAAGAGGACGTGGAAGCAGGAAAGTTTATAGAATTTGGTGAATACAAAGGAAACTTATATGGCACCTCAGCTGATAGTGTAAAGTCGTTGGTCTCTTCCAATCACATGTGCATTTTAAATCCACATTATCAAGCATTGAAAATGTTACGAATACCTCAATTGAAACCTTATATAGTTTACATTAAACCGCCCTCTTTGGAAGTTCTCAAAGAAACCCGAAACGCACTCCATGCTAGATCCACTTTTGATGTTAACAATTCGAGAGGTTTCACAGTAAGAAATGTATTTTATTTTTGTGGCATCGGCACTAATAAAATATTTTAGGATGAAGAATTTAATGATATTATTAAATCATCTGCTCGAATTGAATTTTTGTATAGTCATTATTTTGATGAAACAATTGTTAATGAAGATTTAGCTGTTGCATTTACTCACCTAGTTGATGCTGGCAATCGTTTGGAAACGGAGCCACTTTGGGTACCAGCATCTTGGGTTCAGTGATTTAAAAATTGTTATGTAAGCCAAATAATAAACATATTTTACCATTTATCTAAAAATTAGAAATTAACCCATCGATATTGTTCTTTTTATACCACTCAAAGGTACCTACTTAACTGTTAAAAATATAAAAATATTATCCTCAATTTAATAAATTAAATTGTGCTATGATCTTACAAAAAGTAAGTATCTTTGAACATTTTTTATCAATTTGCTTAATAATAATAATTATTAATAATTAAAAAAAATGTTATCTAAGATACTCACATGTCATTAGGCTAACATTAAGTTTGAAATAAAATTGTTAGCATAAACTTCTTGTTATTGATTAATTTAACTATGTACTTTTATTTTTTAACTAAATTTATTTTTATTTCAGGTTAAGTATTCATTAAAAAATTATTTGACTGATCGTACGAAAAAAAGTATAAATTTTATTTTGTAAAGAATTTAAAAAGAGATATTTTTTGTAATAACTTCAATCGACGTATGTCTTGTCGTTTTTGAGTTACAGCAAAATGACCATTTTGGGACCTCCCGTCGCGAACTTCGTCCCTCCCAACTGGGAAAATATAGTATATTATTCAGGACGTCAATATGAACAACTCGACAAATTTTTAAAACTTTCCTAGTGATTCTCGCTATTGCCAATCGTCCTATTGGAAATAGAGGATTCGTCCTCTACTGTCAATTTCTCTTTCATGTTCTTGAACCCCAATATATAGCATCACTTTTCATCGGCTAGAAAAGGATTTAAAAACAGAAGCTTTCTGAAGAATAAAACAAAAGAATTAAAAGAAGCGGATTTGCCTTGAGATCAAAAGTAAATTTAATCGGATCGAAAGAGAGGGTTTAGCAGTGCGAACACACTCGGCTCGGCACCCAGCTCAGCTCCGTTTGCTAAGAAAATTAACCCTTTACTTTGCGCCTTTAATATTATTTAAATTAATTATTTTAAACTTTTTATATTTAGTTATCTTAATACTTGCGATTAGATATTACGTTTTATTCGCTGATATTTCGACAAATTTATAGAATTTTGGAAATAAATAATTAAATGAAAATTATTGGTAAATACTCCTTTAAGTTATCTACATTTTATCAAAAAATGAATTGCGTTACAAATTTAATGGGATTGGGTAGTCAGTATTATACCGGGTGTTCATTTTAAAACTTCCAGCAATTAATATCTCAAAAACCAAAAGTCAGATGAAAAAATGTTTCGGACAAAAGTTGTATGATAGCGAGGGGGAAAGAATATGGCATCATTGTTTTTTTAATTTATTGACCTTTTCAAGGTCATTTGAAGGTCAACTTTGTTTTTTTAAATGGCACCTTATATTTTTTTTAGCAGATTCATATTTTGCATGAATAAATAAACAACTTTTGTTGGAAAATTTTTTTTTATCCGACATTAGGCTTTTCGAGTAAGATACGTTGAAACTAGGGACGCGCATGAATGGATTATCGAGATTCCTTAAAGGATATAATCAACATTGTTAATCAAAATTTAATATTTACAAATGGGGCACATTTTGAAAATTTGTTATGAAAACACTCGTTTACAAACATTTTTTCCACTGTTTAATACTAGTAAATAGCCTTCTAAAACTTGTAAATATTAAATTTTGATTAACAATGTTGATTATATTATTTTGTTTCAACGCATCTTACTCGAAAAGCCTAATGTCGGATAAAAAAATTTTCCAACAAAAGTTATTTATTTATTCATGAAAAATATGAATCTGCTAAAAAAAATATAAGGTGCCATTTAAAAAAACAAAGTTGACCTTGAATAGGTCAATAAATTAAAAAAAACAATTATCCCATATTCTCTCCCCCTCGCTATCATACAACTTTTGTTCGAAACATTTTTTCATCTGACTTTTGGTTTTTGAGATATTAATTGCTGGAAGTTTTAAAATGAACACCCGGTATATGTAAATAATTGAATCTTAATTAGTTTTTATAAGTCATAACTAAAAAGCTTACTATAAAGTTCTTCATTTGTCTAAAAATTGGCGAAACTGTAAATAATTTTTAAGAGAATTGATTTAATGAATTTTTAATGTATTTCGAAAAAAGAAAGGTTCACGACGCAATGAAAATTTAAAATATCTAATGTATAATTAATTTCTTAGGAATCAGAACATGTTTCTTAAAAATCCATCTCGAACACAATAAAGAATAATAAATTGTTCGTTTAAAGAGTTTAAATTCAATACTATGTCTAAAAAATTTGTAATCTTAAATTTGAATGGAGAAACTTATACAATGTCCACATTTATTTATTAAAAAATATAGTATGTAGATACAATATGCTAAATTCAAGATTTCAGCGAATATCTATTGAATCAAGATCAATTAAATGCTCCTTCTTTGCCACAGATCTTTAGTGTCTTTCAATAGGGGCACTCGAAATTTATTAAGTTATACCGGCCAAGTTGTTAAAGCAACATCTGTCAAATTTGTTGTGAATTGTTCAGAGTGTATGGCACATCACCAAGGAAGGTTATAGCGTTGAACAACGTATGCAAATCATCAAATTTTATTTTCAATATCAGTGCTCCGTTCGAGAAATCATCTTTCGAGAGAATCACCTTTAGCGACGAGGCCCATTTTTGAACGAATGGATGTATGAACAAGCAAAATTTTCGCATTTGGGACGATACCAATCCACACGAAATACACCAGCACCAAATGCATCTCGAGAAAAACACTGTTTGGTGCTGATTTTGGTCTGACGGAATCATCGCTCCGTACTTCTTCTAAAACTAAACTGGCGTTGCCATAACCGTCAACGGCGAGCTCTACAGATCGATGATAAGCAACTTCTTGTGCCCCAAATTGGATGATATGGATACCGACGATTATTACCGGATAAATTACCGGATCAATAAATTATAGCTCAATCAGAACTAATTTATTTTACCATTGTTTTATATTTATATTATTTGTTATAAATACGAGTAAGAGGTTTGTTTTCATATAATAGAGCGTGGTGTATATTAAAATTTATATTCATTTCTTGCTACGAATGGTCTCGTATCTTAGTGTCATCTTAATTTTAAGAAATAACATTAATTATTATTTTGCACATAAAAATATGTAGGTATTATCTGAACCACTAAAGAAAAGCCCTGCGTCATCAATAATTCGTCATCAATAGTTGAAGATCAGACAACTTATTATTTTGCATCTTTGTCCCTCTTACGTTAAACGATATAAGGAAAATAAATATAATGTCATGTCATTTCTAAGTTCATAAAATAATGACGTAGGGCTTTTCTTTCGTTGTTCAGATAATATGTTTATTTGATTTAATTTAAGTGCGATTGAATGGATTAAATGACCACAATATACTAAATACACTACTACTAGAAAATATAGACTTTTCGGATCTTAAATTTTCGTCCGAGCGTTATTTATCATCTTCCAAAAACCAATCTCTATAACTTTCAATTTTATTCTTCCAATATTCTAAAGAGTCAAATAAAGAATTATTTAAAAAATACTTCAGTACCTATTTTTCATTTCACCTGTAAGCTCATCCATACAACCATTCATTCCTCCATATTGTTGAGGCACATATTTCTGATCGATAACATGTTCCAAATTTGTAGACTTTTTCTTACCATAAACAAAAAACTAGAAGAATATTATTTATAAAAATTTTATTTATCTTCTACTTTTGTTGTAAAAAAAGATAAAATAATGAGTTTATCTTATGTCAATAAACTTAATTTATTGTGTTTCAAGTTAATAAGTGGGCGATTATTCTTGTAGCAAGTATATCTGAAAAATTATAACTGATTTCTAGCGCCAATCTTTGCATTTGGATATCACATTGAGGATTTTAATATAATTATTCCCCGGAATTATGGACACTGTAACCGGATATTAATTAACATTGAGCATACCCTAAATTTAGTTCAATCAATTTATTTAGTACGTGCTGCTGATTTTAATTTCAAAAGGTTTTTCTCAAGAAAATCGAGGCAAAGAAGTCATTAAAATATAATGAAATTGTACCCAACGCAATTTTTGGTGAGAAAAGAAGTCGTTGAAAAACAAATAAACTCACCCTGCTTTTCATTTTTTTTGACATAAACGACTTCATTATGTTAAAGATGGTTTCAAATCCTCATGGAACGTTTACGATGTGACACTCTTTAATTCGCATAGGATAGCATTGCAGCATACAGTAGACAATTTTTCTTAAAAGATTTGGAGTAACTTGCAATATATAACTTAAAGGGAGGGCTTCACAATCGACACATGCTAAGGTACCTCTTACAGTAAAATTATCATCTTCTAACATGAAAACATTTAAGAACATACAGTATACTTTAAGTAGAAGTAATACATTTATTTTCGCGGGTAAAATTTCTCTGAAGTGGTTTAAAGTAATGCGAGGTCAGGCTGCTTCAGTAGTTTCTGGTAAGGGTAGAAAGAATCTAAAGTAAAAACTAGGCTGTGAGAATTTTAAAAATGTACGTATTTACAAAAATTTATAATTACCCCCCTTTTAAAATTTCTTGAATTTCAGGCTGAAATGGATCTGTATTTTCCAAAAATTCTGGCACTAAAGTTCTCATTCTGTAGAAGTTATCTATTTTTGTTTTAGTTTTCTCTATATTAAATTTACAGCCTCTTAAGAAACTAATTAACCATATTGATCATCTAAAAGTAAGAATGAAAAATTTAAGCTACAAAAAAGTCAATATTTAATTTTATTAAGACGCAACGAAGCGAAGTCTGGGTCAAAAATGAAATGTTCAGATTTGCACAATTATTATTGTTTTATTCAACAACGCTATCGAATATCGAATTATCCATTGGCTAATAAGATCAATTTCTACAAGCTTTCACTCGCAAACCTGCAAAAACAATAATGGTTTTTCTGAACAATGGACTATTTTATAGGGAATTATGTACATTTCCTACAAAGAAAATCAGTGGCAGCGTAGATTATTATTTATCATCGATAGTATACAAATGGAAAACATTCAAAATTTTGTTTGGCAGAATAATTGTATAAATTTTTAGATTTTGAACGTTGGCGATCAGGGCACCAAACATTTCACATTAATTTAATAATAATTAAAACAAAAACTAGCAATTTTGATTTTTTATATAAAGAGATAAAATGTTAATAAGATAAACATACCTATTCTGCATTGTAAATGGTTTTGGGTTAATAGCCATTGTCGAATATTATTCAAATCATCAACAATACGAGATGGTTCTTCACCTAGTTCGTTTTTAGCCTTTTCTTGGAGTTCTGGTGTTAATGGTCGAATAACCATGTTTATGTTTTTATTGAATCTATAACTCTTGAAATTATTTTTTTATGTGACTTATAGCACCGTAACAGTTAACACGTTATTTATATACAGGGTGTCCCCGTGACCGTGGAGAACCTTTGAGGTGGTGATAAAGGACACTTTTCTAAGACAAATTTTCAAATAAAATTTTTGCCCAAGTCCAAACCCTTGGGGGGTACCTCCCTTTAAGGCAATTTTTTGAATTTCTGATTTCAAACGGCCATACCTCCGATATTATTGATTTTTTAAGGTTAATGGATTAGAACTTTTTTAAAGATCATTCGCTTGTCTACAAATTAGGTTATAACCCCTTATCGTCTAGAATCAACGGATTTCGAGTTATAAATTAAATTAAGGGAAAAAATGTTTAAAAAAGTCAGTTTTTTTTTAAATTTTCTTGCGAACCCCGTATCTCTTACACGAAACGTCTAAGAGAAAAACTAACGACCCAAACCGGATAGGGAATTTAACGGGCTACAACTTTCGTCAAATAAATTTTTTTGGGCAACCAACCGTTTTCACAGAAACTGAAAATAATGAACAAGGTGTAGGTAAAAAATATAAATTCACAAAATTAATTTAATAAATGCTCAAAATGGCCTCCCTCATTTTCAGCACACAGACGTGCTCTTTTCAAAAGGTGTTGCACGGTATTATTTATAATGGCGCTTCTTTCGTTAAGTTCTGTCACACCTATCTGTATTCTTTCCATTAATTCCTCTCTGGTTTCGGGCTTCCTTCTATCGCTGTAAACTATAGCTTTAAGGGCACCCCATAAAAACTAATCGAGTGGTGTTAAATCGGGTGATCGTGCCGGCCAATTGATAAATCCTCCTCTTCCTATCCATTTTTCTGGATACGCAGTATTTAAAAAATTTAAAAGCTTTATTACTTGTAGTGTGGGTTGCATATTGCTCACATATGTATCTCCGTATTAGCAAAGGTGAAGCGACTCAGGCTATTGCCTCAGGCGCCATCGCAATGGGGGTGCTAAACCTTGACAAAACCCAATAAATAATAGTTTGAAATTTTCAAAATGATAAGAATCCTACCTCCACCAATTCAAACGACGAGAATCGCTGAAGTGCTTCTATTGCGATGAGGAGGAAGACGACGCATTCCATACCATCTTTGACTGCTCGAACTGGACTGAAGTAAGAAATAAATATAGCATCGAAGACCTAAGCCCCGACACCCTAGTAACAGAAATGCTAGCATCAAAGGATGATCGGGACAGAGTTGCTGATGCCCTAACTGAGATCATCCGTACCAAGTTGGACGATAAGAAGGTCATAAAAGCAGCTCTGGGTTCAGGTCACGAAGACTAAGAAAGACACAACAACATCACAGGTTGGCAGCTGAAGAAATACCGAGAGGTGAATCCGGCTGTCACCGGGGAGGGGGTTTTAGTGAGTAAGAATCTCACACTACCATCCCAGATTTTTATGTAAGTGGAATAGGTAGCGAGCGGCAGAGCTCAGTACCTATTCGATTATCGGCCTTTAAGACTATGCTTTTAAATTTAGTAATCTTTTAAGCTCCCTAACAGACCTCTGTAGAAGTTTGTCCTATCGCTAGGTGCTCGCGTGACTTGCCATTTTTCCTGGGTTTCCGTTTTTCTCGTATTTTGTTTTGGATGCCCTTTGGGCAGTGGTTATCTATTGATACACAGATGTAAATAGTTTTGTAAATAAGATTAGTCTGATACACCAAAATGTGCGTTCGCTAGGAAATTCAATTGATAAAATACAATTTATGCTCAAACAACATCCTGAATGTAAGTTCCTGTGTATATTGGAACATTGGAAAACAGCAGAGCAATTAGAACAATTACCAATCAAAAATTTTAAACTAGTGTCTAAATTTTGTCGGGAAAAAGGAAAACACGGAGGGGTCGCAGTATTCGTGAAAGGAAACGTTGGAATTATATCAAGAAACAGGAAAAACTTAAATGAAATATCGATGACTGGTGTATTTGAAGTAGCAGCGGCTGAATGCACGGTAAATCATTACAATTTTTTGATTGTATCATTATACAGGCCACCAGAAGGAAACATTCAGGTATTTATTGGAAAATTAGAACTATTACTTTCCATTATTATCGAGGAACATAAAACAATCATAATCGCGGGTGATTTCAACATAGAAATGAAGCGCGATAATAAAAACAAATGTGAATTATTTTCATTGTTAAATTCTTATAATTTGTATGCATGTATATCTGAAAATACTAGAATAACAGGTAAAGAGGGTGATAGTGAAAGCTGTATAGATAATATTTTTATAAACGTTAAACACGGGTGGGAAAGTAAGATACACGTAACACACATATCGGATCATACCGCACAGGAAGTCAGTATGCAAGTAGAAGACCAGAAACAAAATTCGAACGAACACCGTAGATTTTTTACCGAACCGGCTAAAAAAAGTTTTTTACAAAGATTACGCGAACAAGATTGGAAACTAATCTATGAAGCAAGAAGGTGTGAAGTAAATAAGCAGTGGAAAATTTTTATATCAACTTTTATTAACATCTTTAATGAAAGTTTTCCACGGAAATTAGTAGTAACTAACAAAAAGGGCGGATCAGACTATAATGATAAAGAATTAAGTAAATGCAAAGATAGATTGGATTTGCTATTTGTATTAAGCAGAAATAATCAAACCTATGAAAAATTATATAAAGAAACAAAAAGAGAATATGATAAACTTTTAATCGAGTGTAGATCCCGTAATTATGAAACGAGGATAAGAACATCAGATAATAAGTCAAAATCCATGTGGTCAATCTGCAGAGAGATAACTGGCAAGTCTGCAGGAGATGGAGAATGCCAGATAAAAGGAAAACCTTTAGAGCTGTTTTACATTACACTAAATTTTTCAGGACTGAAATTTTTAGTCCTAAAAATGCAATGCGCGCGCCGGATTAGGACGCTGACAGCAAGAATTTAGAACATGTTCTAATTTATTGTTGTTAGCGTCCTGATTCGGCGCGCGCATGATGTAAAATTAGTTTCATAATTTAAAATTCAAAATTCAAAATTCTTGGTAATGGCAAAAGGTTGGTAATGCATCTTTTCATATACCTACTATATAAGTAGGTATTGTTAACAGTTGTTTTATTATCCCAACCCTCACACCCGAGATTTTATTTTATAAGAGTACAAGCTTCTTATAATTTTACAAAAAAAATAACAAACGCGAACAAATCATTGGAAGTTTAGTCCATAATCGCTTTTTTTTTAAAGTTTGATTTTTTGGTTTTGCAAGTAACATTGTAATAATTATGCAGCACATAATTTTTTTCTTTTGCTAATTTGCATTTTTATTTAATTATTTTAAATCACTTTTAAACACTTACAAACCAATCGACATTATTTGACAATTTACCTAATGCGCGTGGCGCATATTCAGTCGCTGAAAAAGTTAAAATTGTCAGGTTGTAGTTGCAAACAGGAAAGTATTACAACAAGTTTTCTATCATCCTAATTCGGCGCGCGCATTGCATTTTTAGGACTAAAAATTTCAGTCCTGAAAAATTTAGTGTAATGTAAAACAGCTCTTAGATATAGCGGAAAACTACAATATATTTTCAGTAAACATGATTACAGACTTGCTGAATAAAATCGATAATTCGTCTTCGGGGTCAACAGTGAATAATTTAACTGAAAATAATAGGTCAATGTTTTTAAAACCAACCACTCCAGATGAAGTGGTCAAACATACAAGGAGTTTAAAAAATAAATTCAGCAGCGGGGACGATGACATTCCAACTGCAATTATTAGAATTTGCATCGAAGAGATCAAGAATGTTATTGCATATATAATCAACAATTCTTTCAAATATGGAATATTTCCACAACAATTGAAACTCGCAGTAATTAAACCATTATTTAAAACAGGAAATCGCGAAAATTTGGAAAACTACAGGCCTATTAGTTTGTTACCCAGTTTCTCAAAGGTGTTTGAATCGATAATGTGCAAGAGGTTGGCGGTTTTTTTTAATGAATGTTCTGTGTTCGGTAAGCATCAACATGGTTATCTAAGAGGCAGATCCACCGATACGGCAATTTATGAATTTACAAAAACAGTCTTGAAATTCCTAGAAAGTAATGAATTGGCAGTTGGAATATTTTTAGACTTGTCAAAAGCATATGATTGCTTAGATAGGAACAATCTTATAATAAAATTGGAAAAATACGGTATTAGAGGAAATGCCCTTCAGTGGCTAAGTTCCTTCCTGTCTGATAGGAGGCAAAGGGTGGAAATAACTAAAAACAAGATAACAGCGAAATCTGCAATTGTAGAAAATAAAGTAGGAGCTCCACAAGGAAGCATAATTAGTCCTATACTGTTCCTTATATATGTCAACGACCTTCAGGAAATTGTAAATGAAGCAAGTAATATATCCCTAACAAGTTATGTAGACGATACCAACTTCTTGGTTGGAGGTAAAACATCGCAAAATCTCATAGATGATAGCAATAATTTAATTATGAAAGCAAAGACATGGTTCGACAGAAATAATTTAATTGTTAACGAAACTAAAACTAAAGTGGTAGTATTTAATACAACAAAAAACACCAAAGAAAAACCGGAAAGCATCAATTTTAATAATAATATTGTTCATACGGTGAAAGACACCAAGTTTCTAGGCCTAGTCATTGATGAAGGGCTAAAATGGTCTACACACATTGATCTAGCATGTAAGAAATTAAATAAAATTTGCTACGGCATAAGAATATCGAGTAAATATTTCCAGGCTTCTTCTGGGATTTTTGGAATTAGGTTTTGAACTGCTTCAATTAACTCTTATTCCGTTTTCACCGAGACATGTTATGGGAGTTTTATGAGTGGTATTTGTTTAAACATGGCCTAGTTAGTTTTATTATTGTGTAATGTTGCTGGGTTAGGTTGTTCAGTAATTTGAGTAGCCAGAGAGGCTATAATTAATTGAAGAGTGATCCGATGAGAGTTTGTTAAAAACAAGATTTTTGATTCGTATTCTCCAAGTTTGAAAACGGAATCATACTTTAATGTTTTTATAAATTTTTCGTGATTTGCTCCTTCTATGCACTACCTGAATTTTTACCAGATATTCGTAATCAGCAGACTCAAATCTACTATATTATTTACCAATTTTTATCAATATAGTTTGTTCTTAAGTAAAAGAAAGCTAAATGCCTTGTACTAAATTTCATACTTGTTTTAAGAAATAAAATAATTATTATTTTGCCCATAAAAATATCTACATACATATACGTACATATAGAAGGTACTTATTAGTTGATTTAATTTAAGTGCGGTTGAATGGATTAAACGACCACAATATATTAAATATATTAGATAATGTAGACTTTTCGGATCTTAAATTTTCGTCAGAGCGGTACTTTTCATCTTCCAAAAACCAATCTCTATAACTTTCAATTTTATTCTTCCAATATTCTGAAGAATTAAAATAAGAATAATTTAAGAGATACATCAGTACCTACCTATTTTCCATTTTACCTGTAAGCTCATCCATACTACCATTTATTCCTCCATATTGTTGAGGCATATATTTCTGATCGATAATATGTTCCAAATTTTCCGATTTTTTCTTACCATAAACAAAAAACTAAAAGAATATTATTTATAAAAAATTTGTTTTTTAACTTTTCTAGTAAAAAAGATAAAATAATGAGTTTGTAGGTTGTTGTCGCGTTTTATTAGGTTATCTCATACAGTAGTTAGACCATCCCTTTTGTGAAGAACGTGGCGGCCGCATATAACTGCATAGAGAAATCGTCGTGTCTAGTGATCAAAATTTGGTTTATGCAATAAAATTTTTGATAACATGTTTAAAATGCAGGAAAGCGTTGGAAGTTTTACGGCGAGGTGTTCCGATTTTCAGATGTACCTAGCAGCCTGATAAGTCGCTGAAAATTCTAAGAAATGGCGTTAGTAATCACTAATCTCCAATGTGAACCATCACTATCATTTGCGCAAGAAATCGACAACCGAGACCAAAACCAAGCTAGATGAGTATTACCCGGACTCTGTACCGTTGATCGGAACGATTCATAAGTGGTTTACTGATTTTCGTTGTGGACGCACGAACACCGATGATGCTGAACGTTCTGGACGCCCGAATGAGGTCACTACACCAGAATACATTGAAAAAATCCATGATATGATGTTGAATGAACCCAAAGAAAAATTAAGGGAGATAGCTAAGGCTGTAGGCATGTCAATGGAACGTGTGGGCAATATCGTACATGCGTTTTTGGGCATGAAGAAGCTCTGCGCGCGTTGGGTGCCGCGTTTGCTCACGGTCGACCAAAACCGAATTCGTCCGTAATTCGAAAGACTTTGTGCGCCGATTCATAAACATGGATGAAATCCGGATTTATTACTATACTCCAGAGTCGATGCAACAGTCAAAACAATGGACTTTTCCGGGTGAAAGTGCTCCAAAGCGTCCGAAAACGCAACAGTGGGCTGGAAAGGTTGTGGCCTCCGTATTTTGGGATACGCATGGAATAATATTTATCGACTATCTCGAAAAAGGTAAAACCATAACTGGCGCATATTATTCATCATTATTAAATCGTTTGAAAAGTGAGACCGCGTTTAAAGAAGAAAAAATCCTTTATCATCACGACAATGCGCCTGCTCATTCATCGTTAGTTGCACAAGCAAAATTGCACGAAATCGGGTTTGAACTGATCCCTCAACCACCGCATTCGCCAGACCTGGCCCCCAGCGACTTCTACCTGTTTCCAAACCTAACAAAGAAACAGAGAAAGTCGAAATCGTCTAATATGGCCTCATCAGCAAAAATCGAAGAAAATGAAAAGAAACGTAGAAACAATCCTGAGACAGACGAAGAAGAAAGTCCCCACGAGTGGCCCCAAGGATGGCCCACATTTGAAGATGAAGAAAGTAATAGCTCGGACAACGAAAAACAAGAAGAAATTCGAAAGGAAGCGAAAAGTGTCGTGGTGGAATCCTCCCACCCCTCGGTCAAGAAACTAGTAGGCAGCACTCTACTAGCGGAGAACCAATTGATGGCACGGGAGCCTTCAGCTACCTGGCCATCAATTGCTATACAGATGGTAGACAAATCCGTCTCTAAGAATCAAATCATAGCGGAAATAGAAAGAAGTTTTCCCGAGGCGGTCAATATGGCCGGGAGTTCGTGGCTCAAAAGAGCCAATCCCGTACATACCAGAATAAGAACACACAACAAATGGATCCTAGAGCTTCACCCTCTGATCCATGAAGCAACAATCAAGGAAGGTAAATTCATAGTGGCTTGGAAAAGCTACCGAGTGCGGAACCACATCGGAATTGCCCGATGTTATAAATGCCAACGTTTTGGCCACACAGCCAAATTTTGCAAAGGAAATGAAACATGCGCCTTTTGCACCTCAACAGAACACGCTTCACGTGACTGTGTAGTGCAAAAGGAACTTGCTATGCATGTATGCGCCAACTGTGTCAGAGCGAAGCTCAGTGACAATAAGCACTCCACAGGATCAACCCTGTGTAAAGTATATAAGGGCCGTCTTATGGCCCTTGCACAATCCATAGCAACCACTATTGACAACGAAAGAAATAACCGTGACCAATAAGATCTAATGCTAAAAACTAATAACCGTGATAAGAAATAAGGTTTGAGTGTACCCAAAAAAGTCAAATAACTATCGAAAATGAAAAATAGATTACAAATCAAGACATGAAAACCGATACTTACCAAACATTGATGAAATAAAAACGCCCACGCAATCCATTGTGGAAACCTGAAACAAACAAATCAGAAACCAACATATCAAAAATAGGCAGATTATATGTATTACTATGTATCGTTTCTGTTATAGAAGGGACACATGTAAAAATAATAATAAAAATATAAATTTTTCCTTCTGTTCTTTTTTTTTTATCAGTAATTTTTCTTTGTTTAGCTCTCTTTTTTGTAATCACTGTATTTGGCATGAAACACTCTTATCTCAGTAGTAGATTCCTCGAGGGTAACTCTTTACTTTTTCTGAAATATAAATTAAGTGGAGGAAGATTCGTTCCTCAATGATACTCAACAGGATATGAAAAATATAAACCATTTATTTTTGAACAATAACATAAACATATAATATTAAATAAGTAACCCCAAAAACTTAAACTAAAAATGATAATTTTTAACATAAACAAATTAACTATATTAAATCTGCGCAAAAAAACCCGAACTTTTATGCGTTCCCGTTTAACACGTCGTAGTTCGTAATGTAATTTTTAAACGTCCAATATTACCGCGAAAAAGTTATTTAAATTTTTCTTACCGAAAACAGATGGCGATACACTTTCTTTCAATTTCTTTTGTACTTTCAAGGCTGCAATGATTTTTAGTTTCGTGATCCTTCTTGGCCAACGACACGTGTGAAATTAATTTCTTTCTTCAGAAATTCTTTTGTTGAAGTATTTTCTTCAACCGCTTTATCAGTTTTTAAGGTAAGTATCCACTTTTACTTTTATCAGATCAATTCTGCATAAACCGTATATAACTTTTTGTAACCTGCTACAATCTTCTTTCGTTTTAGGTTAAACACTTTCCGTTGGATTTTTATCCAATTTACTACCGTTTTTGGACGAGAGGACTACAACACTTCCTCCTTCCAACGCGCCAACGTATTCTCCCTTTATTTATTTTTTTTCAAATCGTTACCTTGGTTCTGACGAATTTATAATTTCGTCACTCTTTGATAATTTAGTTTTCAATGTAAGTATCATGCCTTTTTGATATTGCCCTTTTATAATCGAATGTCATTTAATTAATATTCATTTCTGTTTTCAGCGTTGTCACAACAACACATCGTTTGGTCCAGCTACGCGTGAACGTTTGTCTCGGATGACGAGTCGCTGCATCTGTTTTTATCGTTCATCACTAATTACGTAAACTCATTGTTTATTACCTCACTTACTTAAAATTAACCTACTTTTTACAAATCTAACTTAATTTTACGTTAAACAAAATTTTCTGTGAATATAAAAAAAAAACATCTGTAGTTCATAATTTTTCATATCATTTTTGAACCAATCCTTTCTCTCACTTATTTTGTTAATAAACTGACTTTATCAGCGCTTTCAAGTTACCTGTTGGAATCTGTGTTTGTTATTAGAAAACCTCATGCAATTTGTAATTTTTTTAGAATGCTTAATTACTTTCAAAATTATTGGTATTTTGAATCACTACAGTATGTAACAATATACCAAATGACACGCGGTTTGAAACCCGATTAAAAAAAATTCATAAAAAACGACCAGAACTTGATAAAAACTCTAAGAATGATTTTATAATTGTGATGAAAACATGAACTCCCCACCAATTTGCAGGGTCCATTTTATGATGAGGTTGGCAACAACCTCAAAATGTTTTTTATTTTATAAATAAATTAACTTCAATTGTTTCCAAACCTGAAGAGATGGCTCACCGGTAGGCGTTTTTACTCAAATGAGGAGCTCATAGCTGAAACTGAGGCCTATTTTAAGGAACTTCCGATCGACTACTATTCGAACGGAATAAAAAAGTTATAAAATCGTTGAACTCGTTGTATCGATCCAAATGGAGAGTATGTTGAGAAATAAAAACGAATTTGGCCAAAAAAATGTTTCCTTGTTTCATTATTCAGGGACTTATCAGGCTGCCACATGTACTACAAATTTGAACTGTTTTTAACAATTTAAGCCGCGCAAATTATAAAAAAGCAACACTAGTGACATATTTTAATACCATTAAAGAAATGTTATTGTTATTTTTCAATTTTTATGTTTAACTAATGTTTCCTATAAATAGAAATTTGGGGTTTTTGATTTTTGTTGATTATTCGGATCATCGGTTACTGCGATCAAAAACCCTGAGTCTCGATGTGATCGCGGTGTCTACTGTATTGCAAGAATATTTAAAATATTACAAATAAACTTTTAGCGCCAATCTTTGTATGCATTATATTATGTTAAGGATATTAATTTAATATCTGAAACTAAATTGTACCCAACGCAATTTTTGTGTTTAAGGAAGCCACTGTACTTTTATGTATTTTTTTGAAAAAAAAATTTAACTCACTCTGCTTTTCATTTTTCTTGACATAAACGACTTCGCTAAGTTAAAAATGGTTACAAATCCTCGTGGAGCATTTGCGCTGTGACTTTCTTTAATTCGTATAGGATAGCCGTGCTGAATTCCGAAAACAATTTTTCTTACAAGATTTGGAGTGAGTTGTAATATATAATTTAAAGGCAAGGCTTCACAATCGACAAAGACAAACACTCCACTTACAGTAAAATTATCATCTTCTAACATCAAAATATCTGTGATCATAGCGTATATTTTAAATACAATTAATAAATTTATTTTCGTGTGTGCAATTTCTTTAAAGTGGAAGAAAGTAATGCGAGGTCCGGCTACTTCACTAGTTATTGGTAGTGGTAGTACGAATCTAAAATAGAAACTGGACTGTGAGTATTTGAAACATTTATATATTTACAAATTTTATACTTACCCTCCTTTTAAAAATTCTTGAATTTCAGGCTGAAATGGATCTCTATTTTCAAAAAATTCTGGCATTGTAGTTCTCATTCTGTAAAAGTTATCAATTTTTATTTTAGTTTTCTCTAAGTTAAATTTACAGCCTCTTAAGAAACTAATCAACCATTGATCATCTAAAAGTAAGAATAAAAAATTTAGGCTATAAAAACGTTAATAGATACTAAATTTTATTAAGATTTAACAAAGCGAAGTTAGGTCATGTTAGTATTTTAAAAAATGAAATCTTGCACATTTATTATTATTTTACTCAACAATGAAATCGAATATCAAATTATCCATTGGTTACTAAGATACATTTCTACAAGCTTTCACTCGAAACACTGCAAAAACCAAATGGTTTTTTGGACTTGGATTTCTTACGAAGAAAATCAGAAAATCTTCAACAGTTTACGGGTGGATGACATTCAAAATTTCGTTGTTTGACAGAATAATTGTGGAAATTTTTAGATTTTCAACGTTAACGGTGCGACCAGGGCACTAAACATTTCACATTTAATAATTTTTATTTAAAGATATAAAATGTTAATAACGTAAACATACCAATTCTGCAATGTAAATGATTTTGGGTTAGCAACCACTGTCGAATACTATCCAAATCATCAGCAATACGAGATGGATCTTCACCAAGTGTATTTATAGCTTTTTCTTGGAGTTCTGGTGTTAACGGACGAATAACCATGCTTATGTTTTTATTGAATTTTTAACTCTTGAAATTATTTTTTAATGTGATTTATAGCACCGCGTAGCAGTAAACACGTAACACGTTTCATCAGTGCGAACCACTTCTCTTTTATCTTGGATGAAAATCTGAAACACGAAGGTGCATCCTGCACCATCTAGGATTGCTATAGTAACTAATTCGTTTTGCCTAATTTCCATCATAGTGGTGTAGGTCAAGATATAAAATATATTTATAAATAATATTAGGGTCAATGATAATATTAAATTAATTACTTGTACGGTTAGTTATAACACATATCGTTATTACTTGTGGCGTAGGTTGCATATTGAACAAATATTACTAATAATTTTAAATATATCAATAGTAACTATATTGCAGATGGTTTTATTTGGATTAAGGCGCCAATCCTATTTGGTGCAATTCTTTTCGATTCGGCCCAATTGCATTCCCGCTAAGTTCATTCGGCACAAGGCTCACTCGGCGTGAGACTTGTGCGACGCAAGATTTATTCGGTACGGAGCAGATTTGGTGCTAGATCTGTTCTTGGGAATGCTCTTTTAACTTATTAATAATTAACAAGCTTAAGTACTAGATCCATGGCTTTCAACAAACCAGTAGTAGAGGAATTTTTTCCAAATATGACGGAATCTTGGAAAAATATAAATCTAAGTTCCATGAGATATGGAACTTTGACGAAACGGGTGTCACCACTGTCATGCCACCCGTAAGAGTAGTAGCTAGCAAAGGAAAAAAACAAGATGTTGCGGCAATTTTACCGTATTCTATGAATCGTAAAACTTTACGAACATCAGGCATATATAAATTTAATATAAACATTTCTACCTTAACTGTAAGATGCATTTTTATAAGCTTTATTTGAATTTTATTAATAAATATAGATTCATATCAGTAGTGCTTTCCTTTTTAATTAATTATCATGACATATAGTACCCTCTTGTGCCCTGTTAGCCCGCTGTCGAATGATCATCACTTGGTAGCCGAATGTTCATTACTAGTGGTCATGATTCGGTTATTTGCACAAAAAAAATTAAAATCACAACAGTTTGATTGTGCTAAAAAATCAATATTTTCAATGTATTAGAGGGGTGTACTAAGCCCCACTCTAATTTTTCACGAAATCAGTAATTATCAATATTTATGGAAGCTCTTGATTTTTGGCTTACAAGTCAAACATGCCGAATGATATCATGTTCCTCTATGTTAAATTATTATGTGATATTTCAGTCCGTTCTATTACCATTTGATAACCAGACCATTGATTTGATTTATTAATTAAAAACGAACAAAATCTCAATGGCATTTTTATAATCAAAGATTTGTGAATTTTTACATCTGAGAAATTTTGAGACGGTCATAGCTTTGGCAGTTTAGTGTATCTACTGCTAATACGAAAAATTAGGCACTTAACCCTTCCAAGCTTTCTCCTTTATATTCCCAAAGAGCGGAATTTAAACGAACACCAAATTGATCAAATTCCTGATAGAGTGCGTTGTAGTGTGTATCCACCTTTAGTTAAGAACAAATTAAGAATAAGCATATTATTTAGCGAGCATGCAAGATTGTTAGTATGAACGATGAACGTTAGTATTGATATAAGCATGGAAGGAGACGTATGGGACAGTAGTGATCGAACTGTCTTGGCGTGAAGAGTGAATCCTAATTATAGAGAATGTAAATGTATAAAATGTACAAAGTTGAAATATCAAAATAAATATTAAATATTAATTCAACGGAGTTCTTAATGAATACAAAGTGACCCAAAGGAACGAGCTTATTACATGGCGACCGTGACACGTGACAAAAGGACCCGTTAAAAATAAAGAAGATTAAGTGAAAAAAAAAAAATTTTAGTTTTGGAAAAAATGCAAATAAAAATGGGATCTACAAAATCAAAGGAATAAAATTGACAGTGACACGTGATCGTGACCGTGCCAAAAAGGACACGTAAAAAATAAAGTGCAAAAATTTTTTAGTAGTGTAACAAAAAGTTCAAATAAACAATATTAAAAAACATGGGAGATGCAAAATCGAAAGAAGAAGTGACAAATAATAACCAAAATCCATTCGGTTATTTTGATGGCCAAAATTTTTGCCAAATTATGTATCAAATTATGTTGGAAAAAATGCAAACAAGGTATGTCGGCAAAAGTGCAAACAAGGTATAAAAAACGACTTTCAAAGGGAAATAAGTCGCAATGAAATCCGAAGAAGTCAACCAAATTTGCTACAAGTGTAATCTAAGTGCCTAAAAATCGACAATAAATTTTAAAAAATTAAGTGAAAGTTAAGTTTATTACAGTTCAAAGTTAAAAAGTGCATCGAACTAATAAAAATTAAAGTGCACCGCATCGCAAAATGGACGACATTCTACAGTTCAGCCAAGGTTCAACAGGAAATGAAAATCGCAACATTTGCACCATGGACAATTTCAACAGGAAACCAAAGCGTAACTTAGCAATATTAAATTATAGGTAAATGAACTGGAATTTTCCATGCATTGTTGTCATTCGACACAATTTTATGTTTTATAAAATATGTAATAATAGGATAGATAAAATTTTTTACAAATAATAGCAACTTAATCAATTTGCCCAAATTTAATCATCAATCATCAAAACCAAATTTAATAATTTAATTTATTTAACAATTTAGTCAATTTATTTAAATAATTTTAAAATTCATTAAGTTGCATAGGTAAGGGAATTATTAGGTAATGTGAAATTTTATTGATAAATTTAAAAAAATAACCTGAATCTTCATTATTTATAATAAATGTTCATAATTTTGATTTCAGAAAAGAAAAGAAGTGATTCAGATTGTTTTTATAAATTAAAAATTTTTTGCATGTGTTAAAATTAAAAATTTTTTATTAGTAAATTTCAAAGTAATGATTTTTTAACAAAGTTATTTGAAATTCAATGATATGGAATTTAATTGGTTAAATGAATATTAAAAATTTTTGGTACGCAAGTATGCATATATTATTAAGAAAGGTTATATTTAATTTACTAAAAGAATTTAAAAATTTTATTTGAGGATTTCATTAGGAAAATGGAGAAATTAACACAAAATTTTTTAACTTGGGTAGTGAAAATTATTTGCTTTATTCGTCAGTCAAGAATAAAGTCAAAATATAAAAATATGACGAAGCAATTTGAAATAACACATATTTTAAAAAGTAAAATTTGCAATTTGAAAGTTAACATTTTGAAAAGTTCAAGTTTTTACGAAGAATATTTTAGAAATATTTAAAAGCATAAGGCAATCAAAATTTATTTTAACAATTTTAAATTTTAATAAATTACAGTAACTTAAAACAATCGGATTAAATAATAATTCCGATATAATATTTTAAATGATTTTCGTTAATATAAACACAAATTTTATTTATCAATCTCAGCAAATAACTTTTAAAGAAATTAAAAATACTACAAAGTTCAACTTTGTAATACAAACACGAACAAAAAATTTGCTGATGGATAGTAAACTTTGTAAACATATTGCTGTGTGCTGACGTAGCCTCACGTTGGGCTAGCCAAAAAGTGCTATGAACGGGCTCCCTTTAATAATGCCACACGTTGGGCTACAAAAAGTGTAGTGAGGGAGTGTCGTTATTAATCGAGCCACACGTTGGGCTGTCAAAAAGTGCTATGTACCCCCTTGTTGATAGGGTTAAAGGTTCTTGTCGTTAATGTTTTATATGGGTGTACGTAATTGTACCCCGTCAATGGAAAAGTATGTGAAATTTTATAAATACAATTTAATGAAATAAGGTGCCTCAGCTTAGCTCTTTCGCAGTGCATGTATCTTACCTTGTACAGGGTGGATTCGTTCCGTTACCAATACTGTAAATAAAAATTATGGTGCGGAACAGGTCTAAATAAATATCCTTCGTTACAAACTTATTAATGTTTTTATTTAGCACACATTTGTTAATAAAGATTTTGTTATAATCAAAAAGTTCTATTATTAAATCTATTATAAAGAATTCTGAACATAAAATAATGCAAAAACACGTGTCGTATGAAGTCCGAAAATTCCACTTAGTTTTATAAAAATTATTGCAATGTGCACGATACCTTATTAGATGCAGGAATGTTTTCTGTTATTTGTACTGGGGATGGCACAATTGCGCATCAAAATACACTCGATGGGTTCATTTACCATGGAAAACGTCCAGATGCAGTTTGTTGACCTCGTTTTGTGGTGAAGTTTATTTTCTTTAAAAAAATATTTGCAATCCTTTACGATTTTCACCTTATTTATGGTTTTTCGTAGGTAAGTAACTATTTTGTTGAATTATTCACTTTTATTTTGCACTTTCACTAATTATTTTTACTATAATATCAAATTTTTTAGGACCATCTAAAATTCGCCACCATACACGTGTGAATCTTAACACCAACTTTTTTTTCGATTGTTTTATTAATCCTTTTCTCGAAGTTCATCGCTATCTTGATGTTTGCATAGAAGTACTTTATTGGTTGATCGAAAAATCAATATTATTTGAAGTTTCACAGTACAGGTATGGACTAAGCCCATTGTGGTTCGTTGAAATTTTATAAGTAAAAATTTTTTTATTTTTAGATTGGATTGTCTTCTTCTCAAGTGTTTAGTGATTGGATAAATAAAGATGCTGGACATGAAGTTTCCATATACAGTTCATTAACTTGTGACTTGTCGAACTCACGTAATGATTTAATAAACTTATTTAAATTTAACGATATCATAAATTTTTACATTAATCAATTAATTAATAAATTTCTAACTTTTGAAATACCTTTCTTATTGCTAACAATTTTTCATTTACTATAAATTAACATTTTTAACAAAAACAATTATTAAATGATACATTTCAAATTTATTTTATTCAAACCTGCTTTATGTCCCGTTTTCAACGAATCATTTGACTTTAAGTTAAATTTCTTGGTATCGGACGAAGTTTTTCTGATTACTTTGATAAGTTACATGCTTTTATTCATAACAAAATTTTGCTGAAATTTAAATAACGTGCTTCCATTGACGTGGTATCTCGATACCGCATTTACCCCCTTGTTAATTTGTAATTTATAAGAAAAATACCTATTTTTGTGTTAAATTCCACAATTAACATTTATGTGCTTTTTCTTTTTTATTCATAAACAAACTTAAATTTTTTTTTTTAATGTAACGATTATCATTAATGTTCAAATTGTCTCACTAAATTATATCACATAAACATTAACTAAAAGAATTCAATAAAATTAACTAAATAAATTCACACAAAACTAACTGATCATTTTCAAAATTAATTAACTAACTAAACTATTAACTGTTCAAAGAAAACTAACTAATCAAATTCAACAAAACTAACTAAGCATATTCAAATTCTAAACTATCCTACATACTAATTTAACTAATAAATCTGACCAAGATTTCTGATAATACTTTATATTATTGAGTTCTGAAATTTTAAATTTGACTTTCTTTTTATTTTATTTTATTCAAAAAAAAAAACTTGACTCTTTATTTTTAATCTTTCTATCTTTAACTTATTTATATTTGGGTGATTCCTACTTTAGTTCTTATAATTCCCTTTTAGCTATTAACCTTGTGAACAATCATTAACTTTTAATTCATAATTCCTTCTTATTAATTGGTATTCTTTATCTCTGCATTTAATTAATATTTTCCTATTTATTTCCCCATTATTATTCTCTGACCTCTTTTTGGTCCCATATACCTTTTACTTCATATAACTTCATAATTAATTCATCAATTTCCACATATTATTTATCTAACTCCGTCTGAGTTAACTACCGTATTATTATTTACCCCCCATTTATCTTTCAACGTTCAACATTGAATACCATTTTCCACTATCAAATACCTCCTGATCTTTTCAAATTAAACACATCATCAGCTATCTTAAATTCCTTTTTTCACCCAAATTCTAAATTTAACTTTTCTCTTTCATTAACTAAATTCTTTTTACCAATTGCATTTTTTAAATTGAAATCATTTATTTAATCAAATCTTATTAACTTTTCCTTTCATAAAATTTTATTAATTATTCAAATGTAGCATCTTTTCTATATAAATTCTTCCATCTTGGTCAATTTTTATCATTTTCATATTCTAATAGCTTTAATCAAATTTACATTGCTTTTTAGATTATCTATTGGTCATGTCATATTCATTCCTTAAAATTATATTTACAATTGTCAAATTTTTATCTTTTTACTATTTTCCTTTAGCGGTTTGTCATGTTGGTTGTTAAAATTTTTATTTCATTTAAGTTTCGCCGTTAGCGTTACTATTCCTTCAGCGGTTTATATCTTAGTTATTAATTTTTTTTAATTTATTTTAATTAAGTTTCGCCATATTTTCATTGTTGTCATTTATCATAATAGATCCATCGTCCCATCTATAAATCAGATCGATGTGGAAGCGGCCTCGAATTTGTTCTGAATCGGGATGTCTTAGCTGATAGGTGCATTCGGCTACCTTTTCATCAACGATGAATGGTCCTTCATAGGGAAGTTGAAGTTTTTGGCACTGATTGTGCTCTCTACGTCCCAATCGTAGCTTTTTAACTATCACCCATTCGCCTATTTCAAAATTGCACTTTTTCTTTATCTTTTTGTTCATTTTTCTTGTATATTTTTGGCTCCTTTTCTTGAGCCTTTTTCTAACGTCTTCTAGTATTTCATTGTATTCTTTTTCCGGCTGATCATACACCCATGGTCGTTCCGGTTGCTGATTTAACATAAGGAAGTGTGGTGTTCTTTCCGTAGCTATGCTTGGGATATGGTTGATGAAATTTTCTACCGTTTCGAGTTTACTATGCCATGAAGGTTGATCATTGTGTACCAGGAGTCTGAGGAATTTAATCGTCTCTTGGACATACCTCTCACAGATGTTTCCTTGTGGATGTCGTATGGAACAATACGTGACTTTCACACCACGTTCTTCCCAATGCTGTCTAAAACGTTGGTTATCGAAGTAAGTTGCATTATCAACTAAAATTCTTTTTGGTTTAATAATTTCGTTACAGAAACGATCCAGAAGTTCCAGCGAAATGTCCGTTGTACATGATACGGTTGGATATAATTGGACGAATTTTGTGAAAGCATCAACTACGACGAAGATGTTATGAAACTCACTACTGGCTATTAAATTACCGATATAATCAACTGCAACTAACTCCCCAGGTTGTTCTAGTTTTAAGCTTTGCACGATATTTTGATTGTGAAAATTTTTAAATTTCCCCATTTGGCATAATGTACATTGGTTAATGGTACGTTTTATAATTTTTAAATCTTTATGGCAGAAATAATTTTCCCTGAACATAAGCCACGTTTTCTTGATACCGGCATGCCCAAATTTTGAATGTAACGCGTTTGTAATATTTATTGTGGTAGGTTCATCTACCACATATAATTCTAAATTTCTCACAGTTTTTATGATTACGTTATCTTTATATTTAAATGAATTTGTATTTTCTTGATCGTTATTATCTAATTTAAATTTTAAGCTATCAAAACATTCATTTTCCTGAGCTAATAAAACATCCTGACGTGTAAACGGAATTTCGTCATCAACCAGTTGGTTTAATGCGATTAAAATTTCTTTAGGCTTATTTTCCGGGTTATCTTTTCTACTAAGCGCGTCTGCAACAATATTATTTTTGCCTTTAATATGCACGATGTCGAATGAGTACTCCATAATGAGCAAACTCCACCGATAAATTCTATTATTCGTGAACTTTGTACGCATTAGAAACGTTAACGCCGAGTGATCAGTGTGTATTTCAAAACGGTTGCCGATTAGGTAAAATTTTAATTTTGTGAGCGCAAACACGATGGCTAACATTTCTTTCTCGGACGTGGAATAATTAAGTTCAGATTTCTTTAACGTTCGTGAAACAAAACTTATCGGTTCTTCTTCCCCATTACGCATTTGTATTAGGGCTCCTCCGACCGCAAAATGACTTGCGTCTGTCTTTAGTATAAACTTTTCTTTAAAATCGGGATGAAGTAGTTTGACGTTCTCATATAATGCATTTTTCATTTGATCAAAAGCTTTTTGTTTGTCATCGTCCCATTTCCACCTTACCGATTTCTTCAGTAGCTCAAGTAACGGAACTGTTAAATTAGAATAGTTAGGTACGAACCTTTTATAATAATTCATTAACCCTAAAAATGATCTTAATGACTTTAAGTTAAATGGTCGACGGTAGTTTTTGATTTCTATTATTTTCCCATCGTCTATCTTAATACCCTCGTTTGAAATTATGTAACCCAAATATTGAACTCGCGTCTTGTAGAACTCGCATTTTTCTATGTTGAGCTTCAAGTCTGCATCATTTAATGCTTTTAAAATTTTATTTAAATGAATTTTATGAATTTCTTCATTTTCGCTGAAGATTATTATGTCATCAACATAGTGTGCGCAAAAATGACTAAATTGGTTGAGAATGACTTGTAATGCACCGATGAGTGCCGCACTGCTGGTGGATAATCCAAATGGAACAACTCTAAAGATATATGTGTTTCCGTCGACGCTAAAACCTGTGTATTGTTGTGAGTCTTTATGTAATTTAATCAGCCAAAACGAATTTCTTAAGTCGAGTTTACTAAAAGTTTTTGATGATCCCAATTTTGATAATAATGACTCCATAGTTTCCGGACTTTCAAACTGGGGTTTTGTAACTGCGTTTAACCCCCTCGCGTCTAAACATAATCTTAAACTACCGTCTTTCTTTTTAACAATAACGAGTGGGTTTAAATAAGCTGTCGGAGATTTTATTATGATGCCGTCATTAAGCATCTTTTGAATTTCTAATTGTACCTGGTGTTTGTAACATTGCGGAATAGGGTAATTCTTACAGCGGAATAGCTTGTCTTTGATAATTTGTAACTTGTGCACGTAATTTTTCGCGGTACCCGACTCCTGATTTATCAATGCATCGTATTTCGTGAATAATTTTATGACTTCGTGAGTGTAATCATTTGGACAATCTAATTTTATGTTTTTTAAATCCCCTTTGTTTTTATTTATTAACTGTGTATCCCAATTAACATTTCTTAAACCCTTTTCCCTGTCATAATTAACATAATTAACATTGTATTCCCCTTCTATTGAATTTTCTACTAACATTTCCGGTTCATTCCCATCAGTGATTTGATTACCTAAATTGTTTGTCCAAGTGATCTCTTTGTTTAATATTTTTACTACCTTCCGTTCTGCATCAATGATCATATTAAATTTATTAATTAAGTCGATTCCGAGTATGCATTGCATAGATAAATTTTTAATAATTAAAATCGATTCTTTTATAACTACATCCCCTATTTTAATTGTCGCGAGTACGCTTTCGTTTGCAGACGAGAACTTTTTCTGGTTTGGCGTTACCAAATTTACTACCTTTGTTTTTAAAATTGTATCTTTAAAATTTTCTTGATTTTTCGAAATTACTCCCTGATTTATTAATGAAATTTCTGCCCCTGTATCTATTAAACAATTTATTTGAACGTTATTAATATTTACCATAATGTATGGCAATAAATCAAATTTATTCTCATTATTTAACCCCCCTGTATTTTCGATACTGATAAACTCTTTGGGATGCTGATAAGAGCTTATCTGCATATTCATTGGCACGCCGTTTATTGAAAATCCTGTGGAGAAGATGTTTCTTCCTCCACAGCAGGTGTCCTATTTATCGTAACACTATTAATCGGTCTGTTTTCTGTATTAGCTGACGTTCGGTTTGGGAAACGTTCGTCGCCCCCTTGTTGATTATTTTGGTCGTTTGTGCGATTGTCATAACTACGCCCATTTGACTCATACCTGCCTCCTCTTTGGAAACGCCCACGATAACCCTGATTATAATTTCGATTGTTTCCGTAATAGTTACCTCGACCAAAGTTATTTCGATTTGCATTGTACCCTGCGTTACGATCATCCTGACTATCCCGATTGTTAGTATTAAAATTATTATAACCACCCCTACGATTTTCAAAATTATTTTCATTTCTACCGTAATTATTATTGTTCTGGTTATAGTTTCCAGATCGTTCGTAACGGTTGTATCTATTGTCCTGATTATTGCGATTGTCGTTCCCATTATTGTGATAAGTGCGCTGGTTATTCGATTCGCGTTGCCCCCCTGAATAAGTATTGAAATTTCTAGTCGCGTTATTATAGCTTGGCCTATTGGCTCTTTCGTCCATGTTAACCGCATCTGTTCTCCTTAACAATTTCGATAATTCGGATATCGTGTTTATATTTTCGAGAGCTACCCGATTAATTATATCTTGGCAGAAATGATTAGATAAGTGTTCAACGATTTCTTCCTCGGAGATTTCCGGTTCAAGTTGCGTTACCTCGTTAATGATGTTCTCCGCGTAATCATTGCGGCGACCGTACCCTTTAAATTTACCGTTCATTAACTCGTTGCGTATTCGCCCCTGAGCTTGCTTGTCCCAGTAACGATCTAGAAATAGTCTTTCGAAACCGACAAAATCTTCAAATTTATCTTGCACACACCCGAACCATTTTTTAGCATTTCCACCCATCATTGAGCAGATGCAATTTTTAAATTTGTTCACATCGCGGATGTGACTTGTGCTGCGGTTCGCGTATTTGATAAATTGTTTAGGGTTAAAGTCCCCTTTTTCGTAGAACTTTATTGCTTGCCCGTTGTTTGTCGGCCACGTGATGTCTTGTAGAGCCGATAAAGTTATAGAACTGTTTGTGTTTTCACATTTTATTTTTACGTTTTCTTCAAGTAATTTTAGTTTTTCGCCCTGATCATTTAATTTCAGGTCTACCCGATTTTCTAATTTACACACCTCTTGACTCATAACCGTTTTTGAATTTTCTATTTTCGTGTCGATTTCTTTTTCCAGTATAATTTTGTCCTTAATTTCTGATAGTTCTTCACCTAGTTCATATACCTTTTCTTCTACCCTTATTACATTTTTATTTGTATTGTTGACCTCATCCAACAGTTTATCTTCAATTTCTGTTTTTAATTTTCTTAAACTACTATTAAAATCCTCTGCGCCTTTCTTGATTAAATTTTCCAATCTGTTACTTGATTCTTCCGCTTTATCATTCAACTCCTTTCTGGTTTCTTGTATTATTTCTTTTAATTCCTTCTTGGATTCTTCTGCTTTACTTCTATCTTCTTTTCGGTTTTCTTCTGTATTTGTCGCAGTTTTGTATAACGCAGCTAGCATCTCTTGTATCATTTGCATTTCTGATTTCTTTTCCCCTTTAGGCGTCTCGTCAACATCTAATTGTATTAGCATTTCACTTCCTGTAGCTTCTTCGGTTATCGATACACCCTCTTCTGACGTTTCTTCTTCCTCTACTTCCGGATTTTTCTTTTCATACCTTATTGTCCTTTCAGATTTTTCTGCCATCTTGATTTATGTTTTAAATATTTGTTCAAATTAATTTTAAGGAAATAGTTATTAAGTGACTTTTGATGTAATTTAATTTTAGTTTTCAGAAAATTGTTAGTTTTAATGTCAACGTTATGAATAATTTTAATGAAATTTCTCGTTGTAATTAACCTATCTATTAATTTAATTATAATGACCTAATTTTACTCGCGGTACGAGGTTATTCGAGGTGACTCGAGTCCCACGTTGTGACGCCAAAAAGTGTAATGCTGACGTAGCCTCACGTTGGGCTAGCCAAAAAGTGCTATGAACGGGCTCCCTTTAATAATGCCACACGTTGGGCTACAAAAAGTGTAGTGAGGGAGTGTCGTTATTAATCGAGCCACACGTTGGGCTGTCAAAAAGTGCTATGTACCCCCTTGTTGATAGGGTTAAAGGTTCTTGTCGTTAATGTTTTATATGGGTGTACGTAATTGTACCCCGTCAATGGAAAAGTATGTGAAATTTTATAAATACAATTTAATGAAATAAGGTGCCTCAGCTTAGCTCTTTCGCAGTGCATGTATCTTACCTTGTACAGGGTGGATTCGTTCCGTTACCAATACTGTAAATAAAAATTATGGTGCGGAACAGGTCTAAATAAATATCCTTCGTTACAAACTTATTAATGTTTTTATTTAGCACACATTTGTTAATAAAGATTTTGTTATAATCAAAAAGTTCTATTATTAAATCTATTATAAAGAATTCTGAACATAAAATAATGCAAAAACACGTGTCGTATGAAGTCCGAAAATTCCACTTAGTTTTATAAAAATTATTGCAATGTGCACGATACCTTATTAGATGCAGGAATGTTTTCTGTTATTTGTACTGGGGATGGCACAATTGCGCATCAAAATACACTCGATGGGTTCATTTACCATGGAAAACGTCCAGATGCAGTTTGTTGACCTCGTTTTGTGGTGAAGTTTATTTTCTTTAAAAAATATTTGCAATCCTTTACGATTTTCACCTTATTTATGGTTTTTCGTAGGTAAGTAACTATTTTGTTGAATTATTCACTTTTATTTTGCACTTTCACTAATTATTTTTACTATAATATCAAATTTTTTAGGACCATCTAAAATTCGCCACCATACACGTGTGAATCTTAACACCAACTTTTTTTTCGATTGTTTTATTAATCCTTTTCTCGAAGTTCATCGCTATCTTGATGTTTGCATAGAAGTACTTTATTGGTTGATCGAAAAATCAATATTATTTGAAGTTTCACAGTACAGGTATGGACTAAGCCCATTGTGGTTCGTTGAAATTTTATAAGTAAAAATTTTTTTATTTTTAGATTGGATTGTCTTCTTCTCAAGTGTTTAGTGATTGGATAAATAAAGATGCTGGACATGAAGTTTCCATATACAGTTCATTAACTTGTGACTTGTCGAACTCACGTAATGATTTAATAAACTTATTTAAATTTAACGATATCATAAATTTTTACATTAATCAATTAATTAATAAATTTCTAACTTTTGAAATACCTTTCTTATTGCTAACAATTTTTCATTTACTATAAATTAACATTTTTAACAAAAACAATTATTAAATGATACATTTCAAATTTATTTTATTCAAACCTGCTTTATGTCCCGTTTTCAACGAATCATTTGACTTTAAGTTAAATTTCTTGGTATCGGACGAAGTTTTTCTGATTACTTTGATAAGTTACATGCTTTTATTCATAACAAAATTTTGCTGAAATTTAAATAACGTGCTTCCATTGACGTGGTATCTCGATACCGCAATATAAATCAAATGATTAAATTAGGAATGCATTGGAATGCATTATTTTTCAAAATATGAAAAATTTTATTTCATAAATTATAATGTCGAAAAATGTCAAAAGTATTTAACTCGGTTAAACAGCAAAGAATCGATCACCTATGCGTTATTCAGTTATTAAAATGTCAGTAAAGTCAGTAATTAAATAGAGCTTTAATGTAAGCTAAAATTCAAATCTTGATCGGCGTGTTTTAGCACTTTGTGCCTCGTTGAAAGATATTGAAAAATAATTCTACGAAAGAGAAAAAATAGTTCCAAAGTAAAGGTAATGCACATTATTATTATGATTTTATAAATCGGCCAATAATTCATAACAATAATTGTACAAAAAAGGAAGTAAAGTCGCCGAATTCAAATATTTCTATGAAGGATAGGCGACCGGAACCTAAACTTGTAAGAATATTTGAGAAACCAGAGGATAGCGTAGAATTCGTATTGGAAACGACAAGAAGAATGGAAACCTTAAGAAAAATGGAGTTCAGCAGCACAAAAAGAAACATTAATATATTGTTATGACCTGTGCCTCTGGATGGGCTGTCAACTCGCTATGTCCACCGTGAACCGTGAACACGACTTACTCTTTATCTCAGGATGGCAGGTTCTTTTGACTTTTACGACGGAATTACCTTAATCACACAGTCAAAGAAAATACGGACATCTTACTCTTTATAAACATTTAATTAACAAATTCACAAAATTAAAATAAACAATACATAAACAATACAACATTCGACAAAATTTAACGATAATGAAATTTTACTGTTACCTTTTAATATCTAGTTTTAGACTACGCGAACTCCCGCGTGCACTTCTCTTTTTTCTCGTCCGGATTTATTAATCTTGGTTCCGGTTTGTATAATTATCCAATTATCCAATTTAATAATATCTGTTTAATTTGGACTTAAATTATTCCAATTCCAGTTGTCTTATATCAACTCCACACAATAAATATTCCTTTGGAAGAGACGACCTCTCACGCTTCCTCCCTCTAGGACACCGGTATTCAATATTCTCTTTATATGCGACTATCAGTCGCTTTCTTTTTAATGGCACTATCTTATGTGCGACCACTCTTGTCGCTTTTTCATTCAACAACGTTTATCTTTTAACGGAACTATTTAATATCCCACTACTTTGTCGCTCGATTTTATTCCACTCGTTTATCCTTTTTAAAAAAAGACTTCTCTTAATTTCGACTACTCTCGTCGCTTGATTTTTTACCGAACTCGTTTATTTCGCCTTGGCAACCCATCCTCTTTTTTTTAATCATGTTTGATTTTATCACGCATTTTATTCTGTCTTTTGGGTTGCCTATCACCGTTATCTTCACTCGTTTAAAATTTATCACAAAAACTTAATATAATAACTTAATCTAACATTTCAAAACATTTTTTTATATAAATTTTTCTCATGCCATTATTTTCTCTGACTGCACGACAAACAATTTAATATCGCAACAGCCAAATTATTGATGGACACAACATTTTCCCCCTTGCAAAGTAAAATAAATTTCATTAAACCAAAAGGTTACCTCAAAATTTGGTTTATCTTTGCAATAGTCATTCTTTATACCCTTCATACGGTCTTGTCTTTTATTAACATTTTCACACATCTTTCATTCATTACACTTTATCATCAGCAATCTTCCATACTTCACACAACTCATACAGTACTTCCACGCATTTATTTCAATCATACCTCACAACTTTACTTTCAAACATTCTGTCGACTCCGTTGATAAATTAAATCATTACAGCGCTCAGCTTGTATTTGATTCTCTAATTTTGTAATCATTGTAGCACATCGCTTACAATGACACCCCTGTAGACTTGGAGATTCATGAAGACTTCTTGTCGACTCTTATTCCCCCTTCTTTCCAACGTTTATCGACCCTAGTTGTGTTGTATAATTTTCTTCTTCGTGGTACCGTTTTAATTCCGAAATACTGTTGTAACAACTCTTTGGTGCTGATATTTTATGCTGATATAAAAGATTTTTTTTGTTAAATCGACCTCTGATTCCCCTCCTTTTACCATAGCGTTTAAATTATTTTTTTATTTTCAAACTTTTGCCTAAAATTTTTCTTTTAAATTATTAATCTTCAAAGTTGGGCCTAAAAATGATTCGTTATTTAAATTCCAACTTTCCAATTTATTCTTGTTTCTTCTTCCATCTGACATGTTTAAATATCTCCAACATCTTCCTGTAATTTAGGTGACTTCCATTAAGTCGTCGCACTGTGTCACTTTCAACGTCGTCCCAATTAAATAAATTATATGAAATGTCACCGTCATTCATAATTAAATTATTTTTACATTTGTCACTGTCATTGCTAATTAAATCGTTCATGAATTTTACTGAAATGCTATCCGATTTTAATTCTATATCTAATAAATCGTCTCGTTTTAAGTTATTGTGCACTGTATTATTTTTAAATAAATTGTTTTTAATATAAAAGTTTTTCCTTTGTAAATTTATGTTCTTGCATGTACGCACCTTCGTTTTATCGCATGTTTGCATAACCCCAGTGCCGTCTTTAAGCAATAGGCAGACTAGGCACGTGCCTAGGGCCCCAGGCCTGAGAAGGGCCCCCAAATTCGAATAACATGTTTTTACACTTAAAAAACTATTTGACGACTGAATATTGCGTGATAAAATCACATATATATGTCATGCATCAGTTTATTGCATTGACTAAAAACGCCGTATGTATCGAAATCACTCCGCACAGAACGACGTAATAAAAACACCGAAAAGCTTCGCCTGAGCTCGACTTGTTCTCGGTAGCGGGAGTCAACAGTGCGCCTGGCGAGCTTCGCAGAAGTTTCGCGCCAGCGTCGAGTTGCTCCGCGAATTGACTTGATGCCCTCTATTCATTTCGGAGCATTCCGTCGTGCTTCGAAAGACGCAATCGGTTATCGCTAAAATAAGACTCAAACGCTTGAAATTGAAAATGTCATAAGATTCCATGATACTATAACTTTAGAGATATGATCACTTGGTGAACGAATTTAGAACGCGGCCACGTATCGCGTCATAGTGTGCCCTATACGCGAATTTCGCCCTAAAAAACGCCGTATGATTCATGCCGATGTGCGCGTGAGAATATCTCTAAAGTTATAGTATCATGATAAGATTCAGTGTAAATTTGGAGTTATTGCATGTAAAAACTTTTAATTTTGTTTTACATGATAAAAAAAATAAAATATAATGGTTACGTTATACAAAGTAATTAAAAGGGCCCCCAAAACTCGGTAGCCTAGGGCCCCCAAAACTCGGTAGCCTAGGGCCCCATGCTCGTGAAAGACGGCTCTGCATAACCCACGATTTTATCTTCAATTTCGCTCGTAAGTTTTTAATTTTCATACTTCTTCTTCGAACTTCCTTTCTACTTGATGTTTCGTAGTATCTTTCTTTAAATGTTAATGGTGTCGAACTTTCTTTTGTTGTAATTTCTTCGTCCAACTTTACAGTTTCGTCGTTTCTTACCATTTTACTGGTGTTAACTTCGTTCACCAAATTTATTTTGAGATCTGTCATTTTGACATTCACAAGTTCACAACTTTCTTTAATGCTAGTCACCCTTTTATTCCTTTCGATTAACTTTGCTTCTCGGTTATCGAGTTTTAAATTCATTTGGGCCAAACTTTCTTTCATTTCCGTTAAACTTCCACTCATTCCTGTGAATTTTGCATCAAATTTTACATTCATCAGTGCAAAATTAGCCTCTTGGTTGTCAAATTTAGAATTAATTTTTGCAAAATTAGCATCCGTCTTTTCGTTCATTTCCCTAATCATTCTCAACATTTCCCCCATTGGATTTTCTTGTACTCGGATCGTCTGGACGTCCGGTACTTCTGCTCTTTCTACCTCTCCTTCTACGCTTTCATCTTCACTTATATTATCATTTATTCTGTCCCCACTTGCATTCACAACTCTACTGCGCGTATTCATTTTAAATTGTTTATTTTTGTGTGCAACATTTTCTTATAACTGTGTGATATTTTGGCTTCACCGTTTGGTTTAATAAATAAAGCCCGTACTCCACTCGTAAATCGCCCCACGTTGGGCGCCAACTGTTATGACCTGTGCCTCTGGATGGGCTGTCAACTCGCTATGTCCACCGTGAACCGTGAACACGACTTACTCTTTATCTCAGGATGGCAGGTTCTTTTGACTTTTACGACGGAATTACCTTAATCACACAGTCAAAGAAAATACGGACATCTTACTCTTTATAAACATTTAATTAACAAATTCACAAAATTAAAATAAACAATACATAAACAATACAACATTCGACAAAATTTAACGATAATGAAATTTTACTGTTACCTTTTAATATCTAGTTTTAGACTACGCGAACTCCCGCGTGCACTTCTCTTTTTTCTCGTCCGGATTTATTAATCTTGGTTCCGGTTTGTATAATTATCCAATTATCCAATTTAATAATATCTGTTTAATTTGGACTTAAATTATTCCAATTCCAGTTGTCTTATATCAACTCCACACAATAAATATTCCTTTGGAAGAGACGACCTCTCACGCTTCCTCCCTCTAGGACACCGGTATTCAATATTCTCTTTATATGCGACTATCAGTCGCTTTCTTTTTAATGGCACTATCTTATGTGCGACCACTCTTGTCGCTTTTTCATTCAACAACGTTTATCTTTTAACGGAACTATTTAATATCCCACTACTTTGTCGCTCGATTTTATTCCACTCGTTTATCCTTTTTAAAAAAAGACTTCTCTTAATTTCGACTACTCTCGTCGCTTGATTTTTTACCGAACTCGTTTATTTCGCCTTGGCAACCCATCCTCTTTTTTTTAATCATGTTTGATTTTATCACGCATTTTATTCTGTCTTTTGGGTTGCCTATCACCGTTATCTTCACTCGTTTAAAATTTATCACAAAAACTTAATATAATAACTTAATCTAACATTTCAAAACATTTTTTTATATAAATTTTTCTCATGCCATTATTTTCTCTGACTGCACGACAAACAATTTAATATCGCAACAGCCAAATTATTGATGGACACAACAATATATACAGTCTCTATAAGCTATTTATATGGATCCAAAAAACCTACTCAATGACAACACGAGATGTTCTATTGAAGGATTTGGAAATTCTATGTAAAGAAGCAAATATTCCGGAAATCGTAATAATTAAAAATGAGAATAATGGAAAATTCATAAAAGAAATAAGCGCTAATATAAAAAGCAACTCCGATGGGGCCGGACGCGGACCACCAATATGTATAGTAAAAGGAGTGCAAAGAATAATAGAGACAAGAAGAAAATAATTTTAAATAATTTCCATTGACCAACTGCAGGTCATCGTGCTTTCCAAAGAATGCTGAATAAGATGTTCGTCAAATATCAACAGTTAAATACAAAAATTGAAGTAAATAAATTGTAACAGCATTAATACGTAAAACGACATAAAATCTCAAATTTCAAAATAATCAACATCAAAATAAATAAATTAAAAAACTATCCATCACAAAAAGCAAATTTAGTAAAAGTTCAATTAAAAGATGAAACAAAAAGCAAATTTAGTAAAAGTTCAATTAAAAGATGAAACAAAAAGCAAATTTATTAAAAGTTCAATTAAAAGACGAAATATCAAGTGTTTATAAATTTTACAAAATCAAAATTTGAAAAAAAAATTTAATTTAATGATTATGATAATATTTATAAGAGGGTTTTATTTTATGTAATAATGTAAATAATTAGATTAATTTCTAATTGGCAATACAATTAAGTAGTATAATGCAATTTATGCATATCATTATTATGTTTTATGTTTATGTTTTATTCTATTAATAGTTATGTTGGGATAGGTTATGCATATTATTAAGTTGTAAATTAGTATTAACAAGATTTAAAAAAAAAGGGAGATGAAGAGTTAGTTCGGGTAAACATTACAATTATCTCATATATGTAAGAGGAAAAGAATTTAAATTCCAAGGAGATAAATTCTTTTTACTCGCCAAGGGAGATGTAGTGTGTATCCACCTTTAGTTAAGAACAAATTAAGAATAAGCATATTATTTAGCGAGCATGCAAGATTGTTAGTATGAACGATGAACGTTAGTATTGATGTAAGCATGGAAGAAGACGTATGGGACAGTAGTGATCGAACTGTCTTGGCGTGAAGAGTGAATCCTAATTATAGAGAATGTAAATGTATAAAATGTACAAAGTTGAAATATCAAAATAAATATTAAATATTAATTCAACGGAGTTCTTAATGAATACAAAGTGACCCAAAGGAACGAGCTTATTACAGCGTATCGGAATTTGCTGTCATCCAACCACTAGCATTATATACGACCATCGTATTAATTAAATTAATTGGGCCTCGCTAGTGAGGATTATTCCCCAGTCATCTGAGACCTGAACAATAAATTTCACATAATTTAATATCTAATAAAGCATCGCTACACCGCTTTGGAAGAATCAATGACACCTATTTTAAAATACGAGTAACGATATAAATAGTACTCATCTGACCATAACACGAATTCCGGGAACGCAACTTTAAAAATTCTCTATAGATATTCGAAAAACTGAAGGTTTACATAATAGAAATAAACAACATTTGCGGAAAATACATATTTAACCTGTAAAGAAAGTTTTAATTAAAATTAAATAGGTATAAGAATATGTATGTAAGTTATCATACAAGATAACGAAGATAAATTACAAAAAGCAATCTATGGGCTCCATAAATTATGTTCGCTTGACTTTAAAAACCCACTTGCAGTCGATTACATTTTTATCGTCTGGCTTTGGCACTAATTCCGAAGTTTTGTTCTTATTTAATGCTTCTATTTCTTCTTTTATGTATTGTTTCCAATCTTCGGAGTTCTTGCTTCTCGTGGCTTCTTCATAACTGTGAGGGACATCTACTTCTACACAGTTTACTTCAAACTGTTCGTATTTGTTTGGAACACGTAGCGTCTCACGTTTTCTTAAGTTGTAAGGGGTTCCTTTCGAGGTTGATGACTCGTTTTCTTCTTCTGGCCGTTCTGGTTCAACTTCCTGCGGAACTATCACAACTTCATCTTCTTGGTCGCTAGCTTCATTTTCTTCTACGATTACCTTCATAGTGTTGATTCTGGTGTATGGCGTACTCGTATCCTCGTTGAAAATTACGTCTCTGGAAACACTTATCCTTTTGGTTTCGGGATCAAAAAGTCTGTAATTTGTCGAATTACCATCATATCCAACCATTATTAACTTTTTACTCTTGAAATCTAACTTAGTCCTTTTTCTTTTGGTATGTGCATGTACGCATCACACCCGAATGTTCTGATGTGACTTAGAGTAGGTTTCTTCCCCGTCCACATTTCATAAGGTGTCACCTTTATTCTGCTGTTCAACGTTCTATTTAGGATATACACTGCCGTGTTTACAGCTTCGCCCCACAAATTTTTCGGTAAATCGTTTTGATATAGCATAGCCCTTGCACTTTCAACAATCATCCGCATCTCGCGTTCTGCTTGTCCATTTTGCTGAGGTGTATACGGCGCCGTTCTTTCTAATTCGATTCCCATTTCCATCAAAAACTTTCGAAAATTTGTGTTTAAATATTCTGTCCCATTATCGACATGTAAGGTTTTCACCGAATAACCAAATTTTGTTTTACACATCTTTACAAGTTTTAAAACATTCTAACACATCAGTTTTATGTTTAATAAAAAATACTACACGATAACCGGTGTTCTCGTCTTTGAAAAGTGCTATTAGGTAATACGCTCCATTTATCGTAGGAGTTGACATAGGTCCAGATAGGTCACTATAAATGACCTCGGCTGGTTTAGAATTACGTATCACACCCGCGAATGAAAGTCTATGTTGTTTTCCATAAATGCATGACTCACAAAATTTACGGCTGTCGACATTTTTTAAATCTACATCACTAATTAATCCTTTTGATACCATTTCTTCCATTGTTTTGAAATTGATATGTGCTAGCCTATTGTGCCATATTTTCAATTTATCGGTATCCGTTACTACATTTCCTTGGTGAGAGATAATTGTCTTAAACTGTAAATGACAAAGATTGTTCAAAACACGAACCGCACAAGCCGTAATTTCATTATTTTCGTAAATATACGCATTCTTATTTTCTTTCACAATTTTCATACCCTTTTTCGTAATCACACCTTCCGAGAATAAATTCTTTCGAAGTTCAGGAACATATAACACATTTGTTATTATTCTGTCACATGGACAAAATTATCTTCTGTTGTGAAAGCTCAAACATTTCCTTGTGATCCGGATTGGTCATCTGTTTTGAAAAATTTCTGTTTTCGAGTTTTCTTTGGGTTGGTACAGTCTCTTGCAAAATGACCTTTCTTTTGGCAATTGTAGCAAGTTACCTGTCTCTTCTTATTTTTGGCATTTTCTTTCGGTTTCAACTTTATTTGTGATGAAAATGCATTGTCGGCTTCTTCTGTCGCTGCTAAATTTGCTTCTTCATCTAGCAATCTTGAAGTGAGATTTTGTATCGTCTGACGTTTCTCATCTACTGATAACCAGGCTTGCCTTACACCTTTAAACTTCTCTGGTAAAGAGCTTAGCAATTTAGTCATCACTGCTACGTCACTTATTACATCACCTCCTTCTCTTACTTGCTTAGCTAGATTTTCTACTTTAGAAATGTGCAGCGCTACGCTGTCGTTTGGATCCATCCGATACTGATGAAAGCGTTCTTGATGCATCATCTTGTTCATTTCTGATTTTTGCTGATAGATGGTGTCCAAGCGATCCATAATTTCATTTGCGCTTGTACAATTTTCTCCAACGTAATCTGCGCAAGCTCCATTGCTGTCGTCAGGCTATACATAGCTATGGCGTCTGTTCTATTCCAAACAAGAGCGGATCTGGTCAAAGTTTATGGAGGGGGTAAATACATGTTTTGTAATAAAATTTAGGGAAAAATTAAGGTGTATTTTTAAAATTTGTATTGCAATGAAGATTCATGGGGGGGTCGTTACCCCCATTACCCCCCCCCCCCCGTAGATCCGCCCTTGATTCCAAAGTACAAGTTCCTTTGTTTCTTCAGGTTTTGGCTTTGTAGACTCTCCAGTTGTGACTTCGTAGCACCCTTTTGCACGTAATGCACACTTTATCTGGAATTTCCATTGCTGGTCATTCTTCCCATCGAACTTGTTTAACGAACCAATGTCAATCTTGTCAGCCATCTTTACCACGCACGAAACTGATTCACAATTCTCTCTATCTTGATGAGTTTTACACGTTCACTGGGCCAATAACCTATTGTGTTAATTAGATGCAGTGGTAAACTCAAAGAGAACTATTGTGGATAAGATATATTGATTAAGATTACAAGATACTACTTATGTACTAAATATTGGTTTGTAAACATTTATTATAACTAGGTAAAACTTCCATAACGTCCTTGCCTTCGTAATAATTAAATGTTAGTGTTAATGGGGATATAGGACTGGCCAAAAATAAAACACTCGTCTAATCTATTGTCGACGTTTCGCCGTCACTCACGGCTTCTTCAGGACTATAGATCAACAACTTGCCTTACAAACAAAGAGAGCCGTGCAAACCAACATCATCGGTACAACATACAATCAGCATCCCAAAACCCACAATTACTCGTCAGAAAACCTCCAATAACACATTAAAACTTTTAAAACATAATAAATTACTTAAAATTATACAAAACCAATAAAATCTCTATAAGTCGTACGTTAAAATTACAAAAATCAAAATTGAAATTTTGATTTTTGTAATTTTAACGTACGACTTATAGAGATTTTATTGGTTTTGTATAATTTTAAGTAATTTATTATGTTTTAAAAGTTTTAATGTGTTATTGGAGGTTTTCTGACGAGTAATTGTGGGTTTTGGGATGCTGATTGTATGTTGTACCGATGATGTTGGTTTGCACGGCTCTCTTTGTTTGTAAGGCAAGTTGTTGATCTATAGTCCTGAAGAAGCCGTGAGTGACGGCGAAACGTCGACAATAGATTAGACGAGTGTTTTATTTTTGGCCAGTCCTATATCCCCATTAACACTAACATTTAATTATTTATTATAACAATTTACGGACGCGGAATCTACTTTACGACTCTCTAGATGTGTATATGATCGCATGCGCACATTAACTTACAATTCATAAAATAATAATTTAAATAATTTAGATCTTCATTCATTTAAATCAAAAATGTTTAAAAAATTTACTTGGCGTCGAGTTGGCCTGGTGCCGAGTCGGCCCGCACCGAGTTGGCTTGGCGCCGAGTTGTCCCATTCCGAGATTAAATGGCCTCCTTTAACCACTTGATGTGTAATATACTATAGTTTTGTGTGTAAAGTGTTCTTTTGATTTACATACTTCCACTAAGAAGTAAATTTGTTTATTTAGGTACTATGTCTAAGTGCATAATTGAGGCCGTGAGCGCAAGAGTGGTGTAACCATCAAATATAACTATTGCAGATATTCACCACTAAAGCTTTGAAATATGCATTACATTTATGGAATGTAAAAACATTGTATGGCTTCCATTTATTAGAATATTACAATAATGTTGGTTACATCGATTTTATTTCAAAGGTATTACTAAGACAGAGGCATTACACCAAAAAACCCAATTTTGGCAATTTGAGGGTTACACCACTCTTGCGCTCACGGCCTCAATTATAATTACACATTTCTTGTATTTGTTTCGTTTTTGGTATTTATTTGTGTACTTACTACAAAGTATACGTAAAAAAATCTCACAGTTGCGATATTTAATAATCACTAATAAAGGAGTAAAGCAGGGCTGTAGTATATCCCCTACATTATTTAATATTTATTTAGACGATGCTATACGCAAATGGAAATTTACAATCGACGGAGGGATAATACTAGACAAAACAACAACACTAAACTCAATTCTATATGCAGACGACGTAGCACTCATTTTCGAAACGGAGGACGACCTGCAAAGGGGAATTCAAGGCCTTGGTCGCATATGTCAGGAATACGACTTGAAGATATCGATCAAAAAGACCAAAACCATGGCTTTCATTGGTAAAGAACCAACACGAGCAAATATAGTAGTCGATAACAGCACAATATAACAAATAAGCCACTTCCACTACTTAAGATGCGACTTATCATATGAACGTGATAACGACACAGAACAAAAACTGAACAGATTTGAATATATATGTGACACTATACGAAGATATCTAAAACACAAAACACGAAAAGACACACGTGTGAAGTTTTATAAAACAGTCGCAGTACCAACCCTGATGTATGGGAGCGAGTCATGGGTGCTAACGAAAAGGCAAGAAAGCTCTGTTCAATCCGCCGAGATGAGATTTTTGAGATCAGTAAAGGGTTGTAGCAGAATGGACCATATAAGAAATACCGACATCAGAGATGAGCTCAACATTTTTAGCATAAAAGACAAATTAAAAGAAAACAAAACAAGGTGGAAGGAACATCTAGAAAGGATGAGCGAAGACAGATTACCTTTAAAAATATATAATTACAAGCCTAAAGGAAAGAGAAGCCTGGGTAGACCAAGGAAACGATGAGAATCGTAACAGGCAATTTCTAATGCCTAACACAGAAAGTGAAGAAGAAGAAGAAATTACAGATTTACTATAACTTACAAACAAAAATATCTTGGGCCATCACAGTATTTAGTCTAGCAGGCCATTCTTCTTCAGGTGCCTATCCGTTTCGGATGTTGGCTATCATCCTGACTATTTTGACCTTATTCACCGCTGCTCGGAAGAGTTCCGTGGTCGTCATAGAGTACCACGTTCTTAGGTTCTTCAACCAAGATATTCTTCTTCTGCCGACGCTTCTTTTTCCAGCTATTTTGCTTTGTAGAATGCATTGTAGCAGTTGATATCTACTCTCATTTCGCATTATGTGACCGAGATACTGCAATTTCCTACTTTTTACTGTATTCACAACTTCAAGATCTTTCTCCATTCTTCTAAGTATCTCTCGGTTTGTCACACGTTCCACCCACGAAACCTTCAGGGGTTCTTCGGTATAGCCACATCTCGAACGCCTGGAGTTTCTTTGTCGTGGCTTCCGTCAACGTCCAGGCCTCCACTCCATAGAATACTACAGGAAAAACATAGCATCTCAACATTCTGTTCTTTGTTGCTATCGTCAAGTTATGGCTCTTAAACAGCGCAGACATTCTAATAAACACACTTCTAGCTTTCTCGATGCGACATTTAATTTCTTGGGAATGGTCCCATTGTTCATTGATGATGGTGCCTAGGTATGTGTATCTACTGACTCTTTCTATTATTTGGTTGTTGACTTTTAGTTGGCAGTTTGTGATATTATTCTTACTAATGATCATAAATTTAGTCTTTTGCAAGTTAATATCCAGCCCATATTGACTGCTACTTTCACTCATCTTGTTCATTAGCTGATGTAGGCCCATTATACTATCCGCTAGGATCACTGTATCGTCAGCATACCTAATGTTATTTAGTTGTTCCCCATTCAATACTATTCGCGCGTCAGTCCCATCAAGCGCTTCTCTAAAGATATATTCGGAATAGAGGTTGAACAGCAGAGGTGACAAGACACATCCTTGTCTCACTCCTCTCATAATGCGTACCTCCTCCGTCTGCTCCCCCTCCATCCGCACCACTGCTTCTTGGTTCCAGTAGAGGTCTGCTATTATTCTCAAATCCCTTCCATCCAGCCCAATCTTCTTCAGGATCTCCATCATCTTCCCATGCTGTTCATATCTCTGCATCTTTGAATCAGGACTTGCACGCTAAAGAGAGCTTCCCTTGTTCCAACCGCATCTGGGAATCCAAATTGTGTAGGCGATATTTGTTCTTCGCCGAGTTTATATATTCTTCTGTGTATGATTTTTAAAAACACCTTTAAAAAGTGACTCATCAGACTGATGGTTCTATATTCTTTACATTTACTTGCATTTGGTTTTTTCGGTATTGTTACAAACTCTGACTTAAGCCACTCATGTGGTATGTTGCCGCTATTATAAATTATGTTAAATATTCTTGTTAGCCACTTCAGTCCATCTTCGTCCATTAAATTAAAAAACTCTGCCTGAACTTCATCCGGTCCCGAGGACCTTCCGTCTTTCATTTGATTAACTGTCGCCTGCACTTCTTCTATCATGATAGTCGGTCCTGATTCTTCTTGTATTGAGGGTTTGTTTGGTCTATCGTCCTCAAAAAGCTGTTCTATATATCTCTTCCAGGTTTTCTTCCGATTGTTCTTATCTATTATTATTTTTCCGTTTTCGTCCACGATTCTGCTTACTGGTTTTGTTTTATTTCTTCCCGTTAGCTCCCTTATTTTTCGGTATACATTGAAGTTATCATGCTTGTGTTGCAGCATCTCTATTTCGTTACATTTCTCCATCGCCTCGTGTTCTTTAGCTTGTCTTATCTTTTTCAGGATAGTTCTATGGATCTCTCTATACCCCACTGTGTCGGTATGCTTCATCTTTCTTCGTTTTTCCATCATCTCCGGAATTTCATGGGTCATCCAGGTCTTTCTTTTGGTCTTCATATTAGATGTATATAAGCGTGTTCCTTTTAATATTTTCGCTTATTTGGTTGAATCTGTGGATTTCTTCGTCAATGGATAGATCTGTGCTTCCGTTCACAGATTTGAAATTCCCTTTTAGTTCCTCCTGTATCTTCTCTTTTACAGCGGCATCCCTGATTTCATCACTAAATTTTATCTTGCTCTTCTTTTTTGCTACCTTTTTCATTCTTATTTTGATCGTTCCTACTAAGGGGTTGTGGTCCGAACTTATATCCGCTCCAGGGTACGTTTTCACAGAGGTAATGCAATTTCTGTGTCGCTTGCTTATTAACATGTAATCAATCTGATTTCGAACAATTCCCCTATCTGAGTCTCTTGGTGATTTCCATGTGTACAGTCTTCTCGCTGGGAGTTTGAAGAAGGTATTCATTATCGCTAAACTATTTTAAATTGCAAAAATGCTGAACTTTTCTCCTCTTTCATTTCTCTCCCCTAGTCCATGGGGGCCGACATGTTCTTCAGTCTGTCCTTTTCCAATTTTTGAATTAAAATCTCCCATTAATATTGTTACCTGTTGTCTTGGCAACTATTCCAAGACCCGATGTACTTCGTTTTAAAAAGCATCTACCTCTTCTTCCGTCCCGTCGGCTGTAGGAGCATACACCTGAATTAAATTGACTGGAACTGGATTCGCGTCAATCTGTAGCAGCATGACCCTCTCTGATATGGGCACGAAGTTGTTTACATGTCTTCCAATGTTGTTGGAAACAATCATTCCGACCCCCCGCCGGTGCGTGTCATCCGACATTCCCGAGTAGTATACCCCACAGTCTCCAACTCTGCAGTAACCCATGATATCGATTTTCATTCTCTGCATTTCCTGTATGGCATTGTATATCTTTCCAGCCTGGGACATTGTTCGCACGTTCCATGTTGCAATCCTAAGCATCGGCTCCTTTTTATTTCTTCCATTCATAGCTCTATTTAACGCCTCCCCCCCCCCGGAGATCCGATTGGGGGGCTTGAAACTCCGGTACATTTTCAATCAAATACAGCCATGTTGATGATTTACTAGGAATATCCAGTTGGATCTTTAATGCAGTGGTTTTCCGTTGCCTTCTGCATCCTATGCCGTTGACCATACCATTTGGTTCATCCGTCTTCAGAGAGGATTTCTCCCCTCAAAGGCAAGAGTGTGCCTTCTACTTGTTGGTTCATCCACCCGTAGCTGTTGACCATTCAAGGTGTTGCTTATACCGGCAATATTTCGGAGTTCGCCATATCTGGCTCCCCTCACTTAGTTTTGCCTACGGGTCAACGCAGTTTCCAGGGTGTGGCGCGTGGAGCCATAAGTGAGAGTTGGGTCCCCTGCGAGGACCAGTTACCAAAGACCACCTCCCGTTATAGCCGCTCGGTGTGACCGTCTCGGTAAAACGTGCTACCTCTGCAGCGTAACCCCATACACCCCTTGGTGCATGGGGTAGCAGGCCATGCAGTACGATATCCCATGTTGCTAAATGCTGTCCTTATATTGATCGAGATACAAGCAAACTGTGATTCAAACTTTGCGTTTGTATCTTTAAGGATATAGGTGGTGCTTAACGTGTTAAACGTTAGAGCACCCGATAAATCTACATCCGTTTATGATCAATATTTTTTTGTTTCTTAATATTCCGAAAATATTTTTGGTTATTTCTACTATATAAGCCATCAGCTTTCCGAATATCCACATGGAATTTTTTAATTCCGGATGCCATTTTACGCGCTACTCCCGGGCATGGATTTTCAAAATAGGACTAGATCTAACCAAGGTTATAGAATTGCCAAAATATTACAAATATAATTTGCGCTGGTATGACGTTCCGAAAGAATTTTACTTCAAAGTTTTCCCAATTTTTTTGGTCACCAAAACACGCGTTACGCGTTAGTCAAATAAAAGTATACCTTCAATTTTTGCAATCACCTGTCCCTTGTAATTTCTAAGCAAAAACAATAGCTGTATTTATTTTTCATACTTTTGTCGAACGTACATAGGATTTGAAAATTTGAATTTTGTAGGAAGAGGTCTTTTAAGGGTAGCAACGACCATGGGCGTATGTTATCGGATCGACCAATTAAAGCTTAATTACAGCTGGGGGGGATTTCGTGATGTTATACGGTCATGCCCTTTGGAATAGGTTGTTTTCAAATGATTAGATCCTGCTGTACAGTAAAATGTATATTCGTTTCTTGCAACGAATGATATCATAGCGTCAGCATTAGGGTTTGACAGTTTTTCAAACCCGGTTTTAAAAAACCGGGTTTTAAAGTAAATTTGTCACATTTGAAAACCGGTTTTTAAATTAAGAAAACCGGTTTAAAGAATTCATATTATTATGTAAAAATTAATTTTAACCTTATTTGATTTGCTATTCGTTCTATGCAACAGGCAGCAAACAAACTTTCTTTAGCTTAAAAAACCGAAATTATTAAGTTATCTGGAAAGATACTGTCTAGAATATTTCCAAATTCTTATGTGGAAACCGATTCTGATGAAGAGCAAATCGAAGAAACTATTCATCAGAGTAATGCTTTTTTAAAGGAAGCTATGGAAAAATCAATTCATAAGTTTCTTGAAGACCCTGAAGAAAAACTTACAAATCCAAAGACACTGAAAGCTGAATTTTTATTATTTGAGGCAACGAATAAAAGAACAAAAAACTTAGATTTGTTATTTGATGCCCTGAAAACTATAAAACCAAGCTCAGTAGCTAGTGAACGAGTATTTTCAATTTCAGGCAATATTGTGTCTAAAATAAGAACAAGACTTAGGGCCGGTTTTACAATAGGAGCTTAAGCTCAGCTCAACTTTGCACCCAATCATGGTTCAAGTTCATTGGGTTTTATCCAATGAACTTGGAGCTTAAGCTCAGTAAAACCGGCCCTTAGCCACCGTTCAGTGGATATTTTATGTTTTTTAAAATCCTATTTTCTTAGGAGAAATTAAAATTAGTGAAAATAATATAAATATTATTTGAAATTTTTGTTTAAGTTTTCGTTATTTTGCGTAAGTAATATGTTAATCCTTATTTTTTTTTATATTTTGACTTTGATATTGATTTCGTTTTTTGTTATTTTATATAAATTAAATAAAATATTTTTCCCTATTCTAATTTTTTTGACAAAAATTCAAAAACCGGTTTTTTGGAAATATTGAATTCGAAAACCGGTTTTTCAAAAAGTTGGTTTTTGTATAAACCCTAGTCAGCATAATATTATATAATTATTTGTGTTTAAAGAAATAAAATTAATTATTATTTTGCACATATTAATATTACATATTGTCATGACTCAACCGTCAATGGGAATAAACAATCATTGGGCATTCAAAAAAAGCAATTAAAGGTAGCATGAAATCTTGTAGCGATTTAGAAGGTTTACCGACATTACGTGAGACTCGAAGAAATAGTACAATAAATTCAGTTAATGATAAACACAAGGAAAAGGGATGAGAAGGGTCCAAGAATGATATCGAAAAGTACAATTGAATGTTCACAAATTAATTAACTAAATAAATTGTTAGACGTTAAGAAATTGTTATTATAAAAAAATGTATAATTATGTTAGTTTAAGTAGTGCACCAAAAGAAGAATTTACGTGGGTTTTTAAAATCGGCTGAACAATAATGCAACGGTAGTTGTCCGAGACTCTCAAAGTGGTGCAAGCGAGCGATTATCGGAGCGACAGGTGGATCGAACGGTAAACACTAAAACAAAGGCAAAGGTGTAAATAATTTAATGACACTTAAATGAATTAATCATTTTTTATCAAAAGTGCATGAAAACTTACCAGGTACACAAAGTATCAAATAGGAACGAACGGATTTTTTTCCAGATAACCTAGCAATGCGAAGGTAAATATCCAAAAAGCTAGCTGTGGTGGAACCACTATTAAAAATAACAAAAAGTCAATCTTAAATAATAAAAAAAAATATATAGCGAGTGAAGTGCAGATAAATATAAACCCCCACACCGCAATATGTATTGTACTGATCTTTTATAAAATCCTCTACTTAGTACCCTTTTATGTTTACCTGACTAGTTCTGGTCGGTAAGACTCTTTACAAGATGCGAGTTCTAAAGCCCGTCTTACATCAGGACATTTCTGGCGTCATTTCTTGAGCCATTTCTGCGCACAACAGTATACGCAAGCGCAAATACTATGAACTCGTCTCTGCGCAGAAATGGCTCAAGAAATGGCGCCAGAAATGACCTGATGTAAGACGGGCTTAAGGTTGTGTTATAAATTTGCATCCGGTAGATGAATACTTAACTTTACTTAGTTGTCAAATCCTGTAAGATAACTTGGATATTCTTATTTCAATGAAAGATATTAATTAATCAAAAATAAGTTTATATTGGTTCAAAATTAATCGCACTGCGGATATAAAACAAATAAATGTTAACAACTAAAGTAGACCGGAGTCTACACCAAAAATGGCTTACAATTCTATTAACCAAAAACAAAACGTAGCCTGTTCCTTCTTCCTTTCTTCTTGTGCTTAGTAACTTTAGGTTACTAAGTCTTTTCGTTTTTATTTAACGATGTGAAATTTTAAATTTAAATTGTTTATTTTACGTAGCAAAAATAATATTAAAAATGTTTGTTATTGAAATTTTATTAAAAGGGTAGTATTGAAGTAATCCTTGGACACTTCTCTACGCGCTGTACCTTTGAAACGTTGATGACAAATTTTATAATTAGAAATGATAAGACGATACCTTAAGTTAGCAACAATCCAGCTGTTTAATTAGCTCGTTGTGAATGGTGCATAAAGTTGACTCATACAGATGGTTGATCGTGGGTGTAGTTGTTACAACGTTGAGAAGCACAGTTCACTTCAATTTAAGTGCACACACAAATTTATTAAATCGTGGATAGTTGTTGACCATTGTTGATGAACCAGATAAGTGACTGATTGTGTTTACTAATAATTCGGCATCGTATATTTTGAATTGAATTTTTACACTCCATGCTGGCAGATAACCTCTAAAAGTTCATTCGCCATGTTGGATCCAAGATTCAATGTTATTGAACTTCTAAAAATGCGGATGGAACTAAATTTTCGTCCGTCGACTTAGGCTGCCAAAATTCAACTGAACTCGATGCGCAATCGATGAATATTCCAAAATCATCAACTATTGAGTCAAAAATGCAACATTTCTAAAATAATTTTATTTTATTCGAAATAACTTGATTTGTTGGTAAGTTCATTAATTTGTAAGATGTTGTTTCCACTAATTATTATTGTATTTTGTTTACAGGAGCTATTTTTATTTCTTAAATTGGAATTGTCTTGACTGATATCGGATAATCTGTGCAGAAATCTCTGGTGGCATAGGACATTGGACCTTATGCTATAAGACACTTTCCATACACAAATTTATGACGATTCTCTGGAGAAACACATGCTCGAATTTTTGATACAATTCAGTTTACACAAAACATGTTTTTTACATAGAAAATAGACATTGAAAGTAACAAATTTTATAGGTCATCTTTTGCGTGTAAACACATTACAAATTTACTAATTTTAGATTAATTAAACGATTCTGGAGACTTTTGACATTACAAATCTCAATGTGGATGATGCTTGCAAGTTTTATTATGATCCTTCAATCTTTGACAACTTTATTAAATTCACACTTTCTGAAATCAGAGATGGAGTTATAGTATTTGAAAATTGATGCTTCCCGAAACCTTATAATTCCTTCGTTAAGGAGTCTTACGATCATTAATTGAGTCATAACAGACAACAGCAGTATATTGCGATGAGGTGCGGGGAAAAACACGTCTATGGTAATTTTAATTGTTATTGAAATTTAATTGAAATGTAATGTGAATTTTGGATTTCCGGCTAGCTCTTAATTTCTTTATTTGCATGAAATCCCCTTACCTGCAGTTAGTAGGTTCAATCTGCGATATTGGACTCTTTCTCAAACTTACCCTGTAAATGAAATTTTGTACGGAATACAAAGATCCCAAATTATACTGTTTGTTAAATAACACAATTTTTATTATAATTGACTTTGAACGGAATTTCATAAATATCAAACAATCTTAAATTCTAACAACTCTTAATATTAAATTAATCCTACCCCAAATTGTTACGTTTCCCGAAGTCGTTGTCTTTTTTAACGTTAACACGCGGTACTCCATAAAAATATTGAATCTGTGGCTTCTTGCCAACTTCATTCATAAGCCGCCCTCTTTATGTGTTTGCATGATCCAGTGCGAATTCGTTTAATTATCGATTTATCTGCATACATCCACCTTCCAACTGGTGTGATAAGCTTGTTTTCTTCCTTTGGAATACCAATTCTCCCAAATTTTATACGGTAAGTGCTTGAATTTTCCAATATTTGTACTCCTTTTCGTTTTCATAAACTTTTATCACGTTTACTTTTACTATTTAGGTCACAACACTTTTTATTCAGTTGATTTAAATTTTTAAATCAATAAACTCTCGGACCATGGAATTGTACGTGCTGTCCGGTCAAACTTTTTAGTGAGAACTCTTTTGTTTACCTTTACATTACCAAGGTATCCATAAAAAAAATCTAATCACCGTTATCTTTTTTTAATGTGATTTTCCGACATCGTATTTCCATTGGTGAGTACCTCCGCACTTTTGATATTTTAATATCGTTTTTACGTCACAAAATTATTAATGTGTTTATTTCATTTTGGTATCATAACCTTGTTTTTTAGCACGGAAATGGGGGCATAATATGGCTTTTATAGCCCGAGGGCCTATAAAGTTGCTAAGCAATAACAACAATATCAAAACAAAAGAGTTAGTCCAGACTCTGTTTTTCTTGCGCGATCGATCTGAAATTTTGCATATGCCTCCCTACCGACAATTCACGGGGGAGAGTACCTTGCGAGGGGGGAGAGAATTTTTTGCTCAGTTTTTCGATATCTAGTGCCGTTTTCGAGTTATTGCTAAATAAAAAAATTAATTCTCGCCCCTCCAAGTTTCTCGCCATAGGAACCACGGCACACCAAAAATTCATAGCACAAACAAAATGACATGATATTTTTTCTCAGAATACTTAATTCTTCAATTTTGACAATTCAAGTACCAAGTACCAAAATGAAATAAAACGTATTGCTATGACCTCCCTTATATAAAAATTAGACACGTCGATTAATTTGGGCGCCACATTCAAATGAATGAAAAATATTAAAAAAATGTAAATATTAGAATTTTCGTGCTAAATTTTAGATAGAGAGCTCACCGCTTTGTCCCTCTTGATGTTTAGCTCAGTCTAAGGCTCTCTCAGAGTATTGCAGGTATTGGATAGATTAGGGGATGTAGCTTATGAAGTTAAAAAAATTTTATTTTTTTTTAAATGATAGAAAATGTTCAATGACTTTGAATTCAATTGCTTAATTGTTTTACCAGATAAAACGATCCACTTCTTTATTTGAATGATCTTTAAAATTCAGAATACTGACCTGTAAATGTTTGATAATAATAAAAGATTTGATTATTTTAGAAATGAGTTTTATATTCAAAAATAATATCGCAAAGCGCAAATAATCAATTTTCACAAATTGCACAGATATCTTATCTGTTACCAGAATGTTTACAATAATCAAAAAACAAAAATAATGTAGAATGACGATCATTTTCTTCCTTTTCTTCATTTGAATGCTTAAATAAATTTAAGTCTTTCCGTTGTCCAAAACGGGTTAAATGTTTTTATATTTAAATTTGTTGCTCTTGGCGAAGCGTAGAAAATAAAATAATAAAAAATGTTTTGTTGTTGAATTATTAAGTAGGGCAGCCGAAAATGCATCTGTTACAATCTTTTTCAGCATCCTGTATGTAAAATGCTGAAGGCGTAAAGTTAATAAAAATAATAATTGTTTACAAATACCTTTGAATTTTATAATCCTGACTTTTATATAAGTCTGCGTAGAAAAACACAATTTTGATAAACACAAGCGCACTATGAGACACTTCCACAATCAGATGTTTTCGTTGTATGACGCTCTGGATCTTCTCCTGTTTGGATTGCGTTGTTGTAGCAGTAATCATCCGAATTTGACTTTCTAATAGTGTTGTTTTATTAGATTGTATGCTGGTAAGTAATTTCAAATTAATATAATAATATTTTTAATTTTCAGGTGATGCAACTAACATTGCCATCTTGGATTTTTGTTTATTTATCGACCAAATCGATTCAACTGTCGAATCACGTTGCACACGTCCGTCCACTTTAAATATCAAAATTCAACTAACTTTTGCTTGCGCAAAATACAAATTTGAGCTGTTTTCAACGACTTGTAAGTCAAATTTGTTCCTTTACTTATGTGATTTTTATTTTAATGAAATTTCATGTTATTTCCAGAGTTGGTTCCATTATTGAAGAGATTACTTATCCGCTGCTTTCCAGTTGTTTTCCATCACAGTAGTTGATTTGGGAGCCATTTGAAGTAGTACATTTGACTATTTTCGTTATCACATTTCACTTATCAACCTTTAATGGATTTTGACCCTTATTTACCTTTTTACAAATTATGGAGATGAATTTATGGTTATCACATACAGTTAAATACAATAGAATTTTGGTTATAAACAGATTTTCATACAACAAGTTATTTACAGAGATTTATCAATTCAAAGTTCACAAACGTAAAGGTTATGTTTTTCAGATAACAAATTATTACAAATTTCATCATTTCCAAGATAAAGCATCTTATTAGAAGATTTTGACTTGTTCACCTTCAAATTGAATGTATTTAGCAGGTTTTGATATAGCTTTCTTATCTTTAAAGATCTTATTAGGTCTACAATATTATGAATTTAGTTGGATGTGTTTATCTGTCAAATCTAAATTTTGTAATTAGCTCAAATTTCTTAAATATAACAATTATTTCAATTTTACAACCATTTGTGTTGTGTGGGGTCATTTTAAATCACAGCAGTATCTACCACGGGCACAATCAGATTATAGCACGAAGGGTAATTTAAAGCACGACGCGTTAACGGAGGGCTTTAAATTGCCCTCGGTGCTATAATCTATTGATTGTGCCCTTGATACCTAAATAACTATTAATTGTTTTAGCCAGTTTCGAACTAAACTTCGACGCCTCGGAAACCGATTGTTCGGGATCGCAGCACTTTGTCAAACCTCGGAGCGCCGTGTTAATTACGACTTAACGACCTACGTAAACCCTTTTTAATCACTTCTTATTAACTAACCCCAATTTAAAAACTCTTAAATACAAACATGTTATAAAATTTAATAAACATTATTGCAAAACATTTTTATGTAAAACTTATGGTTTTTGTATTCTCGTTCCTTAAATATTTTCTTTGTTCACCCTTATGGTAACCTTTGGTTTGAGATTGATTCCATTTTTGTTTTTATAATTAAATGGTAATTACTGTAATGATCCGTTTCAGTTTACTCGCAGTGTCTACACACGATCCAATCTGGTCGGGCCGACAAGCTGTCCTACACATGAGTTGAACAAGGACACAATAGCCGCATCCTTATTCAACTCATGTGTAGGACAGCTTGTCGGCCCGACCAGATTGGATCGTGTGTAGACACTATCAGAGTGAACTTGCCAACTCGTTAAGGAATTTCATGCTACTTTATTTGTATTTGACAAATTATCATTATCGATTTAAAATGCCTGTTAAAATCACGACAATATATTACGTAGGTACTTATTTGATTTAATTTAAGTGCGGTAGAATGGATTAAACGACCACAATATACTAAATACACTACTAGAAAATGTAGACTTTTCGGATCTTAAATTTTCGTCAGAGCGGTATTTCTCATCTTCCAAAAACCAATCTCTATAACTTTCAATTTTATTCTTCCAATATTCTGAAGAGTTAAAACAAGAATTATTTAAAAAATACTTCAGTACCTAATTTTCATATCACCTGCAAGCTCATCCGTACAACCATTCATACCTCCCTGTTGTTGGGGCATATATTTCTGATCGATTATATGTTCCAATTTTTTTGATTTTTTCTTACCGTAAACGAAAAACTAGAAAAATATTATTTATAAAAATTTTATTTATCATCTGATTTTGTTGTAAAAAAGATAAAATAATAAGTTTATATTACGTATGTTGTTGGCGTGTATGATTAGGTTATCTTGTTAGGGTATCTAAAATGGTTTATCTCAACAAAACCGATACAAAATGATCATTAAAATGTAACAAAATTATACACAACGCAATTTTTGGTGAGAAATGAAGTCGCTGTACTTTTATATATTTTTTGAAAAACAAATAAACTCACCCTGCTTTTGATTTTTTTTGACATAAACGACTTCAATATGTTAAAGATGGTTTCAAATCCTCGTGGAACGTTTATAATGTGGCACTCTTTAATTCGTATAGGATAGCTTTGCAGCATACAGTAAACAATTTTTCTTAAAAGATTTGGAGTAACTTGCAATATATAACTTAAAGGAATGGCTTCACAATCGACACATGCAAATATACCTCCTACAGTAAAATTATCATCTTCTAACATGAAAACATCTAAGAACATACAGTATACTTTAAGTAGAAGTAATACATTTATTTTAGTGGGTGAAATTTTTCTAAAGTGGCTTAAAATAATGCGAGGTCCGGCTGCTTCACTAGTTTCTGGTAAGGGTAGAAAGAATCTAAAATAAAACCTAAGCCATGAGAATTTGAACAACTTCTATATTGACACAAATTTATATTTACCCTCCTTTTAAAAATTCTTGAATTTCAGGCTGAAATGGATCTCTATTTTCAAAGAATTCTGGCACTAAAGTTCTCATTCTGTAAAAGTCATCAATTTTTATTTTAGTATTTTCTATGTTAAATTTACAGCCTCTTAAGAAACTAATTAACCATTGATCATCTAAAAGTAAGAATGAAAATTTAAGACATAAAGAAGCTAACTAATACTAAATTTTATTAAGACGTAACGAAGCGAAGACTTGTTCTAGGTCAAAAATGAAATGTTCAGATGCCCCTATCTAAATTTGCACAATTATTATTGTTTTACTCAACAATGAAAGTGAATTATGCTTTGGCGTATAAGCACAATTTCTACAAGCTTACACCCGAAACACTTCAAAAAACATAATGTTTTTTTTGGACTATAGACTATCTTGCAGTGAATTACATTTCCTACATAAAAAAAATCAGTAGCAGCGTATATTATTTATTTTCAATAGTTTAATGATGGAAGAGGTTCAAAATTTCGTAGTTTGGCAAAATGATTGTGTAAATTTTTAGATTTTTAACTTGAACAGTAAGATCAGGGCGCCAAACATTACACATTTAATAATAATAAAAACAAAAAATAAAATTTTTATAACATAAACATACCCATTCTACATTGTAAATGGTTTTGAGTTAATAGCCATTGTCGAATATTATCCAATTCATCAGTAATAAGAGATGGTTCTTCACCAAGTTCGTTTTTAGCTTTCTCTTGGAGTTGCGGTGTTAATGGCCGAATAACCATGTTTATATTTTTATTGAATCTTTAACTCTTGAAATTAATTTTTAATGTGATTTATAGCACCGCACTAGTAAACACGTTATTAATATGTGCTATACAAATTTTTTTTATCGGTGCGAACCACTTCTGTTTTATCTTCAATGAAAATTTGAAATACGACAGTGCGTCTTGCACCATCTAGAGTTGCTGTAGTAACTAATTCGTCCTGCCTAATTTATATTATAGTAGTGTAGGTTAAGGCATAATATAATATAAAAATGATAAATAATAATATTATAGTCAATGATCAACATTTCCCTTCTTATGCACGCGCAGGGAAATTGAATTTTACTGACTAGTCCGGTAATAATTAGTAAGGTTAATAATAACAAAATAAAATAGACAAAAAAACAAAAGAAAAATTTATTCAAAAACTATTTAGAAATATTAATATTAATTGTAGAATTGCTCACATTTGAAATATTAATTCCAGGCAGTGATCTATGACCAAGTTGAAGATTTTCATTAATAATAGTCTCAGTAGTACAACAGGTTTTAAATAAATCACTTCTTTTAGAGGGATCACTGCCAATACTAGTTATTTTGTTTTTTGCTGGGCCGGATTGTATTGTTTTTGCAATATCCAGTTTATTCTGCAAGGAGTCTTCTATGTATCCTTCTGCTACCGAAGTACTTTGCCATCCTCCATGCCTCTTTAAATTTGTTATATCTCCTCCGGCGTCTACCAACAAAGTCGCTGAAGTACGCCGCATACAGTGGCCTGTGTATTCAAAAGGTGTGGGTAAGCCAAGGTACGTAGCAATTTTAGAAGGAAATTTTCCAAAAGAATGTAAACCCACTGGTTGGATAGTACATTTCCCTTGCTTGTAATTGAGAAATAAGCGTCTGAGTGGAGTATGAGGTGGGCGTAGTGCCACATAACGCTTGTCCATGGCAATATTTTTCTCAGTATTTCCTTCATCAACAACTACAAAGCGTCGAGGTTTATTCGTCTTAGAATCAGGAATGTGTACTATTAGAATGTTATCTTGATCTTCAATGTCATCGAGTAACATCTTTGATAATTCGTCGCATCGACAGGCTCCAAACACGCCAAAAAGAAGCGCGACCTGTAATAACAAAAGAGAAATAGATTAATTTGAAGCATTTTAACCATTGCAATAACTTACTTTCATCAATAAGAATTCCTTGTCGGGAGCTTCAAGAATAAATTTATCAATCTGGTCGCGAGACAAGCATTTTGATTTTTTTGCTTGGTAACCAGCCGATTTTCGTTTTAGGTAAGCAAATAGTTTACAAAACTTGCTTATATCCAAATTTTTCCTCAACAAAAGCACTGCTTTCAACATAGAGTAAGTGCTCCAAAGACTTGAAGCTTTATAGGTACTTGCTTTTCCCGCAAAATAAGCAAGAAATACATCTTCTGTAAGTGAAGTCACTTTTTTAAGTCTACACCAATCTTAGAAGATTGTGAATGCCTTTTCATATCGCTCTCTCGATTTGGACGGTAAAAGATCTTTAGTAGCAGCGGCCGCAGCTTCACTTACATCGAATGGAATGTCGTGAACACCGTCACAATAATTTTCGTCCTCTTTCATCACTAATTTATAAATTATCAACAAACTGTTACACGATACGCACAAAATTAATAATAATTTACTGATTATTTATTATTGTTTTGTTTGTAACTATGGAGTCAACAAATTGACTAACTTGATTTTTGCTCATTTTAAAAATGTCGTTCAATTAGTGTTTTAAAATTTCGATTTTAAATTTCGATTATTTACGATTTTCGGAAAAATTTAATACAAAACATGTCAGGAAAATGACATATTACTGACGAGGGGCAATGTTGAAATACGAGGCACTTCGTGCCGAGTATTTTAGAGCTCCGAGCTTTTATGTAAATAACTATTAAATGATTTAACGCATTCTTACAAAAATTTACCCATAAATATATACATTTTCCAGTTACTCACATTTTTGTCATGGTGTTTACATTCTTCACTATCTTCGTTTGAAGTTTATGAAATAACTACTGAAAATCTGAAATAATTTGTTAGGTCGAAATGGATTTCGTTAAAACTAGACAAAAATACCTGTAATTTATTATGAATGTCAATTTTCTTATTGAAAATTCGTAAAATCAAGAATTTCGGTAAACCAAAAGTTTGTTATTATAATATCGAAGTTATATAATTTCATTGTACATAACTGCTAATTATCTATATTTATTCTTTTATTTATTTTCAAGTTTTTGGAAACCATGAATGAAATGTAACTTACATTGCTTACATGCAATGAATTGTTTAAAAATAAAACATTACAACCTCGTTTCGTTGTAATTGGGGCTCATTAGGAGTTTGTAAATTTTAAAATACCAAGGAAAATTTTACTTTAACATACTAAAAGTTCTCGTGTCTGAACCCTGAGCGTCTTACCGAATTCTTCATCAGAATTTTAAATTTTTAATGAAGAATTGAAAAAGATGTTTTCGGCAATATATTTTTAAACAAATTTCTATTTCAGCTATATTGTTATTATATGGCTCATTAGAAACATTAATAGCATTTAAGATATTTTAACATCTTCAAAATCATGAAATAAAGATTTTCCTAAAAATGGTCAGAGGGTTCTGATTTTTGTAAATGTTTTAATTGGGGTCCTAAAAAACTCTGAGTTGCCGATCTCGACGACCAGCCGGAAGTGCCGCCATTTTAACAAAAATGACGGAAATACTATTAGGTTTTTCAGCAATATTTCTATTGGACCAGTGGACCTTGGGACGAAAATGATTGCTGTAAATCGTATAGAGAACATAATTTACTAAAAATGTTGTCAAAGATATTTTTCTGTAAGTGGAATAGGTAGCGAACGGCAGCTATTCGACTATCGGCCTTTAAGGCTATGCCTTTAAATTTAGTAGATCTTTAAGCTCTCTAACAGACCTGTTGAAGTTGGTCATATCGCTAGGTGCTCGCGTGACTTGCCATTTTTCCTGGGTTTTCGTTTTTCTCGTATTTTGTTTTAGATGCACTTTGAGCAGTCGTTATCTATTTTTATTTAGATGTTCTGGAGTAGCTTTTCAGCCTGCTTCTTGGATTTTTTGAATTAAGTTTTGAACTGCTTCATCTAACTCGTATTCCATTTTCACAGAGACATGTTATGGGAGCTTTGTGAATGGTATTTCTCGTGTTGCTAGTTTAGGTTGTTCAGCAATTTGAGAAGAGAGGGAAGCTATAATTGAAGAGTGATCCTAAGAAAGTTAAAAACAGGATTTTTGATTAGTATAATCTCCAAGTTCAAAACAGAGTCATACTTTAATGTTTTGGCAAGGTTCTCGGGATTTACTCCTTCGTAAATATTCGTAATCAGCAGACTCAAATCTACATAATATGTTATTTACCAATTTTTAGCAATCTGTTAGACCCTGTTAATGATGAATGCAGTATATTCTGGAATAGTATTTAATTATGCAATAATAATAGTACAAAGTACAAAACGTGATAACTTGGTTCTCATTAAACAATACAATAAAACATTACCCATCATAACGATGGTTACTAAACAACTCTACTTTATGGACAAGATAACGTAGGCGGCGCGGGTTGAACTAAGTAAAGATAATTACGGTGGCGTACATTTCTAACACTTCCCCTCAAACCGCGACAACGAACGCGAGCACACAACACTCCCGAGATTTAACATTTTAATGCACCTGAAATGTTTCACCTTCGGCAAGGCTTTTGTGAGAATGTCCGATGGCATTTCTTCAGTGCCAACGTGCGATACCTTTAATAGTCCGTTTCCGATTGCATCACGTATGAAGTGGTGGCGAATGTCAATGTGTTTACTTCTAGAGTGAAACGTAGGATTCTCAGCAAGTTTCAAAGTACTCATATTGTCATTGTAAACTTGGATCTCGTTGAGATCTTTGAGTCCCAATTCTGTCACCAATTCGCGCAAGTAGATTGCCTCTTTTGCAGCTTCGACCATTCCCATATATTCGGCTTCTGTGGAGGAAAGGGCCACAGTCCTTTGCTTTTTAGACTCCCACGAAATGGGACCGTTGCTTAGGATAAAAGAGTAGCCGGAATATGAGCGTCTATCTATGGAGCAACTACCCCAGTCTGCATCTACGAACCCTTGTAGTCCTTTACTATCAGGTTCATATACGATTCCAAGATCTGCCGTTCCCTTCAGGTAACGTAGAACTCGTTTTGCTGCTGTCCAGTGTTCTTTCCTGTAACAATTGTTAAATTGACTCAGATAACTTACAGAAAAACTGATGTCGGGCCTCGTAGCTAAAGCCAAGTAGTTTAGGGCACCGACCAATTCCCGATACGGTAATCTTGTTTCTTCGTCAGTTGAAACTTTGGTTGGCTTTTCCACCTTCAGTCCATTTTCCATGGGGGTACTGATGGGGTTGCAGTCTTGCATTCCAAATCGATCCAACAACTTTGCTATGTAACCTTCTTGATTTAAAATAATTCTGTCTCCATCGCGAGAAAATTGAATTCCCAAACAGTATCCGACATCTCCTTTGTCGGTCAGTTCAAAGCTTTCAGCGAGTTCTCTCTTCAAGTCGTCGATCGCTTTTTTATTCTGTGAAACGATCAAAATGTCGTCGACATACACAATAACGAATACCGAATCTTCCCCTTGATTCTTGCGGTACAAGCATGGATCACATTTCGTAGGCTTCGCACCGAGCTTTTGAAGTGTACTGTTCAATTTTTCGTACCAACTTCTTCCAGCCTGTTTCAAACCATACAATGACTTCTTGAGTAGACATACCTTGTCACCCATTTGCAAGTCTTCCATCATTTTCTTCGCTTTCATACCTATGGCGGATTTGTCCTCTTCGGAAATGATGTTCAAAATTTTTGTTAACTGCTTAGGTGGTTCCATGTATATTGTTTCATGGAGATCACCGTTTAGATATGCGGTTGCCACGTCGATTTGATCCATTTTCATCTTGTATTTGGCAGCTAGCGCTGTGATCAGCCTAATCGTGCTTAGTCGAGCTACAGGAGCAAAAGTTTGGTTAAAATGAATACCTGGTTTCTGGCTAAATCCTTGTGCGACAAGCCTGGCTTTTCTTCGTTCCAAACTACCTTTTGCAGTGAGTTTGTTTCGCAGCACCATTCGACTACCAATTACTTCTCGTTGTGTCGGACGATCGACTAGTGTCCATGTTTCGTTTTTGATAATAGATTTGATTTCATCTACCATAGCGTCATACCATTCTGAAGCATCCGGGCCGCTGATGGCTTTGTTCATTGGTACTTCTACCGTGAAGGTCTCTTCGGGTCCTTCTGCGGTACTGGCTACCATATTGTATACCTTCCTTGGCCTTCCTCTGGAGCCGGTCCTTATTGATTGGGGTCTGCCAGGGCCTCGAACCATTGCGTTTTCTGGTACGATGTCTTCAGTTTCTGGCACTTCGACTTCTTCACCTGGGTCTTGGCTTCCTTCTTCTAAAGTAACGTCTCGATCGACATTTTCATTGGTTTCAGTAATTATTTCTCAAAATTTTCCAAAATCGACTTGAGTAGGTTCGTCGTTGGGAAATTTGTCTGAAAATTGTCTTACCCTTTCTTGGTTATTTAGAAATTTGACGTCTCGATTTACTTCAAACTTCTTCTCATTCGTTAACCATATTCGGTAGCCCTTCGCCTCAGTTGAATATCCAAGGAAAACTCCGTTTCTGCCTCTGGTGTCAAATTTTCCCCGTCGAGGTTCTCGGTACATGGAAATTACATTGCACCCAAATTCTTGAAAATTGCTTACATTTGGTGGTTTTCCGTACCACAATTCAAAAGGGGTCTTACCGTTCAAACTTTTGGTAGGACAGCGGTTTCGGGTATAATTCGCCGTCAGTACGGCTTCCGCCCAAAATGCTGTAGGCAGCCCACTTTGAATTAGTAGACATCGGGCCATACTAACCAATGTGCGGTTTTTTCTTTCGGCGATGCCATTTTGTTCAGGATTATAAGGCGATGTCAAGCGTCTCAAGATTCCTTTCTCTTTTAGAAAGTTGTCAAATTCATTATTTATGTACTCGGTACCATTGTCCGATTGTATGAATTTGACTTTCTTGCCAGTTTGATTTTCAACCATTGTGACATAGTCTCGGGTGATTTTCAGTACTTCACTTTTTGATTTGAAAAAGCGTACTTCGCACCAGCGTGAATGATCGTCGATGAATTCTATAAAGTATCTCGACTTTCCATGCGATTCCACCCTCATTGGTCCGCAGACGTCGGTGTGAATGATTTCCAAGATGTTTGACTTTCGTTCAGACTTCTTCGGAAATGAATTTCTAGTCATTTTACCTTTAATGCAAACTTCACATTCCAGATTTTCGTTTTTGGTACTCAAACCTTCGTCAAAACCTGTGACTGTACCTTTTCGAGCACTTTCGTAAAGGTCTCTGAAGTTGAGGTGTCCCATTTTTCGATGCCACGTCATGGCCACTTCACTCGAGGATTTGGGTTCAGACAAGATGTCTGTCTTTTGACTTTCCGCGACGTTCTGCACTACGTTTGATGATTGTTTCTCGCCATTATTTACCCGCACGCAATATAAGTCTCCTACGCGATCAGCTACCAACTTAATTTCACCGTTTGTTCCGATAACTGATGCTTTGTCCTTTTCAAATAACACTTTATTACAGTTATTAGTTATTTTGCTTACTGACATTAGATTCGTGCGTAAATCGGGTACATGCAAAGTATTACACAGTTTAAAGTTCCGCGATTCACCAATAACATTTGCATTTATTCGAACTGTTCCCTTTGCAACAATTTTTGTACATGAATTGTTAGCAAGGTTCAAATTTTCGCGTTTCGAGTCACTAAATTCCACGAAATTGTTCGAGTCTTTACATATATGAGACGTAGCTCCACTATCCAAACACCAAATTGATGTTTGTTTATCAATTCCAATTCGATATGCTTCCGATGTGAGGAACATCTCTTCGGAGTGGTTTGCATAAGATTGTTTCGACTTTCCGACATGACAGTCGACAGCCTTGTGTCCAAATAATCTACACTTGTGACACTTAAAGTTAAATTTTCCACCGTTTGAGGTTTTTGCAGTTGCATTTTCCCGAGGTTTATTGTAATTGCTTCGCCATCGTTCCGTTTTCTTTGCTAGTAAAACGTTTTGCGCACCTGCATGAGCGTTATTATTTCTGGCGTCACTTTCCTCCGTAATTTTAATACGCAATGCTTCCGGTGTTGGTAGTTCATCTCTCGATTCTATTGCACATCGAAAATTTTCGTAGCTTGGTGGTAAACTGTAAAGCAACATTATGGATAATAAATCCTTGTTGATTTCTACCTGCATGTCCTGTAGTTTATCGACAGCATCAAAAAAATTGTCCATATGCGCCTTTACATCACCGCCACTTTCCATTCGTTGCAAGGTAAGTTGTTTCAATAATTGTGCTTTTCGAGCTGGACCTTGAGATTGATAAGTATTTTCAAGTTTCTTCCATACTTCACGAGATGTGCTACAACCTTTAATTTGCTTCAATTCGGATGGTGTTATAGACAGGATGATCTCGGATTTCGCTTTATTATCGTTTATAACCCATTTATTAATTTCAATCGTGGTGTCAGTGTCACCGACCATTTCCGGTTTCTTGTTAATGCCGTTCACGTAATTCCACAAATCGGTTTTCACTAATATTGCTTCCATTTGTATTTTCCACGTATCATAATTGTTTTTATTTAAGTTTTCGATGCGTACAGCGTTTGATGCCATTTCTGGTTTCCAAAGCACGCGTCGTAAAATTCACACTTATTCGCAATTATCGTTTTAACACAAATGTATTTTTAAAATACTCACTGGTAACCCATAACCTGTTAGACCCTGTTAATGATGAATGCAGTATATTCTGGAATAGTATTTAATTATGCAATAATAATAGTACAAAGTACAAAACGTGATAACTTGGTTCTCATTAAACAATACAATAAAACATTACCCATCATAACGATGGTTACTAAACAACTCTACTTTATGGACAAGATAACGTAGGCGGCGCGGGTTGAACTAAGTAAAGATAATTACGGTGGCGTACATTTCTAACACAATCTAGTTTGAGTTTAAGTAAAAAAAGCTAAATGCCATGTTCAAAATTATATACTTGTGTTTTATGAAATAAAATAATTATTATTTTGATCATAAAAATACGTATAGAAGAACATAAGAATACGTTATTTGAATTAATTTAAGTGCGGTTGAATGGATTAAACGACCACAATATATTAAATATATTAGATAATGTAGACTTTTCAGATCTTAAATTTTCGTCCATTGTTTCTGAACATAATGCTTTTCTCGTGCTCTACTGTCCCACTCGCACAAAAAACAAGGATATTTCGTGTATCCTGACTGCTGACCTAACACCATAGTTATAATTTTCAGATCTCCACAAAGCTGCCAACCGTGTTCTTCATATTTAATTTTATCTAGTACTGTTTCCAAATTTTCATAAGTCTCTTTTAAATGAACAGAGTGAGCGACAGGAACAGAAGCATACTGATTAGTATTGTGTAAAAGAACACCTTTTAAACTCCGTTTCAAAGAATCTATAAAAAGTCTCCATTCTCCAGGATCATATTGCGCTCCTAACTTTTCAATGAGATCAGGAATATTGTGGCAATAAACTAATGATTCTTCTTGACTGAAAAAAGGTACAAATTCTTCTTCACGCTTCCTATACCAAGCAAAATGTGTATCAGGAGCTAACAGGTGTTTTGCATGAAGTCTAGACCCAAGAAGTTGAGCAGATTCTTTAGAAAGATTTAAATCTCTAATTAAATCATTTAATTCACCTTGTGTGAATTTCTGTGGTTGATTTAAAATTGGTTCGAAAACTTCATTTGACTCTTGACTCTGTGAATTTTGTTCTGACGATGTTGAGCTGAGATCAGATATTGAACTTGGAAGGGGCACTGGAATTTCTAGACCGTGTGGAATGGGACGTGTAACTGAGGTTACATTTGCGTAGGCTATCTTATTTTTATTTTTAGCATTAAAACCTTTCACATTGGTACAGCAAAAATAACAATCATCAATATGATTAACTTGCTCTCTCCAAATCATAGGTCTACCAAAAGGTAGAGATTGTTTTTTGCGGTATGTCCACTGCCTTAATTGTTCAACACAAATAGTACAAACTAACTGCGGCGTCCACGATTTTAGTTGTATTTTGAAGCCAAAATAAGCATTATACGTATTTTCCACAAACTCAGTTATTTTCAGTTTTTGCTTTGAAGCCATAAAGTTTCCACAAATGTAACAAAATGTATCTGGACTACTATGACACTTTCTTGAAGACATTATGTTTTTTAGACGTTTTTCAACCACAAATCGTTAATTAAATACTATATTAAATACCAAAAGTAAAATGTAAACAATTTTTTCAAATAAACACACTGATTTCAGTAAAAAGTTTGTAAACAAAGTAACTATAACGGTTTATTTCCATGTAACGCGTTTCGAAAGGGCGTATCGTTGTTCTAACTAATATATTTTCTCACGAGAGGTCGCTTAATTCAAGAAAAGAGCGCCAAAACTCGATAATTTAAATTATTTTTACTGAAAAATCGAAAATAGCGAATATATTAATTTTACTAAAAATCTGATGTGATACGATAAAATTAGGTCTGATTTCGTAATCAGCACTACAAAATTAGTGGAAAAAATTAATTATATCTTGGACAACGAAAATCATGTCGGCCGGTGTTATATATCTAAAATATATAATATAAAAAATATAAATGCATAAAAATTATATTATAAGATATATAATTTTTAAACTTACCATTTTCTTTGTGTGCCGCCAAATTTTGAAATCGTTAAAAGTGTGCCGCAACAAAAAAAAGGTTGAGAATCACTTCACAATCCCTTTCGTGTAGAATGAGGCGGCCGCATATACCTAACTGCATAGAAAAATCATCGTGTGATCAAAATTCGGTTTATGCAATCAAATTTTTATTAACCTGTTCAAAATGCAAGAAAGCGTTGGAAGTATTGCAAGAATATTTAAAAAATTACAAATAAATTTTTAGCGCCAATCTTTCTATGCATTATATTATTATCTTAAGCATATTAATTTAATATCTGAACCTAAATTGTACCCAACGCAATTTTTGTGTTTAAGGAAGCCACTGTAATTTTATGTATTTTTTGAAATAAAAATTTAACTCACTCTGCTTTTCATTTTTCTTGACATAAACGACTTCATTATGTTAAAGATGGTTACAAATCCTCGTGGAGCATTTGCGCTGTGAGTTTCTTTAATTCGTATAGGATAGCCGTGCTGAATTCCGAAAACAATTTTTCTTAAAAGATTTGGAGTGAGTTGTAATATATAATTTAAAGGGAAGGCTTCACTATCGACAAAGGCAAACACTCCACCTACAGTAAAATTATCATCTTCTAACATCAAAATATCTGTGATCATAGAGTATATTTTTAATACAATTAATAAATTTATTTTCGTGTGTGCAATTTCTTTAAAGTGGAAGAAAGTAATGCGAGGTCCGGCTACTTCACTAGTTATTGGTAGTGGTAGTACGAATCTAAAATAAAAACTGGACTCTGAGTATTTGAAACATTTATATATTATTTACAAATTTTATATTTACCCTCCTTTTAAAAATTCTTGAATTGCAGGCTGAAATGGATCTCTATTTTCAAAAAATTCTGGCATTGTAGTTCTCATTCTGTAAAAGTTATCAATTTTTATTTTAGTTTTCTCTAAGTTAAATTTACAGCCTCTTAAGAAACTAATCAACCATTGATCATCTAAAAGTAAGAATAAAAAATTTAGGCTATAAAAACGTTAATACCACATTTTATTAAGATTTAACAAAGCGAAGTTAGGTCACGTTAGTATTTTAAAAAATGAAATCTTGCACATTTATTATTATTTTACTCAACAACGAAATCGAATATCAAATTATCCATTGGTTACTAATAGGGTCTACACACGATCCAATCTGGTCGGGCCGACCGGCTGTCCTACACATGAGTTGAATAAGGATGCGGCTATTGTGTCCTTGTTCAACTCACGTGTAGGACAGCTTGTCGGCCCGACCAGATTGGATCGTGTGTAGACGCTCTAAGATACATTTTTGCAAGCTTTCACTCGAAACACTGCAAAAACCAATGGTTTTTTGGACTTGGATTTCTTACGAAGAAAATCAGAAAATCTTCAACAGTTTACGGGTGTGGATGACATTCAAAATTTCGTTGTTTGACAGAATAATTGTGAAAATTTTTAGATTTTCAACGTTAACGGTGCGACCAGGGCACTAAACATTTCACATTTAATAATTTTTATTTAAAGATATAAAATGTTAATAACGTAAACATACCCATTCTGCAATGTAAATGATTTTGGGTTAGCAACCACTGTCGAATACTATCCAAATCATCAGCAATACGAGATGGATCTTCACCAAGTGTATTTATAGCTTTTTCTTGGAGTTATGGTGTTAACGGTCGAATAACCATGCTTATATTTTTATTGAATTTTTAACCCTTGAAATTATTTTTTAATGTGATTTATAGCACCGTAGCAGTAAACACGTAACAATTCGTTCTGCCTAATCTCCATACTAGTGACCATACTAGGTCAAGATATAAAATATATTTATAAATATATTAGGGTCAACGATAATATTATATTAATTACTTGTATGGTCAGTTATAACACATACCGTTATTGCTTGTAGCGTAGGTTGCATATTGAACAAATACTACTAATAATTTTCATTCATTCATTCATCGGTTTTTGACGTTCTACGCCGTCTTCCGATTTCCCTGTCTGTGCTCGCTGCGTGTTGAAACTGTGTGACGAGTACAGAGGGCGTACAGCTTAACGTGGATTCCTAACCACGGGAATAGACGATTTTTACATCGTCTACTCCGACCAGGGAAGTCTTTGAGCCAGATTTAATGTTACCTGTGGCCAGCAGATAGACATTTGGTGAGCAAAAAATCCTTTTATAGATAGCACCTCACAGGATTTGAACCTATGAATTTCGGCATGATAAGTTAACACGCTAACCGCTCAGCCATTCGCCCACCCTACTAATAATTTTAAGTATATTAATAGTATATTGCAAATGGTCTTATTTGGGTTAAGGCGCCAATCCTATTTGGTGCAATCCTTTTCGATTCGTCGCAATTGCATTCGTCGCAATTGCATTCGGCGCAAAGCTCATTCGGTACAAAACTCATTCGGCGTGAAACTTGTGCGACGCAAGATTTATTCGGCACGGGGCAGATTTGGCGCTAGATCTGTTCTTGGCAATGCTCTTTTAACATAATAATCATTGAACGCCAGTGAAAATAGAATATTTCAAATAAATTCTTAGGTAATTCGGTATTATTCATATCAGAATTATTATAATATATTTTTGTACTTATTAATAATTAACAAGCTTAAGTAGATCCATGGCTTTCAACAAACCAGTTGTAGAGGAATTTTTTTCCAAATATGACGGAGTCTTGGAAAAATATAAATTTAAGTCACATGAGATATGGAACCTTGACGAAACGGGTCTCACCACTGTCATACCACCCGTAAGAGTAGTAGCTAGGGTAGCTAGCAAAGGAAAAAACAAGATATTGCGGCAATTTTACCGTATTCTATAAATCGTAGAACTTTATGAACATCAGGCATATATAAATTTAATATAAACCTTTCTACCTTAACTGTAAGATGAATTTTATAAGCTTTCTTTGAATTTTATTATTAAATATTCCTTTTTAATTAATTAACATGATATATAGTACCCTCTTGTGCCCTGTTAGCCCTTTGGCTGCGGAATCAGACATTTGACCGCGGCCATTATACCGCGGCCATAATACCGAGGCCATATAACCGCTGCCGATATACCGCAAGACAGAATACCGCAAGCCAGAATACCGCAGGGACATAAAACTGCAGGACTAAAATACCGCAAAGCTAAAATACCGCAGGGACAAAATGTCGCGAGCTAAAATACCGCAAGCATTAGATATTGTATAATATAAGATTAGTGGCGGCGTTAGAGAGACAATGCGAGAAACTTTCCAGGACCCGGTAGGCTATTTTTGGAAAAATTCTCATCAAAAAGTACCCCACTAATAAAGACTGGTATAGAAAAACACTACCATTTTATATTGGTATTTAATAAATAAAAACTGATTTCATTTTTTAATATTTAATATTGGTCAGTTTTTATAGTATTAAACAAAATTTAATTTTTAGGAAGTAGTAGTACCATAAATATTCATACTTTTCATTATTTCATCATTTACGAATGAGTCTTCAGCTTTTGTATATTTTCTTTTGAACATACAAAGGCAACGTCCTTTGTTGTAATCTTTAGTTTTATTAAATTTTTGTTTAATTTGAGGCCAACATTTTTCAATTGGGCGATATTCTGGAAGTTTGGTGGATTTTCATTTTTGATACAGTATTAATTTAATTTTATGAATAAATTCTATGCACCGTTGTGTAACTGATAATTTTAAAAATTAAAGTAGGCTATGTTCGGGGACATGGCCGTATGGTTTAACGCGAATACGTCGTCGCAGGATACCCATTTTCGTTCCAAGCTTTTGCTGAATAATGACAATTCGAAATTTATCATTTCTACACTTTTCGTACACACACACACAATTTTCGTTACACATTTTTATTAAATTTTTAAACACGTTACCGATTTTATAGACGTACTAGGGGGGCTCCGCCCCCCTGGCCGCTTACGCGGCCCAACCCCCTTGGGCCGCTTCGCGTCCCAATATTCCCGGCCGATTTACGGTTGAGCCTTTCGCCACCTCGTAATTCTATATAAATAAAAAATCTTGTGAGTTATAAAACTTCTTTCCATACGACATTTGTTATGTCGCTTGTACTTTGAATTTGTATTCCATTCTTTGCTCGACATCTTGATAATGCTACATATAACTGTCCATGACTAAACAAAGGCCTATCGATATAAATACCAACTTTGTCAAAGCTTTGCCCTTGACATTTATTTATAGTTATAGCGAATGCCAACTCTATCGGAAATTGTCGTCTATGTAGTACAAATGGTAATATGCTTGCAGATGTATATCGCCAGTATCCAATTTAATTCGGGGGATAAATACAACATTGCCGACATGATCACCAGTTATAATTTTACCAGCTATTGAATGTTTATGTAATTTAACAATTTGTAGACGTGTACCATTGCAGAGGCCATCTTTAATACTTAGATTACGAATTAGCATAACAACAGATCCTATTGTAAGTTGTAATTTGTGTACCGGAAATCCAGGGAAATTCAACGAATTTAAATATTCAATTTGATATTCTAACTGAATGTCCTCATCTGTTTGATCGACCCCTCGATGTTTAGCTGTATCTACACTTAAGTAAGTATGAACATCGCCCTCGACTAACTTCAGTATTTTGTTATTAAGTGTGCGAACATCATCATTGTGGCAGGCTAATATAATTCTGTCAGAGAGATCGGCATTAGAAGAAATGGAGTTGCCGTAGATATCCTGAATAATATTTGCAGATTTCCAATTATCCGGTACTTTTAATATGTCTATATTGCCATTGCCAATATTCAATAACCAATTTGCATGTTCAATATCAGATGATCTCATGTTTTTCGTTAATTGAAATTTAATACAGTTTGGCCAAATTGATGTTGACTTCAAAGTAGAACTAACTATCTTCATAGGGGAAGCGTATTTTACAACAGGTAAAACTTGACGAAAGTCACCTCCGAAAATAACAAATTTGCCACCAAACGGGTTTTTACATTTACATAAATCTTGCAACAATTCATCAATCATTTCAATAGCTCTACTTGGAATCATTGAAGCTTCATCCCAAATAATAACATCTGCTTCATGAAGGTGTGTTTTATCTTTCAGATTTTTTAGATGACATTTCGAGTAATCATCTATTTCAATGGGTAATTTAAATACCCGATGTGAAGTTGTTCCTCCAGGTAATAATATTGAAGCAATGCCTGTCCACGCAACAGTTATAATTCTTTTATCATTTCCTCGAAGAAAATGAATTAGACAATTATATAGGAAAGTTTTGCCGGTTCCTCCAGGTCCATCGACGAAAAAGATTTTATCTTCAGTTTCGGCTAATATTGAAGACAGTAGACGATTTAGTACAATCAATTGATCTGTGTTACATTTTTCTTGCATTTCAGCTCCAAGTCTTAATTCATTTTGTATTCTTATATTACGTTCATCCTCAGTTTCCACGAACTGTATATCCAAATCAGGTTCGGGCAAATTGAAGTGCTTGCATGAAAGATTTTCTGCTTCTAAAATTGATGATATATGAAGTAGTGCTCTATACTCAGGGTTATCTTGAAATCCATCACATAAATGAGTTTTATACTTGTTCCAAAGATCCAAAGCTGTGGATGGTTGTTCTCCTGCAAGGTACGTACTATAAAATAGTCGTAATTGACTGGGCATCATTACTTCAACAGCTTCATCAAATATTTCAAACACCACTTCTTCCGTATGTAGTAATTGTCGTGCTATTGCAACTTCTCTAAAAGTGTTATATTGTTTTCCTTCGTAAATTTTTAAATCGTTATAACATGTAGCGCCAGGAACAAAGTTTAACAACAGTTTTAAATAAAAACGTTCAGAATCTTTCGGACTAACGGAACAAACTCTTCCAATAACTTTTACGTTTTTCTTACGTTTGTTCCAGGTTTTCTTATTACTGTCGTAGCAGTAGTGTTCAGGTATGTTTCGGTATAAAACAGTTCTAGCTTCATCAACGTTTTTGTTTAACTTGAAATATTCAGTCAAAGCAGTTTCATTTTTCCCTAATGCTTTTTCTTCTAATTAATTGCTCATTACCAGAATCTTTCATTTAAAATTGAAAGCTTTACTGAAAGAAATATTAAGTGGAAAATGATTTGGCTCAATAATTGCGTATGTATATACGATAGAATTTCAGAAACGTGGACTACCTCATGCTCACATGCTTTTCACATTAAAACATGATGAAAAACTGAAAACTCCAGAACAGATTGATAATTGTATATCAGCAGAAATACCAGAGGAAGGCACTTTGAAAGCCAAAGTTATAAAGCACATGTTACATGGTCCACATACTGATAATTCTCCATGCTTAACCGAAAATGGAGAGTGTTCAAAGAAGTTTCCAAAAAAATTTATTGAGCAAACAGAAATGAATGGAAAAGGATATCCACATTATAGACGGCGAGATAATAGGGCAGCAGCAAATAATTATAATTCAAAAGTAAATGGACAATTAGTAGTTGCAGATAACTCGATGGTGATTCCCTACAATCCCTACCTATTAATGAAATATAATTGTCACATTAATGTTGAATATTGCACTTCAGTTGCTGCAACGAAATACATTCACAAATATATTCATAAAGGACATGACAGAGCTAAAATTAGCTTTCAAAAAATCGATGACGTGACTACAAACCAAGAAGAAATTCATGATGAAATTACATCTTTTGTTGATAGTAGATACGTAGGACCTACAGAAGCTGCTTGGAGAATATTAGAAATGCCACTTTCGGATCAATCGCATACAATTTATAGATTACCTGTTCATTTGGAACTTCAACATAACATCCTGTTTGAAGAAGGATTAGAAGAAAAAGCATTAGGGAAAAATGAAACTGCTTTGACTGAATATTTCAAGTTAAACAAAAACGTTGATGAAGCTAGAACTGTTTTATACCGAAACATACCTGAACACTACTGCTACGACAGTAATAAGAAAACCTGGAACAAACGTAAGAAAAACGTAAAAGTTATTGGAAGAGTTTGTTCCGTTAGTCCGAAAGATTCTGAACGTTTTCATTTAAAACTGTTGTTAAACTTTGTTCCTGGCGCTACATGTTATAACGATTTAAAAATTTACGAAGGAAAACAATATAACACTTTTAGAGAAGTTGCAATAGCACGACAATTACTACATACGGAAGAAGTGGTGTTTGAAATATTTGATGAAGCTGTTGAAGTAATGATGCCCAGTCAATTACGACTATTTTATAGTACGTACCTGATTGGTTATTAAATGATTCTAGTTTAAGATATTTAAATTTCTTCAATTCCCTTGCGATTTCTTTCCATCCTGGATTACACGTCATAGTTATAAAGAGATCAGGTCTTCCATGTTTTCTCACAATGGCCATTGCATCTTGATATAGTTGTTGCATATGTCGTGGACCTCCTATGAACGAAGATGGTAGCACAAATATGTTTCCCAACCTAATTTTATTTTGAAAGTTCTCTGGATTATTTATAGCACTTCTGGAAACGTGGTCTACTAATCCTTGATAACATTCAATTCTTAATTTGTTTTGATTATGTAAAAAGTAATTGAGCCGTTGATTTTCTATTCGAATGTAGGCATGAATAAGATACTGTTGATGTAATCTACCTCCGTAATAAATTGGATTAAACTGATCAATATTTCGGTACATGACGCGGTAAGCGTAATATTGAAGAACAGATATCTGTTTTGTTGCACCTTCAGATGATTGCATTATGCAAGAAGTCCAGCCTAAATCGCCGCATGGGAATAGTAATGGAAAAACCATTGGATCAATATGTGTAGACAGTTTTGGTAAATATGTACAATCATCACTGGCCCGGGGGTAAATACGCAAATCGAAATCTGGAATTATACCATCCTTTGAAACAATTAATGCAGCGCATTCAGATGTCACTGGTTTATTGTAGACTCTTTTGTCGGGGCCTCGTGTGAAACATAAACTGTATTCCTGCTCATTTTGTGCAATTACATTTTTTAACATTCGGTAATGTTTAACGTATGGATTATGTTGTTCTAAAATTTGAGTTATTTCGCCAATGTACTGTTGTGATTGAGCAGCTGAAGCAAAATTTGATCTGTATTTTAAAGCAACATCTGGTTCATACATATAAATTTGTCCACAATAAAATTTGTCCTTTTCAGCTAATCCCAGTAAAGATGTTGGAGCAATATGGTGGACTTGTCCCTGTATTTTTAAAACCAGAATTCGTCTGTCCGTTGTTATGTCTGCTTGAAATGTAGCAAAAGCAAACATAGAATTAAATATGCGGATGTCATTTATGAACCTTCTATCACAGAAAATTTGTTGCAATTCGATAGGAAATGGCGATAATTTGGACAGTTTAACTTTACCATTATGACAACAACTTTTCTTGCAAAATTCATTTTTCCAAAAAATAGCGTCGCAATTTGAACATTTCTCGGTCATTTCACCCGCATCATGAGGAGTTACTGATTCCAAAACAGTGACCAGATCTGTCGATGGTTGCTGTAGCGCTCTTCTTTTTCTGCTTCTTTCGGTAGAAGTTTTTGCTGGTGGTTTTGATGTTGAAGGTTCTTGTTCCTCTTGTAATTGTACTGATTCTAAAATAGTGGCCAGATCTGTCGATGGTTGCTGTATCGCTCTTCTTTTTCTGCTTCTTTCGGTTGAAGTTTTTGCTGGTGGTTTTGATGTTGAAGGTTCTTGATCCTCTTGTAATTGTACGGATTCTAAAACAGTGGCCAGATCTGTCGATGGTTGCTGTAGCGCTCTTCTTTTTCTGCATCTTTCAGTTGAAGTTGTTGCTGGAGGTCTTGATGTTGAAGGTTCTTGTTTCTCTTGTAGTTGTTGCTGTCGAGTTCTGTGTTCTCTCGAACGTTCAGTTGATGTTTTTCGTCTTTTTTTTCTTTCTGTGTCACTTTCAGTATCTGAGGATGTCTCTCGTTGTGGTCGTACTCCTCTGTTTGCTTTTATTCCATCTGTTCTTAGAATTAAAGAAGCTGCGCTAGTTCTAACAGTCGGAAAAGGTAAAAGCCTTTTTTGGTTAAAAATAACTTTTAAATGAGTCCTCATCAATGGAATTTCAAATGTTTGATGCGAGGGATTAATACCGTTAGCTATAGAAACAGCAAATGCTATCGCAAATACACCGCAATCTACGCCTTTGGTTTGCTGTTGGGCGTCTTCATATACAATAAATGGTTGGCTTAGAAATAATCGATAAAGGTATTGCAGCTGATCAGAAGTAAGATTATTAACATTATTGTTATTGGCGCTGTCATAAACGTGAATCACGATGCCATCATAATATGTGCATATCCAATGAGTAACATTTTTAATTGCTCCTCCAGGCAGAATTTGAATATGCGGCGTATTTACTGAAATGATATTATCAAACATATCCCACATTAATAATACTTCCTGTGGTCTAAACTCTGTATTAACCATCAGGATCTCATTAAATTTTGTCATATGATCAGTTGAAAGGTAGCGATTAGATGTTAACTCTTGAACAGCTATTGAATTTAAAGGTAGAATGGTAGTCATTTTTGGACAATAGTTTAAATTATTTTTTACTTCAATTACTTTTATAGTACTTAATATATAGTGTTTTTAGTTTTAGTTGGTACACCTTTAATAAGGATAATCTCCTTTAATACGGATAATCTCCTTGGTCAGGGCGGATTAGTGTCAGTAATTTTCTCCTTCTTGATACGACGATCCAATGATCCGATGATACGATGATCCAATGATCCGATGATACGATGAAAGCAATAATCTGATTACGGGACAGATAATCCGTACTCTTTACTCTATATAAGTAAAACATAAAACTTTATGTGCAAACTTTTCATGGAACGTTTTTGAATAACAATTTTAAATCAAATTAATGATTGGTTCTTTTTTTTAACCAATAGCCAATGATATTGCAAAACTTTTTATGGATAAGGGATTCCCAACCTTATATTTTAAAACGAAGAAAATCTTGGAGAACTACCTTGTTAAATTGATAAATCGATGTTTTCCAATTTTGGTTTTTAATTTATATTGCAGTTGACTTATATAATAGATTTTTTTGTTGGTTGTCAGATTATCCCATTATCGAAAACGTTGCATAAAATCGTTGCATAAAACGTTGCATAAAAACGTTGCATAAAAACCCTTATCTTTTTATATATATAGAGTAGATTCACGTCAAAAGGGTAGCAACGCTTCTTAAGACATTTTGATAAATACATTTCCGTATTCACCAAACCTATCACGAAAGGTTTTTGTTGTTAGCTTCTTGGCATTAATTAATTAAACGTCTTTTGGATCGCTCATAACAATTTTATTAATAAACGCAACACTAAATAACAAACGTCTTCAAGTACTCCTAGAACTTCTTCTTCTTCAAGTGCCGTGCCTAATTTCAGACGTAGGCGACCTCTCTCCTATGTATATGTGTTGTGCGTTTGAAGTATTATCACACACATAGGGGACCTACTGCTTAACGCGGGCTCCGAACCGCGGGAAGTGTATACACTTCATCTCCAGAGAGGCTGTACCAGGCAGATTACACCTCGGTGGTTTGCCATTGCCTTCCGAGGGGAGACGGTCAGAATAAAGTTTTACTGAGCCCGGAGTTGAACCAGGTATTTAGCATTAGCAGCAACGCACTTAACCGCTAAGCTGGCGACCGTCTTCTAGAACAAATGAGAAAATGTAGCCCGAAAACAGTTTCTTACTTACAATGTGTAATAGCACTTTCGGCTCACAAAAATTGACTACGGAGTAATTTGCGATCCGAAACTTACTTCGTACTTGTAATGTGTAGTACCTATTTTCTCAGTTGCTTTTGTACTTAATATCTTATAAGATTAATAATTTAGTAAAATGAGTAGGTAAACTTTAAACCACCATAAGAATTTAACATTTAAAAAAAATAAAATGTTTATGAATAATTTAGTTTATGTATAGAATAGCGGTTACCAAATTTCATAGTACCTACTATTGTACTGTTAAAAACTGTACTATTCTTATTGTATATTGTCGCGCTTAGCTTTGGTTTTTCTAAGTCGTGGATTTTTTGGGTGGTGTAGCTCATTTGGGATCACTAACAGTGGGAGCGGCGTAGTAAATAATAAATTCCAAGTTCATAACAATTCAAGTATATTAAAAATAATGTAACATTTTTATAGATGGTTTACATTTACTAATTACACTGACCTTACAAATATTACTACGGGGGTAGTTTGATATCCGCACAGCGCTGGCGTGCGAGAGGTCATCTTGGAGTAGGGTCTAGGACGTTTCGCCGTCGCCGTTTCGCCGTCGCCGTTTCGCCGTCGCCGTTTCGCCGTCGCCGTTTCGCCGTCGCCGTTTCGCCGTCGCCGTTTCGCCGTCGCCGTTTCGCCGTCGCCCACTTTCGCCGTCGCCCACTTTCGCCGTCGCCGTTTCGCCGTCGCCCGTTTCGCCGTCGCCGTTTCGCCGTCGCCCATTTCGCCGTCGTTAATTAAAAAATATAAATCAAAAGTTACAATTAAAATTTTATTATAAAATTTTATAATAAAATTAATAGTTTTAGAAGAAGAACAAAATGTAACCTAACCTATGGGAATTTTTTTTGGGATTTCAAACCCACTCACAATATGAGGCTGTTTCATTTATATAGTAAAAATTTATTACCAACTTAAAATGTCGCGATAATCCAAAAAATTTCAAATGGAGTGAAATTTTTTCTCTCCGATTTGAATTTTTCTTTGAAATTCGGATAGATGGGGGTGTGATTAGTAGATATTAGTAATAAATATAATCAAAAAAATGGAAAATAACTCGTGTATTGCCAAAAAAGTGAAAAAATAAAAAATTTTTTGCCTTCCAATTTTAGGGGTGTGAATTCGAAAAGGAGGGTAATCCATCGTCAAATCCTACCCTTACGGGGCGCCGCTGCGCTCCGCTCCGCTCTGCACCCCTCCAGGGCGGATTTCACTCTGGTTACTAGGCTAAACATACTTGAAGCGCGACAGATCAAGAAAACCGGGATAAATGCAACCGGGATGTGAGAGAACCTCGAAATAGCATTAAAAAGTATAGTTGCGGTATGGGGCAGTAAACTATTACGTTTCCAATTTTAGGGGTGTGCATTCGAAAAGGAGGGTAATCCATCGTCAAATCCTACCCTTACGGGGCGCCGCTGCGCTCTGCACCCCTCCAGGGCGGATTTGACTCTGGTTACTAGGCTAAACATACTTGAAGCGCGACAGATCAAGAAAACCGGGATAAATGCAACCGGGATTAACGACCTCGAAATTAACGACGGCGAAATGGGCGACGGCGAAACGGCGACGGCGAAAGTGGGCGACGGCGAAACGGCGACGGCGAAACGGCGAAGGCGAAACGGCGACGGCGAAACGGCGACGGCGAAACGGCGACGGCGAAACGTCCCATTCCGCTGTACGGATATGAACTATGCATTTTGATAACATTGCATTTCCCATGACCATTGCAGGTGATGAAGTTCCAACTACCTTTTTAATTTTGCAATAATGCATTTCACAGGACTGTATTCCTGCATCGCAAGTAAGCGTTTCCCACACACCTGCTAGACATCTCGCATCGTAACATTATCTCTCACGTCCTGTTGAACGTGATTGAACTTTCAATAATTTATAATAATTGCGCGGTTGTCACGTCTTGTAATAATTAATTATGAATTTTGATTTATGAATTTTCAAAGTGTGACAATATTTAGTTTATGATGTTTTAAGCAAGAAATTTAAGATTTTCAAAATATTCTGAGAAAGGTGCATTAGTATAAATTTAAGGAATGTACGAATGCGATATTTTTTGTACAAATAAATTATTTATAGTTTATTTCTAAAATAATGTTCATCAATTAATATTAAAGTAATATAATAGGGAGTTATGTTGTTTCTTATATTAGAATGGAATAGAACATTTTTAACAGTACTGTAAAACCTAATTTATTGTATTATTAAATCATTAATAAAATATTTTAAAAAAAAATTTTTCGTATGATATTTTATAATATCGCGGTATTTTAGCTTACGGTATTATATCTTCGCGGTATTTTAGCTCGCGGTGAAACTTCCCCGCGGTATTTTCGCCGGAATTTCGGTTGCGGTTAAATGTCATAGACCGGTGTACTAAACCCCTCTCTAATTTTTCACGAAATCAGTAATTATCAATATTTATCGAAACACTTGATTTTTGATTTACAAGTCAAACATGCCGAATGATCACCGTGTTCTTCTACGTTAAATAATAATGTGATATTTCAGTCCGTTCTATTACCCCTTGATAACCAGACCATTGATTTGATTTATTAATTAAAAACAAACAAAATCTCAATCTCATTTTTATAATCAGATTTGTGAATTTTTACATCTAAAATTTTATCCCCTGCTTAAATTGTGATCGGTTGTTCTAGTACCTAAAAACTATTGCATAAATGCCCTTCCAGTACGCAGTTGTTCGGTCTGCGACCTCACAGAATGGGGATCGTTAGTAGATATCATACGTGAAAACTAACTCTTCTATCATATTCATATTCTAACTTCTTTACAGTTGTTCTTTCGTGACTACGATAAGACTTTGTGGTTGGCAGAACCATGAACTAATCACTGATGTGATCACTAATCACACTAAAGTAGCAATTTAAGCATTTAGTAGCATAAAATTCTAGAATTTAATCCCTGAAAAGAACACGAACATGAAAGGACATATAGTTAAATAATCCGCAAAGTCCGAGATCGAATTACAGCCCCGCGAGAAAAGTAACAGCTTGGGAACTGTTATCACGCATGAAGTGATAAATAACACCGGCCGACATGATTTTCGTTGTCCAAGATATAATTAATTTTTTCCACTAATTTTGTAGTGCTGATTACGAAATCAGACCTAATTTTATCGTATCACATCAGATTTTTAGTAAAATTAATATATTCACTATTTTCGATTTTTCAGTAAAAATAATTTAAATTATCGAGTTTTGGCGCTCTTTTCTTGAATTAAGCGACCTCTCGTGAGAAAATATATTAGTTAGAACAACGATACGCCCTTTCGAAACGCGTTACATGGAAATAAACCGTTATAGTTACTTTGTTTACAAACTTTTTACTGAAATCAGTGTGTTTATTTGAAAAAATTGTTTACGTTTTACTTTTGGTATTTAATATAGTATTTAATTAACGATTTGTGGTTGAAAAACGTCTAAAAAACATAATGTCTTCAAGAAAGTGTCATAGTAGTCCAGATACATTTTGTTACATTTGTGGAAACTTTATGGCTTCAAAGCAAAAACTGAAAATAACTGAGTTTGTGGAAAATACGTATAATGCTTATTTTGGCTTCAAAATACAACTAAAATCGTGGACGCCGCAGTTAGTTTGTACTATTTGTGTTGAACAATTAAGGCAGTGGACATACCGCAAAAAACAATCTCTACCTTTTGGTAGACCTATGATTTGGAGAGAGCAAGTTAATCATATTGATGATTGTTATTTTTGCTGTACCAATGTGAAAGCTTTTAATGCTAAAAATAAAAATAAGATAGCCTACGCAAATGTAACCTCAGTTACACGTCCCATTCCACACGGTCTAGAAATTCCAGTGCCCCTTCCAAGTTCAATATCTGATCTCAGCTCAACATCGTCAGAACAAAATTCACAGAGTCAAGAGTCAAATGAAGTTTTCGAACCAATTTTAAATCAACCACAGAAATTCACACAAGGTGAATTAAATGATTTAATTAGAGATTTAAATCTTTCTAAAGAATCTGCTCAACTTCTTGGGTCTAGACTTCATGCAAAACACCTGTTAGCTCCTGATACACATTTTGCTTGGTATAGGAAGCGTGAAGAAGAATTTGTACCTTTTTTCAGTCAAGAAGAATCATTAGTTTATTGCCACAATATTCCTGATCTCATTGAAAAGTTAGGAGCGCAATATGATCCTGGAGAATGGAGACTTTTTATACATTCTTCGAAACGGAGTTTAAAAGGTGTTCTTTTACACAATACTAATCAGTATGCTTCTGTTCCTGTCGCTCACTCTGTTCATTTAAAAGAGACTTATGAAAATTTGGAAACAGTACTAGATAAAATTAAATATGAAGAACACGGTTGGCAGCTTTGTGGAGATCTGAAAATTATAACTATGGTGTTAGGTCAGCAGTCAGGATACACGAAATATCCTTGTTTTTTGTGCGAGTGGGACAGTAGAGCACGAGAAAAGCATTATGTTCAGAAACAATGGAATCCTCGTACAAATCTCAAACCTGGAATCAAAAATGTTATACGAGAAAATTTAATTGATCCTGAAAAAATTTTATTACCTCCGCTTCATATTAAACTCGGTATGATGAAACAGTTCGTTAAGGCATTGGATAAAGAAAATGATAGTTTTAAATACTTGAGTAGAAAATTTCCAAGATTATCAGATGCCAAAATAAAAGAAGGAGTGTTCGATGGACCACAAATTAGATCTTTGATGACCGATAAAAAATTTGATGCAATACTAAATACTATTGAATTAGAAGCTTGGCTGGCGTTCAAAAATGTTGTCAACAATTTTTTGGGAAATCACAAACACCCTGACTATAAAAATATTGTGGAAAACTTATTAAATAAGTATAAAAAATTGGGGTGTAATATGAGTATAAAACTCCATTTTTTACATTCGCATGTAGATTTTTTCCCTGATAATCTTGGTGATTATAGTGAAGAACAGGGAGAAAGGTTTCACCAAGACATAAAAACTATGGAAACAAGGTACCAAGGTCGATGGAATGTGAATATGATGGCTGATTACTGCTGGTCAATAAAACGTGATATTATTGATGATTCTCACAAAAAAATTACACCCAGACGTAATTTTATCGCTAAACGTAAGAGATGTCACACAAACTAGCCCTGTAGCAATTATTGTACTTGATATTTTCTTTGTTAGTTTTGAAATATATGTATTTATAACATAATAATTAATTTTTTCCTAAAAATTTAAATTAAACGTTTTTTCCTTTTTGTAAAAAAACCTGATGTGATAGAGTAATTATGTAGGTATAATTTTGTGTTCAAAATACTATAAATTAGTGATATTTTTCACTCAAATCAAAACAACGTTCAAAAAGTTTTCATTTGTCGGCCGGTGTAATCTGTGTTTTGCTGCTCTTTGATGGTCATTTTGAGCATCGATTTCCAGATTTCCGTAAGTCTACCAGTGCAGCAACGAGCTACCTTTTCAAATAAAGGCCTAAACCTTTACCTAGGTTTAGGTAAAGGTATATTAACCTTTAATAATATTATTAGGTTAATATTTGGATAAACCTCTAATATAGTTTATTCTACGAATTGAAGTTACTTATATGCAATAACAGCTCCGAACGAATAGTCATCGGGCTGTTACCACTCGCCTCGGGCTGTTATTGTATTTTAAGAAATAAAATTCACGATTGCTTTGCGCGTCAAAATATATATTTGGTTTATTATAATTTAAAAGCTGTTGAATGGATTAAGCGACCCCAGTCGATCAAATATACTAGTAGCTGTAGACTTTCCTGGTCTTACATTTTCATTAGAGCGGTACTTCTCATCTTCCAAAAACCAATCTCTATAACTTTCAATTTTAGTCTTCCAATATTCTGAAGAGCAAACCAGAATAATTAAGTATTTAAAAATAATGTAATTGAATTTTAATTCACCTGTGAGCTCATCCATACAGCCATTAGTTCCTCCATATTGTTGGGGCATATATTTTTTAGGGAAGATGTTGTCCAAGTTTTGTGAACTCTTTTTACCGTAAAGAAAAAACTAGAAAAATAATATTTTTAATTAAAATGTTTATCTTCTGCTTTCATTGTAAAAAAAAGATAAAATCATGTAATTATAGATTATTAAAAGTCAATTGTTATAATTAATATTTTTAATGATACCACAATAGAATCATTAAATGATTGCAAGTAATGCTAATTTTGTTGTTGCAAAGTATGATCACATTATTTTGTTAAATTAGCGGTAAAAGTGTCACTTTCTGTGTCCAGTCAGTAGGGTTTAGCAGAGTAGCGGAAGGATTCCGATAATCCTAACGAGTCACAAAATGTACTTTTATTCCTAATTAAAATTGATAAAAATATTTCCGATAGTTGAAAAACTGAACAATTCCTTTGTTTTGAATCTAAAGTGCTATGGGTTTTTTTATCAGTGGGGTTACTAAAACATTAATTTAAAATCAAAAGTTTTTAGTAATTAGTTTCGTGTCAAGGTGAAATCTTTAATTCTTCATTGATGTACTAATAAATTCTAAAGTCACCAAACCAATTTTTGGTATGAAAATTAATTTAACTCACTCTGCTTTTCAGTTTCTCTGACATAAATGACTTCATTATGTTAAAGATGGTTTCAAAACCTCGTAGACCGTTTATGCAGTAACTTTTTTTAATTCGTATAGGATAGCACTGCTGGAAACAGTAAACAACCTTTCTTAAAAAATTTGGAGTAACTTGTAATAAATAACTCAAAGGATAGGCTTCACAATCGGTCCATCCAATCAATCCAGCTACAGTTACATTATCATCTTCTAATATTAAAATATCCAAGAACATGAGGTATATTTTAAGTAAAACTGTAGTATTTACGTTTGTTTCTGACATGCCATTAAAGTGGCCAAAAAGAATGCGAAGTTCGGTTTCTTCAGTAGTTATTGGTAGTGGCAATATAAATCTAAAATAAATATTAGGCTATAAAAATTTCTTTTACTTCTTAGTGTAGAGGTCTATGACCTGTTCTTTAACTAATTTATTCAATTGATAGCTTGATAGCCTGGCCTTCGAAGTGCCTGTAGGTACTCTGTTTTTGTTGTTACGATGGCAAATCATTACAAGCAAGGGGGCCGACGGCTTTACAATCTCTCCGAAGCACGGAGACGGTCAAGAAATTTTACACTGTACCCGGAGTCGTGGATCTCACTAGCAATCAGGCGATGACAGTTATCATTGTTAAAATTTGAAAAATTTATTTGAATATTTGTTATTAAACTTATTATTTACCCAGCTTTTAAAAATTCTTGAATTTCGGGTAAAAATGGATCTCTGTTTTCAAAAAATTCCGGTACTAAAGCTCTCATTCTGTAAAAATTATCAATTTTTATTTTAGTTCTGTCTAGGTTAAATTTGCAGCTTCTTAAGAAACTAATCAACCATTGGTCATCTAAAAATAAAAATTTAAATTTATGTCCCTTAAAGGTAATAGGTTAGTAACATACCCGTTCTACATTTTAAATGGTTTTGAGTTAATAGCCATTCTCGTATATTATCTAAGTCTTCAGCAACGTGCGATGGATCTTCACGAAGTTCGTTTTTAGCTATTTCTAAAAGCTCTGGTGTTAAAGTCCGAATAACCATTTTTATGTTTTTATTAAATATTTTCAAAACTTAAATTATTTTATCGATGTGGTTTATAGCATTGCAATAGCCGAATTGATATTTGCATTTGCTATCTGAATATTACTTTATTGGTGTGAGCTGATATCACAATGAGTAATTTTTATCGGTGCTTCGATAATTTAAATCCTTATTTAAAATTATTTATACAATATTGTTTATGTTCCTGCAATATACAATCAGGCGAATAATAACCTTGTAGGTTGATAAGTTCAATTAAAAATAATAATAATATTTATGTATGTATTTAACTGCAAGTTGACAAAAGAAATTATAACGTTAAACATAAAATTTTAAACAGCGTTGTTTATTCAAATAATTACTTAAATTATTATAATATAGCGATATAAAAAACTCAAAGCTGTTTATTATAATCACGGATAATGAGATCAATCGGGAATATCATCGGTTATTGTGATCAAAAAACCCCGAGTTCTGATGTGCGTGATCATATTAAGCGGCGTCTACTGAACTAGCAAAATTGATACAAATATTTTCTATCCTTGAAATTTTCTAGCCTAGGACACGTCATCGTCATAAGCATCCCAACCTAGTGCAAACAACCGATTACATACTTATATTGACTAATAGATACGACAAGTGCAACAAAGATAAAGAAAAGGTCATTCAATTCATTATATATAATAAGTGATCGATGGTCTCCTTTACCGCACTAGGTTGGAATGCTGACAGGGATTCCACGTTAGAAAATTGCAACTACATATACTTCCTTTTCCTTTTCAAGAAATCCTTTTCAAGAAAATTAAATTCAATTAAAAGGGTAGTATTCTATTCACTGAAATTTATATAACACCATATCGCAATACTTACCTACTATACTTTTCAGTTTCTTAATTAAAGTTGTGATATAAACAATTGAACAAACCTCATGGTTGACTAAAAGTTTTGCGATGTATATTACAGTCGATTCGTTTCTTATCTGTTATGTACATAATATGTCATACATAATACTCATCTACGAAATACGATCTATTTATATGTCGGATAAATACTACTTCTGGATTGAGAATATTAACAGTTATATAAAATACCCGTAGAGAATACTCTACATAAACTTATTGTTATGTTATAATTTTTATTTCATTATAATTATAATTACTATAATAGAAAATCCACAGCAGTGGCTTGGTGTGATCGCTGGTTGAGTTACGGTGCGGAAATTGTGGGTTCGAATTGCGGACTTCACGAAATTTCTTAGCACGGCCCTCCGGTGAACATCAACAATATCTGCATGAGTAAGAGCGAACGACGAGATATCGAATAACACGGCCTTGTCTTCGCAGAAAGGAGTTGTAAAGTAAGGCAGAGAGGATGAATGAAGAAGCCTTGGGCCTGCACGGCCTCTTGAGCTAAACTATGTGTATAATAGGGAATACTCTACATCATCATCTGAATCTAGATAAACTTATTATTATTAAAATCTTTCGTCCTTTCGGAGGGCACGTAAAGCCGTCGGTCCCCATATGTTAATGATTTGCCATCATAACAATAAAAAAAACAGGGTGCAGGCACATCGAAAGGCAAGTCTAGCAAGCTACCTGAGATGTAAAATTCAAAAATGCTCATAGAACTAATTACAAAAATTAGTAAAAAAACAGGTCCTGAACCTATATTAAGAGGGAGACTTCTTAATGAAAGTGGAGGAAGAAGAAGAAAATCGGGAAGTGTTCATGTACTTATTACTAAAAGAAATTTTGAGACGGTCATAGCTTTGGAAGTTAAGTGTATCTCCTGCTAATACGAAAAATTAGGTACTGATAATTAAGGTCCTACAAAAAACCAATATTTTCAAATTAATTAAATACAAGTTTAACGCTACGAACCCTATTACAAGGGGAATTAGTGATTCGTGCAAGTGGTGTAACGATTATCAAAGTATTCAATCGAAGAATAAAAATTAGCGGCCGTAGCCGAATTAATGCGGTTCAGCCATTTTGGTGGTCGCGGTCCACAAATATTAAATTGAAGTTGCATCAATCGGTTCGACAAAGGTCGAAGATTGTGGGTCAAACGAAAGAAAATGGTCTTCAGTGGTTTGGGTGGATTGTCCTGAACGAGATAACTACCTTGGGTGGATTATTTGGTCACGAGCCAAGAATAAGGATCGTGCAAATACGAAAGGCTGGCTGGTTCGCCATTGCGAATTTTTACTTTAAAAGGATGTGTGTGACAACAGAAAAACTATTAGAACAAATTGTTCGACGGAACCAACGACAAAATACGGTGATATCATTGATTAATTATTTATGTTCAATCAGATTTGCGAGACGAATAATCGCCAGTAATTATTTATGTTCAATCAAATTTGAGGAGAAAATCCCCTCAGCTTTCACCCTCATATAAGTGTGGCTTTTTCGATTGTTTTAGGTCATCATCCCAAGGAGGAATAACCATTTTCCATTCCGTTCCGAAGGTCGATCGATCGCACCCAAAAGGAAATACAACATTCACCACAGAGTAAGTAATCGAAATAGATTCATTACTTACTATATGAGTGTGAAAATACCAGGTCATAAATTATTTAATTACTTAATACTGTTAAATTCTCGTAATCATAACTACCAGGTCACTACGACCTCAATCAGACATTTTGAAACCGAACAAAGAATTACCATAATAGTCAAAAACCTAAACCGCTTGGTGTTGGGCATCCACGACCGACTTCGTCGAGCGATCCTACCAGGTTCAAGAAATCATATTTCAGTTCAGACGTTAGAATCGAGGTACCAGTTGATTCCGGTTTACCACCACGGTCAACCTTTGATATCATTAGTGAAGTCAAACCTCATTAAAATTAACCCCGTCAAGTCTTGTCGAAGACACGACGAGACCCGCAATCGTAGCAATAAGTTTTTCTGTTGGTTAAATATTAGTAGTTAATGGTAATAATTGTTCTCATTGAATTATACATATTTTAAATTTCTTTTTTTCATTGTTCATGGTTATAATTGTTGTGCTTGAAATATTAATGTTTAATAATCTAATGTCAGCTATTCATGATAATTGTTTTAATTGAAGTGTTAGTAATTATATTAAAAGAGAATTTTGTCCAACAATTGTATTATTGTGCCTTTTAGTGTATACTCGAAATAGTTTTATTCAAGTTTTAATTTTGTTGAGAGGACCAAGTATCCGGGTCTACTCCGGATATCTTGTTCTCACAGCTGGCGCCCCGGTTTTGTTACGACGGTAAGGATAAGTCACGAGAAGTATAAGCGATCCCACGAAGGTTAAAAAAAAACAATCTGAACCCCCCTGCTCTTCGACGCATGACTGAACTCTATGAGCTAGCCGTCTCGTACAGTCAATCTACGGTCAAGACAAGCGGCACTTGAGGTACAACAAGGCGATTGTGGCCACACTCGCTGGTAAGGATTATTCTCCAATCTTCTGAGACCTGAACAATAAATTTCACATAATTTAATATCTAATAAAGCATCGCTACACCGCTTTGGAAGAATCAATGATACCTATTTTAAAATAACGATATAATAAATAATACTCATCTGACCATAACACGAATTCCGGGACCACGACTTTAAAAATTCTCTATAGATATTCGAAAAGCTGAAGGTTTACAAAGTTGAACAACAAAATTTGCGGTAAATACATATTTAACCCTAAAAACCAGCCTTTAAAATAGTTTCCCTGCTATTTTAAAGGCTGTTTTATAGGGTTAAATATGTATTTACCGCAAATTTTGTTGTTTATTTCTACTATGTACATATTGCGATGCCCCCTCTATTGTTGACAATAACGAAATTGTAACAATAAGGTTTCCTTAAGCAAATCGTCTTAAAAATGGTAATGAAACCAATTGTGCTCTAAGCTTACTAACATAAGCCTCCTATCTCAAATGGGTGTCGGTTCTTATTGCCTTTCTCTGAAAATTAACATTTTTGCAGGAATATAAATTCCCGAATGATATGTATTTGTTCATAAATATTCCAATTTAATTTCCCAAAACATTAAATAATTCAAAACACAAAAATCTTAATTCTAAAAAAAATAACAAACGAAACGAATAAATAAATCCTTAATCCTACTCGCTTTCCCAAAGTCAATTTACGCGTCGCAAAACCAGGCATGCAGTGGTGGCAGGGCGGGGCAGGGCGGCGCCCCGGTACTTCTTTTGGAGCCGGAGCGGCGCCCCGTCCAGGGGGAAAATTAACATTTTCAATTTTGATAAAGCAATGTGAATTGGTATATTTGGTCCAGCAATTTGCTTACATTTTAGTTGATCAAATCCCATAATATAGAGTTCTGATTAAATATAACAGCTCTAAGCAACTTTTAGACGAAAGTGTATTATTTTCTCGCTGCAGACAGCACAAAACCGACAGGAAACGCGGCTTCCGTAAATTCCGTGAATTTCTAAAACCATCGCTTACATCAAATCCTAGCGTATAGTGTTCTGAGTATAACAGCTACCAACTCAACAAACCACAACTCAAACACTACCACACTACTATTATTGCCGTTCTTTCGTCAGTCGATCGCGAAAAGTTCCAGGGTGCAGACGCTTAGTTGATTGTATTTTAATTTGCGCACAATGAAGCGAAAAAGCACACAGGGAACGCTAACTAGTTTCTTTACTAGTAAAGTTTCAAAGCCAGATCAGGAAGTGCCTAGTACAAGTAGTGATACTGATACAGCCGGGGATTTGAGTGTGAGTGCTCAAACATTAATCGAAGATGTTGAAGAAAATGTGCGTGATATTTCGTTTCCTGACGTGTGGTCAGAAGCGCAGTGGGAGGAGCGGAAGCAGAGGTACGAAGCTATTGTTGAAAAATGTCGCGGCATTAATGTTCATCAAGTTAAACGGACCTCCACTGAACATTTTTCAACCCTGTGAATACGTAAAATCGTGGCTGATTCACCACAGACAAGCAGAAAGCTCACAGTCGCGACACGTTGACCACAACATCGCATTAGCAGCAGCCGATACTAAGAACGAGCTTTGGGCTTTATTTTAAGTACCTACTGATACTGGGTGAGTAATGGGAAAAGAAAAATTATAATAAATAAAATTTATTGTAAGATCGACACGTCTGGATGATCGTTTATGTAAGCGGGGTGGGGGGGGGGTGATATATGGAGATATCCATTCATTTTTTGACCGCCCCGGTACCTCTTTTTTTACGACTGCACCCCTGCGCAAAACCCGATTCAATATTGTTTGAAAAATTTGCACTGGCGCCTTTTAAATATTTAAGTTTATCTCTTACCACGCGTGTCTCTCTTTTCTTTGTGCTGTCAGCTTCACACTTAAATGGTCCACTTGTCGAACAGCTGTCATCCAAAAATTATTTGCTTGTATCTCCAATTCAGTTTTGTGCATCGATTCTATTAATTATTATTTCCACAAGACTGCCTTTTTCAATCACCATATCTTCACCATTCAAATTATTACCATTAAAATATATAACCATTATTCAAATTATTCAAGGTAAGCAATATTGCACTTTTTATAACCAGCTGTCATCCAAAAATTATTTGCTTGTATCTCCAATTCAGTTTTGTGCATCAATTCTATTAATTATTATTTCCACAAGACTGCCTTTTTCAATCACCATATCTTCACCATTCAAATTATTACCATTAAAATATATAACCATTATTCAAATTATTCAAGGTAAGCAATATTGCACTTTTTATAACCAGCTGTCATCCAAAAATTATTTGTTTGTATCTCTTTTATACGTACTTATATTGATTTATCTTTTTAGTTCTACACATCCAAGTTTGATTTAATTATCAATTAAGAAACTTTCTTGTTGCCCAATTTTACACGTTTGTTTTCACATTCGCGTTCGTTTTTTTTGAAGCCCCCTTTTTTTTTATCTCGTTACCAAGGTTATCCTATCAAAATCCTTTCATCTAACTTTGATTCTTTATGGACTTGGTATGTATTTGGCACCTTTGATAAATTATTAATTGATTCTAATTGTCCAACCGATTTAAGAACCCACGTAAATTATTCTTTTTACGCACGACTTAACTAACATTAACTAACATAATACAATTTTATAAACAATTTCCTAACATTAAACATTTTTAAATTAAATTGTGAATATTTAATTATTTTGCAATATCATTTGTAGAAATCGATAGAAATGATAGAAATCGAAGAATCTTCCACTATGAGAAAGAGCTTTTTCATGTGATTTTTGAACTACATAAAACAATGTAATTAATTTTGACCTGAGGGTGACTCAAAACACCACATCTTGCCCCCGAAGTTTTTGTTCTCAATGTGGCTTTAGAATCTTAATTCGTAAGTTCACATTGGAATAAAATCTTCCTGTTCTTTGTAAGAAATTTATGAATTTGTAACATTTAACTTTTTTTTTTAACACAAACTAACTAAATTTAAATAACTAACTATACTAAACTAACATTATTCTAATTAACTTCATTTTATTTCTTTTAACCAAAACCCTACTTGTATTTTCCTTTCGATCTTATTTTGCTCAACGTTTATTTTTAAATTGACCTATCTTATGTGTTTTATTAACATTTTGATTCGTTCTTAAATTTTATGTTCATTTACAAAATTATTTTTCTCTGGGTGAATTTACCTATTCCTCTTTATAACTTATCTCTCTGTTGTACTTTTTTAAATTTACTTTTTATTTATTTAAATTCCATCATCGGTATCCTCATGTCTTATTTATTTATTCAATAATTCCCTATTTATTTCAATAATTCTTATCCATTTTACCATTTATTGGTACCCCTTATAATTCATTTATAATCAATAAATCTAACATCCGCAGTGCTATAACTTTCCGGATATCTATTTCCTCATACTAATCACATTATATATCATCACATATCATAATCACATTAATTAACCCCCTTTTATTTCATTAATAATTAATTATTTGGATACCCATTCTATCATTAAATTTTTATTATCATATTTGCATCTTTTATCTGTTGTTTATTAATCGCGATGTTCACCCAAGTTAAATTCCCATTTATTTTATTTAAATGAATTATTCGTTTTACATTAAATTGCCCTATCTTCCCAATAAGTTTATTTTCATTTATTGATTAATTAAATTAATGTCTTTATTACACGTCGAGTCCTTTTGTTCTAATAAATTATCTTCTTTTTGTTTTGGTTAATTCATAAATATTTTCTTCTGCTTTCTACTATTTTTCTGCAGCGGTTTTTTGAAATGGTTGTTATTTATATTTTTAATTAAGTTTCGCTTCATACAACAAATACCAACTTTCAATCCGCCGAAAAATTCTTTTATCATTAATCATGTCCCGTTTCATGGCTTTAATCATATTTACAATTGGTCGTTGTCATAATTATTTATCCCTTAATCCGAGTTTTTTTTCTTGTAATTTCAATTGTCGTTTTTTTAATTTAAACCGTACTCTTTTGTAATTTTCCATGGTTTTCATGTAGTTATTCGTATCTTTTTTAATTCGGTGTGACTTATAAATTTTTAAGTCACCGTCTCGTATTAAATCGTTAAACGTTTCCTTGTCATTTAGCTGTTGTGGCCTGTCAAGTTTTAAGTTTTTACCTGTTTTACTATTGTTTAATGTATTGACTTTATTAAATAAATCGTTTTGTGAATTGAAGGTGTTTTGTTGCAAGCTTTTCTCACCTTTTGCTTGTAATTTTTGCTTGGCACGTAGTTTTCTAATTTTAAATTGAACCCGTTTAATTGTTTTTCGACTTATTACCACGTAAGTTTGATTTTTCTTCGTAACAGGTGTTGGATCATTTCTTAATTTTTCCTCCACCTTTTTTTATTGTAATTTATTGTTAATGGTTTCTAATTTCAACTTTACCTTTTCTTCTACCTCAGTAGTTTGAATTTTAATCTCATATACTTTCGCTTTTAATTGTAGTCTTTCTTCTTTGGCCTCTTGTGCTATTTTATTGATGTTTTCTTTTAATTCTGCTGTATTTTTATCAGCTTTCTTCTCTAATCTTTCCGTATTTTTGTCAGCTTTTGCTGCATTTTCTCTCGCCTCTTCTTTGATTTCTTTCAGGAGCGCCATCATCTCGGCCATCATATTCGCTTTTTCTTTGTCTTCCATGTTTGTATTTATTTTAAACAAGCAATATTTATTTAACTAATGTACTCATCTCCCCTCGTTTCATTTGACGTTTTTGCAAAATTTTTATTTTATTGTAATCAATTTACTTAGTTAAATTAAATTGCCTGTCACAAAATTTTTTTTCATTCAAATCAATTTTATCTAGCAGCCCCGTTCTGGCTGTCATCCAAATTATTAATTTTTTATGTCAGATTCTTTTTCAATCCCCAAATTACTATTTCTACAAATTCCTATTTTTGAGTCACCTCTTTTCGATGCTCACCTAATCCTACAAAAATGCTCCTTCTCGAGCCCCACGTTGGGCGCCAATTTAAGATGTGATGCCCCCTCTATTGTTGACAATAACGAAATTGTAACAATAAGGTTTCCTTAAGCAAATCGTCTTAAAAATGGTAATGAAACCAATTGTGCTCTAAGCTTACTAACATAAGCCTCCTATCTCAAATGGGTGTCGGTTCTTATTGCCTTTCTCTGAAAATTAACATTTTTGCAGGAATATAAATTCCCGAATGATATGTATTTGTTCATAAATATTCCAATTTAATTTCCCAAAACATTAAATAATTCAAAACACAAAAATCTTAATTCTAAAAAAAATAACAAACGAAACGAATAAATAAATCCTTAATCCTACTCGCTTTCCCAAAGTCAATTTACGCGTCGCAAAACCCGATTCAATATTGTTTGAAAAATTTGCACTGGCGCCTTTTAAATATTTAAGTTTATCTCTTACCACGCGTGTCTCTCTTTTCTTTGTGCTGTCAGCTTCACACTTAAATGGTCCACTTGTCGAACAGCTGTCATCCAAAAATTATTTGCTTGTATCTCCAATTCAGTTTTGTGCATCGATTCTATTAATTATTATTTCCACAAGACTGCCTTTTTCAATCACCATATCTTCACCATTCAAATTATTACCATTAAAATATATAACCATTATTCAAATTATTCAAGGTAAGCAATATTGCACTTTTTATAACCAGCTGTCATCCAAAAATTATTTGCTTGTATCTCCAATTCAGTTTTGTGCATCAATTCTATTAATTATTATTTCCACAAGACTGCCTTTTTCAATCACCATATCTTCACCATTCAAATTATTACCATTAAAATATATAACCATTATTCAAATTATTCAAGGTAAGCAATATTGCACTTTTTATAACCAGCTGTCATCCAAAAATTATTTGTTTGTATCTCTTTTATACGTACTTATATTGATTTATCTTTTTAGTTCTACACATCCAAGTTTGATTTAATTATCAATTAAGAAACTTTCTTGTTGCCCAATTTTACACGTTTGTTTTCACATTCGCGTTCGTTTTTTTTGAAGCCCCCTTTTTTTTTATCTCGTTACCAAGGTTATCCTATCAAAATCCTTTCATCTAACTTTGATTCTTTATGGACTTGGTATGTATTTGGCACCTTTGATAAATTATTAATTGATTCTAATTGTCCAACCGATTTAAGAACCCACGTAAATTATTCTTTTTACGCACGACTTAACTAACATTAACTAACATAATACAATTTTATAAACAATTTCCTAACATTAAACATTTTTAAATTAAATTGTGAATATTTAATTATTTTGCAATATCATTCGTAGAAATCGATAGAAATGATAGAAATCGAAGAATCTTCCACTATGAGAAAGAGCTTTTTCATGTGATTTTTGAACTACATAAAACAATGTAATTAATTTTGACCTGAGGGTGACTCAAAACACCACAATATGTAAAAAAATATCGCTTGTAGGTGGGACGCGCATGAATAGATTATCGAGATTCCTTAAAGGAAGGCAGGCTACTCAAAATCAACTTCTTTGCTTGTAGGTTGCCTAATGAAATATGTTCATGACTACCTTTAATTATAAATACTGTAATTAATTTTTTTTTAATCTTCCACTCACTTGCGTAGCAAACAAATTTTATACCAATCGAAAGTACTAAGCATAGGGAACATGCAAAAGTTAGGTTCCCTACTTTTTTCTATACCCTAATACCGAGTTGCCGTGGTTCGGAATCCACCTTAAATTGTAGATATTCTGTGCTCATCACACATTTTCAACATGACAAAAACCAAATATACAATGATAAAAAAGCTAATAAATTAACCATTGGATATCTAAAAGTAAATACAAAAATTAATGTATGCCGCTTGAATGATCATATTTTTATGTAGGTACATACTTAGGTTAATAACATACTCGTTCTGCATGTTGAATATTATTCAAGACTATGAACATCCTATAAACTTCAATAAAAATATTAAAAATTTATAGCGAATCTTTTAATACCTAAATTTTGATTTTTAGTTCCGATTAGTACGTGTCAGTATCGAGAAAATTAAGCAAACATATTATTCAAAATACCATACATGTCATTAGTTTAATACTAATGCCTAGATCACACGGAACGAGTACAGTGACGAGACAGTAAAATGTCACTAGGCCGAGAGAGTGATATGGGCGAAATAAGTGAATAACGCTCGGCGGAGCGCTCGGTCATACGTTTAGACTTTAGACCAACCGAGCACTCGGCCGAGAGCACTGTCTCGTCACTGTACTCGTTCCGTGTGATCTAGGCATAAGTTAGAATTAAAACTGTTATCATAATGTTGTTCTATAATTAATTGATAAATTTTAATAATTATCAATTTAAAAATATTTCTAGTCTATTTTGAGATTGTTGAATGAATCAGCTATGCCAAATACACTGGCAAGTGTTCTGGGTTTCTTATTGTATCTCAATTTTTCAATTGAGCGATATTTATTATCTTCTAGAAACCAATCTCTATAACTCTCCATTTTATTTTTCCAATATTCTGAAATTTGAAATGATTTTAATAAGAATTTTGTGATATTTTCAATTTTTACCTAAAAGTTCGTCTTTATTGCCATTCTCTCCTCCAAGATCTCTAAGCATGTACTGTTGCGGGAGAAGATCCAATAACACCTTTTTTGATTTTTTCTTACCATAAACAAAGAACTGCCAAATTTCAAATTAATTATTAGTTTCTTATGCTAAGAAATGTTACGTTGTTTAGCTCACCTTTTTCCTTAACTTTTTTGACATGAAAGACTTCAGTAGATTAAAAAGACTTTCTATGCCTAGCATAGCTCTCATACAATAAAACTTTTTGATTCTTATTGGGTAACTATCTTGTATACAAAATACAGATTTTTTTAAAATACCAGGTGTAATTTGCAGCATATAACGTACAGGAAAATCATTACAATCACATATTGTAAACGTTCCTGATATTGTTGTGTTGTCATCTTCTAGTAACAACAAGTCCACGAACATAAAGTAAACTTTTATTATGTCTATTATATTAACGTGTTTGTCTTGAAGTTCTTGTATATTATAATAAATAATGCGAGGCCCACTTGGTTCTAATAAAGGTTCTGGAAGTGGCAATAAGAAGCTAAAATATAAATTATTTTTTTAACGAATTTTTACAAATTCCCTATTTTATACCCAGCCTTTAAAATTGCTTGAATTTCGGGTTGAAATGGATCTCTATTTTCAAAAAATTCTGGAATTAAAGTTCTGCTACTGTAATAATTATCCAATTTCATTTTAGTCTTTTCTAAATCATATTTACAACCTCTCAAAAAGGCAAGTAACCATTGATCATCTAAAGATAGAACTTTTTATAAAAAATGTATCTGCAATCAAACCTTTATAAGCCGGAAGTGCTTGGAAATGAAAAATTGCTGTATTTATCCAGTTAACAATGTATACGTACCTGTTCTGCATTGCAAATGCGATTGAGTAGTCAACCATTGTTTAATATTATTTATATAATCAGAAATACGAGTTGGATCTTCATAAATTTCTCTCTTGGCTTTTTCCTGCAGTTCTGGTGTTATGTCTCGGATAGCCATTTTAATTGAATAGAAAATAAATTTATTTAAAAACTTTAATACTTCATCCGGATTTAATGTATATCAACTTTAATTTTTTATGTTATAATAAAAAATTTTGCAATTTCTTTTATAAGTATTTCTTATCAAACCTTTATACTTATGTTATCAGATATGAGTAGATCGTTTTTGTTGTTGTTATTGTGTTTTACGGTATAAAGTTTCAATTGGTTATTATTACAGTAAATTTATTCAACAGAATTAAGGTAGTTCAAGAAACTTGAGAAAATAGAATTTAAGATACTGGCAAAAAGCTAATTTTTCTGCGTTGCAGAATAAAATACTGTACTAGTTATATGAAAATATGAATAGCCCATAGTCCCGGATGTATCCGCATCTGAAAAAGAGTTGCGAAAACTATAAATTGTTATTTTAGCGTATTGTATGTATGTGAACACTACTACCACTACTACATAATATAACCTTATTAGAACTTTCAGTTTTGGTTGGTAGCTGAATAGAAGTACATAAATTGATACTGTGTGCGAACATGATGGGAAACTTTTGCAACCGTAGTTTAGAGGCGGCTCGTGATATTTTGACAGGAGGGGCGCATTTGAACAAATTTTTATAGAGCAATAAAATTCCTTATTCACAACAAAAAAATACGCGCACTATTTTTATCACTACAAACAGCAAGCATACAGTCTAAAATATCATTTTGAATAGTTTTTTGAAGTTCATTTGAAAAGTGTAGCATTTTGCAAATGTTCTTTTAACAAACTTTCTGAGACGGCGTAGTCGTACATTTTCCACTCTTTTCCGAATTCAATCTGTCCTTTTTCCGTAACTTTCACTTTTTTTCATCACATAAAGTTTATTATGCGTCTACCTAATTTTACAAAATTAATGTACTTAATTTGTTATACCTTAAAGTTTGAACAATTACACCAATAACTCATAATTTGCCTCATACATGTTTCAGGAATCGACGCCTGTTGAAGAGATTTAATCTGGGTTTTTTGGACATCTGAACAAACAGCTCCTTTCATTATTATAGGCACTCGTAAGACTCTGGTACAAACCAATCAACCAACTTAAGTAGTGTAGCCTCCTGTATGGCACAAGGCGCTGAGGGTTAGCAGGAACGCGCAGAGACTGCTGAGCGTCCAGCGCAGAATGGCGCTGCGCATTTCCTGCGCTTACAGGACGGTCTCGCTCGACGCGGCCCTCGTTTTGGCGTCGATGCCCCCCATCGACCTCCTCGCACTAGCAAGGAGCAGAACTTACGACGGAGTGGGGGATGCCGGAAGCGAGGTGGCCGAAAGTTGGCAGGCCAGGTGGGAGGAGGCAACTTGCGGCTTGTGGACCCGCAGACTCATCCCCAACATCAAGAGATGGGTCGAGAGACGGCATGGACAGGTGAGCTATCACCTCACACAAATGCTGTCAGGGCACGGCTGCTTTGCCTACTACCTGCACCGATTCGGCATATTGGGAAGCCCCAGGTGCAGGTTCTGCGACGAAATCTATACCGCGGAACACTCCCTCTTCCAGTGCTGGAGATGGGAGCGCGAGAGAACAATGGTCTCGCTTGCACTGGGGTACACAATGACTCCCGAAGACCTGGTCGAAGCAATGCTCGTCGACGAGGCCCAGTGGCAGCGGATAAACACCCTCATCACAAACATCCTGAGGTGTAAGGAGGCAGCAGGAAGAGCCGAACAACGGGCCGCCGCTGCCGCTGCCCATACGGGGGAGGATACCGACACTGAGGATCAGTGATCCGAGGCCAAACACGGTCGGGTAGAAGTGAGGCATGCGAAAGAGCACACGTAACATCGAATTCCATCGCAATGCCCCCTACCCGACCGTCAAACCAGGAAGCCAACCAACGAGGAGACAAACTCGGACAGGTAGAAGAGAGGCATGCGAAAGAGCACACGTTTCATCGAATTCCATCGCAATGCCCCCTACCTGACCGAGCAACCAGGAAGCCATATATCGTATGAGGAGAGGAACTTGGAGGCCCCGAACGAAAAAGGCGGGTCTGCACACGACACTGCAGACCCAACGCATCCGCCCGAACATCCAGGGCGGGAAATGTCGAAGATCCCGACATCTCGGACCGAGCATCCCGGAAGAAATGCCTGACGGCGAAACCCGGGTGCTTGGTAGGGGGGAGTTTTAGTCAGTGAAGTCTGACACTATCCACTTCGATTAAGTGGGTGTTTCGCACGAGATTTCTCCTCCCTGCGTCGAGCTAAACAAAAAAAAAAGTAGTGTAGACTCTCAACTTTAACCTTTTTACTAATGAATGTGTTTTTTGCTTAATCGACTCCCCATTTGAAACATTGCAATATAGATGACCGTGGCTAAACTCCGGTTCAGGCAGATACATATTGCGGTGTACGGCGGGGATACTGACCAATACACTCGATATTTTTTTATTGTTGTGTTGAATTTTGTTAATTTTAAATTATTGTGGTTCTACCACGGCTAGCTCTTTGTTTCGCATGAAAACCCCTCTCTCTAGTAGTCGGTTCTGCGATTTTGCTCCTTCGCCCTAATTCTGAAATTGAATCTCTATTGACGGGATAGAAAAATCCCCGAATGATACGACTATGTTTTTATACAATTTGTAATTAAATTTTATTTTCATTTGTTAATAAAAATATTGACCTTTATAACATTGAACATAATAAACAATTTTAACTATGTTAACACAAATTCTTATTATTAAATTATACTTCTGCCCCAAAATTACTCTAGTTCTTTCCCGGAATCGGTTTAGGGCCGGTTGTATGTCAGTGGTTTAAACTCGGTTCAGAGTTAAACCAGGGATTTTTGTAAATGTCCGTTGTATGTACCTGGTTTAAGACTTGAACCAGGTTTAACTCTCGATTTTTCCCGCCTACCAAAATCGGTGGTTTAACCCTGGTTCAAGTCAATATTTTACATTTTTATAACCTCAAACTGCTGATGTTTTCCAAAAACGAAATTTTTATTTCGACAGCATTTACTAAAAAGCTTTTTTATTTAACTTATTATATTATTATGGAATATGAATTAACCGACGACGAAGATTTTATGGATTTCATCGAAATTTTTGCAGAAAGCATGCAAAGAAACCCGCAAGTTTTTCGTGATCGTCCAAATCATTTCGCTAATTGGTCAGATAAGGAATTCTTTGCTAGATTTAGATTGACAAGACATTCGGTTCAGATAATATTAAATCAACTAAATCTTGGTTCGCAGGCAATAAGGTATAATTTTATTAACTTCATTCATTCAGTCCAATTTTAATAACTATTTCTTTAGAGAACTTATTCATTATCTGCTATGGACATGTTTCTGCTAACATTGCGCTTTTATGCTACGGGCTCGATGTTAATAGTCATTGGCGATTTTATTGGAGTAGAGAGTAGATAAATCTACCGCAAGCAGGGTGGTCGAGAAGGTATCGCAAGAAATTGCTAAATTGGGAAAGACATATTACGATGATGAAGGTACGGATGGACCCCGTCTATCGCAATTTAATAAAAATTGTAATGCACTTATTACCTCGGCTAACTGGGTGTTTTGTTGCATGTAACTTACTTATCTCAGTAGTCGGTTCTTTCGGAAATTGTAAATCAAATCTGTTACTGCTGAAAAATAAATATCCGGGAATACAAGAATCCCAAAAATAATCCGTTTTGTAATGCAAAAGTTATTATATTGATTATCAACAATTTATGTGTAAATAAATGTGTACAAAATTAATCAATTTCTTATTATTAATCCCCAAACAATAGGCGTATTCTTTTTACAAGTTTTATTTCCATCTCAGTTAAGCAACTGAGACGAAGTGAGCTGAGCCGAACAGAGATTAACTGAGTCAAAGTGAGAAAAACATAAGGTAAAAAGAACAACTTACATATTACAAAATACATAAAACAAATTACATAACCTCTAAAAATACAAAATAGAAATTTATTGCAACCGGCAATTAAAATTAAAGAAGTAAAATAAGTACAATAATTAAAACCAAGATGTACGAAGAAGTACCTTCAGTAGATGCTAAAACGATTGCAGTAAGTGACAAGTTTAATTAAATTTTTGTAATTAAAAATTGTAATAACTACCTACTAGTAAACTAGAAACGTGAAATATTTATTACACATGATATAATTGGGGTGTTGTCGATAACAATAAAAGATTTATCGATGTATTTTGTGGGAAGAGGGAATGACACGAAGAGAGGAAGTATTTAGAAATTTAACATGTAACTAGATTTAAAAATTGTTCTTCCGTTCTGTTGTTTATTATTATAATTTTATTTTTTATTCAAATATATACAAGATTAATTTAATAAATTTTAGTGTTCGTTTGATTTGTTAGTTATCCCTGCAATCTTTTCAAGGGCTATAACTCTTCTCTCATCCAATTGTAGTTTGCGTTCTAACAATTGTAATTTTTTACTTTGCAACTCATTTTTTTCTTTTAATTTTTCTTTTATTTCGTTCACTTCTTGTCGAAGTTTAGCATTGCTTAACTTCTTTGCTGTTTTTTTTGGAGCGACAACCGGGGTGCTACTTTCTGGCGGTACTTCTTCTAGAAAATTTTCAACTTCGATCATTTCTTCATTGTGCAATTGTAACATTGCCGTTGAATATGAAGAGGCAATACTTGGTAGTGGTTCAAAGGCTTCGCCAACATTTATAGAATGTGGCAAAGAGAAATTTGGTTCCATACCAAGTATGTCCTCCATTTTATCGAAGAACACAAAACGAGTAGGTCCCCTACCCGTTTTACCCTTGGCATCTTTACAAGATTTGTACGTCCTGACCAAATTTAACCATTTTTTTCTACAATTTCCTTCGGAGAAAACAAATTGTTGACTAATCAAGTCGTTACTCACGTTACTCCAAACTTGGCGTCGTTTGGTAACGTGGTTTAAGTGATCCTTGTATACCTCGACGCTAGCAATTAGAGCTAGCGTTTCCTCATGAGTCCACATGACTCGTTTCCCGGTTTCCATTTATTTCTACAAAAAGTTATACGTAACAAAATAAATACATATTGTAGTGTGATCTCGTAGCCTCACGTTGGGCCAGCCAAAAATTGTAGTGAGCTTTGACTCCTAATACTGCCACACGATTTATGTTGTAAATGCTTTATAACGGGTCTACGTAAAATGTACCTTGTCAATAGAAATATTGGAATTTTACACAAATAACAAAAATTGAAATTATAATGCCTCGGCTTAGCTGGTTCGTAAAGCATGTGCTTACCTTTATCAGGGTGGATTCGTTCCGGTACCAATGCTGTAATACTGAAATCAAATTTATGGACTCGGAACAGGTCGAAATAAATATCCTTCGTAGCAAAGACAATAATGTTTTTATTATACACAAAAATGCAAATAAAAGTTTTATTAAATAAAAAGTTCTTATCATTAATCCTAATTATCAAAATTCTAACCTTTAACGCATAAAGTACGCGTCGCGTAATGTCCGGAAATTTTCACTTATTTATTTTACGAAAATATGGTTTATGTAAACGTTACCTTAGAAATACGGGGATATTCAGTTTATTTATAACTTGTACCATGGACCTGCGCATAAATATCCATTCGATGGGTTCATTACCATATAATTTTTCAAGATAACCTTTGGTGTCCTCGTGGCTTCGATTTTCAATTTGTTAAAAATATCCACAATCTTTAACGATTTTCGATTTATTTTCACTTGTACCTAGGTAAGTACATAAAGTTAATAATTTTCACTCATTTATTTTAATTATCACTGATTATTTTCACAATTAAAATGAATTTTATTTAGGACGCTCAAATCATCCACCATTACATGCAAAATTTACACCAGGACCTCTCGATTGTTTTTTAATTATCCTTACCACCGAATTCATGGCAATCTTGAATTTTTATAATCGTCTTTTTATTGGTTGATTGGAAAATCGATACTATTGAAGTTTCATAGTGCAGGTATGGATTAAGCCAAATGTGACTTGTTGAAATTTTAATGAAAATTTTTATATTTTTAGATTGGATTAATTTCTTCACCATTACTTCTTGGTTGTATTTATAAAGATGCTGGACATGAAATATCACTTCACAGTGCATTAAGTTTACGACACGTCGAACTCACGTAATGATTTAAGAACTTATTTAAATTTAACGTTAATACAAATTTTCATCTTAATTAAGTAATTAACAATATTTTGACTTTTTAAATACCTTCCTTATGACTAAACAATTTTTTTTTTACTATTAATAAACATTTTACATCAAGGAAAATTATTAAGTGTTACATTTTTGAATTATTTTATTTTAACCTGCTTCATGTCTTTCTTTATAAATTAAATGATATTGAACTCAATTTCTTGGTGTCGGACGAAGTTTGTCTGATTGTTTTGTTGAGTCACATGCTTTATTATTATTATAAACAAATTACCCGAATCTTAACAAACGTACTTCTATTAACGTGGTACCTCGATATCGCAATATGTTGGGATTACAAATTTAGGTTTTTGGAAGTTGTATTTATTAAAATAAAATGTTACGCTTATATAGAATAAGCTTGTTACCAATCAAATATAATCTTTTTCGTCGATTTAAAAAAGATAACGTCATCGTTATCTTTTTTAAATCGACCAATCCGAGCTATTTCCCAGCAATTAGAGCTAGCGTTTCCTCATGAGTCCACATGACTCGTTCCTCGGTTTCCATTTATTTTTACAAAAAGTTATACGTAAAAAAATAAATATATAATATTAAATTAAATAAATTACCAAATGTTTATTACGAGTCTATTTACGAGTTTATTACGATGTTTATTACAAATTAGCTCACAAATTACATAACCTCCAAAAAGACGAAATATGACGAAAGAGATGACGTTATAACCTTTTTAAATCGACCAATCCGAGCTATTTCCAACTTTATCTCAGTTGTAACACTTCGAAATAGCAAGATCAGTTGGTATAGGGTGGGAGGTAATTTTCTCAGTTTAAACTCAATTCGGCACGGCACGGCACATTCGTTTGACGAATGTACAACGGTAAAAAGAACACACTTTTAACTGAGTCAACTGAGTATCTCAGTACATCTCACTTAAAATAGGTAAAAAGAATACAGCTAATAAAATCTAAACACGTGTCGTCGTAGTACGCGATCGTTGCACAAAATTAAGTGTTTTGTAAATGTTTTTGGCTTATCCTGTATAAATATGGTTCGTTCCTTATTGTTGGTACAGCGCACCTCCAGTATTCAATGGTTGTTTCCACGGATGACCTCGTGTTCACCTTTATATTTCCAGATTTTTGCTTCGTTAAAAATTGTATAACCCTCGTGGCAAATTTTCTACTTTCCCAAAAATATTTGCAATCGGTAAGTAAACCTTATTATTTTCACTATATTTACGTTCGCACTAACGTTTAAACACTTTATTTTACAGTTCTTCCTTTTTTTATCCTGAATTTTCTACAATTTATCAATTTTTACTGGAGCCGATAAAATTACACGTGCAACCTTTTTGCAAATTCGGAAGAAGCTCTTTTTTGTTTTCCATATCGTCAAGGTGTTACAAATCCATTGCAACTTGATTATTTTTCAATAAATCGATACGTAAGTAAAAACCACCATCTTGTCATAGCGCGAAATTTAAAATTGTCTTTTAATTAAATTTTCTCATGTTTTTAGGTTTACCAATGATTTGAAACACATAATTACTGTTTATTACTGGAATTGTCCAACGATGGTTTATCGGATGACCGATCACTTGGTTTTTGATTAATTTCGACGCACAACGTAATGTTTTAAATTTTATATCTAATGTTTTAACAAAATTATTTCTAACAACTTAACTAATCAATTTGTACATGTAATTTACAATTTCTTATAGTTACTAAACATTTTCATTAAATTAATTTTTAACAAATTTTTGTTATTACGGATTTTGATTTGAACATTTTTAATTTATTTTGTTGACTCTTGTATTCGTTATTGTGATTTAAATTATTCTCTTCGTTTTGACTTTTTATTGATACTAATAAACCTTCTATTTCAATTAATAAGTTTCATGCATAAACCTTTATATTAAATCAAATTGAATGCTCGTCTTACAAGTGACGTCTCCATCCGATATCACAGCAATATATAAGGTTTCCCACCACTGACGAAGAGATTCGGAAAATAAATTTAGGATTCTATAATATAGCCAAATTTCCCCTATGCGTTGGTGCAATTGATTGTACCCATGTAAAAATACAATCTCCTGGGGGAGACGAAGCCGAAATTTATAGAAACCGAAAGGGGTATTTCTCAGTCAACGTTCAAGCTACATGTGATGCAGCACTTTCGATAACAAGCATCGTTTGTCGTTGGCCAGGATCCAGCCACGATTCAACCATATTCAACAATTCCAGATTAAGAAGACGATTTGAAAATAGGGAATTCGGAGCCAATGTGCTAGTGGGGGACAGTGGATATGCGGTCAAGCCATACATGATTACACCTTTGGCAAATCCATCTACAGCTGCCGAAAATTTATTTAACGAAGCACAAATAAGAACACGAAATCCCATAGAAAGATGCCTTGGTGTGGTAAAACGTCATTTTCCCATTTTATCGCTGGGGATAAGACTTAAATTAGAGAAAGTTGAAGCAATTGTAGTCGCAACTGCTGTGTTGCACAATATTGCATGTACAAATAGAGAGCCTCTTCCGCCATTGGATAACGAAATTGAAAATTTAATACATCAAGAAATGGCTACAGCCGTTCTTGCTGCTGAGAGGGCAGAGAACATTCCAACAAATAATACCAACCATATCACACGATTGAATTCGATAAATAATTACTTTGGTACACTTTTGTAAATAAATTTATTTTTTAATGTTTAACAGTTCTTGTTGTAAAATAGCCTTTTCAATAACATGATGTTCTTCCATAATTCTTGTATTTTGGTCCTGTTGTTCTTGCATGTGAGTAATTTTTAAAGTATGTTCTTCTTTCATACGTGCAATTTTCAAATCATGATCTTCTTGCACATGTGTAATTTTCAACTTATTTTTTTCTTGCACACGTGTAATTTTTAAATTATGTTCTTCTTGCATGAATAACATTTGTTGTTTGTGTTTTTCTAACTTTAATTTTGTATCGACATCGGCGGATTCTATTTTCGAGTGCACCCAACTGTTCACCGCATTGTTTAATTTGGAACGTTTTGGAATTGTGCTCAGTAACGGCGTTGAAATGGGGGTTTTTAATTGTTGTGAAGTATGGGAAGTCCAATTTAAAACGTTACTACAGTTTGGCAGTTGGTTTTCCATCTCTGCCATAAAATGCTCTTCTACTGGCGGCCCTGGTTGCGTTGTATCAACTTTATCTTCTGTGGACATGTAAAAATATGCATTGTTAGAAATATTATCGTTGAATAAATATATTTATTATCATTTACCTACGTCATCGTCAAACACACTGCCTCTGCCAGTCATTCGCTGGCCAAGTAGGTCCAACACCTGCACATCCGTTGCATCTAGTGGAGTGCTCTTCGCAGGACCACCACCTGTGCCCTTGACGTGGCACTTCTCATCGGCAAACTTCTTCTTACTTTTTTTTTAATATTTTTATATTTTGTCCTCAACGCATCGACAGATCTTTTTTTTATTGCACAGGAATTATATTCCTTGGCGATAGTTACCCATGCCGTGTTTTTTTGTGCGTTCTTTAACGAATCAGTTTGTTTACATTCCACTATACCCTTATAATGCAGTAACTACACTTAATAAGGTATTTTCTTCTGTGCTGGAAAAATTTGTTGATCGTTTTTCCATCGTTAAACGTTAATATTATGAACAACTTTAAGTGTCAATCTAATGTCATTGAATGTCAAATGTTAAAAATCAGTGTTTTTCTAGGGATATATGTCTTGTTCAGGGGTATCAACATAAATTTTAAAGATAACTCTCGGATTAGTTGACTCGCCCTACATACAACCGCATTGGCGTTGATCCTGGTTCAAAACTTGAACCAGGTTCGGCTGATTCTCGAGTTAAACCACTGACATACAACCGGCCCTTAATGTTATTCGAATTCGCGAACTCACGCCGCGTTATAAAAATTAAGTTTCGGTGGGATCTTACCCTTACGTGTTCGTCACTCCTATACGCTACCAGCTTCACACTCAAACGGTCGATCTGTTGTACATCTGTGATCCAGAATTCTCTGCTTTTATTTTCGATTCCACGGTGTGCATTTATGCTCCAATTATTATCACAGGACTGCTTTATCCAATCACCATACCATCATTCCAAATTATACCAAGTAAGTACTCACAATTTATTACTTTCGCACTTAATTGCAATTGCCCACGTGCTTATACTTGTTTACTTTCAGTTCTACACGCTTTTTTAAGTTTGATTTTAAAATCAATTAACAAACTTTTTCGGAGCCGAATTTACACGTGCTCCACGCTTTGGCGTTCTTGGGAGAAGCGTTTATTTATCGATTCGTTGCTAGGTTATTTGGAAAAAATCCCCTTTTATTCCTACTTGATATTTTCTCTACCTGATAAGTTTCCTTGCACTTTTGATAATTGATTAATTTAATACGAGGGGTCGTCTTTGTATTCCCGGACTGGGCTGTTTTGAATTTTGATGCAATTTTTCATTATGCTGTTTTTTAATCACATATGCCTTGGTAACCTGTGTGGCAATTTACAAAACAATTGCATCAGTATTAATTTTATTATCTGTCAGTTTGTGTCGTCGCGCGTTGTATATGTATCGAAATGAATAAAATCAAGACCTGTGAACAATTCTTGGCGCGCTGTGGAGATGAACCAGATTTAATTATCAATCGATTTGTCACTGGAGATGAAACCTGGGTTCATCATTATGATCCTGAATCGAAACAAGAGTCGATGCAGTGGCATGTTAACGGTTCTAGCCATCCCAAGAAGTTTAAAGTCACCCCTTCTGCAGGAAAAATAATGGCAACAATTTTTTGGGACTCTCAGGGAATTTTGCTGATTGATTACATGAATAAGGGTAGTACGGTAACGGGAGAGTATTATGCAAACCTGATGCATCGCCTTAGAGATGCTATTAAAGTGAAGAGACGCGGAAAACTGACGCAAGGTGTCTTGTTGCTCCACGACAATGCACAAGTCCAGATTTTTAAAAGCTCCTGTAGCTAATTGTGGCTTCGAAGAAATTGAACATGCGCCTTATAGTCCAGATCTAGCACCCAGTGACTATTTTTTGTTCCCGAATCTCAAAAAAAACACTAAGGGGGACAAAATTTAGGGACAATGACGAACTTATAGCAGCTGTTGAGGGCCATTTTGCGGAAAAACCAAATGAATATTTTTATACTGGATTAAAGATGTTATTGAAACGGTGTTATACCTGTATTCAAAAGCAGGGGAACTATATTGAAAAATAAAATTTTTTTGTTGCTCTAGTCTTTTGTTTTCATGCCTAGTCCGGGAATATAAAAACGACCCCTCGTAAGTGTCATTAAATTATTTACACCTTTGTTTTTGTTTTTAGCGTTCATCGTTCGATCCGTCTGCCGTCGCGATCATCGCCCGCCTACGACACTTTGAACGTCTCGGACAACTACCGTTGCATTATTGTTCAACCGATTTTAAAATCCCACGTAATTTCTTCTTTTGACGCACAACTTAATCTAACATAATTATACATTTTTTTATTTTTAATAACAATTTCTTAACATCTAACAATTTTTAATGAATTAATTTGTGAATATTAGATTGTACTTTTCGATATCATTCTTGGATTTTCCCATTCCTTACCTGTCTTTATTATTAACCAAATTTATTGTATTCTTTTTTCGAGTCTCACGTAATGTCGGAGAACCTTCTAAATCGTAAAAGAATTTTTATGCGACCTGTAATTGCTTGTTTACATCACTTATGATTATCAATCTCTATTGACGATTGAATCATGACAATATATTCCTACTTTTTCTAACGTCTGTCCCTGAGTATTGTTGAACGTCATGGAAAAGGCAAGTTTAATTGGAAACTGTCGCCGTCTTAAAATAAATGGCAAGTCTGTACTTGTTGGGGCTAAATCTATGCGCGGCATAAAATCAGTTTCCTTTTCAGCAGTTCCTATCATGACTTCATGGACGATTAGATTGGGCTTTAACGATTTAACATTTAAGCGTGTCCCATTACAAAGACCACGTTTAGTGTTCAAATACCTGAGCAACAAAATCACACTTCCAACCTTCAAGTGCATTCTGTATACTGGCATCCCTGAGGAAGTTTGTTCATTCAAGAATTGTATCGGATAGTTTTCCCTATCGTTATCATCATTGTCGTCAATGGAATCACTACTTGGATAAGTGTGAACATGCTGCCGTCTAAAATGTCCAAAACTTGCTCGTTTATAGCGTCAACGTCAGTATTTTTTGGGAAAAGTATTGCCATTTTGGAATACTTTTTTTACATCAGCAGCATTAAGGCTTTCTCCAAATATTTCTTGGATAAGGGAAGTTTCGCATATAGAATTATGCGGAATCTCAAATTATCACTTCAGACAGACCTTTAAGCTTTACAAAAGTTGCCCAACTTTATCAAGAAACAAAAAAAATCATTTTCAGTTTTCGTAGGTGACCCGACAGACGAATTGAATAAAATACTATAAATCATATTGGATGGATGGTAAAATGGTCAATTAGCCACCAGAATTTCGTTAAACTTTGAGATATGATTAGTTGAAAGATAGTCGTAAGAAGTTAGTTCTTGAATAACTATCGATTGCAAATTTAGTCACTTTTGTTATCTGCTCTTTTGTTAGGGTTCGCTGTAAAATTGTTTGTAATTTTGTAGATTACGGATCAATGGATAATAATTGTTCAATGGATAATCGTATCAACGGATGATCGGTAAATTATGCTTATATAGGTGAATCAAGATCTACATAAATGTATAGACTTGAAAACAATTTTAAAGTGAACCCCAACAACAGAGCAGATTACAAAAATGGGGTCGAGGCGCCTAATGTTGACCACCCCAAATAAAATTAAAAATTTCTTATTGCAAAGAGGAAGGTTTATATAGTATACTGTTAAAATTTTACATGTGAATATTATCAAAATTTTGAATAAATCGATTTTGAAGTTAGCAAATTTAACATGTAAAAGCCGACCGACGCGCGGAATCTCATATAAGTTCTGTTGACGGTACGTGTGGAATGGTATACCCTAACACTTAGAAAATTTCGTCAGATGCTGCTCGCACGTCCTACAGGTAACATGACTCGAATCCCGGTTTTCTTGAAGGATAGCGCCTTCTAGTATGTTTAGCTTTTGCCGCGTAGCGGCCAGGCGACGAAAAACCGGCCGGAGCTCCGGAGGAGCGCAGGCTTGGGTTTTTCGATGCCCACAGCCGGACGAGTCTCGAATCCAAACCCCAAAATTTCAAATTGGTTTTTTTCAAAATTTTGACTATACTTTCACATATGTATAAAATTTTTACAGTATACTATGTAAACCTTCCTCTTTGCTATAGGATATTTTTAATTTTATTTGGGGTGGTCAACAATAGGCGCCTACCCCCCAAAAATGTCTAACATCTTTGCAATCGATAGCGATTCAAGAACTAACTTCTAATGACTATCTTTCAACTGATCACATCTCAAAGTTTTATTATAATAATTATAATATGTATAAGGTATTAATTAATAATCTAGGCATAATATGTACGAGTATATTTCCATTCAAAAGTCCGCACAATTCAAATTGAATAATGCAGGTCAAAGGCTTCCCTACATATACTTTTTATAGAAGCCTAAAAAATCAGTGCAGAAAGTAAATTATTCATTACCAATTGCAAGAAATGAATCCAATAATCCGCATTTAGACAGATAAACCACCAAGCTTAGGAAGTTGATTGTATGAATGTCGAAGATATTCGAAAAAAAATTTATTCCAACTTGCTTATATACAGAATTTTAATTGGCAATGATTACCAACTTAAAAACAAATTATTACTTAAATTAATGGTTGGAAACCAGCTTAACAAATATGTTTTTTTGTTTTTATTATTTTTATTGTAACCACAGCAGTGGCTTGATGTGATTGGTGAAGTTAAGTTATAAATAATTTTTGGTGTAGGCGCCGTATTTGAGGACTTCCCTGGCTTAATTCTTTTGGGCGTAGGCTTTTCTGAAATATTTGTTATCGAAATCTTTCTTTCAACACATTTTCGAGCAGCAGCAGGAACATGTGGGGAACAAAGAGTAACTACTTTAATATCCTCCATTTCGGACATTTTCGCTTTAGAAGTTTCTGAAGTTGTGAAGTTATTTTCAATGAAGGTAACTCTCACACTACGTACCTATATAGCGCACAGTGTATCCGTTGATCCGATTATCCGTTGATACGTTGATCCGTTGATACGTTGATCCGAACCAAAAAAATGACACGCTGGAGCAGCGAGCTGTCTTTTTATATGTATGAGAAGATGAGAAGACGAGCTGGCTTTTTATATGTATGCTTCTCTATAAGCAGAATTTAAGTCGGTCATAATATTTGCTTTACCAAGTAAAACCAACCCTATACATGCATTAAGATGATCACGGGCGGATTCGTGTTTCCTTAATATTTTATCGACAAGATTTTACAAATTTCTTACCCCCTTCTTGCCCAAATTGGATCCATTCCTTCCTTAGAAAATAATAAACACGGAAATCAATACAAAGAATTACAAACTGAACACCCACATATCAAATTATTTTTTCATATAAAAAAACTCGTATATAGAAACTATATTTAACAAACTATTAAATAATTAATTTAAATCTTAAAAATTAACAAACATTCTTTTTAGTTTAGTTTTAAAAATATATTTTAGTTTTAAAAATTTTAAATTAACAATGCAGCTACCTTATAAAAACAATAGTAGCATCTGCTTATTCACCCTTCCTCTAATATAATTAACGAGAGTTGACAATAATTTCTAGTCTCATCAGTTGTATGAAGGGTTTCAGAGTTTAAAAAGCAAGTTTATTACCAGTGGTGGTTTTCATAAAAATATTGAGACATATATTATTCTCATAATAGTTCAGTAAAATAAAGAGTTGAACAATTCATCCCTTCACCCAAAAGTGAACAAAATGAATATTAATAAATTCCAAATATAAACCTTAAATTTTTATTCCATTACGTTAATGGCAAGTAATGTGAAAAACACAAAGCCGATTACCACATCCGGAAAACCAACCAAAGCAAAACCTTATCAGACATCAACGTTAGAAAAAGAAGAATTAACAATTTTTGGCAGAATAGAATTAAATTATGATAAAATCCTTCAGGTAATAATTTTGATTTTGTATAAATTTTATATAGCAAATATCAAATTGTAACCATTGTTTAAAAATAAAAAACAGTTCCATTACTAATTTCATTTCATTCTATAAATTAGCAAATTATTAAATTTCAAATTATAAAAATAAATTTTTGTTAAATATCACATCAATATGTTCGTGAAAGAACTGCAGTTGTTAATGTTCCAAAGTGTGCAAATGATAGTTAGATAAATAAATTCGTTTTTTTGTGTAACATGGAGAGCTCTGCCAATGACTCGGATTCTAATATTTTGTATGATTTGTATTTGTTTGATATTAGTGTTGGAAGTATGGGTGCTTTTTTAGCTGCATGAGAACTTCAAATTGAAATAAAACATTAAAAATTTGTTGGAATGTTTTTTTAATTATCTTTTTATGAAAGTAAATTTCATGCCATTTATGATTTGAAAATGATTTCCGGAATGTGACCACCGCGACTAATCGTTACGAAGCGCACCCGATCACTACAATTTTTGACCACTTTTTCCTAAATTTCTGGCATTATTTCATAAATGGCTTGCTGAATATTGACCTCCAATGCTTCCAGAGTTGTTGGTTTCTTAGCATAAACCATGGATTTAACATACCCCCAAAGAAAATAATCTGGAGGCGTCAAATCACACGATCTTGGAGGCCAATTGATAGGACCATTTCTTGAAATAATGTTGTCATTAAATTGTCCTTTCAATAAATCGACGGTTTCGGTGGTTGTGTGGCACGTAGCACCATCTTGTTAGAACCATAAGTTGTCGATGTTTATCTCTTGGATTTTTGGAAACAAAAATGTATTGAGCATGTGTCGATATCTCACACCATTCACCGTAACGGTAGCTCCTTCCTCATTTCGAAAGAAATTTGGACCGATGATGCCGTTGGCGTTTATTCCACACCAAACAGTCAATTTTAATGAATGGAATGGAGTCTCAAGATAATGTTCCGGATTGGTCTCAGTCCATATACGGCAATTTTGCTTGTTCACATACCATTCAACCAAAAATGTGCCTCGTCACTGAACAAAATTGGTTGTGAGCCCAATATGCGTACTCACGTCGCAATCGATGATCACTGGGCTTCAATTCTTGGACCAACTGGATCTCGTAAGGATGTAAACCAAGATCTTGATGTAAAATTTTCCATGTAGTGGACGGACAAAGCCCAAGTTGTTGACCACGATGGCGAATTGAAGTATTTGGGTTCTCTTTCACACTTTCATTCACAGAAGCGATAGTTTCTTCGGTACGCACATTTCTTTGTCTTGTTGGTGGTCTTACATCATGCAATGAAGAAGTGGTACGAAATTTATCCATCACCGCACCAATAGCCTGCTCAAAAGGTCGATTATGTCGACCATAAAATGGGCGAAGAGCTCTATAAGTTTCGCGAACGGAACTCTGAACTTGAAAATAAATTTCCACAATTTGATAGCGTTGTTCAAGTGTTAATTTATTCATGATTAAATGGCAAACCTTTCTGAGCACAAATGTCAAAGATTCAAAGATTTGTCACTTTGACAAACTTCATTCAAAAGTTATTCCTATTGAAAGATCTCATGCAGCTAAAGAAACACCCTATATAATCATGATTTTGTAAAATTGTAGTTTAGGGTCAAGTTTATTTTTGTAACTAAGTAGGGGGTAGCCCACAGTATGTAGAGCATTGTTTGATTTTTTTGCACAAAGTTAATATTTACTTTTATAGCGATATTGTCTTGTATCTAATTTTAGTCTATTTTAAGATTTTTAAATGAATCAGCTATGCCAAATACACTAGCAAGTGTTCTGGGTTTCTTGAGTCTCAATTTTTCGGTGGAGCGATATTTATCATCTTCTACAAACCAATCTCTATAACTCTCCATTTTATTTTTCCAATACTCTGAAATTTGCAAAAATTTAATACTAATTTCGGAAGTTTTTCAATGTTTACCTAAAAGTTCGTCTCTATTGCCATTCTCTCCTCCAAGATCTCTAAGCATGTACTGTTGCGGGAGAAGATCCAATAATATCTTTTTTGATTTTTTATTGCCATAAGCAAAGAACTAACAAGTTTCAAATTAATTGGTTTGTTATGCTACAAAATATTACATTATTTAGCTCACCCTTGTCCTTAACTTTTTTGACATGAAGGACTTCAGTAGATTAACAAGAGTTTCTACCCCTAGCAGAGCTCTTATACAATAAAACTTTTTGATTCGTACTGGGTAGCTATCTTGTATACAAAATACAGCTTTTTTTAAAATACCAGGTGTCAATTGCAGCATGTAACGTACAGGAAAATCATTACAATCACATATTGTAAACGTTCCTGATATTGCTGTGTTGTCATCTTCTAGTAACAGCAAATCGAAGAACATGAAGTAAACTTTTATTACGTCTATCACGTTAACTTCTTTGTATTGAACTTCCTTAAAATTATAATAAATAATGCGAGGCCCACTTGGTTCTAATAAAGGTTCTGGTAGTGGCAATACGAGGCTAAAATATAATTTTTTTTTAACGAAGTTTTTGCAAATTCAGTAATTTATACCCAGCTTTTAAAATTGCTTGAATCTCAGGTTGAAATGGATCTCTATTATCAAAAAATTCTGGAATTAATGTTCTGCTACTGCAGTAATTATCCAATTTCATTTTGGTCTTCTCTAAATCATATTTACAACCTCTCAAGAAAGTAAGTAACCATTGATCATCTAAAGATAGAATTTTGCATAAAAAAATGTGTCTACAATCAAACTTCCATAAGCCGGAACCAGTTATTTGTTACGTGTTTTTAATATTATGTAGAGACCAAGAAAAATGTTTGTAGCAAGAATAAATCCGGTCTTACAAGGTTTGATACTGTTTGACACATTTACTATGTTATCAATGTTCCTATGTATGTACATACCTGTTCTGCATTGCAAATGTGGTTGGGTAGTCAACCATTGTTTAATATTATTTATACAATCAGAAATACGAGTTGGATCTTCATTGATTTCTCTCTTGGCTTTTTCCTGCAGTTCTGGTGTTATGTCTCGGATAGTCATTTTAATTGAATAGAAAATAAATTTTAAATCTTTATTTGTAAACTTAAATGTTTTATTCGGATTCAATATAAGTACTTATATATCAACTTTTATTTTTTTATGCTATAATAAGAAAAATTGTAATTTCTTTTATAAATATTTCTTATCAAACCTTTATAATTATGTTATCCGAATATGTAGATTGCTTTTGTTGTTGTCGTTATTGTTCTTTAAGGTACAAAGTTTTATATGGTTATTACAGTAAATTTATTCAACAGAATTAATCGAGTTCAAGAAACTTGAGAAAATAAAATTTAAGATACTGGCAAAAATGAAATTTTTCTGCGGGGCAGTATAAAATAGTTCAAATTATTTAATTGTTTCAGCGTATTGTATGTGTATACTACTGCAATCTTTTCAAAACTTTTAGTTTTGGTTGGTAGCTGCAACTGCGTAGTAAAAGGAGCTGTATCTGCCAGTGATTTTCATTGGTCATGGTCCCTACAGATTTCACGCAAAAGACGTAAACTCGTCAAGGAACGAAAATTGTTGGCCTGAAAATATCAGTTGAATGTTTGGAAAGGCAAATCATTAACACGGATGAACCGATGGCTTTATATGCCCTCCGAAGAACGGAAACGGTTCAGAAATTTTAACCTCAAACCTGGAGTCGAACCGGGAAATCTTGCGTTAGCAGTTGATCGCACTAACTATCAGGACATGACCGCCGTATATTAAGGGCCAGTTTATCAATCTTCAGTTAAACTTTGCTGTCAGATAAGTCTAACATGTAACGTCTTTCAGTTCAATGAGAATACGTCAAAGCTCACTTACCTGTCATCAGATAGGTATAACCAGAATTTTAACTGGAGATTGATAAATTGGCTCTTATACATCCAGTATTATCAACATTATTTAAATGGCTCTTTAGTTAACTAACCAATAGAAAATTGTTATTAGTTCAAACAACCAATATAAAATCAGCAGTTAGTCCTGAAAGCTTATTTAAAGTTTGATATAACCTGGCGCAAATGATCTTAATATTATTTCATAATTTATATAACAATCCCGTGCTGCGGAGGGTAAGTAAAATCGTCGGTCACCCTGTGTTACTGATTTGCCATCATAACAATAAAAGAACAGAGTGTAGGCACATTGAAAGGCAAGCTTACCAAGCTACCTAAGTCGGTGGTTACATTTGGACCCGAATCCGCTCCGTTCCGCCTAGACCCGTCTTGACGGAAAAAACAAACATGTATACTCTTATGGGCGTGGCTACATTTAATCTGTATCAGATCCGATCGGGCTCGTCTCGACGGAAGGAAACAAACATGTATATTCTTATGTCCGTAGCTACATTTAACCCGCACGAAGCGAAACGAAATGGGATGGAACGGGTCGGATCCGGGTCCAATGTAACCGCAGCCTTAGATGTAAAAACAAAATGCTCAAAGAACTAATTAAATAAATTACTTAAAGAACGGGTCATAGATCTATATTAAGAGGAAGAAGACGATATAACAATCAAGCCCGGTTTCATAAAACTTTTAACAAGCCGTTAAAATGTAACTAATCAAAAAAAGACGTCTGTTGGACTAACAGGCCAATAGAGATCCGTTAAATTTAAAGGCTATTAAAGATTTTATGACTCTAAGGATCAGTCTTCTTTGAAGCTCCCAATAAACATTTTAGCCTGCGAATAGCCTGTAAATAGCCTGTAAAGTACCTGACAGGCTATTTACAGGCTATTCGCAGGCTAAAATGTTTATTGGGCTGTTTGAGAGCTTTTACTATTTTAAAGTGAGACAGCAAATTAAAATAGTCAATGTTTTTATTTAACATTTATGTTTATGGATTTCGCCTTTGTAGCTCGGCCCCGTACAATTAGGGTTCATGAAAAATGGAATCATATCTAACTTACCTTTATCGTAATTAAATCGTTTATGTTGAAAAGGTGTAACGAATTTTTACATCCGTTACTATAACTTTTGCAACTCCGTGTATTTAAGATTTTTGAAATCGACCGATTTTCGTTCGATTCGGGTTCGCTCGTTTAGGCGACCATCTTGATTTTGTCTATAATCGAGTTGAGTCGTAGTCATTTTTGTCCTGACTAATTTTCGTTAATTAGACGACTAATTAACTTATTTACTCATTTAGACAAGTAGATGGTTGTTTTACGCGATTGCGGATTATTATATATAACATCTAATTTTCAACACATGTGTTTGATTAAAACACATACGCAAAGGGCTGTTTTATAAATTGAATGTCAAGGTCAATTTTCAATATTAAGATTGACGTATTCATTTTTGCTGATGTCAACTAGTGATTTATGGAATATTAATTATTATTACACACTGGAAATCAACAACTTCAAGAATAATATTCAATCTTGGAGGTTCTCTGTTAACCAATTCATTTTATGGTGTTCCCGACCTGTCAAGTTCAACTGCCTTCGTACTGTCAGTGGAGCCGGTCGAAGACGTATTCACTTCATCGTTCTGGTGCTACAGCATTCAAATTTGGAGTCCGCTCATTGTCGAGAGCGAGTATTTTGTATTTAATTTCAGGCCACAAAAGTACTTTTGGGTGAGTTGCAATTTGTAAGCTTTTTAAATTTGAATCTGTACATGTTAACAACACCATTTGTTTTTATTACGTGATCAGCTCGCTGATTGTATATGAATTGTTGTTGCTATATACTACCACAGTTATTGTACAGATATTTCACGATTATATTTTGGTTATCACTATTTTTTTGTTCATCATTTTGAAACACGACCCACATCCCTAGCTTCCGCTAAATACGAGCTGGTTAACGTTGGGCGCCAATGTAAACTTTTCTACTCCTGTAACTTCTGCAGACTAATGAGATCAACAGAATTACAAGGTATCAAGGATACATCTGCCAACTAACTATAATTGACAGTAAATTTGCTGTTGACAGATACCCTGATGGACGTTTTAACCAGCTCGTATTTAGCGGAAGCTAGGGATGTGGGTCGTGTTTCAAAATGATGAACAAAAAAATAGTGATAACCAAAATATAATCGTGAAATATCTGTACAATAACTGTGGTAGTATATCACAACAATTCATATACGATCAGCGAGCTGATCACGTAATAAAAAACAAATGGTGTTGTTAAATGTACAGATACAAATTTAAAAGTCTTACAAATTGCAACTCACCCAAAAGTACTTTTGTGGCCTGAAATAAAATACAAAATACTCGCTCTCGACAATGAGCGGACTCCAAATTTGAATGCTGTAGCGCCAGAACGATGAAGTGAATACGTCTTTGACCGGCTCCACTGATAGTACGAAGGCAGTTGAACTTGACAGGTCGGGAACACCATAAAATGAATTGGTTAACAGAGAACCTCAAAGATTGAATATTATTCTTGAAGTTGTCACTTTGTAATGTGTAATTATAATTCATCAAAACTCCAAAAATTACCAGTTGACATCAGCAATCATTAATAAGCCAATCTTAATATTGAAAATTGACCTTGACATTCAATTTATAAAAGCCCTTTGCGTAAATGTGTTGTTAATCAAACACATGTGATCTAAAAATTGTAAGGAACCAAATTTACTTAAGGAAGTTATATCATATTAAGCCTATAACAGATAGGTTATTATATTTTATATTATAGACGAAATTAGCTCCGTGGCTTTGCTCAGTTGGACATGTAAACTTCCGGACTTCGTGCTCTCATCCCAGGTGTGGTACTTACTTAGAATTTTGCTTATAGTTTTTTCAAATTCGTAAGAAAAAATCAATATTTCGAATATACATATATTGTTTCATAAATATCGTAATCAAATATACATCAGTTCACACAAATACACAAAATAAAGGTATTTAATGTCTAAGAAATTAATTGTTAAGGTGGTTAGTCAGTAAATTGGGAAATTCTAATAAATTTATGCGAATGTGGATATTAATTATTAACAATCAAATTTTACTGAAGCAAAACACATTTCTCGCATGAATTTACGGAATATTTTCATTAATTCAATATTTGAGTTAAAATATTGTGCAAAGAAGAAAATTGACAATTTTGTTACACAAAATTCAAGAATAGATACAGTGATTTTGGTTAGACCAAATTTCTACCTTTAAAGGCGACGTAATCCACAAATTAGTTGGTTGAAGTACATTTAAAGATGTGGTTGTGCCAAAATTTGCTTCGCCGTAGAAAGAATTCAACGATGTGTGGACACTGTTGTTGATTGTAATAACGCGTCGCCGATTAACTTTTTATTAAATTAGAACTGCACGTCGTAGGTTTAATAGAGTGTTGCACAAAACTTATATCGCACTATGATTGTTTCCAGTGAAGATCCGTTGAAGATGGGACACTTAAATGTTTATAATTTTGTTCTCGTACTAGTTTAACTTGAAGTAATGTTCTTTTTATACTTGGCTTTTAGTAATTTTCGCGATTTAATTGGGGTATGATCGCGTTTATTATTGGTGTTAACTTCAATTCGATTCACGATCGTAGATAGTGTTGATTTACACTAATCTCGATTGTTACACCGAATTCTAGAGTTAATTGATTTGCTGTTTCAATTTGTTTAGTAGTAGTTAATGCTCCGTTAGTTAGGATTTCCGTATTGTATTCGACACTTTTAATTTTTAATTGTTCAATGTTTTAAGTCGCCGAATTTTAAGTTTTCGTTATCACTACTTTTTTTGTAATTATTAGATAATAATTTCTCGTTATAATTGTAGGAAATTATTTACTGAGGTTTTCTTCCGAATTGGAAAGTTAAAAAAATATTACACTTTGGCAGATAATAGGTACGTTTTAGGTAGAAGTTATTTTGGTCGCTGGCTTTGAGAGACTGCCTTCCTTTTTCGTCCCTACTTCCAATTTTTTAACGTTTGATGAGGTCATTTTAGCGGGGAAAAGTACATTATGCCGAGTTAAATTCTATTTACAAAAATGCGTATTATACGGTTTCTTTGTTTCTCAGCGCGGTACTCGCTTGAACATGACATTATTACAAAGTAAATTATTACATTTTAACTGAAAATGAATGGGGTATAGTGATGTCGGAATTTTATCTCTTATAAAATTATAATTTTTGTTGATAAGAATGATTCCCGCGGTCGGAAGACGACAGGTTTGGTATCAACAGGTGTACCGTATTACTTTGTACATTCCTTCCTCAATGTAAGACTTTGTAATTATCTTTTGATAAAGAACGTCGGTTGGCATAATATTCAAATATCAACACATACAATCGGAACCCGTTGAACCGCATTTATTTTCATTGAAAACTTTGTTATTTTCATGAAACTTTGAGATTTTCAATTATTACTTAATATTATTGAAATGGGCAAACCATGATAGCCCAAAATATACGGCGTCGCCGTAACACGCTATTCAGTTAACAAAAAAAAATAAAAAAAAATTGTTCTTTGTTACTCATAGGGATGTTTTTAAAGACTCAAAAGATTTATGCGTATACGAGATTACGGGGAATATTTTCCGCGAGAGGAGCAGATAAGCGTAATTTTATGAGAAAGATGCTAGCTCGCATGAGTATATTGCCTCCTTTGTAGCTCAGAGTACAATGTGGGGGTTTTTAAATTGGACGCCACTTATTCCGGGTACTCGTTTTAGTGCGGAACAAGAGTTCACTAAAAGGCAAACAGGGTGAAGAGTATTGGGGCACATCAGAATCATATTTACAAGACGTGTTAACTGAAAGAGCCGAAGGTTAAGGAATTGTCCGTCTCTTGGGAATGCATGTACTGCTTTACCTTGGTCGCCGAGAACAGGCCTTAGACTCGATCCGGGTCACGAGCCCAGGTTGTCTGCACAAGGTCAGCCAAGTTACACAACACCTTACACTACCAGATGAACTTTCCTTCTTCCCACGTTCTTTCATCGTGGACTTAAAATTAGCACTTAATATAAGTTCGAGCGACTGTATCATATTTACATCGGACGCCGAGTTGAATGGACTCGAGGCCCTAAGCAATTGAATTTAAAGAAATTCATTTTGCTTAAATAGGAAATGTGGTTTAAAGTCGCGACACGATCGACTGTTGTAGACTTGATGTCTTGCAATTGTAAAATCTTGCTAGAAGATTTAACATTAGAGCAGTTTAGGGTCTTGCCTTAGACCATTTTAGACGCGAAGTCTTGCAGGAGTTAGAAAATTTAAAAAAATTTTATTTTTAGACGTAGTTTAGGGTCATACCTTGGACCATGCTAATCGATTTCCAATCGATTATTGTTTGTAATCTTGGGCCTTTGGCTTTAGGCCATTCTTAAGTTAACTTCAATGACTTTAAGATAGTTGATCTTATTTTACTCTTTGGTTATTTAATAACCAAATAAACTAAAAGTAAATTCTTAGCTAAAATGAAGTAATTTCCACTTTAAGCGAGTGGTGCGTGACTTAGATAAATAGGGAACAAAAAAATATTATTACTTTGTAATAATTTATCTTAAAGAGCTCATCCAAGCACGACTAGTCCTTAGAGAAGCTCTTTAGATTTGTTCGGTATTCCGAATCGTCCTGGCTAAATCAGCTTGCTTCGGTTAGTTGAAAACATCATGGGGGTTAATCAAAAGTGATTATTTCAAGCTCATTGCTTTTGGTTTGTAGAAAACCTAATGGGGGTTAATCAAAAGTGATTATTTCAAGCTCATTGCCTTTGGTTTGTAGAAAACCTAATGGGGGTTAATCAAAAGTGATTATTTCAAGCTCATTGCTTTTGGTTTGTAGAAAACCTAATGGGGGTTAATCAAAAGTGATTAATTTGATCTTTATTGTTGGGTCTTATCATATTTACAATCAACAATATCGATCGGGGGTTCGGATTTATCAGTTATCGTTGGGTAATTCTTTCGAATTGAAATCCGGAAAACTTGCGATTTGGGGTTGTTGATATGTGATAATTAACATAACATACCACTGGAAAATATCGTGAGGTACCAGCGACCACAAGGTAGCTAATCTTTGGCCTCTGGATACCTTCACTAAACCCACCTTTTGAACAAATTGGTTAGCTACTCCAATTGCTCGCAAGGTGTGTCGTCTCACTTTCCAGAAAAGTAACGAATAGATATGAGCGGATATCTTGCAGGTATTATCAATGCCGTTGTGGCTAATTTTTCAAAAAGAAATTAACATTGTGGACCTGTCGTGATCCAACATCTTAGTTATAGAGCTATAAACGTCCCTTGGGTATAATACAGTTGCTGTTAATACCTCGATATTTTCCAAGATATCAGTAGTTTTGCCTGTTTTATGACAAAACTCTTTGCGTGCTAATTAGAAACGTCAATGTCGGCATCGACTGACATGATAAGTTCTCTGCGGGAATTCTATTTAGAAAGACCTATTGGGGGCTTCGGCACGTTGGATAGTAATCCAACATAATTGTCTTGAGACATCGTCGTCGGGACTTATGTCCAGAAATTATTCTCCTAACGGGACTATTTGTCTGGTTAATTTCCGTAGATGCAATTGCTTAGAACAATGGTTCGAGCTTTTGCAGAGGGATGCAGTTTTAGGTCATGTCCAGGACCATTAGTCCTCATTTAATTACCAAAAAATTTAGAAATTAAATGATTATTTACATAATTATGTTTCTGATTATTAAAAACATAACCTTTCTTTGGTTATACAGATAATCGTTGGCTTTGATGCAGTTTATGGTCATATTTGCTCAGGACCTTATACACAAAATTTGAAAAACAAAAAAATTAATCATACAGATGATTATTGATCGATTTTAAAAATAAAAAATTAATCATAAAGATGATTATTGATTGATCATAAAGATAATCAATCTCATGGCTGCAGTTTATATGGTCTTTACCCAGGACCATTGTTGCTTAGTGTCTTGAATCGGGATAGATAAAGGGGATGTAATCTCTTTAAAATATCCTTATCGTAGGACGGGACGGGTTTATTTATAACCAAAATTCTCAAATGGTTAATTGTATTGCCTTACTATGTGTGTAATACGTAAAGACGTTCAGGATGGATCTCTAATGGATATCCTTTTGTAAGGACAAATAAATTACGTCAGGGTGTTAATTCAAAAAATTCTGAAATTAATTAATAATTTGTATTGTCGTTCAAAAATAGTTAATCTCAGTCTAGGTATTGATTCAATAAAATTAAAAAATTTAATCAATAATTGGTATTGATTTGCAAAAGTAAAAAATTTAATTTAAGGTATCGATTCAATAAAATTTAAAAAATTAATCAATAATTGGTATTGATTTGCAAAAGTAAAAAATTTAATTTAAGGTATCGATTCTATAAAATTTAAAAAATTAATCAATAATTGGTATTGATTTGCAAAAGTAAAAAATTTAATTTAAGGTATCGATTCAATAAAATTTAAAAAATTAATCAATAATTGGTATTGATTTGCAAAAGTAAAAAATTTAATTCAAGGTATCGATTCAATAAAATTTAAAAAATTAATCAATAATTGGTATTGATTTGCAAAAGTAAAAAATTTAATTCAAGGTATTGATTCAATAAAATTTAAAAAATTAATCAATAATTGGTATTGATTTGCAAAAGTAAAAAATTTAATTTAAGGTATCGATTCAATAAAATTAAAAAAATTAATCAATAATTGGTATTGATTTGCAAAAGTAAAAAATTTAATTCAAGGTATCGATTCAATAAAATTTAAAAAAATTTAATCAATAATTGGTATTGATTTGCAAAAGTAAAAAATTTAATTTAAGGTATCGATTCTATAAAAATTTAAAAATTTAATCAATTATGAGATTTGATTCTCAAAAACGAAAATTTAATTCAATTTCTTCAGGTTAGTTATTTGATCTCTATTATTGGGTGAAGGGTACGGCCTTTTTGTCTGGTCGATGCTAATGACCATCAGTTATTACTCATAATTTCTCGAGTTCACTTTTGGGGATTACATAAATTAATTTGGGTTTAATCTCGTTCAGGTAATTTGGGTAGAGCCTTTTTTGATTATTGGTCTTGTGCTAAGGACCACTTATATTAGATATTTACAATTAAAAATAATTTAGGAAGCATAATTAAATATTAGGAAATCAAAAATTCTTAAGTTAGTTTGGGTAGAGCCTTTTTTGATTATTGGTCTGGTGCTAAGGACCAATTATATTAGATATTTACAATTAAAAATAATTTAGGAAGCATAATTAAATATTAGGAAATCAAAAATTCTTAAGTTAGTTTGGGTAGAGCCTTTTTTGATTATTGGTCTGGTGCTAAGGACCAATTATATTAGATATTTACAATTAAAAATAATTTAGGAAGCATAACTAAATATTAGGAAATCAAAAATTCTTAAGTTAGTTTGGGTAGAGCCTTTTTTGATTATTGGTCTGGTGCTAAGGACCAATTATATTAGATATTTACAATTAAAAATAATTTAGGAAGCATAACTAAATATTAGGAAATCAAAAATTCTTAAGTTAGTTTGGGTAGAGCCTTTTTTGATTATTGGTCTGGTGCTAAGGACCAATTATATTAGATATTTACAATTAAAAATAATTTAGAAAGCATAATTAAATATTAGGAAATCAAAAATTCTTAAGTTAGTTTGGGTAGAGCCTTTTTTGATTATTGGTCTGGTGCTAAGGACCAATTATATTAGATATTTACAATTAAAAATAATTTAGGAACTAGAATAAATTAATAAAGGTAAGGTAATAATCGATACTGGATCGAAAGATCAGTTTTAGGCCGTGAATGGGCCAATACCATCAATGCGATTGATTGGTAGAGACAGTTTTTGGTCATGCTCGGGACCGATATTGATTGATTTTAATGGACATTGCTTTTTTTCAAATCATTAATGCGCCAATTCCTTAGCGTTTTTCCTTTCTCGTCGTTAGATTCATTAATTAAATTGCCGATTTTTTTTTTGTAATTTGGCATTTTGTAAATTTAGGCGCCAGTTTGGCCATGACTTTAGTTCCCGCTTTAGGTAATTCGTAATTACGTTTCCAAACGTAATCGCCTTCTCGAAAAGACAAAGGACGTTTCCTTAAATTATAATAATTTGGGCCCTTTGAACCGGGTTGAGCTCTTTGCGGTGATTTTTGAAATCTGCAAATGTCACAATTCCGAACATAGTTCCTAACATCATTATTCATTTTGGGTCAGTAATATTGTTTTGCTATTCGCGTAGTAGTTTTAAAAATTCCCAAATGGGCGGTTTTGGGATCATTATGCAAGGTATTTAAAATTTCTTTTCTGTAAGCCGTAGGTACTAGTAATTTCCAATCGGACTTATTAGCTGAACTTATTAAATTATTTGGTACAAATTTATAAATTACATTATCTTCTATTTTATAAGTCGGATAATTTTTAGGGAATTCAATTATCTGGTGGATTAAATTGTTATACCATTGATCCTTTTGCAATAAAGTCAAATCCAATAAACAAACTTCGCGGTTATTGGCGGCCGCTTTAGCTTCCAACGTGCCAATGCACTGTTGAACGTAATTTATTACCTCTTTTCGCGCTTTTTTAATATTATTTTGTCCGTCCGTATCGACATTGTCTAGCTTGAGCAAATTTCTAGTTAGCATTTCATCTAGATACTTATATTGTTTATCTTTAGAATTTCCATTAAAACACTCAATATCTCGCATTATTTTCATCACGTCTTTTTGAATACAATTAATTGACTCATTGGGTATTTCTTTTAAATTTACTTTACAAGTTTCGCGAGATAACATGTCTGGAGCGGTATTTAGTTTTTCTAATTGATTATCAAACGGTTTTTTAGAGTAAATTGTAGCCACTTTTTGATTTTTATTTACTTTATTTTTTGTGCAAAACGAATTTATTTTTTGCAACCATTTTTTCCAATTTGATCGATCAAGTTTAAAGGTACGAACAGGTGTTTTTACTATCGGGCGTTGAACTTTGTTCCTCGCCCACCTCGTACGTGATTGCGGATTTATTAAATTGACCCGTAAAGTACCAATTGGGTATCGGTTACTGGAGGTTCGACTACAGGGACTAACGCGGTCACTTCCTCGACATCCTCGCCCTGTTTTTGGTTGTCGAGTTCTTCGTTTTTTGTCACCGTAGGGGTAAATTTTCTATTTTTACAATTAGGTTTTGTTGTAAATGTTCTGTAAATTGTAAATCTGTTTTGTAAATGCCTGGAGAGCCGCAACCGAAACAAAAAGGTTGATCTCTCCGTTTGGTACAATAAAAGAAAACATGACCCAATTTTTTACAATTCCAGCAAGTTGTTGCTTTGCGCGCATTCGGCGTCGTAGGTAAAGTTTGCGTATTTGGCGTCAGGTTATTTGTTTTTACAAAAGAAATTTGCCGTGTAGGTAAATTAAATTTGACTTTACGTATTTCTGGATATTCCGTTGTTTGATTTTGCAACGCTTGAATTTTTCTACATTTTAATTTTAATTCATTCAAATTATCATACTCGTGTAAAGCTATATGATTGGCAAAAAAAGGATTTACGTTTCGCGTAATTTGTCTTACGATTTGCTTTTCATCTATCGGATCTTCAAATCTTCGATATAATGACGCGATTTGATCGATGAAAGAAAAGACGTTTTCGTTTGCGCCTTGGACCCGATTTTGGATCTGTTTTGATAATTGGTACTCGTAATCTAACGGTAAAAATTCGTTTTTAAATAATTTAACAAATTCTTTCCAATTTGTACTTTTTTCTTTCGCGCTCCGACAAAATTTAACCCCGTCACCTCGGAATAAATCATGTGCCGACATGAATAATTCATTTTCGTCCACATTTCTCGCAATTCTTAAATCTTCTACCCGTTCTAGAAATTCCATGGGATCTTCTTTTGAGTGATGACCCGTATATTGGATTCCCCATTTGAAAATAGGAACATTTTTTACCGTTTTGACTTTAATTTTTGCAGTTGTTACTTTTTCTAATTCGGGTTTAACCGAATTGATCATTGCATTTATTACCGCTTTCTCCATATTAGATATGTCCGTTTCGTACACATCAATTTCATCTTTATTAATTGAGTCACTATCGATTTTCATCAGAGCTAATCTTTCATCTGCATGCATTAAACGCGTTTTTATTTGGTCGAAATTTTCTTTAGATAACTGATTTTCTATTTTTCCCGCCAAATCACTAAGCGTTTCGATTAATTGTTCGGAATTCACGCCCCATGTAAATGGTAGGGTTTTTGGTTCAACATATTGTTCAAGCAATTGAGTTAATATTTGAATATTCCCCAACCTCGTGATTCTCGGCTCTGCATTTCGACATAAAATTTCAAATTTTAGTTCGCCATTAGTTAGATATTCCGGGTTCATTTTAATTTATTTGAATAGACCGTTTTTTAGATAATTTTAACACCGATTTTGGCCGCGATAATTTATCTTCTTTTTGGTTGTTTTGGACCGTTTTTTAGATAATTTATAACTGATTTTGTGTAGCCACGTAATTTTCGCTTGATGTACGTACGTTGAATTCTTTCTTTACAATTTTTACCTTTAATTCTAACACAATTTTTTCTTACCACCTGAATTTTTTCTAGAATTTTACAAAAACTATAAGCAAATTCTAATTTTTCAGATTTGTCCCCAAATCTCTAGCCCTACGTTGGGCGCCATTTATTAAGCCTATAACAGATAGGTTATTATATTTTATATTATAGACGAAATTAGCTCCGTGGCTTTGCTCAGTTGGACATGTAAACTTCCGGACTTCGTGCTCTCATCCCAGGTGTGGTACTTACTTAGAATTTTGCTTATATTTTTTTCAAATTCGTAAGAAAAAATCAATATTTCGAATATACATATATTGTTTCATAAATATCGTAATCAAATATACATCAGTTCACACAAATACACAAAATAAAGGTATTTAATGTCTAAGAAATTAATTGTTAAGGTGGTTAGTCAGTAAATTGGGAAATTCTAATAAATTTATGCGAATGTGGATATTAATTATTAACAATCAAATTTTACTGAAGCAAAACACATTTCTCGCATGAATTTACGGAATATTTTCATTAATTCAATATTTGAGTTAAAATATTGTGCAAAGAAGAAAATTGACAATTTTGTTACACAAAATTCAAGAATAGATACAGTGATTTTGGTTAGACCAAATTTCTACCTTTAAAGGCGACGTAATCCACAAATTAGTTGGTTGAAGTACATTTAAAGATGTGGTTGTGCCAAAATTTGCTTCGCCGTAGAAAGAATTCAACGATGTGTGGACACTGTTGTTGATTGTAATAACGCGTCGCCGATTAACTTTTTATTAAATTAGAACTGCACGTCGTAGGTTTAATAGAGTGTTGCACAAAACTTATATCGCACTATGATTGTTTCCAGTGAAGATCCGTTGAAGATGGGACACTTAAATGTTTATAATTTTGTTCTCGTACTAGTTTAACTTGAAGTAATGTTCTTTTTATACTTGGCTTTTAGTAATTTTCGCGATTTAATTGGGGTATGATCGCGTTTATTATTGGTGTTAACTTCAATTCGATTCACGATCGTAGATAGTGTTGATTTACACTAATCTCGATTGTTACACCGAATTCTAGAGTTAATTGATTTGCTGTTTCAATTTGTTTAGTAGTAGTTAATGCTCCGTTAGTTAGGATTTCCGTATTGTATTCGACACTTTTAATTTTTAATTGTTCAATGTTTTAAGTTGCCGAATTTTAAGTTTTCGTTATCACTACTTTTTTTTGTAATTATTAGATAATAATTTCTCGTTATAATTGTAGGAAATTATTTACTGAGGTTTTCTTCCGAATTGGAAAGTTAAAAAAATATTACACTTTGGCAGATAATAGGTACGTTTTAGGTAGAAGTTATTTTGGTCGCTGGCTTTGAGAGACTGCCTTCCTTTTTCGTCCCTACTTCCAATTTTTTAACGTTTGATGAGGTCATTTTAGCGGGGAAAAGTACATTATGCCGAGTTAAATTCTATTTACAAAAATGCGTATTATACGGTTTCTTTGTTTCTCAGCGCGGTACTCGCTTGAACATGACATTATTACAAAGTAAATTATTACATTTTAACTGAAAATGAATGGGGTATAGTGATGTCGGAATTTTATCTCTTATAAAATTATAATTTTTGTTGATAAGAATGATTCCCGCGGTCGGAAGACGACAGGTTTGGTATCAACAGGTGTACCGTATTACTTTGTACATTCCTTCCTCAATGTAAGACTTTGTAATTATCTTTTGATAAAGAACGTCGGTTGGCATAATATTCAAATATCAACACATACAATCGGAACCCGTTGAACCGCATTTATTTTCATTGAAAACTTTGTTATTTTCATGAAACTTTGAGATTTTCAATTATTACTTAATATTATTGAAATGGGCAAACCATGATAGCCCAAAATATACGGCGTCGCCGTAACAATCAACAAGTTACTTACGAAATTGATGAAATTGAAGTTTCATAATAATCCGCATTCGCGTAAAACAACCATCTACTTGTCTAAATGAGTAAATAAGTTAATTAGTCGTCTAATTAACGAAAATTAGTCAGGACAAAAATGACTACGACTCAACTCGATTATAGACAAAATCAAGATGGTCGCTTCACCGAGCGGTCACGGGAATCGAACGAAAATCGGTCGATTTCAAAAATCTTATATACACGGTGTTGCAAAAGTTAGTGACGGATGTAAAAATTCGTTACAAAGGTAATCAAACCCATTCTTCTTCTTCTTCTTTCGTAGCGCTACAAACCCATTAACAACATTAATTATTTTACGGTAACTTATATGGGTATCAACATACTCGTAACTTATTATTGTATTTTTTTAAACTCATAAATAAAATTCAGTCTTTTCTTGTTCTTTGTTGTTTTTCTTTATTTTTTTTTGGTAAGTTATAATATTATATTGTTATGTCTCAGATAACCGTTTTAATTGAATAGAAAATAAATTTTAAATCTTTATTTACAAACTTAAATACTTCATCCAGATTTAATGAATATCAATTTTTAATGTTTTATGATGTAAGAAAATTTTCGCTGTTTGTTTTATAAATAATTCTTATCAAACCATTGCAAGTTACCTGAATAACTAGATTGTGCTTCAAGAGCAAGATTTGGAGAAAATAAAATTTAAGATACTTGCATTTTATTATTAAATGGTATTAATATTATTTTATTCATAAGTCATTTATATAACAATCCTTTTCGGTTTCATAAAACTTTTAACAAGTCGTTAAACTTAACCAATCAATAGCAAACGTCGGTTGTAACAACCACCCAAAATACAAAATAGAAAAATTATTTTAACCACTCATCGTAGTCTCGCTGTAATGCGTTCGAACTGTCATAAAACCACTTAAAAATCTCCTTATCTTTGAAGGTAAAATATTAAAATCACGCAATTTTCGTCTTAACTGATTTTGAAAGTTAAATTAAATAATTAATGCTAATATATAGTAATTTCTAAATTAATAAATTTAGAATCGTTAAATCAATAAACATAAATTAATAGTTATTGTAATTGCGTCATTTGAATCAAATTAAGTAAATTAACTAAGGAAAATTTTGTGCTGTAGTAATCGACCTTTATCTGTTATTTGAATGCACTACAGGAGAGCGATGACATAGGGGAAAGACCCCGATTATGGTCATGTTAAGGAAAACTTCAACTTGAACGCTCTCGGTAAATTAAACAGATGAAAGTATCTTTATGTCAATTATTCAGATGGATTCTTTGAATATTTGTGTTTCTAATGAGATATATTTGAAAAAGTTAGCACGTAATGTTGTAGAACAATTAAAATAAATGTAATTTTTGTTCATCAACCACCGGTTTTGGCCAAGTAATCACGGGTTGTTGCCACGTTAATCCCTAGTTATCGCCAACTATAACCAGCTGTTTATATTGGCGTATAAAAATGAACTTTCGATAAAAAAACAGAATTTATTAAAAATAAAACATAAAGTAACGTCGATATAATTATTATAGCCTATTAAAAAATCTTCTTTTTATATTAAAATTGATTAAAATCAATTCATTATAAAAAAAAATCACCTAATTACAGAAGTTCAAATACTTTTTAATTTCTGGGATAGTATAAACTCCCTATTACTTTTTCACGGATATCGTTACCAGATTCGCGAACTATTCTAATAATTGAATAAAAATAGTCCATCATTATTAATAGGGAATCCCATTCGGACACATTGCTTGAGGCATTCTGTAATTTGGTACTCTATATCTGTTTCCAATATGCATTCCGGTCCTATCTGACAAATATTTTCTGGTGTTCGACCTGTAATTTTATTCTTTAGTGTAATTCGTGGAATGTTAAGTTTTGCTGCCCTTTGAAATGGCCATGCCATATCCGATTGCTGCCAAACCATGTGAAGGGTGGTTTCTTCATATTTACATATTCTTTTGGTAGAATTCATTTTCATCCATGAAAAACAAAATAATAATAGGTATGTAATTTATTGAAAATCTTTATTATTGTTATACAAGTCAAACAAAGTTATTCTCATCTATAATAAATTATTGTTCTAAACTAGGTTACAAAATATTAAATGAATAATTAATTACTCTCTATATGAATGTGATTATTATAGTTGTGGAATAGGAATGCTGAAGTAAAAAAAACTTTGGTTTTTAAAATTAATTTGTAAAATCGAGAACACTAAAATTGAGCTCATGTCATTCGATAAGGTTTTTTGAATGTGATGATTTTCTCAACATAATTCTATAATTACTATAATGCTATAATTGTTCACAATTATTGGACAGAGTTACCCGTAAAGTATGGTAAATCATTTTCAAAACGAAATTTAACAAAAAATGGTCACATCATCTCCTTTCTTTATACATTTCATATATGAAAATTAATTTTTTTTCACACTTGTGACTTGCTTAATAACTATGAAAATTGTTGTTTTTAGTTATGTTGGCGACGTATCATAATTCGTTGGTAATTTTAATTGAAAGCAACTATAGTAACAAAAATTTATTGACTGCAGAAAGACCATTTGGGTATTAAATAAAATATACTTATTTATTGTAAACGATTTATTTGTTTATCACAACTGAAAAATTGGTTATACCAAATACTTAGGGTGTTAAAAATAAGTAGTACTTCATTCAATTTTTAATTTGTTTTGGAAATTATACCTTTTAGGCTTCTATACAAAGTATAGCAAGAAGCCTTATTTATTAATAACATTATATAAAAATTCTAATGGATTATAATCATTTATAGTACAAAAATTGAAATCAAATTAAAAATTACAAACAAAAATTAAGAATTTAGAAACTAAATTGAAAAATCAACTAATAGTAAGTTAAAATCTAATAAAAGATTTGTGGAAATCACTATTAGTGCGTTATTTAATTATAAGCACTGTATATTTTGTTAACAATCTTAAAAACTGAATAACTCAAAACGATGTTCTTTTTCCTTAGACTCTTCAATTATCATCAATAAAGAAATTGGTTAGGCATAATAGTACGATAGTATCTACTTTTTGTTGTGCCTTTATTTACGAACTTATTGTTAATTTTTAAGTGACAAATAAAGAGCATAATTGGGAAGCTTTATGAAAGCTATCGTATGCATCATTTTGTATTTCCAGCAGGAAAGTAGTAAATTGAAATCTTTTAAAAATTTTTTATTTACTTTGGTTTAGTCTAAATACATTTTCACACTTAATTTTAAGAAAGTTTGTTTAGCGGTTTAACGTCTGAATTTTAATTTATTGATACTACCATAGATCCTGATATTTTTTAGTATAGATATAATATTATGTATTTCTTCACATATGGTCTAATTTGACTTAACTATATCAAGAAACTTTTAAAAAATGTTAAATATTAATTTAGAATTAAATTGTTATCAAAAACTGTTTTTTAATTGATAAATTTTAATTGGTACTAGTACCAAGTTAAAACAAGTTCTAATCTATATTTAGATTGTTAAATGAATCCGCTATGCCAAATACACTGGCAAGTGTTCTGGGCTTCTTATTGAGTCTCAATTTTTCAAAGGAACGGTATTTATCATCTTCTAGAAACCAATCCCTATAACTCTCCATTTTATTTTTCCAATATTCTTAAATTTAAAAAGATTTTAATAAAATTTTGATAGGTTTCTCATTTTTACCTATCAGCTCGTCTCTACTGCCATTATCTCCTCCATCTTCTTTAAGCAAGTACTGCTGTGGGAGAATATTAGGTAACATCTTTTTTGACTTTTTCTTACCATAAACATAGAACTAACAAATTTCATATTAATTGGTTTGTTATGAGGACCATTGTTTAGCTCACCCTGTTCCTTAACTTCTTTGACATGAAGGACTTAATTAGATTAAAAATACTTTCTACGCCTAAAGGAGCTTTCAAACCATAAATTTTTTTGATTCTTATAGGATAACTATCTTGTATACAAAATACAACTTTTTTTAAAATCCCAGGAGAAAGTTGTAGAATGTAATGTATAGGAAAAATATTAAAATCAGCAAATGTGAACGTTCCTGCTATTGTCGTGCTATCATCTTCTAGTAGTAACAGGTCTAAGAACATAAAGTAAACTTTTATTAAGTGCATAACGTCAACTCTTTTGTCCTGCACTTCCTGCATTTTATAATAGATAATGCGAGGTCCATTTGGTTCTAAACATGTTGGTAGTGGCAATAAAAAACTAAAATATAAATTATTTTCTAACGAATTTTATAAAAATTTAATTATTTATACCCAGCTTTTAAAACCTCTTGAATCTGGGGATTAAATGGATCTCTATTTTCAAAAAACTCTGGTATTAAAGTTCTGCTACTGTAGAAATTATCCAATTTCATTTTAGTTCTGTTTAAATCATATTTACAGCCTCTTAAGAAAGCAAGTAACCATTGTTCATCTGGAGATCAAACTTACAATAAAAAACGCAACTACTACATAAAATATTTATAGTCAAACGTGTATAAGCCGGAACCGCTTCATACCGAAAAAATCCGTTTTGAGCAGTTACTTTTACTTTCATGCTGTTTACATGTGTGGATCAAAAAAATGTTCATGTTGAGATTCCGTTCTACAGGTTTGATAATATTAATTTATAAAACTAACAATTTACGCACCTGTTCTGCATTTCAAATGCGATTGGGTACTTAACCATTCTTGAATTTTATTTAATTCCTCAGGAATACGAGTTGGATCTTCATTAATTTCGCTGTTGGCTTTTTCCTGCAGTTCTGGTGTTATGTCTCGGATAACCATTTTAATTGAATAGAAAATAAATTTTAAATCTTTATTTACAAACTTAAATACTTCATCTGGATTTAATAAGTAACAACTGTTAATGTTTTATGCCGTAATAAATTATTTTATAAATAGTTCTTATCAAACTTTTGTAAGTTATCTGAATAATTACTAGATTGTCCTACAAATTTAAGGTTTGGAGATATTAATATTATTTTTTTATACTATATCATTTATATAATATTAATCATTCCCGGTTTCATAAAACTTTTAGGAAGCCGTTAAATTTAACTATTAAACAATAACAAACGACTGTTAGTATTAACAGACTAATAGTAAGAGCAAGCTAAACCACGTAATTTTCAATTACCTAATCAAATATGTAGTCCCCTTACATCGCAATTTTTGTTTGCCAGGCTATGATAGATAGCGCCATCCTACATAATTATCTCACCTAAACATTTGATTATAGACTTGTCAAAACCAGCAGCCCCTGTGTTAAATTGTGTATCAACGAATTCTGCTCCCACTCCTTTTTCTATCAAACCAATGCCTGTAGCATACTGCCACCTACAAATTATGCGGTGAAAATAGGAACCATTCAGTTTATAAAATTTTTATAATGTATCTTACCAGGGTTAAACTATAAAAATATGGTCAACGTTGTTGGTTTATAATCATAGACTTCAAAATTATTGATGGAGAAAGTCATGGCCTGATAATTAAAGCGATCAATTGCTAACGTAGGGCTCCCCGGTTGGACTCCGGGTACAGTCTAAAATTTCTTGACCGTCTTCCGTGCTGCGGAGAGCACGCAAAGACGGTGGTCCCCCTATGTTAATGATTTGCCATTATAACAATAAAAACCAGGGTGCAGGCACATCAAAAGGCAATTCTAGTAAGTTACCTGAGATGTAAACACCAAAAATGTTCGTAGAACTGTAATTTTGCAACCAAGTATTTGAATTTCCCACTACCATCTCCCTAAGCGCAAACCCAACTTCACGCCTAAGCGAGCGCACCTAACCTCAAACGCGACTGCGGGGGCCACATCCGTAAGCTCGTGATCTATCTAAGACACCCATGTAAGACACCCTACGTTGTGTAATTAACCTAAAACCCGTTTGATTACAAAAATTACCCCAAGTTCGTTGAAAGCTCCTCATATAGGTAAATGAACACAAAGACAGACGATTTCATGAGTCAAAGGGAAGAAAAAAGTAAAATCCCCTACACAAAATAATACACACAGTCTGTTGTTAATTTGTTTTAATTCAATGTCTCAATTGTTTTTGTTTTTGTCTTGTCATTTATAAAAGGTACATATAATTTTTACGCCTTGGGCAATTTTCATACAATATAAATTTCATATTAATTATCAACCATAATCATAGTGCGTTAAGATTTCGTAACTTTGTTACTTAAAATTCATGAACATTTTGTTTTACATAATAATAATTATTCGTATAGGCTTGATTGTCCCGCTGTTATCAGCTAAGATGCAATCGCCATGTTCTTTAAAAGAATTTCAAACAAAGTAAATATTTCCTTTGTTGACCGGTTACTACCTGGTTATACAAAAGTGAAAGTCGGTAGTTCGACCCATCCAAAAATAAGCGTTACAAGCACTTATTTTACAAAACGTAACACCAAATTCAATCAGATTCCCATCACTAAGGGGGTGCATGTATCAGGCTTTGTCATCAAATTTACGCTATACGCAACGAGATTAATTTAAATTAATGGCATCATTCGCGCAAACTGGACGCCCGGCAGGCCCTTTCCGGTAATCTGATTAACATTAAATACATATCTTAATAATATGCAGTAAATTACGTTACCGAAATTGGAAGTTATTATTGTAAATAGCTAACAAAAGCTTGCACATAAATGAAAATGGTAACATTAAATTATTTCACAATCTCGAAACAACACAACAACTACCCTCGCCGACCTACCCTAGCGTAGTAATCCCGCTATTCATAGCTCACTTCCTCCCACCATAACTCGTCTTTCATTGGTCGTTCTTCGCTACGTTGTCAACTGTATTTTTCCGCAGTGTTGTCATGCTCGTAACTCGTTGGCGCGATATTTAAAGTAGGTCTATATCATTACTGAACTAATACAAAAATTAATAAAAGGACAGGTCGTAGACCTATATTAAGAAGAGGGCTTCTTTTTCTTCTTAATAAGAGTAGAAGAAAATCATTGTTACCATTCTTTCCTTTTTATTTTTGGAAGTTCCGCGATGTAACTCAACCAACGATTAGATCAAGCCACTGCTGTGATTGAAATTAAAATAATGAAACGAATTCATTAGCAATTTAATAAAAAAACAATTTGGAGCGTTCTGATTGGCTTTGAGTTATGCGGCCGGATGGATCGACGGACAGACGGACACGGAGCCAGATCATAAAGTTTCTTTCTATACTTTTTATAGAAGCCTAAAAAATAAATTTAGTTATTTTTTTTTTTTTCATTATTTACTACTACCGATTCGTTTAATTACGCCAAAATCGATTTCTTTCTGTTATTAATCTTTTTAAATTTATTTCTATAATTCTTTCTATATTTCTAACCAAGTACTCAAGGATATTAAAAATAAGTAGTAAGTACTTCAAGTTAACTTCTATTTGGTAACACTTAATTTTTTAAAAACACACAAATTTTATTTATTTATTTTCTTTAAATATTTAATGTCCACAATCTTCTAAATATATAAAACAGCTTGTCTGTTTGCGTGCGTGTTTGTTTGCTTGTTCGCTATACGTTCCTAGACCCTTGAACCGATCTCAACCAAATTTTGCACAGTTATTTTGGAGGTCCAGGCGCAACTATTCGTGCATAAATGGAAAAAAAATTCGAGCGGGGAAAAAAGTTATTAGCTTTTTTCGATAAATCAAATCACAAGTCTTGCAAACAAAAAATTTAATTTGTCAAAAATCGAAATAATCTGACATACTGTCGGTGATTCAAAACACTGTCAACAGACATGCTGTCAGTGATTCAAAACACTGTCAACAGATGGCGGGATGGCGGCTTTAATTCGAAAACTGAACACCACTAACAAATTAATATATTATTAGAATTTAGTAATTTCAACGCTCAAAATAATACAAATAATTACAAAGAACAGAATGCCGCGAATAAGACCGGAGCACTTTATGTAGGTCGCAGAAACTCGCCGGAATTGTGCAAGAAGGCTAAGATATGTTACGTTGAATACTCATCGAACTGCTTTCCCTGTAAGTCCGAAATTGTGCAAAGTTTGATTTGAGTTTCTTGAAATTGAACCGGCACTCCACGGTAAATTTTCAAAAATGAAGAACTTTTAACGATCAAATTGTTGTGACATCTTAAACTGTCGGCTCCAACGAATTCTATCCGTTGACGGCGAAATTTTAGCATCGCAATACGCGAGGCATCAAGTTGTAAGAATTAATTCCATAACGCGACGATGTAATTGGTTCAATATTTGACGTGGTAAAAGGGCGAAATTATTTCTGCAATTTGGAAAATAAAAATTTATTTTTGCCTTTAATACTACGTCGAGGAGACAAATATAAATCGAAAATGTCGAATGAAATTTTTTCGAAAAAAATTTGCTTTGCAACGAAAATACACATTTTGCATATTTTAAATTTTGCCCAAAATCGCCTCCGATTTTGATTTTCAATTTTGACGTCGACACTAATTTGCAAATGCTGCCGTTATTTGTCGTTTTTCGTCAACCGTCGTCATGTGCTAAATTAAAGACCGTTAATAACCGTATCCGAAGCTCCGGTTGCTTATTCTAAATTATCCGTCGTTTCTTTGTGAGAGACCCATTTAAGTGAAAATTGTGTAAAAATTTTGGACGTATGTAGCGCTCTTATTTACCGGCCGATCTTTAATTTTTAAGACACAACGGAAGCGTATCGCGACGCTCTATTCGCGATTACAGCTAAGTGAAGCGACGTCTGGCGGCAGAAATGTTAACTCGCTAAAACGGGGTTCGTCATAAGTTTATATGTGCATCTACTGCATGTTTATAGCCGGTATTAACGTTAAATATTGCTTCTAAGTGCTTGTGTTTAAAAATTCCTCCAAAATTAATTTGTTATTAGGCAAACGACAAAATGAATACATGTAAATCAAAATCAAAAGCGTTTTGTTGTGTTCACGGATGTAATTCTAGCGCTAGAAAGAATTTTGACCTTAGTTTCCACAAGTTTCCCATGAAAGGAAAATTCAAAGTGAAATGGACAAATCCGTTGGGTGAGGTGGAAGTAATTGATAGCAGAAAAGCGTCGATGAAAGGCTTCAAAATGGGAAAGGAGCCTTCAAAATACATGGTTGTGTGCAGTAAACATTTCAAACCAGAAAATTATTATTTACCAGGTTAGTAAAATTGTAGAAGTTTACAGGTTTTGAGTAGATCTTATTATGAGCATTTATTTTTTAGGTCACCCCATAAAAAAGAAAACTCTTAAAAGGGACAGTGTACCTTCTATGAATTTGCCCGAGCTTCCGAAAAGAGGGACAATTGTAAAGAGTCCATCAAAAGTAGCAGCAGCAAGAAGACGGGAGAGAATATTAAAAAAACACAAACACCAGGAAGAAACACAATCGGCACAAACAATTGATCGGGAAGTAGCAGAAATTTTATTACATTTACACGAGGCCCGTCCACTGGAACCAATTGAACGACGTCTTGAAATACCTCTACACATCGAAATTCCTGAGACATCATCTACCGATCACCAATCAGCAATGAGTTCTGTGTCGACACAAGTAACAAGTGGTGATGTCGTGGCTCCTTTTTTAAGCTACATTAATACTGAACAAGTATTGAATACTTTGTGTGGTATTCCCACATTTGACATTTTAAACTTTTTATGCGATGAAGTTAGTGCCATTGTAGTTGATAAAAGACTGCACAAATTAACTATAAAAGAGAGAGTTGTGTTAACACTAATGAAACTAAAACAAAACTTCTCTCTAAGAGTATTAGAAGTACTGTTTAAAATTATAACTGTAAGTATTTGCAAGAAAATTTTTGTAGAAACACTTGCAGCGTTGGCAAAAGTTTTGAAATGTGCCATTCCCTGGCCAAGCAAAACTGAAATCAAAAATAAAACACCAAAATTTTGAAATTCCGATTCAAAAACCCAAGTGCTTAGCTTGTAGGATAAAATTATATTCGCATTATAAGTCTGGTTTGACTCTGAAATTTATGACTGGTGTGACTCCAGCTGGTTTAATAATCTTCACAAGTCTATGTTATGGAGGAAAACATCAGATAAGGCGATTTTCGAAGATAGCAAAATATTGAACTTGCTTGAAGAGGGAGACTCGGTCATGGTTGACAAAGGGTTTCTCATTAATTCCTTATGCTTTCAATAAGGAGTTAAGGTAATTCGTCCGCCTTTTTTAAGGAGTGAGAAGCAATTCTCTAAGGAGGAAGCTTTGTTGAACAAAGAGATCGCTCGTGCTAGAGTACACATAGAAAGGTCTAACCAGCGTATTAAATTATTTAAGTTTTTTAATGGTAGATACGAGTTTTCATATTTAAATGTTGTAAATGAAGCTTTTACTGTGGTATGCGGTTTAGTTAATTTATGCTCACCTATATTGGCAAATGATAAATTTTGATTAAGTGCATAGTAATAAAGACAATACTTTTCAATTAAAAATTGTTTAATTTACAAATTTCAGGAAGAAGAAAACTGAAGTACTTTGTTTTTAATGTTGGTAAAAAAGTTGCTAGGAAATCATGATTAACATGAACAGAAAAAACAAGTATTGAGTTATCTTTGCTACAATAAATAATGAAGTCGCAAACTTCCACATTCAATATTACCATCCCTAATTGTATTTGGCCGTAATAGGAATGTTTTTGCTTTAACTCGTACATCTGTGATTCATCATTAAAAACCAAATAATCCAAAGTTGGCAGGAGGTCTTCAATGGTTAAATTGCGGCCCTCGAATGGGCATTTAATTTCAATGAGCTTGACAGGTCTCCCACTCTCAACGACAACACCATCGGGGCTAAAACCTAGCCATGGGTTCATCTCGCTGACAACTAGACCACACTCGACAACGTTGCATTTTAAAAGTTGACGGTATGCATCTCTGGCGAATGGTTCATATTTCTTTCCGTGTTCCGCATATTTATTTGTGAATTCCTTGAGAAGGAACAAACTCTTTGTCTTTTCACTCCAATTATTTCCTTTATAGGTAAATAATGGGTAGCACGTTGTACCTGGAAAGAAACAAAATTAATGTTACTCGTAGTAGATTTTGATTTAAAACTCACACAGACGGTGTAATTTATCTCAGAAAATGTGTCAACTGAGCTGTGCCAAATTGCAAGTACATTTTTGCCAGAGATAAACTGCACCGTGCATGGGGTTCCTCAAAGTTCATAACATTCTGTTAAAAATTAAATTAAAATTTACAACTCACCAGTAATTCTATATTTTCTTACTTGCAGCCAATCATCCTTTCTTATCTTCTCACATAATTCCAAGCGGTTGAGACATACAATTTTCTCGGTGTAAAATTTCCTACAACAAGATTGTGGAGTATCTATTTCAAATTTACACAACTCCTCCATATAATATCCTTCGCTTTGCAATACACATTTAATTTGTTCATCGACATGGTCTTCTAGGAACTCAGTTTCCATTTCGTCAGAAATCAGCCCATTGCATGTAATGCCACGGCAGTATTAGGAAGTCGGTTTAACACTCTTTTGTACCTATCTTGATCGTCATCGTTATGTTTTAAATTTACTTGAACAGGAGTGTAGCAACAGTATTTCGTAACATCTTCTGTTACTTGATATTTGTCTATAGCCCCCTTTCTCAAGTTAGACCACAAACATTTTTTGTCGGTTGCAGAGAGCTTTTCTAAGTCGTCTAAATTATTTCTGAAATCGAGAAATTATAAATAAATAAGTAAACTATCTTCAAAACTTAATCTTACCTGCTACAATATATTAAAACTGCAACTACATGCTTACAGCATTCCGAAGCCCCAGCTTTGCACGAACAAAAAAACTTAGATATCAACAAGCTTTTTTTGTCAATTAGCCCTGATATCTCATGAGGCGGTGCAGACAAAGCTGTAGTTTGTAAAACTAAGCTATAAATATGATGGAATCCGTCGTTACTAGGCGTTTTCCCACACAACACAACGTGCTTAGCGTTTGCCAAAGCTTCACCCTCACAAAAGTTTCTAGCCTCAGAACTCCCACAGAATTTCAAAATATTGTTTATTGTTAATTGTTTATTCATATTTAGATATTATTTAAACACAAACGAATATAATAAACAAACCACAACAAGTTTCTGAACCCGTTAATGTGCATATAATAACCTTGCTTATGATGGCAAAACATAGAACTACTCACTTGGAGCGGCCATTTTGAATATTTGGTCACGTGATTTTCCTTAATCGAAATCGCGAATAATAGTTCGTCCATAACATTCCTTCGTATTTTCAACGCCGAAGGTGTTAAACCGAATTTAAATTTCAAAATTATTTTTTCAATGGGATAGCCTTGCAAATTTTTCGAAAAAAAATTACGCTCCGATAATTATATATTAACGCCGGAAATGGACGGGCAAACGTTTTTGGGAATTATAACACAAAAACGTACTCGAAACTTCTTCTTCGGTTGTCTAAACCATTGGCAAAATTGTGAATAACTTTTTGGAAAAGTGCAAAAATTTGTAATATTTGTACCGGGGGACCTGCGACACTTTTTAAATTGGAGGCGAGGTGGTCCGCCCTGTGAGGCCGAAGGCCGAACAACTATGGCCTTCGCGGATCTATTATGGTCCTCCCCCTGTGAGGCCGAAGGCCGAACAACTATGGCCTTCTCGGATCTATTCTGGGTCTAGATGGCTAACGGCGGCGGACGCCGCCCGTGCCAGCTAGTATAACTTAAAATTAGCAGAGTTTCTGCCTAACTACAATAATGACTTAAAAATACTAACTAACATAATAACGGCTTAAAGAATACTGACTTTATTTTATCTGTTACATTGATTTTATGTGTTCAACAATTTTGCTGGTTCAGCGAATCTCACGCTTCCAGGATGTTGTTGAAATGTACTGTATACTAAAAATATAGCCAGCGCCACCTAGTGTGACTTATGTATTGTTGATTAAATAAAGAGCCAGTCGGTATATAACTTAGTTAACGCAAGCTTTATTTAATAGGTTATGGGCACAGTCTCTTGTTAATTATAAAAATAAGTGTGTCAAGTTATTACAACATGGCAGTGAATTATTTAAATAATGTGCCAAAGCTTATCGGTCGTTAAAATTTCGATGAATGGTCGTTTGCCGTCGAAAATGTTTTCATACTTGAAGGGTTATCCAAGTACCTAGATGACACAGAAAAGGATACAGTTCTTGTAGCAAAGGCCAAAGCTAAATTGATTTTAACTCTTGATCCATCTTTATTTGTGCATATAAAAATTGCGGGAACAGCTAAAGACGTGTGGACAAAGTTAAAGCATCTTTACGATGACAGTGGTTTTACGAGAAAGATTGGTTTACTGCGAAACCTATATCTTTACGACTAGAAAACTGTCGGAATCAAGTCGTCGACACCTCGCAAAAATTACGAAGAACGGGATTCAACATTGACGAAAATTGGATTGGTTCGCTATTATTAGCAGGTTTACCTGAAAAATTCGCGCCAATGATAATGGCGTTTGAGCATTCCGGAATTGACATTACCACAGATTCCATTAAAACGAAGTTGCTTGACATGCAAGAAGATGTCACTAGGAGTTCTAATGGAGCATTCTATGCAAGAAGCAAACAACAGTATTCGAAAAATTGGAAAGATGGCGGTAGAGGTACTACAAAAATGTCAAATACGAATAATGTAAACAAAGAAAGCAATGACGATAAAAGCTCAGAAAAAAGCAAAATCATTTGTTACAAGTGTAAACAACCTGGACATTTTATGTCAAAATGCCCAAACAAACAAAATTTCGCATTAAGTGCAGTGTTTACGAACGGTAAATTTGATACAAAGGAATGGTTTATCGATAGTGGATCCAGTTTTCACTTAACAGCAAACAAAGAGTGGTTAAAAGATGAACGTAAACCAGAAGTGACTGAAATTATGGTGGCCAACAAGTCAAAAATTCCAGTCAAAAGTGCCGGAGATGTAGAAATAAAAACAGTTGTAAATAAGGTTAGTTTGAACGTTATTTTAAAGAATGTGCAGTATGTTCCAGATATAACAACGAACTTATTGTCCGTGGGTCAGTTAATTCATAACGGCAACAAAGTTAAGTTCAATGAAAAAGGTTGCAAGATTTACAATAAAGACAATGTGTTAGTAGGAATAGCAAATTTAGAAAATAATGTATATAAACTGAATTTAGAAAAACAAAGCGTGAGTTTGTTAAGTACTTCTTTAATCTCAAGTAATTTATGGCATAGACGATTAGGACATATAAACGCGAGTTATTTAGATAAATTAACAGGTTTAGTGGACGGACTGATTTACAAAGGACAAGCAAATATTCAGAAACTCAATTGTGAGGTTTGTTGTGAAGCAAAGCAAACTCGCTTACCTTTTCCGAAAAAGGGTAGTAGAGCTGGAGGATTGTTAGAAGTGATTCACAGTGATGTTTGTGGACCGATGGAGAAAAGGTCAGTAGGAGGTTCAAAATATTTTCTAACGTTTATCGATGATTACAGCAGAATGTGTTATATTTATTTTTTGAGAACAAAAGATGAAGTAATTGAAAAATTCAAAGATTTTAAAAACAAAGTTGAAAAGCAAACAAATAAACAGATTAAAATGCTAAGAACCGACAACGGAGGAGAGTATTGTAGCAAAATTTTTGAAAAATTTCTACGAGATAATGGAATTACTCATCAGAAAACGAATAGCCATACTCCCGAACAAAATGGAATGGCAGAAAGATTCAATCGAACCATTGTCGAAAAGGCAAAAAGTTTATTATTTGATCAGAACTTAAGCAAGATTTTTTGGGCAGAAGCTTGCAACACTGCATGCTATCTCATGAATCGTTCGGTAGCTTCAGGTGTTTCAAAAACTCCATTCGAGATTTGGAACGGCAAGAAACCAAATGTTAGTCACTTGAAGGTATTCGGTAGTACAGCAATGGTACATATACCTAAAGTAAACAGACAAAAATGGGATAAGAAGGCAACAAAACATATTCTAGTTGGGTATGACGAAACCACAAAGGGTTACAGGTTGTACAACCCAAGTACAAGAAACATCATCACCAGTCGAGATGTAATTATAACAGAAAAAGCTAATGAAATAAGTTTTGTTATAGAGAACAGGTTGGAGGCGTCAGACTCAGTGAGGGAAGAAACAACAATTTCAACTGAAGAGTCGAAGGATGATGACGTCGATTATTTTCCAGAAAACAATGAGGATTTATCTCAAGAACCAATGAGAAGAAGTCAAAGGCAACCAAAACCGAAGGTCGATAAAGACTTTGTGTCCTACATGTGTGGAGGGAGCTCAAGCGTGGAAGGTGATCCAGTTAGCGTTTCGGAAGCCCTTTCAGGACCAGAAGGCATATTTTGGCGGAGTTCAATTGAAGAGGAGCTGGAATCTTTTGAGGAAAATAAAGCCTGGGATCTTGTCAACGTAAAAGAAAATGTTACAGTGGTGGATAGGGATAAAATATTAATTGTACGCACCCTGGTGGCTGTAATCAGTGTTGCCACAGAAAATTTTGAAGTTTCGGTAGAACTGTCGTGAAAATTCGGTAGATTCCGTAAATTTTCGGTAGATCTAAGTCAATACTATTCATTTCATCCATAGGCGTCGAATGGTATAGGGTTTTTGCTTCAAAAGTACAAAATAATATAATTTCTTACCTATTCACGTAATAATGAATGATTTCATGAATTTCATAACGAAAAAACCAAATTAAGCATGAATCCGCCATTAAATGGACTCAATAAATAACAAAAAACTATAAATTGCAGATTTATTTATAAAAATGGTCATAAACTAAAAAAATTAAAAACTCTCATTGACATAATTATAAACAAAAATACCATAAACAAATAACAAAAAAGTTAATTTAAAATGCAGATTATAAATAAGTTTATATGTGAATACATATTATCTCAAATGCTACCCATCGATGCATCGTGAGTGTCATATAGTACCTTTCTATCACTCATTTTGGTGATTTTGTATTGTACTGGAATATAATTCTGTGTTCGACACTGCTCTCGAAAATTCGGTAGAAATTCAATTGAAATCGGTATATCGGTAGAAAGTTTCGCAAATCGGTAGTTCTACCGAAATTTCGGTAGCTGTGGCATCACTGGCTGTAATATCAATTAAATATGTGACGTCATAAAAAGAGTGTTATTGTTTCATATTGTTCAGTATTGTTTTCATTGGATTTTATACGGTAGAGATTATTGTTTGTCCTGGCGAAATAATATTAATATTATGTAAGTATAACAAATTTTTTAATGTGTTTTCATGTTGGACTCACTATATTCAAAAGTTAACCTTGCAATTTTTCTTGTGTTGTGTATTATACACGTGTAATGAATTCGAGGTTAAATTACTTAAAATTAATTATTTATTACTTAGTTTTTTGTTTAAACGTGTTTGTTATGTTGCAGTTTTAAGTTATGAATGCCAAAGAAAATACGTGCAGGACAACTTGTTGTGTTTATGCTTGTAAACAAGTGCGCCACGAAAGTTATAGATGGAGGGAAGCGTGGATTTTAGAATGAGTTGGTCATCGACGATTATTACAAGGTTATTACCAAATGCCGTTCCTTCACAAAATCTGCCAAGTAGATAACCCAACTTTTGTGATGTATGTGTAGTAATTAGTTTTATTTTTTAGATTATCAAACGAAGCAGCCACGTTTAAAAAAAATGCAGTTCCTTCCCAGAAAATACCTAAAGAAAGTACGGTAGTAAAGCACAACATCGAATTTGTCGCAACTACGTATTTGAAACGGAGGTATCGGATGAATTGGAAGATGTAAAATTTAATGTAGAAAACACTGGCGAAAAACCATTTAAATGTGAATTTTGTGATGTTGCTAGAACGGTATTGTTGTTGAGGGAGGGTAATGTGGTGAACATTAATTTGAGTTTTTAAATCGAGGAGTTGTGACAAAATTTACATTAGTAGTAACAAAATTACGACGAGCACTTGAGATTGAATTGAATTGTGATTTTGGTTATTTAAGTATTTTATTTATTTTATTGTTGTAAAGTTATTAGGAGAAATAAATCATTCTCCAAAGGCTGATATTCAGTTTTCTTTTACCTGTGATCGGTCAACGCAAGTAAAAAGTGGTGATATTGTTACACGGTTTATTAGTTTAATAAACACAAATAAGAAATTATCATCAATGACTGGACTAGAAAATTTAGCACGCTATTGTGGAATTATGTGAAATGAGTCGTCTATTTTCAAAACCCACTATAACCGGATAGAACAACTTTACAGAAAATGGAAAAAACTGCCAAATCTATATAGTTTTTAATTATCGTATTTGATTTTTGGTATCGTAGTTTCTTAGATTATACTATAATAAAACGGAAAAACTAGCTAAAAAAAGAATGTCAGGCTCGAAATAGGTGTAGGAAATGATTAAAAATGTCACATAATGGGTTTGAAATATAATTTATAGTGGGTTTTGAAAATAGACGACTCAAATGTGTTCTATGGATAAACGGATAAAATGAAGACAGGATTAACATATTATGCTATTATTTCTATAATGTTTAATACAGTAAGCTCTAATACTTGCATGTGTTGTTGCCAATTTATCTTTGCCAATTCTTGCAGATGACAAATTTATGAAATAATCATGTAAATTAGAATTTATTGTTTTTTTTTCTTTATTTTTAATAAGTTTTTATCAGGTAACAATCAGTATAAATAACAAATAAATAGGTTTTATTAGTTGGAATAATTGTTCGACATTGCCATCATGGTTGGGGCACGTATAAATTTTTGTTTTTGTTTTAGCTAATGAAGGGAGGTGAGAATCTAGTACGAGACACCAAAAATAATTACCATTTATGCATCGTGATTTTTAATTCTGAAAATAACATTTATATAAGTACTTACACAACTTATAATAAAGATTTAATAAAACGGTACCTTTGTATTGAGTTATAATGTCTCTGTATTTTCAACAACTAAATGGTTTCTCGCCGGTATGAGTTCTTAAATGTATTTGGAAGTGTGATTTATTAACACATGACCACCGTTCAAAGGGTTTAGCATTGTACTGCTCCAAAGCTGCCTCCTTGTTAGATTTCCAGTAGCATTTGATGTCGGTGCATGAAAATTCTTCAAAGTCAAAAATGGTGGTCCTGAAATTATTTATTAATTTATATTTTTTATAATTACATCAAATAGTATAAATGCATGCACTACACTATCTTACCTTGTACATAAAAGCAAAAATGCTGCAATATGCTTGCATCTTTGTGATTCACCAGCTGTGCCATTTCAGAAATCTGAAGTTCCGGTTTATCGATACGAAACGTGCCCTGAATTTCGTGAGGTGTATCAGAAAGTTCACTCGTTTTCAAACACAATGCAAGTGTTTTTACTACTTTAGCATCTGTACTGTTCACTTTACCAAACGCAATGATGTGTCTTGCATTCAACACACCTTCACAGCTGCAGCGTGAAAAAACATCACAATTTAGAAACCTGTAGATTTCTTTGAGCTTAAGAAACTGCGAGTTTAAAGCCATGATAAAACCACTTATCCAACTAAACTATTTAAATCACAATATTAATATTATTCACCAGGAAAATTCGAAACGACAGCAAAGAAGTAAGGTTATAACCGAATCTCTCTCATTGACGTCACGCTTGTTGTTGCTTTCAACAATAGTGTTGAAGAAGTCAAATATCGTGCGAGATTGGTAGCTAAAGGTTTTAAGCAAAAGCAAGGTGTAGATTATAATGAAACTTTTTCACCTGTAGTGAGGCATTCAACTTTAAGGGTATTGTTTGCTTTGGCAGTAAAACTAGATTTAGATATTACGCATCTTGATGTTAAGACAGCTTTCTTGAATGGTTTTTTAAAAGAAAACGTTTTTATGAAAATACCAGAAGGTTTTGTATGCGCGGATTCAGACAAAAATAAGGTTTTGAAGCTTAATAGAGCAGTTTATGGCTTAAAGCAGTCCTCAAAATGTTGGAATGATAGAGTTAATGCAGTCTTGTTAAAATTAAATTATGTCAAGTCGAAATATGAACCTTGTGTTTTCATAAAACGGAACAATGATTTAATTACAGTTATGACTTTGTATGTAGACGATTTTTTTGTTTTTTCAAATTACGAAAGCGAATCAAGTTCCTTAAAAGAGGAATTGGGCTTTAGATTTAAAATCAAAGATTTGGGAAAGATAAGGGAATGTTTAGGTATAGTAATAAGTCGAGACAGAGAAAAAGGTATTTTAACTTTAAGTCAGAATAGTTACATTGATAAATTATTACAGAAATTTAATGTTGTGTATTCATCATGTCGTCTAAGTACGTAATTTATGGTTTACTGGCCGAAGCCTAACTTTATTTAATAATATGATACATTTGGTTACAATACGATCCAATGCCACTGTTTTCCTACTTCTCTTTACTCTTCATAATACTTCTTCGTTTATATACTAAACCTAGGCTCATGGCAATTACCAATCGTAAATATACTGTTATCTTTACAGCTGATTAGTCAAGTCTTCCTAATACAGAGTTGACCCAAAATACAATATTTTCTCTCTTCGTTTAATATGTTAGCCTCTCTGGTGGTTTCGATATTCGGGAACTACGTCTTAGTACTACGGGACTTCTCATTGGTATTTCGGCTATCGCTTCTGGTTCTTCGCTCAATACTTCAACATTTTCCCCTTCGATGACAACCTCTTCCGGATGCCTGTTAACAGTTTCATTTACCGCAGTTCTTGGTACGGCCATAGTCCTGTTGGGTGATTTCGGCTTGACAATTTCCTCTGTCTCTTCTAAATGTGATTTTCGCATATTATTTGCATGCTTGTGATGGATTCTATCTTTTACTTGGACTAGATACGTTACTCCACTTAATATTTTCACGACCACCCCTTCTTCCCATTTGGTCAAACTATTAGGGCCCAATGCACCCACCAACACTTTCTCGCCTACCGCAAATCGTTTTGGACATACATATTCTTCCGGTTTTCTTACCACTACCTTACTCCCAGATGGTTTTAACATATCCAATCTCGTTCTCGGTTTGCATCTGAATACGAGATCATTGGGACTAACACCTGTTGCCACATTCGGTGTCGTTCTGTACGAAAACAAAAAATTGACCATTTGCTGCTCCAGCGTTAAGCTTGACTTTGCGATCACGTGTTTTGCCATTGCTGACTTCACATTTTGTACATACCGTTCTGCCAATCCGTTCGACTGTGGGTGATATGGTGGGGACTTTAAGGCTTGAATTCCATTTACTTGACAAAACTTATTAAATTCTCCTGAGTTGAACGGCGGGCCATTGTCACTTACAATTACTTCTGGCAAACCCATTATCGCGAACGTAGTTTTCAACTTCTCTATTGTTCGTATAGCATCTGTTCCTCTATACATAAGGTGCATGTCCAGCCATTTCGATTTACTATCTACGATAATTAAAAATGACTTACCCATAAAATGAAAAAAATCTATATGTACTCGTTGCCACACTTTTTCTGTTTTCGGCCATGCAACCAGTGGTGCTTCCTGCGCATTATTTTGAGTCAATTGACATACTCGGCATTTACTGATCAATATTTCTATGTCTTCATTAATCTTAGGCCACCACACCGTGGATCTTGCTAAAAGTTTGCACTTGACCATTCCTACATGATCTGCGTGTATTAACTCTAGTACTTTGATCCTTAATGACTCGGGTATTATTACAAGACTCCCTTTCATTATACAATTATTGTCAATGGTTAACTCATTTCGCTTCAAGAAGTATGGTTTTAACGTTATATCGGTCACTGTACTTGGCCAACCTCGGTGAACGAAATCTTTAACTTTAACTAACACTAAATCTTTTTCAGTCATTCTTGAAACTTCTTCACTCGACAATGGCATCTCGTCTGTCAAACTGAACGAATTTATCGATGATTCAACTTCGGTTACGTCATCCAATGGTAATCTTGATAACGCGTCTGCTTCTACTAATTGTGAACCTTTTCTATACTCTATTTTGTAATCATATGTGGATAGTATCAGGTTCCACCGTACTAACCTTGACGCTGTCATCACTGAAACTGCTTTTTCGGGGTTAAAAATGACTTGCAATGGTTGGTGATCGGATACCAACGTAAACTTCCTACCATAGATATATTTGTGAAATCGTTTCACCGCAAACATTATTGCTAATGCTTCCCGTTCAATTTGCGAATAATTCTTTTCGCTTTTCGACAACGTCCCCGATGCAAAAAATATTGGCTTATCGATACCATCTATCCGATGACTTAAAACACTTCCTACCCCGTACGAACTTGCATCACAAGCTACAACAATCGGTTTACTTGGGTCATAATGTACCAATACCTGATTTTGACATATCAACAGTTTACTTTCTTCGAAACATCTTTTGCATTCACTGGACCATGTAAATTCTGTATCCTTCTCCAATAATTTATACAAAGGTTTGAGTCGCGTCGATAACATTGGTACAAATTTCGCATAATAATTTAATAATCCAAGATACGCCCTTACTTGTGTTACGTTTTGCGGGTCTGGTGCATCCATTATTGCTCGAATCTTTTCTTCCATCGGGTGAATACCTTCTTTATCGATTCGATGGCCCAAATATTCTACACTGTTTTCAAAAAATTTACATTTTTCTACATTAGCTTTCACTCCATAACTTTGTAACCGCTTGAGAACTTCGTTAACTAATTTCTGGCATTCATCCATATCTTTTCCTGCGATTAAAATATCATCTAAATAACATTTCACTTTTGGTAATCCCATTAATATACGATCCATTACCGATTGAAAAATTGCTGGCGCACTCGACATTCCAAACGTCAATCTTGTATATCGAAATAATCCCATATGCGTATTTATTGTCAATAACTCTTGAGACTTCTCTGCCACTTTTAACTGAGTATACGCCCCAGTTAAATCTATTACTGCAAACACTGCCCCCCCTGCCAACGATGCAAAAATATCTTCAGTCGTAGGTAACGGATACTGCTCGGCCTCCAATACTTTATTTACCGTTACACGGAAATCAACACATATACGAATGTCTCCGTCTTTCTTGGGCACAATTACAATGGGCGATGCCCATTCACTAGTCTTCACCGGTTTTATGACTCCTATTGCTACCATTGCTTTTAGTTTCGCTTCCACCTTATCTCGTAATGCGTAAGGCATATTGTATGCCTTCTTAAACATTGGATGCGCCCCTTCTTTAATTCGAAAATTTGCTACGAAATCCTTAATCGGCTTTATTATATTTCCATCGAAAACATCCTTGAATTTTTCCTTTAACCTATCCACCGTATTTATAGACATGGACGCCACTTTGAAGTTATCTTGCCAGCCTTGAAACATAACATCTAACCAATTTCTTCCTAATAGTGGTCTAAAATCTTGCTGTGTTTCCACTATTGTTAACGGCAATACGTATTTTCCCTTACTTGTTTCAACCTTTACCGAGATTTCTCCTAACGTCTTTATTTCTTGACCGGTTACTGATGATAGGCTATACCTTACTGGGGTTAGCTTCAAGTTTGAAAATTTTTCCTTAAACAAGTCTGACGAAATGATTGTTTTACACGCGCCCGTATCGATTTCGAACATAATTATCTTGTTATTTATCGCTACGTTAATTTTATGTGCCATATTACTCACCGAGTTTATGCATATTTTTCGCAACTGGTACACTTCCGTTTTTACGTTAATCGAACTTCGCTCCATTTCCGCTATTGTACTCCTATAGCAACACATTTTTGCTATATGTCCTTTCATGTTACACTTAAAACAGGTCCAATTCCCGACACGACAATTTCTTTGTTGATGCTTTCTACCACACTTCGAACAAACTTTCCTCATTCCGCTAGATTCGCTCCATTTCTCGTCGCCAATTTGTTGTGTATTCATCATGTCGTCTAAGTACGTAATTTATGGTTTACTGGCCGAAGCCTAACTTTATTTAATAATATGATACATTTGGTTACAATACGATCCAATGCCACTGTTTTCCTACTTCTCTTTACTCTTCATAATACTTCTTCGTTTATATACTAAACCTAGGCTCATAGCAATTACCAATCGTAAATATACTGTTATCTTTACAGCTGATTAGTCAAGTCTTCCTAATACAGAGTTGACCCAAAATACAATATTTAATATGACTGATTGTAATGAAGTTAAAACTCCAATTGAAACTAAATTAAATTTTGAATGTGATCAGAATGTAACTGATAGGGACAACATACCGTATCAAAATTTGATAGGCAGTTTAATGTACTTGGCCGTACTTACGAGGCCTGACATAGCTTTCAGTGTAAGTTATTTATGCCAGTTTAATAAATCGCATACAGAACAGCATTGGAAATGTGCTAAGCGCATATTGAAATATCTGAAAGGTACGAAAGATTATTGTTTGAAATTCTCAAAGGAAGGTACAGAATTAGTTGGTTTTGTAGATGCTGATTGGGGTAACAATGTAATAGATAGGAAATCATACACAGGATACGTTTTTAAATTTTGTGGTTCGGTAATCTCGTGGGAAAGTAGTAAACAAAAAACGGTTGCACTTTCTAGCACTGAAGCAGAATACATGGCTGTTTCCGAAGCACCAAAAGAAGCCATTTATTTAAAAAATTTATTATGTGAATTGACAGGAGATGATCAGATTATTAAGCTCTATAATGATAATCAGGCTGCTATAAACTTGTCAGCAAATCATTCATATCATAAAAGGTCAAAACACATAGATATAAGACATCATTTCATAAGGGAAGTTGTATCTAATAACCAAGTTGAATTGAAATATTTATCTACAAATGTAATGCCAGCAGATATGTTAACTAAAGGCTTAGGCACTGATAAACATTTTCGATTTATGAAGTTGTTAGGAATTAGTAATGAATAAGATTGTATTATAATGTTCACTGCATTTTTAGTAAGTGGGGGTGTTGAAATGTACTGTATACTATAACGGCTGAAGCTCCGTAGGCGATTCAGAATGTCGCCGACTTGGATACTTACTATTTCTCTCTCTCAGGGGTGAATCCTTAGAACTTATTTTGTTTCGACGTAAGAGAACAAAGACACAAATCCTGTTTATACATTTATTTGAAAAATATTTACACATGTGTTTTATCTCTGATAAAACGTTATGGTACTTAAAATTAGCTTTCATTCGATTCGATTCATTCTTTTTAAAATTAGAATACAAATTTAACAAATACACACAAGTAGAAATTATATAGTTTTACGATACCTTATTTAGCTTTTAATAAAATCAGGTGCAATTTATAACGTAGGTGAAAAATATTGTAACTTTTCGACCGGGTGATGAGATTTGCGAATGAAGAACCTGGTTGTTTTTGAAAAGAAGCTAGCATCTCTTGATTTCTTCGGTTCTTGAAGTTATGGTTTTTTACTAACCATCGAGCGAGGTTGATTATAATATTTCGTAGTTATTTTATTTATTCTTAAGAGCCCTGATTGGGAGACTATAAATGTTCATAGTTTTTTATTCGTTTAATAATTTGCGAATTACTGTAATCGCGCAATATGACGTCGCACTAGTTATTAATGCCGGTTTCATGAACACACGTGTAGACAAATTGTTTGATTTTTACAATTGTTTTGATGATTTTACTAAAAATACTAATAGTTTCACACGTATAAGTACGAAGTTAACCGTTTTGGTTAATTGAATCACCACATTATATTATTAGCACGGCGATGATGATAGATGAACTTAATTTTATTATGAACGAATGCACTTTTTGGATGCTTAGTTTATTATTACATTTGACACATTGAATTAAACTCGATAACATGATTACTTTTTGATTTATTAAATTGAGTAGATTCCATAAAAACTTAGTTACTTCATTATTGTATTTACTTAATATCTTATTCATTACCACGTATCATGGCTGTCGGTCTACTGACTCGCGCAAATTAGCGTTCTTCCCCTCCTTTACCGGCATAGAGTATCACGTGCATTTTTATAACGTCTTTATTTAATTCGACCAATAGGGAATTTTTTAAAAGCGAACTACAATGTTCCAATTCAAAGAAAGAAAGCAAATATACAACGGAGAACTAAACATTGGCCTTCATTTGGTGATCTCATGTTGAATTTAAAATTAAATAAAACTGCAGTGCTATCGTTTTTAGTTACTATGTGAAGATAATCGACTTTGTATTATTAATGTTACAAACATAATCATTTCCTTTTATGAAATTTATTACCTTGTTTTGGTAAAGTCGACAATTTGAAATGTACGTAATAGAATATACAGGGTAGACTAATAATTTTCCTGTTTATTTGATCATTAGTATCGAAGAACGTAACAATACTAAAAATATAGCCAGCGCCACCTAGTGTGACTTATGCCTCGATTACACAGAGCGACTTTAGACGCTAGACGCTGGCGTCTAAAGTCGCCAGCGACTAAATTCTCTTTGTTCAACACGCGGCGTGTAAGCGTCTAGGTCTATTATGCCTCGATTACACAGAGCGACTTTAGACGCTAGACGCTAGCGTCTAAAGTCGCCAGCGACTGAGCGTGTAGCGACCTGTCCGATTACACACAGCGACTTTAGACGCTAGCGTCTAAACTCGCTAGTCTCGTAGTTGCAATCGCGCATTTGAACTGATAAGTATTAAAAATTAAAATTTAGTTTTGTTTAGCAATAGTTTAATAGTTTAACAATGAAGTGGAACAGCAGTAATATTATTGATTTTTTAAAAGTTTATGAAAAATATCCTTTCTTTGGAACATTAAGCATAAGGACTACTGCAACATCAAGTTAAAAAATGAAATAAGTAAAAGCTTCTATTTAGAACTTCAGAGTGAAGGATTGGTAGAAGAAATGAATGAAAAGCAATTAAAAGCCAAAATAAAAAATATAAAGACGCTAGCACATAGCGTTTTTACACTCTCATGTCGATTACACAGAGCGACTTTAGACGCCGGAGTGTAAAAACGCTAGCGTCTAGCGTCTAAAGTAGCCCGGCTGTCAACTTTAAAAGCGAGCGAACAGCGTCTGTTCAAGACGCGGCGTCTAAGCGTCTAGGTCGATTACACAGAGCGACTTTAGACGCTGCGTCTAAATTCGCTAGCGTCTAGCGTCTAAAGTCGCTCTGTGTAATCGAGGCATTACACAGAGCGAATTTAGACGCTGCGTCTAAATTCGCCAGCGTCTAGCGTCTAAAGTCGCTCTGTGTAATCGAGGCATTATGTATTGTTGATTAAATAAAGAGCCAGTCGGTATATAACTTAGTTAACGCAAGCTTTATTTAATAGATGTTCTAGAATGTTCGATTTGCTCAAACAGCAATGTAATTTAATAATTATGATGTTTGCATTTCCCTATATTACATCACATTATGGGAAAATCACCCGGTTACACAATCTTTATGGGAATTTCAATTCGGTCGGACAAAAACCACTTTTTAAAAATGATTAAAAAACTTTATTACACAGGACTAATGTCTTACAACTACAATAGTTATGAAGCAAAAAGCGTCTCCACCTGTCATTCACTCATATTTAATACCTAGTTTATCATTCTGATTACACATTTGCAGAAAAGCTATATGATAAAGAATTATTCTTATAATGTTACTAATCGGATATTGTAACTCCTCCGGCCTAAGATGAGAACTATGGGTTAACAGAGTTCGAAGATAATTTTATATTAATATCTCTTCTTGGATTTCCATCTTTCCTTTCAGCTTCCTCTGTTGTGGACTTCAAATTCCTATATCTATTATAATAGTATTTAAAAACTACATACACTAAAATAGCAATGATTAATATATAAATGATTATTGTATATCCACTAATTTTATGAAAATGTATTGGAGTTTCATTTAACGAATCTAATTTTTTACTTTGTTTTGTTAATCTACTGTAACTATTTTTTATTTCGTCGACATTTACAGAATCTAATTTAACAGTTTTAAAATTAAAATCACTTTGAATTTTTTGATTTTAAACATATTCTAATTTAGGTAGTTCGATGTTTTTGAATTCCCATTTCAAATTCTTGAATGTTTTTAGTGTTATGTCTTCTATTTTCACTTCACATTTTGTCTCTATTTCTACAACGTAACTCCCATTTAAATACACACTGTCTTTATCGTTGCCGCACTTTTTCGTAGCAACCACACTTTTTGGTGTAATGATGATCCATTGGTTGTTTTCTAATTTTTGAATTTTGATGTCCTTTATTTGAACCTGTATAATTTCACAAGTTGTTGTATTTTTTGAATGTTTCAGCAGTTGAACTTCACATGGGGCATCTTCTTTAAAATCCCTGATCTCTTCGTTTTGGCATAGATATTCCTGGTTTGAAATTTCAAGACATTTTGCATTGAAAAATGCATATTTTTGCTCATTATAAAGGAGATATTCGGAATGAGGAATTATAGTTTCGAAGGATGTTTTGGTTAGAATTGGTAAGGGATATAAATGATAGTAGTTGTAACTCTTAGCTTCCACTATCTTCCACTATTGGAATTTCTAAAATGAAGATTATTTGGTAACCTTTACTGTAACTTTTTATTTCCATAATCTTTTCAAATAAAAGTATATTGTTAATTTTTGGTTCAAATGGAAACTTATTTTTATTATCTAATTGTTCATTAATTATTAAAATTTCATTCAATAGTTCCTTTGGGTCTAACATAGAATTGTGAAACGTATTTATTTTTGAGAAGGTGATAGCTACTTCGATTTTTTCTAATGAATCGTAAATTGTTTGAAAGGTTGCCGTTATTTGTGAAATGAACATTTGTATTAGCAGGGTTGGGCAGTATTTGAAATACATGTATTTGAAATATGTATTTGAAATACATTTTGTATTTTGTATTTCAAATACAAATTGCAAATGTATTTTGTATTTTGTATTTCAAATACATTTTTATTTGTATTTTGTATTTTGATAATGTATTTCAAATACAAAATACATTTTTAAAATACAAAATACATTTTTAAAATACAAAATACATTTTTAAAATACAAAATACATTTTTAAAATACAAAATACAGGGTTTCTTTTAAAATTTAAAATACAAAATACATTTTTAAAATACAAAATACAGGGTTTCTTTTAAAATTTAAAATACAAAATACATTTTTAAAATACAAAATACAGGGTTTCTTTTAAAATTTAAAATACAAAATACACAATGTTACCAATTTTTTTACACTACTGTATATAAACAATATAACATGAATACAGGGCATGAATAAATGTATTTTGTATTTCAAATACTGTATCTTGTATTTGAAATACTGTACTTTGTATTTTGTATTTCAAATACATCTCATAAATGTATTTTGTATTTTGTATTTCAAATACAAATTGCAAATGTATTTTGTATTTTGTATTTCAAATACATTTGAAATACAAAATGCCCAGCCCTGTGTATTAGGAAGAAATGATAAGTTTCAATATTTTTAAATTCCATTGTTCTTAAGATTTTTTCGATCTGTAAAATTTTGGATTCTAGTATTAATTGATTTTGTGTTACTGTTTGAATGTTTTTCCGATAATTGTCAATTGCATTTTGTAATAAGGTTACTTGTTCTTTTACTAAAGATTTAATTTTTTCTTGGTTTCCTGAAATAGTCGTTATTGCAGTATCATATCTTATCATATCATTTTGGTCTAAATTCCCAGTAATTTCTCGAATTATGGATCCTAACCCGTCTACTAAACCTCTTTTATTTCTTATTTTATTTAAAGGATTAAGTTGTTGGATTTGCAAATTTATTTTTCTTTCTAAAGTATTTATTAAGTTGTATGAATTATTTAATTCTTGTTTATAATTTTCAGTAAGATTTGTTGAACTGGTTTCGAATGAATTTTTAAGTTGATTTAATTTTGATTGAAGCGAATTAAATTCTTGTACCGTGTCAGCAATATCAAATATTTGAATGAATGACCATGTATCTATTTTATTTTGAGCATTTCCTAATTTTAAAGGTAAGAGCCCGGGGCTTTCGGTTATTTTGTGGAGATAGTTGTGACGAACAAGGTGAATCTGAAACAATAGGATTCTTAAGTTCTTTGATGTGAATTATTTCATTTTTATTTTGATTGTTAGTAATTTGTACTCTATTTCTGTCTAATATTTCAGTAATTTGGTAGGGACTAATAAATTTGTTCTCTTTCTTATTTCGAGTTTTTGGATTTTGTTTATAAACGGTTTGATTTATTTTGAAATCGTCATTAGAATTTCCGTGAACATTGTGTTTAGAAACTATTATACGTTTTTTGTCGCTTAATTTCTCATTCAAGTCTTTGTAAACGTGTTTCAATTTGTCTTTATGATTTTCGGCATATTCTGTGTAGAATGATACTGAGTTAAAAATTTCACTTGGGTTTCTAGAATTTGTATGACCAAAAGTTAATTCGAAAGGAGTATAATTAGTAGCACTGTGAATAGAATTATTATATCCAATTATGGCATAATCCATCAGATCTTTTTCATTAGGATACATTTCTTTTAAAATTCTTAAATGTTCAATGATCGTAGAATGGAATCGTTCTGCTATAGAATTTGATTCATGATGCATTGTTGTTGTAAAATGAATTTTTATTTTATGAAGATTTAAAATTTCTTTAACTGTTTCGTTATTAAATTCAGTACCTTTATCCATGGTCAAATTTTGAGGTATTCCAAAAGAAGTAATATATTTAATTAAAGCTTTGCTAATATGAATAGCAGTTTTTCCTTCTATAAAAATAGCTTGAACAAATTTAGAGAATGAATCTACAAGTGTTAGATAGTTTTAGGCTTCTATACAAAGTATAGCAAGAAGCCTTATGATCTGGCTCCGTGTCTGTCCGTCCGTCTGTCCGTCCGTCCGTCTGTCTGTCCGTCCGTCCGCATAATTCAAAATCATACAGAGCGTTTCAAATCGTGTTGAATAGACTCAGTGCGTATAGAGGTCTAAGAACTGGGTACCCAGTGCGCTATTCTAGCTAGCTAGAAGGACGGGCAGGCAGCCAAGGTCATATGGCTTTTGGATTGCACAGAGCTTTCCTTAATCTTCATTCAACTTAAGTTACCTTGGGTAGCTGCCCGTCCTTCTAGCTACCCGTCCTCGGACGGGCTATCATCTAGCTCTCAGTGCAATCCAAAAGCCATATGACCTTGGCTTCCTGCCCGTCCTTCTAGCTAGCCGTCCTCGGACGGGCTATCATCTAGCTCTCAGTGCAATCCAAAAGCCATATGACCTTGGCTGCCTGCCCGTCCTTCTAGCTACCCGTCCTCGGACGGGCTACCAGCTAGTTGTTAAATTGTTTATCAACTGGACGCTCCTTGGCGAAATTCTTGGAGCCGCAGAACTGACAGATGGAATTCATTTCTCCACAATCGTGTCGAGTAACGTGAGATTCATCAAATCTCAATGCTCTTATTTGGAGTTGAATTGCTTGACTTTGGTATCGATTTTCTTTCTGTCGATGTATCGCATGGGATCGAGCGTTAGCAGCTTGCCGCGCTTGAGTTTCTTCTAATGTTTCACGTTGTTGACGTGTCGCATGGGATAGAGAGTTAGCAGCTTGCCGCGCTTGAGTTTCTTCTAATGTTTCACGTTGTTGACGTATCGCATGGGACCGAGCGTCAGCAGCTTGCCGCGCTTGAGTTTGTTCCAAAGTTTCACGTTGTTGACGTATCGCATGGGACCGAGCGTCAGCAGCTTGCCGCGCTTGAGTTTGTTCCAAAGTTTCACGTTGTCGACGTATCGCATGAGACCGAGCGTCAGCTTGTCGCTGTGATCGAAGCTGTTCTTCTGTGTTATTAGCTCTTGTACGTGCTTTTCTCTCACGATTCAATCGCCGTCGCTTTACAGCAGGATTTTCAAAATTTTCATTATCCATTATGGAAGTTCACATAATGCTTTTTTGGAAATAGCTGTCATAATTTTTCACCGATATAAGAAATTTAAATACGTTGATACGTTGATCTGTTTTTTCAATGCAGACCAAATATAAGTTATATTTTATTTACATAATTTTTCACCTATATAGGAAATTTAAATACGTTGATCCCTTGATACGTTGATCCGATGATACGTTGATACGTTGATACGATGATACGTTGATACGATGATACGTTGATACGATGATACGTTGATACGATGATACGTTCATCCGATTGGTTATGAAATTATCCGTTATGCGTTCGGTTCGGTTCGGTTTGCTTCGGGTATTTCCGTGGAACAGACAGAAGGAAGGAAGGAAGGAAGGAAGGAAGGAAGGACTTGGCCTTTTATAATAAGAGATAACTTTTATTATAACTTATTTATTTATTTTAACTTTACGTTATTATGGAATATCAATTAACCGACGACGAAGATTTTAAGGACTTTATCGAAATTTTAGCTGAAAGCATTCAAAGAAACTCTCAAGTTTTTCGTGATCGTTCAAATCATTTTGTTAGTTGGTCAGATAAGGAAAGTTTTGCTAGATTTAGATTGACGAAACATTCGATTCAAATAATATTAAACCAACTAAATCTTGATTCCCAGGCAATAAGGTATAACTTTCAGTTAACCATCTTTATGTTTTGTTTTTGCAATACGATGTTTCAATATTTACTCCGATAAATTTACAAATTTTGGACTGTTTGGTTGCTCTAAATAAATTTTTAAATGGTGTAAAATGCTCCTGATTGGCATATGAACGTTAATATATATGGTTTGGATGTTAATTTGGAAATTTTGGACGAAAATGATTGAAAATCGATTCTGACGTTTTGACATTTAAAATTGAAATTAATAAATTTGGAATACACTTCAAAAATTTGGTGTTGTAATTAATTCATTGAATTACATGGATAAGGATAGAAGAGGTTAAGATGAAAAACAGTGTCCCTGCTGATCTTCGCCATTTACAACAAATCAACATTGCACGTTATACGTTTTTATGTATAATTTGATTTGTTTTAATAAAGTTTACTCTACTCTACTCTACTCTACTCTAATATCATTGAATGTCAAATGTTAAAAATCATTGTTTTTCTAGGGATTTATGTCTTGTTCAGGAGTACCAACATAAATTTTAATGATAACTCTCGGATTAGTTGACTCGCCCTACATACAACCGCATTGGCGTTGATCCTGGTTCAACACTTGAATAAGGTTCGGCTAATCCTCGAGTTAAACCACTGACATACAACCACCCCCAAGTTTAGGAAGTTGATGGTATCGATGTCAAAAATATTCGCAAAAAGAATTTTATTGCAATTTGTATTATATAGTATTTTAGTAGGCAATGATCACCAACTTAAAAAACAGATTATCCGTTAAATATTTTTAGGGTTCTATACAAAGTATACACCGAGAAAAAAATTAAGTAGGAATTTGTCTTGCAACAATTTGAAATAATTTCTCTGCACAGAGAAAAAATTGTTTTGATTTGAAGTATTTTTTACTTCAAATTGAAGTGCAATTTCGTCTCGCATCAATTTGATGTCAATTTTACAAGAAATGAAGTAAATTTGACAACAATTAATGTAATAATTATTTCAAACTGTTGCAACACAAATTCCTACTTAATATTTTTCTCGGTGTGTGTAGAAGCGCGTATGGGGTTGAGTCTTGGACTTTGACAGAAGCTGTTTGCAAAAAATTGGCAGTATTTGAAATGTGGTTGTACCGACGTATACTGAAGATACCATGGACAGACCGTGTTACCAATCAGACTGTTCTAGAAAGACTGGATAAGAAGAGAGCCTGGGGCATATTATGAGAAATAGTCAACGATACGGATTGCTATAAATAATTCTACAAGAAAATGTAGAAGGAAAGAGAGGACCGGGAAGAAGAAGAATATCATGGCTGAAGAACTTGAGAACATGGTATAATACAACAACAGTGGGTCTTTTTAGAGCCGCAGCAGATAAGGTACGCATTGATATGATGATCGCCAACATTCGAAACGGATAGGCACTAGAAGAAGAAGAAGTGTAGAAGCGATAGAATCAAAGTATAGAATCTTATTAACGTATCATAGGATTAGCGCATCATGGTATCATCGGATCAGCAGATCACGGGATCAGCGGATGAAGGAATCAGCGGATCAACGTATCAGCGGATCAACGTATCAGCGAATCAACGTATCAACGTATCAGCGGATCAACGTATCAACGTATCAGCGAATCAACGTATCAACGTATCAGCGGATCAACCTATCAACGTATCAGCGGATCAACGTATCAGCGGATCAACGTATCAGCGGATCAACGTATCAGCGAATCAACGTATCAACGTATCAATGTATCAACATATCAACGTATCAACGTATCAACGTATCAATGTATCAACGTATCAACGTATCAATGTATCAACGTATCAACGTATCAACGTATCAACGTATCAACGTATCAACGTATCAACGTATCAACGTATCAACGTATCAACGTATCAACGTATCAATGTATCAACGTATCAACGTATCAATGTATCAATGTATCAACGTATCAACGTATCAACGTATCAACGTATCAACGTATCAACGGATCAGCGTATCATCGGATCAACAAATGTTATATAGGTTGTCGTCGATAATACAAACGGTATATTAAATCTTCAAGCTTATTATTTATATAATATAAAGTAGATAAAACCACACAATTTCGTAATGCCTAGAAAGCAGTTGACACCTGAAGAGCGAAAAGCAGCAGCTGCCCGTCGACGCCAGAAGGATGCTATGAGGAAACATACTATTAGACAAGATCCTTCGTTTCGTTTACAGGAACAAGTTCACAACACCGAAAGCCATCGTCAAGCCCGTCAAGATCCTTCGTTTCGTTTACAGGAACAAGTTCACAACACCGACAGCCATCGTCAAGCTCGTCAAGATTATTCGTTTCGTTTACAGGAACAAGTTCGCGACACCAAAAACCATCGTCAAGCCCGTCAAGATCCTTCGTTTCGTTTACAGGAACAAGTTCGAGACACCAAAAACCATCGTCAAGCCCGTCAAGATCCTTCTTTTCGTTTACAGGAACAAGTTCACAACACCGAAAGCCATCGTCAAGCACGTCAAGATCCTTCGTTTCGTTTACAGGAACAAGTTCACAACACCGAAAGCCATCGTCAAGCTCGTCAAGATCCTTCGTTTCGTTTACAGGAACAAGCTCACAACACCGAAAGCCATCGTCAAGCCCGTCAAGATCCTTCGTTTCGTTTACAGGAACAAGTTCGCGACATCAAAAACCATCGTCAAGCCCGTCAAGATCCTTCTTTTCGTTTACAGGAACAAGTTCACAACACCGAAAGCCATCGTCAAGCACGTCAAGATCCTTCGTTTCGTTTACAGGAACAAGTTCACAACACCGAAAGCCATCGTCAAGCCCGTCAAGATCCTTCATTTCGTTTACAGGAACAAGTTCGCGACACCGAAAACCATCGCCAGGCTCGTCTTGATGAAGACGTGCGCATCCACGAACATAATCTCCGTAGAATTCGCGAGCAAGGCTCATGGCAAGATGAAATAAATCGATTTGAAGCTGAAATTCGCAAAGGCTGCACTCACGTATGTCATTCATGTGGGGGACTTTTTTTTCACTACTCCATTAAAACTCACAGCATGACCGAACTCCTTTTAGCTGGAAAGCAGCAATCCTTCATTGACTCAGTAATTATAGTCCCACCCACTTCAGACCTCGCTGAATTTTGCTCAACTTGTCACAGATCTATCCAGCAAAACCGGATTCCACGTCTCTGTCTCTCCAACGATCTGCAGTTTCCCTATGTTCCACAAAGTGTAAAGAATCTGACACGTTTGGAAGCCCGTTTGGTCTCAGCTCGACATGTGTTTCAGTCCATTTGGGCTATATATGGAATGCATGGACAGATGAGAACAAAAGGACGAATTATTAACGTCCCAGTCTCCATAGATAATACCATTCAATCCCTTCCTAGGCTTCCGAATCAGGACGATGTTTTACACATCCGACTCGCCCGTCAAATTGAGGTTCCGAGAAATTATACAGCTGGTAACATTCGTCCGGCTTGTGTGATGGATGCCGCTAAAATTCTTACCCGATCTCCGCTTTACCGTGAATATGGAATCACTCTTTCAAGCAATTGGATCGAGATATGTCAGCATCAAATTGATGTGGCATTACACGAAAACCCAGAAGAAATTGCGATGGATGTTCAAGAGGAAGAGGAAGTCGATGACGTAAATCCTGGTAGAGGAGAGACTTTAATTACTAGTGTTGAGGGAATCCGGATGGCTCCAGCGGAAGGGAACCAACCAATCTCTATTCTATATGATCCTGACTCGTATTTTCTTACGTTTCCCCAAATATTTGCTGGGCACCGAATGAAGCCATCCGATAGTAATGGTAAATTACTAAGCCGCTCCGAATTTGTCAAATCAATGGCGCGTAACAGTGATCGCCGTGCCGTTGAAAATGTCGATTTCTTACTGTTTTTGGCCAAATCTCTCGAAATTCAGAGAATTTCAGATAATCGCAAGGTGTGTCTTCGTAAACGAAGACGCAATGGAGAGTTAATCCGAGTCACTGCGGAACAAGTTAGTCATTCTAATTTTGTGGATGGGTTAGCTAATGATGATAATGCTTTTAAGGTTTTACAAGGAGTACGAAATTCATGTCATCATTGGCATCAAGAAGGCCTTAAAGTCCGAAGGATGGTCAGTCAGTTCAATTTGCCTCATCTCTTCATCACTATTAGTGCCGCTGAGCTAAAATGGAACGAGTTGATTGTGATTCTCAAGCAAATTCTTGACAAAATTACAATTTCTGAAGAAGAAGCACAAAATATGTCAAAGAATGACAAACAATTACTTATTCAGCGCGATCCCGTGACTTGCGCTCGATATTTTGAACATCGCACTTCTGCTCTTTTCAAGACCTGGAAAAACTCTCAAGGCCCATTTGGAAACCGATCCATTAAGCATTCCTATCATCGCATTGAGTTCCAACATCGAGGAAGTCCACACGTCCATATGATCTTGTGGATTGATGGCGCACCAAACTTTGATGCTTCCAACTCATCTTCTACTCAAGATGTTTGCCGGTTTGTTGACGAAATTATAACTTGTTCCACGGACTGGCCTGAATATGATCCCATTCACCAGCTTTTGTGTCTTCAAACTCATCGACACACCCACACATGTAGAAAGAAAAGCCACAAAGGAGTCAAATGTCGGTTTGGAATTCCATTTTTCCCAATGGACGAAACCACTATTCTCCATCCATTCGAGGAGCAACAGGAGGAAATTGAGATTTTCCAACGCGATTACAAAAAGATTCGTGACTATCTTGATACGAATGAACTGCCACTTTCTTCAGATATGACATTTGCGGGGTTTCTACAAGAATTATCCATGACACGAAATCGTTACATTTCTGCTATTCAAAGCTCCTTGAAAAAACCTAAAATCATCATTCGGAGGCGGCCATGTGAGAATTACATAAATCCATACAGTGAGAAAATCCTGAGACTCCAGAAATCTAACATGGATATTCAGTTTATTTTAGACGCCTATGCTTGTTGCTGTTACATCATTGACTACATTAACAAGAGTGATCGTGGAACTAGCGACCTCTTGCGTAAGGTTCTTGAAGATGTCAGAAGCGGAAACAAGTCCTTGGCTCAGCGTCTTCAGGCTCTTGGTGCGGCTCATCACATGAACAGTGAACTCTCTGCTCAAGAGGCTGCTTACAACGTGCTTCAGATTCCAATGAGCCGATGCACAGAGGCATGCATTTTTATACCAACAGGTCCAGCCGATCAACGAACCAGAATGATTAAAACTAATATTCAGTTAGAAAATCTCAGTCCGGACTCTGAAGATGTCTTTGTAGACGGACTTTTACAACGATATAGTTCACGACCAGAAGCATTATCTAACCTTAATCTTGCCCAATTTTCAGCTTGGTATGAATTTTCATTAAAACGAGGAAGTACACAGATGGCCCAAGAAAACGATGATATTGTAGAAACTGAAGACGTACAAAGTATCGATAAATATTTTCCGCTAAAGAATGGCAAACCTGGATACGTTTGGAAGCGAACATTTCCAAAAATTATTCGCCACGTCCGCTACAACAAGAATAAAGATCGTCACAACTTTTTCCGCGAACAAGTGATGCTCTATATTCCTTGGAGGGATGAGGAAACCGAAATTATAAATCAAGATTGCGAGAAGATAGCGACTGATAATATAGAAGCAATTTCTGCCAATCGTCGCGAATTTAATGCCTTTCAAGAAGATATTCTGGATGTCGCTATGGATAGCGCATTGAGTGTGGATCGTCAATCTGACGATGACAAATCTGATAGCATACCGGAAGAGATTCAGGAGGAATTCGAATTAATCGACCCCGTTGCTGCTGGTGCCATTGACTTTGGTGGTGACGTGATACGCCCAATGTCTGAAAAGTTTACGCTTCCTAATCGAATTCCCAATAAAGAGTTTGAAGAATTATTCTCATCGCTGAATACTCAACAACGGGATTTTGTAACTCACCTGCTTGATCACTTCAAAAGGTCTCCCGATATCCCCATCTACACCTACTTAAAGGGAGGTGCCGGTGTAGGAAAGTCTCATGTAATTAGAACTCTATACCAAGCATTAATTAGAGTGTTCAATGATAAAGTTAATTCGAATCCTGATAAACCTTCTGTCCTTCTGACGGCTCCTACCGGATTAGCGGCATTTAATATCTTCGGACTCACAATTCACAACGCATTCCAACTTCCCGTGAACCAAAAAGAAGCTAGCAAGCTCTCAGACAGCGTCTCTAATACAATGGCCACTCTCTATTCAGAACTTCGTGTTCTTATCATAGACGAGATTAGTATGGTTGGTCAACATATTTTGGAAATGATCGACAAACGATTGAGAGACCTTTGTGACGGATGTAAACCTTTCGGTGGTATATCGGTCATAGCCGTTGGCGACTTCAGGCAGCTGCCACCTGTTATGGCAACATCCCTTCTGGCTGGAACAATGTCGAATTCGATTTCGTCGCTTTTCAACAAACCCTTATGGCACATGTTTACTGTTCATGAACTGACCACAATTATGAGACAACGCGATGATGCAGCTTTTGCTCTTGCATTAAACAATATGGCGTCAGGGACGATGACTGATGATGATTTGAAACTGTTCAAATCCCGTGAGTTTCCAACTACGCCTGAAGAAATAGTAAGCCGACGCCCTATTCATCTTTTTTACACGAATGAAGCAGTTGATGCCCACAATAGTTTTGCGTTATCCTGTTTGCCAGGAAATCAAGCCATCTCAACCGCCAAGGATTCCCTTTCTGCTTACACGAGCGAGGCATCCAAAGTTGCACTCCTCAACTGGATAGCATCTGCACCTCTATCTAAGACACAGGGACTTCACACAAGCCTCTTTCTCAAAGAAGGTGGACGTTATATCATGACAGTGAATGTAGACACAAGTGACGGTTTGGTTAACGGTGTGGGATGCATTCTGAAAAGAATTGACTTTGGTATTAGTACTTTGGATGCATCTAGACAAAAGCCTCTCCGTCTATGGGTCAAGTTTGAAAATTCCCGAAGTGGACAGAAGCTTCGTTTGCGCAATATTAACCTCAGTCGGCAACTTCAAATTGATTCGGAATGGACTCCCATCTCACCATGTACGGTCGTCATCCAGCCACGATCGAATTCGGTCACAAAGGTAACAAGGACGCAATTCCCACTTAATGCAGCTGAAGCTCAAACTATACATAAATCCCAACGATCCACATACGAGCTCGTTGTTGTCCATTTTACTCCTGGAATCAAGCGTGCTCTTCTGTATGTCGCATGTTCACGAGCAACAACGGCATCAGGATTATTTCTTATTGGAATCGTTAAAAAGACAAAAATGCCACAAGAGAATGATCCCATATCTATTGAATTCAAACGACACCAGGAGATGAAGCTAATTCCTTCATTTGAACATTTGCGAATTAGGGATGATAGCAACAGACAAATACAAGTCATCTTTCACAATGTCCAGTCACTTCCTGCTCATTATAGTCTCTATGAATCGGATGAGGTCTATAAGAGTTCGGATATCATCCTTATGGCGGAGACATGGACGCTCTCAAGTGACAATTTTCCGCTAGGAGATCATCTTCTTGCTGCATCAATAGATAGTAACGATGTGCGTCGACCGATTGGTGTACGTGTGTATTGTTGTCCGTCTGTTCATGAATGTATTATAGACACCAATTCCGAAATAGAATACGACTCCCAAGGTTCCTGCAGTGTTTCTTCTATTGTCTTCTTTAACATCCGAATAATTGTCGTTTACAAGTCACCAGGGTTTAATTCCAACACAATGATCTCTTTAATAAAAAAGCAGATGTCTCGCTTATACTTAGTACCACGTACTCTGGTTACTGGAGATTTCAATGAGGATTTCAGCAAGGAAGAAAGTAATGGCCTACAACATGCTCTTAGAGAACTAGGACTCCAAATTCGGTCGCCAGCGATACCCACTACGCGGAATGGCACGCAAATTGATGCGATTTTTTCCAACTTCGAAGTGTCAGCTACTGGAGTCTACACATCGATTTCCTCTTACCATGAGCCGCTTTGGGCCAGAATTAACTTAAACTAATTTGCGACAGACATCTTTGGACGTGGAATGGATGTTGTTGGTATAAACACCGTCATCAATTACTATATGCCATCCGATGCAGATAGTTATTTACATAGTGTTGCTCGTGCAAGTCGTTTTGACTCTGTGGGAAGAGCTATCACGTTTGTTTTCAGCGATGAAGATGCCAAATTATCGAACAAAGTTCAAACTAGGTTCCAAGTGAAAATTATCAAATTTTCGACCTACCCTATCTATCTTTTAATCAAATATATATTTTGATTCTAAATATTTCTATTCAAACTTATTTCTATTTATTACCTTATCCAGGGGGATAAGGGTAAGGGGTGTAGGGGTTATGCTGCAGAGGTAGTACCTTTTACCGGGACGGTCACATCGAGCGTGATAACAGAAGATGGTCCTTGATGGTAACTGGTCCTCGCAGGATACCCAACTCTCACTTATGGCTCCACGTGCCACACCCTGGGAACTGCGTTGACCCGCAGGCGAAACTAAGTGAGGGGCCAGATATGGCAATAACCGAGTGGTTGCCGGTATAAGCAACTTCCTTAATTGTATTACCGATAGCTTCGGATGGATGAACAAGCAAGTATAGGGCACTTTCTTGTCCTTGGATAGAGAAATCATTCCTAAACGCGGACGAATCCAGCAATATGGTCAACGGCATGGAATGCAGATGGCAACGGAAAACCTTCTTCTTCTTCACTTCGCGGTGTAGGCGTTATTGCTTGTTCCGGTACCCATCCTTTTCTTGCTCCTCCCACACTTGTTTTTCCCGGTGGTTTATATCGCTTGGCTGCTAGTGGCAGTCTCCCTTCTGCCATTCTTTCGAGGTGTTCACTCCATGTCTTGTTACTTGTCCGTCCGTCTGCCTGTCTGTCCGCACGTTTCAAATTATTTTCTATTAAATTGCTAATGATTCAATTTTAGGCTTCTATACAAAGTATAACAAGAAGCCTTATGATCTGGCTCCGTGTCCGTCTGTCCGTCCGTCCGTCCGCATAATTCAAAATCATACAGAGCGTTTCTAAGAACTGGTTTTTTTATTTTACTTTGATGTGAAAAAATAATTTTTTATTGATGTGGTTAGTGAAGTTAAGTTGTAAATAAAAGAGAAAGGAGAGGATTGGTCCACCTCAAAAAAAGGACCATACATTACAGAGAAGTAAAGTTTCGAATAGAATGATAATTGTAAATGGTAAATGATAATTACCAACCGCAAAAAATTTTATTGGTGCAGATTATCTAATTATGTGATGTTACATTATATGGCGATCAAAACTAACCAGATAATAACAACTTTCCACACCAGAAAGGCAGCTGTATAGAAGCCTAAGAACTGCCGCTAAAGCGAGTTCCACCTTGTTTACTTTTAAACGTGAATACGTCTATATGAACCATTTGAAAAGGTTTTGTTGCCGTTTCTGTTAACATTAATGGTGCATATGGTTTATTTCTTGCATATTTAGCTCTTTGACACACTTCACAAGCGTTAATACATTTTGTTATATCGATGATCATGTTTTTCCAATAATAGTTTCTTTTAAGTGACTCCAAACATTCTTTTATCCCGCGATGGTTATTTTGACCGTCGTGATAATTTTTATTAAAATTATTCGTTCCTCCGGATCAGTTACTGTATTTACTCTTTTTAAACATCTGATTAGTTTTGGTGAGTTACCGGTAAAATATTTTAAATAGGCATAACAAAAATCTTTGTAAAGTTGGTCTTTATGAAAATACATGCAATAAACTTTTTGTGGGTCAGTGTATTCTTTCAAAAACTCTAATATTAATTGTTCGTTATCTCTTTCGGGTATTTTTAATGTGATTATTTTATGATTCTCATAACTATCGTGAGTTACTTCGGCTTTAGGATATGCATTTGGGAACACTAAAATTTGATTTACTTTATTATTAATAATTTCATCACACGATTGAATTCCGATGTTTGTATTTTCGTTTATGTTAGAATTTACTGTAGAGGTTGAAGGGCAGTTATTGTTAATGTTAATATTGGGGGGTCTGATTTGGATATCAGATAAAATTTTAATTTTTGGTATTCTGCTTTTACTAGTCGAAGGTTGGGGTTCGTTTGATGTGGTATTTTCAATAGTAAAGTCTCGTAAAAATTCAAGAATGTCTGCGTCTACCTCTCCCGGATTATTAATTATTGATTCATTTTCTAAAGCGTTAATTGAAATTCGGGATAAACAGTCTGCATTTGTGTTGTATTTTCCTTTTTTATTACAATGATCTAGCGATCTAGCCTAATGTTTTTTAAATTTTGCTTTAATAAGTTTTCCTGTTCTGGAATTAATGGTTGATGATCGATGTCTATTTTATCAAAAAAATTTACATCTAATAGATTTATTTGTTTTATCCGTAAAGGGTCTAAAAAGTTTAATTTTATGTGCTTTTCTCCGCTATTGGTTATTGTGGTGGTGGCAAAATGATTAAAAACATTTACTACCGCTCTTGGAGTTTCTAATCCATCTTCAAATTTAACATAGTTTAAAATTCCAATTCCTTCTTTTACATTTACAGGTAGCTTAACTACTTGTTCAACTCTAGGAGGAATTATTACCGAGTAATTTAATTTTAAATTATTATTAGAATTTTGCGTTAATGATTTTTTTCCAGTCTCGAAAATCAATGAAATTTCAGTGTGAGGTGTCATAAGTATTTTATTTCCGATGTTAACTTGAGCATTTAAATTTTTTAATAAGTCGATTCCGATCAACCCGTGATATTTTTCGCTGAAATGAAAAAGATAAAATTTATGATTTTGATTTAGATTGAAAATTTGAAAGATAGGAATTTCGGCTACTTCATCATGATATGAAATATTGTGCGCCGTTTTAATATTAAAGTGTTCTTTGAAAATAAAGTTACTATAAAATTTATAAGCTAAATTAGGATCTATTAAGCTTCTCGAGCTGCCGGTATCTATTAAAAATTTTGCGTTAATTTCCGGTACGTAAATATAAGGTAAATCAGATTCGAAATTGTGTAATTGTATTATATTGGGTGGTTTGTATAAGTGACTTCCTGAAAATTTTGTTTCGTTTGCAAAATTATTATTATTTTGTTGCCATTGACTTTCGTCTATTATTGTTGCATTATCTGGTTGCAAGAATGCATTCTGAACGTATGCATTACTATCTTCCGTCAGGTTATTAATCTCGTCTGGTTCTACATTGTCTTCGTAATTAAATGAATTTCCAAATTCGTTTTCAATTTGTGGGTTTTCAGTTACGTTTTGATTAAAAAGGTGGTTCATAGAATAATTACCTTTATCAAATCTAGTATGAGCACTACTTGTGTCCATTGGTTCATGATATCGATTGGTGAATTGTGTTCTACCTGATCTATTAAAATTTTGATTTACATTTTGAAAAGGTCTAGGTTGATTTTGAAAAGCTTGATTAAAGCTGGAGTTTTGAAATAATGGTCTTTGATTATTTGTAGAGTTATTTTGGGGTGGTGAAAATCTATTAAAATTTGATGCATTTTGAAATTGTAGAGGTTTGCTAAAATTCGAATTATTTTGATATGGTAACGTTTTAAAGAAATTCGGATTATTTTGAAAATGTATAGGTCTGTTAAAATTTGAATTACTCTGAAAAGGTGTAGGTTTATTAAAGTTTTGAGTATTTTGAAAATGTGGAAATCTGTTTAAATTTTGCACGTTTTGATATGTTGGATTTTTATTTAAATTAAAGTTAGGTCTAAAATTATTATTTGATTTTCCAGGTGTTAACCTTTGTTCTGGTCTAAACATAACATTTGAATTTAATGTGCTACTTTGATTGGTCGAATAAAGAAAATTTTCCTCTTCTATAAGTAAACTCATAGCTTTTTCTAAACTGTCGGGATTTCTTAATCTAACGTTCGTTTGAATTTGTCCCGTTAATCCACGAATAAATGTCTTTAAAGCAAGATTGTTGTAATTTTTTAATTGAATAATTTTTTCTTCTGGTGACATTACTGCCGTATTTAAATTTGAAGTAATTAAAGATCGTACGTCCTGAACACGCATCCCAAAGTTGTAAAAACATTCATTTTTATTTGGTCTTAAATCTATCAAATCTTGAACCAAACAATCGATGTTTCTTTGATCACCGAAACTTAATTTTAATGCAGTTTTTATATCTGTCCAACTGTCAAGTTCGCTACGGGAACCAATTAAAATTAAAGCTCTACCTACTAGTTTACCTAAAATTGCTCTTAATAAAAACGTATTAAGTGCATGGTCGGTAGTACTCGAAAATGCGTTTATTAAATTTTGACAATTATCAATAAAAATATTCAAGGTATGAGGGTTTCCTTCATACTGCGATATACTATCTAAATGCAATCTTAACAATTGGTAATTCGTCGACATTGTCAGCGGTTCAATTGTAATATTTTTGAATAATTCCGATAAATTATCTAGACTGACGACGTCTGTCATAAATTATAATTATTGTTATCTTGAAAGTAACAGTTACAATTCTATCCTTTATGTGCGATAGGAAAATTTAAATGATAGGAAAATGTAATGAGACTTACAATATTATGTTGTTTTCATTTCTTATTTTCGAATGCCTATAAGTTTGGACGATGCTTGTTCCTCCCTCAGGTCTTCTTAAACTAATTGTTGTCACCGGTTTGGACGATTCTTGTTCCTCTTGATGACGGCTGTGCTGTTTTTGTCCAAATTGATTTTTTTTTTCGAATTCCCAATTAATCGTTGGTACGAAAATTGCTCTTGCGATAAGCTCAATTTTGGGAATCCTACCGACTGCGCCAATTTCAATTCGGTCGGACAAAAACCACCAACAAAAATCATTTATAGTGCAAATAGAAATCGAATTAAAAATTACAAATAAAAATTCAGATTTTACAAACTAAATTGAAAAATCAAGTAGTGAGTTGAAATCTAATACAAGATTTGTGCAAATTACTATTATTGCGTTATTTAATTAAGCACTGTATATTTTGTTAACAAACTTAAACAAGGTGGAACTCGCTTTAGCGGCAGTTCTTAGGCTTCTATACAGCTACCTTTCTGGTGTGGAAAGTTGTTATTATCTGGTTATTTTTGGTCGCCATATAATGTAACATCACATAATCAGATAATCTGCACTAATTATTTATTATTTTATTTTAACAACAGCAGTGGCTTGATGTGGATAGTGAAGTTAAGTTGTAAATAAAAGAGAAGGAAGAGGATGGATCCACCTCAAAAAATGGACCGGAAATTACGCGAATTTCGAAAGCGAAAGCAAATTGCCAACATGACCCCTTCGCAAATATTACATCGTTCACGTAGTCATGCAATTCGCCGACAAAATCCACGAAGTAAAAACGCAGCTGTTCTTGAAGTAGGTAACGTTGTAGAACCAAATGTCGACGTTCATAACGGTAGTTTTACACTACCAGAAAAGTACACTACCACAACTACCAGAAAAGTAGTTGTATTTTATTTTACTTTGATGTGAAAAAATAATTTTTTAATGATGTGGTTAGTGAAGTTAAGTTGTAAATAAAAGAGAAAGGAGAGGATTGGTCCACCTCAAAAAAGGACCAAACATTACAGAGAAGTAAAGTTTCGAATAGAATGGAAAAGTTTGATTGTTATTACTTATATAGTAAATGATAATTACCAACCGCAAAAAATTTAATTGGTGCAGATTATCTGATTATGTGATGTTACATTATATGGCGATCAAAACTAACCAGATAATAACAACTTTCCACACCAGAAAGGTAGCTGTATAGAAGCCTAAGAACTGCCGCTAAAGCGAGTTCCACCTTGTTTATATCTGTGGTAATTCTGATAATCTGAATTTTTAATACCTACCAAGCTAAAAAATATTCTAGTATAGTATAAGTAAAATTTAGTGACAATAAGAGATTTCGATTATCAGATTAGTATCTTTATTATCGGATAAAAAATTATTTTTTCACATAAAAGCAAAAGAATAGCATTTTAAGTTCAAATATAAATCTCAGAATATTTCATTTCTTAAATCTGTTGTATAGAAGCCTAGGAACCGCTGCTAAAGCAAGTTCCAACTTGTTTCTTTTTCTGTTCGGCAGCAATCAGTTTCTCCACTCTTTTTCTGTTTCTTATACGTTTTGCCGCCACTTTTTTTTTCGCAATATTTAAATCAATTTTACGCATTCCATTGCTGCTAAACTCACGAAGTGCCTCCTTTAACGAATTAATAGTAGCTCGTTTGAATTCTTCTCTGACTTCAAAATCTTCGTATTTTCCGAACGATAAGTCCCTCTTTAGCGCCTGTTCCACATCCTTTATTAATTCACCTGAAAACATTTTTCGTTGACGTTCAACACTTATTATTTCGTTATAATGTAATTCTGCTTATATAGTAATTTTGAGTAGGATAATCGGATTAACTTATCCGATGATACGTTGATCCGATGATGCGTTGATACGATGATACGTTGATACGATGATACGTTCATCCGATGATACGTTGATCCGATGATACGTTGATCCGATGATACGTTGATGTTCGGTTTGCTTCGGGTATTTCCGTGGGACAGACAGAAGGACTTGGCCTTTTATAATAAGAGATTTGATATGCATTGAAAAAAACAGATCAACATATCAACGGATCAACGTATTTAAATTTCCTATATAGGTGAAAAATTATGTAAATAAAATACGTATAACTTATATTTGGTCTGCATTGAAAAAACATGCGGACGGACACGAAGCCAGACCATAAGGCTTCTTTCTATACCTTGTATAGAAGCCTAAAAGTAGCGCACTGGCTACCCAGTTCATAGACCTCTATACACACAGAGTATTTCCAATACGATTTGAAACGCTCTGTATGATTTTGAATTATGCGGACGGACAGACAGACGGACACGGAGCCAGATCATAAGGCTTCTTGCTATACTTTGTATAGAAGCCTAAAAGGGAGGAAAAATTGGCTGCTGCCTATATGAAGAAGAAACAGAAAGAAGAACAGGAATTGGCAATATCGCTGCGTGCTTTCGAAAATTCCTTATTAGAAGACGAATAATAGTTCATATTACAATATCTTAATATATAAAATGCCAGCTCTCTCCTGCGGCGTGTCAAAACCTAATCTCATTGGTCCAAATTTGATACCAACATAAGCACTAATCGAAGTTATGGAAGGGGAAGGATCTGAACGGAACGAAAAGAAGAAAAAAAAATCGAGGAGATAGAAAATAACGGTTATTAATGATTAACTTAAATCCGGATTAACGGATTAACGTTAATACGTTAATCCGTTAATATTTAATAAAAATACTATATAATCCAAATGATTTATTATGACTTAAATGTGTTGAACGTGAACTAAAAATGTCTTTACAAAAAATGGCTTTGCGAGAATTAAATAAGGTTGTGGAAGGGGCGCTAAACAGGGCTTTATCGTTCGCTAAATATGAAGATTTAACATGGAACCTGTTTTTCGGTACCAAACCATTTATCATAGTTTTCCTCGAGATTTAGGGGTGCCGCGGGAGTGGCGCCTATCTCGTTTCTTCTTCTTTTTACCGTTTTCCGAAGTGCTGCGTAGTTGTGTAACCGTGTATTACACGTAGTTGTGTTACACGGGGGATAATCCCTTAATTTTTGTGTTGGTAATAAAAAATTTACTATATAAGCAAATTTGCTTTTTGCGATCGGTTTCGGATTTAAATTTTTGGTAATGAAAATTTTGTTATTGAAAATTCATTATTGTGAATGGGAAGATGTTATTCGATAATCTACTCTATTCAAATTATAAACTATAAATTTGAATTATACATGTGGTGCCAATTTTTGGTATCGATTTTTGGTGTCGGTTTTTGGTGTCGGTTTTTTGGTGTCGATTTTTGCGAGGTAACGACCGTGAAAACATGTTCCATGTTAAAAAACTCAATGGATCAATAGATCAACGGATCAAATAAAGAGATCAACAATATATAGGTAAACCACTCAGTTATGTATATTTCAGCAACCTTCTTCACATATCTACTCATTTTCAGAGTGTTTCCCAACACAATTTGGAGCGCACTGGCTACCCAGTTCTTAGACCTCTATACACACAGAGTATTTCCAACACGATTTGAAACGCTCTGTATGATTTTGAATTATGCGGACGGACAGACGGACGGACGGACAGACACGGAGCCAGATCATAAGGCTTCTTGCTATACTTTGTATAGAAGCCTAAAACAGATATAAGTCTATATAAGACAGCTATTTCCAAAATAATAGCGCACTGGGTACCCAGTTCTTAGACCTCTATACACACTGAGTATATTCAACACGATTTGAAACGCTCTGTATGATTTTGAATTATGCGGACGGACGGACAGACAGACGGACGGACGGACAGACGGACGGACAGACACGGAGCCAGATCATAAGGCTTCTTGCTATACTTTGTATAGAAGCCTAAAACTGAATAACTCAAAACGACGTTCTTTTTCTCTAGACTCTTCAATTATCGTCAATAAAAACATCGGTTAGGCATAATAGTACGATAGTATCTACTTTTTGTTGTGCCTTTATTTACGAACTAATTGTTAATTTTTAAGTGACAAATAAAGAGCATACCTAATTGGGAAGCTTTATACCCTTTTTATAGTAAGAACCGTCAAACTCTTCAAAATAAGCATCAACCGCATATTCGACCTCTTCATTATTGGCAAATCTTTTACCACCAAGCCATTTTTTTAAGTTTGGAAAGAGAAAATAATCCGAAGGGGCCAAATCTGGCGAATAGGGTGGGTGAGGAAGCAATTCGAACTTCAATTCATTGATTTTGGCCATCGCGATAAGGGATGTGTGAACAGGGGCATTGTCGTGATGAAGCATCACTTTCTTTTTCGCCAAATGTGGCCGCTTTTTCTTAATTTCATCACTCAAACGCTGCAACAAGTTCGCATAATACTCGCCGTTGATGGTTTTTCCTTTTTTAAGATAATCAATGAAGATTATGCCACGCGAATCCCAAAAAACTGACGCCATGACCTTGGCAGCAGATGGAACGGTTTTTGCCTTCTTTGGAGGCGATTCTCCCTTTTGAGTCAATTGTTTTGACTGCTCCTTGGTCTCAGGTGTATAGTAGTTTCATCTATAGTTATAAATCGACGCAAAACTCGGATTTATTGCTCTGAAACATAGCCAAACAATCGGTTGAAACATCCTCACGACGCAGTTTTTGTTCCATTGTGAGCAAACGCGGCACCCATCTTGCACAGAGCTTGGTCATGTCCAAATTTTCGTTCAATATGCGATGTACAACACTTTTTGAAATCCCTGTTATATCTGCTATCTCGCGCACTTTCAATCGACGATCACCCAATACAATTTTGTGGACTTTTTTCACATTCTCTGGAGTGGTCACCTCATTTGGTCAGCCACTGCGATGTTCGTCTTGGCAGCTCGTACGACCTCGTTTAAACTCTGCCACCCAAAATTTTATTGATGAAAATGAAGGTGCAGACTCCCCCAAAACAGGATCTAGCTCGTCTTTGATGTCGGTTGGACTGAGACCTTTTAAATGAAAGTATTGTATCACATAACGACAACCAATTTTTTCCATGTTTATAAATTCACTGAGAGCGTTCACTACTGATGACTGTCAATCAAAGACTAAACAACGTATCGCTGTCAAACTTCAAACTTAAGCTTTATAAGGTTGGTACTTTTGAAAAAAAAATTTGTTTTCAACCAATTCACGCCATCTATATGTAAGGCCAGGTACTATTGGGACTACCCTCGTATAAAGTCATTGCCATGAAAGAAGACGTCTCGTCATAGATTGACTGAATATAGCAACGACGTATTGCTTATGAGCATTACCAGTCATTTTGTATTGATATGACAAAGCACGAAAATATATTGCACGTGTTTCCAGTAACGACATACGCTGTTGCGTTTGTTAGACGATAGTAAAAGACAGATATACTCATAGCATGTCGTAACTAGTACCGGAAAAAGAATTTGATTCGCGTAGTAATTTATATAAAATTTCTGTCACTTAGTATTTTTGAAGTTTGGAGTTTTCGTGGTTTAAGTTTTCGGTTTGTGGATTTAAGCTTGTCAAAATTAGTCAAAATACAAAATTAGTTCTTTTCAGAACTCTCGAAATGTCTAGTTCTGTACGTGGAAGAACATTAAAATCTCAATCGCAACAGTTGATTTTAAATTTATTAAATTATTTTGAACTTGAAAAACAGCACGGGGGCAGTTTAATTCCATTACAGTGTGTTCAAGAGGTGAATATAAAAAGATTACTTTACATTAATTTTATATTTATAAAATATTTTATAAATTGCAGCGTGTTGCCAATGCTTTAGGAATCAGTGTATCTTCTGTTGCCCGGATTAGAAACCGTAGTTCACTAAATCCAGAATTATCAAGTCCCGGTAAAAACCGAAAACGTAGGAAAGTTAAAACTAGCGATTTACCAGAATCATCGAAAATGAACATTAGAAACACAATTTATAACATGTACAGTCAAAGTAAGTTTCGTTGTAATTTATAATTAACACAAAATGTAATTTGTGTATTTTTTGCAGAAAGACATTTAACCGTTGCTTTGTTAAACAAGGAGATTGAACAGCTGCATATTTTACTAAGCAACAGGAGCTTAAATCGTGTTTTGCACGAAATTGGTTTTAAATTTGCTAAAGAAAATAATCGAAGAGCATTGGTCGAAAAAAGCAGTATTGCAATAGATCGAATTCATTTTTTTCAGAATTATAGAAATAATTTAAATTCTCAGTTTCAACGTGATGTCGTGTTTTTAGATGAAACATGGATTTTTTCTAAAGGTAATCCTGGAATGTCGTGGCAAGATGGCTCTACAAAAAGCGTTAGGAAACCAGAAGGTTATGATGGAAAACGTTTCATTGTACTTCACGCTGGGTCAAAATCTGGATTTATTAATAATACCTCATTAGTGTTTGCTTCAAAATCGCAAAAAGAGGATTACCACGGTGAAATGAATGGTGAACTGTTTAAAAAATGGGTTGCTGAAAAATTAATATGCAATTTAGAAGAACCATCTCTCATAATTATGGACAACGCATCGTATCATTCTACTGTAGTAGAAAAAATGCCTACTTCGGCATGGACAAAACCAAATATTGCAGCATGGTTAACTGCAAACAATATTGAATTTGAACCGTCCTGCTTTAAACCAGAATTGCTAGCTCTAGCTAAACTACATAAAAAAGAAAAACGCTACGAAGTGGACGAATTATTAAGAAGCCACGGACATGAAGTTTTACGGTTACCACCATACCATTGTGAATTCAATGCAATTGAATTAGTATGGGCTCATTGTAAAACTTACTACAACAAGCACATTGGAAGAGATGGTTATGGTAATGAAAACGTAATTGATATGTGGAATGAAGCATTAGAAAATTGTTCTCCTGAAGTATGGAAAAACTGTGTTTGTCACACCGAAAAGGTAATACAAGATTGGTATGAGCGAGAAAAGGCTTTAGATATAACGGTCGATGAACTTATCATCCATGCTAATGGCTCCAGTGATTCTGAAGAAAGTGATTACGACTGATTGTTTCCGGAATTTTGGATTTTTGTTTTTATTTTTGTTTTGTAATTTGCAGGAGTATTTTGCATTTCTCGCTAAAAATGGTGAGAACCAAATTTGTAGAGAATTAAATTCTCCACCTTTTTTATACGAGAAATTTTGTTGTAAAATTATTATTTATTGCTAATTAATGCTAATTAATATGTACAATTTTTATGTCCAAAACATTAATTATTTTTGTTTGATAATTAATAAATAATTAAATTAGAGCGATTCTTTTTTTTTTATTGTTGAAATAATTAAGACGTTGTTTAATCTTAATCATCCTACGACTTCCGAAATTCGATCATGGTCAGCGCTACGTATTCCCAAATTGAGTGTTCATCGTAAAGCTCAGGTTTCAGGTAAAGTAACCAAAAATTTTCGATGTGGTGGCAGTTAATCCGAAAAATTTCAATTAATTCAACTCTTTAACGCCGTGGGGTGTTACACAATTTTGTTTTTCTTCAGGTCTGTGTGAAAAGGCAAAACAATGTAATTGCCAAAAGTTAGTTTTGAGTAAAGCTCTGAACAGATTGACAAAGAAATTATCAACGCAACGGTACAAAAATCTCAAAATCGCAATTTTTGCCATTCATTGTTTTGCTTTTGCATTGCACAGGTGCTGTATATACTTATGCTGTGTCTTATTTTGAATTTGTTCATAACTATTGCTTAATAAATAAATAAATTTGGTAAGCGACAATAAAAACATAAAAGTTTCCTTTCAGCATAACCTATATTTGGTTTGACAGGTGACAAGTTCAAATTTGTTAAACTAAAAGGAAAGTGAGAAAGAAAATTAAAAAAAAAGATAACCAATATATTCTTATTTTAAAATACACTTCATTTGACTAGGGAGTATTGGCTTAGTTCAGACGATTATGCTTTTATGACGAGATGTCAACTTTCGTGGCAATGACTATATCAAGAAACTTTTAAAAAATGTTAAATATTAATTTAGAATTAAATTGTTATCAAAAACTGTTTTTTAATTGATAAATTTTAATTGGTACTAGTACCTACTAGTACCAAGTTAAAAAAGTTCTAATCTATATTTAGATTGTTAAATGAATCCGCTATGCCAAATACACTAGCAAGTGTTCTGGGCTTCTTATTGAATCTCAATTTTTCAAAGGAACGGTATTTATCATCTTCTAGAAACCAATCCCTATAACTCTCCATTTTATTTTTCCAATATTCTTAAATTTAAAAAGATTTTAATAAAATGTTGATAGTTTTCTCATTTTTACCTATCAGCTCGTCTCTACTGCCATTATCTCCTCCATCTTCTTTAAGCAAGTACTGCTGTGGGAGAATATTAGGTAACATCTTTTTTGACTTTTTCTTACCATAAACATAGAACTAACAAATTTCATATTAATTGGTTTGTTATGCGGACCATTGTTTAGCTTACCCTTTTCCTTAACTTCTTTGACATGAAGGACTTCATTAGATTAAAAATACTTTCTACGCCTAATGGAGCTTTCAAACCATAAAATTTTTTGATTCTTATAGGATAACTATCTTGTATACAAAATACAGCTTTTTTTAAAATCCCAGGAGAAAGTTGTAGAATGTAATGTATAGGATACACATTACAATCAACAAATGTAAACGTTCCTGCTATTGTCGTGCTATCATCTTCTAGTAGTAACAGGTCTAAGAACATAAAGTAAACTTTTATTAAGTGCATAACGTCAACTTTTTTGTCCTGCACTTCCTGCATTTTATAATAGATAATGCGAGGTCCATTTGGTTCTAAACATGTTGGTAGTGGCAATAAAAGACTAAAATATAAATTATTTTCTAACGAATTTTATAAAAATTTAATTATTTATACCCAGCTTTTAAAACCTCTTGAATCTGGGGATTAAATGGATCTCTATTTTCAAAAACTCTGGTATTAAAGTTCTGCTACTGTAGAAATTATCCAATTTCATTTTAGTTCTGTTTAAATCATATTTACAGCCTCTTAAGAAAGCAAGTAACCATTGTTCATCTGAAGATCAAACTTGCAATAAAAAACGTAACTACTACATAAAAATCTATAGTCAAACGTGTATAAGCCGGAACCGCTTCATACCGAAAAAATCCGTTTTGAGCAGTTAATTTTACTTTCATGCTGTTTACATGTGTGGATCAAAAAAATGTCCATGTTGAGATTCCGTTGTGCGCGGCGGCTTCTACAGGTTTGATAATATTAATTTATAAAACTAACAATTTACGCACCTGTTCTGCATTTCAAATGCGATTGGGTACTTAACCATTCTTGAATTTTATTTAATTCCTCAGGAATACGAGTTGGATCTTCATTAATTTCGCTGTTGGCTTTTTCCTGCAGTTCTGGTGTTATGTCTCGGATAACCATTTTAATTGAATAGAAAATAAATTTTAAATCTTTATTTACAAACTTAAATACTTCATCTGGATTTAATAAGTAACAACTGTTAATGTTTTATGCCGTAATAAATTATTTTATAAATAGTAGTTCTTATCAAACTTTTGTAAGTTATCTGAATAATATTATTTTTTTATATTATATCATTTATATAATATTATATAACATCAATATATATAACAGTGGCGGTTCTACCATAGGAGCTGTAGAGCTGCAGAACCACCAAAAATAACAATAAAAATACCAATACTTGCATAATTAATTATATAATTATAACCTTAATCAGATTTAAATTATTATAAAGAATGGTGCCTTATCAGCTTTGCTTTGAAAGTGTGTTTCTTATTTTCGCTAGCATATCAGTTATAATTTAACAGCTAGTCACATAAATAGTGTAATAATAAATACACGTCCAGCCCGCTATCAAAATGTTTGTGTAACTTGAACGCTATACACTTGTTCGCAGCCGAGCTGTAATGAAACGCAGACTACAATGCTAACAATTATTGGTATAGTTTTACGTGGTATATTTTTTATGATTTTGTTTCGAGGTAGTTTAGAATTCGAATTTTGAAAAGAAAAACTAATTTTAATATTAGTTCATCAATAATTGTTAAACAAATTGCAGTGAAATTAGGGCATAAGCAACAAATTGTTTAAAAACTTTTAATTACACCAAGTTTCTTGCACATATTTATAGCAAAACAGTAGTTAAATTATTTTTTGACGGATTTTGCAACTTTAAATAAAATTACATAAGAGACGGTAATCAGCTTAAGCGGTGAAGTGCATTGCTGCTAAAGCTAAATGCCCGGTTCGACTCCGGGCTCAGTAAAAACTTTATTCTGACCGTCTCCCCTCGGAAGGCAATGGCAAACCACCGAGGTGTAATATGCCAAGAATAGCCTCTCTGGAGATGAAGTGTATACACTTCCCGCGGTTCGGAGCCCGCGTTAAACAAGTAGGTCCCCTATGTGTGTGATAGTACCTACTACAAATGCACAACACATACATAGGAGAGAGGTCGCCAACATCCGGTAACGGATAGGCACTCGAAGAAGAAGAAGAAATAAAATTATGAATACATAAAATTAAAATTTATGTATTTTTATACAATAATAATTCTTATTGCTCGTGATACGTACACGCATCGAATGTACTGTCGTTCTGCTCACAAACGCAGCCACTTTGCAGTAAGATATTTATACTAGTTGTATTTTATAACCGGTGCTAGCATTTCGTGCAATTATATTTTAAAGAAAGATCTTGTATTATAAACTTTAATTGAAATTATGGATATAATGTCCTTTATACCTACTAGATAAAATGAATGCTTATGAATTTACTAATATTCCTAATAAAATTTTATAATAATTTTGGACTTGAGATTTTTCTGCATTGTAAAACAATTCTCAAACTATAATTTTCTGTAATAAAATGTAGATCAAGAAATTTGGACTTAGGTTTTTACTAACATTACTCATATTATTTATTAACTCAGCTTCTCTCATAACCCGTAAAAATAGGATTTTTTCGAAAATTAGTTAACATTACAAAACTTTTTGTGCGCTTAAATAAAACTTATTGTTACAAAAATGTTTGCGTCGTTTGTTTTATTTCGAACCGAACACAAAGGGCTGTTTAAATTACAAAGTAAAAGTTCTATTTTTAAAATAACAAATATGCAGAATTATTATGACGTGATAAGCTAACTAAGGCATTTCATTTAGTCGTTTTTAAAATCTCTTACGAAGAAGGTCGTTTTTAAAAATGAATTAAATTTTTAAATTTAGTTATCAAGAACAATTAGTGATAAGAAATTGCCGGTATATACTACAAGTCGAGGTAAAATGTATAAAAGACAATTTAATACGAATATTTATTTACGGAACAAATGGATTTGTGGCTGTAATCGTAAGAACGCTTTGTTTTGTTTTCCGTTTGTGTCTTTCGATATTGTCAATAGAAAAAAAATTTACTCGGGAATATTGAATTTCAACAAAAAAGTTATTGATAAGTTAAGTTTGCCACAAGCAAGCACCGGCGCACGCCATTAATGCTTAAAAACGGGCAATAAGTAAGTTTATTTTTTGAGATTAGCATTTTACTGATACCTTCCCTTTTTTATAATGCAGAACAGCCAAACATATTTCTCACGAGCCGCCACTGATATATAACATATATATTGTCGTGATCTGGACCCTTAAAATTGCCCCTCGTACGGAAGCTAATATAAATGTCACAATTATTACTTAAAAAGCCCCACGTTGGCCGCCAAATAAATGTACTCTACAACCCCTAAATTTTAATACAAATGCCCCACGTTGGCCAGCGTCATATAAATGTCATACAAAGCAACCTTCAAATGATTGTTTATACTTACATTCACCTTGCTCCGGTCTAGCTCAGCCCAACGATGAACAATTTATGCAAAACTTTGAAATGCTCTCAAAACAACTCATCAAAACCTTTTGAATGATAAAATTTTTGACTGTGGATCTCTCCCAAAAACTCCCACTTTCAAGCAACGAATAAAATGTAATTGCAAAGAAATTTTTATATTCAAATTCATAAGTATCATAGATTTATAGAAAATTTACCTGGTACCAGTTTGAATTACAAACTTAATATTTTACAAATTTAATTTGGGAAATTCCCTTACAAAGAAATAAATTCGTTGAAATTTTGCTGGATTCTCTTCTTTCTTCTTTTGTTTGAGTTGACGTACTGTCAACGCAAACGTAAAATGTTCTTTTCTTTAAAATTCGCGTAAAATTAATTTTAACAGTCTTTGTTGCTGATTAAATGAATCAATTTTAGTTAAATGTTGATTGGTAGTCACTAATTTTACCCTTGGGTTAATCGTGACGCCGTAAAGTTCAAAAATTTTGTTTGAAAAATTTAATAATAAATTCTGTTCGAAATACCTTTATCTACAAGTGCACCTGTTGTTAAGCCATGACTCACGCTTGACATCTGCGCAGGATCGGAGCTTGATAAAATTTCCCTCAGTTAGTTGAGTGTTGATCTCGTAAGTGCATGGTGTCCATTAAACTTGTCCACATTCTTTTGGTGTTGTAACCTCCAAATTAATGAAGTGCTAACTTTTAAAATAGCTAAATAACAAAATCACTAGCGGCTTGTCTTCAAAGATGTCGAATTGCATCTACTTCACCAAAACAATGCATTTAGCAAAAGGATAAATTTACAGTGAAAGGCATCTCAAACTTAAGAGCTGCATTTGTTTTCCATCTACGAAGTTTCGTTACCATCGGCGAGGTACAAAGTTTCTAACCTCCAAATTAATGATCCAAAAGTTAATATTGGTTGAGTTCGATTGCACGCAACCACATCGATGGAGTGCACAATGCATACTCAAAATTTTGTGATTTTGTCAAAATTTCCTAAAATTTTGTGTCTATTGTACCATCTTCACTTCTTAATTCCATCCAAATTTTCCAAATGCCACGCTATGAAGTTAAATAAACATCTGTAGGTAAGTTTTTATGTGATTTTCTCGCTCTTAGACTATTTTAAAATGTTTTGTATTGCAGAATTCACCATTTCCACCGAGATGCAGCGACGAGACTGGAGTCACTTCCATTTTTTGTACAGACGACCTTTTTTTTATCACTCCGCCACTAAACCGCACATAACCAGCTTTTGAATACTTTTAAACAACACTATGAAGAATTTCTCAAAGAATGTTATACCTCACAAGTTACAAGATTTGTTATTTGTTACAAAATTTTACATTTTAGAATCCATGTGATTTTAGGTTAAGAGATAACAAAGTTTTACAAGAATTTTTGATTTTCCTTGCAATTACCTTGCCCTTGTGAAATCTGAAGTGACAAATTTCTTCCCGAGATTGACCAGAGAGCTTACAACACATTTAAAAGATATCCACAGTCTTTTTTCTTTACTTATAAGAAATCGTGTGAAGTCAGGATTTTGATTTTTGAATTGTACCCCTTTGAGACCCTTCTTGCTTTGCTGCTAAATCATGTTAGCATAGTTCTGCTAATTACTGAGCTCAGCCAGACCCGAACAAAGCTCCTGTTTGTACAAAACATAAATGTCATTGCATGAGAGAAAAACCTTATTAGCTTGTCAGGCCCTTCACCCATATGAATTTCAAAGGACCCAGCAAAATACGACAATATATTGTATAACATCATTTTGTATTTCCAGCAGAAAAGTATAGTAAATTGAAATCTAAATTTAAAAATTTTTTATTTGTATTTCCGTCGAAAAATTATTATACAAACAAAATAAATGTTTGGAAATTTCACTAATTAACGAATTTCGATTTAGCACTTAATTCAGAAAATCAGCAATACTATGTTAAAAATTTACTTGCCCTCTAACTTCATCATCCTACTATTTCTTAGTATACGAGTAGATATATTTTTTCACATGAGATCTAATTTGACTGAACTATATCAAGAATATTTAAAACGGTTATATGTACTTATATTAAGTATAATTAAATTGTTATCAAAAATTGTTCAATTAATTTGTAATGTTGAACTTTGAATTTGAATCTCCCGCCGTCGTCTTAAAAATCTCAACATCCGGAAATTCAAATGCCATCGTTCTAAGCCTGTGATCTGTCTAGCAACCCACACGTTGAAAATACCCTATCGTAGTATACCTCAGTTCTTTTATTGAACGGGAAAGCCCGGTTCGTGAAGATTGCATTACCTCTAAAACATAATTACCCTACCTACATCATACACAGTGATTCAAAGAAAGATGTCCCGTTGTTCGACGCAGAATGTGAACGAAGTTCACATTCTAAAAACCAATTGACTAAATAAAACATTAAAACACCCAATTTTGTACTCAGATTTTATTTATTATTTATAAAAAAAAAAGAAAAAAATCACGGGAATGGATCAACAAGCCAAAATAGTAATGAAAGTTATCTCTTATTGATATTCTACCAAGTGAACACAACTCATTATTGAGCGGATTTTGATATTTGTAATAATTTGTTCATATTTATTGGTAATTCATTCATCATTTCTGATAATAAGGTCAGTGGTAATTCATTTAATCATAAAACACATAAATTTCTCTTAGAGAGTATTCTACAGCCAAAATTGTGACTGTGAACTAAAATCATACCTTCGATCCACTTTTGAGATAAGTAAAATATTATTTAATATTATTTTTAATCAATTTGTATTTAGATTCCCCTTTTGAGAATGTTTGTTTATTGTCATCAATCAAAATACGACTGGATTTAGCTGGCTTGCAAGTCGGGCTCAATTACACCTTCAACTTCTATACAAGTAAGTTGGACTAATTACGTCTACAACTTTTATACCTATAAATAAACCATAATATTTGTTTATAATACCTGTAAAATTACACCTCAGTATAACAAAGGTCTCCCTTATCGAATGGAGCAACACCTCCAAGCTCCACACAATGTTCGGGGGGGGGGGTGAAATATGACCACTTTATAACAGGCGTACTTTCTATCTACTTCCATGTTCCGGCCTCCTGACCAGAATTTACACAAATCTCAATCCGGCCTCTGGCTTGTCGAGGAATATTTCGCGGGTGTGATTTGCTACATGGATTAAATTACTTTACACTCATACAATGAGCTTGTAAATATCACCATACCTCAAAGAAAGGACCCTGTTATACCGACACATTTTCAACACCTTATTTACCTAAGCTGAGACGACGCTCGTCTCGTATATAAATTACCAAACCTATAATATAGACATAAAACATACCAATAATAAAATATGTGTAGAACACATGTTACCAAATAACCACCTCAACATTTACCTTGTTAAATCATTGTAATGCTTGTGGTCTATATGAATTTAGGGACGTTCTTTATGGTCACTTTGGGTCACTTTGTATGTACAATTAATAACTCATTTGCAGTACTATCTACATTTTATATTTAACTCCTTTATACATTATATACACTTTATTCTTATACTAAGAATCACTCTACACTCGAAGACAGTTCGATCACAACTGTCCGTCCTGCATACATCAATACATCCGTTCGTCGTTCATACTAATCAACTTGCTTACTCGCTAAATAATATAATATGCTTATTCCTAAATTGTTCTTAGCTAAAGGTGGATACACACCACATCATAACCACATTTAACCACCGTCCTTTATCATCCTCCATTTTGAATTTACCACCAATAAAATGAACAACTTAAAACTACGTTATTTATAATATCTGAAGCAATTGTAAAGAAGTAAATATTATGGTTAATTGTGATTTATTTTCAAAATTTAATTTTGTAAATTAAACACCATAATATGGATGAAGTACTGTTGGTTGCCTAAACCTCCAACCAAATTTATTATTGGGTTACAGGAAACTGAATTAAAACAAATAATTAAAATTACAGTTTGCTAATTTTTATTAGGATACATTGAGGTAGATGACCATAGTGAAATAACCAATTCATTAAGTTTTTGTCATTACGGCAGGAAGCTTGTTGAAGTTTCAAGAAAGTTGTCTTTTGACCACCAATCCCCGGTGTCTTTAGACCGCCCGTCCGTTGTCTTTTAGACCACCGGCCCCCGACCGACCGTTATTCCGATCCGAGCTTTCCTTTAAATTGCTTACGATTCTAGGCGATTTTTCCAGTTACCAAACCTTCTTTTGGTTACGATTCTAGCCGAAGGAAACTTTCCGATTCCACCAGCGACAAGCTTACGGATCTAGGCTTTAGCTGAAATTATAACATAACCTATAATAAACTACTTTCCGAGACTGCCCCTTACCTGTTCTCAAAAGATTCAATCTGCTCCCGTATTTGAAGCCAGCCACTGGCCTCCTCCGTTTTCCGTTATTGCAATTGGATCTTCTAATCTAGAAAGTTCAGTAGTCACTTCAAGTAGTTTCATTTCATTTTTTGATTTCTTTATTTGTTTTGAAAATTCAGTAACTTACCTTAAGTAATTGCTGAGTTAAGATTAACCGCCACCGGAAAAATTCAGTTTCCTTTTTAACGTAATAAGACCACTTAAAAATACAAACTTCAAACATAATTGTCAAAGGTTATGTTTTCTGTCTTATCCCAGTGCCGTGCGAAATAAAATTTTTGTTTCAATTCAATAAAATAAGTCATTTGATTCCGTTTATTTTCAGTTCTAAATTTATCTTTATTAATTTGCTTCCGTCATTTTGTTGTAAATAAATTATTAAATTTGTTCATTGTAAATATATTGCTTTCATTTTTCTTTTTGTAAATATAGTTAATAAATTATTAAATTTAATATAAACATTTTTTTATTTATTCTTTTATTTTAGTTTTAAAGTTTTTCCCTTTAAAAAACTTTTGGCGCCTGTGTGACAAATAAGTGTCAAAAGAAATCGACAAGACGTCCTCAGCCCTGGCTACCCAAGGGGCAATTTGAACGAGGACCAAATAGCGTTACACAATGCCAAACCTTTCGGAAACACTCTGTATAATATTTAATTGAATATAATTGAACGATAATTGACGATATTTTTATGTAATATGCAAGATATGATTATTGATTTATTAATAGAATAAACAAATCGAATTTCTCTGAAAATACTGTATATAAAATCAAGATCAATTTACCACGTGACAGCCATCCACTGGATTTTCAGATATCGCGTTAAATAACGGTCATCCTGTATTATAATGGTTTATTGATTAAAAATCTATCTTGGTATTTTACAGAGCTCATTGAATAAAGCAATATTTATAACATTTTAGCAAATTCATCGGAAAAATCCAACAGGTGAAATCTCGTGGTACTTTGTTTCACAAAACATAAATATATCAAAACAAATTTAGATTTAAATTGTAACTTACTTGTAGACAGGGCTGGGCATTTTGTATTTCAAATGTATTTGAAATACAAAATACAAAATACATTTGCAATTTGTATTTGAAATACAAAATACAAAATACATTTATGAGATGTATTTGAAATACAAAATACAAAATACAGTATTTCAAATACAAAATACAGTATTTGAAATACAAAATACATTTATTCATGCCCTGTATTCATGTTATATTGTTTATAATAATTTTATTTAAAAAAATTTGTTGTCAATTTTGAATTTTTCATATTCTTCCAAAACATTTGGATGCAATCTCTTTAAGTGAGTTTTAAAATTTGTAGTTGCTTTCATCGTTCCACTAATTGTCACGTTTTTATTTTTATTTTTTAAACAAATTTGGCAAACGGCCTTTACATTACCCCGATCTTGTTCAGACACTTTAAAATATGTTCCGTTTAAAATTGCTGGCAAAACAGAACTTTCGGAAGATTCAACCTTTTCAAAAATGTTACTTGATGAAGCCATTACGAATGTTTAGGAGCGGTTATTAAGTGAGGAGAATTATATCTTTATTTAACAAAAGTCTATGCTTATATAGTATACAAAAACACCAATTAAAAAAGATAATCCTGTTTTTAAATTTTAAAAGAAACTAGTGATGTGACGACTCGAGTATTTTAACTCGTTAACTCGAGTAAAGCATAACAGTCGCATCCATTTTTGCGCGCATGCAAAAATGCAAGAGTAAATAAATATTAAATAACAGGAATGAAATGCGAATGCGAAGGGTATTAGATTATTAAACGTCAGCGAATCGAATATAATTTGTGCGTGATGAACGAAAAGTTTATTTGAGTCATGTTAAAGCTCAACGCAACTCGTAACGTAAGCATATTATATAATATATATATTAAGATTATTACCGGCGAATACTATTCCTTCTGTTATTCTGTAAATTCGCCGAGTCACCTGACTCGAGTAAAAACTCGAGTTGAAAATATTCCGAATACGAGTTACTCGAGTACAAAAAGTATTTGACTCGTCACATCGCTAAAAGAAACCCTGTATTTTGTATTTTAAAAATGTATTTTGTATTTTAAATTTTAAAAGAAACCCTGTATTTTGTATTTTAAAAATGTATTTTGTATTTTAAATTTTAAAAGAAACCCTGTATTTTGTATTTTAAAAATGTATTTTGTATTTTAAAAATGTATTTTGTATTTTAAAAATGTATTTTGTATTTTAAAAATGTATTTTGTATTTGAAATACATTATCAAAATACAAAATACAAATAAAAATGTATTTGAAATACAAAATACAAAATACATTTGCAATTTGTATTTGAAATACAAAATACAAAATACAAAATGTATTTCAAATACATATTTCAAATACATGTATTTCAAATACTGCCCAACCCTGCTTGTAGATCCCCGGTATAGTCGAATATTTCACTATAATCGCCTTTTTTATTAGGATGTTACAAAAATGAAAATTAGAATAAATTCCTTTATCACACAAAGCACCAGTGTTACACGTCTCGCAACCAAAACCCCTCTGTCCCCTGATTTCAAGATGGTTCCCACGTCCTTTTTACCTCCTCTCCTTCCCAAAACCCTTAACTGTTCACTCTTTTTAAATTTCTGCTAAATCACCCCATCTCGATTTAAAAAGATCAACTTTCGGTCTCTCTCTCTTTCCTGTTTTACTACTTTGTTTATATTTTATGTTTAAATTTTAAAAGACCGCGCTAAAATTGAATTGCAATATTACAAATTGATAAATTTTAATTGGTAGTACCAAGTTAAAACAAGTTCTAATCTATATTTAGATTGTTAAATGAATCCGCTATGCCAAATACACTAGCAAGTGTTCTGGGCTTCTTATTGAGTCTCAATTTTTCAAAGGAACGGTATTTATCATCTTCTAGAAACCAATCCCTATAACTCTCCATTTTATTTTTCCAATATTCTTAAATTTAAAAATATTTTAATAAAATTTTGATAGTTTTCTCATTTTTACCCGTCAGCTCGTCTCTACTGCCATTATCTCCTCCATCTTCTTTAAGCAAGTACTGCTGTGGGAGAATATTAGGTAACATCTTTTTTGACTTTTTCTTACCATAAACATAGAACTAACAAATTTCATATTAATTGGTTTGTTATGCGGACCATTGTTTAGCTTACCCTTTTCCTTAACTTCTTTGTTAAGCAAGTAACCATTGTTCATCTGAAGATCAAACTTGCAATAAAAAACGTAACTACTACATAAAAATCTATAGTCAAACGTGTATAAGCCGGAACCGCTTCATACCGAAAAAAATCCGTTTTGAGCAGTTACTTTTACTTTCATGCTGTTTACATGTGTGGATCACGAAAAATGGTCTATGTTGAGATTCCGTTGTGCGCGGCGGCTTCTACAGGTTTGATAATATTAATTTATAAAGCTAACAATTTACGCACCTGTTCTGCATTTCAAATGCGATTGGGTACTTAACCATTCTTGAATTTTATTTAATTCCTCAGAAATACGAGTTGGATCTTCATTAATTTCGCTGTTGGCGTTTTCCTGAAGTTCCGGTTTTATATCTCGGATAACCATTTTAACTGAATTAAAACAATTTTGAATAGTTATTTACGCACCACTTCATACGAAATCAATGTGTGTAGTATATTAGACTTTTAATTATTTGCTCTAATAAAAATTTCGAAATGCGTTGTACATATTGCTGTGATTTAAAATGACCCCACACAATACAAATAGTTGCAAAATTGAAATAATCATTATATTTAAGAAAATTAAGCTAATTTTAAGCATTAGATTGAACAGATATACACATCCAACTCAATTTATGATATTGTAGACCTAATAAGATCTTTAAAGATGAGAAAGCTATATCAAAACCTGCTAAATGCATTCAATTTGAAGGTGAACAAGTCAAAATCTTCTAATAAGATGCTTTATCTTAGAAATGATGAAATTTATTATAATTTGTTATCTGAAAAACATAACCTTTACGTTTATAAACTTTGAATTGATACATCTCTGTGAATAACTTGTTATATGAAAATCTGTTTATAACCAAAATTCTATTATATCTAATTGTATGTGATAACCATAAATTCATGTCCAAAATTTGTAAAAAGGTACATAAGGGTTAAAATCCATTAAAGGTTGATAAGTGAAACGTGATAATGAAAATAGTCAAATATACTACTTCAAATGGCTGCCAAATCAACTACTGTGTTGGAAAACAACTGGAAGTCACAAAAGCCAGCTTATCGGAATTTTTTGTCATTAATATTATAGTTCACTCATTTTTAGAGAGCCAATATCACATTTAAAATTTTTTCCAAATGTTCTAATGAAGTAATATTTTGTCAACAGGCTAAAAAAGTTTGTTTTCGAATACCATGGACAAGTGAACAACGAAAGTTTCAACGAAAGATTCAAAATATCGATAGGCCGAAGCCCGACAAAAGGAGACCGAAGGCCGACTCGTGTTCGGGCGGAGCCGAGAGGCCTCGCAGCATCTGAGAGCTGACAAAGAAAAAACGGCCTAAGTACGCTTTTTCATTGGCTAGTAGTAAATTATTGTTAAAAATCTAAATTTAAGTTTTTTTTTTGTAAAATACATTATGTAAACTGGTTTTTCGTGAATAAATTAAATATATTATTATTATTTATTTTGTTTCAAGTTATTGCATATACAAAATAAATCTACCAATTAGTACAAGTAATTATTATAATTAGAATAGCCTAATGCCCTCTGCGTTATCTGTCGCATTACAAATAATGCACAAACCCCTTTTACGATAATTTAAAATTCAACGTATTGCTGTGTCTCAAGCTACCAGGCCAGTGCAAATTATTGAATTTCTAATTCATATTAAAATTTCACACAAAATTTGACCTCATTAAAACTTTACAGATAAGAAAGATAAACCAATTTCGCAATTTCTCTATATTATGAGCATACAAAGATCTTTAAGCATTGATAAATGATAAATAAAGCTGTAAAATAGATTCATGAAGGTTATTGCCACTTCAAAATTTAGTAAAAAAGGTTATTTAAGTCAAAAATGGTAAATTTGCTGTGAAATGTTATAACAGAGAACATAACCAAAAATTGTACGTCACAAAAATGGAATTTATTCCATGAATAACAAATACTGTGTCAAACCAATTATATAGAAATTTGTTAAATGATCTACTCTCTCTAATGGTCATAATTTGCTACTGAAAGTCTATAAAAAGGTAAATAGAGTTCATTTTCGCTTCAAAATTGATAACGAGCTTCATGATAAGAAAAAGGTCAAGAGCCCAACTAAATCTTGCCTACAAACTGCTTCTGTATTCACGAGACGTCTGGGAACCACTAAATTAATCAAGTCATCAAATATGGAAACGATCCTGTAAATATAAAAACAATTGGTTATTATAAAATTTCAAAAAGAATAAAATTTGACTCACTGATAAGAAAATTTGACCGATTTTCATGAACGGCGCAGGCACAAAAGTCAGTCTTCCTCGAACTCTCAAAAACGTAAGATGTGTGTAGTTCCAGAGTGAACAGTTTGTTATGACCAATTTCTAAAGTTATAATTTTCAATAAGAAATATTATTCATTAAAAATTAAATACATTTCAACAAATAAAGACTAAAAAATAATCCGTCAATATCATAATAATTCAAACTTGTAAACATTTGCTATTACAAATTCTCCTAATAAGTTCTTTTAAATTGATTTTTAATTTATGTGTTATGTATTTGTGTCCTCTATCAACAGAATAATGTTTACCAAAATAGCCAAATATTAAAAAGTAGATGTTATTTCTTTACTCACAAAGAAAATTAATTTGTATTTTGTATATAGAATGGTTGCATCCAATTTACTAAATGTCGATGAGGTGATTATTCATTTTCTTTATAGCATGTAAGTTTTAGGAATAAGTTTTAGAATAAATAGAAAAATTGTAATAAGTTTAAGAATTTATGATTGGTAGTTGAACCTTTTTTGGTTTGTTATTGGTTAAAATTAGAAAAGCGATATCAAGAAAAAGATTGTACAATTTAATTTTTGGGGTTGTTGTTAACGAGAGCTCATGACGAGTAGATAAAAATGTTCATGCCGAAAACAATAAGATTTGCATTATATGTTGTGTGTAAAATATTAATTTTACCAATATAATGGTATTAAAAAAGGGTTACTTTTTTATACAATTGAATGGATACTAGACCTCATGATTGAGGATTCACGTTATCTTATCAGTAGTTAAGTGCTATAAAATGTGTTTTTGTTCGAACATAAAAAAGTTAATAATGAATAAATTTTTGTGAATTATTGTTGTAATTTTCAAGTTGGTGTTGGACACCCTGATCAGTTATAATAAAAATAAAATAAACTTGTTACAATTATGTGGTGTTTTAATGACGATTGCCTTTTTAAATAAAGTTGGACACCCCTGTAATCTCCGTAAGAATCATGCTCAACAAAAAGGTTATTTATTATCGATTACCTGAAGAAGGACATCATAACAAGTTCAATTCAAAAACATCCAAGTATCCAAGACTCCAAATATTTGTTATAAAGTTTGATGTTAGATAATAAAAATGGCTACCGAGTCAATGAAGACGCCTACAAACAAAATGTGTTTAAATTCGACTCACAATAAATATCATGGAAGCAAATAATAACAAAACAGCTTACCAGCATTTCAATTAATCAATTCTAAATGATTAACGACTCCTTTTCGTGTATCAACACCGTGCGAATCACAATAAGGCAGCAACAACAGAACACCGCAATCAACAGTCATCAGCTGATCAGCATGGTTCGACAAGTGTGTGTTAGTGAGTTGGTGTTCTGCGCAACTTTTATATAAGTCGGATACACAAACAAATTTAAAGGTATTTGAAAGATTTTTATTAACTTTTTGTAAATTGTTATTATAACTTTTTCTACGCCACAAGAAGATTTTTTTTTTGAACTACATTTTTGATTTATTTGATATTAAACATTGTCATTTCCTCAGATAAAAAAACTTATCTGAACTTTGTGTTCGCATGCGATTTGATTATTTTTGATAAATATAAAACCATTTTCGATTTAATACAATCTTTTATTCATCGATTCAATTCAACAACAGTAAGCATATCAATTTTTAAAAGATCATAACAACAAAACCGAATTAGTTTATCTTCGAATATCATAACATCAACAAATTATCAATCTACAAAATATTTACTGAATTACAACGAGCATCCCTTAATTGAGTTTAACCTGAGTCCACCACACCTTGAGTGAATCTCCACGATTGAGCTAGATAAAAGGGACAAGGATCGTGAATTTCTTGAGAAATTGCACCCCTGGAAACTTCATTTCTCAATTTTATAAATTTGCTTTTATTTAAAAAAAAGCTGGCGCTCAACACAAACCCGGGGTGTGCAAAATTCGATAGAGATTACACAGCAGTATGTTGCTCGGAGCTTCATTTCCTTCAAGAATATGATTTATTAGCAAGGAAAACATATCGGATTAAGCTTCTTTATATAATTTACAGCATTCGCCAGCATTTCAAGAATACTCTGAAATGCTTCCAAAAATTCATCGATTTGGTCGATAAATATCCAAGATGGCAAACTTAGTTGCGTTTCCTAGAAATGAAAAGTATTAATAATCAACTCAACTCTCAAATATCCGAGGATTATATAATTTAAAATTACTTACCGGAACACAATTTAGTTGAATAACACAGTTAGAAAGTCAAATTTGGATAATTTCTATAAGAACAAGTCAATCCAAAGAGGAGAAGATCCAGAGCGTCGTATCAACAGAAACATCTGATCGTGGAAGTGTCTCATAGTGCGCTTGTGTTTATCAAGGTAGTGTTTTTCTACGCAGACTTATATAAAAGTCCGGATTATTAAATTATAAGGTACTGATAAAATATTTTTTTTATTAAAATTTATGATTGAACTTAATTCTTGATTTTTGATTATTGTAAAACATTCTGGTGATGGATATGATATCTCCATAAATTTGTTAAATTGATTATTTGCGCTTTGCGATATTATTAAATATAAATATCATTTCTAAATTAATGCAATCTTTTATTATTATTATCAAACATTTACAGGTCAGTATTCTAAATTTAAACGATAAAAATATAGTTAAAGATGTATCAGTACTGAACGAATTCAACACAGGTAGCGACCATAGAATGGTTAGGTCAAAGATTGAACTTAACACAAAACTTGAGAGAGCTAACCTAATGAGAAGAACGAGAGTGCTATTCGACGGAAAACAGATTAGAAGTAAAAGAAACGAATACCAACACGAACTTGAATATATAATGGGAAGAGACCGAGATTTAGCTGAGGGAAATATAGATGAAATAAACGAGAAAGTGGTCAAGGCAATGAAAATGGCGGGACAAAAGATAGTAGAAAGGAAAAGAAACAATAAAGAGAAATGGAGTGAAAGAACCAAGAAACTATTTGAAAACGGAGAGATTTGTTGAGAAATGATAAAAGAACCACAAGAGAATACGCAGAAACAAATAAAACCCTGAAAAAATCTATAAAGGAAGACAAGAGAAGACGGTTAGAAGAGGAAATAGAGAGAGTGATAGAGGAAGGTAAAAACATAAAGAGTGTAAGACGATCCTTAGGAAGAGAACAAATAACCGAAATTAAAAACGGAAAAAATGTTTTAATTAAAGATAAAAGCAAGATTCTGCAAGCTGTGGAGGAATTCTATCAAGACCTATATGAACAAAAACATGAAAAACCGAGAGAGATCGATGAAGAACTAAAAATAAACGTAATGAATATAGGCTCCGAAGACATACCAGATATAGACGAAGAAGAGATATTGGCGGCACTACATCATGCGAAGAACAATAAGGCACCTGGACCTGATGAGATCACAGCCGAATTAATGAAAGAAGGTGGAAGAGCAATACTAGAAAGTCTAAAGATCCTATTTAACAAATGTCTACATGAGAGAAGAATCCCACAAGAATGGAATACATCAATAACAGTACTATTTTATAAAAAAGGAGATAAGAGCAATCTTGACAACTACCGACCTATATCATTGCTATCACAAATATACAAAACATTGACCAGAATTATAATGGATAGGCTTGAAAAGAAATTAGAATTTTATCAACCCATAGAACAGGCGGGATTCCGAAAGGGTTTTAGTACATCCGATCATTTACTCACAATCAGGACACTAATAGAAAAGTCAACAGAATATAGATTCCCACTTTATCTAGCCTTCATAGACTACAGAAAAGCCTTTGATACTATTGAACTGTGGGCGGTGTTAAAGGCACTCCAGAATAGCAGAGTAGATCACAGATATGCACAGTTAATTCAGTCTATATACGACAACGCTCGAATGACAATCCAGCTATACGATAACACCCAGCCCATCCAGATCCAGATTAAACGAGGAGTAAGACAAGGAGATAGCATGAGTCCTAGATTATTTATAACAACATTAGAAGACGTGTTTAAGAAAGTAAAATGGGACCAGAAAGGAATTAATGTTAATGGGAAAAGGCTGAATCACCTGAGATACGCAGACGATGTGGTACTGATAGCTGGAAGCTTTGACGAGATACAGGCGATGATACACGAGTTGGATATTCATTCACAAAAAATAGGATTAAATATGAACATACAAAAGACAAAGGTAATGACCAACCAAGAAGACAGCAGAAAGATAGTAGTAAATAATATCGAACTAGAAAATGTGGACAAATACATATATCTGGGTCAGATGGTAAAATGCGGAAAACAAAATCAAACCGCAGAAATTGACAGAAGAATAAGGCAAGCTTGGTCAGCTTTCGGAAAACAAAGCCAAATACTGAAAAACAAAAAGATACCTTTAATCTTGCGACGAAATGTACACAACCAATGCGTGTTACCTGTTATGACATACGGTGCTCAGACCTGGACCCTGACACAAAATATCGTCGACAAACTAGCCAAGGCACAGCGTGCTATGGAAAGACAAATGCTACACATAAAGCTCCAAGACAGAGTACGAAATGAACACCTTAGAGAAAAAACAAAATTGATCGACGTAATAGAGCAAACGGCATCGTTGAAATGGAGGTGGGCTGGCCATATAATGAGAACGACGGACGGACGATGGAACAGAGAGATACAACAATGGAGACCATGGACGGACAAAAGGGGAAGAGGACGCCCACAGATGCGATGGTCAGATGATTTGAAGAGGATTGCCGGGTTTTCCTGGATGAGACTGACGGCGGACCGCAACGCCTGGAGACGGAAAGGGGAGGCCTATGTCCAACACTGGATTAGTAAAGGCTGATAAAGAAAGAAAAGATTCTAAATTTTAAAGATCATTCAAATAAAGAAGTGGATCATTTATCTGTTAAAGACAATTAAGCATTTTTATTCAAAGTCAATAAACATTTTTTTATCATTTAAAAATAAAACTTCTCAACTTAATAAGCTACATCCCCTAATTTATCTTAATACCTGCAATACTCTGAGAGAGCCTTAGACTGAGCTAAACAAGAGGGACAAAGTGGTGAGCTCTCTAATTAAATTTTAGCACGCGAATTTAACATTTACATTTTTTTTATTTTTCATTCATTTGAATGTGGCGCCCAACTTAAACGACGTGTCTAATTTTAATATAAGGGAGGTCATAGCAATATATTGCTGTGAACTGACGTAGCCTCACGTTGGGCTAGCCAAAATTGCTGTGAAGGCCTTTGCCTCCCCGGAGCTAAACGTTTTAATGTTAATACCTTGTACGAGTATACGTAAAAGTACCTCGTCAATAGAAATGTAAGCAAATTATTCTTGACAAATACAAATAAAATAAATTGATGCCTCGGCTTGACTAGTTCGGATAGCACAGACCTACCTTTTCCCACGCTGGGTTCCTTCCTTAGCCAAATCTCAAATCTGAAATGCAATATTGTGGCTTTTGGAATGATCATACACAAATTATGCTCCGTTGATACAGCAAATCGTTTTTTTATTATGAATTTCAAATTGTAAATAATTATAGTTAATAAAATTCTTATCTCTAATAACAAAGATCTTAATTCTATAATAAACCTAAACGTTTTTCCCGCACGTGTGAAGTTAATCGTCAATTTGCACAAAATTTTTATGTTTTTAATAATTTTGAATGGGACGGTACCTTTTATCTGGTGTAATTCTGTTTGTTTGGTTCATATACCATGAAATTATGCAGTGGTATTCGTTCGATGACCTTCAAGGGTGCGATCTCTCTGGATTGAATTTCCTCGTGGTAGTTTATGGTTGTATCGTGACCAAAGTTTTCGTTCAATATAATAGTGAATCTTCTCAATTTTGCACAGATTTTCACTTTTTAAAATACGTAAGTATAATGTTCTTTCAATTACTAACTTTTTATTCACTTTCTTAATCAAATTTTATTATATTTTTAACTTTTTAGCTGGACGCACAAAAATTTGCCACCATATATTTTATTAAGCAATCAACAACCTCTTTCAATTGTTTTTACCATAGCTACTGGTATTTTCAAGGCACTTCTGATTTCGTTTTATTTGTCGATATAAAAATCAATATATTTGACGTAAAATTTCCAGGTTCGTACTTAGCCCAAAATAATTTGTAAAATTTTTAATGAATTTTTATGTTTCAGATTTATTTTGAAGTATTAACATCTCCTGTGGTCTTCCGGTAAACTTTTGAAGAAAATGTTTTTCGCATTCGTGGTACATTGAGTTTACGGCGCACTCCGACACGTATAAATATTTTGTTATTTTAAAAGTTCTACGTTTTAACATATTTTTATAACTAATACCTTGAACAAATTGTTTTTGATTTCAAATTACATTTTTATATATCACTACTTAAATTAATTTACAATTTTAACAAACCTTTAATTTAAAAACAGAATTAAAACGTTGCATTTGAATTTACCTTGTTTTCTCATTCCGTGACCTTTTTCTCCATTAGATTTATGACGTTAAAACAATTCTTTGGTGTCGGATAAAACCCTTTCGTTTGAACAAATAAGTCTCGTGCTACCTTTGTTAATAAATTAAAAACTTTGATTCAAAACGTGATCATTTCTATTGACGTGGTATTGGTACACTGCAATATATATATGTATTATGTACATATTTCTTATCAAACGTTACTTTTATATGTTATCTGAATAACTCTTTGCTATCTTTGTGTAAATATGAGAGCAATGTATCAATTGGTTAAAACAGAGTTGTCTATTTTAAATGCATTATATTTAGAGCATTAGGATCTTAACCTCGATAATCGCAACAGATTTGATGAATTACAGATGGAATTACTCCTTTCTTAAATTCAAGTTCAATAAATTAAAAACAAATAGAATTGAAAGTACTGGCACAACTACTTAGGCAAGTAACAGTATAAAAAAACCACAGAACTAAAAAAACTGCTTAAAGTAAATGGATCTTTGTGTGGCGTTTTGTTTAACCTTAAAAGTAGCCCTCACAGGTCGAATTCAGCATCATTTGTTTGCTGATAAGCATAGTCCCAAAAAAGTTGGCATTCATCGTTCTATCCGTACGGGTTTTATCAATGTAATAATTGCCATACCATAAATAATTAGTGGTAATTAGCAGTGGCGTACCTAGACCACTTGGGGCCCGGGGCGGATTTATTTTGTAGGCCCCCCCTCACCCTCAAAAAAAGGTCATTTATCACTTTTTAATGTGGCTAGCCTTTTTTTTTTGCCTTAATCTAACCGTCTTCCATAAGCTATTGCCCTGTGCAGAGAAATAATAGATAGAATAAGGGAACAAACTCGTGCAGTCCGAGGTCATCAATTATCATTACTGTTAAAAATGTTAAACTGATAAAAAGTTTTATCGTAAGAGCCCGAATTCGAACAATTGAATCTACGACGTTCAGCATGACGCAACGCAGCTCCGAAACCGACGCTCTCTGAACGACTGAGCCACGAACGAGCTCGCTCACTTGAGAAACATGGAATTATTTATTTTTGGGTGGGGCCCCCTTAGTAAAGGGGCCCGGGGCAGACCGCCCCCCCCCCCTCCCCCCCCTAGGTACGCCACTGGTAATTAGTGTATTATTACTTTGGGACTTTAATTGTAATAAATTAATAAATTACATTTGTTGTAATATTTGCCCTATCTTCACAACGAGGAAATTAAGGATTAAGTGTTCCACTTTTCCCTAATGCCCAAAAATTATTATTTCGACATTATTAATATAATACAAAATGTTAATAGATATTATTTTTATATCATATTTATTAACAGATTGGAATAAGGAGTCGCGTCTGATATCACTTCCATATGTGTACCACTGTTAAACATTTACATGATGACTCCTATGAAGCCACTTATTTTGAAAATTATTGAGATTTGAGAGTAATGTAAATATGTGCTTGTTAATACATTTAATTTAATTTTTATAAAATTCTCTACGCAGCAATAAGGTATTTCTATGGATTAAATTTTAAAATAAATCAAATCTTCTTCTTCATATTATAGGACAATGTCCTGTTTTTTCCATACTGCTCTCGTACTTCTTTAGAGGTTATCATCCTGTTTGACGATGACGTCCAACTTTCGTACCATCTCTTATGTGGTCTACCGAATAGTCTCCTATAGTCTCTGGCTTTTGAGTTTGCACCACTCTGGCAAGTCTTCCTTCTCCTATTCTCTCATCATGGTATCTCCAACGTCGTTGCCTATCTCTGGTCCATCTGACCACATCCTGTATGTTGCATGTCTTGCGGATTCTTTCACTTCTGACCCTGTTGCGAAGACTGGAATTGGTGACGGCTCGTAAAGTTTTCATTTCAGTTGTTCTTGCCACTTGCTTGATTTTGGATGTATCGGCTCTTGGTTCTGCTGCATAATTTATGTTAAGATTGGTCTTACGCAGGTCTAATATTCGAACTTTACTTTCTATATTCATATTTTTGCTTTTTGCCATATGAAATCACGAAGACAGCCTGAGACCACAGCCGCTTTTGTTGTTTGCATTTTTACTTAATGAGCGGTGTTATTGATGTCTGCATGCTTGTTCAATTATTTTTTCATTGATTTCCAATTTACAACGTACCGGGTTTTCTGGGTGAAGACTTATTGCATATTAAGCTCTTTTGCACATATGTTCATTTTATGTAGCGAACGTTGCAGATCATCTTCGTTTTCTGCTGTTACGATGATGTCATCGGCATAGCATATGATTTGTATTTTGCTGTTTTCCAATATTGGTGATTTTGACAGCGTTAACAATTTGGTCCATAATTATATGTTAAAGAAAGCAGGGCTTAAGCTATCACCTTGTCTAATGCCAAGGTGGAATTTCGTCCTTTAACTCTGGAATCGTTTAGGGGTCATTGGCATACACCTTTTGCTTCACATAACCCCAAAGAAAAAATGCAACGGCGCGATATTACACGATATGTATGACTCGAACCAACAGGATGCAACGCGTCTTATACCATAACTATTCAATTTTCTCAATAGGAGTTCATACTGAACACAATCGAAAGAATAATGGAGGTCACAAAAGACACCAATTACCTTTTTTGTTCTCATAAAATGCCAGAGTCTGATTATAAAAATCCATTATAACAGTTGTGACGGATCTACGCTTTAGAAACCTTTGTTGGGAGTGGGCTCACATTATGTTTGTTGTCATTTGTTGCAAAGAAAGAATTCTTCTTCTTCATCAGCTCGATAATGTTCTTTCAAACATCCAATCAGTCCACTTCTGGACTATAGCCTCTCCCCCATGAGAGGGAGGTTATCAAGTCATATCATACCGCGCTGGCCAAGTGCGGGTTGATAGGGGAGCAGCCAGCGGCGTTCTTTTTTAAATTTGGCACCACGCGGTCACCCATTTAAGTGTAAACTACGAGCAACCTTGCTGGACTCTCGTTATCTATTGACCACAGGCATTTTCATTGCGCTGCGTCGCTGCTCAGAAGAAAGAATTAGGTACTTGCCGTTAAAATAAATTTTAATTATTATATAGACGGATGAATGAACGGACGGACACGGAGCCAGATCATAAGACTGCACTGTGTATATGATAGAAACCTAAAATTATAAATTTGCATTACCTTTATTATCTTCTGTGAAAGAATCCAAATTGATCTTTCTTGACTGGTCACAGTGGTGGTTCCCCATTAAAGCTAGTAATTGATAAATTAAAACTAATGTCCGAATCTTTTTTCGAGTTCTAATGATAATGGTCGAATAATTGAATTTAATTAAGCTTAAACTTCGTGCCCCCGATGTAACGGGGACACCATATAAGGCATCATTTTATCGTTATCATTTGATATGAACACATTGTATGAGATACAGTTTGTAGCTAGTGACCTATCTTAGGTCAATGTCACTCATTTATATTATATTGCTGCAGAATACCGGGCCTCAAAAAAGCGTATTTTAAAAATTATAATTATGTTATTAAAGTAATTTAATATTATGAAATTATAAAGCAGACAAGTTATTTATTAAATAAATATTTATCGTTGTGAACTGATATCATATGATTGAAATATGTACTTCAATAAATCAAAAAATGCTAATTTTCTAGCTGTTTATATAGGGTGTTAAAAAATGAGGAACCAAATTTTAAAATTAAGTGCATAGAACTTATAGAAATAAATCAAACAGCAGCATTAGGATTGCTGATTTTATACCACCTTTTTTCAACACCCTGTATGCCTTTGTAATGCAATAAGTAGACGGTTAATAACCTTCTAGAATGATATTATTTAAAAAAAGAAAGAAAACGCAATTCGGTGCCCGATCAGATAATCCCAAGTGATACTACGCCTTCGAATACATCTAGACAAAAGGACTAGTAGATATACTTAGTAATATCACTAATAAATATATAATAAACAACTTGGAATTGAAAAAATGCACTGGATGATTAAGAATAGAAGATAAACTCCGTACATATTACTATTAGGCCAGTCGACAAGTGTTTTATTGTGTAAAAAATGTGAACAAGCTGGAATAAATTTTATTATCTTTATTAGGGCCTCTAAATTGCACCCTCTAGCGAATCCTAATTTCGCCGCTATAGAGGAACAGCCCACGCGAAGAATGACATCTGAAAAATATCGAGTGACTGAAAATAAAGTAGAATAAATTATCTAGAGAAAAGATCTTATACCTACCCTTTTCTGGTTAATTGAGGGGTTATGGAGGTACAGCTATCAGAACTCTCGGAATATATCTAAAAGTCTTTATTCAATGGGAAGCGGCTCTTAGGATATCCTCTACAATCTACATATCATCGGTTCCCAAAGTGGTCCAGGTGGACCCCCAGGGGTCCATAGGAGACCACACGGGGGTCCACGTAGACGTGAAAAGAAAACAGGGGTTCACAAGTTGTAAGTGGGGGTCATTTTATGACCCCCACTTACACTTGCGGATTTAGCCGGATTTGTATTTTTACATTTTAAATAGTAAAACTTTGAAAGTGGTCCACGAGCAAAAAAAGTTTGGGAACCATTGCTCTACATGCATGATGTACTTATTTTATTTCAGTCATACTGTTTACTTACCATTCTAAATTAAATCAACTATAAAGAGTTTGCAAATATTCACGGTTAATAAAACATTAAGTGCACATTTATTAAAAAATAAATTACTACTTAATTATTGTAATAAAAAAAAATTGTTCCAATTTAAAAACTGCGGTTTATTTAAATAATTTATAAAAATAGAGGAATAATAATGAAATTTGAAGTAATAACAATTTCTATTCAACTAAAGACTAAACCAAGTGGTCATGATAACAATTTTTACAAACAATTCAAAATTTCTACCTGTGTAGGTACGTAATATTTACATGGAATTAAATCATGAAATTGAATTAATACTAATTAACTGAATGAGATCAAATAATTAAAAAAAGATTATGTACACAAATTAGACTGTTATACTTTATGCTTAAAATGAATTATATTCATCAAATTTAACATTAATCGTCTATACCAGCAGAGGTAATAGAAAACTCGGCTTCACTTTTAGGTAAACTTGGGCTATCGAATATTTTAGCCATTCGTTTATCATCTTCACCAGTTTTATGTAAAGCAATGCGAACAGTAGAAGCGTGAGCTAAAACGTGCCCACCGACAGGTCTTTGTACTTCTACAAATTCATTACTACGTGAAAACTCAGATGTTACTTGATTAGTAATAAAGATGGCAATGTTATATTCTTCGCTCAATTTTTTTAAGCGTGACATAAACTGACCAATGTTTCTTTGCCGAGCGTTAATTTCTCCTACCCCAGAATAATCGACGCGAAACAGCGCCATCACAGAATCCACAATCAGCAACTTAAAAAGTCCAGCATCTTCATGTAACATGGTAGACACATTATTAAGAAGTTGGCATTGATGTTCTGAAGTATAAGCTCTGCTGTACATTATATTACCCAATACACTCGACACATCTAAATTATATCTATCAGCAATTTCTTGAAACTTTTCAGGTCGACTACAAAGAAAAACAAAATTAATTTCTTTATTTTTTCCAGATATGTAAATTGGTTTATAATAGAGTGAGGCAGACCGCCTGTATCAGGCATTATTAATGGAATTATTCCTGAAAAAGGATGAGGGTGGGGGCAATAACTTTTATATTTCCTACTAAACTTGCTTATTTTTGAAAAACCTTTTCAACGGTACCATTTTAAAAGTCTGGAGTTTTCACCATTTTGGAGCAAACTTTTCAAGATGCCAACATTTCTGGGGAATGGCAGCAGTAACACCATTGGATTCTTCAACTAGGTTTTCGCGATCAAAATTTTTGGTCTGTATTTATTTGGTCAGTATTTCAAATAATTTTTGGTCAGTATTTTAAATGGATGGTCAGTATTTTAAACAAATGATCAGTATTTTAAATAAATGGTCAGTATTACATGGTCAGTAAAGAAAACTGTCAGTATTTTAAATAAATGGTCAGTATTTTAAATAATTGGTAAGTATTTTAAATAAATGGTGAGTATTTTAAATGATATCTATGGTCAATATCTAAATATATAAAACAGCTTGTCTGCGTGTTTGTTTGCGTGTTTGTTTGTTCGCTATACGTTCCTAGACCCTTGGACCGATCTCAACCAAATTTTGCACAGTTATTCTGTAGGTCCAGGCGCAACTATTCGTGCATAAATGGAGAAGAAATTCACGCGGGGAGCAAAGTTATTCGCGTTTTTCGATTTTTTATTAACCCAGTTAACAAGCCCTTACTTACTTACAGGGCCGGGCTGGCCTGAACGTTCCTACACCCTTGGACCGATCTCAACCAAATTTTGCACAGTTATTTTGTAGGTCCAGGCGCAACTATTCGTGCATAAATGGAGAAAAAATTCGAGCGGGGAAAAATGTTATTCGCTTTTTTCGATAAATCAAATCACAAGTCTTGAAAACAAAAAATTTAATTTATCAAAAATCGAAATATTCTTACATACTGTCAGTGATTCAAAACACTGTCAACAGACATACTGTCAGTGATTCAAAACACTGCCAACAGATGGCGGGATGGCGGCTTTAATTCAAAAATGAAAACCACTAACAAATTAATATATTAGAATTTAGTAATTTCAACGCTCAAAATAATACAAATAATTACAAAATCCGTTGACGGCGAAATATTTGAGATGGGGGTTCGGGGGCGACGGAGAGAGAGCAAAAACCATCTCTTCCGACTTCCCAAAAACGAAGAATTTTAAAATTGCGTTTTTTTGAAAACTATGGCCTTCAGGGATCTATTAAGGTTCGCTCTGTGAGGTCGAAGGCCGAACAACTATGGCCTTCACGGATCTATTATGGTCCGCCCTGTGAGGCCGAAAGCCGAACAACTATGGCCTTCACGGATCTATTATGGTCCGCCCTGTGAGGCCGATGGCCGAACAACTATGGCCTTCACAGATCTATTATGGTCCGCCCTGTGAGGCCGAAGGCCGAACAACTATGGCCTTCGCGGATCTATTATGGTCCTCCCCCTGTGAGGCCGAAGGCCGAACAACTATGGCCTTCTCGGATCTATTCTGGGTCTAGATGGCTAAGGACGGCGAATGCCGCCCGTGCCAGCTAGTTTTAAATAAATGGTCAATATTTTAAACATATCAGTATATACAGGGTGGCCCAAAACAATCGGAATGGTTTGAATGCTTAATAACTTTTTTATTTCAGGGTTAGTTTTTTATTTTTTTTTTCAGAATTTCGTAATGCAGACTTTTGGAATTTGAAATGGAACGGTACACGTTCACCGGATTTAACCGCTCCCGCATGGGCGCCCATGTAGCTAAATTCAGGGGAGTGCAAGTGCGAAGTTTAAAAAAATCATACAATTTTATTGCACATAAATTATAACATTCCGGGGGGGGGGGGGGGCTTATGGGCGCCCATACGCTCCCGACTGTTTCCTTTGAGGTTATTTGAAAGAAGGAGTGTACGTCAATAAGCCAGCGACCATACCCGAGCTGAAAAACAACATTCGTAATGAAATCCGAGCCATAACACCAGAAATTTTACGAAAAGTTATGGAAAATGTATGGAAAGAATATGAATGTGCGAAACAGAAAATGGCCACCAATTGCGAGATATCACTTTTTCATGTCTAAGCCGAAACTTTTACCCATTTACGTACTGTATTTATAAAAAAATTAACCTTGAAATAAAAAAGTTATTAAGCATTCAAACCATAACGATCGTTTTGCGCCGCCACCCTATATAATAATAAAATTTAAAATGAAATAAAAAAATTTTCATGTTGGTATTTGTTTTTTTAAGATAGTTTGTAGGTATACAAATTAATATTTTTCTATAATGAGTATTTTACATTTTTTCAATCCTTTAATGCAATGGCAACAAAAAAAAATCTGATGTGACAACACATTACTTTCCCATTTAGTAGATTCCACTTTATATTATATTAAATATTAATAAAACAGATGTTAACACAAAACAATTTTTAACTCGATAAAATACACAAATTACTTTGAGATATCAAAGTTACGAAATTTAATTTGTAATTTAACATGGTAACTCATATTTTTTAAAAGCACTTATTTTATATTTTCATTTTAACAATAATTATATAACATGTTTGCATTGAAAAATTTTTAAAATTGACATTTTCCAAAAAAAATTAGAAATTTGCGGAATGCCGTGCCGTCTATATGCAATAAAATTTTAACTATGGGCGTAATGACGTCAGAATTAATTTTTTATAAGTAATTAAAAAATTCGTTTGGTATTAACTACATAATATGGTAATAAAAGTAAGTTAAAATATTAAATTATAGTAATGAACAATACAAATCACTTTGACAGATCAAAATTATCCAAGGCAAACCATATTTATTTAAATAGCCCTTATTTTATTTTTGCATTTTAACAATAATTTAAGAGGGAAATATCAAGTGTGGGGTATCAAAAGATGCGGAAAAATAATCTCTTTCGATTGATATGATTTTCAATCCCATATGTTCCACCGGCAAGCGGCAATGCTCTTTAACAATTTTCATTCCCCTAAAAAAGGGGTTAAAAATGGACGGTTTTCAACCAAAATCTAATCAGCTCTTTAGACAGCTACTTCAAACTAGTGTATAAAATTTCAACTCAATCGGTGCACGCGTTTGTCTGAAAACGTTGACGAGAAAATCACCACACATCACACTTCATACTTCATACATCACACTTCATACTTCATACATCACACACACATCCGGACATCATTCCAAAATTGGTCTTAAACAATTCGTATGGGCTCATAGACCATGGGAAAAATGCTAACTCAAAATTTTTTTTTAACTCGATAACAATACTTTCCTTTACTACGTAAATGGGAAAGTAATATAGACAACTATACATCTGACGATGATGAGACAACGAAGCAATTGATTCAATTTCTAACAAAATTCGAAAAAGGAAAAGACAACGTATCTGGGCGAAAACTTCTACATATTATAATAACAAAGAAGTTGCAATAAATGCAGTAACTGCAGAAGATGTTTGGAGTTTCCATTATCGAAATAATACTGCAGATGGTGTTAAAGCTTATTATCGGTGCAACAAAGTAAAACGAAGGGAAGAACAATGCAATGCTGAATTATATTTATTGTATAACAATAAAAGCGAAAGTGTAATTATGTTCAGATCCGATAAAGAACATTCTCATGAAAGGTTAGATCAACAAACAATAAAACTTTCAAATGAAATGAAAGAAGAAATTCAAAATCTATTTCATTTAAAAGTGAAACCCAAAAAGATGTTGGAAATTCTAAATGAAAAAGGTTTAAAACCTAAAAACAAAATGCAGCTAAGTAATTATTTAATCCAACTAAGAAAGAAACATTATGAACCAGCTGGAATAAGTTTTGGTGAATTTGAACAGTGGTGTTTGCATCATAATAATTTGCCTGAGTCTGATGATTTGCCTTTTGTGATACCACATCAAGTTAAATACCGTGACGAATTAAATGACGAAGAGGAACAAGAAGATGACGCTGGCACTGGCTCAAGTTTCAGAATTTTAATTTCAACCAAACGTTTACTTAAAAACTACCAAATCTAACAAAATTCACACCGATGCCACTTACAAACTTATATGGGAAGGTATGCCTGTTATACTTGTTGGAACGACAGATTTTGATCGTCACTTCCATCCGATTGGCATGGCAGTTTGTTCAAATGAAAAAACTGGAGATTTTAAATTCATTTTTCAGTCAATTAAGATAAAGCTGTACCTTTATTTATCAAGAAATGGCTTCAAAAAAGGCAAACAGAATTTGTTGAATACATGAAGCTGCAATGGTTCACATCCCATCAAAATTGGTATGAGTGTATTGCGCATCATACTCCTTCTACAAACAATGCATTGGAGTTTTTCAATTTAGTGATAAAAAAAGAAGATACATTTCGTGCAAGGTTACCTCTGTCAAGATTTCTTGAATTAACCATTAAAACAGTAGAGAAGTGGTCAAAAGAATATTCCAGTGGAAGTCGAGTATTCAAAACTACGACAACAGTCGAATTACACCAATAGACGAATGGTTATCAATGGGCAAAAGCAAACGTCAAAATTTCATCAATGACATGCGAAAATTCAGTTAAATATTTTTGTCCATCCAATGAAGAACCTACTGTTACAGAAGAGGAAATTCAAACCGTATCAGAAATGCGCTGGAACACTTTTGATCAATTCAAACGAAGAGCATTCAAAGTGTGGTTTGTGAATCTCCCAAAACAAACAGAAAACTGGATGCATGGCCGCTGCACTTGTCCAGGTTTAAAATATGTCAAACCTCCTCCAGCAGCTAAACAAATACCTATAGGTGAAAAGCGTTCAAGGGGAAGGCCAAAATTAGCTACTAAAGCTCTTCTAGTGGATTAATTATAATTATATTTTATTCGCATTTTTTTTTTAATTGTGATAAATTAAATAAAATTTTTATAATAATTATTTGGATTTCTAATTTTATATTAAAAATGGTCACTGACAAAAACAATTAACTAACCAATAAAGTATACTAACCAAAACTGCAACTTTATTATTTATACTGACCAAAATAACAAATTATAGAATTATACTGACCAAAATTCGATTTAATACTGACATTTAAATATTTATACTGACCAAAATATTATTATAAATATACTGACCATTTATTCTAAAAAATACTGACCATTTAATGAAAAAAATACTGACCAAAAAATTATTTAGTTGTCAAAATTTTTTCCCAGTCCTCCATCGAAACTTTTCATCCTAAGTCACAACCTGGATGTGGTTTTAATACCGGAAACCCATATTATCGACAAAAGCTATATACAGATCCAAAAGTACTCAATATAAAACATCCTGAAGGTCAGGCCCATGGAGAAACAGCTGTCATTATTAACAATAATATTAAACACCACGAGTTTGCCAAATGTAGCCAACGTAATCTCCAAGCAACAGCTGTACAGATCGAGACCTGGCGCGGTGTTAACTTGCCTAACTGGCAAGTATTATGGAAGAACATTTTGCATCCTTTTTGAGACTCTTGGTCACAGATCTGTGGCTGGGGGTGATTTTAATGGAAAGTACCTCCACTGGGATTCTAGATTGGTCACTCCACAGGGTAGACAACTTTACCGGGCAATATCAAAGAACAATCTCCAGCAATTATCCTCCGGGCATCCCAATTATTGACCAACAGACCAACACAAAATACCGGATGTTATAGACTTCTGCATTACCAAGTAGCTGGTACCTAAGTATTGAGAACTCCTTGAACTTCTCATCAGATCATTCACCACAAATGGTCACCGTGAAGTATCAAATAAGTAGAAAATCCCAACCACCAAGGCTATCCAACAGAAATACAAATTGGGAAGCATTCCGTAAAGGAAATTGATGAAGCGGTTGAACATCTAAGCACAGCAAAACAACAAGATTCCTGGACTGCTACTCCATCTAAGCAGACAACCGATGCCTGAAATCATTGTCCCGAGCATATCAAAAGCAAACTTGAATAAAAAAGAAGGTTGAGAAAACGCTAGCAGATAACTCATGTTCCAAGCATCCAAAAAGATGCTGAATGACAACAAAAACTAAGACATAAAAAAATTTCTAGAAAGTCTTTCACAAACGAAAGCTACTGAGTACTTTTTGTGGAAGGTTACAAAAAAAATTAAACCAACTCAAAATACATATCCATCTACTAGAGCTAAAGACGACAGTTGGGCCGAAAAAGACGAAAAAAAGTAAGCACTTTTATGAAACATTTTGGAGAGGTTTAATTTGAAACATTTAATTCCGAGTCATCAACTTGGGTTTCGACAGTAGTACTCGACCATTGAACAAGTACAAAAAGTAGTCAGGAAAGTTAAGGATGATTTGGAGAACAAGCTATATTACTCAGCGTTTGTTTTTAGATGTATCCCAGGCTTTCGATAAGATGTGGCACGATACCTGTCAGATAGACACTTCTTTGTCAAGTACGGTGATGTTTACTCCATCAAAAACACTACAAGCAATTTGTAATGCACCTAGGTAAGTCCCTAACTTCATTATTCATCGATTCCGTCTTAGCGTCCATCCAAACACCCTCATCGCAGATCTTCTCAGTGTCCCCCGTATTAACGGATTAATATATATTCATGGATATTAAATTAAAAAAAACCTCTACGACTAACCGTTTTTTAAAACAATGCGTGATACGGATGGTCTGCCTCACCTTGTGTATTATTCAAGCTTAACTTCCAAAAAAATTATTTTTATAATACTTACAAAGTATTTTCAGTATCGATAAACATAACTTTTCCTCCCGTGTACCCATCGGGGCCTGGAATTTGAGCTGTTACACACAAAGTGTGAGCAATTTGAGTTTTTCCAGTTCCAAACTCGCCAAAAACCTCTGAAATCGACATCGACTCGATACCTCCTCCCAGCAACTTACTAAAAAACACAAATAAAATAAATATAAATTAAAAAACAATTAGGACAAATACTTACTCTAAACTTTTGCTTCCAGTACTCAACTTAAAAATTTTTCTTCGTTGATCCATAACTTCTAATGCTGATGTAAATTCACAGCATGGAGTTTTAGAACACGCTTCTTGAATACATGTTACTATTTTCTCGTTAAACCCTTCGATTGCAAGAAGTTTCTTTTTTGTTGTCATTTGCACACCTTTGATGGTGTTAATACTAGCGGATTTAAGCTTGTTGATGTCATCAACTGAAATGCCACGATCGATCAACAGGCTAATATCCTGAAAATACTGTTCATCTTCCTCCTCGATGTCTCCAGCAGTTTCTTCGGAATTCAAGCTCGAAAGTTCTTAATATGGAATAAAAAGTAACAATTTAGAAACTAATTAAAAGTTTTATTATATCAATGAAGCATATAAATCAAAATGAAACAAAAAAAAAGTTAATTTTTACAACAAAACACAAAATTATTATTTTTATTAACTCAAACGGCTTACCTTCTTTTTCAACTACCTTCGCTTGCGCAAATGCCATCTTGGATATAAAAATACTCGAAAATGCGAAAACTTAAATTGAGTGTTTCTGTCCCAGCAAACTGTTTGAATACAGCGCGAACAATACAGCGGGAAACTTTAGAATGCGTAACCTTACTTGTAATTTGTATTGCTTCTATTTTATAACTACTTGTGTCACCTAATGAATTTTACTTTTACAGTTTTAATGTACGTTTTTCGGTGGTTGTACAAGAAGTAGTAACACAAACTGTCATAAATATCAAAATAAATAAATGAGCATCGAACATTTTCATACTCAAGAAACAATTTAGAATTTTGTCGTCGATCACCGTTCCCACTCGCGAACACACAATCGTTAACCAATCATAGACCGGGTAGCCTTTACTAACAAATGTCGCCAAAATTCAAAATGGTTAAAGAATCAAAGATCGATGTACTATTTTAAAGATGAAGTTAAGATTTTAGTGGTGTTAAATGTTGAATTATATAATTCTAAATTTGTCATTGTTTTTTTGTAGTACATCTTATTTACCGACTGGAATTTATCAGTGTTTTAAAAAGAAACTCCCATATGGTCTAGTGGCTAGGATACCTGGCTCTCACCCAGGAGGCTCGGGTTCGATTCCCGGTATGGGAAATTTTTTTTTATGCATTCTTATATTTTTTAGTTATAAATTCATATAATTTCGAATATGTGTTACTATTTCTTGCTGAAATAATTTTAAATTGAAATAAATCAGGAGTCGATCAAATCGGAGCCATTCGACTATAGAGCAACCAACGGTGGGCAACCTCCGGCCCGCGGGCCAACTCCGGTCCGCGTAAAGTTCTAATCCGGCAATACGGCCCGCGAGATCTTTAGAAGAAATAATAAATAAATATTTTCAAAAACAAAAATTTTAAAGAAAAGGATTAGGTTAGTACCTAACATAAGGAAAAAGGAGAGATCTACAGTTTAATTTTCGATATAATTCGTCTTATTTAAATTAAATTAAAAAGTATTGTAAAAAGTAAATTGAAAAGTACAGTAGACCCTCCATGTACGCGAGTTCGATGTACGCGAATTCAGAATAACGCTAATTAGATTTTGATACCTGAATTTTTTGTACGCGAAGCAAAATTCCCTTTAACGCGAATTAAGTGTTCGCGTATTATTAAAATAACTAGCTGGCACAGTCGGCCTACCGGCCGCCTTTAGCCATCTAGACCGTGTCGGATGTGGTTGTTCGGCCTTCGGCCTCACTCCAAGGTTCTAAAGTAGCCTATGTTTTTCGTAGCGTTGTAAATAACTTCTACACCAAATTTGGTTAAGATTGGTCAAATAGAAACGTAAAGCACGTGCACGCGTATTTGCATTGTCGATCGGTTGACAGCTTGACAGCATTTGTTATTGTTTTTTAAGTTGATTTTGAGTAGCCTGCCTTCCTTAAAGGAATCTCGATAATCCATTCATGCGCGTCCCATCTTTGCGAATTTTTGCACTATTTCAATACAAAAACATGCGCAGGGACCTACATACTAACTGTGCCAAATTTGGTTCCGATCGGTCAAACGGTTTAGGAGTCTATAGGGAACATACATACATACATCCATTTTTAGGCTTCTATACAAAGTATAACAAGAAGCCTTATGATCTAGCTCCGTGTCCGTCTGTCTGTCCGTCCGTCTGTCCGTCCGTCTGTCCGTCTGTCTGTCCGCATAATTCAAAATCATACAGAGCGTTTCAAATCGTGTTGGAAATACTCTGTGTGTATAGAGGTCTAAGAACTGGGTAGCCAGTGCGCTACTTTTAGGCTTCTATACAAAGTACGATATAACAAGAAGCCTTATTTAGGCTTCTATACAAGGTATAGAAAGAAGCCTTATGGTCTGGCTTCGTGTCCGTCCGCATGTTTCAGAGCCAATCATAACGTTGATCAACTGATACGTTGTTATATTGTAAATACTTCGTCTATATAGTATTGCGTTAATCTGTTAATCCGTTGTTTCGATTCGCTAATGCAATTTACAAATACGCAAATGTTCGAAAGAAATTTACTAAGTTAAAGATATTTTCAAAGAGGTCTCCCTATATAAACTACTTGTTAGGCTTCTATACAAAGTATAGCAAGAACCCTTATGATCTGGCTCCGCGTCTGTCCGTCTGTCTGTCCGCATAATTCAAATCTAATCAGAACCTTCGAAATTGTGATTGTGACCGCAAAAATTTAATTAGTGCAGATTATCTGATATTACATTATAATAATATGGCGACCAAAAATAACAACTTTTTTTCAATGCAGACCAAATATAAGTTATATTTTATTTACATAATTTTTCACCTATATAGGAAATTTAAATACGTTGATACGATGATACGTTGATACGTTGATACGTTGATACGTTGATACGATGATACGTTGATACGTTGATCCGTTGATACGTTGATCTGTTGATACGTTGATTCCGTTTTATTGTAACCACAGCAGTGGCTTGATGTGATTGGTGAAGTTAAGTTGTAAATAAAAGAGAAAGATTAGGATTGATCGACCTTAAGAAATGGATCGTACATTACAGAGAAGTAAAGTTCCGGATGGAATGGAAAAGTTTGCTTATTATTGATTATATAGTAAATGATAAATACCAACCGCAAAAATATATTTAGTGCAGATTATCTATTTTCAATGCACACCAAATATAAGTTATATTTTATTTTCATAATTTTTCACCTATATAGAATTTAAATACGTTGATACGTTGATCTGTTGATAAGTTGATCTGTTGATACTGCTGTGTACTTTTAGGCTTCTATACAAAGTATAGCAAGATGCCTTATGATCTGGCTCCGTGTCTGTCCGTCCGTCTGTCTGTCTGTCCGTCCGCATAATTCAAAATCATATAGAGCGTTTCAAATCGTGTTTTACTTTGATGTGAAAAAATAATTTTAGGCTTCTATACAAAGTATAGCAAGAAGCCTTATGATCTGGCTCGGTGTCTGTCCGTCCGTCCGTCTGTCCGCATAATTCAAAATCATACAGAGCGTTTCAAATCGTGCTGGAAATACTCTGTGTGTATAGAGGTCTAAGAACTGGGTAGCCAGTGCGCTACTTTTAGGCTTCTGTACAAAGTATAACAAGAAGCCATATTTAGGCTTCTATGCAAGGTATAGAAAGAAGCCTTATGGTCTGGCTTCGTGTCGGTCCGCATGTTTCAGAGCCAATCATAACGTTGATCAACTGAAACGTTGTTATATTGTAAATACTTCGTCTATATAGTATTGCGTTAATCTGTTAATCCGTTGATTCGATTCGCTAATGCAATTTATTATTATTACAGGTTAGATGATGTTTTGTATTGATTTCATCAGAATCAAAATCGGAATCGGAAAAGTCGCTGCTAGAATAATTGCTTGAGCTGTTCATGTTTATAAATTAGTGGTACTTGCTATATCGATTCCTTTTCAAAAGTATTACCTAAATTTTAAATACAAAGTGTAACCTATATAGTAAATTGTTGATCCTTTGATACATTGATCCTTTGATACGTTGATACATTGATACGTTGATACATTGATACGTTGATACATTGATACGTTGATACGTTGATACGTTGATACGTTGATACATTGATTCGTTGATACATTGATACGTTGATACATTGATACGTTGATACATTGATACGTTGATACATTGATACGTTGATATATTGATACGTTGATACATTGATCCGCTGATCTGTTGATCTGTTGATCCGTTAATCTGTTTATCCATTTATTGCATTATCTGCTTATCCGTTATTTGTATTTTTATCTTTTGAACAATATATCCACACCGTTAAGAAATTGTATGTAAAATTACAATCATTAGCAACTTTGTGACCAATTTTTCTTCAGCATAGCACGAAATCATATCTTTCTTCAGTATTTATCACATCGAAAGTCAGCAATTATGGTACAATCTATATTACGAACGTAACTTATATACCATGCTTTAAAAATAATATTTTCGAAGCATGTTATATCACGTTACTTGGTTCGGACGATGCTATTTTAGGGTTTTGATATCATAGATATCAAAAAACTAATATTTTTTAATCAAAATCAAATTAATTAAAAAAAAATCTTGAAGCTGGTGTGTTATGGTAGTGTTATATCTACGAGGGCTGGGAAATCGAGTATTCGAATACTCGATTCTAGGTAATTTGTTCGACAGCGTTATGTGCGACAGAAATTTGTTTGAAAATGCCCTGTCGATTAAATGTTCAGTCGTACAAATGCTGAGTTGGACGAATTTCTCTCGAACAAATTACCAACTACGGCATATTCAAACATTAGAATATCCCACTAATATTTAAGTGTTTTACTAGGTTTAAGATGATAATTTCATTATTAATAATTAATTTTAATATTATTAATAATAATTATTAATTTAACATAAGCGGCCTGCCGGTGTCGCGAGTAAACAGTCGACTATTCCAGACGTGTTTTTGTTTTTCCAAGCAAAAATGTAATCACTAATCAGTGACATTTACAGCCGTATTCACCAAGCTCTGTTAAGTTGCTAACAGAGAGTCAAGTCAATAACAGTCTGTTAATGTGATATATTTGTATTCACCAATGACTGTTAGCAGTTACCAGTCTGTCAAGTCGTCTGATAAGTTAACAGAGCAATATTGGGCTGTCAACATAGGTAACAGACTGATAAGTAATATTTTTATGTGTCAATATTGTAGGTTATAATTATTATTGACATTTGTTTTTGGTATGTATTTAAGGTTAACTTTTTTCCGCGAAATCAGTTAAAGCTAGTTTTACACGGTTTTACCAACAAAAATTCTAGTTACTTTTAGGCTTCTATTCAAAGTATAACAAGAAGCCTTATGATCTGGCTCCGTGTCTGTCCGTCCGTCTGTCCGTCCGTCCGTCCTCATAATTCAAAATCATACAGAGCGTTTCAAATCGTGTTGGAAATACTCTGTGTGCATAGAGGTCTAAGAACTGGGTAGCCAGTGCGCTACTTTTAGGCTTCTATACAAAGTACGATATAACAAGAAGCCTTATTTAGGCTTCTATACAAGGTATAGAAAGAAGCCTTATGGTCTGGCTTCGTGTCCGTCCGCATGTTTCAGAGCCAATCATAACGTTGATCAACTGATACGTTGTTATATTTTAAATACTTCGTCTATATAGTATTACGTTAATCTGTTAATCCGGTGCTTCGATTCGCTAATGCAATTTATAAATACGCAAATGTTCGAAAGAAATTTACTAAGTTAAAGATATTTTCGAAGAGATCTCCCTATATAAACTACTTGTTTTACTTTGATGTGAAAAAATAATTTTTTATTGATGTGGTTAGTGAAGTTAAGTTATAAATAAAAGAGAAAGGAGAGGATTGGTCCACCTCAAAAAAAGGACCATACATTACAGAGAAGTAAAATTTCTAATAGAATGGAAAAGTTTGATTGTTATTACTTATATAGTAAATGATAATTACCAATCGCAAAAAATTTAATTGGTGCAGATTATCCGATTATGTGATGTTACATTATAAATGGCGATCAAAAATAACCAGATAATAACAACTTTCCACACCAGAAAGGTAGCTGTATAGAAGCCTATAAGAACTGCCGCTAAAGCGAGTTCCACCTTCCCAAGTAACATTTTTAGCCTGCAAATAGCCTGTAAATAGCCTGCACCTGACACAGGCCTGTGTCAGGCCTGCAATTTGTCTGTGCCTGCATTTAACCGGTAATTTAGCCTGCGTCAGGCCTGCCGTTGGGTTATTTATCTGGGCCTGTAATTAGCTAATAATTTAACCTGCGGCAGCCCTGCGTCAGGCCTGCCGTTGGGTTATTTATCTGGGCCTGTAATTAGCTAATAATTTAACCTGCGGCAGCCCTGCGGTTATGTTATTTATCTGTGCCTGCAATTTAGCTAATAATTTAACCTGCGGCAGCCCTGTCGTTAGGTTATTTATCTGTGCCTGCAATTTAGCTAATAATTTAACCTGCGACAGCCCCTGCCGTTAGGTAATTTATCGGCATAAAACAACATAACATTTTTTTGAAAAAAAATTTGATTGTAAAAATTAATCAAGGTAAATTAACGGTATCTTGGAATATATATTTTCAGAAATTGAAAAATGCATATTCATTATAATAACCTGGTATAAGTGTGTACACGTGTTGCTCGGAGCTGCATTTTTAAACATTTAATAATTATCGGCGTTTGTTCTTTTTCCGAATGCTGTTAGAAAAAATTCTGTTCACACATACAGTGGAAAGTGTATTTTAATAAATAAAAATTTTTAATAAATTACATATAAAACTTAATACACAAAAGTGTAAAAAAAATTGTGGGTTTCTGAGATTTGAACCCGGGGCCTCTCAGTACCAATAGTTTGGTTAAAATTTTTACAGGTTTACACTGCCCAAATTTTATTTGCGATTGATGACTCACGAATATTTTTTTCTAAAAGTTTCTGGAAAATTTAAATAATTTTTAATTGTAAAAATTAATCAAGATAAATTAACGGTATCTTGGAATATATATTTTCAGAAATTGAAAAATGCATATTCATTATAATAACCTGGTATAAGTGTGTACACGTGTTGCTCGGAGCGCGATTTTTAAACATTTAATAATTATCGGCGTTTGTTCTTTTTCCGAATGCTGTTAGAAAAAATTCTGTTCACACATACAGTGGAAAGTGTATTTTAATAAATAAAAATTTTTAATAAATTACATATAAAACTTAATACACAAAAGTGTAAAAAAAATTGTGGGTTTCTGAGATTTGAACCCGGGGCCTCTCAGTACCAATAGTTTGGTTAAAATTTTTACAGGTTTACACTGCCAAAATTTTATTTGCGATTGATGACTCACGAATATTTTTTTCTAAAAGTTTCTGGAAAATTTAAATAATTTTTAATTGTAAAAATTAATCAAGATAAATTAACGGTATCTTGGAATATATATTTTCAGAAATTGAAAAATGCATATTCATTATAATAACCTGGTATAAGTGTGTACACGTGTTGCTCGGAGCGCGATTTTTAAACATTTAATAATTATCGGCGTTTGCTCTTTTTCCGAATGCTGTTAGGAAAAATTCTGTTCACACATACAGTGGAAAGTGTATTTTAATAAATAAAAATTTTTAATAAATTACATATAAAACTTAATACACAAAAGTGTAAAAAAAATTGTGGGTTTCTGAGATTTGAACCCGGGGCCTCTCAGTACCAATAGTTTGGTTAAAATTTTTACAGGTTTACACTGCCAAAATTTTATTTGCGATTGATGACTCACGAATATTTTTTTCTAAAAGTTTCTGGAAAATTTAAATAATTTTTAATTGTAAAAATTAATCAAGGTAAATTAACGGTATCTTGGAATATATATTTTCAGAAATTGAAAAATGCATATTCATTATAATAACCTGGTATAAGTGTGTACACGTGTTGCTCGGAGCTCGATTTTTAAACATTTAATAATTATCGGCGTTTGCTCTTTTTCCGAATGCTGTTAGGAAAAATTCTGTTCACACATACAGTGGAAAGTGTATTTTAATAAATAAAAATTTTTAGTGAATAAGATATAAAAATACAAATTTTTATGAACACCCACGTGGTATGTCGAAAACAAAAATATTGTAGAAAAGAAAACTAATATTGAAATGTGAAAAATATTTAACATTAAAATATAATATATTATAAAATTAATAATTAAATAGCAATGAATTTTAATTCCGTCTTTTAAAACAGTTTTATCCAATCAGAATTAAGAAACATTTCACCGTTAACATAACGCTTGTTACTCATTGGTTACATGTTATTATAAATATATATTATGCTTATTTGTGATTAAAAGTATTTAAATTAAATTAATTATTGTTAAAATTAAAATTAATTTATTATGACAAATAATAAGAAGGTGTAATAGTGAAATAAGATATAAAAATACAAATTTTTATGAACACCCACGTGGTATGTCTAAAACAAAAATATTGTAGAAAAGAAAACTAATATTGAAATGTGAAAAATATTTAACATTAAAATATATTATATTATAAATAATTTAAATTTAAAATTGATATATCGAACCATCAAACGTTACAATGAGACATCTACGAAATTAGATCCGATTAGAATTTTTTTTCTTATAAAAGTAATTCCCTCGACTTATAATTTTATCACAACTAAAATAAACAGTTCTACGTGGCTCAGACGGCAACGCGGTGGTACATGGAAGGCAAAGGTCCAGGGTTCGATCCTCGGTAAGGGTAAGAATTTTATTTCAAAAATTCAACATTTAATTTCAGATTTTTCAGACTCCAAGAACAAAGAAGGACGACAACATCATCAACCAATAAATATTAGATATTAGATATATTACAAGGTCCTACAAATATTAAAAAAAACGGGTAAAATAAAAAATTATATGTTGTAGAGTTAAAATTGTAAAATTAGCAGCTGAAACGAAGAAATAAAATAAATGGTAAATTAAAAAAATTAAATTTTTTTATTTTGATTTTCAAAATTGATTATAGTAAATTAAATTTATTAAACGAAATTTAATCTATATAAATTATTTTTGTGCCAGGCGCTGCCTCGAGCCTGCGATAAAGTTTAATGCAGGCATTTTTTTTGCCTGCGATAAAGGTAACCGCAGGCTAACCGCAGGCTAACCGCAGGCCTGTGTCAGGGCTGCCATGAGGCTGCCATTAGGGTAATTTTTTACCTGCGATGAGTTAACCGCAGGCTATTTGGTGCCTGTAATCAAGTTTAACACCGGCTATTTCTTGCGCCACTTAAGCTGTTTCGTACCTGTGTCAGGGTGTTATTGAGGCTGCCGCAGGTACAGGCACAGGGACAGGCTGTACCTGACAGGCTGTTTACAGGCTATTCGCAGGCTAAAATGTTTATTGGGTTGTTATATATACATATAGATTATGTATGTATATTCGGTTATGAACGTCTTGCGACGTTTTCCCGATACCTCCCTGTCTCTGCTCGTTGCGTGTTGAAAATGTGTGACGAGCACAGAGGACCTACAGCTTAACGTGGATTCCGAACCACGGGAATAGACGATTTTTACACCGCCTACTCCGATCAGGGAAGTTTTTTAGCCATAAATAATGTTATCTGGGGCCAGCAGATAGACATTTGGTGAGCGAAAATTTCTTCTATAGATAGCACCTCACAGGATTTGAACCCGTGAATCTAGGCTTGAAAGCGAACACTCTAGCATTTCAGCCATTCGCTCACCTATATATATATAGATTATAGATTATAGATATCTAGATTATGTGTTATCCAAATAGCATAAACAAATTTGGAGGTGTAGGTGTATATAAATATTACATCGAAGCTAAAGATATTCATTGAACCGATGAAGACGGAGTTAGTACTATTTACCAAGAAAAGAAAGCTAATGAGCATGGTAATGCCAAGCTTAATGGGAACTCCTCTGAAACTAGCTGACAATGTCAAGTATCTAGGCATAACACTTGACAAGAAGCTAAATTGGGGGAAACATCTACAAATTAAATTAAGGAAGGCGGGAATGGCATTCTGGCAGTGTCGAAGGGCAATGGGACGATCATGGGGACTTTCCCCTAAGATCACCTTCTGGCTCTACACAGCCGTTGTTCGACCTATGCTTTCCTACGGTGCACTTGTCTGGTGGCCTAGAACCAAGCAAGTAACAGCGGCGTCCTCCCTGCACCGGATTCAGAGAATAATCTGTCTGGCTGTAACTGGAGTGATGCGAACCGCCCCCACTGCGGCGCTTGAGGCCCTTCTCTGCCTCCCACCACTTGATCTTCATGTGCAGGAGATGGCGGTCAAGGCTGCGCTTAGGCTTCGTAGCTGGCGGCTATGGAATGATGGGAATGGAGCTGTGGGACATATGCGGATATTGAGGGACTACTCGGCGAGTGTACCCCTTCTGCATAGAGAGTCTGACAGAATTCCCCCTAAATACGTATTCAACAGGAAATTCAAAATCCTGCTAAATCCACCAGCAACTGACGAGAATGACATTTGTTTATTCTCTGACGGTTCCAAAAATAATGTTGGATCAGGGGCAGGAATCTTTTCTGCCGAACTTAATCTGAACATGAGCATATCACTGGGCAAGTACACGTCGGTTTTCCAAGCGGAACTCATCGGTATATTGCACTGTGCAAAAACAGTCTGGGACAAAGGTATCCATGACAAAAACATTCAGATATTTACAGACAGCAGGGCAGTCCTTCTGGCACTTATGAGCCACAAGATCACCTCTGGCCTGGTGCTTGAATGCATCCGGGCCCTGAATCAGATATCAAATCAGAATGTCCTTTCACTTCACTGGGTTAAGGGACACCAAGGCAATGAAGGTAACGAGAAGGCAGATGGTCTGGCTAAAGCCGGCTCAAATTGTCATCCCTGCGGCCCCGAACCGATTATTGTGCCAACCGTCAAATCCCTAGATACCCTTCTAAAACATCATACCCTAGAACTGCATTCCAGCAGGTGGGCCAATGAAACTGAACGTAGACAAGCAAGGGCAGCGATAAAAGCACCCTCCAGTAAACATTCAAAATACTACTTGAAGTTGTCCAGAGTCAATCTACGGATAATTGCAGGGATATTAACTGGACACTGCAAACTGAACAAACACCTTAACACGCTGGGGATCGTAGATGAGCCAACGTGCCGGGGTTGTAATGAATCAGACGAAACAGCGGAGCATGTGCTCTGTCACTGCCCAGCTCTAGCGTCAAAAAGAGGTACAATGTTGGGGGACTTCTGGCCTGACATGGCCAGAATTAGAGGCATCTCGCCTGCCAGAATCCTGGAGTTCATCCTTCAGCTGGGATGGCTCGGGGAATGATGGGGCGGGGGCCACTAAAATGGAGGTAGTACAATGGGCCCGGTCTAGTGGCCTAAGTGCGCGTGGGGTCTTCGACCCTACCCTCCTACCTAAAATCGAGAATCCAGAACTTCTACACCAAATTTGGTTAAGATTGGTCAAATAGAAACGTAAAGCACGTGCACGCGTATTTGCATTGTCGATCGGTTGACAGCTTGACAGCATTCATTATTGTTTTTAAAGTTGATTTTGAGTAGCCTGCCTTCCTTTAAGGAATCTCGATAATCCATTCATGCGCGTCCCTATGGGACGCGCATGAATGGATTATCGAGATTCCTTAAAGGAAGGCAGGCTACTCAAAATCAACTTTCCTTTCCTTTGCGAATTTTTGCACTATTTCAATACAAAAACATGCGCAGGGACCTACATAATAACTGTGCCAAATTTGGTTCCGATCGGTCAAACGGTTTAGGAGTCTATAGGGAACATACATACATACATCCATTTTTATATATATACTAGCTGACCCGGCAGACGATGTCCTGCCTGGAATTAACTGACTTTGACATAAGAATATTAATCTTAAAATAATGACATTGGCACTCAAAGAATTTAACTATTTACCTAAAATGGTAGCATCATGTTTTGCGTATGGATGTACAAATAAATTCAAGAGTCGGCAGACATATGTGGTTTTTTTTGCATGTAGTGGTGCCTCCATACATACATACATCCAGTTTTACACAAATGTGAAATATAAAGGAATATAAATGTTTTCTTACCCCTTCTTAGAGCGGTTTGCACACTTTTATGAAAATACACCTTTGGTAGAAGACAAACGTGATCGACAAATATTTACGTTGTTTTGTATTAATTTGAAATTAATCAGTAATACAAATGTCACAAATTAATTAATTTGTCACTTTGTAACTTGATTTTTGCTAATTTTAAAAATATTGTGCTACGCCACTGAGTATATGTCAATGTCATTTTTAAGGTTAACATTCTTATGTCAAAGTTGTGTTTCCCTATTTGTCGAGCCGCTACTGACTATATGTCAATGTCATTTAATTAAACTTTTAGTGTCAAAATCGCATCGTAACTATGAACTACGAAAACGAAGAAGTAAATTTTCAAATAATTTTCCAATGCTATCGCCTTGAAATCCCGAATTGAAATTTTTCTTTTCGAAAATAGAATCTTTAAAGACGACATGTCGTTTGGCAAGCAGTTTTAAGATTTTTCGATGTAAAAAGTTTCCAAAAATTATTCTTCCTTTGTGGAAAAATTTAAGGAAACGTAGACCACCTTTTTAAAAACTTGACAAAATTACAAACTCAAGGGCTTAAAATTAACTCGGGATGCGATGTAAAATTTTAAAAAATTATCACAATATTTTGTCGCGAGTATGGAGAATGCCCGTTAAAAATTGAACGTTAATCTAACACTTTCTTCGGCACATTATTATGTGGGGACGTTTAAAAATTTTTTTGTAAATTTTGGAAAATTAAAATTTTTTTTTCACCTACCGGCTATATTCCCCAAACCAAACGGAAAGTGCTCTATAACATTTTTCGAAAAACCATCTCGTTTTGCTTAAAATGGACTGCAAATATTTATATGATTGGCCCGTTTTGAAATGGAACTTTTTGAAATTTTACGTTTCTGTCATTTGCCACCTTAATTGATGTCGCACCAAAAAAAATATAACTATCGAAAAATTGGCGCTCGTAAAATGCCACCCGAAACCGTTTCTAAAAATAAAAATTTTTTCATAATCGTGGCGCCACGACGGCATTTACGTCAGAATTTAGAAAATTTTTCAAGCAGCTCTGCCGTCCTTATTTACCGATCGATTTTTAATTTTTCTTCGGCATCTAAAGCAATTCCCGAGACCCCACAATATTGCATATATAACTTTTTTTCCTATCGCGTACCGAAAAGCTGTAAAACGAAGAAGTAAATTTTCAAATAATTTTCCAATGCTATCAATTTTCGATGTAAAAAGTTTTCAAAAATTATTCTTCCTTTGTGGAAAAATTTAAGGAAACGTATACCAATTTTTTTTGTGCGGATGATTTAAAATTTTTTTTTCGTATTTAGCATTTAGATGCTTAGGGGGAATGAGATATCAATTTTGGTGATGATCTATGAAGGTCCAAAAGAAACTTTTTTTGTGCGGGTAATTTTAAAAATTTTTTTTCGTATTATTCTTTTAGACGATTAGTGGGAATCAGATATATATTTTTTTAAATTTCTGAGTGCCAATTCATAATTTTGTGTTTTTTGGAACTTCCTTTGGCAAATTTTTCTGTTCCTGTTCGAACCTGATGTCGAAAACTTAGGGGTCTTTTCTGAATGAGAACTATGAGAACTAAAGGGTTTAAGCAAAAAAATCGCATTTCCGAGTTTTTACATCACAGACCCCTTTTCACGATGTTTCTATGACTGGACTAGCTAGCGAAATTATTTATTTCTTTTTTAATGTAGATTATTTTTAGATCAAGTTAAACTTCGATAGTCTGATGGAGAGTTCACAGGAAGATGGCTCTGAGAGTCATCTGCGCCTATAGGACTGCGTCCGGCGAAGCGGTGCTGGTGTTGGCATCCATGCCACCGGTCGATCTCCTAGCGAAATAACGGCCAGGACGCACGCGGGAATGAACAAGAACATCAAACAGGATACTCTCGACGAGTGGTCAGCAGGGGAGAGCGGCAAATGGACGAGGCGACTCATCCCCAACATCGAGCCATGGGTCGCCAAGAAACACAGAGAGCTGTCCTTCGTGGTTCGGTTGTAGTCAATGCAAGTTTGACACTGTATATCTGTATATATCCGGAAATGCTTTGTTTGCAAGATATGGGCATTGAAAAGTTATGTCCTTCCTATGTTTTTATGATGGTTATGGCACCCTTATTTATAAACCGATCGTTAGTTTTTTAACAGAATTAAATGTAGAACTCTATGATAAACTACTATTGTATGATTTTAACAGCAGGTCATTACTAAAAAACCTACCGTGAACTTATTCTTAAAAATATTTGGCAAAACATTAAAATTTCTCATAACTTTACCGTTAAAATCGATGCTTGATCAGATTTTTTTCTGTTGGAGGGTCATTCCATCTCAAATCGACAAAAAAATAGGTAAAATTGACTCGACCCCAACCAAACTTATCAAAACTTGGTACACACCATCGTAGTAAGAAATAAAAAAAACACAAATTTAAGGATTTTTTCAAAAAGGCATTCGTTTCTTGTTTTGGTCTTTCAAAAAGTCAAAAAGTTGAAGTGTACTTAGACTTGTAGAAAAACGACTGTAACTTCATCCACAGTGGTCTAAATTTAAACAAGGTGGAACTCGCTTTCGCGGCAGTTCTTAGGCTTCTATACAGCTGCCTTTCTGGTGTGGAAAGTTGTTAGAGTCCAACTACGTATCTTTATCGTTATTTTTAACTGTTGGCGTTATATTAACAAACATGGTTAAGTTTAACATGTATCATAACAGATTTGTCCAAACCTGATACCATGTATCTCATCATAACGTTTATCGTTAACGGATATATGTTATAGAGGGTCAAGCTGAATTTATTGAGAATAAAAAACACGGTTAATATTTTCTAGGATTTTATTTTAAATATGCTCAAAGTAATTCCCTCCAACAATGATACACTTGACCATTCTTTCTTTCCACTGCTTAAAAGCTCCCAACCAATCTTCTTTCGGAACACCTTCAAAATAAGTATGAACTGCGGTATCAATCTCTTCTTCAGACGAAAACCTTCTGCCCCGCAAATTTTTTTTAAGCCCAGAAAATAGCCAAAAGTCGCACATTGCTAAATCAGGTGAGTACGGCGGATGTTCTATGACTTTTATATTTTTTTCAGCCAAAAACTGGCGAGTTATAGCTGCCGAATGGGATGATGCATTATCATGGTGGAGCATAATTCCCTTGGCTGGAACTCTACTGAACACATCAGGTAAACATTTTTCAGTGTACCATTTAGCTGAAACTGTCTTTTGTCCATCTAGCTTAATGGCATTTACTAAGCCCGTACTTCTGAAGAATACCGCATACATAACTTTTTTCATAGCTCGCTGTTTCTTGATCATTGTTGGAGTTTCCTCATCTTCGTGAATCCATACACGACTCTCTTGACGAGTAGGTATGTCGAAAAAGGAAATATAAGTTTCGTCACCTGTCACGATTTTGGAATAAATTTGGTGTCCGCCATTATTTAACAAATTTAGAGTTTCATGGCAAATTCTTACACGCTCTGCTTTTTGGAAATCAGAAAGGTGATGCGGCACAAAACGACGGACCACTTTTTTTAAATGCAGGTGATCGTGTATGATTGTTTTAACAGCTGAGGATCCAATCTTGAGTTGATGCTCTATTACCCCATAAGTGGATTTATTGTCCTCTTTAATTATTTTTTTAACAGCAGCAATGTTTTTGTCGGTAACAGCGGTAGAAGGACGTCCTGCTCCTTTTTGATGCTGAACGGAATTCCTTTCGCGTTCAAATTCCTTATACCATCGGTAAATTGTAGCCAAGGAAGGTGCTTGTTCACTAAAAGTTGAATCTAAACTCTCTTTGCACTCGTAAGCGCTTAAATCTTTTTTAAAATCATAATAAATCATGATTCGAAAAAGCTCTCTTGTTAATTCCATGTTTTCACGTGCAATGTCACTTTAAAAAATTAGTAACTTGAGTTATAACTTATAACGAACGTATTTTCAACTTCTAAACTTCAAATGACAGATAAAAAGTTTCTCTAAATAATACAGTATGTTTTATTTTTAACAACTTACTTGATCTATTTTATTCTCAATAAATTCAGCTTGACCCTCGTATTTATATGCATGTTATTATAACACGAGATAATCGGGAGTAATCGTTTCAATTGAGACAGCGTTACTTACATTATATTATGAGGAACAAAGAAAACATATTTCCAAGACAAAACTGATATCTAGGATTCTATTTTGTTTCTGTTACAATAATAATAACATTTTATTTTAATTTTTATTTAATATACTGACCGACTTTTATTAATTTGATGTATAAAATTTGACAACTTTTACGTTTGTCCTTTAATAACGACCGATGATGAGAATGCTATAGACTCTCGAAACGCGTCTCGTAATTTAATAAAAAAATTTGGAGAAAAAAGACTAATTTTAATTTATTACGAAACTCCAAAATATTGGGAAAGTAAAATGATTTTTAATAACATTCTTATTATACTAAAATATTAATTTAATACAATTAATGACAAAAATAATTATTTAAGCTAAAGATTAAAATACAAAGAATATTATATTATTAAAAAAAGATTTAAAAAAAAGTATTGCATTCCTTTTCAATTATATAAAATTGTGCATAATTAACCTAAATTAAAACTATCACCAACACAACTTTGATAGCAAAATAGAGCACCTTTATTTCCAAGGCGACTCCAGTTTTTCTTTCACCCTGTTTCATGAAAGGTTGCAAGTCTTAGCCAACGCCGTATTTAGGCGGTGGCGAGATGGGCGCACGCCAAGGGCGCAGCTACCTGGGGAGCGCAAAATCGGCCATGAAAAATAATTTTTTTTTTAGATTAGTGCATTTTGGATGGCCTCCCATTTGGATGTTCTGTACGTTATTTCTAATTATGAATTAAGAGACGCCTATCCGAACATTGAAATTGCGTTGAGGATATTTTTAACAATGCCTGTAAGTGTGGCGTCTTGTGAGCGTTCGTTCAGCAAGTTAAAAATGATCAAGAACTATTTAAGATCAAGTATGTTTGAAAACAGATTGACAAACTTAGCAATTCTGAATATAGAATACGACATTGCGTTTCAGATTGGTTGTAACGAATTTTTACACTCGTTACGAATTATAATATCAACTTGTTCAACACCGTGTACATAACTTTCTCAAATCGTCGAGTTTCGTTAATTTCCCGTGACCGCTCGGTCAAGCAACCATCTTTGCCAATTTTGCAATTTGATCAAGTCGAGTTAAATTTTGTTCCGACTAATTTTTGCTAATTAGACGAGTAATTAATTTATTTGATCGTTTAACTTGGTGGATGGATGTTTTGCGCTACTGCGGATTATCATAAAACATCATTTTTACTTCCGTAAGTAACTTGTTGAATGATAATTTCCTTGAAGTAAATTCATTTCATTATTTTAGAACACATGTGTCAATAATCAAGGACACATTTTTCGCAAGGGCTGTTTTAAAAACCGTAGTTTTAACCAACGATTTATTCTTGTTGATGTCAACACAAGTCAAGTCATTTTATGAAATTTCGATAATAAATTACACACTGGAAAACGACAACTTCAGGAGTAACATTAAATTTTTGAGGTTCTCTTTAATCAACGAATTTTATGGTGTTCCCGACCTAATCAATTGCAGCTGCTTCCGTATTATCAGTGCAGCCGAGTACAAGACGTATTTCAATTCATCTCTGGTGCTACAGAAGTCAAATTTGGAGTCCGCTTCATTGTCACAAGCGAGTATTTTGTATTTGTTTAATTCTACCAGGGTACCTTTGGGTGAGTTACAATTTTTGTAAGACTTATAAATTTGATCTGTACATTTAACTACACCATTTTATTATTATTTACGTATCGGCTCGCTGATTTTATATGAATTGTGGTTGCATGATACTGCCACAGCTGTTGTACAGTAATTTCAACGAATATAGTTTGTTTATCATTAATTTTTGCGTTCTTTATTTTTTAATTGCATCATTTGAATTTACAACCCATGACTCTAGCTCCCGCTAAATACGAGTTGGTTTAAACGTACATCAGGGTTACTGCCAACAGCAAATTTTACTGTCTTTTTTTGGCAGATGTTATTTTGACACCTTGTAATACCAAAGACCTCATTAGTCTTCGGAACTTGCAAGGGTGGAAAAAGTTACATGGTTTTAACGATATCATCGACGATTTTGTCCTGGTAAAAGCAAGAAAAGTACAGTTTTGACTTATGATTGATTGATGATTGATCAAAAAACTTTAAACCTACAACTTTGCACTTTAATTTTGTAAAATTTCCGCGGAAGGACCCCCGGATCCTCCGTTTTCGATGGGGGGTATTCCATATCCCCCAAACCCCCCGGTGTGGGGGGCGCAAATGTTAAGTCCCGCCAAGGGCGCGGTCGTACCTAGATACGGCGTTGGTCTTAGCAAGCAAGTGCATTGCTAAGTCTTTTGAGAGCCTGAAGATTTTCACAAAAATTTCAGTTGGTAGCTGAAAGCGATCTGTCGTGTCCCCCTTATAGCTCGCCGCTGCAACTTTAATTCATGTTTACAACGTGATTTATAATTATTTACAAAAAAAAGTAATTTAAAATACCTTTGTTGTAAACGCACTATATCATACGTAATGAACATATCAATAATTCCGTCTAAAGCCATATTTATTTTTCATCCACTACGGCTGATGTTATACTAAACAGGCACTCTTAACAGCCTACTATAATTTACCCGTTATAAGAATATAACATAGAAGAATATAACGTTAGACGTTTAGTTATCGGATACGTAGTAAGAATTTAATAAATAACATAACAAGTTGGATAACCTTGACTTAACGGGCACGTTATATTTAACATTTTGGATACATAGTTGGACTGAATAATTCCGTCTAAAGCCATATTTATTTTTCATCCACTACGGCTGATGTTATACTAAACAGGCTAAGGGCCGGTTTTACAATAGGAGCTTAAGCTCAGCTCAACTTTGCACCCAATCATGGTTCAAGTTCATTGGGTTTTATCCAATGAACTTGGAGCTTAAGCTCAGCTCAGTTGAGCTGATATAACGTTAGACGTTTAGTTATCGGATACGTAGTAAAGCCGGTTCCAGACTATGTAACAAAACATGTTAAATAACAAGTAATACAACAAATCTGTTGTACAACATTGTTTTATAACTTGTTATAAAATAGCAGAGACATCCAGACTATGTAACAAAACAAAACTAAACAAAATGAGTGTACATTTTACTGCTGGAAGCAGTGGCAGCTGTAGTACTTAAAATGACCTCAAACGTAGAGGATGTAATTTTGGCAGCAGCAGCTTGCGTGATTTTATGTAGGCGACGAGTAAAGTCTAAACGAAGATTTTGGGTACGGCCATCGTTAAGAGCTCGAGGAACATATAGTGGAACAACTCTTTTAAAGGATCTAGCAATGGATGACATAGACCCATTGACAGGAGACATTAAATGTGATGGTAGTTTTAAAAACTTCTTAAGGATGACAAGTTCTGATTTCGAATACCTTATAAATCAAATTCGCCATAAAATAGGCAAAAAAGACACGACATTTCGAGATGCAATACCAGTAAAAGAAAGATTGGCGGTTACGTTGAGATTCTTAGCAAGTGGAGATTCCTACCAAAGTTTAAGCTGTTTATTCAAATTTTCTAAGCAGAGTATTTCGAATATTGTGCCAGAAGTGTGCGACGCTCTCATCGACTGTTTAAGCGACAAAATCAAAGTAAGTACATAGACTTTTCTAAACCTCTTTATTCGTTCAATTGCAAATAGAAAAAATCAGGACATTTATAAATTCAGAAGCATTTGTCTAAAGTTTAATTCATTGTCACTCAAGTCTTCTGCGCCTTCGTATGATTGAATATCAGTGTCTGTTTGAATTGGTGAATTGGTGGCGGATATATTTGTAGCGGACGGCATGGTAGATAACCCAGGTTTATTGTATGATTGAGTGTCAGTGTCTGTGTAATTGGTGAAAGTAGAGTAGATGCAGGTGTATCGGACGCCGGAGTAGTGGATGGCTCAGGTGTATTTGAAGGTATGTCTGCTATCTCCGCTCAGTAGAGAGCATTATTTATTTCATATTTCGCGAAGGCTAGAATCGACTTGCTTTTGAAATTCCGCAAGATCCCGGCTACATATTCACCGTACACATCGAAGTCATCTCGTTTTTGAAGCTATGCTTCTTATCGCACGGGTATCGCACGGGCAGTTAACTGAAAAAAATCGTACGTCACACCAAATTGTTAACGAAAATGTGTAACGCAATTTCGTCACACAAATTTCGACCAATGAAAAGAAAAGTATTTTAAATCAAGGAGGTAATTATTTTAAACGTCAAAATCTCAATTATGCAATCTCAAAGTTAAAAATTATACAATTAATTATCAAATCTCAATTTATAACATCAAAATATAACAAAACAAAACTAACAAAATTAAAAAATTCCCGGCCCCCTCCCTTTCTCCCTTTTCGTGGGTCGGCAAAAAACGTCGAAAAAATTTTCCCGTATTCTTATAAGCAAGTTGGAGGCCGAAGGCCGACCCGTATTCTTAAATGCCAGTGGGAGGCCGAAGGCCGACCCGACCCGTGTTCTCTAAAGCAAGTGGGAGGCCGAAGGCCGACTCGTATTCTTATAAGCACGTTGGAGGCCGAAGGCCGACCCATATTCATAAATGCCAGTGGGAGGCCGAAGGCCGACCCGACTCGCGTTCTCTAAAGTAAGTGGGAGGCCGAAGGCCGACCCGTAGTTTTATAAGCAAGTTGGAGGTCGAAGGCCGACCCGACCCGACCCGACCCGACCCGACCCGACCCGACCCGACCCGACCCGACCCGACCCGACCCGACCCGACCCGACCCGACCCGACCCGACCCGACCCGACCCGACCCGACCCGACCCGACCCGACCCGACCCGACCCGACCCGACCCGACCCGACCCGACCCGACCCGACCCGACCCGACCCGACCCGACCCGACCCGTGTTGTCAAAAGCAAGTGGGAGGCCGAAGGCCGACCCGTATTCTTATAAGCAAGTTGGAGGCTGAAGGCCGACCCGTATTCTTAAATGGTGTCCTTAATGAGTCTCCAATTTTCAATGATTTCAAAATCGCATTTTTCAGATCTTCGGAATATTCTTTCGTCTTTACCATGATTCTTACTGTTTAAGCAACTACTCTTTTTGGACGCTGAATAAAATATAATTCAAACAAAACAAAATAATTTTCGCAGATTTTGACGTTTAAAATTTTATTAAATTTTAAAACGTCAAAATCTGCGAACAGTATATAAATATCATTATATTTTATTCAGCGCCTAAAAAGAGTAGTTGCTTAAATTTTTTCGTTTAAAATTTTAAATTCGTTTAAAATTTAATAAAATTTTAAACGTCAAAATCTGTATTAGCCTAATTACTTTTAGGAATGATACAAATGATACAGTTAATGTAGTGTGCGACATAAACAAACGTCGCTTTTGTGTGTGACATAAGTTGAAATGGATAGTTCAAACAGTGATTCGTCTGACAATGAAATCCATCAAAACGTACAAATAACCACAGCTTTTGTTCATGCGGTTCAATCTCAAAATAAATTACACAATTGATAATAACAGTGTATCTATAGTAATCAGCAGGATGAAAATTTTCAAATGTGAGTATTACAGCTAAAGCATGCCGATATTAAAAATCTCATAAATATAAACGGATTAATTTTAAACATTTTCGTTGCACCGTGTTGCAGCCAAAGTGAATTGAACAAAGCAAATGCTCTACGTTGCGAACAGTATAGAGAACGAAAAAAAAAGCAAGAGGTCAGTACATCGGCAATGAAAGAACCTACCACATCTGCTAAAACAAACATAACACCAGCTCAACGTGCCAAAGAATACAGGGAAAGAAAAAAAATGCAAAATATGATTGACGTAGATGGCTCACAAAGGTGAAATTATGTATTTTTGTATTGTACTAAATTAATATCACAAAAATTGCAATCAATACAATTAAAACCTACATAACTTTTATGAATTATTATAGCACATCTGACAAAGCAAAGAAAACACCAGCTCAACGAGTCAAAGATTACAGGGAAAGAAAAAAAATCAAAATATGAATAACGTAGATGGCTCACAAAGGTGAAAATTTGTATTATACTAAATTAATATCATAAAAATTGCAATCAATAAAATTAAAATCTACATAATTATTATGAATTATTATAGCACATCTGACAAAGCAAAGAAAACACCAGCTCAACGAGTCAAAGATTACAGGGAAAGAAAAAAAAATCAAAATAGGAATAACGTAGATGGCTCACAAAGGTGAAATTTTGTATTATACTAAATTAATATAAAAATTGCAAGCAATAAAATTAAAATCTACATAATTATTATGATCTATGATGGTTTGCTCTGTGCGTATTCTTTTCATTTTAACTTAGTCGAACATACTGAGCCTAATGTATTTCCCCACCTCATATTCTATTGTGCGTAAGAAGCATAGCTTCTGTGGACGGTCCGACGACCGCTCTCATTTTTTTTCACGTTACTTGATAGTTGTTTCATTAGCTTCTTCAGATTTCGCATCTAACATTCTTCTCTTGTTACCTTTTGTGGTAGGAACATGTGCAATGGTTTTTATTACAGTTTTTTCTTTACATTTTTCTGTATCTCTTTGCACTTCTGGATGTGACTCTGGTTGCCCTTCTTTCTACAAGACAAAAAATAAAACTGTAAAGCATTTTTTTAGGTGCCTAAATATCAAGAAGAATGGCTACAGATTGCAGACGATTTTAACCAGAAGTGGAATTACCCTCACTGTTGTGGTAGTATGGATGGAAAACACATATGTTTACAAGCTCCAATGAACACTGGAAGCGACTATTTCAACTACAAGGGATTTTTCAGCATAGTGCTTTTAGCTATAGTTGACGCTAACTATTGCTTTACCTATGTAAATGTAGGTTGCCGAGGACGTTTGTCTGATGGCGGAGTTTATGCTAACACAACGTTTAAACAGCTACTTGAAACGTCTTCCTTGAATCTCCCACCAATGAAAGTATTACCGGGAAGAACATCACCTTCACCGTTCGTATTTCTAGGTGATGAGGCATTTGCTTTGCAACCGCATATTATGACACCCTTCCCAGGCACTCAACAGAAAGGTTCACAGGGGCGAATTTACAATTACAGACATAGTAGAAGTAGGCGTGTAGTCGAAAATTCATTTGGAATTTTATCTGTCGTATTCAGGGTGTTACGAAAACCAATGCTTCTTGAGCCCGAAAGAGCAGAAAAGATAGTTTTAGCATGCTGTTATCTCCACAATTTTCTTAGGAAAGGTCAGTCAATTTCATCCTACTGTCCACCAGGTACTTTTGATTCAGAATACACGTTTATCGGGGAACTAATACCCGGTACATGGAGAGTCGAAGGTCAGCCAAATGGTACTTTGCTAAGACTCAAAAGGATTCCTAGAAAACCCAGTGTGCTAGGCAAGGAAATACGAGAAGAATTTTCTTTGTTCTTTACCAGTGAGGAGCGAAAAGTGCCGTGGCAGAATAATTACTGACTTCAAATTGGTTATTAACCCAAATATGCCTGAGTTTTTTTTAATTTTGACTTTTCTTTCAAATTCGGATATAATGTTCATTGAACCAACCTTTTGACATTTCTAGAATTTTTTTTCAAAAAAGTACCTGATGTCATTATATGTTATATTGTTACAAGGCCCAACAATGCGCAATCTATCTGCTATCTTCAGAAAACATGCAATACATGTTAGAATATAGATCTGCATACTGTTTGTTTAATCGTACAGTAGGCATATCTGGGTTTTAATTTAAAATGTAGGGTACTTACCTCTGCTGTTTTGTTGTTACTAGTATCTTGTGTATCTTGTTTGGGAGATAGACCACCTTCAGTAGAATGCCGTGGCTCATTTTTGTCTTTTAAAAATAAAAGCATTTTAAAAAAAATCCATTTTGTTTTATACGGAGCATCAGCTCCATCGCCACTCCTCCCTTTTTTCAACTCCCGCTGGAACTGCCCAATAAGCATACGCATTCTTTTTTCAACTTCACTTGAATTTATTTTCAATTCTGCACCTAGTTCAGTCCATGCGTCGTGTTTTTTATTTCTGTTTTTGAAATCCATGAAGGTAGGATCCCATAATACTCGATGCTCACGAAATAACTCAATTAAATGAGTGGTAAGTTCTTTCGATCATTCCATAGCGTAAAAAAATTAAGAAAAATCAGTGTGTGCAAAGCGAGAGTTCTGGCAATACTAAATTCAAACGCTGCTGTGCTGTTGCTGCAGAAAATGTTTAATAACACAAGTGTGGACAAGTCGCGGCGTGTTATAAAACAAAGTTTTATAACTTCCTTTGATCTTTACCGACACCTAATGGATAACATAAAATATGCTATACAACAAGAAAATTGTTGTATAACATTGTGTTTTATAACTTTTTTACTAGAATTTCTCTAACAAGTTATAAAACTTTGTTATTTAACATGTTTTGTTATGCTAGCCCATGCTAGCCTGGCTTTTTTATTTTTTTCTAAAAGCCACGGCTTTCGCCGGGCTTTATAACCGCGAAGACCCACTTCATTCAATCTTCTTCTCACTATCTGCGGTGAAATTCATGGCCCTCCGCTTGCAGACATCTTGTTAGCCAGCTTATGGGCCGTCATTTTGCGGTTTTTCAGGGACTGTCGCTGCAACATCTTGCCCTCTCTAGTAGTTTTAGCCCGTTTTAGACCAGTTCTACGTTTAGATTGGTACGTACCATTTTCTTTAAAACGTTTTAAAACATTTTGCACACCCCAACGCGAACAATCAAGCCGTTTACTACCTTGAGTTTGATTAACCCCTTACAAATTTAAAAGAATTATTTGGGCTCTTTTAGCTTCGCCCAAATCTTTATTTTTCGCCATTTTAGGCTTCTATACAAAGTATAACAAGAACCCTTATGATCAGGCTCCGTGTCTGTCCGTCCGTCCGTCCGCATAATTCATATCTAATCGGAACCCTCGAAATTGTGATTGTAAACACATCGTATGTAAGGTATAATGAAATAAAAATGTGTTTTAAATTTAAAATCGACTTTTTTATATATTAAGATAGATTACAAAAATATTCTGTGCTTTAAGATTGTAATTTTCAACCTATATAGTAATCCGATGATCTGACCGATCAAGGTATCAACGGATCAAGGTATCAACGGATTAAGTTATCAAATTAATTAACGGATAAAATTTATTGTCATATTACTTTCCGAACCCCTAGGTAAGGAAAGTATTGTTATCAGTCAAAATTTGACCCCCCAATTTTTTGACAGATGTTCACGTTTTGAGGTCCCCTGAATCCATTTTTATCATTTTTGGAAGGATGTCTGTATGTATGTGTGTGTGTATGTGTGTGTGTGTGTGTGTATGTACGTCTGTGAACACGATAGCGTCTAAACGAAGCAAGCAAATCATTCCAAATTTTGCATATAAGCTTTTTCCTGTCGTAGGACGAAGCCAGATGAAAATAATTTAAATCGTGTAACGGGAAAGGGGGGTTTACCTGGAGCTATTATGACATTATGCGTCATAACTTCGAAACGAAATTAAATATGTAAAAATATTAATAACAAAAAATTAGCGCTATGGAATTTCCTACATTTTTTGTCCTACAAGTTTTTCTCTAAAATATACAGGGCGTTTCAAAAATTTTTGTATTTGTAAAAATTTTTTGTATTTGTAAATAAAATAGTAAACCGCATTCTACTAACGAAAATAAGATAAAAAGTTTCTAATAACATGGGTCCAAAAATGCTTCGTTTGCAAGATATAGGCATTCAAAAGTTTTTTTCTTCCTATTTTGGTAAAATATGAAATTTTTCATCGATTTACTGTTGAAATTATGTAACCATTTTATAAAAAATAATATAAAAATTTGCGTCTGTTCGGAAAGTTATGCGATGGCCACATCAGATTTTTTTTTTATTGTAACCACAGTAGTGGCTTGATGTAATTGGTGAAGTTCAGTTATAAATAAAAAAGAAAAAAGGATTGTTCCACCTCAAAAAATGGACCGTACATTACAGAGAAGTAAAGTTCCGAATGGAATGGAAAAGTTTCATTATTATTATTAGTTCTATAGTAAATGATAAATACCAACCGCAAAAATTTAATTAGGGCAGATTATCTGATTATCTGATATTACATTATAAAATTATGGCGACCAAAAATAGCAACAACTTTTCACACCAGAAAAGTAGTTGTATAGAAGCCTAGGAACTGCCGCTAAAGCGAGTTCCACCTTGTTTAAAATTTCGCGTTGTCACGTGTCGCATCAGTTACCATTTTGTTAGCTACAGGAGGGGGGCTTACCGAATTTACAGTGGAATCCGAACCACTGGCACGGTGCTGCACAGCGTACCGTGTTATACGGAAACGGGCATACCTTACTACCGTGCAGAACCTACTTTTTTGACGTGGAACCCAAACCACGGCGCGCTGCAGCACACCTCTCTATAGTATAGGAGCACTTCCGGCCGCTTTTTGCCGAGGATGCGCAAAGTTATCTCAACGCACCGCATCGACCATGTAGTGGAACCACGGCATAGAAAAATTTGTCTCAGTTCCGCTCGGGATTCGATCTCTCAAAATTCAAATGCAATGCCGCATCGATGTACTATGTATTTTGAGAAAAATTCACTCGACACTTTTAAGGGTGTAATTCCATTGTTATGGAATATATGATCTCTTTAAATCAGGGTTACCAACTTTGGCTTTGTAAGAAGTAATCCTACTAGCCACAGTCGGACTCAATAGTTACTGAGGCACTGATTGGTTGGTTTATTATTGATTGGATTATTAGGGCAGTTGCTGTCAGGGCCATAATTTAGTTGTAACAGGCATTTATTAGATTCATCATGCAGATTTCATATCTAAATTCAGACGATAAGAGGTTATTTATATAAATGATAAGATTGTAGGTAGTTGATTTTATTAAAAACATAAAAATATTACAACTCCCAAATCTTTTATTATTATTTTTATTAAATGTGGTGCACATCTTCTATTACTCATTAACAACTATTGGTGAAAATTTAGGGGTTCATATTGATCCCCATCTTTGTACTTAATATTCGGATTAGGTATGTCCACGTTATTAGTACTTAAGAATAATATTAAAATAGATATTAAGGTTTTTTCATTCAAATCAATTGTAATTATACAATTTTTTTCTTATTATATTGATATTAACATAATATTTTTGATCATATATTATAAATACATTAGCTTACATTAATCTACGTGTGTGTTTGTAATGCTAAATTGATTCGATGATCTGCTAACTCCCCTAGTGCTTCCTTGAGGCCAGAAAAAACTAGACAATCTCTAAGTAGTGCGGCCTTTAGGCCACACAGCCAATGTAACACACGTTAGTAAATAACTTAAGTAATACAATTATTTTCAGTAAATTGTGGAATTAACCGGTTCTATAATGCAGAACTATTTCTTGATTTTAACTGAACTCAAGAAGGCAATATTGGAGGATAATATTGATAGTTTTCAACAACTAACTGGAGATTTACTTCAGTACATAAATAGTGAGGAAAATCGAACAACTTTGCGAGATTATCATGATGATGCAAGAAACCCCATTAGAAGTACCAATTTCGTTATCCTAGCTTGTAAATATAATAGAATAAACATTCTCGAGTATCTGTTCGACCCTGATACAATAATTCTAAACAATATATCTATAATAAGAGCTATATCACCAGATGATGAAGATGAAGAACACCATAATGCTTTTTATTATGCTATACGTTGGAGTAACATTGAGCTTCTCGATACGCTCATTAATAAATGGCCCGATAATTATTTTGCTGTTCATTTAGAAAAATTGGATGAAATTCTTTCAAGAGCCTATGACGAATTACAGTTGAAGAACCTACCATTGTCGAACGAAATAGAAATATTTGTTGAACGGAAGTTAATAAACCTGCGTTTCTTTTACAACGATGACAATTTTCCGAGTGATGTTAATAATACCGAAGGAAGGATTAAACTGTTGCTCCAAAACATAACCTTGCTAAAGACGGATTACTCTAAGCAAGAGAAAGTGGATGGAAAGTTTTTATTTGTAGCAAAGTCCATTGCCCAAAATATTCATATATTAAAGCAGCAGTTAAGATCAACCTATGATGCATTGCCTTGGGAGGAAATGGAGTTTTGTTTAGTCATTTTTGTTTCTTGTTACATGAAAAGGCACGAAATTAATATTTTTTTTCGAGCCACATTGAATAAAAGCAAAATATTACAACATTTGGAACATTTTGCAAAACAACTTGAAAAACGAATAAAGATTATGGAAGGTATTTCAACTTAACAAGCTGAGAAAAATAATAAAAATCATTTAATACGTGACATCAAGATCAAAAACTAATCAAAAGATCGTCTATACCTCTCCAACTTCAAATTGATTAGTCCCTATTTGAAGTTGAAAAGGTATAGATCGTATCAAATGATAGTAGTTATAAATCATGTTTTCACTTCACTTACCAACAGCATTTGATTTTTAGTGTTTACTTAGCTTGTTAATTTTTCCCCAAGCTAATAATTTAATTATTTTAGATACGACTAGTAAACCGTTTAATTTTACAAGATCACAACGTGCGAAAGTTGTTGCAGGGATTAGCAGCAACTATCCTCAATTTGAAGAGTTGTATAAGGATTATCAACAAATAAGAGATGTCTATTCTTTGGAGAAAATCAGTAATTCTATAAAGTTGGCATTATCGGCTGATCCTAAGGAAACGGAAGGGCGGTTAATTATTACGAGGGTTTTACAGGTAATTGGCGAGAATGTAAAAAACACTCTGGGATCGCCTAAGTTATCTAACACTACCAGTGACTTTTTTTTACTATCTTTACCAAAGAACACAAGACAAATAATTGCAGGTTTACGTGATTCACTATCCCATGATGATTCGCTCTCTAAGAAAACGGAGATTGAGGAAAATCCAGATATCAATTTTTTTATTAATATTAAAAGTGACACTAAGAAAATTGGCGATGTGATTAACGATATTCTTTCTAATAACAAAATCAAAACAATCTGTAGACTCTTAAAAACAATTGTAGATGGTGAAAATTTCGATGACAAAATAGACGTTGCGGAAGTGCTTAGCACTATCGAATTCGATCAAAAGTTCCTATCCACTTTTAAAATGTTGGAGCACGAGAGGCTTGAAAAACTCTTGAAGGATTTAACCAATAATATAACTGAAAAGACGAATTATGAAGAGGGATTGTTGAATGAAATGCATAGGATAATCAATTCTGTAGGAAGTCAAGCACAAAATAATAGAACTAATTATAATGTAGGATTTGCATTTTTACGGAGCTTAACTTTGATCTTGACTGACAACAATTATACCGATCACAAGATTGTCAAAAGTTGCAAATCTGTGGTTACTAGAATATTACAAAATTTTACTTCAAAACTAGAACCTAACAACCTTAAAAAAATTGCGGACTTATCGCTAAAAATTTATTTTAGTGGTAAGTCAAGAATGGAGAAGGAGAAACTTGATGTAATACAAGGATTAATTTTTGAAATCTTTTATATTGCTGAATTTGAAACAGGTGACATAAAATGTATTGAAGAACTAAAAGAAAAATTGAATGACAAAGGTTCTTCTAAGCAAAGGAAAACTTCCTATGTCACAGAAGAAAAATATACTAATGACCAGCTTATACTCAAGTTATCCAAACTAAAAACTATTTTAAGTAATTACACATTAAGTGGTTCACTAATAATTGAAAAATTACTTGGCTATAAGACGGATAGAAATATTCAAGCAATAGTAGAAATGTTGGTTTTGGACATAATGTCAATTTTAGGCAACCAAAAACTGGTAAACAATCTGTTACTTTTAGACGATCACACTCCTTTATTAACTGGAAGATGTTTACGTAACTATCTAGCACATGATAATGCAGTAATTGACGTTTTATCATCGGATCCTTCAATAACAATTATTTTAAATGCTGAAAAACTTACTAAAGAAAATTTAATTCAAAGTGAGAAAAAGATTGGAAAGGTAATAGCCGACGATATATTAAAATTAAAAGCGAAATACAATCAAGGCCTAGTTGCCATTACCAATCAGCAAAGGATGTTCGCTGCTTTAGAAGAAGGAAACCTGGAAAGCTTAAAGAATTGTGTCAAAAACGGAGCCGACATTAATGGTCGAAGTATTAATTTGTGGACCACGTTACATTTTGCCGCCAAGGGAGGAAGTCTCGAAGTAGTAAAATTTATTCATGATCATAACGTAAACGTCAATCTTACAGATAATAGAGGTCAAACCCCACTGCATATAGCTGCTGCATATGGAAGGCAAGATATTGTCGAGTATTTTATAAACAAAGCAGGTTTATGTGTTGACGTTCGAAATGATATCTATAGAACACCTTTACATATTGCTGCTAAAAATGGTCACAAAAGTAGTGTCGAAGTTTTATTAAAAAATAACGCTAATACTATTATTTATGATATAGGAAGACTTTCGCCTTTGCATTATGCAATAAAGAATGATCATGCCGATGTTGCTCAGATTCTATTGAAAAATTATATAATAAATGTTGATATTAATGAAACTATTATGGATTACTATAGGCCGTTGCATGAAGCTGCACAGCGTGGTAATCTTGAGGTGGTTAATTTTTTACTTCACAATAAAGCGGAGGTTAACGCCAGAATTACATGTAATGATTGTACGCCATTACATGCAGCAGTGGAGAACGGCCACGAGAAAGTAGTTAACGCTTTAATTCTAAAAGGAGCCGATGTTAACGCTAGGTCCATAGATGGTTTTTCTCCATTGTATTATGCAGCAGAAAATGGTCACGAAAATATAGCTAAAATTCTATTGCTGCATGGAGCTAATGTTGATGCTACCGACGAAACGGTTCGTAGCACACCTTTACACTGTGCAGCAAAATACGGGTATTTGGGAATTGTTAAGACTTTACTGATAAATGCAGCCAATGCCAATACTGCCAATGTTAACAGCGTAACTGCACTACATTTTGCAGTACACAGTGGCCATTTAGATATTGTTGCTGCTCTTCTCGAACATGAAAATGTTGACATTCACGCTAAAGATATAATGAAGAACACACCATTACACTGGGCTGCAACAAGCGGTCATAAGGAAATTGCCGACCTTTTAATAAAAAAGATAGGAAAACTTAATGCCAATAAAAATTATTTAACAACGATACATAAAGCTGCTCTGAAAGGACACAAAGATATTGTGGCCCTCTTGATAGAAAATAGTGCTGGAGTTAACGCTCGGGACGTTGACGGTTGTACACCTTTACATGCAGCTGCCAAGAATGGCGGGCAAGATATTATTGATCTTCTGATAAAACATAACGCTGAAGTTAATGCCAAAATCAATAACGGTATAACGCCATTGCATATAGCTGCTGTAAACGGCAATTGTGATGCTGTTGATTTTCTAATAAACAAAAATGGAAACGTTAACGCTGTAGATAACGATAAAAGTACACCGTTACATGCAGCTGTTCTAGGAAACCATAAAGATATTGTTCGCCTTTTAATAAACCGTGAAGCCATGGTCGATGCGAGTGATGTTAAAAATATGACACCATTACATGCAGCAGCGATAGCAGGCCATAAAGAAGTTGTCAAGATATTTTTAGCACATGGAGCTAATATTAATATCAAGAGTGGAAACTGTACGCCATTGATTTCTGCCATTAAAAATAATCACATCGATATCGTTGAACTTCTTATAGCAAAGGAAGCTAATGTTAATGGAGAAATCGACACAGCATTGTTACTAGCAGTTTTTACTGGATACACGGATATTGTAAAAAGGTTGTTGGCTAAACACAAAGCTAGCGTTAATGCGAGAAATGCTAAAAATGAGACACCGTTACATATTGCTGCAGAAAAAGGTCATAAGAAGATAGTGAAGCTTCTCATAGAAAGTGGAGCCGACGTTGAATCCATAAGTACTAATAACATAACACCATTATACTTAGCAGTACAAGGTAACCATGAAGTAGTTGCTACGTTGTTAATAACAAGTGGAGCTAACGTAAATGTTAGAGCTAGCAACGATATGACACCATTGCATTTAGCAGCAGGATATGGTCACATTAATGCTGTAAAAGTTTTACTAGATAATCAAGATATTATAATTAATGCTAAAGATAATAAGAATAGAACACCCATAGAATATGCAGCTGTAAAAGGTCATTTAGAAGTGGTTGTAATGTTACTACAAAATAACAAGAAAACAGTTATGAGCGCTAAAATACATGATGATTTTACCTTATTGCATATCGCATCTCTACGAGGTCACTTAGAGTTAATAAAATATCTAGTAGACGAAGGCTTCGATATAAATGCTAAAAATACCTCTGGTTTAAAGCCCATACATATGGCTGCCAAAGGGGGTTATAAAGATACTGTAAATTATTTTCTCAGTAAGGGATTAAATATTAACGACACTGACGCAACTGAGCAGACATTACTACACTGCGCTGTACTTGACGGCCATTTGGAACTTGTAAAGTATTTAATAGCTCAAGGCGCCGACATTAACGCTCAAGCTGCTCGTGGCGTAACTGCTATGCATATTGCTGCTAATTTAGGTTATAAAGACGTCATTGAAGTTTTATTGCAAAATCACGCAGTTTATAACGCCGTTAACGACTTACATAAAAAACCGTTAAACATGGCTAAAGATAAATACGTCATCAATCTGTTTGTATCAACCGATAAATTATTTGGGGCAGTAAAACGTAATATACCTTCGGAAGTTGAGAATTACATTAAATTAGAAGCGTGTGTTAACGCCAAAAATGTTGAAGGTCTAACACCATTACATTATGCTGCATGGAAAGGCTATGATGAAGTCGTCAATATTCTATTAAAAAATAATGCTAATCCTAATGTAGTTGGTAACGAGGGGTTTACTCCTTTGCACTATGCTGCTAAATTCTCTCACTTGAACATTATAAAGGCCCTTTTATCTAAATTTGCAGTATATAACGCCTTTTCTGAAGATGGTAAAACACCTTCAGAATTTACTGTAGATGAAGATATAACTACCTTATTCAAATTAGTGAACGAAGCCTTTGAAGATATTAAAAATGGCAACTATCAAGTTGTTGACTACCTCAACAAGATAACGGATATTGACACAGTGAAAGCAGTGATGCGTGCTTGCGATAGAAAAAACAGAACGTTAGTAGTTGCTGCAATGCATAGTAACTTTTCACATGTCGACCAGTTGAAAGAGATATCGCAAGGTGATTTATCCCATCGCATTACTAAAGCCGTAGAGCTCTTAGAACAAGGCAATCACCATACGGTCTTAAATATTTTCGAAAACGCATGGGAAAAAAGAAAAGAAATACTGGGATCAAATAATCCGGGCACGTTAGACATTCAGACACACATAGCGACGGTATTATGCGAGCGAGGGGATTACCCAAAAGCTTTAAATATGTTGGAAGTAATTTTCCAGGAACAGGAGAAAATGTTGGGTTTGAATTATGAGGACACTTTAAGGACAAGAGGTTTAATCGCGTTAGTTCTACATAAACAAGAAAGAAATGAAGAAGCTTTTAATATTTATCAAGAAGTTTATCATAAGCAAAAGGAAATACTAGGGCCAGATCATCGGAATACTCTGCGTACCTTGAGTAACCTAGCGCTAGTATTGGATGGCCTAGAAAAATACGACGAAGCGTTAAATATGAGTAGAACAGTTTTTCAAAAACAAAAAGAAAAATGGGGTAGCAACCATATAGACACTATGCTAACTCAACATAATATAGCGACGGTACTTTATAACCAAGGTAAATTTGAAGAAGCATTAAAAATTTATGAAGAGGTTTACAAGAAAAAGAAGATAGTTTTAGGTGTTAATCATTCTTATACCTTGAGAACTTTGTATAAAATTGCTGTAATATTCTCCGATCAACACAAAAATAGTGAAGCTTTGAGAACTTTTGAAGAGGTTTTAAATAATCAAGAAAAAGTTTTGGGACCAAATCACCCTGACATCTTAGACACTCGGTACAATATGGCAAATATACTTTTCGATCAAGGTAAATTGGTTAGTGCATACAACGCGTACAAAGAAGTTCTCGATCAAATGAAAATGGTTTATGGACCAAGTCATAGGAATGTTCTGGATGTTTTAAAAAGTATAGAAGAAATTAATGCGATGTTTAAGGTTTGGAGCATGTAAGCATCGAAAGTTCTCCGAAATCTGCAAAACGACATTAATAGTGCTGCTATATTATAACAATGGTGACATACAAATTGTTCCGAGGCTATTAAAAGATGGTTGCGATCCTAACCAAAACTGTAACAACCACCCCAAATACCAAACATAATAATTATTTTAGCCACTCATCGTAATCTCGCTGTAATGCGTTCGAACCGTACCAGGGCAACTGGTCGACGGGTAAACTCGGCGACGGTCAACTGGGCAACGGGAAAACTGGACGGTGGTCAACTCGGCGATATTCAGGTAACTTTTGATAACGAGAACAATCTGATAAGTTTTTCCGCGGAGTGAAATTCAAACTATTTTCACACAGTCTTAACACTTGGCTGCACTTTACTTTAGAAATTCATCGTTCATTTCACGTTTAGTCATTACATTAAATATTAAATTTTTCCAACTTTACCCGAAAAATCTAGATCCGTGTTTTTGCGAATCTGTCGTTTTTGAATCTGTCGCGCTCAGGCAAATATTTTCCAAATTTACCGTAAAAAGCTAAAAGCACACAAAAAAAGTCGGAATGGGGCATGGCCTAAGAGTACCAACAGCCTATGGGGGATGAGTCGTTGAGTTTTCTCGTCGCCCAGTTTTCTTGCCGCCCAGCTTACTCGACGCCCAGATGTGCGTTGCCCAGTTATACGTCGCACAGTTTGATTCGACCAGTTGTCGCGTACCGGATAATAAATTAGACTCCAGGGGGCCTATTCTTGAACTCAATAGAATTGATTCGCATACGAAACTTCGGCACTTTCGCATACGAATGAAAGATTTGTATTCTCGAACCCTTCGAAATGTTCGTCTACGAATACTTTTCGCATGAAATTATTCGTGTACGCCACTTTCGCATACGAACGAAATTTTGTATTCTCGAGCAATCGTCTACGAATACTTTCGCATGAAAACCATTCGAACTACAACGTCTGGGGGTACCCAGACGAAACTTTGTTCGTGTGCGATAATATAAAAGTTGCGCATGCGCAGTTACTAGACAGGCTTCTGATAGATGGGCAAAGAGAGTTTTATCATGGAGACCGAGAACAACCAAAAGGTCCGTCGGTCGTCCACCAAAACGCTGGACTGACGATATTATCGAAACAGCTGGAAGAAATTGGCAAAATAGAGCCCAGGATCGTGAAGCGTGGAAGAAATTGAAGGAGGCCTACATCCAGCAGTGGATTGACAAAGGCTGAAAAGAAGAAGAAGAGAGAAGAGCATGCGCAGTGGGTTATAAATTTCAATAAATAAGCCATAAAATGTGTCTATATATACAAATAAATAAGATTATGTAATTTATTGTCATATTTAGTAAATTTGTATATCAATAAATAAAAAAATTGTATATTAAGAAACGACTTTTATAATCGACGTTTTAATCGCCCGCAATCTGTTTATTTACAATAAGTAAATAGAAAAAATTATTTTTGTGCAAGTGTTCTATTTATAATAATTTATTATTGACAATCTCGGCAATTACATTTGCAATTTTTTCTTTTGCAATTACCTCTCTTTCTAGCAGTTCCAGTTTCTTTTTGTGGTACGAGTCTTTCTTTTCCATTTTTTCTTTGCATTGTTCTGCAAGCTTCTCGGTTGCAAAAATACTGTGTTGTAGTCTCAGTCGCTGTGAATTGGTTCTACGCCTTGATTTTCTTCCTGTCAGTGCTTCATTTTTATTATCAACGATTGTTGCTACATTATTTCCTGGAAGCGTTTCTGTTGATAAAAGGATACCGATCAAGTCATTATTTACAAATAAAGGGCTGTATGAATTCTTATCTTCTAAAGATCTATTTTCAGTTGACGATCCTTCCGGTTGTGACAAATCGAAATCCACTGTAGATTTCTTCGTATCTGCATGGCCACTTATGGCAATTAGATTTATTAATTCTAAAATGTTCTCATCAAGTTCGCTCAAACTTTCACTTGTTGGTTTTCCACCACCAGTTCCGGCAGTGTAGGTTTTAATGGAGCTGTTATTTCTTTTTGCATTTGCCCTCATATCTTGCCAAGTTTTTCTCCATTGCCTCCAATTCTTCTTAGCGCCCGCTATGGAATTTAACGATTCTGTTAGTTCTTGCCATTTATTTTGCGCTGTCCTCAAAGTGAAATCTGCCACGAACTTTCCACTTAATAGTTTGGGATTTTTATTTAAATACTCCGTAATGACATTCTTTTGCTCTATGGAAGCATTGGCTACTCGACTTTTCGTAATTCTTTCCTTTTGCATTGTTCTTGTATCGTTATTATTATTGTTGTGTTTGAACTATTGCTTTATTATAAAAATTATTCCATTATATGGAGAATTTTTTTGATTGGTACATTAACTTTTATTCTTCTACAAGTTTAGTCCAACAGCCTAATTTGGCGGAAAATCGCCTATCTGGCAATCCTGACGATTTAAAACTTTCAAACACAACATTTGCGACTGAAACTCCCTGTATAATGCAAAAACGCAAATTTTTAAAAATTTCGATTTGAAATCGGACCCATTTTTGCATATAAATATTTGTGCGCAATTTTAAGCGAAACGAGTTGGTTTTTCGAAAAATTTTATTGAACACTTTCCGTTTTATTTGGCGAATTTAAGCGGTACGTGAAAAGAGGTGGATCTGCCGCGAAGAGGAGGATCTGCCGTTAGGTTAGTGTTAGTTTTTGATATTTCTTTAGAAAACTAATTAAAAACAATTTAATTCTCCGTGAAAATTTAAATCTGCCGCAAAGAGGTGGATCTGCCGCGAAGAGGTGGATCTGCCGTTAGGTTAGTGTTAGTTTTTGATATTTATTTAGAAAACTAATTAAAAACAAACAAATCTCCGCGTAAAGTTAAATCTGCCGCAAAGAGGTGGATCTGCCGCCAAGAGGTGGATCTGTCGTTAGGTTAGTGTTAGTTTTTTATATTTCTTTAGAAAACTAATTAAAAACAAATATAAATCTCCGCGTAAAGTTAAATCTGCCGCAAAGAGGTGGATCTACCGCTCCCTCGAACTTTTTTCCAAGTTGAACGGAAAAAGTGAGAATGGACTCAAAAATAATAATAATCACCCCGAAAAGCTAGATCCATTACGATTGTGTTCAGTTGTCCGTGGGTTCAGTTATGTAGTTTCGGATTAGGACTTGGCCAGTATTTATAAAATAATAATTATAAAATCGTAAACCTCAAAAAGTTACTATTTCATGATTATAAAAATAAATAACAAATATTTAAATTTAAAAATTAAGATTGTGTTCAGTTGTCCGTGGGGTTGCTTGTCAATGGGGTCAGTTGTCATGTGTTCGGATGTCGTGCGTTCACTTGTCGTGCGTTCACTTGTCATGTGGTCACCTGTCATAGAATCAAAATATTAATTTATTAAATTAAAAGCAAAATATTTTCAATGTATTTATTGGTGTTATATATTATATTTAATAGCGTTACATTCCTTAAGGAATAAAGCCCTTCAACCGCAGAGTGTATATTGTTCGTCGTAGCAGTAAAGTCACAAGATATTTGAAGTAAAACATAACCAAACAAATACCTACATACGAGTACTACGTTAGTCAAATTCATAGTTTTTTTCTTTAAGACAGCTTATTATTTTGCATCTTTGTCCCTCTTACGTTAAACGATATAAGGAAAATATAATATCATGTCATTTCTAAGTTCATAAAATAATCACGTGGAGCTTTTCTTTCGTGGTTCGGACTATAAATTATATGTATTGCCATGTATCGCTACTGTATAATTCAAATTTGTAATTTCTATAGCGAGGAATGAGATGGCACTAAATTAAATTATGCACCGGCCAGCAATGCATGAACTCTATTAAATTCAGGGTCAAAGGTGGGTTGTTGAATATGTGAAATGCTCAAATAAAATGTTTTAACCAAATAACTTTCCATAAATGTCAGACAATAACTTGCTATACCTTGCACCTAATTTTCTTTTACTCACTGCTGTTAATTAAATCAAACCAAATGTAACTACTGTACAACAAGAAATGTAATTTATTAATAAACAGAAATTTTCAAAAACAAAAGATAAACTTTTCATTACTAAGATTAAATCAGATTTACAGAAATATTAATTAATAATAAAAATTTCATAAAAACCCCACAATTTTAAAACACGCGCGAACTGAATGTTATGAAAATGTGTCGACACAATGCTTACCGCTCAGTTTTTCGTGCACGGCCTACGTAGAACCAACAGCGGACAACCAGGAAAAGATGACTTGTAGTTTGATCCAAATCCCATACCATGTAGAATTCCAGGGTGTATAATTGATCAATCGAATATTGGCTACTGACAGGATAAACGTTCAGGTGCGTTGAATTTTCAATAATCTTTCTTAATTTCAATAACTCGGAACATAACCATAAAATACTGTAAACCATACCAATTGCAGTGGTCACCAAAATTTTCCATATAATTTTCAAAAGTTTCAATCTTCTTTTCTATTCACCACTTATAATTCATAAATTTGTAACTAATTAATCTTGATTCACATGCAAATAATTCAAAACTCTATTCTTAGATACTTTTCCAATTCTTATCATGGACGTACCAATCGTCCCCAATTTTCCAATTTACTTCAAAAATCACGTCTTTATACCTCCAATTATTCTACGTGACTCAAAATTACGTCCTTACCCTTTCATGGACGGAACAAGACTTTCTCAAATTACGTCCTTACTCTTTCATGGACGGACTCGAACTCTCAAAATTACGTCCTCACTCTTTCATGGACGGAACAAGACTTTTCTTCTATTCTACTCTTCTTCCTGGCCCCACCAAAATAATCTATCTGACCGCGCACTCGTTTCCAAAATCACAATTATTTTAAATAAATTCCCTATGCTTTTACAAATAAAATTTATTTTTGATTTAATCCCAAACTTGTCAACCAAAACAATTGAATCCTCTTTTGCCTTTAACACAATCTTTTACAAACCCGTTTGCACAAATCATTACATTTGTTATTTCCTCAGGTTAAATGAAGCAAGCAGTTTACTATCGAGTATTAAGAAATTGTAGGTGCAAGTTCCTACCCTTCATCATGGTCTCTGAAGTGACTATCTCGATATGAGCATTCTACAGAGAAACACCCAATTATGCTAGACCTACCCTTATGATAAGCGGGACACGACAGTATAATAAAGTATTTACCCTCTACCTGTTTTTAAATTTACCTGCATGGAAGTAAATTTTATTCAGAATTTACATTAAGCAAACGCCACCATGCGGGAGAATTTTGAATTTATAAGTGACGTATTAAATGAAAATTTGTTCTTCAGGCTCAAAACATAACAAAATCAAGTCATTAACAAAACATTCTAAAAAACATAAAGCTGGCCGTGACACTCACTTACTGACTTAGCGTTTACAAAGCATATCTACGAGGGTCGTGAAGAGTTCAAATTTTGCATACCCGTGTGGTTTTACGAGGATTGAACGGGAAAATGGTCCGTTTTTAGATGGGACATCAGGGAGGAGGTGAAATGGCGGTTCAAAGTGGTCCCAAAATTTGAGAATTCATTTTGGAGAGTTGAAATTTTGCAGGCAGCCCCGGGCGACGCGACGGCCGAGGGGGCGAAACAATATTTCTTTCTCGAAATTTTTTCCGAGCACTTGGCAAAACGGTTCCGCGCGGTTTATCGTATTTATGTATCCCCCCTCCAGGTTTTTCGTCCGATCGAACTCAAATTTTCGAGAGAGGTGGGGGCGGCGAAACCGGACAATCGGTAGCGCCAAATTTTTGATTTATTTTCCCCGTTTCCTTTTGAGGGGGGATCAAAAATGTAATAGTTTTTTGCGCCTGGCTCGCTAATTTTCAGATTAAAGTTTCGATTTTTTGATCTCATTTGGATCCGCCCGAATTTAGATTTGCATTTCTGCAAAAAAAATACGTAGGTCGTAGATCGATTTCGACCGCTAAGCGAGACGACGAGTTATATTTTCCCATAAGATTTATATAACCAAGTAACTTTCCCATAATGTTTTGTAATGTGTGGAAATGCAGAACATCGTTACTATTAAATTGCACTGCTGGTCAAGCAAGTCGAATGTTCCAGAATATCCTGAAGACCGTGTGATTTGCAAAACCAACAAATTGTAATAACATATAAAAATCAATGTGTAAGATGCAACTTTTGAATTTGAACTTCGCGCCAACGTCCTCTCCAGAAAACCGCCATCTCTCGAGAACCAACAAAGTTCAAACCTAAAATCACACTTCTTCGACGACACGGAAAATAACCTTGGACCACCACGTTGTGAAATACCTACGATCGTCATCTCGTAACCAAACTCTTTCTTCCGGTGTACAAAACATAGTGTCAAAAACAACTGTAACAAACAAATGATCGCTCCAAAAGAGAGACGAACCATTAACTTCCAACACAAATAAAACTATCATATTTTGGGCAATGTCAATTTTTTTATTTATCTTTAATATTCTTGTTTGAGGAATATAACCTGAAGCAATGATTTACCTAAATCATGACCTAATAAATCTGTAGATTTAATTGCCCTGAAAGTCGATTTGTTTTAAATCGCTTTATGTTATTTGATAACTTTTAAATTACTTGTTGGGATTCAATCCTTTGGATTGCTATAATCTTTTCTTCATGTACTTGGTACATTTTATGAAGATTTTCTAAAGCTATTATGTGTTTTGTTTTAACACTAGCGGTAAATGGAAAAATACCTTTTAATCTACATTTAAATAACCACCCTTGAATTACAATTTACTACCTAATTAATGTAACTTATTTAAACCCAGTTGAAACAATTATTTATATTTGGCTTGCTGGTTTAAATCAAATTCAGGGAAGATCAAGGAAACCTTCGTTGGTTTTTATAGTGGCTAAAATATTATATATCTTGCCGGGCCCAACGTTCTTCTAGAAAACCTGAGAGTTACATCTGTTCAAATACAAATCAAAAATCACAACCTAATTCAACCAAGTTCAACCACCCTTTATTTGAATAATTAAAATACCTAATTTACCAATATTAAAAACCCAGATCTACGAGTAGCTTGCCTTCCTTTAAGGAATCTCGATAATCCATTCATGCGCGTCACTATTACCACAACTTGAATGAATACAAGTCTTTGGGAACGGTTTAATGTAAAACTTGCCTTTTTGTTTGCCTTACGTGGCATTGTAGTACTGAGTGATTTATTTCCAGCCTACCAAGGTATTTGGGCGCATTCATACAAGATTCTTCGGAAAGCTAAATTGTACTTAAGAAACCGAAACCAAAACCTTGTATTACATAAGTCAATCATTTACCAAGACAAAGCTTTGTTGACTGATCGTACCATATCTTAAACCGTTGTGAGTGATTTAATCAATGACTGAAATCATCGAACTAATCTTCATCATCGTAAACAATAAGTAACCACATCGACGAAACACCCTGTATATGATAATAAATTAATTTACTAGTTATGTATCTATTTTAACCAATAAAACCTTTCATTTATAAATTCAAGCTGATTTGAATTTATGACCATCCTGTATATGAATAAATATTTGCATTTACTTTGGAATTTCATACGTTGCTTTTTATGAATGGTTAAATTTAGCATTTCAAAGAATGTTATCTTGCTACTTTGTAGTCTTAAATGAACAGCTGTATATTGAAACAAAGGAAACGTATCGTATTTCATCACCCACTGTCATTTCAACACATGACATCATTTACCTTGCAATAATTAATATTTTCTATAAATGAAATCAGTTATCTATCTACCTAATAATTAATTACCGTGATATGTATTTATTAAATTTATTTTAATGTAACATCTTAAAATTAACTTTGCAACCAAGTTAGGTTATAATTTAAAAAAACCCACAAATTAATACAAAACCAATCAACTCAACTTCCCTATCATTGCCAAAATATAATATAGAACAAATAATAAATTAAATTAACGTTTATACCTGGTTATTTACACTAACCACTAAGAATTTATAATAATTCAAATAACGTGCCCGCTACGTTGAACGTAAGCTTCACCACTTGAAGTCTCGCGTCTCTCTGATACTAAACTTTTACCGCGTAATCCACGATACACTTATAGCGGTATGCCGAATTTGAAACCAAAACTCGTTTAGTCAGCGCATTGACGTAATTGGGAGGAAGATTTTAAATTCGCGTATAGCATTGTATTAATTTGGTGGGTATTTGTAATATAAATCTCTGTTATTTTTATTAAATTTGAACGTATTGTATTTTTTGTATTATAGAACATTTAATAAATGAAATCGAAATTCAAATACGAATTAATTTTATTTCAGTATTTACATTCAGTATTACATAGTAATCGTATTGCAGTTTCTCCCATGATACTTATCATGCTTTCTCCCACTGACTTGACGTCATTGGGAGGAAATTGTAAGAGTGAGATAGGCATCTCAAACTCGTCGGCATACCGTTATAAGTGTATCGTGGCGTGATCTTATAAAGATAGGTGTCGCTAAAAATTGTACCACTTAACATTGACATATACAGGGCAAAGTAAAATATTCTACACCAAAACAAGCGGTAAATTTGAAATTACTTTAATTTCAAATTTGCAATCTTACAAATGTAACATGTAAAATAAATCAGTATTATTAAGTCATTAGAGTTAGTATTATTAAAGTATTATAGTTAGGCTTCCTACAGACTGATCAAGCAAAAACGTTGTGCGACAAAACGTTTTTGTTTGATTGTGTTGAAAACTGTTTTTTACATGTATTAGATATGATCCAACACACACTGATCAAACACGAAACGTGTTCCAGATCATAAGGATTCTCGTTATACTTTGTATAGAAGCCTAAAATAAAAAATGTTCTGTAAAGGTAAATGAACATTCTATTCAAATATTCAACCACATTTTATATTTTCAACCCTTAACTGGATTAATTTTTTAATTTTAACCCTATTTCAACCCCTACTTCTAAAGGGATCTTTTTCTGGTTAAATTTTGTACAGTTTTTTGGTACAATGTGCTGAGCATGCGTACCAAATTTTATCATGGGATGAGCATGGATTCGGTTATTACAAATTAATTAAGTATAGGCAGAAACGGACGAAAATCAGTTTTTCGCCGATTTCTCAAGTTTCTTTGAACTTGATGACAAAATAGTTTAATATAAAATTAAAGCTAATTAAATTCTCTACAAAAATATATTTACACATATTTTTCGTCAGATTCGTATTCACATAGCAATAACAGCTCAAAGTATAGCTAAGTTGCGCGACCACGGTTTTATTTATTTAAAAAGGTCGGAATCAATTTTAAATTAATTGTGTAGATTTTCATCATAAATATTCATTATTTGAATATAAGTTGACCACACCATCCCTACTTTTGATAAAAAGTTTAGCATAATATGACAATGCAGTCAAACCAAAAATGCATTATTTGATTTTTTTTTGTAAACTTAATTCGTTTTCATGATAAGGCCAGCTAAAGCAGGTCCATTTCCCCAACCCCCCCCCCCCCCCATCGCGAATTTTGAGTTGAATTTGGTGTCAATCGTTTGTGTGATAATTATTTTCGTTTGTGCGGATTTTGTTCGCGAAATATCTTGAATTTCAATGGGAGGGGGGCTGGGGAAATGCTAGCCCCTCCCCCATCGCGAATTTTGGGTCGAATTTGGTGTCAATCGTTTGTGCGTCGTTAGTGTGCGTTTGTGTGATAATTATTTTCGTTTGTGCGGATTTCGTTCGCGAAATATCTTGAATTTCAATGGGGGGGCTGGGAAAATGCTAGCCCCCCCATCGCGAATTTTGGGTCGATTTTGGTGATGTGCGTGAAGTTAGCCCCCCCCTTTTTCGAAAACCAAAAAAATTTTTTTTGTATTGTGTTGTATTCATTTGTATTAGATTGTATTGACAAAATTTTTTTTTATTTTGCGAAGCATTAAAATAAATATCGCGAAAAACCGTTATTTGGCCCCCCCTTTTCAAAAATTCAAATTTTTTTGGGTTGTATTTTGTTGTATTCATTTGTATTGGATTGTATCGTAAAAAATAAAAGTCGGAAGTTTAACCTTAACCGCGTAAATCGCGAAACAAAATTTAGCGCTGGCCCCCCCTTTTCAAATATTCAAATTTATTTTGGTTGTATTTTGTTGTATTCATTTGTATTGGATTGTATCGTAAAAAATAAAAGTCGGAAGTTTAACGTTAATCGCGTAAATCGCGGAACAAAATTTAGCGCTAGCCGACTGGTTGACAAGCCCAAAATTTCTTATATAAACTGTAAGGTATTGCATTGTATTGTATGTGTAGTGACCGGGAATTATCCGTATCATCGGATTATCAGATAAAAAAATACTATATAAGTGAAACTTTTATTTCTAATAAACAACTCACTTAAAATAAAATAATAACTAAATATGGTAGAAATAAAATCGTTAACTTGGAACAAATCTGAACAATTGCGATATATTTATACTAGTTTAGGATTTATTAGTAAACTGTTGGTATGTAAGTTACAATGTGACTAATAGATAGCGCGACATATTTATGTAGCTGGTTATCTTTATACCAATGCTGGATATAAGGACACCTGGGTTGTACTTTTAGTCACTCAAGTACGAGTGCACATCCAGGTTAGTGATGTTATCCATTCTTTGTTTTATTAAGTTGTATTGCCAATGTGCTCTTATTAAATTGTTTATGTTGTGATTGTTGTATTTATTCTCTTGTCTACTGCCAACCTTCCCAATAGGTTATGGGCCCAGTAACAAATAAGAGAATAAAGTTGTTTTTCGTTTGATTTAAATTTGTGCAAATTATTGCATCCAAAATTTTATAAATAAAAAATTATGGAGGCGCAATTAGCAAATTAAATAAAAAAAATAACGTAGTAAAACCGGCCTATGTACATACTATTATAAAAAGTAATCGCTACAAAATTTTGGACAAAATACTGGAATATCACGGAATTTTAGCTAATTGTGGTGGCGAAACCGAAAGTAGTAGTGCAACCGATAACGATGTTAATGAAGGAAAATTTACAATAGAACTTTCACATGAAATTTGGTTAAGAATATCTCCCGAAGACATGGTTTGTAGCGATAAGGAACGTGGTAGTAGAAGATACAGTGCATTAAAACGTAAATGTTGGACGGACGAAATTTTTCAAATATTATATGAAAAAATCTGATGTGGCCATCGCATAACTTTCCGAACAGACGCAAATTTTTATATTATATTTTTAAATAAAATGGTTACATAATTTCAACAGTAAATCGATGAAAAATTTCATATTTTGCCAAAATACGAAGAAAAAAACTTTTGAATGCCTATATCTTGCAAACGAAGCATTTTTGGACCCATGTTATTAGAAACTTTTCATCTTATTTTCGTTAGTAGAATGCGGTTTACTATTTTATTTACAAATACAAAACATTTTTACAAATACAAAAAATTTTGAAACGCCCTGTATATTTTAGAGAAAAACTTGTAGGACAAAAAATGTAGGAAATTCCATAGCGCTAATTTTTTGTTATTAATATTTTTACATGTTTAATTTTGTTTCGAAGTTATGACGCATAATGTCATAATAGCTCCAGGTAAACCCCCCTTTCCCGTTACACGATTTAAATTATTTTCATCTGGCTTCGTCCTACGACAGGAAAAAGCTTATATGCAAAATTTGGAATGATTTGCTTGCTTCGTTTAGACGCTATCGTGTTCACAGACGTACATACACACACACACACATACATACAGACATCCTTCCAAAAATGATAAAAATGGATTCAGGGGACCTCAAAACGTGAACATCTGTCAAAAAATTGGGGGGTCAAATTTTGACTGATAACAATACTTTCCTTACCTAGGGGTTCGGAAAGTAAAAACGAAGTTACCATGTGCCATTGCCTTTAAACATTGTGATGTGTCTGAAACAGGATACTTCGTAACTGCCAAAGGACGTTGTGAAGAATGTGGTGGTGTCTTTCTTGGTCATATAATAAACAAACCTCCAGATCTAAATTCTCCGGCAATTATTGAATGTTCTATGAAGGAGTTTGATTTTTCTTTAAAGCATATAAAGAAACGACAACTGAAAGGAGAACGAAGGGCCAAAATTTCTAAAGTGATGGTTGAAAGCAGTTTACAACCATGCCTGTGGCGTCGAAAGGCAGCTGATGAACTAATGGAATTGGGTGATCTGGAACCACCCCATTTGCCTAAACTTCAAACACTACGGAAAGCCAAACAAGAACAGAAAGATCAGCTGTTGAATTTAGTTAAAGGTTTAGACCCCATTCAAACTATTGTCCATTTGAAATACGAACGACATGTTGGAGAAATTCACGGCATTGGATTGGACCCACTTTTTGTGCATTATTGGACATTGGCACAAATGGCAACCTACATTTTGTATTCTGATGTAATTTATATAGATGCAACAGGTTCATTGGTTAAAAAATTGAAGAAAGCTAATTCTGCATTATCGGCTCACATATATTTGTACCAAATCGTTTGCAAAACCACAACAGCAAAAATGCCTGTTTTTCAAATGCTAAGTGCCGTACAAAATATCAATGCTATCCAGTACTGGCTTTTTGAAATTGTTCGAATAGGTTGCATGCACAAATCAAATTTCCCAATGCCACGAGAAGTAGTTTGCGATTTTGATAAAGCGTTAATGGGTGCGTTGGCGAGAGTCTTTGGGCAATGTAGGGATCTTCGAGATTATTTATCCAAGTGTTATTTGGCGATTATAAATAGTGATAAAAATTTGCCCGGCTGTTATTTAAGATTGGACATATCCCATTACGTTGCTTTTATAGCTAGGTGGAAAACATTGGGGTCGTTGAACCCTCATGTAAAAAAGTTTTATATTATTTTTATGTGTTTACTAACTAAAGCTACCACATTCAGTATTTTTCAGAAATTAATTAAATCGGCCATTATTCTTAGTACTAGCGAAACATCTGGATACACTGAGGACGTGCAAATTTCCTTGGCCGAAGATGCGCGTGTTTATATTTGCGAGAAAATTAAAGGCAATGAAGATTACAATATCATTGATAATATACAAAGCGATGACGAGAAACAAGAAGAAGACCAGGAAGAGGATGAATTATCAAAACAGGATACACATGGGAATGAAAAGCTTATTGAATTTTGGGCTAATAATTTTTATTTACAATGTGTCCATCTGATCTTTTTATCTGATAATCCGATGATACGGATCATCGGATATAACATAATTCCCGGTCACTACACATACAATACAATGCAATACCTTACATTTTATATAAGAAATTTTGGGCTTGTCAACCAGTCGGCTAGCGCTAAATTTTGTTCCGCGATTTACGCGATTAATGTTAAACTTCCGACTTTTATTTTTTACGATACAATCCAATACAAATGAATACAACAAAATACAACCAAAAAAAATTTGAATATTTGAAAAGGGGGGCCAGCGCTAAATTTTTTTCGCGATTTACGCGGTTAAGGTTAAACTTCCGACTTTTATTTTTTACGATACAATCCAATACAAATGAATACAACAAAATACAACCAAAAAAAATTTGAATATTTGAAAAGGGGGGCCAGCGCTAAATTTTTTTCGCGATTTACGCGGTTAAGGTTAAACTTCCGACTTTTATTTTTTACGATACAATCCAATACAAATGAATACAACAAAATACAACCAAAAAAAATTGAATTTTTGAAAAGGGGGGGCCAGCGCTAAATTTTGTTTCGCGATTTACGCGGTTAAGGTTAAACTTACGACTTTTATTTTTTACGATACAATCCAATACAAATGAATACAACAAAATACAACCCAAAAAAATTTGAATTTTTGAAAAGGGGGAGCCAGCCCAAATAACGGTTTTTCGCGATATTTATTTTAATGCTTCGCAAAATAAAAAAAATTTTGTCAATACAATCCAATACAAATGAATACAACACAATACAAAAAAAAATTTTTTGGTTTTCGAAAAAGGGGGAAAAACTTCACGCACATATTTTGGTGTCAATCGTTTGTGTGATTATTATTTTCGTTTGTGCGGATTTCGTTTGCGAAATATAGAATTTCAAAGTTTTATAAACCTCAGAGCACTAATTTTTTATTTCTTACTATAAGATGGTGTGTACCAAATTTTGTCAAATTAGTCATGGGTCAAGTAAATTCATGATTCGATTTGAGATGGAATGACCCTGGAGCAAAATTTCATTTAAAGTGCCTGGACTATAAGGTAATGCTAAAAAATTCAAAGTTATATCGTTTTTCTTTTCTTGCAAACACCCTGTATTTTTTAAACAATTCTCAAAAAGCCCTCAATAATGCCTCAATGTATAGTTGATAAAAAAAAGTTTTACAAAACAAAATTTTATTGCATAAAATACCGGAAAATTTGAGCCTTTATTTGTGTAACTAATTTTTACTTACATAAATACAAAATTAAATAAAAATATTGCAGTTAAAAATTGATTCATCAAAATGGGCTATATAGAATTAATAGTGTCACCAACAAATTAATGCGATATTAAAATTTATTACAGAAAAAAAACAGTATAAAAAATCATGCCATTTTAAACCATTTTGGCACCGGATCTTGTCCTTTACTTGTCGGAACTCTAGATGGATAATCTTCATATTGAGGTCCTGTACTTGTACTTGCTCCTGCGTTGACTTCACTGTCGTCATAAGAAATATCATCATCATCATCCTGATTGTTACTCGATGTCAACCTTCTTGTTTCTTCCCTGTAACAAGAAAAGAATTCAGATAAATGAAAATAGGTCATACAAAAAGTTAGCTATAAATATTTACCTAATTTGGTTTGCTGCTAAGCTGGCAATCGATGGAGTTGTAAACTTACTGATCAAATCGCTACGCAAGTATTTTTCATTATTAGGTAAACAATCCATACCAAAGTATAAAATTGCATTAGGTACGCAATCAATTTCAAACAATTTACTCTCGGTGTTTAGAATACTTTTTGGTGGCGTTGCATCTAAACATAAATTTTGTTTAAAAAAAATCTAAACTTAATAAAACAAAATCTTACAAAGGTAAAAGTTCATAGTTTTATCTTCTAAATACTCTCTAACAAATTCAACGACCACCTTAACCGATTCAGTTGCACTAAAGGTAGCTTGTAAAACAGATTGATCTGGGAAATAAACTCTTATTACTGCCGATTTGTACCTATTTAAACGAGTTAGTTGTTCTTTAGATTTCTCAAGATCTCGCAATTTTGAAGTCTGAAGAGGTCTATTTTCACATTCAATTGCGCGCTTCTTTAAGTCCTTTAATAACATTTTAGCATCGTTTATTGTGAGATCAAAGAAATCTTCGGGTAAATCTTGACAAGGCAATGACTGAGCAGTTTTTTTTGAAAACACCATTGCTTTTCGTTTATCCAACTATTGAAACAAATTAATTAACAAATATATAAATAAATTATTTTTTGTATACTCACAAATATGAAATCATCTTCTGTACGAACCGACTGAACTTCAGAAGTTTTATTGTATGTAACAGATTTACTTTTTTTAGAACTCTCGCCTGCTTTACTTTTTTCTTGTCTAATTAAATTTAGAACATTTGTGTCCTTCTTCTTGCAACCTTGGTTAGGTTCAAATTTTTCATAGTATTCATTTGTTCTGTCTAATGGTTTTACCGATTCTTGTGCAATTGGCATGTCGTTTTTACATTGTTCAGGTACTTCCACTTTCTTTAAAGTTCTAACATATGGTTTTTCTTCTACAGGCTTTACCGGTAAGGGAGCCGATATGTTAGCTTGCGTATGCAATTCTTCTGGCGATCTACAATTTAATGAGATAAAATTCACACCAGCTCTGCTAGTCAATTGTTAGCTTTTTCTTACCTGTGTATAAGACGAAACAGTGCTCTTCCGTTGGTTAAACCTAATGATCTTAAAGTGGTACTTTCTAATTTTGATTTACCATAAATTTCTTGTCTCATGTAAATAATTACCACGTTATCATGCTGGGCTTCATTAGGACAAACTTGAATTATTACGTTCCATATAGAAGTATTAGGTATAAACGTGTCTCTTTTCCTAGTACCATCTTCTAACTGTATTTCCAAAGTTACAGTGCTATCCATACGAACCGTCGTTGCTTCGCATAGTTCAAGTTGTGCATTATTGGGCAGTCCGGAAAATCTAAAAGTTGCACTGGTATCCAAACACTTATTGTGATGCCTAATTTCATATTTTTCCGGTTCAAAGTGGTGCTTTTCGCACACTTGTTCTAATATCTAAAAATATAAATTTAGGTTAATGTATTAATGCATGATTTGTATAAATTTTCGACTTGCTTGTAAAATGGTAGTATTAAGATTCACTTTAACAGTTTGTCTCCTTCCATGTGGGGTTAAAACTATCACACTTTGTGTGCCGCTCATGTTTTACCAAAAGAAACTTAATTTTTCAAAATATTAAAATAAACTCGACTGTTGCAAAAGAAAACTGACAACAAAACTTGACATATAACCTGTTTAAATTTACCTCCGCCGGTTACTTTTGCCTTACCAACATAATAATGACAATCATTATTATTTACTACACCATTTCCAGTTTTATTTCAGAAACGGTCACATGTATTTGAGAAAGCGACAATTGAAATTCAGATTTGTCAATTGTATTTCAGAAAGCCATAATTGAAATTCAGATTTGTTAATCTGAATTTAAATTGACGGTTTCTCAAATACAACTGACTAATCTGAATTACAATTAACGCTTTCTCAAATAAAAGTGGAAAAGGTGTAGAATTTTTGTGTTTGTGAAAATGTTTTGAAACATGAAAGTTATGCTGTCGGTCTTGTTATTTCCCGTCTCATCTGTAGCCCTGTGGTGGGATAAACATCAAGATGGACGGAGAAAACATCGAGCAGGTTAAAGAATTTAAGTATCTGGGAGTGGTAATACAGAGCAAGTCTAGCAAACCGGGGCCGTCCGTGATGTTGTTATTACCTGACGCCGGCACTATTGTAGTATTCCGCAGTTGGATTTTGGGAATTAGCTGCCACCAGATTATTTTTATTTAATATGAGAATAATCAAACTCATCGGTAGTTGTAGCTCGGTAAATTGAAGACGTAGGGGATAAACTCGTTTGCCAGATTAAACACAGCGATAAATTTAACGGGGGGTTTATTAATAATAAAAAAAATACACAAAACAAAATAATAGTACGAAATATAATTAAATGGTGTAAATAAAGAACAAAATGAGTCGATTCTCTTACCTTGTAAAAAAAATAATCCTGAATAAATTGTATGTCGGTGTCGCGACACTAATAAAATTAAAGAATTCGAATTTTTATGATTTTATAACTTAGAATTTTTTTTATTTGAAAATGAATACTTAGATAGAAACACTTAATTTAAATTCAAAAATCAAACCGGCGTGAAGTATTTAGCTATTCAAAATTTAAGACGCGACTGACTATTTGACTAAATTGTGAGCTGTATTTATGGGAACTTCAGCCCTTAGTGAGAGAACTTATCATATGATAAATTGTTCTTTAGGTCAGACATCGACCCTATGAGTCGTTTATCTGTCAACTTAATTTCCTTTTAGGCTTCTATACAAAGTATAGCAAGAAGCCTTATGATCTGGCTCCGTGTCTGTCCGTCCGTCTGTCTGTCCGCATAATTCAAAATCATACAGAGCGTTTCAAATCGTGTTAGAAATACTCAGTGTGTATAGAGGTCTAAGAACTGGGTACCCAGTGCGCTATTAGGCTTCTATACAAAGTATAGAAAGAAGCCTAAAGCTGGATTTATAGTTTGACGTACTGTAAACGTAGACGCATTGGATACGTAAGAAACGGACTGTAAGATATTTTCAAATTTATAAATCGACGGAACGGAATTTTCGCGCATGCGTAGAGGTGATAACAATATAAAGTGAGTGACATTCAACGATTCAACATAACCCACAAATTATACAAATCGTGAAATTACATGTACAGTTGGTAGTTTCTACTAACATAGGCAACCGTAAAATAATTTAAATTCAAATTAAAAAATAATTTAAATTCAAATTAAAAAATAATTTAAATTCAAATTAAAAAATAATTTAAATTCAAATATACACATAGATTAAACACACAGAATTCTTTCTTTTGATTGGTCGGACGTAAGGAACGCACTGTAAAAGATGAAAGTTGCCAACTCTTACGTTACAGTCCGTTTCTCTTACGTTACGTCATACGTCTACGTTTATTTATAAATAAGAGTACCTAAATTCTATAGTCGATCTTTTTGCAGTGCGTCTACGTTTACAGTACGTCAAACTATAAATCCAGCTTTATGATCTGGCTCCGTGTCTGTCCATCCGTCTGTCCGCATAATTCAAATCTAACCAGAACCCTCGAAATTGTGATTGTAAACACATCATATGTATGTATATTCGGTTATGAACGTCTTGCGACATTTTCCCGATACCTCCCTGTCTCTGCTCGTTGCGTGTTGAAAACTTATGGCTAAAAAACTTCCCTGAACGGAGTAGGCGGTGTAAAAATCGTCTATTCCCGTGGTTCGGAATCCACGTTAATCTGTAGGTCCTCTGTGCTCGTCACACATTTTCAACAAACACATCTACTCTATATATATAAAAAGATAAGGGTTTTTATGCAACGTTTTTATGCAACGTTTTATGCAACGATTTTATGCAACGTTTTCGATAATGGGATAATCTGACAACCAACAAAAAAATCTATTATATAAGTCAACTGCAATATTAATTAAAAACCAAAATTGGAAAACATCGATTTATCAATTTAACAAGGTAGTTCTCCAAGATTTTCTTCGTTTTAAAATATAAGGTTGGGAATCCCTTATCCATAAAAAGTTTTGCAATATCATTGGCTATTGGTTAAAAAAAAGAACCAATCATTAATTTGATTTAAAATTGTTATTCAAAAACGTTCCATGAAAAGTTTGCACATAAAGTCTTATGTTTTACTTATATGGAGTAAATGAGTACGGATTATCTGCCCCGTAATCAGATTATTGCTTTCATCGGATCATTGGATCATCGGATCATTGGATCGTTGTATCATCGAGTTATAGCCTATATAGGACGTTGATGTCTATATATATCTTAGAAGAAGGAGAACATTAATAACACTAATCCGCCCTGACCAAAGAGATTATCTAGATTAAAGGAGTGCCAACTAAAACCAAAAACACTATATAAGAAACCAACATTATTGAACTAAAAAAACAACCAAATAGAAACCAAACCACCATGATCACTCGAATTAAACCTGACATAAAGAATTAAAACGACGTTACGTTACTTTTAGTAACATTTGCCGAATTAACTTGCTATCATATTTCATCGAAAGTGCGATTATTATCGATCTTCTTACATGCAACGATTTTATGCAACGTTTTCGGTAATCGGATAATCTGGCAACCAACAAAAAATCCTATTTTATAAGTGACTGCAATATTAGTTAAAACCCCAAATTGGAAAACATCGATTTATTAATTTAACAAGATAGTTCTCCAAGATTTTCTTCGTTTTAAAATATAAGGTTTGGTAATCCCTTATCCATAGAAAGTTATGCAATTTCATTGGCTATTGGTTAAAAAAAAGAACCAATCATTAATTTGATTTAAAATTTTAATTCAAAAACGTTCCATAAAATGTTTGCACATAAAGTTTTATGTTTTACTTATATGGAGTAAAAGAGTACGGATTATCTGACCCGTAATCAGATTAATGCTTTCATCGGATCACCGGATCATTGGATCACCGTATCATCGGATTATAGCCTATATATAGGACGTTGATGTCTATATATTAATAAGTAAGTTAAAGAAGTTGTACTATCGCGATCACCATCTGGAGAATTAAGTACTATAAAAGTAATTGAAGTAAAAAGTAATTTAATACTATTGTCCAAAAATGACTACCATTCTACCTTTAAATTCAATAGCCGTTCGAGAGTTAACATCTAATCGCTACCTTTCAACTGATCATATCACAAAATATAATTAGAGCCTGATGGTTAATACAGAGTTTAGATTAAAGATGAGGACTCATTTAAAAGTTATCTTTAACCAAAAAAGGCTTTTACCTTTTCCGACTGTTATAACTAGCGAAGCTTCCTTAATTCTAAGAACAGATCGAATAAAAGCAAACAAAGAAGTGAGACCACAACGGGATACATCCTCAGATACTGAAAGTGACACAGAAATAAAACAGAAGACGACAAACATCAACTGAACGTTCGAGAGAACACAGAACTCGACAGCAACAACTACAAGAGCAACAAGAACTTTCAACATCAAGACCATCAGCAACAACTTCAACTGAAAGAAGCAGAAAAAGAAGAGCGCTACAGCAACCATCGACAGATCTGGCCACTGTTTTAGAATCGGTACAATTACAAGAGGAACAAGAACCTTCAACATCAAAACCACCAGCAAAATCTTTAACCGAAAGAAGCAGAAAAAGTAGAGCGCTACAGCAACCATCGCCAGATCTGGCCACTGTTTTAGAATCGGTACAATTACAAGAGGAACAAGAACCTTCAACATCAAAACCACCAGCAAAAACTTCAACCGAAAGAAGCAGAAAAAGTAGAGTGCTACAGCAACCATCGACAGATCTGGCCACTGTTTTAGAATCGGTACAACTACAAGAGGAACAAGAACCTTCAACATTAAAACCAGCAGCAAAGCCTTCAACTGAAAGTAGCAGAAAAAGAAGAGCGCTACAGCGATCATCGACAGATCTGGTCACTGTTTTGGAATCAGTAACTCCTCATGCTGCGGGTGAAATGACCGAGAAATGTTCAAATTGTGATGCTATGTTTTGGAAAAATGAATTTTGCAAGAAAAGTTTTTGTCATAATGGTAAAGTTAAACTGTCCAAATTATCGCCAGTATCCAAATTGGATACTGGTGATATATCTGCAATCAGATTACCATTTGTACTACATACATAGGCGACAATTTCCGATAGTGTTGGCATTCGCTATAATAAATTATAAATAAATGTCAAGGACAGAGCTTTGACAAAGTTGGTATAAATATCGATAGGCCTTTGTTTAGTCATGAACAGTTATATTTATGTAGCATTATCAAGATGTCGAGCAAAGGATGGAATACAAATTCAAAGTACAAGCGACATAACAAATGTCGTATGGAAAGAAGTTTTATAACTCGCAAGATTTCTCATTTATATGGAATTACGAGGTGGCGAAATGGGGGTAGCTCAAGCGTAAATCGGCCTGGAATATTGGGACGCGAAGCGGCCCAAGGGGGTTGGGCCGCCGAAGGCGGCCAGGGGGGCGGAGCCCCCCTAGTCATATATATAATAAAATAAAAATGTGTTTTAATACGTTCAATGCTGATGACGGATATGTCCGTCATCGCATTATTTAGCGTATGGCGCGTGACGGACTTGCCCGTCAATCCATGTTATATTTTAAACGACATGAGGATTATGTTAGCGTTGCTTTTAAGTAAATGTAACAGCATGAGCATATAGTTTAAGTATCTATTGTTGTGATACGCTCTATCCGCGTTGAGGATATGTTGCAACCAACAAGGAGCGAACAACGATTGGAAACGGTGGTTTCAAACACATTGTTGACATGTGTTTGTTTTTTTTGTCGTTAAGTAATTTTAAGTTTGTTCGTGTTGTATATTTTATGTAAACATTATGTACAACATGCGGAAAATCAAAGGTGCAGATAACCGGCGGACATATGTAAACAAACCGGAAATAATAAGAAGCTCCGGTTTGAAAACAAAACGGAAATGGTAACGAAAGTTACGAATGATAAACAAGATAGTAGCATCGTGATTCCTGAACGGAATAGTCGCATCCAAATCACGGTAAGTGATAGTCGCATCGTGATTCCTGAACGGAATAGTCGCATCCAGATCACTGTAAGTGATAGTCGTATAAAAGCTACTGCAAGAAGCAGTCGATTGAATAATTGTTTTTCAATTAAGATAATTGAACTAACATTATATTGGCGAGTTATAAAGTGGTGCTACATAGGGAGAATTATTTTCCCAGGCGATTTAACTTCCCTGAAATAGTGGAAGTCGGGCGTGTTTGGCAACATAGAATATTGTTGATAGAAAATCCCTACGGTACGGGTAACGTACGTGAAACCCTGATAAAATATATCAGGTCTAGTGAAAGAAATTATTGGAATAGTGGAACGAGAATAGTAGAACGAGCGTGGATTGTGGAGTCCAGATTTAAAGAAGAATAGAGATTGAAAGAAGACAAGAGCGAAGAACCAAGATTGTGCGCACTGTGCGAAATAGCAGGTTAGCTAGTATCAATTATTTCAGTGCGTAGATAGAATTATAGTATTTTAAAGATTGTTTTGAGTTGCGTTGATTGAATGTTAAAGTTTGTTATATTATTAAAAAACTTGTTAACTAGATTCAATCGTGTTTTGTCTTTGTTGGCATCGAGAATTCGTCAATTCATAAGCTTGTATACTAAAGTGTCGTTATTAGAGTCAGACCCCGACGTATTTACCCTGAGAAGTAGAGTCGAATTAAGGTAGGTGACCGAAAGCTATTGTGTGTGTTCTCGTGGACTTGTCAAGTACACCAGGTACTACACTATATATAAAAGTAAAAACAACTATTTAGCGTAGGGCGTACGAAATGAATTATGAGGTAGCAGTGAAGCAGTGAACAAAGTATAGCAAGAAGCCTTATGATCTGGCTCCGTGTCCGTCCGCATAATTCAACCCTAATCAGAACCCTCGAAATTGTCATTGTAAACACATCGTATGTATAATAAAATTAAAATTTGTTTTAAATTTAAAATGGACTTTTTGGTTTTACTTTGATGTGAAAAATAATTTTTTATTTATTTTTTACCATATTAGCAGTGGTACATTACAGAGAAGTAAAGTTTCGAATGGAATGAAAAAGTTTGATTGTTATTAAATACTAGCTGGCACAGTCGGCCTACCGGCCGCCTTTAGCCATCTAGACCGTGTAGGATGTGGTTGTTCAGCATTCGGCCTCGGGGAAATCGCAACCATACGTGTAGACCGTGGTTGTTCGGCCTTCGGCCTCACTCCAAGGTTCTAAACTAGCCTATGTTTTTCGTAGCGTTGTAAATAACTACTACACCAAATTTGGTTAAGATTGGTCAAATAGAAATGTAAAGCACGTGCACGCGTATTTGCATTGTCGATCGGTTGACAGCTTGACAGCATTCATTATTATTGATGTTTAAGTTGATTTTGAGTAGCCTGCCTTCCTTTAAGGAATCTCGATAATCCATTCATGCGCGTCCCATAGGGACGCGCATGAATGGATTATCGAGATTCCTTAAAGGAAGGCAGGCTACTCAAAATCAACTTTCCTTTCCTTTGCGAATTTTTGCACTATTTCAATACTAAAACATGCGCAGGGACCTACATAATAACTGTGCCAAATTTGATTCCGATCGGTCAAACGGTCTAGGAGTCTATATCCTAGTCTATATCCTTCTATATCTTCTCTATGCCGGTTTCCCATTATATAGTAGATACATTTTATCCGATTATCCTTTTATCCTATAATCCGTTTATCTGTTGATCCGTTGATCGCAAAAATTTAATCTGATATTTTAAATTACATGTCTAACAAAAATAACTAACTAAGAACTTCTTTTTACACCAGAAAGGTAGCTGTATAGAAGCCTAGGATCTGCCGCAAAAAGCGAGATCCACCTTGTTTAAGTAAGGGAATCGATTTAGGCTTAAATTTAATAATTTGTGTGTTAACACTTCTCTGATAATATTTGTTTAAAAGATAAAAACAGTCTCTTTCAATGGGGAACATGCATGAATAAAAAAATTTAGTTAAAACAGTATTTTCCGATTAATCCTATATAATAAATATCAAATCAGCAAAAATAACTTCTATTTATTGTATTTTGTTATAAATAATCCATTTTAAAATTCAATGATAATTTAAAATAAATCATGTGACTTTAAACGCAACGCGTTTGCTTGCTTGCTTGCAATAACCTCACTTTCATGTTTATTCTACTCATGTAGAGTACTTTTTTAACTTTCTTGTTTTTAATTGATTTAATTATGATAAATAACAGCTTTAACACTAACAAACTTCAACTTTCAAAGCACAAAACCACAGAAAAATAACATAAATGAATGTAAAATTTAACTTGTGACGTCATCAGTCACTTGGAAAATTGCGCGGTCGTTTCGTTCAATTCAAATTGACGGATTTTTAAATATTTTTTAAATTATTATCAAAACGAAAATAAATAAATTAAATAGCATTAATTAGTATATTTAGTTATTTTTGATCCAACTACGCTATAAAAAAAATTTATGCATCTTCCCTATTGATTTTGTCGTAATTGTAAATCTTAATTTAGTGAAAATAATGCAATTTCACTGGTTGTTAATTTCTAATTATTGATTTATTGCTTCTAAATATATTAATTGAATATTTGCTAATATTTTTGATTACTCAATGATCTTTTAAAGTTCATTAGGGCGAGAATCGCATGAATCCCATAAAGATAAAAAATATTTTAAGAAACTTTTGTGACAGTTCAAATCAATTAAAAGAGATTGTGGTAGGTCGTAAAAATTAATGGGTTTTGTTTAACATATACAGGGTGGTTACTACACAAGGGAAAACAAGAAAAAGACATAGAGGAAAGATGCGGAAAAGTCACTAAGATGTACCACATGCTAAACAAGAAGTTTTTAAGAAGAACAGAAATCTCAAAGAAAACTAAACTCGCGGTATTCAAGACCATATATAGACCAGTACTTACGTACGGAAGTGAAACATGGGTCCAGAGCACGACAATGAAGAGTAGGGTACAGGCAAACGAAATGAAATAGCTGAGAGCTGTTCAAGGAATAACAAGGATGGACAGAGAGAGAAATGTGAATGTGAGAAGCGAACTGGGACTAGAATCGGTACAAGACTACATTGAGAAAAGACAACTAGGGTGGAGGGGACAACTACAAAGAATGAGTGAAGAACGGCCGATCAGAAGAATATGGGAAGCGAGAGAAGGGGGTTTTAAGGCTAGATAACAGGCCTCGAGGGTTGCTCACATTGCCAAGAAGTGTGCAACAATAAAACCTCCGGAAAAGCCTACTGATTAACGACTGCGACAGCTCTACTAGCAAGTCCTACTTCCACCTCTACGTGGTAAACCCCGGATAACTCTAACGGAAGAGGGCGAAAGCGAGTTTTCAGCGCTATAAAACTGAAACAGCTTGGCTAAGGGAGAAAACCCCTACAGAAAAATCCGGCCCTCCAAGTCTGGGGGTTGAGCAGTATGGTTAGTAGCCAACTCTCATAAAAATACATATTACTTTCAGTGCTCAGATAAGCCGCGGAACTAGGACTGGACTAACGGAAATTACACAGGCGAGAAAAAAGGAAAAGCGAGTATGGATTGCGAATAATATGAAATTTGCGACGTGGAACATAAGAGGAGGAATGGCCCAAAAAGAGCAAGAAATTGCAAACGCTTTGAGTAAACAAAAAATAGATATAGCTGCGATAACTGAGACCAAGAAAAAACTAAAAGGTAGCAAATATACTATAGGAAATTATATCATGCTATTATAGTGGAGTACAACAGAATGAACGAGCGAGTAAGGGTGTAGCAATCTACATAGACAAAAAGTGGGAAGACAATATCAAAGACGTCAACTACGTGAACGAGAGAATTATTACCATTAGAATAAAACTACCAAGAGGTAATCTCACCGCTATAGCAGTTTACGCACAAGAAGAAGGAAAAGTAGACGAATCTATATCCTTTTACAACACATTACAACAAATAGTGGACAAGTACAATCAAACTGATCAGATCACCGTGTTAGGCGACTTGAATGCCAGGGTTGGAAACGATCCAATTCCCAAGGTGATAGGTACTTTTGGAGAACCAACGTGCAACGATAACGGTAGAATCTTAAGAGAGTTTGTTTCTTTTAATAATCTGAAGATCACTAATACGTTTTTCCGCAAGAGAGATATCCACAAATACACTTGAACTGCACGAGGATTTAGATCAATTATCGATTATATAATGATAAAGTACGGGGTCAAGTCAGAGATACAAGAGTGTATAGAGGCTATGACATTGGGTCAGATCACTTTTTAGTAGTCACAAAGATAGATACGTACACGAAATGGCAAAGACCGACAAGACCAACAGAAGAAATGTGCAAGGAAGAAGTATACAAAGTTTACTTGTTAGAAGATGAAAGTATCAGAAACCTATATCAGAGCCGATTAAACGAGCAGCTTCAGAAAACAGAAACAAGTAACAACATCAACGAAGAGTGGAAAAACCTTGAGCGATGCATTAGAAAGACTGCCGAAGAAGTGGTAGGGAAGAAAAAAGATACAGAAAAAAAAGGGGATTGAAAATATGGACCCCTGAAATAGAACGAGCAATCAATGAAAAACAAAAGGCCTACGAGAAACAGCTTCAGCAGCGAACAGCGACAAACTATGAAGACTACAGAATAAAAAGAAATCATGCTAAAAATCTTGTTAGAAAAGCTCACCAGGTGTAACATTCCAATTGTTACTATATTTCGCCCAGCGAAATAGTTTATTTTTTTAATTCTCATTTCTGATACCATCGTAGGTCGATTTATTTTTAACATCTTGAAGACGACCGAATTTAATTGAGGATTTATATATTTCTATGCCTGTGGGTTAGGCAACCAAAATGACGGTCAGAATTTTTCAAAAACTAAAATCAAAGAGGCCGGTAAGACAGTTTTGAAAAGATAAGAGGTCGGTAAAATTTTGTGCTATGAAGAAGACGTATGAATATTTGCTCCGCATGGTTTTGCGATTTTGCAAATATTTTTAAAGTGGTAAAATTTGATTTTAAGTGCGGAAGCACGAGTGCATCTATTTTTAGCGCAAGCCCAATTTTTTTGACGCTTCCAGACCGATTTTTTTGGAAGCTGATGTCCGTATGAGGGATCGCTATCATTCCACCATATCAGGAAAGTTTTGACCGCATTTCCACTTTAACGACCTAGCCAGATGATTACAGGTATTTTCGTATCATTTTGCTTATTGCTTGTAGCTTTTCTTTTATTTTATTGTGCTAATTATTGTTTTTTTATTGTTTTAACATTTTGGTTTTTCCTTTGCTTCGTATTTTTGATTCGAACGTTTCTGCCGAGGTTATCGTCAGTTCGCAGGCATGCATCTTTGTTCGACGTGATACCAGGCCGATTAAACTTTTACGTTCGCAAGGCGTCGATAATAAAAATGCGATATGTTCAAATCTTTATATTTTGAAATTATTGATCGATTTTGAATTTTAAATTAATAATTAATTGTTTGAATTTGAACATAACATTATTTTCGATAAATAGTATCGAACGGCGCTGGTTGAATGCAATTGGCATTGGAAGTCCAAACTGATCGTTGTACGTTCAAATCCTGAATTTGAAATTTTACCTTCGACATTTTTTTATGTGTTTATTTTTATTTATGAGTTTTTTTGAAAATAAGTAGCGTTGTAAACCAACGTACAGGATGTTTGATTTTTGTCGTCGACGCTATCGCTTGTTCGACCCTGGAGTTTGATAGTGGTTCCGCTTGGCGGGATTTGTTTTACCACTTGAACTTCCGGCTGATTTATTTTTAGGGAGTAGTTTTCGGCGATAGCATCCAGGCCTCCGTACGGGTTTTGGTCTGCAAAAACTGCAAATTTCCACCACGTTAAGGCAACGACCATCTGATTGCCGAATTTATGTTTATTTTAATAAATTGTGATGTGTTGTTATTTTGATTTTTATGTGATTATTCCACAAGCTGAAATACGTTTTAGCTTGCTGTGGATCTTATGGGAGGTTGGATGGGTGAGTGTTTGTCTGCTTACTGGTTCGATAACATCAGGAACCAGGTAAATCTGCTAAGGTTCGTTCGCCTACTGGTTTTAACATCACAAAGCATTTTACCATTTTATTTTTTTTTACAACTAAGTACCTTAACATCCAGGTACTAGTTATTCCATCTTCATAACGGACAATGGCTCTGCTTTAGCCTTGGTAGTGATTTTTGTTAGTTAATCTGTTTGACTAAATTTTGGAATTTGTTCTTTTCATAAGAAGCATTCCGCTTATCTACCATGAGCTGTAGTAGAGCTTATTTCACATCCGTGTGTGCTCAAATATTTTTCGTTCATTTATTATTTTCCTTTTAGTGTTGATTTAAGGGACTAAGAGATATCTGAAACCTTATTTCTTCGCTTGGCGCCCTGGGCACAGTTATTTTCGCAAAGCAGATCAATTATTTTTATACGAACCCACGAACGCTTTCGAGCGACCCAGCGAGCTCCGACACTGGGTAATTCCTATGGGCTAGCTGTCTTGTACCTTCCAACTACAGACATGACAAGTGGCGGATGAAGCATGAAAAGTGGCAGGTGAAGCCGAAAGCTTGTGTTTTTTATAACCATTTGCCGGGTTATGGCTTTTCTATGTATCACAGGAATCGTGGGACAGATATATCAGTACTATCGAAGACGATATACACGGAAGACAAACCCTGGCATATAAAGCTATGAAATCTTTTAACAAGACACAAAGAGAAATGATACAAATAAATAATATAGAAAAAGAAACATGGGTGACCCATTATAAAGATCTGTGGTATGTAGATAATATACTAACACAAGAAATCTGGTCTACAGAAATAGGGGTAAAAGGATTGGATGATATTTGTATCGAAGAACTGACTGAAGTATTAAGAGCAACAAAAAACCGGAAGGCCACTGGCTTGGACGGTATAAACTCTGAGCTTTCTGAAATATGGTGGACTGTTGCTAACATTACGACTTCTGCACCTTTACAATATGTGTTGGAAAAATAAAGGCATACCTGAAAGTTGGAGAAAGGCAAAAGTAATATCTCTGTTCAAGAAGGGCGACAAAAGCAAATGCGAAAATTACAGAGGAATCAGTTTTCTGGAAAACTCATATAAGTTGTATGCAAGAATACTAAATAACAGGCTCAGGACAATAGCTGAACAAGTATTAAGAGAAGAACAATTGGGATTCAGAAAGGGCCGTTCTACTGCTGATGCCGTTTTTACTATTTGCCAAATTATAGAAAAATACTGTGAGTTCAACCGTCCAACCTTCATCGCTTTCATAGATTTTGAAAAGGCTTTCGATAATGTTAGTAGAGAAAAGTTATGGAATATAATGATAAAAATAAGGCTTCTTGTTATACTTTGTATAGAAGCCTAAAAGGGGTACCCGTACCATATAATAACAGCCATCAAATCGCTATACACTGATACGACTATAGTTTTAGATATAAACGGTAGAATGACAGATGAAATTCCAACAAATAACATAGACGACATTATCAACGAATGGAAATTTGGAGTTTCTTCTGGAATTCAGGTTAGTGGGGATGCGAGGGTCAACTCACTTCTATACGCAGACGATCTGGCAATTATCTTCGAAACCGAAATGGATTTACAAAGAGCAATTTATATGCTTAACGAGATCTCAAAGTCCTATAATATGAAAATATCCACAAACAAAACTAAAGTCATGGCGTTCACGGGAAACGACCCAACAAGAGCAAAAATTGTAGTCAATAATAAGACGATCGAACAAGTTAGCCACTTCAACTATTTAGGCTGCAACTTATCCTATGGATACGACAAAGATATTGCAAACAAAATCGGAAGATTCGGACAAATTTGTGGAACGATAAATAGATACCTCAAGAACAAGACAAGAAAAGACACTCGATTAAAATTTTATAAGACTATGGTGGTGCCGGTACTAATGTATGGAAGTGAATGCTGGGTAACAACTAAAAGACAAGAAAGCCAGATCTAGGCGGCGAAAATGAGATTTTTGAGAGCGGTTAAGGGGTGTACGCGAGAGGATAGATTCAGGAACATTGCAATTAGAGAAGAGCTGGGAATCTTCAGTATTGGAGATAAACTGAAGGAAAATAAAATGAAATGGTCACAACATCTGGACAGAATGAAGGAAGAAAGAATGCCAGCACAAGTAAGGAGATATAAGCCAGAGGGGAAAAGAAATGTCGGACGACCTAGGAAGAGATGGGCACCGTAACAGGCCTGAGAGCCTAATACGAGAAGTGAAGAAGAAGAAGAGAAGGGTACAGAAGAAGAAGAGGTAGACCACCAGAAACATGGGACGGAACGGTAGAAAAAGTGATGAAAAACAAAGGAAAGACATTACAAGAAGCAAAACAACTAGCTAGGAACAGAAAAGAGTGGACACATTTTGTAAATAGTTATAAATGTAATTAAAAGTGTACTCCCAACACCTACGGGTATTAAGGGAAAAATTTGATTATATAAAGTTGAGACCAAATAAATTGAGACCTGCGTCACAAATTTCTGATTAAGAAAAGACATCCTGAATATAATTTAGGACGTCGTTTAGGTTTATTAAAAAGAGAAAAAACATATTTGAAAGTCTTTCTGGCAAAAACTAAGAAAAGACGTACGTTATCAACATTTTACATTAATAATAAATACTATATAAAATTAGTATGTCTGAACTTAAAAATAAAAGCAATAAAAATTGAATTGACTCGCGTATTGAAATTGAAATCAACAATGAGTAGGTAACTACGGATATAATTTGTTTATGTCAGTTTCATGTTAAATTTTGATAAATTATTTATTTAACATTAACAAAACCAGATCAAAGCAGAGTAAGAAATCAAAATATTTGCCAGAATCGTCAAAAATGAATATAAGGGAATCCATCTACGAAATGTACAGAAAAAGTAAGTTTTAAAATATTAGATATTTCTGGATTATTTTTTTAAGTAATGAACAAGAAATATAGGTTTTCAAAAAATTTTGGTATTTTTTTCAGAAGAACATTTAACTGTTGCTACATTAAACAAGAAACTTCAAAAACTGCATATTATTTTAAGCAACACTAGCTTAAAACGAACTCTCCACGAAATTGGTTTTAAATTTTGTAAAGAAAGTAATCGTAGAGCATTAGTGGAAAAACACAATATTGCTTTTAATCGAGTACATTTCATGAAAAGCTATCCTATAAACAATATAAATTCCGAATTTAAACGTCAAGTTGTGTTTTTGGATGAGACATGGATTTTTTCGAAAGGTAACCCTGGAAAGTCTTGGCAAGATAATTCAGTAAAAAGTGTTAGAAAACCAGAAGGTTATGATGGGAAACGCTTCATTGTTCTTCATGCAGGTTCGGAGTCTGGATTTATAGATAATGCATCATTAGTCTTTGCATCAAAATCTCAAAAAGAAGATTACCATGGAGAAATGAATGGTGACTTATTTAAAAAATGGGTTACTGAGAAACTTATATGCAACTTGGAAGAACCAAGTTTAATAATATTGGACAATGCATCTTACCACTCTACGTTAGTTGAAAAACAGCCTACGTCGGCGTGGAAGAAAGCAGATATTGCAGCTTGGTTGTCTGCAAACAACATTTGTTTTAGTGAACGATTGTTTAAAGTAGATTTGTTAGAATTGGCAAAATTGAACAGAAAAGATAAACGGTATGAAGTGGATGAGCTGTTACGAAACCATGGCCATGAAGTTTTACGCTTACCCCCCTACCACTGCGAATTTAATGCGATTGAACTTATATGGGCGAATTGTAAAACTTATTACAATAAGCATATCGGAAAAGATGGTTATGGGGATGAAAAAGTAATTTCGATGTGGAATGAAGCATTGGATAATTGTACATCTGAAATTTGGAAAAATTGCATTCGTCACACCGAAAATGTGATAACAAATTGGTATGAACGGGAAAAACTTTTAGATGTCACCGTAGAAGAACTCGTCATACAATTAACCAATGACTCCGATACTGGTAGTGACAACGACTCCGATGAATAAAAATGAGCAGTTCCTCTGTACGTTTTAGGTATTTATTAACCCGTTTATTTTGACGACGAATTCATGGAAAAAATTTAATCAGTTTTTCAAAAATATTTCTTTAAAAATAATACAATTATTTCAAATTTGGTAATTCCGGAATCTTGCTTTTATTAAAAATTTAAGCATTTTCAAAGAAAACCCTAAAATTCAAGTTTTATTTATAATCAGTAAATTGAAATTCTATGAAAAGGTGTTTATGGGAAACATATTTATTACATAACCCAACTTTAGTTATATGACATTGACAGAAAGATAATTTAAATTATTACAGGAAAGAGAAAGAAAGCTATATTAAAATGAAAAGGGCAGATGCATCTTAAAATGCACTCATTTGACTAGCGATTTTAATATTAATTCGTACTGTTTTAAGTAATGACGCAAGTCTCAATTTATTTGGTCCCAACTATATATACTAAATTGTTCTCAGAATCGTTGGGTTTGTACTGAAGGTTTATGAGCAATGCCGGTGAGGAAGTCTTCTGGAGTTTTGTTAGATAAATCCTCTACGAATCCCTCGAGTCGGGTTGGCAGCTTGACGTACTTGCATTGGGAGGATTGGGTTCGTTACCTGCATTATATTGTGCAAGGTTGAATTCAACATTTTCTTGCTCCCGTTTGAGTCCATCTATAAATTTCCAGATGGTGGGGTGGTTTGCTCCGAGAAGGCGACTAAATTTGATATTCCACAAATTGAATTGTTTGATTTTCAGAAGATCTTCGAGGCATGCATTGTGACAATTCCAAATCGGAATCCCGAAATTTACGGGTTTTCGTACCGAATTTTTTCAGCTTCGAATCGCGCCGATCCAAGTATTCTCAAGTAGTTAATCAGTGGCTTCAACATTTCTTCATGATCCGAATGGAACTCGCTTTTTCAATAAAATCATTGACGATTTCCATTTCGATGTGAAACGCCCTGTATACGAAACAAATTTTTAGGAAACTTTCGTTTTCTATTTTCTCCGTGTTAAATTTTAGGTTGAAAGAAAACATAACCTAACAATTTGTTCTGTGATTGTTTAACTTTCTGATCATCTAAACTTGGAATTATTTATTTAAATTTAGCAAAATGAGCGTTGCAACAAAATTATGTGGTTTCCACCTTTATAACGATTGTAGAAGACCTTTAATGTCGTCTATAAAGCGATTTTGTTCACACGAAACAGGTGATTTGGTTTCATTAAAAATTCGTTCAATTAAACTTAATTTTTGTGTATTTTCCTAGAATTTAAAGTATTAAACTTAAAAACTGTAAAGTCACAAGTCGCTCCCAGAAAGAAACTCCGAAAACCGGATGTTTTACCGCCTAGGTAACATTTTCTATGAATTTCTGTGGTCGCATTAAATTTAACTGTTCAATATTATTTAGGTCTGCGTCGATGCCTGTCGACCAAAACTGGGGCAACGTTTGGCCAAGTCCACGTAGTTTCCATCCTGCTACTGTTCCATTACCGATACGACAGGGTTACGTGAAAAAAGATGCAACGCCTGGAAAGTTTGGCAATGCAGAATTGATGAAAATTCCTAACTTTTTACATTTAACCCCGCCGGTAGTCAAACGCCAGTGCGAAGCATTGAAGCAATTTTGTACACCTTGGCCGCAAGGATTAGAAACCAACGAAAAGTGTGAAGAACATTTCCCATTAGAAGTAGCGACCAGTAATTATTGCCATTCTTCCCCAACGATAAGAGATCCTCTAGCTAGAATTGTTACAATAAAATTTCCGTTAGCAAAATTACCACTAGACCAACATGCCCAAGATAAATTTTTAAGATTGGTTGGCGATCGGTACAACGAAAAAACCAAAATAGTTACCATAGTAACGGATCGTTGTCCTTTACAAAATCAAAATTATGATTACGCCATGTATCTTCTCACTGCGCTCTTTCATGAATCTTGGGTACGATGGTTTTTTGGTATTTTTTTGATGTAGTAAATTTTAATTTTTTAGAGGGTGGAACCTTGGGAAAAATTGAAAAGTGAGGCGGATATGGAATATTATGATTGGATGAAGAATGCATCCAAAACGAATATTGAAGCTCTTTTTGATCGGCCATATGCAGAAATTAAACATTCTGATATTTATTCGAAAGCCGTAGATAGTCTGATGAATGAAGGTAAAGTAAATTTTATTTTGTGGAAGTGTGAAAGTGTTACTTGTTTGTTTTTGCAGGTGAAAATGAATACAATCTTACCAAATATGGAGAAAGTGTTAAACAGTTGTTGCAACTTTCTCAAAATTAGTTCAGTTATTTTTAAATTGTAACTTTTGGTTGTATCACCTTTTTAAATAAACTTTGTATATAATTAGAAGTACTTGTTGTTAATCCTTAAACAACCAACGTTTTACCAAACCAAAAACCCTCATCGGAAATTATTTGTATTCTAAAGAGAACCGATTTTTTATTGACCTGTCATGCGAAACAATTGCAAACTCCTTCCATGGTATTTTACGTACTGCAGTAGAAATACTCTAATTATTTAAAAAATTACAAAAACATTAGTCACGAATGTACAAGTGCCGTGGTAGATAAACTAATTGGGGAATGATGACAGGTCAGATCTTAAAGACCTCAAATCAGGGGTACTCGAGGTTCTATCTAAAATTCTTGGTCCAAGTTTATTTTTGAAGTTTAGGAAAGTTTTGCACTGCAAAATCTACAAGTATGCAATACACAAAAAACTACAGAACATTGGCAAAATAACGTACAAGACTTGTTAAAAATTTTGAAGTGGACTAAAATGAACTCTGGCTAGGGATTCGCTAATGTTAACCACCCAAATCAAAATTTCCTATTGACTATTGGATAGTTTAAGGTTTATATATAGTATACTGTAAACATTTTCTGCGTGAAGGGGGGTCAAACTTTTGAATAAATCGAATTTGAACTTAGCAAATTTTACACATTCAGTGACGCGCATGATAAAAATTTGTGGAATCTCGCCCATTCTGTTGTCGGTCCGCGTGCTTTGATATACCCTAAAACTTAGCAACTTACGCTCCGGCAGATGTCTGCCTTACCAGCTTCAAGGGCTCAAATTGTGCTTGAAGCGCGGTATACCAGACTAGACCAGTGACCTTCAGTCATTGGCGGTTTTTGCACACCTCAACTTGGGTAGACTCTTGGGGGGGTATTTGATTAACAACTCGCCTTGCGAGTGGTTGGGATGAAATGTAGGGCGGATGTATACGGGGGCTATCTCGTTAATCTCTGATTAACTTTATAAATCCGGCGTTTCCGGGTAACTCGAGCACGCAGGCTCGGGCTCCACCAAAGGGGGGGGGGGGGCAACCCCCCCTGGTTGGAAACAGTTTGGCCAGGTCACATGACGAAATCGGAGAGGTTTTCGTCCTCGGAGTGACCGACGCGAAATCCCCGGCCGAAGGAATCTCGACTTTGCCACTTATAAGCGAACTTTTCCTCCACCTTTTCTAAATCATCGAAATGACCCAGCCATGTTAGGGATCAGTAGATGAAGTCAAACCTGCATCGACAGCATTACGGACAGCGACTGCGTGTATCTCCCTGTCAAGAATAATTCAGCCATTTTCGTCGAGCATCGGAGGGGGGGGGGTAAAATCCAACTTCGATCTTCGGCGGATCACGGATACAGGGGGGTGTCAAAACCCAACCCTGTATTCACAACAATAAAGGTGCGTGGCGCACCAGTCAGTTTGAAGGTTATGATGGATTAGCCAGGTTCATCGCAATTTAATACATGATTCGGATACGCTCCGGCAGGTGCAACACGTCTCTCGTACGAGTAACATGTACGAAAGGTTCCTGTTTTGTCATTTTTTTTATGCGATTTTTTGGGGTGATGCGTAAAAGGGAACTGCCGCATACCGCAACTATACTTTTAAATGCTATATCCAGGTTTTCTATGATCCCGATATTTTGGATCCCGGTTGGGGCGGTGACGGACAACTCGGCTCTGGACAACTCGGCACCAGGATAACTCGGCACCGGGGCAACTCGGCACCGGGATCACACGGCACTAGGATTCCGACACATTTTAGGAAACCTCTTTTTCCCCATCATCAGAAATCGTCGTGCAAGTCTGAACTCTCTCTACCCCCTAGTTCATTACGTACGGACGACCCCTTATTGTCATTGAAAAACAAAAATATAAAGCGAGTTTCTTTATTTCAAAAAATTAATATATTTTAAAGTAAATTACATTACATAATTATGCCATAAACTGTGCGATAATGCGATTAGTGACTTTATTAAGGATACGTTGATCTGCTTCATCGTAGCGTTTACGTTTTTGTGGTGATTCATATCCAGCGACGAAACGCTCGTAATCCCGTAATCCGAGAGTTTTGTCGCCGGTTTTCGTAGGAACCGGATGCAGTTCTCCTTCCATAAGTTCGTCTTCTTCTAAGAAGTTATCATTGTTATCAACCTTCTCGTTTGACTGTACAAGTTCCGTGACATATTTCAGTGATAGACCAACTTCCTTTTTCGGACATACTGAATCTTCTGAAAGATGCAGTTCTCCTTCTAAAAGTTCATCGACTTCCAACTGGTTATCAACCTTATTCTCGCTTGGGGGAGAATTACCTAACCCTGGCAACTCCAAAAAATTTGAAAATTTCCTATTGCAAAGAGGAAGGTTTATATAGTATAATGACATAATTTTAACAAGCGAACATATTATAATCAAAATTTCGAGAAAAATCAATTTGAAAAGTACGGGGAATGTAACCCGATATGCCTCCGAACCGGGTCGCTGTGACACAACTCGCCCGTGCTTCGATGGAAATGCGTAAAATTTTTTGGCTCCGATTTCAATTTTTCTTTGAAATTCGGATAGAGGGGGGTGTGATTAGTAGATATTAGTAATAAATATAATCAAAAAAATGGAAAATAACTCGTGTATTGCCAAAAAAAGTGAAAAAATTAATTTTTTTTTGCCTTCCAATTTTAGGGGTGTGCATTCGAAAAGGAGGGTGATCCATCGTCAAATCCTACCCTTACGGGGCGCCGCTCCGCTCTGCACCCCTCCAGGGCGGATTTGACTCTGGTTACTAGGCTAAACATACGAGAAGCGCCACCGATCAAGAACACCGGGATCTATGCAACCGGGATGTAAGAGACCCTCGAAATAGCATTAAAAAGTATAGTTGCGGTATGGGGCAGTATACTATTACGTTTCACCCCCAAAAAATCGCGTAAAAACAAAAAATAAGCGATGTTACATGTAGGGGCGTCGAGCTGCATCTGCCGGTGCGAAATTTTCTAAGTGTAAGAGTATATCCCAGTGCACGTACCGTCAACAAAATGCGCGCCGGCCAGCCGAAGTAGTGGCACCGGCCGGTTCTACAGCATGCAAGATGCTACTTTTCCGTACTTTTCAAATTGATTTTTCTCAAAATTTTGATTATATGTTCGCTTGTTAAAATTATGTCATTACACTATTTAAACCTTCCTCTTTACAATAGGAAATTTTCAATTTATTTGGAGTTGCCAGGGTTAGGTAATCCTCACCCTCGCTTGTATTTTTAGGTTCCTCTAAATATTTCAGTAGCATTTCCACTAGTTCTTCGGAAATAAATGGGCACTCGGAAGATTCAAAATCACCTTCCCACAGTTCTTGTAGCTGTAATCCGACTTCAACATTTTTGTTCCTCTTCGAATGTTTCTTCGAGTATTTCTGTGCCATTTATACAAAAATTTGTATACATAATTAATGTAACTTATACCGCTTATACGTAAATAACTCAATCACAACTAAAAATGAATCCTGCCGAAATTTTATCTCAAAGAGAAGTGACATCTCAAAAATGAGAAAAATACGGAGCGTAATCCTAGTGTCGTGTGATCCCGGTGCCGAGTTGTCCGGTGCCGAGTAGACCGGTGCCGAGTTGTTTGGTGCCGAGTTGTCCAGAGCCGAGTTGTACCGTACCGCAGTTGGGATGGATTAATATTCCTCTAGTATGTTTAGCCCAAGTAACCATTGTCAAAGCCGCCCGGAGGGCCTAATGGAGCGGAGCGGAAGGCCCGTAGGATAGGTTTTGACAATGGAATTACCTTTGAATCGAATCCCGAATAAAATAAAAAAATACCTAATTCAAAAAAATTATTGGTTCTGAAAAGGGCCGATTTTTTTATCGGCCTCATTCTTAAAATATTTGGGGTTTTGGAAAGAACCGATTTTGTCCTGTTCACAAAATCGTTTGCGTTCATGTTGACTGTTCGACTGCCGATTACGAAATGAGCTCTCGCTAGCCGGTCGTGACTTATATTTATAACTTCTGTGGTGTTCGGGGGTTCACTCAAAATAATTTTTCTATAGACTCTATTAACCATTTTCTTTACAATAGTCTATAGGACATTTTGATTTGGGTGGTTAACATTAGCGAACGCTACCCATTAAATTTCTTTTAATAGAATCGTTAGTGTTGTGTCATCTTAATTACAGCGATTGTATACATAGTGAGGTAGACCACCTGTATCAGGCATATTTTATAAAACGGTTTGTCATAAAAGTTGGAAAAAATTTTGAACACAAAAGCCTACGTGAAGAATCGAATGGTGATATACTGGCAATCTCCGGAAATGTTGGCATTCTGAAAAGTTGGCTCCAAAATATCGAACACTTCAAATAGCACAGGGGTCGAAAATGTTAAAAACCTGTTAATTTTCGCCTTATTAAAACCTACCCTACGATACCTTAACACAAAGAAAGAAGAAGCCACTGGAAAGGATTTGGTGAAGAATTTGAGGTAGCAGAGGGCTATGTTTGTCACCATGATCAATGCCATACTTGCAACAATTCTATAAGACACACTGTTAAACAAGTGGCATAACCAGAACCTCATTGGGGTGGGGGGAGGAATAAGAGATCTGAAAAATTTATTTAGTAAAAATTCGATACCAACCTAATATTTTTTTTTACTTTTCAAACGATTGAGTGGCTCCAGCCCTCCTCCCTTGTTACGCTACTATGCCGAGTTTGCTGCGAGGGACATTGTCATGTCCGATGCACCCACAGGTTTAGTAAACCACCTATTCAAAGGAAGCTCAAGATTCGTTCCCTGAATCTAATTAACTCCCAATAATCCAAACAGTTCTTTTGTCTGACGCTAAAGGTATTTTCCATAACAGGAAACAAACCGAAAGGTCAAACCTTGGATAGAGTTAGTGTTTACCTGCCTGCGTAGAGAAATATAGAACTATTAAACATATATAAAGCTGAGCAAATCACTCACTCATTCATAATTTAGTGCGTATAGCTACGAGGGTCGTGGAGAGGTGAAATTTTGCATACCCGTGTGGTTTTACGAGGATTGAACGGGAAAATTGTCCGTTTTTAGATGGGACATAAGGGAGGGGGTGAAATGGCGGTTCAAAGTGGTCCCAAAATTTGAGAATTCATTTTGAAGAGTTGAAATTATGCAGGCAGCCCCGGGCGACGGTCGAGGGGGCGAAACAATTTTTTTTTTTCGAAATTTTTTTCCGAGCAAAACGGCTCAGCGCGGTTTTTCGTATTTTTGACACTTTTTCCGGGGTTTTCGTCCGATCGACCTCAAATTTTCGGGAGGGGTGGGGGCAACGAAAACGAACAATCGCTTGGGGCCAAATTTTCGAAATTTTGTCCCGTTTCCGTCTTAGGGGGAGGTACGCGTTTTTTACTTTTTTTTCGCCCACCTCCCTTATTTTCAGATTAAAGTTTCTATTTTTGGTCTCATTTGGATCCGCCCGAATTTAGATTTGCATTTCTGCAAAAAAATACGTAGGTCTTAGATCGATTTAGACCGCTAAGCGAGACGACGATTTTAATTACATTTTTTTTTCGCCGTTTTTTGCGCTACGCCGGGCGGCGTCGAACGGATCGCGAAAAAAAATACGCCGTCGTCGAGCCGACGGTATGCCCGACAAAATTTGTGGAAATACTTTTTCTCGCATAATAGACCGGTTTCGAGTAATCGTGATAAACAAATTAAAAAACGGCAAATTTTAAAAATTCATTGAAATTACATTTTGACGTCTCACATAATTTCGGTAAAATCGATGGGTCCGTGCTAATGAAATTTTGACGGAGCAAAAATGTGGAGGCGGACCCGTGTTCCTAAAAGCAAGTGGGAGGCCGTAGGCCGACCCGTGTAAGCGGGAGGCCTAAGGCCGACCCGTACTCTTAAAAAACGCGCGGAGGCCGAAGGCCTCCCCCGTCGGGAGGCCGAAGGCCGACTCGTGTTCGTTTCATCGTTGTCGAGAAGCCAAGGCCGGACCAAACAAACCGAAGTCACGCATGTACGCCGACAACTTTGTAGTGATTTTTTTTGATCGAGGAAGGATAATGTCCCAACAAGTTTTGCATCAAATATTATTATTAAAATTGCTCGCCAAATCCGATTCCGACGTTGAAATTGTATAAAAAAAAAAAATTTGCTATTCGGTTTTGAAGGCACTCTCCCATGGAAATTATTTTGGAAAATTACGCCATTTCGAAATCAACACTTTTTTTCGTCGGACGTCCGATAAGCCGGCAAATTGCGGAAATGCAAATTTTGAAAAATTTCGATTACAAACCTCGACCTTTTTGGTGGAGATTAAAATTTCGATTTTTGGGCCGCATCGCGACGGATCGCGACGGCCTCAAATTTGGATTCGCGGTTCCGCACAGCAATACGTAGGGCGTAGACAAAGTATTCTCGACAGGTAACTAAGTAAGTTGTAGCTTTTTTTTTTTTAAGTCCACAAGGTCAAATAACGATATTGCATAATCGTGTGCAGATTTGTTAGGCGACCAAGATTAGGTCTTTGGATGTTTTTCGTGCGACAGCGCGGTGATGCTTACGTGTCCTTCCGACGGTTACCCCGGATCTGGGAGACCTTGAAATGTGCGACATCTTATTGCCCTCGCGCAGATATTAAAAGCACCATTATTTTGACCTTGAAATCTCTTTCGAGGGCCCCGTTACGGCCCTTAAGGCGAATTTTTGAAATTTTACAAAATTGCCCAAATTAAGGTTCTCGATAGACACCGTCGTTTGCTTTAAATTGTTCCAAGACACGTGACCTTGAAAATTATTTTTAAGGCCAAAATTTGACGCCAAATCGAATTTTGAATTTGTACCGCGGATATGCAATGGGATGTCGGATCTGCAATAATCGAAAGTAAATCGGAGGCCGAAGGTTACGACCCGTAACAGGAATAACAAGCGGGAGGCCGAAGGCCGACCCTTATTATTAAAAGCAATCGGGAGGCCGAAGGCCGACTCGGATTCGCTTCACCATTGAGACGCCAAATCCGGACCAAAGAAACCCGGGATCTCACATGCAAACCAACACTCGACCATGGAATCCTTAAAAGTTCCAAAAACCGGTCTGTAAGCCCATTAACAACCGGGAGGCCGATAGGCCGACAGCGGGCCACAGGCCTCGCGCCTCGCAGAGCTAGCCACGAAAATCGGCCGAAAGGCCGATTTTCAAGTGGCTAGTTAAATATTAATCTTCAAAGATCCTGTTCATAAAGACTGCACAGGAAGCGCTAAAGCCTGCATTGCCAACCGGTTTTGATTGATCAAATTTATTTTTAATTTTCTGTCAGACCTTCTATACCTTTTCCACCAGTAATTCAGAAAGCATCCAGTGGGCCTTATCGAAATAAGGCCTTAAACAAACCGGAACATCGAAAAAAAAGAGAGACACCATATCGCCGGCCAAATATTGGTTTGTTCCAAGTCCTAAAATCAGTCGCTTAGATGCAAAACCCGACAAGTCCAGTGAAATAGAAAACTAGATAATGCAGAAAAACTCATAAAATCTTTATGCGACCGAATAAAGTAACCATTTTTTTTTGGCATAGCTTGCTACTCATAGAGAAAAATATAGAAATCAATTGAAAAAATTAGGGGCAGTCAGAAGTCTTCAAAATTTAATTATTAGAATGGACATGTCGGATTTTGCACCTAAACTCTTAAATATTTATTTAAAAAACGTCAATTACTACAGATTAACCATCTATTCTTCACAGTTTTCTTGTTCTGTAGTTACCTGTGCTCTCTCCAATACATTTTGGAAAACTTTTCTAAAAAAATGAACTCATCTTCTTTTTCCCATTCACTTCCATAATGTTTTTCTAGTAGCTTTGCAATAATTTGCTTCTTATCCTTGTTAATAGGGACCTCAATTTCTAATACTTTTGGGGTCGTATAAGAAAAATGTTTTCCCCTATGCATAAGCCTTTAGAGTGTACATAAACACTTTTTTGCCATTCCGGGGGTAAAGTACTCACTTTTTACCCCGGTTTGCGGGTGTAAAGGGGCACTTTTTTACCCTGCTATTTCCTAGTACTTTTTGGTAGTAGTTGGTAATATTACTAGATACTACCACGTGCATTATTAAAAAAATGCGTTAAATTTTTGCTTTAAGTTACTAAATTGGCGAAGTTCCTACTTTACCTCCCGGAATTGCAAAAAACAGTATATGCACGACGGGAGTAAAGTGACTTTTGGCCCATGGGTAATTGTTTCACTCGGCTGGCGCCTCGTGTAAACAATCCTTTACCCTGGGGCCAAAAAAATGTCACTTTGCTCCCTTGGTGCATAATCTACTATTATATTATCTGAACCACGAAAGAAGAGTCATAAATAGCTGAAGATCAGACAACATTTTATTTTGCATCTTTGTCCCTCTTACGTTAAACGATATAAGGAAAATATAATGTCATGTCGTTTCTAAGTTCATAAAATAATCACGTGGAGCTCTTCTTTCGTGGTTCGGACTATAAGTTGCCTCACATCTTGCAAGTGGAGCTTCACCTTTCACTTTAATAATTATTAATCTTTTTGAAGGTTGAAATTTGAAATGCCAATAACTGGGTTGCTTCAAAACATTTTGAGTTTCGCTTCTCCAATCTTAAATCACCACATGACTTCCAATTTTGTGAACAGTTGCAAACTTTTTAATTATATTTATTTAGTCATCAGGATGAACAACTACCGCATGTTTTTTATAAATCTTTTCAATTTGTCCAAAAACACGATCAGGGGGAATATAGGTATGTCAAAGCACACTACACAACTGACAAAACCTTTGAAAATGCAATGGTCACGGGTTATCAAAATGTTGAGCTTTGGAAATGTCGGTTTTTGCATCTAAGATGATATTTTTAGTGTCGTATAACTCGGTATTTTCTCTTATAATTTTTGATGGGTATGTAGGATTTTGCATTTCTAATTTTTTGATGTAGGTATTAATCTCATTTCAGGAAAAGTTGTGACATGTCGGCTTTTGCATCTAAGCGACTGAAATGCTAAATATGAGAAAAGTCGAATTAAAGTTTCAAACGAAAATTTTTTTAATACGTAATAGACTTATCATTATACTTATTCTTCTTAGACATGAACATAACAAAACAAATAATTTTTTTACTCTCTCTTAAGAACAGGGTTGAAGTTTTGGACATAATCAAGTGGAGATGGTATACTTCAATATTAAAAACGAGTAGAATAATTTATTAATCTCAGAAAATTTAAAAATGGACATGATATAATCCAATATTCAGCGGACACGATAAAAGTTGTGTTATATGAAAAATTAATTGCGGTTATCTACATTCAAGTATTTTGAAAAAAACAATGGTAAGCCACAGAACTAATGCTTTCTGAATTACATTTGCCACTTTCTGATTTACATTTGACAGTTTCTGAATTTCATTTGACGCTTTCTGAATATCGGTTGACAAATCTGAATTACAGTTGACGTTTTCTGAATTGCAATTGACGATTTCTGAATTAGTGCTGGAAAAGGTGTCATGTTCTATTAGAATATCGATTTTTACAAGGTAAATATAATAGACTGGAACAGAAAAAATGGGACACTTTATATTTTAAAATAAATGAAAACGAATTTACTTTTTTTTACATAATATTTTTATTTACAATGTATAACATCATTCTACATGAATATTATAAAAAACAAATTTTTTCATCACTCTAGGAATAAAAATTCCGTACTTTTTTTCTTATACCTCTCATAAGCGTTTGTACATCATCAACGCTTATGGAATCGGCAGCTTTTTTATATTTCTGTTTGAATATTTTTAAATTTCCTGCCGTACTTTTAGTTTTTTTTAAATTTCTTTGGCGAAGTTCTGAGCAATTAGGAAGATTTGCATCCTTAGGTACAAATTTTATTTTGTTTTCCTTATTCGCAATTTACATTAAGCAAACGCCACCATGCGGGAGAATTTCAAATAAGTAAATGACGTATTAAATGAAAATAAAAATCGTTCTTCAGGCTCAAAACATAACAAAATCAACTAATTAACCAAACATATTACAATAAATTTAACACCATACTGAAATCTTTGGAAATTTTCACCAGAGTATGACTTTGAATTTCGAAATATACGTCTAAACACAGCCATGTTGTTGTTGCTGGTGGCGCCACCAACGGTAATGTAAATCGTCAATAAAATTCAACACTTTTATTACTGTGGTGGCAGGTAGCCAGGTCGGACCAAAACAATGGTGGTGTGTCGTGAGACGCCAAAAAGGGTAGTAAGCGTTTCTTAATGCACTCCTTTATATAAATTTCTGCATTTATACTGCCCATTGTAACAAAAGGTGCGGATTTATGACCACATGAACAGATGGCCTGCCAAACCAGGTATTTTTTCGGGAATTTCGATAATTTTCTAGATTTAAATTTTTCTTCAACTTCCCCTCGACGTTTGGAAACATAAAATTCCTGTCCCGGAAGCTGTTTAAAATCTGCTTTGCAGTAGGTTTCATCGTCCAGTACCACACATGAATGTTTACACAAAAAATTTTCGTATAATTTACGAGCTCTGGTTTTAGCCCGTGATTCTTGCTCAGCTGAACGATTTTCCACTGTTTGTACTATAAAACTTCGTAGTTCCAGCATTAGTTTTCACACGTTGCACAGTGGTGTGTGATGTGCCCATTTTTCTGCAACATCCCTTAATGAAATGTTAGGATTCTTCTTAAATTCCGCGATTACCTTTTTAGCCAGGTTTTTATCCACTGGACCATTTTTACGACCGGATCCACTTTTTCTTTCTGCACTAGCTTGTTTTTTAAACCTTGCCACAACACGTTGTACAGTAGATTTCGGCAAATTTGCTAATAATTTCCGGTGCGACAATTTTGCGGATTGTCAACATGCCCGGAAATAATTCTTTTATGTTTAGTCACTTGTGCGCTCTCCATTTCGTTACTTGTTAAAGACTGAAATGCAACTGAAGTAGGTATACTTTAGAACAGTGCTTCCCAGTGGTGGGCCGCGAATATAACAATATATCTTCGTTAACCCAATTCTAAAAAAAATTTAGGGGGCCGTGGTTTATCGATATGAGTTGCAGGGGAGCCGCGACATCAAAAAGTTTGGGAAGCACTGCTTTAGGACACCTTTTTTGTACATACAGTGATAAAATTTTAGTGGTTTAGCCATAAATTACCGTTTAAACCATAAAGCGAGGTGTCCCATTTTTTTCTGTTCCAGTCTACTTTAATCCAACAAGAAAAAAAAAGTTTACTTTCCAACCGTGGAAAGGTGCAGCTTGCCTACGGTGACCATATGTACTTATTTTAATAGGACAGTACTCTTTTTTACAACGATGTCCTATGTACTTAAAAACTTCTCAAAGTACTTACAAATGTACTTATTTTTTGAACACCCGCCGGGGGGGGGGGGGGGTGCCACCCGACGCTGCCCCAAACTTCATGGTTGTTTCCTTCAGTGCAACCCTAGAAAAAAAAGGTCATCAATCGCAGTGGCGGCTCGTGGGGTTCTACAGTGATGGTGCCAGAATTTTTTCTTTTGATGGGTTCATAAATTTAAGTCCAACCGAAAGAGATTTTCTCCGAATCGAAAGGAACTGTATACAGTTCTGTATACAGACTTAAATAGCAGTTTAAGGGGGTTTACCTACTGTGACCGATAAATTTTTTCGATTTTTTTTTATTACATATTTTTATAGTTTGGGGTCTTGAATATGTTTACAAAAAATATTAAAGTAAAATTCATCAAATTACCCGAATTATATAACGGATTTTCTGTAATGGTGTTTATTTTGTTCTTTATTTGTACTTTATATAAAATATACAAAAATAAATTTAACAAATTTAAGTTGTAGTAGTCTGTAATTGTCTTTAGGAGTCCAAAAAACAAAAAAAAATTTTAAATTTGTTAAAAAGGAAATTATTAAAAATCGACGTTTTAGTCCAACCTCAAAATCGAATTGATTGTGAAAAAGGAGCTATAAAAGTTTTTTCTTACAAATTGCGGGATTACTCCCCCGTCTGGGGTTGATAACTAATTTACTATGTTTTTTATGGGTGAAGTTAATACAAGGTCTTCAACTGACATATTTGCTGCACAAACAAATAATATTAGATACAAAATCCCTAAAATTGTTGGTTTTTTATCTATTTTGACTAAATTATTATGCTAATTTTTATTTTAAAATGTTTTCAAAAGAATTTTGTTCTTTCAACCATCGCCATTTTTTTTACATTTTCGAGGTTCCGACCATAGCCTGGCATTCATAGAGAACAAAATGTACAAAAATTCGTATATTTTAGATAACTACGTAGGTCAAAAACATTGCGCCCGATTGGATAGTCATTTCGAAACATGAGTTACGCGTTGATCTATTATGTGTATAATTTCCAATAAAACTCTTTGCAAAAATTTTATATGTTACTTTTAGACATGAATAAATAAGAATCCTAAAATTCAGCTTGCCGGAAATGCAACAAGTTAAATAGAACACACTTCAAGATAAAATATTTATTATACATTTATTAAATTAAAGAATTTTGCATTACGAGCAAGTTGAACAAATCCAAATTAAATTAGTATAAGAAATATTTTAAGAATTTATTGTAATTGAAATTTATAACATTGAGGTAACATTTTTAATAACGTTGACGTTATCAGATTGCATGATACGTAATAATTATAATATAACATCTATTCTAAAATTTAAAAATTAGAAAAAGCACTTTTACTAAATTGCAGGATATATAAAATGATTTTTGAAATAATCAAATCAGGCGATGGTCTACCCAATTTTTGAATTTTAATCTTTTCCTCCAGCCAACATGAGCAAAAAGGCTTGCTTAAATTGTTATTAATTTTATTCATTATTAAATTAATATGTATTAACAAGTTTAATTAACTTCTTTAATTAACTAATAATTAATTATCAGACAAATTATTTTTATAACTCAACGCGGTAGTTAATAATAATTGCACATAGTGAAATCAGAGATATAGGAGGCAGCCTCATACGGAAAACTCGGCGGGTCTAGGTAGAATTGCTATCACGTTCCCATATGCATCGCGCTACAATTACAGTAGTGGCCAGGAGTCGCGTGGCGACATTGAATTGGCTCGGTGGTGATAATTTATCTTATTGTAAAGTGCACACTTATGAAATAAAAATTACATATGTCTATACTATGTTTACGCTTTAAAGTGAGAAAAATATTTAAGATTAAACAATTTTTAAACAAAATTAAATATTTTTTGAAAATTAAAAAAAATATTTAAAGCCGTTTTGCCCAGCTAGTGCCATGGCTCTTTGGCTCATTATAACGAGCCGCCACTGATCAATCGTAATCGTCGTATATTTAGGTATGCCGCACAGTGTGGTGAAATGGGGTTCTTGTGGACAAACGGTTGCTGAGCCTTCAATTTGAGGGCAAAAAATCTGGAAGTTGTCTTACTATATCCTTAATCCTTAATATATAGGTATATAAAAATGGATGTATGTGTGTATGTTATGTTCCCTATAGACTCCTAAACCGTTTGACCGATCGGAACCAAATTTGGCACAGTTATTATGTAGGTACCTGCGCATGTTTTTGTATCGAAATAGTGCAAAAATTCACAAAGGAAAGTAAAGTTGATTTTGAGTAGCCTGCCTTCCTTTAAGGAATCTCGATAATCCATTCATGCGCGTCCCTATGGGACGCGCATGAATGGATTATCGAGATTCCTTAAAGGAAGGCAGGCTACTCAAAATCAACTTAAAAACAATAACGAATGCTGTCAAACTGTCAACCGATCGACAATGCAAATACGCGTGCACGTGCTTTACGTTTCTATTTGACCAATCTTAACCAAATTTGGTGTAGAAGTTATTTACAACGCTACGAAAAACATAGGCTACTTTAGTACCTTGGAGTGAGGCCGAAGGCCGAACAACCACATCCGACACGGTCTAGATGGCTAAAGGCGGCCGACTGTGCCAGCTAGTCCTTAATAGAATAGAAGAAAACAATAATTTTTGTGTTTTCCCACAGAATATTGCATAAGCCACGATTCAAAATGCTAAAGTTCGTCATTTTAAATAGTTTTCAATTGTTTTTAATATCATTCTGTAGCGTCTGTTTTGCTTATGTATTGTTTACATGGGCATTTGGGAAAAATTGATTGGTTTGTTAATCCAATAATACCTTCGTAAAAATTGGACAAGTCTCAGTAAAAACGCTCTTGTGTTCGCATCTGCAAGTACAGTAGCGCTCATAAGTAAGGTGCCACTTCGTTTGTTTGCAATAACTTTTTTAAATTTCAAAATTTTTTGTTTAATTTTTCAAAATTTATTCATTAAATACCTTGGAATTATAACAAATAATTAAAATTATTTGGAAAATTTTATAAACAAGTAAAAATTTAAAAATCAAAAAATAGGAAATATTTGCTTATAATAAAGTATTATTTAAAGCACTTAAAACAAAATCTAAAGTACACTATTGAAAATATAAAGATTAAAAACAATTAATACTTCGTTCCATAACCTTTTGCGGCTATAACTGCTTTGCATCGAGAAGGCATAGAGCCAACAAGCTTGACTAAACGCTCCAATGGTATCTTTTGCCATTCTCTCCTTAAAGCTTCCAATAACTGACTCCTATTTTGGTATGTCCTACTTCTAATTTGTCGCTCGAGCTCTTCCCACAAATGCTCTATAGGATTTAAGTCTGGAGACTGACTAGACCACTCAAGTAGGCGGATATTAGCCTTCGCCATGTAACCTTTCACATGCTTTGAAGCATGTTTCGGGTCATTATCTTGCTGAAATATCCAGTTGCGTGGCATTTTTCTCTTCCCATGTGATCTTTTAATATGTCAGCATACATAAACCGATCCATAATACTATCGATTAAGTGTATAGGTCCAACACCATCACGGGAAAAGCAGCCCCACACCATGACATTTCCACCGCTGTGTTTTACAGTGGGAACCTGATACTTAATATCATGTCTTTTATTTTTTGGACGTCAAATATACTTAATACCATCAGAGGAAAACAAATTATATTTGCTCTCGTCGCTCCAAAGAATTTTAGTCCATTCTTGAGCTCCCCAGTTTAAGTGATCTTTGGCAAATTTTAATCGGGCTATCCGATTCTTCTTTGAAATTAGTGGTTTCTTAGAAGGACGCCTACCAAATAGTCCAGCTGACTTCAGTCGACGTTTCACTGTCGAAACACTAATATTATCTTCGCGATTCTCGTTAAAATCACGAACAATTTCGGTAGCCGTTAAACGAGGATCTTTACCGCATCACGAACGATCATTTTATCTTCCCGTCTGGTTGTTTTTCGTGGTCGCTCTGTTCGTGGTTGATTGGCCACTGATCCATGTTGGTTTATTTTACGAATCCAACGGCCTATAGTTTGATGTGGTACATCAAATCGGCGTTCTGCTGTCCTTAATGAGTCTCCATTTTTCCATGATTTCAAAATCGCATTTTCAGATCTTCGGAATATTCTTTCATCTTTACCCTGATTCTTACTGTTTAAGCAACTACTCTAACAAGTTTATTTCCAAAAAATTAATTTTATCGGAAAACAACGAGAAAACGATGCGTTCCGAACCTCCGCTCGGGTGAGAAAACGAAGGTTCCCGGTTCTCGACTAAGTGAACGTTCGGCTGACGGAGAAAATGAACGAAGTTCGGCAGGCGGAGAAAGTGAAGCTTTCCGCGCCTCTTCAAAACCCGACAAAAACCGAGCATTTTGACATTTATTTTAAAATTAATTTAAAATAAAATGTCACCTTGGTAACCACATATTTATTTCAAAACATGGTCTCGCATTTTTTAAATTAGCAATAACTCGATAACGGCGCTAGATATCGAAAAACTGAGCAAAAAATCCCCCCCCCAACCAACCTTGTCACTACTACCCCCGGTGAATTGTCAGTAGGAAGGCATATACAAAAATTCAGATCGATCGCGCGCAAAAAAAAATTTTTAGGTTACTTTCTAATTTTAATTTAATTTAATTTTTTTAAATTTTTCTCGTTTTCTCTATGTTTTCCGATAAAATAGTATACTGACCTCGAAGATAAAATTCTTTGTTACTGGACTTACAGCTTTAAAAAGCTCGCTATCGCTCGCTTTTCAATATATGTAGCTGTGCGTCCAGTAACGACGAATTTTCTCTCGTCGGACAGTAATATACTATTATTTACAGTTTTTGACGTTTTAAAGAATATGGCACTTTACTTTTGGACGCTGAATAAAATATAATTATATTTATATACTGTTCGCGATATTACCAATATTAAATATTAAACGTCAAAATCTGTATTTGCCTACTTACTTTTAAGAATGATACAACAATTCGCGAAATAAGTTTTGCTTTTATTAATTTTTGCTAAAAAATTGAGTGGCACCCATCTAGAGATACCAATGATACCACAAAAAAATTTTCGGTGTGTCTCGTGCGTTCTCACACAACTAAAGGTTTAAGAGAAGTTAACATTTAAAAAAATCGAGTTTTTAGGTCGAAATTAGGTCTACAAACCGTTAAAAATGTAGTTCTTTGTTTTGTTTTGGCACTTGTGTGCTAGTAACGAGAAACAGAAATAATATTTCAACTTGAATACTGAAAAAATCAATGTATTTCCGTTTTTAAGCAAAGTTAAAGTATAGTGTATTTCAAATTAATTGGAATTAAAAAAAGTCTAGCATCAAATTACGTTGTTATAAAAACATACAAACTATGCAAGGAAAAACAATATAAGAGATAAGATTATCGCGCCAACGAAAGCCCGCATTTCATACTCCACGTGGAGTAGTGTAGTTCTAATTGGTTAATATTTATAATAAGGACTTATTATTGGATAATATTTCTATTACGAAAATTCTCTTTGCGACTCCACGTGGACGCGTGTACCAGGTGTACAGTAAGTTTGTATGTTTTTATAACAACGTAATTTGATGCTAGACTTTTTTTAATTCCAATTAATTTGAAATACACTATACCTATGTATACGGTACATAATATATGTATATAAAAAATCTGATGTGGCCAGCACATGACTTCCCTATAAGGAATCATTCCTTTATCGTTCATCTAAAGATTCGCAGAATTATTATTTAAATTTTATTTTATTATTTAATTAAATTATTAAATTTCGTCCTTCAAGTAAAGTAAAGTGCTACTTCCGGTTTAGGGATTTCCTCCAAAATCACATGGTGCTTTAGTATACTGATTAAAGTGTTAAATATGAAATTTGGTTACTAGATAACAATTCGTTCCTGAGATATTTAAGAAAAACCATTTCGTCCTTCAAGTGAAGTGCTACTTCCGGTTTAAGGATTTCCTCCAAAATCAAATGGTGCCTTTGTATACCGATTAAAGTGTTAAATATGAAATTTGGTTACTATATAACAATTTGTTCCTGAGATATTGAAGAAAAACCATTTCGTCCTTCAAGTAAAGTGCTACTTCCGGTTTAGGGATTTCCTCCAAAATCACATGGTGCTTTAGTATACTGATTAAAGTATTAAATATGAAATTTGGTTACTAGATAACAATTCGTTCCTGAGATATTTAAGAAAAACCATTTAGTCCTTCAAGTAAAGAGCTACTTCCGGTTTAAGAATTTCCTCCAAAATCAAATGGTGCCTTTGTATACCGATTAAAGTGTTAAATATGAAATTTGGTTACTATATAACAATTCGTTCCAGAGATACAGAACTTACAGACATTTTGCGTTACATACATCCATACATACAGACATACATACATACATACATACATACATACATACAGACATCATTGCGAAAGTAGTCAAAACGGATTCAGAAATGCTCAAAACGGATATTTCCGTTAAAATATCGACATCGAATTTTTTCATGATTACAATACTTCCTTATAGGGAAGTAAAAAGGTTGACTGCCCCATTTTTTCGACACTTTCCAAGCGCATTTTTTATGATTTTTTTTGTGTTCCTGAATCCTTGGGATGTTCCTAGCAAGAAACTATTATTAAACAGACCAAATGAATTACTTTAAAAATCACCATTTGTCCGCCTCCACCGCACTGTGCGCCATTGACCTTTTTTTAGGTATTTACCATGTTTCGCCGAAATGTACTTTTTTTTCATAAAAATAATATGGTCACCATAAGCTTGCCATATTGTTAAAAAATCCAAGAATGATCGCCACAAAATTATATTAAATTGTTAAATTAAATGTAAAGCAGCCCCAATCTGTCTTCTATTGAAACATTTTAACATAATTCTCATTGGATCTGCAATATCTTCTTATGCGTAATTGACAACTATTTTTAGATTCTAAATAAAATGAATGTACAAATGAAAGCTTTATCAACTGCTAAAAACTCATATGTTTTTGATTCAGAATAATATTAAAAAACTATAAATTGGTGAATCACTGATTATTCATCGTTACTTTAACCAGTTTTTTTGCATCTCCTGTAAGAATTATTTTTACACATAAGAGGAATTGCTGATCTAATCACGATATAGTAAAGAAACAGTTTGAGGATTATCCAGTTCCCAAATTAAACGAGACCCAAACAACTTAAGCTTGTTGAAAAATTTTAAGTGTGAATTTGTAAATTAAATTCCAATTGCAGCTTTATTTACTTACAGTGGACATAAAAATAATCCAAGTTTTTTAAAAGTTTATTTGCTCAACTACTTGCTAATTTATTTTTCATTAATAAAAAATTACAAAAAATTAAAAATCACAGTTTTAACAAATTATAAAACCTACTGCATACACAATTTGTTTAATAAATTTTTTTTCTTACATTTAAAAGATAATTTTCCCGTAATTACTATTTACTGTAAAGCTAATGCAGCCTTCTAGTTTACGACTTAAACTGTAAAATAAAATGTGACGTATCAGTTTTAGAATTACTTCAGACTAGAAACAAATCTAGAAACCTAACTGGCAGTTAGTAAACATAGTTGTCAAAATACTAGCTAGAACACTGCATTTTAGTTTAACCATTCCTCAGATTGTTACGAAAGAGCACCCCAAATTAATGTGTTATTAGCCAGCGACATTAAAATCAATCTGAATCATAGTTAATGCGCAGTTTACATGTTCTATATGTTTTAAGCACCAAAAACTAAGTTTCTTTAAAATCTAATTACGTTGCAGGTCTTCATTTTGTGGCTGTTGTCCAAAACTAGTTCCGGGCTCTAAATGAATTCCCATGGGTCCCAACAAAGTACTAGCAGGACCAGCTTCACCCAATTGAGCTTGATAACTTTCTAAAACATTTTTTAAAGCGTTCATGTCCATATTGACTGGTTCGAAATCTTCTACATCATCAAACGCATCATTTTGAGACTTGTTTCCTCTCAAAAAGCTCTTTCCAATATTAGTTTGAGACAATTCGCGATCCATTTCCTGTATATATTTTTCCATTTCGTTTTTAACCTTTTTACATTCTTTCAAATCGATTTCTTCTTCGTCACCGTAAGCACTCATATCCGAATCGGATTCCAAATCCCAACTATCATCTTCAGGCACCATATCAAAAAAGCTTTCTAATGCACACATAAACTGATTTGAATCGAAATTAACTTTATACGGATTCGAATTATTTTCCGCTTCCGTTTTGTTTGTTTTCTTAGTCCTAGGGGGCCTTACGGGAGGTGCATCCTCGTGAAAATCACCATTCGATGGAAATTCTGCGCCTTCCAAAGTGGAAATGTGATTAAGAAACCGATTAATTTTTTGAGTGAAACTGGGTGCATCCGTGTTAGAATTCAATGGCATGGATTTCTTTTGTCCATACTGTTCTTCCAACATTCTGTCCAGTTCTTCAGAATCGATATTCAACCACGAATCCTCATCATCTTTAGGCAAATCATTTTCGAGTTTTCTAAGTTGTTCTACCTTATAATCAAGATTCTTACTTAGTGCTAAGATTTCCTGACCTATAATGGGTGTGTGGTACATGGTATCACGATAATTGGAGTAATATTCCTTTGCCTTAATTAATAAGTCGTTGTAAGGTTGAGAGTGTTCCATTAGTCCATTGAAATATTCCTTATCTTTCAAACTATTCAAATAACTAATCCAACCCTTATCATTTTCTACATCTTCGTTTGGTTTAGCTTGTGATGCCAAAATTTCGAAACCGCAAGCTATTTTCACGCCTAAAATTTGCGCTTTGTATTGAGGACTATCAGAAGTCGGCAAATTCCAGCCGGTTCTTCGGTCAGGTAAGTACTTGCTGTGGGTTAGCATTGCATACAAAAACTTAGTAAAAGTAACGCGAGTATACACCCGATTTTCGGGTGGAAAGTATTTCATGGCTCTGCAAGCTTTAACGTCGATACAATCACGATTACAAATAGCTTGAACGGCAGGTGCAATCAAACCAGGCTTGTGTTTTAAAATAGCAGCGACGCCGACCGGTAAGTACACAGATGTAGAATGCAAATTTTTGTTAATGTGGTCAGGATATTGCTTAATTTTTTTCAAAATTGAATTTTGAATATCTTCGGAAGCTAAGCTATTTTTAGGAGACTTACGAATTTCGTTGATCACTTCTTGCAGTACAATGTCATCATGTTCTTCTTCTTCATCATCTTCGAGATTTTCTGAATTTGTAGGTTTTACAAGGTGTAAATTACCTTGATAAATATACATTCGCTTTTCGCATACTTCGGGATTTGCCCATTTTGGTAAGTAATTTGCCGCCTCGATAAGCAGAAATTCTCCATCGGAATCGTCCACTCGTGCAACCACTCCATTGATTTCTCGTGTAATTTGGTACAACAGAAATACGATGAACCATTCGTCTTCGATATTGTCACCGTAATGCGAAATACCATACAAATGCGGTGGCAAGCTGTTATCGACATCTTCGACCAAAATGTTTGTGTTGCTTGTTCGTAAGCACAATTTAAAATTATCTTTATGCCAAATATAATTTTTAGCGTATTTAGCAACAACGTTATTAATTTGTTGTAAATAATTTTTTAAATTTATTTCCGTTTCATTATCTTGACTAGACACTGCCGGAAAAATGAAATATTCGACAAAATCATCTTCTCGCGTATTTTGTAGAAAATTTAGATTGTTTGCCATATTAATAAAATGCAAGTTTACACTTCAAATAACTTAAACAAGCACACAGTCTGTTAACCTATATTTTCGAAAAACTGTCAGTTTCCTATTTATGTAGAAAACATGATTCACGATAACACCAACTGAAAACACTAAAATGGATTTGAATGGTTGCAGGGGCGGACTGGAAACGTGAGAACGCAGATCCGTATGGGTCCGTTTAAGTTTTATTTTTCAATTTTTTATCTGTGCTGTTAATCCCCAGTAAAAATTTCCCTAAAAATTAAAGGGGAGTTAAAATGTCGTTAGTGAATATTTAAAAATAAATGGAGGATGATGAAATTGACAAACGGGTGCATGCATATCCAGTGGCGTAGCTAGCATGGATGACACCCGGGGCGGATTTCATGGGTGTCACCCCCACCTAGGCTGATGATCTTTTTTTTAGAGGTTGCGCCCAGGGAAAAAACTATGGGGCCAAAACAAGTAACCAATAGGATTTACCATTTTGTCAATTTGGCATAGGCGGTTTGCTTGTTCGAAAGGTGTCACCCCTAGAAAACCAAAAAAGTCACTCGTTTTTGTTTTTAAAAACCAAGAAACGAGGTAATTTTAGTCCCCCAAATTTTAGACCCCCAAACGGGTGACACCCGGGGGGCGGTCCGCCGCCGCCCCCCGCTTTGTCTACGCCACTGTGCATATCGGAAAGGAGTTGCTAGCATCAGTGGCATGCCCAGAGGCGCTAGAGAGGGCACAAACCCCCTCTACGACCGTGTGAGATCATTACGAGACATTTTTGTATGAATTTTCAACAAACTATTGGCTAGATCAGCGAGTTAACGGAATCTATAGAGTAGATAGAACTTAGTTTTATTTACAAACCGAACATGAAAAAGCATGTAGTTCCCATTTCTCATAATCATATTATCTATGGTAGGCAAGGCCGGACTGGTAATAATTTAGTTACTAGACAATTCCTTTGAGCAGCCTCACTCTTCAAGAAATTTTTACAGCAAAGTTTAAATTTTAAAAACACAGAACTTTTTTATTATGTGCCCGTCATTGACCCGCACGAATAGATTTACAAGATTTCGCTTATAGAGCTACATCGCTTCCACCATAAATTCAGATATCGTCAACTGTAATTCATATTTGTCAAGTGATATTCAGAAAGCGTCAAATGAAGTTCAGAAAACGTCAAATAAAATTCAGATTTGTCGATTAAAATCTAACAGAAGCGTCAATGAAACTGAAAGCTTCAAATGTAAATCAGAAAGCGTCAAATGTAATTACGTAGTTAAAAATGTCAAAAAAATTACCGTTAAACTAAGTTAAAGACCATAAAATTCTCTATAACAAATATTATTTTAATTAAAAAAAAAAAAAAATTATTAAAAATTTTAAATATATAAAAAACCGCACTTAGGGGACTAAAATCCTCATTTGGGGGTGAAACAATATCTGTCCTCACTATCTCTAATGAGAAGGTAGCTCGGAACAGATAATGTCCACGCAGAAAATAAATTCTACTTTTGTTTGCGTGGGGCCCTGATGATGTTAGATATAAACCAGCTCGTTAATAGCGGCGGCAAGGCCGTGGGTCGTGTCAAATGAACGCCCCGGAGAAAATCAAGGAAACAGCTTTGCTAACATACAAAAAAATAAAATCAACCATAAGATGTTCGTTGTCGGAAGGCGATGACATAAGCGATGTGGGATGTAAAGTGCATTAGCCGACCAGACTAGTACAGTGGCAACAACATTGCCACCAAGAACCACTCCCCAACATTAATCAACGGAAGGTTCGAGTGGTCATATAAAAATCCAACAAACGGTGGAACCTCTATCGAACTTCCAACAATAAGAACAAACGGGAGCGACCCCGATGAAATGCAACACCATGTACATTGGTCGCACATCGCTGCCTTCAAAAAAAAACATAAAACCAAAAATAAACACAAAAAAATATCGAACATAAAATTTCAAATACAAGATTTGAACTTAAGTCGACACTTTGGAATTTCTTTGCCAATGCATTCAGCCAGCACCGTTCGATGTTACCTAGTGGAAATAAAAATGTCGTAATAAAATAAAAATTTAATGTCGTTCAAATTCGATAAATAAAACATTATAATATAATTAATAATTAATAAGTTTTCAAACATAAAACTTAAACATTCGATCCATTTCCACACTTGCGAACGCAAAAGAGATTAGATTGCCTTTAATCACTTCGATGCAGCATACAAAACCTGCAACTCAATCGTAATCTTGGCAAACACTCTGCAATTAAAAATGCAAGACAAAAGAGAAACCAAAATGTTAAAACATAAAAAAAACATGAATCAGCCAAGGGTGAATTCCAACAACGCAAACTCCAGGTGGACGGAGCAAAATGGGCAAAGTCGATCAACATAAACCACTGTGAAACAATCTTATAACATAAATGTTACTCACCGCTCCGACGGAATTCCAAAACCTTCAGAAGCAGTATGGGCAGCAGATCCGACCAAGAAGCGTCCGATATGGGGAAAATCCACCATTTTCCAACAACGAAGATATGTCAGATCTCCATCGAGTCTGCGCAAACAAAAATTGTCCCGGTAGCCATATCCTCGCTCCATACCCGCTAATTACGTAACCCAGGAGCCCATGATGGCTCCACAGTAGAAATACAAATCGACATTGGTGTGTGAAAAATTCACACCCCTTATCTTGCTTCAAAAACTGACACAACCAGCGTCTTGCTTGTTCAAAGGTTCACCCAAGACTCTCTCCTTTGCGCAGTATGAACAAATCCCCACCTCGGCGCGGTTATCATGCGCCTTTAAAAGAATAAATGATATATAGGGTTGAACGTAAGTGATGGATTACAAAAATCCGTCACAGGGGAAACGCCGGCTTGAGATTTTTATAAGATATTTTGGGGGTTTATTAGAACACTTCAATAATATATTATGCACATCTTTGCCAAATTTCAGCTTGCCCGGACCTTCTGTAAGCTTAAAACCAAAATTTCGGTTTCGTTACTTGGACAAATTTTTAAAAAATCTATTTTTCTCTTCATTTTCCAACCTTGGCCACAATTTCAATTAATTTATTATTAAAAGAATTTCCCGTGCCTGAAAACATTTCTCTCCCTGCAACGAATCAATATTGTGCCATTTTAAGGGTATGTCGTGTTTTCGGTCAATAATTTAAGTATTAGTGTGCCATGGAGAAATATGAAAAAAAACTATTTTATAGAAAATTTTATGCTCTTCAATTATGGTCTTGTAATATTGCGTTTCATTTTTTTTTAAATTAGCGCGGTTTCTACAAATTCAAAAAAAGGTACAACAGGAAACGAAAGAGACAGAATGTTGGTCTTTTAAGATGGTCGAAGGAATGATTCGGCATAAAAAATAGAAAGTTGACCGTTTTTAAAAGGTGGAGGAGAGGGATGCTGGGATGACGAGCGGAAAAAAGTAACGACCATCGGCGACAGAGAAAGTTTTGGTTTTAGAGGTGTAAGACGTGTGCTTAGTAACAAAAGAAATTTTATTTTTAATTTTCATTAAGATAAGATTCTTATAAAAAGGAGATTACAGAGGAATATTCTACTAATTAGGGGATCTACAAGTAATTTACAACTTAAATCTATATTTTTTTTATGTATTAAGTTTGTGAAACAAAGTTACATGCGTGGGATGCTCACTGAAAATTTATTATCAAAAGGAATGTTAAAATGATATAAATATTGCTTTCTTCAATACGGCCTTTAAAATATTATCAAGTTAGATCTATAATCAATCAATAATTATAATTCTAGATGATCGTGATTTGATGCGATTTATGATAATTCCAGGTGGTTATCTGACTTATCTCACACAGTAGATTTATGCCCGATTTCTTCACGTTTAGACAAAGTTCCTGACAACTAACCATAAGTTAAGTTTATCTCACGGACAAAACAAAAATGGTTTTCTTCACTATAATAAAAGTAGGAGTCAAGTAACCGAAAGATAACTTAAAGTTGACTTGGTAACACCGCATTTTATGTCATTAGTTTATGCAATAACCTAACTTAAGTGCATCCGTGAATAAAATTTATGTTAAAAATCATAATTATCTTGAATATTTCTAACACATAATTCGTTATATTCGTTAAATTAGTTATATAGTTTAGTTTGTTTAATAGTTTTTGTACGTGTTTATCTGGTTTTTATTGTGTATAGTTTAATTAAATTTAAGAATACGCAGTGTAATATAAATATGGATAATCTTGTTATAAAGTACAAATCCGTGATCGAGAACAAGTGCACGGATGGTGCTAAGCTACATGAAGGGAAAAAGGTGACGCTTGGCAAAAGGTGGTTGATGAATTCAATGCTACATGTGGCAGTTGTCCCAGATCTTGGAAAACATTAAAATCCAAGTACAAAGCGATTTAAAAAAATGAGAAAAACCTGTGCCATCATAAAACATGAACTGAACAAAACTGGTGGTTTTCGTGGCCACACGATAACTCTGGAGTTAGCAGAAAAGGTATGTTATTTAAGATGGTTTTAAACATAAGCATTATTACATTTCCACAACATTTTTAGGAACGAAAAGGAAAGGATTTCGTATCAATAAAGTCCAGCAAGAAAGTGAAGCTTCAAGATACAGGGAATTGAAACAAACTGTACTCGATTTACAAAAAACAGTTATTGGAGGAGGAAATCGTACATAAAAAAGAAGTTAATCGATTAACTATCAAAAGTCTACAATTGGACATTGCTATAAAGAAAGCTAATTTGAAAATTTGGTGGGAAGCGGAGAACGGTATTGTATAGTTTTACATTATATTGTTTTTTTTTTGCTTTCGAGCATGATGCTATCTCAAAATAGTAATTGCCCAGAAATAAAGATATTATGGTGATGCTCGTGCTCCAGGAGTTAGTATGTATTTTATTATTTACGATTTTATTATTACAGATAATTGGAAGACAAGCTACTTTGAATTGGAAGCAAACTGTCGACGACGGTCATGGCCTGATAGTTAGTCCTGGACCTATATTAAGAGGGAGACTTCTTAATAAAAGTAGAAGAGAAGAAGAAGAAATTAAATTGTATTGGTATTTGTTTATTTATTAATTTATTACCTACGTAAATCTGTTTTTATTATCTAATTTATCATATAATTATAATCATATAATTTATCAAAATAAATACTACATAATCCAAAATCATTTTATTTTCTTTTTTTTCTTTGTGAGATTCCTACTCACTAAAACCCCCTCTCCGACGACAGGGGGATTTACCTTCTCGGTATCACTTCCACTGCCGTCAGCGATCTTGGTTGCTGCAGCAGGGATGCAGACTCCGAGTGATCCCCCGGCTTGAACACGAAAGTTTTTGTGCGGGAGGCCAGGCACTGTCGCTTTCAAACTTGTTGAAATTGTCTATGTTTCAAGTGACCCGGTCGCACCACGCACTGTGTTATTAAAATGTCTCACCGGTTCACTTAGGCTTTGTGGTCGCTGGCGTACGTGCCAGTCCACTTGTCTTTGGTCGGGCCGGCACTAATATGGTTTAATCTGTCCCCCTGGATTAGCACGAGTCTTTGTGTCCAGAGGGGTCGTTGCACTATCGTCGCACTGTAACCGCCAACCGTCCTTCGGAACTGCTTTTCCTCGGAACGGCTGGAGATATTTATAAAATAAGCAAATTTGCTGATCGAACAAAATCTTACTTGAACACTTATCGATCTACTGAGAATATTTATTGATTATGCTGCCACCACCGTTCAACCGATTATGCCCACCGTAGAATTCTGTTCTAAAAAAAAACACACTATCAATTTGGTACGCGACTTTCTGGTAATGAGCCCCAGACACTCCCCGTTTTGGCGTTACGTTCCCCGGCTAAATGTTGAAGTTGAAACTTCGATGCGGGCAAAACGACACTAAGCTCGACACTAAAAAAAACGTTCTTTTCCTCAACAGGAAAAACGAAAACACTGAATTTCCAAAAACAATATTATTATCTCTTACAATTTAGGGTGGCCCTTTTAAACACATATTTATACAATCCAAAAAAATAAAACATGGTACTTACCACGTCAATAAACAAAACTATTTGACCTTTGAAACACAAGCAAAACAAACTCAACAAAGACACTCCCTTAACTATTGCTCAATAGAAAATCACAATTACCAAACTCATAAAATTGTCCCGCACAAGAGAATTTTAAAATACTCAATTTAACTACATATTAACATTAATCGCGAAAGGCCCTTTGGTCCCCCGACCGTGGCTCTATGGCCCACCCCAGCTTCTGACTGATTAACTCAACTAATTAACATTCATCCCGAAAAACCCATGACCCCCGGCAGCGGCTCTACGGGCGCACCCCGACTTCTGACTCCGACTCCTTAATTAATTCTTCTTCTTCTTCAAGTGCCATATCCGGTCTCCCGGACGTTGGCGACCTCTCTCCTATGTATGTGTTGTGCGTTTGAAGTATTATCACACACATAGGGGACCTACTGCTTAACGCGGGCTCCGAGCCGCGGGAAGTGTATACACTTCATCTCAGGAGAGGCTGTTCCAGGCAGATTACACCTCGGTGGTTTGCCATTGCCTTCCGAGGGGAGACGGTCAGAATAAAGTTTTTACTGAGCCCGGAGTCGAACCAGGCATTCAGCTTTAGCAGCAACGCACTTAACTGCTTTAGCTGACGACCGTCTCATTAATTCATTAATTCAACCACATTTATATCTCTCGCAAAACTATCGTACTCCTTCCAGAAATCCCGAGGGTTTGACCTTCCATAGCGTGAGAATTTGCACCACTGACAAATTTCACCTATAGACAGATACATCCCTATCGCTTTTTAAACGGGAAGCAATGTCTACTGATTGCTTCAATGCAATCAAATCTTGATTGCTTCAATGCAATCAAGTAGACTGCATTGAAATATCCGGTCAAATTGGCGATACTCCACTGTTGTCTGAAATTGAACAGTTCACCTGAACAAAGAACAGTGTAAAAGTCATCTTCAGACGCAGGAAGTTCGCACACAGCTAAAAAGAGATAAAATCCACTATCAATTCTCGTTCGCGCTGTAAACCTTATCTCTTCCGCTGTTGATAAATATGGTTGATTAACAATCATCAGTTATTATCGCAATAATAATTTATAATTATATCTGAATTTAAAATATGAAAATTAATTTTTATGAATTTGAATCCCGTTTTGTTACAGCACCTAGCACTTGGTGACGATTTTCTTGGAAACTTCTGTTGTTCTAGTCTTCTTGACGTTGGTGATGGTCTTCATCATTTTATTTAATCAAAATAAAAAACACGTAGGAACGGGGAAATCTTTCAAACAACACCTTTATAATCTAAAAAAGTATTTAATCGAAATCTTGCAAAAAAATCCTTCTCATCCCATCTTTCAAAATGATTGACCCTATCGCGTAAAATATACGGTCTTCGCATTACTTCTACTACTTCTTCGTCGTCAGAGAAAACATTAATGCATTAATAAATCCATTTTGTGAGGTTAGAAATGTTTCACTTGACAGAAGTCACAGTTATGTAGTACTTTCACCGGCCTACAAATTTAACTTACAGATAAACCAAAACTGACAGATATCTGACATGAAGAAAACCAAAATTTGTTTTAACCTACAGATATCTATCGTTCCAAGTTGTCCGCAAGATAACTATAGGTAAGTCATGCTATAGGTTAAGTTGAGTGAAGAAATCGGGCATTAGTTGTGATGGAGTATCTCGATTTTATATACAGTATTTCAAAGAGTTCGGTTTGTTTATTCTATTAATAATTTAATAATCATATTTTGTGTATTACAAAAATATCATCAGTAATTCAATTACAGTTGACTCGCGATAATCCGACATTTGACAGTCCGATACGCTCGGTAGTCCGACGCCGCGTCTGATTGCATCACAGACGCCGACTCGCACTTTTTGGAAGAGAGGCGCCTTGTGTAATTTGCTGAGTGCTCCTTTAATGCTGATATTATGTTCATACATATTATGTCATGCATATTATGCACATATTTGAATACAGCTAGTACTTTAATTGTTTGTATTATTCATTTTGTTTTATTCCACTTAAATTTTCTTGTCTTAGAAGTCAAAATTCAGTTTTAAAAAATAACCTTCGGTAATCCGACATTTTTGATAATCCGACACCCCCTCGGTCCCGTAACTGTCGGATTATCGCGAGTCAACTTATATTCAATTATAATATACAGGGTGATTCCGAGATTATTGGTATCATATACAGGGTGGTTCAAAAGAGAATGACTTAAGTATTTAGTGTTGGTTCAAAATAATTCAGTCATAATGGTTACATAATATACAGGGTGTTTCCGAAAGGTTTGTCATTGCTTCAGATAATAACGTAGTATTAAGTCGTTCTATTTATTGGTGGTTAGTTCTAATTGATGATGATAAAGGACTGTGGTTATATATGGTTATGATTTAACAAGGTAAATTTGAGGTGGTCAGTATTTGGTTTCGTGTGTCCTACACATATTTTATTATTGGTATGTTTTTGTGTTATATTAAATGTTTGGTAATTTATATGAGGACGGATATCGTCTAGGCTAGGTAAACAAGGTGTTGAAAGTATGTCGGTATAACAGGGTCCTTTCTTTGAGGTATGGTAATATTTACAAGCTCATCGTATGAGTGTAAAATTAGTTAGTTCATGTTAGCAAGTCACAGCCGCGAAAAATTCCTCGATAAGCCAGAGGCCGTAATGTGGCTTGTGTAAATTCCTGTAACCTGTCACGGGAGCATGAAAGTAGTAATAGAAATGGTACGGTTGTTATAAAGTGGTCATATCCCAACATACATTTTAGCTGTAAATAGGCTATTAATAAGCTAATGTAGTATGTTTTTGCTTTTAAATAGCTATTTTACAGCTAATTTACAGCTAAAATGTTTTTTGGGTATTCCCCCCCCCCATTGACTTAGTGTGGAGTTTTGAGGTGTTGCTTATTTATTCGATAAGGGAGAGCTTTGTTATATTATGGCGTAATTTTACAGGTATTATAAACAAATATTATGGTTTCTTTCAGGTTATAAATTGGATTAGTCGTATAATTAGACTATTAATACTAATATATAAGTCGTAGGCGTAAATTAATCTGACTTAAGGCCCAGTTGTTCAGTTTCGGGTCATTTTTTAACCTGGGTTATTTTCCATAGAAATGATTGTTTCGAGAATTGTTTCCATGGAAAATAATTCAGGTTAAAAGATAACCTAATACTGAACAACTGGGCCTAACAGGTATAAAAGTTGTAGGCGTAATTAGTCCAACTTACTTTCATCGAAGTCGAAGGCGTAAATTAGCCCGACTTACGATCCAGCTAAATCCAGTCGTAATTAGACTGATAATAACAAACATTCTCAAAAGGGGAATCTAAATTCAAAATGATTATAATTAATATTTACTGATCTCAAAGTGGATCGAAGGTATGATTTTTAGTTCGCAGTCACAATTTAGGCTATAGAATATTCTCTAAGAGAAGTTTATGTGTTTTATTATTAATATGAATTACCACTGACCTTATTATCAGAAATGACGAATGAATTACCAATAAATATGAACAAATTATTACAAATAACAAAATCCACTCAATAATGAGTTGTGTTCACTTGGTTTAATATTAATAAGAGTTAACTTTCATTGCTATTTTGGCTTGTCGATCCTTCCCGTGTCTTTTTTCTTTTTTTTTAAATATTATAATAAATAAAAATCTAAGTACAAAATTTGGTGTTTTAATGTTTTATTTAGTCAATTGGGTTTGAGAATGTGAACTTCGTTCACATTCTGCATCGAACAACAGAATATCTTTCTTTGAATCACTGTGTATGATGTAGGTAGGCTAATTATGTTTTAGAGGTAATGCAATCTTCACGAACCGGGCTTTCCCGTTCAATGAAAGAACTGAGGTATACTACGGTAGGGTATTTACAACGTGTGGGTTGCTAGACAGATCACAGGCTTAGAACGATGGTATTTGAATTTCCGGATATTGAGATTTGTAGGATGACAGCGGGAGATTTAATTTCAAAGTTCAACATTACAGTCTGATCATAATTTTTCATTCAAGCATAAATAAACGAGTTATCGGCAAAAAATCGCGTTGGGGGAGCTAAAACCCCCGATTGTGGGGGACGCCGGCTTAGGATTCTATGGGACTTTTGGGGGGTTTATTAGAACACTCCAATGTTAATCTCTGCCAAAATTGTATGACTAGTTGACTAGTATGTTTTCCCCTAAAATGGATCAAAGTGGAAATCTCGGAAAATATACAATTTTTTAATGCTGTAAGAACGTGGATTTCTTTCTCAAGAGATGCCACTTCCTTTAGTTTGTAGATAGTACGCTGCCACCAGTTTAACTTTTCTGATATACGGGAGATTAAACAAAACCCGTGATATTTTAATTACTAGACTTGATTACTCAGTAGCGGAGAGCGGTTTCCTCGAAGTCGCGGGAAAATGGTATGACAAACGATGCTTGCTCACAGTACAACCACAAACGTGTTGCAAGAAAAGAATTAATTATCTTAGTTCGTTTATTAACTTAATATTTAATACATTAATTTAATGATGAGTTTAACTACTAATTTCATTTGTATTTAAAGCAAGACGCCACAAGTAATATACATAAAGGTTTTGATTTGGATTTGCATGAAATTTCTTAAATACCTTTCTGTTGGGTAGGTAGAGGAAAACCTTGCCCTTTCTTAAGGGAATTCCTTAGGTACTTTAGTATTCTTTACTCGGGGACACTTTCACTCGATGATACTTTTGCACAACTAATTAATTACTCGGGTTCTGATATTGATTTATTAAACTCCGAACACTTCGAAGTAGGTTTAGTATATATGATTTAATTTTCGCGTATAATTTTATAATGATATTAATTAACTTTTAACTTGTTCTGACTAACTCGCGTATTATTCGATGACTAACTTTCGCGTATAATTGAATAACTGACTTTCGCGTATAATTGAATAACTCTTAATTTATCTTTTTGCGTAACATTTGGCAACTCGATGATTATTGATAACTGCTTGATAACTCGCGTATTATTCGATGACTGCTCGCATATTAATCGACAACTGACTTTCGCGTATTAATCGACAACTTCCTTTCGCGTATTAATCGACAACTGACTAATCTTGGCTCAAACATCCCTATTTATTGAAACGTCCTGTCCCTAAGTGGGATGGTTTTCGCTTAAGATGTGTGAGTATTTTTACTTAATTTGCCCTGTGTTAGAGGCTTTTCCTGAAGAATTATTCTAAGCACAGCAGCTGGGCTAAATGTGTGAGAATGATATGTTTTCGATTGTTGAAGTATTCTTTTAATTTTGAAAGGAATAATAGTGAATTGTGTCCGCATGCAGGTGATGCAAATCGCGGCTAAAAATTCTATGACTTAACTTTTCGAGCTTCACCCATTAATTCTAATAAAAACTTCAAATATATTTAGTACAAAACACGGATTTCTTTAAATCTATTCTTATGTTATATTTTCGCGGCGCCTTTTTGGACAATAACTTTTCATTGATTTTAGGATTTTCTTTTCAATCTGAATGGATATTACTTGTTTTAGTCGGCACTTGCTATTGCTATATGCGACGGTAAAGGTCTGAAGCCACCTGCTGGCTTCTTTGCTATCGCATAGAGACCTGAGATTTGACTAACTTAAATTAACATTGTAACAACCCGCGTTAAGCTCTTATTATTTAAATACCGACCACGAAATTGTAACACGTAAAATTGAATTAACAATGAAATTAATTAAATGTTAAACCATGTTATGTATAAATTAGTTTATAAGTATTGAAACATATTAGTTAATAATAAATTAAGCCGGTTAACAAATTGTTTGAGAAGCACTGAAATTCTCGAGTTACTATTACAAACTTAACAACCCTCTTTTGAAAAAAATATAACAATGAATGAAAACTTTCATATTTTGTGACGAGAATTTCAGAGCTAGTAAAAAAGCTTACAACAAAGATTTGTAAATTGTAAAAAAGTTATAAAGCCATATAGTTTATGGTATGCACGTGGATACAACCCCTTTGAAAAAACCAAGTTTCTCTTTTTATGGATAACCAAACGATTTCTAATTTTTAGAAATCGCTTGAAGCCGTTAGATTTTCAGAACTAAATTGGGTAATAAAGCAACCCTTAAACAAACTTTCGAATAGTCTCTACGCAGGGATAAAAATCAAGAAGCCACGTACGATTTTTACCACTTCCCCGAGAGGAAGTTATTCAATAAATAAGGGCCGGAATCCCAAAATTAAATCAGTTGCCATTTAGTTGCCAATTAGCAGTTCGTTAGTTATCAGTCAAGCGTCCGCGAGTTGTTAGTAGTCATCAACGCGAAGTTAGTTGTCATTTCTAGTCAGTTATCAATCACCACGCGAATTACCCAAGCAACATTTTTAACCTGGTAGGCCCCTGGCAAATCCCTACCAGTCAAATCTCACAGGTCCCTGTCCCTGTCTAAAACCCTAGTTGGGATTGTGGTAGGGGCTTGCGCCAGGGGCAAATGGACCACCTATTAGGGGCCTCTACTAGAGATCTACTAAGTACCTTTCACAGGGGCCCTGGTAAGTCCCTACCGCAGGGATCTACCAGGGAGTTGTTATAGGGATCTACCAGGGAGTTATTATATGCGATTAACAGGGTGCAAAAAAATTTTGATTATAATTAAATTTATTGTTTATAAAATTTATTTATTTAATAATTTATTTATAATAAAAAAATTAATTTTTGCTACATTTTTAATTTTAACAATTTTAACTCTACAACATATAATTTTTTATTTTACCCATTTCTCATTATTTATTCTCATTAGTAAGAACTTGTTGGTGGTGATATATCTCATGATGTTGTCGTCTTCTTTGTTTCTTGGAGTCTGGAATTAAATTTTGAAAATTAGAAATAAAATCTTACCTTGGCGAGGATCGAACCCGTAACCTTCCCTTGATTGTCCGACAGCGTTAACTTCTGTGCCACCGAGCTGTTGTTATTTTAGTTGTAAAATTGCTTTATGACTACAAAAATTTAATGTGAGTAATTTTGTGAGTGAGTGAGTAATTTTGATGCAAAAAAATCCTTCTATAGTAACGAATCTACTTCTACAGTGTTTCGTGAAATAAAAAATGGAAAAAAGCGAAAAAAATGTTTTTCAAACACGTGGGTTTGACATCATATAAAACACGTCAACAAAATTAGTAATTTTGATGCAAAAAAAATCGTTGTACAGTATTGTTTGAAATGTAATAAATTGTACAGGGATTGGTAAAATAAAAAAGTGAAAAAAAGCGAAAAAAATGCTGTTCCAATTTTCATCGTAACTTGTAATAAATTAAACTCGCGGAGGGCTGTACTCGGTGAATCGAATGACATTTTTCTTAATTTTCGTGTGTTTTCAATGATTTTTTGTCTTCTTACTAAGCCAAGAATTACAAAAAAGAAGCCAAAAATTTTTTTTTTTCGTAAATTTAAAAAATTTATCGCAAAAATATCGGAAATTATGGCAAAAAATGAGTAATTTTGATGCAAAAAAAAAATCGTTCTACAGTAACCTTTGGAATGTAATTCTACAGTGTTTTGTGAAATAAAAAATTGAAAAAAGCGAAAAAAAATGTTTTTCAAAGACGTGGGTTCGACCGTTCGACATCATATAAAACACGTCAACAAAATTAGTAATTTTGATGCAAAAAAAATCGTTGTACAGTATTGTTTGAAATGTAATAAATTGTACAGGGATTGGTAAAATAAAAAAGTGAAAAAAAGGGAAAAAAATCCTGTTCCAATTTTCATCGTAACTTGTAATAAAACTCGCAGAGGGCTGTACTCGGTGAATCGAATGACATTTTTCTTAATTTTCGTGTGTTTTCAATGATTTTTTGTCTTCTTACTTCTTACTAAGCCTAGAATTACAAAAAAGAAGCCAAAAATTTTTTTTTTTCGTAAATTTAAAAAATTTATCGCAAAAATATCGGAAATTATGGCAAAAAATGAGTAATTTTGATGCAAAAAAAAAATCGTTCTACAGTAACCTTTGGAATGTAATTCTACAGTGTTTTGTGAAATAAAAAATGGAAAAAAGCGAAAAAAATGTTTTTCAAACACGTGGGTTGAAATCATAAAATACGTCAAAAAAATTAGTAATTTTGATGCAAAAAAAAAATCGTTGTACAGTATTGTTTGAAATGTAATTGTACAGGTATTCGTAAAATAAAAAAGTGAAAAAAAGAGAAAAAAATGTTGTCGGAATTTTCATCGCAACTTGTTATAATTGCCTGAAAACATCGTTCGTGGGTACTTGTTTGCATTTCAAAGTGTAACGCATGTGTTGCTCGGAGCATAAAAAAAATGATACCTTCGACATTTCGTTACAACCTACTAGAATTACATTCCAAACGATACTGTAGAACGATTTTTTTTTTACATCAAAATTACTATTTTTTTGCGATATTTTCAAAGTTTTTGCGATGAATTTCTTACTTTGACGTCGATGTCGACTTTGATTGGTCTACTAATCAAAGGTTTTCTATTATTGGTTGTTCAACTTGCCACAGGCATTTTACAGAGAGCCCTACAAATAACCTGTAAATGAGTACCTGGCAAATCCCTACCGAAAGCATTTCACAGGGCCCTACAAAGAACCTGTATATGACTCCCTGGCAAATCCCTACCGCAAGCATTTCACAGGGCCCTACAAGGAACCTGTATATGACTCCCTGGCAAATCCCTACCGCAAGCATTTCACAGGGCCCTACAAGGAACCTGTATTTGGTACCTGGCAAATCCCTAGCGCAAGCATTTAATAGGGCCCTACAAAGGACATGCTAACAGGTACCTGACAAATCCCTATAGACAGGCAAAGCCGTAAACCCTGTTTTAGTTACCTACCAGGTATTTGCCAGGGACCTACCAGAGAAATTTTAATTTCACAGGGAAAAATGTTACTTGGGTAAGTCAAATATAAAAACTTACTCTAGTTAAAATAGTCCAAGTTAACGGTCGAAATTTCAGTATCATTTAATAAAACATATATATAAGTCCGACCCTGTTCGAGTGGTGTTAGTGAGTTCTGAGTGAGTTTTGAATTAACGAGAAATAAACTGTAGGTGAATTACAAAATACTGGTGCGACAACAAAACCAGTTACACAAAGACAATTAAGTGTTTTATCGCACAAATTTTTCAAAGAAGTGTCTTCAAATTTGACATAACCTCAAAATGTGACGATGGCAGAATCACATGATTTAATTCCGGTTCTACCGGAACGGTATACTGTGCTAAACAATCCAACAGTCAGGAACCAAGGCCCTCACATTCAAATAGCACCCCAGCAACCTATGCACTCGTCGTTGCAACAGGTGCAACCAATAGAGTCGCTACATCAGTCACAAACGATGCAAAATCATGAGCAATTGCAACCTGTCTTACCTTATACCATAACATACTATAATCAACAACATCTGGGAAATGCACAAGCAAACCCCCCGCAGCATCTTCCATTAACCTATCAATATGTACCCGTAGGAGGTAATGCATTTCCACCTCTGCCTACAATAAATGAATGGAAAACAGTAGCAAATTGCAATAAAAAAAGAATGCGAAGTCCCGAACAAAATATCAAGAGTTACAAGCAAAAGAGAATGAGCGACTACTGGTTAAATAGTCCTATCCAAACCAATAATAGGTTTGAACCGTTAACAGGTGACAATGACCAAGCAGATAAGCAAGAGACAAACCAGACCGAACCCAAGCCACCACCAATATTTGTAGATGGTGTAAAACACATACGACCGCTGGTAGAATTACTGAATACAGTGGCAAAGGACAGCTACATTATTAAAACAATAAATAGTGAAGAAGTTAAAATTCAGCCAAAAACTGGAGAAAACTACTCGCAAATCATTAAAGAATTACAAGCTAAAAACACAGACTACCATACGTATAAACCTAAGCAGGAGCGGGGATTTAGAGTGGTATTGAAGAATTTGCATTCATCATCGGATACCGAGCAGTTTAAAGTTGAGATGGAGGAATTGGGGCATAAAGTAGTTAATATAAGAAACATTACACACCGAGTAAATAAAACACCACTGCCTATGTTCCATGTCGAAATTAAACAAAAGGAAAACAATGGTGAAGTGTATAAAATCGATCGTCTTATGAACACAATCGTAAAAATCGAACCTCCGCGTACCAAAAGAGAGATACCTCAGTGTGCAAAATGTCAACGTTTCGGACACACAAAAAACTTCTGCAATAAGCCCCCAAGATGCGTTAAATGTACGGAGCACCATGCGACAAGTGAATGCTCAAGAAAAGTTAAAGACGCGAGGAGTAAAATGTGTCAACTGCGGCGAAGCTCACCCTGCAAACTACAGAGGATGCCTAGTCCACAAGCAACTGCAGCAGCGACTGTATCCAGCCACGAGAGAAAAAAATATAACAACAACAAACCACAATGCCAATCTAAACATGAATATTCAACGTCCAATAATCCCCGGTCAGCCACAAATGATTCAACCTGAAATATCATATGCTCATCGTGTAAGTCAACCCTCATATAACCAATTTACTAATCTTCCCAATAGGGACAATCAAATTATTCCAATACAGCAAAATAGCAATGATATGGAGGAGTTAAAAAACATGATGAAGAAACTCATGGAACAGATGGGAACCATGCTCAACTTGTTGACAACTGTCGTCAATAAAATGGCCCAATGAATCAAGTCCTTAAATTAGCAGTATGGAATGCCAACGGCTTGTGTCAACATGCACAAGAACTACAACTATTTATAAGAACAAACAACATCGATGTAATGCTAATATCGGAGACCCATTTTACTACTAAAAGCCACTTCAAAATTCCTAACTTCGACACATATACCACAAATCATCCCGATGGACATGCCCATGGTGGAACGGCGGTAATAATTAGAAAAACCATCAAACACTTTGAAATGGAAAAGTATAACCACGATTATTCCATTCCTATTTCAACAACCAATCGAATTCACAAATGTGTTTTGTTTCGACCAATCACATGTCATTTTGAAGTTTTGCAAGTGATTAAACTCTCTCTCAACATGCGATTAAATTCGATTAAACTCGATGTAGCTTTTTGTGTGTAGTAGCCTTTGGTAACAACTGTCATAAGTCATAATTGCAAATATTACCATGGTAATTATTTATTTAAACAATATTGTAATAGAGAAAAATGTGTTCTAACAATGTTCTGCGTTTTAATAATTATTCCGATATCGAAATTAACGATGCTATTGAAGAATGTGTTCCAAAAAACACAAGGAAAACGAAAGCTTCCATTTGGAAACAATTTGAAATTTTCTGTGCCGAAAGAAAGTATACCCTTCAGCAGTTTACAACTTTGACTGAGATTGGCAATATATTAACGGACTGGGCATACAACATGAAAAAAATCAATGGAGAAGACTACAAAGAAGGAGTTGTTAAAACTATATGGAATATAACGGCAAAAATGATACAAGAAAAATATTTCTCGGAGTTTGGCAAAAATTTCGACCCATTTAAAGATCTGGAGTTTAAAAAGGCAAGAGATGCTAAAAACGCTAATCGAAAACGTTTGCAAGCCATTCCAGAAAAACGAAGACAAAGCTCAGTTGCCCTTACAAACACAGATATAAAAAAAATTATGTACCTATGGAATGAGGACACTCCCGATGGGCTTCAAAAACGATTCTATCATATAGCAGCATACGAACTAGCTTGGAGAGGTGGAGAGGCATCAAAATGTAAGACTTTTTATTTCAAGTTTGAAAAAAAATCCGACGGGACTTTAACAGATCGTTTGGAATATAATACTATATTCTCAAAAACATGCCAAGGAGGTGAGAAGAAATTAAGTGACAGTAAGTGGCTTACTCGAAATTTAGATGACCCTACAATTTGCCCGATTCGGTTATTTAAAAAATTAATTAGTAAGCGTACAGAAAAAATTAAAACTGATCGATTCTTTTTAACACCTAATCCCTCATGGAATAACGAGTATTCTAGTGGATGGTTTAAAAATATGCCTCTAGGAGAAAATCAAATTTCGAAGTGGATGCAACATTCAGCAACAAAAATTGGATTAGATGTTAAAAACAATAAAATAACTAATCATTCAAACAGGTCTAGTGCAGTGTCAAATTTAGCAAAAGCAGGAATTTCTAGTGAAGAATTGATCAAAATTACCGGCCATGCCAATACAAAATCAATTGATCCCTACCTGCAGCTGGACGAAAGTCACCATACAGATTTAGTTTCTAATTTAAGATGCCATGAAAGTACATCTCGTAATTCTGAAAATTCTAATCAAAATTTAAAATTGGTCAATCATGCTGAAGAGTCAACTAGTAATACTATTAACTATAACAATTGCACATTTCACGTGCAAAATATGATTTATGGTAAAGATTGTAATAATTAAATTCTAATAGCATTTTCCACTTATTAAAAATTGTAAAATTTCGAACAGTGTTTGTTTTTTTTATAAGGAATGAAATAATCTCCCTATAATCTACGCGAGGTTCACTTTTTATTTGGATAAAATTGTTTTTGATTGACTCAAATATGGATAGCCATAAGGTAATAACTCTCGAATTAAGGGATCTACAAAAATTGCTCAAGCTACGCTTTCGCAATTTTTAAAATCCCCTTAATTCTCGAGTTATTTCCATGGCTATCCATATTTTCGTCCAAAAACAATTTTATCCGATAAAAAGTGAACCTCTTGTGGATTAACCCCCGATTATCTCCAAGCGACGAGCATAACTATGGACGATCGATTAGGAAAATTTAATGTATCCTCAATATACTGCCCGCCAAAACAAAACAATAAAAAAGAACAATATCAGCAATTCTTTAACACCCTGGGAAATAAATTCGTGGCAGGGGGTGACTTTAATGCGAAGAATCAGCAATGGGGCTCAAGACTCACCAACACGAAAGGAAGAGAGTTGCTTGCAACAATTAAAAGTAATAATATGTACAGCCTGTCAACAGGTCAGCCAACATACTGGCCAAGTGACCTCAACAAGATACCGGATGTAATCGACTTTTATGTTACAAAAGGAATGAACACCAGGAAATTTGAGATAGAATCGTCATTGGACTTATCGTTGGACCATACGCCTATTTTGGTAACAATCTACTCTCAAATCTCTGACTCTGTTCCGACTCTGTTCAGTCGGAATACAAATTGGGAGAACTTCAGAGCAACACTAGATGAACACATACAGCTAAACGTGCCGTTGAAGACAGTAGAAGATCTGGAAATTGCTGTTGAATATCTTACAAAATTGATACAGAAGGCGGCGTGGTCTGCAACCCCTGACTCTAATTCAACCCATATCAAGGAAACGACCCCAATAATAATCCAGCAAAAGGTAGCAGAAAAACTAAAAGCCCGAAAACAGTGGCAAATAACAAGAACAGTAGGTGATAAAAATAAATTTAACAGAAAAACTAAGGAATTAAAGGCATTACTTCTTAAACTGAAAAACCAATCATTTAACGATTACATTAGCAATTTATCAACCGCAGAAGTTAACGACTATTCATTATGGAAATAGACAAGATCAAGACAAAGCGATCAAGACAAAGCTCAAGTTTTTGCGAAACATTTATCAGGTGTGTTTAAGCCATACCCCTCCAACTTAACAACAGATGAAACATCCGAAATTTTTCAATATCTGGACGCACCCTTCCAAATGGATCTGCCGATAAAATCGTTTCAAGTCAAAGAGGTTAAGCAAGTTATTATGAAAGAAATAAACCCAAAGAAAGCACCGGGTTTCGATTTAATAACGGGCAAGGTGATACAACAACTCCCACCAAAATCTATAAAGCTCTTAACATTCATCTACAATGCCGTCATGCGCTTGGGATATTTTCCTAGTTAATGGAAAGTGGCACTAATAATACTTATTCCAAAGCCAGGAAAAAAGATGGAAGAAGTTACATCGTACCGACCAATTAGTTTGCTACCAGTGATGTCAAAAATATTTGAGAAACTTTTTCTCAAACGTCTTAAGATGGTAATTGAAGAAAGAAAATTGATACCGAATCACCAATTCGGCTTTCGAGGACAACATAGCACGATCGAACAAGTGCATAGAATATGCAAAAAGATCAGCAATGACTTGGAACATAAGAGATACTGCTCAGCAGCATTCCTCGATATTAGCCAGGCCTTTGATAAAGTATGGCACGAGGGACTGTGCTACAAACTAAAGAAGGTTCTTCCATATCAATTCTATCAAGTACTAAGATCTTACTTAAATAATAGATATTTTTGGTAAAATACCAAGAAGAGCATACCGACCTTTGTCCAATAGGTTCAGGCGTTCCACAGGGCAGTATCCTGGGGCCAGTACTATACTTGCTGTACACCGCTGACTTACCAACTACAAGACTAGCAACAACAGCGACATTCGCGGATGACACAGCAGTACTCGCATCCCACACTAACCCTAGTATGGCGTCCAAAAATCTTCAGGACAACCTAAATAAAATACAGAATTGGCTCCGTAAATGGAGAATGAAAGCGAACGAAACCAAATCTATCCATGTGACATTTTACCATGAGAAGAGAAAACTGTCCACCCGTAACACTGAACAACAGTATCATACCACAAGCTGATGACGCAAAATATCTCGGAATACACATGGATAGAAGACTGACATGGCGAAAGCATATCTTCACCAAGCGCAAACAACTTGGATTGAAGTTCAGCCAAATTTACTGGTTAATTGGCAGAAAATCTCAATCGGCCCAAGAAAACAAACTTTTGCTCTACAAATCCATATTAAAACCCATCTGGACATATGGAATACAGCTCTGGGGGTCTGCTAGTACTTCCAATATAGAAATATTGCAACGATTCCAAAACAAAGCTATGCGAACAATAATTGATGCCCCATGGTATGTACCTAACCATGTCATACAACGGGATCTACAAGTGACACTAGTTTCTGAGGAAATTCAAAAATTTCACAAGAGGTATAAAAACAGACTGGAGGCACACCCTAACAAACTGGCAAACAAGCTGATGAACAATACCAATGAAGTGAGAAGACTGAAAAGATTTAAACCATCTGACTTATCTACTCGTTTTTCGTAATACATCCTAGAAGCTATTGTAATTAACACTAATAAAATGTAGGTATTTACGAAAGGGAACATTCAATGAAATGTTCTCTACATGACATGTATACTTCTTTTCATCTCATTTACTTATTGTTTGTTAAGAACAGATTGTAAATATAATTGAATCAAATAAAAAAAAAAAAATTTAATAAAACGATAAATTAGTGATCATATAAAAATTACGCGAGTATCAGATTTAATTAAATAAATTCAATTATAATCAGTCGCTGTGAGTTGCATTTAAAACGAGGATTATCTGAGGGACGGAAGGATTGTGCCACGAGCAAACGTCAGGTGTAAATTCATGTACCATTTATTTCGATTTACGTCTCTTACAATTTGTTACATGGTTGGCATACAATTTACCTAAAATAAGATTAGTGGTAAATCATTATACCTTAGATGGTTAATTTTCTAGAATTTGTTTGTTATTTAATTTTTCATTTAAAGTTTCATAAATTTGTTAATTAAATTAAAGGATTCTTATTTTGGTTGTGATTTTTCAATAAGTAATAAATTGACTGTCTTAAATATTTTCCCCTCGTTCTCTGAAGAACGGTTCACCTACCTAAATAATTAATTAAGAAGTAAGTAAGTATTTAAATTGTTATTCACGAGTTAGAGTCCAGACTTGTCCACTGATTAATCAAATCAGTAAATAATAAAAAGGACTCTGGTGGCAGCGAATCAACTTAATCAATTAGAAATCCAGTTTAGCAATTACATTAATTACATCAACTCAAGTATTAAAGCAGTCAGCTTTTGTTAGAATGGTGACGTTTTGTAAGAACATTAACATTTATGCATTGTAATTTTTATAATTTCAACTTCTTCTTCCACTTAATTTAGGACTAGGTCCTGTATTATCCAATGTATTTTGCGTTATGCCGTGCTAGGGATTGTCCTGGGATCCAGAGGTCCAGCTTTCGTACCACCTTTTGGGTGGCCGTCCTGGAAGTCTTCTGGAGATGGGTTTACCTGTTCTCGCTATTTTAGGTAGTCTGTTTTCGTTCATTCTGTCTATGTGGTCTCTCCATTGTCTCCTTCTTTCTCTTATCCATCTTACGATGTCTTGAGTGTTGCATGTCTGTCGGATATCGTCGCTTCTTATTCTATCCCGTAGGGAGACTCCTACTATCGATCGTAACGTTCGCATCTCTGTGCTTCGTAGGATTTGTTTTGTTTTGGAGGTTTCTGCTCTCGTCTCAGCGGCATATGATAGTATGCGTCTAACACACGTCTTGTATATTCGCGTCTTGCTGTCTGCCGTCATATACTTGTTGTTCCAGATGACGTCGCGCAAATAACCTGATACTGCACTCGCTTTTGCGGCTTGAGTACGAACTTCGTGTTGGATATTTCTGTTGCTGGATATATTCACACCGAGGTAATTGAAATTCATTACCTGTGTGATTGGCTGGTCATCTACAATGAGCTTGCAGCGAAGAGGCTCCTTGGATATTGTTATTGATTGGGTTTTCTTGATGGATATTTTCATGTTGTATTTTTCTGCAGTGGTTTGGAATTTGTACAAGAGACGTTGTACATCGTCTTCATTTTCTGCTAATAGCACTGCGTCGTCGGCATAACATATAATTTTTATTGTGTCATTTCCCAATCTGTATCCAGCATTCACTGTCTTTACGCTCTTTATAATTTCGTCCATGATGGTATTGAATAATGTGGGACTGAGGCTATCTCCTTGTCTTATTCCGGATGATACATTAACCTCCTCTGTTAATTCCCCGTGTGCTTTTATTTTAGTCTTACATTTCGTATTTAGTTCAGCAATAATTCGGACTATATTTGGGTCAACGCGGTTCTTCTGTAATACGTTCAGAGCGTCGTTCAGGTGGACTCGATCGAATGCCTGCGTCAGATCGACAAAGCACATGTACGCAGGTTTGTTGTACTCAATGGCTTTTTCTACTATTTGACGTATTATGTAGATTGCATCGATCGTGGATCTATTTTGTCGAAAGCCTTGCTGTTCCTCACTAATATTTACGCAGCTCACTATTTTGTCTGATATTATTTTTGTCAAAAGCTTTAAAATACTGCTTAGTAGACATATACCTCTATAGTTTTCAGGATTTGTTTTTATTCCTTTTTTGAATACCGGTATTGTTATACTTGTTTTCCATTGCGTGGGTATAGTCCCCGTGTCAATTATCTTTGTGTAAAAAATAGTTATTTCTCGAGCTAACGCCTCTCCACCGTATTTAATCATCTCATTAGATATTTGATCTAGTCCTGGGGATTTCCTATTTTTTAATTTTTTGATAGTCGATGTTACTAGGTCCTCGGTGATTTCCAGCATGTTCGTTTGGCTTCTCTCTTCGTTATATCTGACGCCTTGATCATCTTCTTCGGCGCTTGGTAGTTGTGCCCGATATAAAGAGCGGAAGTGTTCTGTCCATTTTTTGGGAGAAATAGTTTTTGTTTGGACATACTCGTTAATTGGTTTTTTTCTCTCCCGTAGGTAGTTACATATCTTTTTTTGTCCTCCGTATAGATCTCTCTCCATATCCTTTGAGAATTTTTCCCAAAACTGTCGTTTTAGTTCTCTTATTTTGGAGTTTGCCAAATTCCGCTTCTGAACGTATTCTCTATAGTTATCGGGTGTTTTATTGGTTCTAAATTTGAGATATGCTTTCCTTTTATTTTCCGCTATAACCTTCACTTCATTTATGAACCATGGCTTGTTGTTATGTATAGCGTTGATGTTAATTCTTTTGACCCCTAGAGCTTCTTCTGCACTGTTAATTATGTTCTTGCGCAGTATTTCCCAAGACTGTTCAACGTTATTGTCTTCTGTCAGAGGGTCGTTGGAAATTTTCTCTTTTAGCCTTTGTTGGTACAGGTATTGTGTACTGGGATCGATTATTGATTCCACATTAATATTTGTAGTGTATTTTGGCTGTTTTCGTTTGGTTATTGTTGTTACGGTGCGGTATTTGCACAATACCAGATTATGGTATGTGCCTACGTTTGCTGATCCAAGTACTCTGACATCCAGTATTTGCTTAGGGTGTATATTTCTATTGGTGATGATATAATCTATGGTTGATCTCTGTCCTCTTGAATTTGTCCATGTATATTTATGCTGTTCTTTATGTGGGTAGAAGGTGTTATTGATCCTTAGCTCATTCTGTGTGCATAAATGTATCATCAAGTCTCCGTTCTCATTCTGGGTGTCCTCATTAAATTTTTGTTTTATTCCATTGATTATACCGTTGCCGACTCTTGCGTTCATATCTCCCATTATGAATGTTTTTTCTTGTGTTGGTATGCCATCCAATATCCGCTGAAGATTCTCATAGAAAGTATCCTTTTCTTCTCTTGGTTTACTGATGTCAGGTGCATAGACGCTTACTATGTGTGTTTTTTCAGTTCCAGACTGCAAGGTCACGTGTAGCAATCTGTCGTTAATGTAGTCTATTTCGTCTATGCTTTGTTCCAGTTTTTCATGTATTAATAGACCTACGCCTGCTTGAGCTCTTTTATCCTTTTCTCTTCCACTGTAGATGAGAATGTACTTTTGGTATCTAACAGACCCCTTTCCCTTCCGTTTGGTTTCAGAGAGGGCACATATGTCGATTTTGTGTCTATCCATCTCCATTATTACTTCCTGATCCCTTCCCGTCCATGATGTTATATTCCAACATCCCATTCTTAAAACTCTAGATCTCCATTCTCGTTTTTTCCTTGTTCTCGCCGTGTCCGTCAATAAAGTCATCCGTCCAGCATCCGAGGCATTGTAATTGGTTCTGTGAGCAATAATTCATTTACATCGGCAGGTAGGGTGCTAACCTGGCCTGTCGATGCTCCTCTATCGGAGGAGAATGTCTCTCTCTCTCGTTTGCCCTGACCCAACCTTCCACCGGGATTGGTTACCCGGTCTCCAGTTAGGTTACTCAGGTTTCCAGGGTTCACCACGTGGAGGTGAGAGTCGAGATTGAGTAGGAGAGGCTAGGTGGCACTAACTGCAAGCAGTGCCATATCTTACGCATTCACTACCCCTTTGAACCCTTCAACTTTATTAACTAAAATAACAACAAATTTTCATGCGGGGGGGGGGGTCAACTTCAAGCTGCCTTGGCACAATGCATAGAATGCAATGGAATGAAGTACCTAAAAAATGTGTTTGAAAAAACTCGTATGAACAAAATCAGTAATGAATGAGGTTTGTTCACGATTTGTCTCACATATTTTTGTCAATTTTATGGAATAAAATAATGTTCCGCCCCTGACTCTTGAAATTTGTTTTTGCGATTGAAAATTTGGATAAATGTTTTATTGCAATATTTTGAACAATCATCATTGATAATATTTGTTGCAATAATTATTACTAATATTAATTGACGATTAATTAAAAAAATATGAAGTGGCTAGCAATGTTACGCCACTGTCGGATGTTGTTTTTTTCAAGTGTTAAATTCTCCCCACTATTTCCATTAACAAACTTACTCTTTCCTTTGCTCGTTTATGGCTCGCTTCTTCTCTCCTTCCCTCCCACTCGTATTTGTGTGTGTGCGTGGTGCATTGTGCGATTGACGCCGACGACGAATATGAAATAGTATTTATTAATCAAATTCAATTTTCATTAAATAGTTGTACGATATATTTATGTCATACACATTTATATTAAAGTTAATAAAATTTCGAATATCACAATAATAATAGTTAAGTGAAGGGAGATTCAATTGTTTAAATAATAATAAAATGTAAACAAATTTGTTAAATATGTACCAATTATTGAACTGCAATTAAATAGTTATAAAGTTCAAACATGTTGATAAGTATAAAGAGTAAACATTTTTGGAAATGGTCGTGATAAAAAACGGAGACAACAAATGGCTTCGAAGATACAAAATTTTTTTTATTCTCGGTGTTCTAATACTTACATTCCAACTGTATCTGGCAATTCGATTTTTTGGTCTCAATGTAGATAATGCTCAAAACTCTGGTCAATGGAGTCCCCATAAGAAAATAAATTTAGACATAAACGATGTAGAAAATAGTGTTAATTCGGCTCGTAGAAGTAAGGATAATTTTGTGATAGACGACGAAGATATTGATAACAGTGCACATCAGCAAAAACGACAAGGAAAAGCTAGTTTAGTTACGAACAACAAGAGCACCAAAACTCAACCCGTGTTACGACTCAAAGAATTGGATTTTGTGCCTCCTTGTGAAATAAATGTCAAAGAAGCAATTTCGGCAATACACAGAGCTAAAACGCAAAAATGTAAGCAGCAGATATCAAACGTTACGTGCCTTATAGCGCAAGAATTGTTATATCCAAAAAAGTTACCAAATCATTGTCCCAACGAAGGTCTCGTTACCGGCAAATCTTTGGGATGTTTTAAAGATGAAAAGCATTATAGATTACTTAATGGATATTATGGAAATTATAAAAATACCAATTCACCGGATTTCTGCATTCACTTGTGCCTTCAATCTGGATTTCTCTATGCCGGAGTACAATATTCGTAAGTCATCTCAAATTAATTAATTATGTTTTGATGATGTTAAATAATACATTTTTTTCACCTACAGCACAGAATGTTTTTGTGGTAATGATGAACCAACGGCAGCTGTTAGACTTCCTGATTCTTCTTGTAATATGAAATGCCCTACCAATCCTCATTTAGCATGTGGTGGATATTACACCATTAATATTTATCAAACCGGAATAGGAAGTAGGTTTCTTTATATTTAACATCTGTTTTTGTTTTACTATTTCTTTAATCATTTTTAGAATTTGTGCCACAAGTAGCCGAAACAAGTACAGCTACTTACGCCAAACCATCCAGAATTGTATTTTTGCTAACTTTAAATGGTAGAGCACTTCGTCAAGTTCGTAGATTAATTAAAATATTGTATCATCAAGATCATTACTTCTATATACATGTGGATGTGGTAAGTTATTATTTTGTTAACTGAAAATTTGCCTTTGAGATGTTAATAGCTCCAATGTGACTGAATGAAAACTGCGAACAGATTCAAAATGTGACCAGGTAGTTTTAAGGATTTGTAAGCTCTCCCATGGTTTTCTTAGAATCAAGTGCACTTGGCTCGACCGCTGTTTTAATTTATTTAGGATCCAAAATTATTTGAATCGTTTTATTTTTTGTTTAATTTGAATTTTATTATGTTTGCTTAAATTGTCAAGTTTTAAATTACTTCAAAATGTTTTTGATACTACTATCAAAGCTAGTACAGGTACTTACAAAAGTTTTTGGACACTACTATAAATTTCAATAAAGCAGCTTGTATTTTATTTATTTTCTAGCTGGCACAGTCGGCCTACCGGCCGCCTTTAGCCATCTAGACCGTGTCAGATGTGGTTGTTTGGCCTTCGGCCTCACTCCTAGGTACTAAAGTAGCCTATGTTTTTCGTAGCATTGTAAATAACTTCTACACCAAATTTGGTTAAGATTGGTCAAATAGAGACGTAAAGCACGTGCACGCGAATTTGCATTGTCGATCGGTTGACAGCTTGGACAGCATTCATTATTGTTTTTAAGTTGATTTTGAGTAGCCTGCCTTCCTTTAAGGAATCTCGATAATCCATTCATGCGCGTCCCTATGGGACGCGCATGAATGGATTATCGAGATTCCTTAAAGGAAGGCAGGCTACTCAAAATCAACTTTCCTTTGCGAATTTTTACACTATTTTAATACTATAACTAGGTAACTCGAGTTTTGATTATTTTGAGTTAGCTACATGTAACTACCTAATTTTACCCACTTTATTTATAGTCCAGTCAATAGGGGCCAGAAAAGGCCTTTGCCTTGCAAAAGATGGCGTACTTCTGGATTTTGGATATGTTGTTAAGTTCGGGGCCCCGATGAAAAATCCAAGTTTTCGACCTTGGGGGGGTGCCGCGTAGTCCGCCATCTTGGATTAAAGGTACTAAAAATAGGTTTTTTCAAAATAACTCCTCAATGGTTGTTCCTACGACAAAAAAGTTCAATACTTATTTGAAGAGGACTAAATTCTCTACATTTCTTGTAGATACACTTTTTTTGTAAGTCTAATGGATAACGAGTTACAGCGGCCGAAACATGAAAATTTTTCAAAAAAATCGTCCATTTCCTCGTTTTTCTAATTTTGAGGAATCATTTGATGCCGTTCATTACATATTTATGATAATTTTGTAAATTCAAAGTCAACTCATTTCCACACCACCACGCGGTAGAGTAAGTGGCGCGTTTTTTTAAAATTGTGGTATCCCCAGTAGGCCTAATCCACAGATGTTCTTTTTTCGGAATTGAATATGGCAGGTATTGCATACTTGATTTATGTGTCCGAGTGTGATTCAATTATTAGTATTAGTATTAATATTATTATCATTATTATAATTATTATTATCATTATTTATGGTCCAAATCGGTAGTAGTGTTACTTTCGATGTATGTGTCGGATTTCGATTATTATTTTTTTTTTGATGGTCCAGGTCGGATCGTGGTTCCTCCGTCATCTTCGTAACTGTCCATGTTATCAGTCTCTCCGTTGTACGAATTGAGAATCGGGCAAGCTGGCGGAATTTCGTCATCTTCGTCGTCGCTCTCGATGATGATCTCCGTTGCATTGTCGCATGTCTCGCCATTGCAGAATCCGTAGACAACGGAGCACTTTAGCCCACCTTTCCTGCAGCCACACGCGGAACCACATCCCGTTTTGCAATTACATGCAATCACTTTTAACAGTTCATCGGGCGCTGGTTTCTCGGACATTTCCACTGGAGTGAGCCCATTGGCACCGAATCTCCAGCCCCACTCGGATGGATTTTTTGGGTCTCCACACCATTTTTGGACTTGATGGTACGTCCTAAGCGTGTGCCACCGTGCCGCGTCCGTCGTTGGTGGTAAAGAAGCAAGGTTTAATTTGTTCTTTATGGATGCCTTGGCAAACCGTTAGTAGCGGATATCTTCCAAGGTTTCCTCATCCATGTTCCCACCATACAATGCAACGAGAAACTGTGCTCCAGCGGCTTCGAGATCTGCAGCCTCAGCATTCGGATCTTTGAAGAGGCCAACGATGTTGTTAAGTTCTTCGTTTTTTTGAAGAAGCTGCAGGAACTTGGTTTTTCCTTGATTGAAGAGGGATGATGTCGTATCACATTATTTGGGGAGGGGAGACGGGGCATCTCTTTCGACCATAACAAAAGAAGCAGAAGCGAGGGACGGTCTATACCTGCTCTGGGTAACCCTATACTGACTATAGAGTGTACACGAATATTAATACTACTTTGTATAGATTCATAACGCAGTTGCAGTAAATAAACTTATTCGTAACGACAAAAATCACTCCACTTAGAAGTATATTTCACGATTGTATTATATAATGTGGTGGTGGTGTGGAAGAACGTCAAAAATCATACGTCATTCATTATTACAAAATTCACCCCAAAAAAATTGAGTTAGACGATTTTTTTGAAAAATGTTCATGTTTCGGCCGCTGTAACTCGTTACCCATTAGACTTACAAAAAAAGTGTATCTACAAGAAATGTAGAGAATTTAGTCCTCTTCAAATAAGTATTGAAGTTTTTTGTTGTAGGAACAACCGTTGAGGAGTTATTTTGAAAAAACCTATTTTTAGTACCTTTAATCCAAGATGGCGGACTACGCGGCGCCCCCCCAAGGTCGAAAACTTGGATTTTTCATCGGGGCCCCGAACTTAACAACATATCCAAAATCCAGAAGTACGCCACCTTTTGCAAGGCAAAACCCCCTATTGACTGGACTATTAGTGCTACAACTAAAAATGTTCTATTATGTTTCTAAATATCAAATATCCACTTGCTAAAAGTAGATAAGTCCCAGATCCCTTCTATGCTATAAGTGCATAATTTGAGATACCTAGTTGTGCAAATTCCGAACGTTACGTATAGCAACGTATAGTACGTCCGCGACCTTCGCAAGACAGTTGAGATATCTATTTGTGCAATTGTGAAGTTTTATAGTTTTATTCTTTATAATAATTATGTATTTTCTCGATCTTATTTTGTATTATGTATTACTATTTATCGGTCGTTATGAATAAAACTTATTTTGAAACATACAAAGTTAAAATAAAATAAAAGAACTAGATAAGTCTGATTTTTCACATTTTTATTAGTGCTATAACTATGTAGATATCTTACTTCTAATTAAAAATTTCCTAAAATATAAAACATTAGACTGTGAGGGTATTAAATACATTTCACTTACATAAGTAGCTAAAGTTTTAAACGTTAAAACAAAAATAATTTTGGAGTTTAATACTTTTTTTTGCTATTGTAAACTTTAAACTCCATTTACTCATTATCAGTAATTTCAAGTTACCTAGTTATAGTATTAAGGGGACGATATATAGATAAAAAAAACAAATTTGTTATGATTTTTCGATTTTTCTTTAATCAAGTCATTCTTTCGACCAAAACACAAATTTTTGTCATATAATTTACATCATACAAATCGAAATTATTGAGATTAAATAAATTAATACACTATAAAATTATTAATATAATATTAATGTTACAAAAGTACTCAGATACTCAGCAAATTTCATGGATTGCATTAATAGTAGGCTGTAATAATTGCATTTTTATGATAAGCAAAATTATTTGCTAAGACATCATCAGTAAAAAGTGTTACAATTTGTATCATAATATTTAATATGTACGAAAATGGACCATAAAAATAAATATGCCTGTTTCGATATAAGACTACTTGTGATTTTCATTGCGAAAAAGGGAAATCGTAAGGCAATATAGGAAATTTATTAAATATAAGCAAAATTTTAAATCAAAGACAGGTCGACCACAAAATTTAATGAAAGAGAGTTCAAAACAATTCTAGATCTAGTGCCCTGAAAATAACTATAAAGTAAAGTATTACAAAAAATGAGTAAGGAAGATAATTTACAAACAATTCTGAAAGTGCTTAAAGAAAATGGGTATAACGACTGAGTTGAAGTACAATGTACAATAAATGAAATACGAACGATTTAAACACTGTCTTCAATTTTTTTAACCGACTTCAAAAAAGGAGGAGGTTATCAATTCGGCTCTATTTTTTTTTTTTTTTTTTAATGTTTGTTACCTCATAACTCCGTCATTTAATAACCGATTTTCAAAATTTTTTCACAATTCGAAAGGATATAGTTACAGATTGGTCCCATATAAATTTCATCAAAATCGGTTGAGTACTTTGGTTTTTATTGATTGTAAGCCCGCATTTGCGAAAGCCTCTTTTCACGCTGTTCACTACTCTCTTCTGAAATAGTCTTGGATCTAGATTTTCTACTTTGAGATAGGCGTTTCGCCCTTTCTTCGCTTGTCTCATTTGAACGGCGCTGTCGCATATGGGCAGCGCGTTTAGTGTTTAGTAGGTCTACCCATATTCGCTTTCGATAAATCAGTTAAGGAACGCAAGATTCACTAAAAAGCAAGAAATAAAAAAAAATTTTTTTAAAAACCGACTTCAAAAAAAGCACTACAAAAAAATTGCACTAAAAAGTTAAAAAAAAACAAAAACCGACTTCAAAAAAAAGCACTACAAAAAAATTGCACTAAAAAGTAAAAAATAATTAGAAGTTATTAGAAGAAGATTTAACAGAAATTAGAAGTATATTTTTACAGTGCTGAGCATAAAAATTAATGTATTACGTCAATAATATACAATTATTGTTATTTTTGGAGTCGGTGCCAGCCAAGCTGTTAAGAAATTTACAAAATGTATTTGAAATCACATTAATACGACAATGTAGCAATACCGATGTTGTGTTGTTTAACGCCAAGCGCCTGCGATCTTGTCGACTGTGAAACTCTTTGCAGTCAAAGCGATATAAAATGTATACCTACTGGTACTCCGCTACTTCGTTAATACACGTTTGTTAACCTTGGCTGGCACCGACTCCAAAAATAACAATAATTGTATATTATTGACGTAATACATTAATTTTTATGCTCAGCACTGTAAAAATATACTTCTAATTTCTGTTAAATCTTCTTCTAATAACTTCTAATTATTTTTTACTTTTTAGTGCAATTTTTTTGTAGTGCTTTTTTTTGAAGTCGGTTTTTGTTTTTTTTTTAAATTTTTTATTAAATAGAGAACGGACATTTTGATTTGTTAAAAACCGTATTAATAATTGAAGACACAATTGGATGAAGGTGCTACGTTACAAAATCAAAGTTCTGAGTAAAAACATGAAAGTTTTTTTCATTAATTTTTTTTCAGTTTAGGTCTATCAAATTAAGTTGTGTTTCTATGGTTACTAAAGGTAATACAATTTCGTCCACTAAAGACTAATTTCTCAACACCTTGAATGGGGTTGTCCCGTGTTGTCAAAAATATAATTTTTACCTATAAAAATCGATGGCCCATAGCAAAATACTATATATAATTACAAATATATAATTTTAAAACGCTATACTAATTAAATAAAGTGCCTTTTTTAAACGTATACGTTTGAAAAGTCGCCATTCTGTGACGTACCTAAAGGCCGTCCAATCACAATTCGCAATTAAAATTGCATTTACCACGATGCCACGTTTATATGTATGCGAAAATTACATCCTTGAGTGTACCCATGTGATGTGTTTAAAAATTGTTAAAAATCCGTAAATTTAAATACTTATTATAACCATGGCAACCATGCATACATAATACGCCATCTACGTTCACTATGAAAATATGCAATTTGTAAATAAATAAATGATGCTTGTTCAAAATTAATTTCTAATTGCTACCCATTTTGAAGTATAAAAATAATAATATATAGACCGCGTTCGGTTTGGAGCTATTGGCGCTATATGGCGCCAACAAACACTTTTTGCCCGTTCGGTTTGGGACTTTTACTCGCCATGAAACGCTATAGCTCCGCCCATTTTAGAAGCTATCAACGCTTTCTTGAAATAGGTCGGGCAGCAATAGCGCGGCGCTGCGGTGGTAAAATTTAAAATTAATTTTTGAATTTAAATTTTTGTTTATTTTTTTATAAAATTATTACTTTCCCATTTACGTAGTAAAGGAAAGTATTGTTATCGAGTTAAAAAAAAATTTTGAGTTAGCATTTTTCCCATGGTCTATGAGCCCATACGAATTGTTTAAGACCAATTTTGGAATGATGTCCGGATGTGTGTGTGATGTATGAAGTGTGATGTATGAAGTGTGATGTATGAAGTATGAAGTGTGATGTGTGGTGATTTTATCGTCAACGTTTTCAGACAAACGCGTGCACCAATTGAGTTGAAATTTTACACACTAGTTTGAAGTAACTGTCTAAAGAGCTGATTAGATTTTGGTTGAAAACCGTCCATTTTTAACCCCTTTTTTAGGGGAATGAAAATTGTTAAAGAGTATTGCCGCTTCCCGGTGGAACATATGAGATTGAAAATCATATCAATCGAAAGAGATTATTTTTCCGCATCTTTTGATACCCCACACTTGATATTTCCATCTTAAATTATTGTTAAAATGCAAAAATAAAATAAGCGCTATTAAATGAATATGGTTTGCCTTGGATAATTTTGATCTGTCAAAGTGATTTGTATTGTTCATTACTATAATTTAATATTTTAACTAATTTACTTGTATAAACATATTATGTAATTAATATCAAACGAATTTTTTAATTACTTATAAAAAATTAATTCTGACGTCATTACGCCCATAGTTAAAATTTGATTGCATATAGACGGCACGGCATTCCGCAAATTTCTAATTTTTTTTTGGAAAATGACAATTTTAAAAATTTTTCAATGCAAACATGTTAGTATATAATTGTTAAAATGAAAATATAAAATAAGTGCTTTTAAAAAATATGAGTTACCATGTTAAATTACAAATTATCACAGTATTACAGTAATTTGGGGGTGCTACCCGAACTGCACCACGGCTTATCAGGGGTCATTTCTTGTACCCAGGTAAATGTAATCCCTTGACCGAACTGCACCACGGTCAAATGTCGTTCCGTAATCGCTTTACCGAATTGCACCACGAGCAAACCGAGCAGGTGGAGTGGAGTGCTAAGATACAAGTACGTGCTGGGTTGGTTGCGATCTTTTCAGCGGGCATTCGCCGTCAGGGCTACGCGCGCATTTCATACGGTCTCGGCAATATCTGCGTTGGCCTTAGCTGGATTTACTCCAATCGAGCTAAGGATAAAGGAGGTGGCAAGGGTAGAGCAAGTGAAAATGGATGGTACTTTCGATCGACTTCCGGACGACGTCGTCTTGCAAAATCGTACGTCGCCAGCGGAGATGTTACATCCCCGCTATAGACAAACGATCAGTTTCGTAAAAGCAAACGACTCGCTGGAAGTCGATCGAATATGCGACCAGGTCGATGTTGCTATATTTACCGATGGCAGGAAGGTGGGGAGGTCGGCGCGGCAATCGTCATATACCGTGAAGCTCGGCAAGAGACCCACAAGTACCGGTTAAACGGTACTTGTAGCGTGTTTCAAGCCGAGTTATATGCGATTGACGCCGCCCTGACTTGAATCTCCCCCAGGAGGTTACACTCAGTGTGTATTTTCTCCGACAGCCTCTCTTCGCTTGTTACCATCGCTAATAGAAGTAGCACCGTACCTTTGGTCACCTCCATTCATCGTTCACTGCTCAAACTGAAGGACCAAACGATCATCAGGTTTGCATGGGTAAAGGCTCATTGCGGCATTGAAGGGAACGAGGTTGCAGACCAATGTGCCAAAGATGCGGCTGTTTCACACAGTCGCATGGCATACAACCAGTTCCCTCTTAGCTATGCAAGAAGGGTGATTCGTCTTGAGGCGGCATGTACTTGGGATACCGAGTACAGAAATGCCGTCCAAGGTTCGACCACCCGGCAGCATTTACCTACGCTACATGATGTTCGCTTGTTCCGAAGTGCCGTTGATACCTCCTTTGAAATGACGCAGGTATTGACGGGTCACTCGTTTGCGCGCGAGTATCTATACAGATTCAAGATCAGTCCTGTTGACGTGTGCCCCTGCGATTCAAAAAGTAGGCAGACTCTGCATCATTTATTGTCTTCCTGCCCGAAATACGTCCAACAACGCCATACCTACACTTCACATTGTTCCTTTTTAAATATTTCACCTTTTACAATTTCTGAAATCATATCAAATAAATTCATCACCCAAATTTTTATAACTTTCTGTAAATCAATTATCAACACTCTAAAACAATTTAACACCCCCCCTTAGTCTGTCTAAAATGGATTTATGCCCCACTGATGTTACATAAATAAAAAAAAAACTGTTAAACTAACCAAACCCAGTTCAAATTTAAATTTAAATTAAAATTCAAACAACTTCAAATTTATCTTAAATTTTAATTTTTGTCTTTTACCCGCTGCCGTTGTAATGCTCGTTTGTCTTTCTAGTTATAATTTAATATTTATCCAGTTATTAATTATCATATTTAATTCATCAACATTAATTTCACCAACATTCATCACCACCATTTTAGTTTAATCAATTATTGTTAAGTTTTAAGTTTTTTTATTGTTAAGATTGTATCGAATTGCATGAATATACTCTCTCTCTCTCTTGAGAGAAAACAGGAAAAAAAAAACCGAGCAGGTATCACAAGCAAACAGATAATATAAAGAAATAAATACACAAATATCTAAATTCTTTGCAATTTAAATTTCGAGTTTAATATATTAATTCATATTATATTATACAGGATCGGAGCAGGTATTAATAAAATAATAACCCAAAACAGTAAAAAAATTAAATTTTTTTTGCCTTCGAATTTTGGGGTGTGCATTCGATAAGGAGGGTAATCCATCGTCAAAATCTACTCTTCCGGGGCGCCCCTTCGCTCCGCTCCGGGTTGCACCCCTCCAGAGCGGTTTTGACTCTGGTTACTAGGCTAAACATACGAGAAGCGCCACCGATCAAGAAAACCGGGATAAATGCAACCGGGATGTGAGAGACCCTCGAAATAGCATTAAAAAGTATAGTCGCGGTATGCGGCAGTTATCTATTACGTTTAACCCCCAAAAAATCGCGTAAAAACAAAAAATAATCGATGTTACATGTAGGAGGCATCAGGTTAAACTCCAGCATTGTGCTTTAACTTTTAACAATAAAACCACCTTACCTAAAATATTACAATAGAGGTGGTGCAATTCGGACGACCGACCCTTGGTGAGGTGTTTACCTGAAATTACGGTGGTGCAATTCGGGTAGGAGATTTGTGAACTAATCTTTTCGTGGTGCAATTCGGGTGCACCGAATTTGGGTATTTTATAGAGTTAAAAATTTTTTTGAGTTAACATCTGTTTTATTAATATTTAATATAAAATAAAGTGGAATCTACTAAATGGGAAAGTAATGTGTTGTCACATCAGATTTTTGTTTTTACGCACCAGTCGTTTTTCGATCACAACTTTTGTATTAAACACTAATAAAGTTCAAAATACAAATCAAAGTTCGCACAATCTCGAATCAAACACGCTCAACACGCTATAACAAATAAGTTAGGTTAAAATACAACTTCAAGTTTAAATTTTAAACACCATAGCGCTAACCCCCGTTCGGTTTGGAACGCCTTCAAAGCTCGGATTTTCCAAACCGAACGCAAATTTTGCACGCTTTTAGCGTCAAGGCGTGAAGGCGAAAATAGTTCCAAACCGAACGTGGTCATAGTTTCAATTCATTCTTTACATTTAAATACATTATTATTTAAACTTTTAAGGTTATAGTATACCAACTGACATTTAAAAATAATTAAATTTCAATAGTGGGAGTGTATTGGCTTCTAATTGGCTTACCTTTATGTACGTCATTATTTACCGCGTTTTAATTATTTAAAAATATTTCAATTTTTGAACTTCAATACGATCGTTAAAATTGCTAAAAAAAAAAAATTTTTTACGCAAGAGGGGTTTAAAATCACTTAAATTTTCGATTTTAATGAAAAAAAAAATTTGAGGGATTAGCCCATTGTGCCTTTATTTAAAAAAATATGTACATAACTGTTTCATAATTGAAATTCTTTATTTTGAACTTTTCCAAAATTTTCTATTCATTACAGTCTTCAAGGTATAGGTGGTACATTTTACTTTGGTTAAGAAATGGAGAGAGGTATTTCTTATGCGGATTCCTGTTCCTTAAGTAATGCTAATTCTTCTACAGGGAATTTTTTTATATTTTCCATGATACGTTGTTGAACTTCTTCATCCATCTTACTATGCCTGTTAGAGTGCTTCCCCCTAGAATCAGAGGGTAGCGCTGACACCCCACTCTTTATTCCGGTATTTTATTTATGATATCCATTTTTTTTCGACCAATGTAATATAAAGCAATAGCTTCTTTGCACACTGATTCAATGACACAATTTTTTGTTACGTTATGCATCATATTTATATGATGCATTTTTATGTTTTCATGAACCTCTCTGTTTCCTTGCCACGGGTTTCTTAACAATGCATTTAAATAGTAGAGTATTCTTCGCTCTTACCTCTAGTTTATCAAGTTCCTCTAGGAATGCTACTCTAACTTCTTTTCCAAAGCGAGAGCTACACTTCAGCCTGCATTTTTCACTTATGGACCCTTTCGTCCTTTTTGACAAAAACTCTTTTGTGGGTCCAAAAAAGTACATTTTTATAAGGATTAATTTTACCTGCTGCCTTGTTATCACTTAAAATAAGCTGACATAACTAAAGGAGGAGGATAAATGTGTTAACAGCCCGTGGCACCTTCTTTCATAATTTGAATGCAAAACAATGCAACATAACCCGTTCATACATTGATTTAATCTAGAGTTTCATTGAGTTTCTACGATCTTTGATGCCGCTATGTGAAAGATTGCTACAAAACACCTACATTCATGCAAAAGAAATCGATTTTTGAAAATTTATAACATAGCATCTTCATCCACTCGTGTCTTCAATCGGAAAATTTTTATTTTAACATAACGAGCAAACTGCGATTATACGTGGAACACAACATCATTCAAATGTTCTCCATGGCTCTACTGGCATGACATCATTCTTTTGGCAAACTTTTCCACTACCTTTTCACATAAATGAGACTCGATGTCTGCAATTTCACGTCGAATATTGTACTTGAGTTCTAGAATCATTTGAGATTTCTCGACATAAACTTTTCCCTTTAAGTAGCCCCAAAGAATTAAATCTAGTAGCGTCAAGTCGCAAGATTTAGGCGGCGAATTGATATCAGCATGGCGAGAGATAACGCAATCTTCGAATTTTGATGCAATAAAGTTATTGTTTAACGAAACAATTGATAGGTGAACGACCACCACCGCGACGGACAAGTGTACTTACTGAACCAGTTTCCTTAAATTTTTTCATTAAATTTACAATTCCGCTACGAAAAGGTGCACTTGTTCTATCTAAAATTTCACTAACTTTGCGAGTTGTACCTTATCCATACCATTTTGGTAATGTGTTTTTACAATTACTATACGTTCGTCAATCGTTTAACGTTCCAAGATCGAATCGCATTATCTGTAGATGACTTGGGTCAAATCTATAGAGCGGAAAATCTCTCGTCAATGGGTTGATCTTTTTGCCTAATGCTGTTTTGCATTATTCAAATAAATATTATATAAAATTTACAATGACCAATTTTGGTTTGTACCTACGTTTTATAGCTAGCATAAATGCATGGTTTTCATTAAACAAAATCTTTTCAATTATTTACAACTTTTAATTACAAAATATGACGTCAAGTTCCTTATTTTACATGGAAAACTAGTATACACTTTTAATAGACAACTTAGATATTTAATTAAAAAGGTACTTATTTTTTATTAAACTTATCTTCTAAAGTCCAAGCCTTTCACTCTTTGACATATTACAATTTATTCATAAATTTGTTACGACATACTATTAAAGCTCTTTAAAATAAATATCACACAGACGGCTAATGATTGACTAATAAAACTTTAAACATAGTACTAATGAAAACCTATCAAAATGTACAGTAATAGTATATTATAGGCACGATAATTATAGGCCAAGGTTGTGACAGCCGTCATTATTGCCCTAGCACAGGGGTCGGCAACCTGCGGCTCGCGAGCCGTATGCGGCTCTTTCGATGTCAAGATGCGGCTCTCCAGTTCCATGTGCAAATATTAATAATTATGTTATCCACTAGAAGAACTGCTAGGATTGCTGCCGCTCTCAGGGCAAACTCGTGGAGAAGATATAGCGAATGCTGTGCAAAAATGCCTGGAAGACTATGCAATCGATATAAATAAAATCGTTTCCATAGCAACTGATGGAGCCAGAAGTATGACAGGAATACATAAAGGGGTAACAACAATTCTTCGGCAAAAAATAAACCACGAAATTTTACTGTTTCACTGCACAATTCATCAAGGGGCGCTTTGTGCCCAAACATTTCCGGCCGAAATAGTTGAGGTCATGAACTTGCTAATTAATATCATTAACAGCATTTTGGCAAAAGCACTCTACCATCGCCAGTTTAAGGAATTTCTTCAAGAAATAGAAAGCCAGTATTCTGACCTACTTCTGCACAATAAAGTGCAATGGCTTTCCAGGGGTAACGTATTGAAACGTTTTGCTTCTTGCTTGAGTGAAACAAAAACATTTTTCAATTAAAAAGGCATTGTCCATCCCGAATTGAAAGAAGACAAATGGCTGCAAAAATTGAACTTCATGGTGGATATCACAAAGAAACTAAATGAGCTTAATGTAAAACTGCAAGGAAAGGGAAACCCCCAGCCTCTGTCTTGCTTGAAGAAGTGGTTTGTTTCGAAAATAAATTACTTCTTTTTGTCGAAGACATGGAGAGCGGTAAATTACTTCATTTCGAAAATCTGAAGCAATATCGTGAAGAAACCAATGCAACTATAGACACGAATTACTTCAGCATGGCTATAAACAAAATGAAGGATGGATTCGCTGAGAGATTTAAGCAATTCAAAACAAACGCAAGTACTCTGGCGTTCATAGTAAATCCTCTCAACACAAATACAAATGAGATCAACATTGAGCCATTTGGAATTGATGCTGGTTCGCTTCAAATGCAATTGCTGGATTTTAAAACCAAACACTTGTGGAGTGGCAAGTTCACAGAATTCAAGAGCAAGTTAGAAGAGTTGGAGGTCCAGAAAAGTATGCACGTCACGCTGCACAAGTGGACAGCTCTAAAAGAAATGCCGCGAATTGAGGCACTCATATTTGATTACTAATTTTATTATTCTAGCAGAGCTAGCTAAAATACTTTAATATGTTTTGTGCGAAACATTTGTATACCTATTTTTATATGAATAAATATTATTTCATATTTAAAGCTATTTATTTTAAATCAAAAATCAAATCTACAAAAATGTTAGTGGCTCTTTAAAAACTGGGAAATTTTGTAAATTGTAACTTTTGGCTCTTCCATCTCAAAAGGTTGCCGACCCCTGCCCTAGCGCCAAGATTATTAGAGAGAGAAAAAAAGAATGCAAAATTGCGAAGAATGCAGAAGTGTTTCTGTTGATAAAGGGATACCAATCAAGTCATTATTTACAAATAAAGGGCTGTATGAATTCTTATCTTCTAAAGATCTATTTTCAGTTGACGATCCTTCCGGTTGTGACAAATCGAAATCCACTGTATATTCCTGCGTATCTGCATGGCCACTTATGGCAATAGGATTTATTAATTCTAAAATGTTCTCATCAAGTTCGCTCAAACTTTCGCTTATTGGTTTTCCACCACCAGTTCCGCCAGTGTAGGTTTTTATAGAGCTGTTATTTCTTTTTTGCTTTTGCCCTCATATCTTGCCAAATTTTTCTCCATTGCCTCCAATTCTTCTTAGCACCCGCCATGGAATTTAACGATTCTGTTAGTTCTTGCCATTTATTTTGTGCTGTCCTCAAAGTGAAATCTGTCGCAAACTTTCCACTTAATAGTTTGGGATTCGTATTTAAATACTCCGTAATGACAGCCTTTTGCTCTATGGAAGCATTGGCTACTCGACTTTTCGCAATTCTTTCCTTTTGCATAGTTCTTGTATCGTTATTATTATTGTTGTGTTTGAACTAGTTGATTTATGTATTATAAAAATTATTCCATTATATGGAGAATTTTTTTGATTAGTAAATTAATCTTTTATTCTTCTACAAGTTTAGTCCAACAGCCTAATTTGGCGCAAAATCGCCTATCTGGAAATCCTGACGATTTAAAACTTTCAAACACAACATTTGCGACTGAAACTCCCTGTATAATGACGCAATACTATTGGTCGAGCCGTTTGTTCGCACGGTATAACATTCGTATGCCATTCGAAAATAGGTACTATTTTAAAAGTGATCGAGTAATCGTCACCATGCGGAATGATTCGCATGCGGAGTAAATTCGAGTGAGTTCGAGAATACCGTTTTAAGTGATCGAACAATCGTGTGCGAAACTTACCATGCGAAATGATTCGCATGCGAATAAATTCTATTGAGTTTAAGAATAGGCCCCCAGGTGTGATAATTTGTGGCTTGAGGGGGGGGGCTTAAAAATTGGAATTTTGCAAATTGTAAAACATAAAATATTTCACAAATTATAAAATATCGTCGACCTAATAAAAAATAGGGATAAAACTCCATTTGACAACATTGTACGGTAGTAGACCAAAAAAACAGTTGAAAATAAATTCTGCGAATTTATTAACAAAACTAAACTAAAATAAATTGCGTCCTAAACGCATTTATTTTTGTTTAGTTTAGATTTGTTACTTTCTGAACCCCTAGGTAAAGAAATTATTGATTTTTACTATTTTTATGATATTTTAAACAGTTTTACTTTCCCATTTACGTAGTAAAGGAAAGTATTGTTATCGAGTTAAAAAAAAATTTTGAGTTAGCATTTTTCCCATGGTCTATGAGCCCATACGAATTGTTTAAGACCAATTTTGGAATGATGTCCGGATGTGTGTGTGATGTATGAAGTGTGATGTATGAAGTATGAAGTGTGATGTATGAAGTATGAAGTGTGATGTGTGGTGATTCTATCGTCAACGTTTTCAGACAAACGCGTGCACCGATTGAATTAAAATTTGATACACTAGTTTGAAGTAGCTGTCTAAAGAGCTGATTAGATTTTGGTTGAAAACCGTCCATTTTTAACCCCCTTTTTAGGGGAATGAAAATTGTTAAAGAGCATTGCCGCTTCCCGGTGGAACATATGAGTTTGAAAATTGTCTCAATCGAAAGAGCTTATTTTTCCGCATCTTATGATACCCCACACTTGACACTTCCCTCTTAAATTATTGTTAAAATGCAAAAATAAAATAAGCGCTCTTAAAAGAATATGGTTTGCCTTGGATAATTTTGATCAGTCAAAGTGATTTGTATTGTTCATTACTATAATTTAATATTTTAACTAATTTACTTATATAAACATGTTATGTACTAATTAATATAAAACGAATTTTTTAATTACTTATAAAAAATTAATTCTGACGTCATTACGCCCATAGTTAAAATTTGATTGCATATAGACAGCACGGCATTCCGCAAATTTCTAATTTTTTCTGGAAAATTACAATTTTAAAAATTTTTCATTGCAAACAATTGTATTATTAAAATGAAAATATAAAATAAGTTCTTTTAAAAAATATGAGTTACCATGTTAAATTACAAATTAAATTTCGTAACTTTGATATCTCAAAGTAATTTGTGTATTTTATCGAGTTAAAATTTTTTTGAGTTAACATCTTTTTTATTAATATTTATGCCCGTATTCACAAACGTTCGTAACTGAATTAAACGTTCTGTTAAATTTAACAACCAATAGAAAACGTTTGTTGATATTAGTAGACCAATAAGAATTATTCATTAATTTAACAGACCGTTAAATTCAGTTACGAACGTTTGTGAATACGGGCATTAATATAAAATGAAGTGGAATCTACTAAATGGGAAAGTCATGTGTTGTCACATCAGATTTTTTTTGCTTGACTATAAAATGCAGTTAGGCACATTTCTTATTAAGTCAACGATATTAATATAAAATTTTATTATTTAATTATCACAGGGGAGTACCCCTCAATGGAAGGAGTAACTCCTGTAAGAGGAGACTGCTTTAACAATTACCAAGTTGAATTTTGAAATTCAACATTGAAAAGTTGAAACAACTTTACATTTCTGAACTTAATTTAATCATAACTTGAAAATCATTGATTCTGCTTTGATTTTGAATTTGATAGGAGCACTATCAAATTTGTAGATAATTTAGAGCCTTTTAAAAACGTTCTGACTGGTTAATATTAAAATATTGTTTTAAATCAATCAATCAAAATCAAAAACCTCATGTATACCCGAAGGTGTTGAGGTGTTCCGTATTAGTTTTCATGTATTGGTACTTCGATACACAAATTTACTCCACTCTCTTCTATCTAGCGCCATTTGTCTTGCCTCTCTCCATGTTTTTCCCATCTCTCCCAGTATCTGTCCAATATTGTCATCCCATGTTTTTGTTGGTCTTCCTCTCGTTCTTCTTCCCGATGTCCTTGCCTGCCACACATTTTTCACTGGCATATCACTATCCATCCGGTTCAGGTGACCAAACCATCTCAGCTGGTTTTCTTTTACTTTTCCCATTGCTGGTTTTACCGTGAGTCTATTTCTAATCTCTTCATTTCTGATTCTATCCATTTTCGTTACTCCCTCCACTCTTCTCAAATATTTCATTTCCGTTGCCTGTATCTTGCTTTTCATTCTCTGTGTTTTTTAATAATTAAATATTTTAGTTCTTTATAAATTGTTTTGTAAAATGACCCTGAGTTTGATTAGACAAAGATTTTATTTACAACTTTTCTTATAAAATTGTTTTTCTGCATCACAAAAGGGCATTGCATCAAAGAACCTTTAGTATTTTAAATAAAATATACCTACTGTATATTTTCGCATGTTAGAATGTGGAATCAAAATCTTTTACATCTAAGGGGCGTATAACACGGTCCTTATTTTCATCCTCAACGCAGCGCGCACTGCGCAAACGTATTAAGTTTGTTACTGCGCAGAATTGAATACAATTAAGGATGAAAATATGTATTCTCAAAGAGGATAATATATAGAGGGACAGCTCTTATGGAACTACCTGTCAAAAATATTTTGTTTATTTTCACTTTGATAGATGGCTTTTTCACGCCACCTGGTAGACAGGGTTATTACTAAGTTATTGTTATGCTAAAATTTACAATAGCTGTTAATCACATAACAATAACTTAGCGATAATCCTGTCCACCAGGTGGCTTGCAAAAGTCATCTGCCGAACTGAAAAGTGTGCAAAATATTTATTTCAATATTTAACATGTACGCAGCTGGCCCTCTTTATATACGTCCTCTTTGGTATTGTGTCATACGCCTCTAACATAAAGTCAAAAGGCAATATTTTAGATCTTTTTGGAATTTATTTTTGTTTATTTTCTCGTTACAACTCCATCCCGTTTTTTGCTCTTGCCTCTTTCTATTTAGACTCTTCAATTGCATATAATCATTATCTATACTAAAAATTGGGAAATTAATTAATTAATTAAGAAAAAATTAAGACCAGATAAGAGAAGAAGAAATAGCTCTACATTGTATAAAACAATTTCAACCAAGATTAACAACAAATATTAAATTAAAGTTTAAAAATTATCTAGTTAAATAAATAAATCAAAATTATTTTTGTACAAAAGCTTTCAGCAGTGTATACTGACTGCTATCTTTGGATATTTTTTGTATAAAAGTAATAATATTTAGCAGTATACATAGTTACTAGTAAAATTTTCAAGTTTAATTTAATGTTAATTTAATTTAATAACAAAGAATGTTTTTCAACAAATTTCACGTTATTTTTACTTGTCTATCTCTTCAAAGAAATATTTTTAGTCCGACTCTGCCTTAGACTCTGTTTTATAAATCGGCTTGATAAGAAGAATTTGAGAAATTTTGAAAGCAAATTGTAATCTGCATCTTAAATTCTGTCACATTGGAAGTACCGAACATCTCTTTATTAAATTAAGTGTATACTAACGTTTTCGATATTTCAGAGGCAAGATTATTTATTTAGAGAGCTTTTATCATTAGAAAAGACATTCTCTAACGTACGATTAACACGTCAACGTTTTTCGACGATATGGGGTGGCGCATCTTTACTACAAATGCTGCTCTCTTCCATGCGAGAACTTTTGGATTCGGATTGGAATTGGGATTTTGTTATAAATTTAAGTGAATCTGATTATCCAGTAAAAACTGTAAATAAATTAGTAGATTTTTTAAGCGCAAACAAAGGTAAGAATTTTGTTAAATCTCACGGCCGCGAGGTCCAGAGATTTATACAAAAACAGGGATTGGATAAAACTTTCGTCGAATGTGATACTCACATGTGGCGAGTGGGCGATAGAAAATTGCCCTGGGGTATACAAATCGATGGTGGGAGTGATTGGGTTGCTTTGTCGCGCAATTTTGTTGCTTACTCTGCTGGTAAAACCCCGGATGAGTTGGTCCAAGGCTTGCTCATCTTATTTAATTATACATTATTGCCAGCAGAATCATTTTTTCATACGGTTTTAAAGAATTCGAAATTTTGCGATACGTACATAGATAATAACTTGCATGTCACAAATTGGAAACGCAAATTAGGTTGTAAATGTCAGTACAAACACATTGTTGATTGGTGCGGCTGTAGTCCTAACGATTTTCGTACCGACGATTGGCTAAGAATCCAAAATACCGAAAGTAGGCAAATATTTTTTGCGCGAAAATTCGAACCGGTGATTAACCAAGCCGTTATTTTACAACTCGAACAATGGTTGTACAACATAGACGTTAATAACGTTCCAAACTTAAACTCTTATTGGCAAAGCGTTTATCATCATTTAGATTTAATTCCGCTAGCCGACGATGCACTTTTAACTGTCGCAAACAGCATAGCACGCATTAAATCCAAAACTATTTCAACGGTTTGCACGGACGTAACGCCTAACAAAATTTTAGATTTAACTTCGTATCATTTAAATGATAGTTATCAAGAGACTTTAATTTTATATTTAGGTAATACTTCGGATAGTAAAAAAGTACAAATAGAAACCTCAATAAAAAGTAAAAATACTTTTGTTATGACGAAATCTAATTCTCTTTTAGACAGACTGAAATATTTTGTAGTAAGTACAGATTACGATCAAAAGGAACAAACGCTGCGCAATTTTGCCCAAATTATAGGACCTTATTCGGAACCAACTTTAGTTTTTGAATTTAATTCTGATCCAAGTTTAAGTGCCAAAATGACAAATATTACTTTTCTGTGGATAGATCCTGTAGGTAGATTAGTCGAATTATCAGACACATCCATCGATGACAATTACGTGATTGGTCACGTAAAACCTAGCATCAGACAACCGCTACTTCCAGGTTTTTGGACCGTCAAGCTTGTGTATCAAAATCAAGCGTTGGCCGAAATTAAATTTTTAATCACACCGCTCGAGTACTTTTCCGGTAATCAAATGACACAAAAACAAGTGGCATTTGTTCATTCAGGTTCCGAAATAATTAAGGACTTTGATTCTCGTTGGCAAACATTTTTACCCAATAGTTTTGATTTAGAAGTTTCCTTGAGTAAATCGGTTGCGGATTCCAAACGGTTTGGTCCTGATTTGCAGGAATGGATCGATTCACTGGTAAGCAAATTTTTTGTTATTGGTAATACTTGCATTGTGAGACCTCAACTGTTGGATACTTGTTTTAGCCAATTTTCAAAATGCGGTGCAACGAATTGGAGTTCTTTAGCTGTTGATCCTAAAAGTTACTTAGGAAACGTAAATAAAACAACCGGCAGTTTTGATTTACAATAGATAATAAATATAACTTAAAATTTAGCTCTCTTTATTATTCACTCAACTTTTTTAAGTTTTTCATAATTTTATATTTTAAATAAGGTTTTAAAATTATTTGCCTATGCTTAGCCATTTTTGGAGTATTTATTTATTATTGTTTTATGTTCATACTGGTGATATTTTTGGTGGAGAAATGGACAGCATTTTTAAAGGTTTTAAAATTTCGTTTTTGTGTGGTTTTGCGTTTATTTATTTATGAAACAATTTTTATTAATTGTGATTTATGAAAGACTTCAGCTTTAAAGTTTTACTTATCTACCCTTTTTAGCAAAAAAAAGCGCTTTATTTATTTATGTATAAAAGAAAGGTAGTTTTATTCCTTGACGAAATAGAGAAGATATTGAGATATGGGTTTGGACTTAAGAATGACCCACTAATGTGTCGATTCTGGTCGACAAGTTTAAAGGCCTTTAATAAGATAAAGGAATGACCAGAATCAACGTATTATCTGAAGAATGATGTAAGAATGCATTATTGAATTATTCATTTGTTGCCATACAACCAACGCTTCTTTAACTATTTGAGACATTTGCCATACTTTACTTAAATTTTATAATTTTTTAGTGAAATAAGTGTAAATATTTAATCAATAATGTTATTTGTGATAAAATGGGTGCTCGTCCTAGGTAATATCATTTCGTGTCATAATATTAAAATAGTATAATAAAAATTCATCTTAATATTTGTAAAAAAAATGACAAATTTCGCTCATAATATATTAAAAATCTTTCAAACTATTTTTATTGTATAGTTCTTATAATGTGAATCTTAAAAATGTTAAAAATAAAATGGGAACTGTTTTTGTGTCCCTGCAATATAAAGTGTATTGTTTTATGTAATTTTTATATGTCTTGTCTAAGTATGATGTACCAATTTACGTTTCCTATACGTATTAATCAATTTATTGTCAAGTTCATAATTCCAATAAATGTAATATTCTGTAATTTTGTACTTCATTCTGTTATCATTTGCCCTTTCTCTCTTTTTAAACCTCGTCTTACACTTCAATAATTATGATTGTAATTATGGTCATAATATGCGCAGAACTCTACAGGCAATTTACAATTTTCTGAACTCTTCGCTGTCGAATTTTTTTAAAGTTTTTAATAAAAATTCAATTCTTTAGAACAATTTTGGGAGGGGCTGTAGAACTGCTAGCCCCCTTTTAATTTGACTTTAGAAAATAAACACTAGATGTTAATTATTATAAACAACACTAAATTTTTTTTTAGGTTCTAGGTAACGATGGGAATAAAAGCTCAAATGACTCGATGGTTTGGTACTAAATTCAGTAAAAAAATCACGATGGGGGGAGAGCTAGTATTTTTACAACCCTTCCCAAAATTGCTCTAAAGATATGAAATTATATTACAAGCCTTTCATGTTGAAGCTCATTGGAGCTAAAACGATTGACACCAATTTTATAAAGATATTCGCAATGAGGGGCTCTCGTGTCTACAAGAACTTCGCAATGCGTGTGGTTGACACGATTTGAATTGAAGCTTAAACGTTTGACACTATGTGACGAATTTTTAATTCGTCAACCTTATCACTACCCGCTATTTTGCCGTTTGGCGTCACTTTAGACACGACCTACATGTCCTCGACGCTAGCGCGTGGAGTTTCATTTTTGTCCGCTCGTTGGAGAGGGGCATTTCCGACATTCACTTTTTGGTGTGGCTCTCGCGAGATATAGACGTGTTCCGTTCGTGTGCGTATTCATATAATTTGAAGATTCAATCGTTTTGCTGAATTTGGAATTGGAGGGTCATTTTAGCAATTTGCGAGAGTGATTCTGGGTACGAAGATAATTGCGCGCTGCAGCGTATTTGCAAGATTTTTGTGTTGCAATTTTTCGATCCAAGCGCCTTATCTACCACATTTTTAACGTTGTTACCAGTGCGCACGCCTAAACCTTGGAGTCTTTGTTTTACCGAAGTTGGTAGAATTGTTCGAGCTGTCATATATTTTTTTGGGTGTAACCTCAAATTCTCGCGAGAAGTTCCGCTGCACCAAACTTTGTCTGTGAATCCGTTAGCCTTTGTTAAGTTGTGTCCGTCTCTAATTATCATCTCGATTACGTCCAATCACCTGTTACACGTTTACGTTCGTCGTGCTGACGTACGATACAAATCTACCGCCCGAGGTTTCTTGGAAACCGCTATATTCGCATATCAACTCAATTGGGGGTTCAACTCGTTCTCTAGGTGCGTTGCCGACACCATTTTTTTACCTCTCTCTGCTGTCCGACCGAACATCCAGCGAAGCATCGGAGTCGCTCGAGAGAAGAACCATTCAAGGAAGCGTGACCTGTCAGCCCGGTGGCCGAAAGTTGTTTCGGGGTAGCCAGTCACACCCAATCTCGTGGACATCTCAAGCGGTGGAGTGTTTTTCGTCGTCTTCCTTGGCAGAGGTGAGTCGATTGCATTTTCAATCGACAATTTGTTTATAACAGTGTTATAAACAAATTGAATCCCGCGTTTACAGCATGTAACCTTAAACCAAAGCGATTTCTGGTATTTTCAACCTAGTAAGACTAATTTATTATTGGAAGGTTCGATGTCCAATATTTATGACCGTCACCAAAATGTTTCACAATGTTCTTACCGTATATTTGTAAAAGTTTGAGGGTCACTGCAATGTTCAAAACTTGAAACGTCAGATTTAATTTGACAGTTGTCAAAATTCTACAGTGCCATTCATCCGGTAAATAATCTAAAACGAATTAAAATCTTGACTGAAATTATACTTATACGATGTCCTCGGCTACTGTAAGTTTTCTTCCACGTTGGAAAATAAAAATGATCACATTTTTTCATGTTTAGGTGCCGTTATTGGACGACACAATTCCGTTTGGTGAAGAAGAACTTCATTCCTCCAGTAAGGGCAGCTTAACGTAATTATAAAAAAAAGAATTTTACCATTCATAATTGAATTAATTTTTATTATTAATTTAGGCATCCATATGTAACATTTTTTCATTTGCTTTTTCGTGGAGTTGCCGTAGTAATTTATATGCTATGCGGTTGGTTCAGCGATAGTTTTATCACCAGTTTTGTGATTGTAACATTATTCTTGTCTATGGATTTTTGGACATGCAAAAATATTTCTGGTAGATTAATGGTGGGACTCAGATGGTGGAATTATGTCGATGACGATGGAAAATCTCATTGGGTTTATGAATCACGAAAGGTTTCTTTTTAATTTATATTTTATCTAAACATTATTTTTGCGTTGTTTATTATTACTTATATTTCATTGGGCCCTCTTTTAGGGTCCATCACAGAATAGGATAAATGACAGAGAGGCAAGCATCTTCTGGACCGCTTTGGTTCTGACTCCCTTACTGTGGGTGATATTTTTCATTATTGCTTTATTTGGTTTAAAGTTAAAATGGCTGGTAAGTTCTTCAAGAATTTTTATAATATGTTGTCTATAAAAATTAATATTTTTTAGTTGCTGGTTTTGATTGCTCTTATTTTAAATGGAGCCAATCTTTTTGGTTACATTAAGTGTAAAGTAGGAGGTACGGAAAGTATTGGTAAAGCAACAACAAATTTTTTCCGACAGCAAGTATTACAAAATGCAGTTTCCCTCGTTTCGAAGCAAGCCACAGCTCCGTCGTCCAATCCAATGACATTTCCATCTAATACTGTGTAAATTTCCTATATATTTTTTATTAAGTGTATAAATGTAATTATTATTATGGTCTAAGTTGAATGTTTAATATATTTTTTATTTTAATCCAAATGTTGACTTCTTATTGCTTTTATTGTCCAATAAAATTGAAGGGCCTAATGGAAAAATTAGTTAAGTCACTTTTTTTTCAATTTGTAGTTGAGCACATTTTCACATTGCGGCATTTATTCTCTACAAATTAGTATAAAAATCAACAAATTGAAAAAAAGTGACTTATCTACTTTTTCCACTAGGCCCTTCAATTATAAATGTAGAAGGGGCATTCCCCACCAAATCAACTTGACTGACTCACAATTTTTAAATTATTATCCTAGGTTTTACAATAACAAAATTACCCACACCAATTTTCAAATTTTTAAAAAAATTAGTCTGGCAGCAACAAGCGAAAGTATTTTCAAATGTGATTTTTTAAACCCTTCAGAATGGCATCAATAACAGCCCCTAAGTTCAAGGGCAAATTTGTCAAACAAGAGCCCAAAAATCACGAAGTCGTGGATTGGTTGTTTCAAATGCATCCTATGACTAAAATAGGTATTAGCAAACTTAAACAAAATCTAATTTTGAGCATAATCCATGGACTTAAAAGGGGAGGACCTATCTATCTGAATGCTTAAAATTTACGAGCGCTTATGGGAATCATGAAAAACTATATCACGATGTGGCACTGTCCACAGTTTACCAATAATGTCATTTAAAATTCAAATTTCAGATTACTTTTGCACTACTACTATAAAATATGGGGTACAAGCATAAGTTAGTAGCGTTTTTTTTTAAATGTAAAATTAAAATTTTTAAATATAAAAAATACATAAACTAATCAATAATATATTCTCCTGTATTGCTTATAATTGACTCCCAACGTTCTGGCAGTTTTTCGATTCCACGCCTGAAGAAATCCGGTGGTTTGGAGGTGAAGAAGTCGTCGAGCCAGTTTTGAAGAGCAACGTCGTTATTAAACGAGATTCCGTGGAGATTGTTAGATAGAGAGCGGAAAATATGAAAATCTGATGGAGCAAGATCAGGAGAATAGGGCGGATGTAGAATAACCTCCCAACTGAAGTCTTGAATAGCTGCTTTTGTAATGTTAGCAGTATGTGAACGGGCATTATCATGCTGCAAAACCACTTGATGCCGTCTTGCCGCTCTTTTTTCTTGAAATGCAGCCTCCAGGCGACGCAGTTGTTGACAATAAACCTCAGAAGTGATGGTTATAGCCCCTACACACGATCCGATTTCTAGGTCCAACTTGCGACCCGACCAGATTGGAGATTGCCTCCACACGATCCGACCGCGTTGGAGTTTGCCTCTACACGGTCCAATCTCGTCGGCCCGACACCAGCTGCGCCTGATATTACAAGAATAATACAAGAATATTATTCTTGTATTAAATATAATGATTAAATAATCCGTGGTGTTTGGGAGAAAACTGATAAGTGCAAAAGTAATGTCTTTCAGTATAGCTGTTTTAAAGTTCAATATCGTTCAATAAATAGTAAAATATCAATAAAAGATCAATTTATTTTTATTTATTCATTTATTAATTATGTACTTAGAATGTAATAATAATGTTTAATAATCCAGTAATTAATAGAATGTAATAATAATAATAATGTTTAATAATCCAGTAATTTTTTGAAATTAATAACTGTCATATTTGTACCATAATATGTTTAAACTTATCAGTTTTCTCCCAAACACCACGGCATTCATTCTCTTTAAAGCTTTGAACCGATTAACATGGCTCCGAATTTATCGAAATTTAGTATAGCAGGAATTGCGCTAAAGGCTATGGTCAAAAAATGGTTACGCGATCGAAAAAAATTCAGCGTATAGAGATAATAACAAACAGTTACGCATTTTTTAAATTTTGTATTATGTTCATCAATCAAATATATAACAAGTGCTTTCTATAGAAAACTATAAAAATGCTATATTTTGACATGAAATAATTTTCAATTTGTTATCGAGTTATTATAAAAATATTTTATATGAACAGAAAGTGAAAATATTTAAATATTATTCGAGAAACCCTTTTAGACGTTTCATATCTTTTCGTGAGAACTACAAAAATTATCACCTATAATTACATTTTGAAATCCTAAATTTTTTTAAATGATTATTTAAAACATAGATTTTGGTCAGATTATTACCTCCACTTTTCATTATAATTATAATTATGCATTATAATTTTAATATTTCGTGTGATATTTTGAAGGTATTTAATAAAAAAATAATAAGTTTTTATAAAGTAGGTAGATAACAAGTCGGCTGGGTTGGTGGGTCTGGACCTTCCTACATGATCCGACAAGGAATGGCATAAAAAACAGTTTTTATCAAGATTAGCTCGCCTTATCTGCGATCCGACAACGCTCCACACGGTCCGATCTCGCCAAATTCCAACGCGGTCGGATGGCTACATCGGTGACTACATTTCCTACAAGGAAATGTTGCGAAATTTGTAGGACGACAAGCCTCCACACGGTCCAACTTGAGACCCGACCGACGAGATTGGATTTTAGTACCAACCAGATCGGATCGTGTGTAGGGGCTATTACATTCCTCGGAAGCAATTCATAATAGTAGATGACGCCTTCTTTATCCCACCAGATGCACAACATTACCTTGCGTGGATGGGCACCAGCTTTTTGCACGAGGATTTGCTCGTTTGTTAGGGCTCAGCCATTCCTTTCTGTTCTTGATGTTGATGTAAAGGCACATTTTTCATCACCAGTTTGATTTGATTTTGATTTGGAACAAAAACGGCCGATGTTGTTGACGAGCAAGCAAAGAAGCACAAATGGTAACACGCTGATTTTTGTTGTTTTCGCTCAAAACTTATGGTACCCAAACACCCAACTTTTGAACTTTTCCCATGGAATGCAAATGTCGTACGATAATTGATTGGTCACAATTCATCATATTGCCCAACTCCAGAGTTGATTGCCGTGGATCTTCACGAATTGAAGCATTTCATCGGCCTTCATCAAAGGAGGATGGTCTTGTGACGGATTTTTGAAATCCATCACTTACGTTCAACCCTATATATCGTTTGTTCTTTGAAGGCGCATTCTATCCGCGCCGAGGTGGGGATTTGTTCATACTGCGAAAAGGATAGTCTTGGGTGAACGATTGAACAAGTAAGACGCTTGCTGTGTGAGTTTTTGAAGCAAGATAAGGGGTGTGAATTTTTCACACACCAAGGTCGATTGGTATTTCTACTGTGGAGCGATCATGGACTCCTGGATTACGTAATTGGCGGGTATGGGGCGAGGATATGGCTACCGGGACAATTGTTGTTCGCGCAGACTCGTTGGAGATCTGACGTATCTTCGTTGCTGCCGCTTCTTGGTCGGATCTGCTGTCCATACTGCCTCTGAAGGTGTTGGTATTCCGTCGGAGCGGTGAGTAACATTTTTGTTATGAGATTGCTTCACGGTGGTTTGTGTTGGTCGACTTTGCACACTTTTCTCCGTCTACCTCGAGTTTGCGTTGTTGGAATTCACCCTTGGCTGATTCATGTTTTTTCTTATGTTTTATTATTTAGGTTTTTCCTTGTGTCTTGCATTTTGGATTCGAACGTTTTTGGCCGATGTTATCGTTAAGTTGCAGGTTTTGCAATGCTGCATCGAGTTGATAGAGGCTATCTTATCGTACACCCAGCAGGCGTGTATTCGAATGCTAAAGTTTGAATTTTGTGTTTGAAGACTAATTTATTAATATTTAATTGTATTATTATGTTTTATTTAATTAAATTTGAACTGTGCATTATTTTCTTTAGGTGACATCGAGCCGCGTTGGTCAAATGCAATGGCTTAGGAATTCCTATGCGTTTGACATGGGTTCAAATCTTGTACTTGAAATTCTATGTTGAACCTTTTTTTTGTGTTTATTTTTGGTTTTATGTTTCTTTTTTTAGAAGGCAGCGATGTGCGACCAATGTACAGGGTGTTGCATTTCATCGAGGTCTCTACCGTTTGATTTTGTCGTTGGAAGTTTGATTGTGGTTCCACCGTTTGTGGGATTTTTAAATGACTTTGATTGATATTGGGGAGTGATTCTTGGTGGCAATGTTGTTGCCACTGTACTGGTTCTGGTCGGCTAATGCACTTTACATCCGACATCGCTTATCTCATCGCCTTCCGACAACAAACATCTTATTGTTGATTTTATTTTTGTGCGTTAGCAAAGCTGTTTCCTTGATTTTCTCCGGGGCGTTCATTTGACACGACCCACGGCCTGCCGCCGCTATTAACGAGCTGGTTTATACCTAACATCAGGGCCCCACGCAAATAAAAAGTAGAATTTATTTTCTGCGTGGACATTATCTGTTCCGAGCTATCTTCTCATTAGAGATAGTGAGGACAGATTTTGTTTCAGTCTCCCTGGACGTAGGAAATTATTCATATCAAAATGCTCCTTTTCGAAACGAGAAAACCCTTTTCGTGCAGTACTTTCCACGATGGCATTTTCTCCGTAAACTGCACAATAACAAGAAGAACAGAAGAAGTCGCATTTCACATGCTACAAATTTATACTACTTTTAGAGCACCTCTATTTTACATTCGGACAATGAACGAGAGTTAGTCAATTCAGTTCTGGTGAAATTACATGCTGTGGCCTGAGGTAAAAATTGTTCACGGGAAACCTAGTCATAGCCAAAGTCAAGGGTATGTTGAAAAAGCCAATAGTGATATTGAGGATATGTTGGGATCGTGGATGGATGAAAATGGATAAAGCTACAGATTGGCCCGCAGAAATCAAATTTATTCGGAGTAACAAAAACCGTGCTTTGCATTCTGGCATTGGAAGATGCCCATATGAGGCTATTTTTGGATGACCAGCTATGGTAGGATTCGGTCTAGGACGTTTCGCCGTCGCCCATTTCGCCGTCGTTAATTAAAAAATATAAATCAAAAGTTACAATTACAATTTTATTATAAAATTTTATAATAAAAATTTAGATTTTTAAATCTATTTTTAAAAATATTTTTAGAAGAAGAACAAAATGTAACCTAACCTATGGGAATTTTTTTTGGGATTTCAAACCCACTCACAATATGAGGCTGTTTCATTTATATAGTAAAAATTTATTACCAACTTAAAATGTTGCGATAATCCAAAAAATTTCAAATGGAGTGAAATTTTTTCTCTCCGATTTGAATTTTTCTTTGAAATTCGGATAGATGGGGGTGTGATTAGTAGATATTAGTAATAAATATAATCAAAAAAATGGAAAATAACTCGTGTATTGCAAAAAAAGTGAAAAAATTAAATTTTTTTTGCCTTCCAATTTTAGGGGTGTGCATTCGAAAAGGAGGGTAATCCATCGTCAAATCCTACCCTTACGGGGCGCCGCTGCGCACCGCTCCGCTCTGCATCCCTCCAGGGCGGATTTGACTCTGGTTACTAGGCTAAACATACTTGAAGCGCGACAGATCAAGAAAACCGGGATAAATGCAACCGGGATGTGAGAGAACCTCGAAATTAACGACGGCGAAATGGGCGACGGCGAAACGGCGACGGCGAAAATGGGCGACGGCGAAACGTCCCATTCCGGGTAGGATTAGCCTCGACTAGAGCACCGCACGATGAAATCCTAAATTTGGAAACTTTGTTGCAAGAAATGGAAGGACGGTCTGAACAAATAGAGGATAACAATTGAGATGGCGAAGTGAAGATAATATGGTATTAGCATTTGAAATTTAAGAGAACACTGAAAGCTTGTAGGAATCCGTTGTTAGACACGAAGAGAAAAACGTTTGCAGCTAGTGCTTTATAATATTACCTCTTTAAGAAGAAATTAACAATGCTGCAATAAGCCTCAATTGCGAACTCCAGAGAACATTGCTATAAAGCATAAAAGATGTCGAGAATCATTGAAAAAGCAAGCCTCTAAAATGCTCAAGTTATGTACTAATGAAAAATTTCCTAATGTTCAAATTAGAAGTACGGTTCGTATTCCTATACCAGACGTAGAAAGAGCTCGCGGTTCTTTACGTAATATACTGGCCTTTGTTAGTTCCGTAGAAGATGGCCTTTATTAACTTGCACAAATTATGCTGTTCTAATCTGAGTTTAATCCCTGTACTGAGAAATTGACTTTATTAGAAAACATTAGTGATTCGACCAAAGAAGAGGAAATTAGTCTTAGACAAGCTGTAGCTCCAACTCCTTCTGAATTGCTGCATAGAAGAGGGGAAAATACCAAGAAACTGGAGAAATGCAGAAGTGATTCTTATACACAAAAAGGGCGACGCTGCAGAAATTGAGAACTATCGACCTATAAGCCTACTGCCACACCTATACAAACTGCTAATAAAAGTAATAATTAGACGACTCACAAATAAATTGGACTTCTATCAGCCAATTGAGCAGGCGGGGTTTAGAAAGGGGTTCGGTACCAGTGACCACTTGCAGGCTGTCAGGACTTTAATCGAGAAGTGCGAGGAGTATTGTCACAATTGAAAAAACAAAATAATTCAAAAACCAAAATTATTAAGTATATTATTAAATATTTATAAAGTTGAACGTGACAACCTCGCAAATAGAAGAAACTCTATATTTTATAAAGTTCAGTAGCACGGGAAATGAGGGATAATGATATGACGATACCCAGAAGTGTCTTACAGTGAGTGTGTGAAACGTTAAGTCAGCAGAACTGATGGGAAAGATAGAAATACGTTACAATGTCAGTGGGGAAAACCGAGTTTTTATAAGGATTAATATGGTACTGAAAAAGGCAGTAAACCGGGAGTGTCCAGCAGCAGATCGCGAGTGACCACGGGGTTTCAAATCTATTCAAGAATTACAAGCCATCCCAGGGTAGGTTCAAAATGCCAATTTGACCACTGACATAATAAGGTTAGTGTAAATATGTAAATAGGTATAAATTATTATTTCCCAATTTTATTAAGATCAAAATATATATTTAGATTATTACCATAATGATGTAACAAACCGCCCATTCATTTCATTCATAATTACGATACAACTATTAAGTTGTTACAACCAATTTCCGACATGAGTAAATAGTCTTAATAAACCAGCAGACGCACAATTAGAATGCCCTGCTAGCATAATAATTATAAAAATTTAGGTAAAGAATTTTAAACACCCGGTACATTGATTTAACTAATAAACGTTTTGGCGTTCATTTAAAAATAGGGTGCAAACACCTGTTTAGAACAACCACTCCGGCACGGCACCAAGGGTTGTTAATTAAATCAATGCAGCTGGTAAGAAATACCACACTTGTTGAAAAATCCACACGTGAAGGGAAATGATACATTTTTATGGATACACCGCCAAAAGATTCGTTTAAAGAAATATTCAAATTCTGCGTAAGGCGTGATCCCAACTTAATGCCTCATTTACTTTAACGATGTTAGGAATTATGTTTTTAAATTAAGAAATACGAAATCTGTGGGAACGCCACCCTGGTCAGAGGTGAATTCGTTCCACACGTGTAGGGAAGTAAGTTTTGAGAGATCCAATTAATAAGACACCCCTCCGGGAAAATTGCAGGAAAGATCACACACGCGATTGGCCAAAAGGGTCCTAGTCGAAGGCGTGATATTTCTATGCAAAACGGGGAAAAGTTTATAAAATATCTGGGAGTCCAAAAAACGGGGCTTATGCTTATGCAGCAGTCAATCAGATTGAAGTTCCGCGCTTTGATTGTTTCATTCAGTAACCCAAACGGGTGAATTTTATTTCAAGTGTTAATCCGAACTCGACCAAATCGGAATTCACATATTCAAGTGTAAATTTTTCTAAGTCAAGTGAAAGAGTCAGTTAATCATATATTTTATTCATTGAAACTTCGGTAGTTCGAGAAACGCGAATAAATAACTTCTTTAAAGTGATAAAGACCAATATTTTAAAAATCATTGTGCTTGTCATTAAATCTAAATCATTAAACGAAACGATTGGGTTAAACGAACAAGTGTAACCATTTGGGATTACAATAGAAGGATTTTGCCATCTCAAAACTTACCACCCCGGACTTAAGGGTTCTTGAAAGAAATAGGTATTTATGCAAATCGTAAATCTAACCATTGTAATATTTTTGTATTGTGGGTGTGGATTTCTTATATTATTGATATAAGTTTAAAATTATTATCTTGTAGATGTTTTTAATACCTCTGAGGAAATTGTGTCCTTTGTATATTTTTGTACAATATTAACTTTGTTCAATATACGCAATTATACCAATCTCAACTCTTTTAATGGTTGTCACTCCGTCAACCGATTGTAACTTAGTAATTGTAATTATCTCTCTGGGTTTTCCTACGACTCCAAAACAATAGAAGAGTCACGTTACCTTAAACATCAGACAACAACGTCCGCTTTAAGAGGTTTCTTAATCTACCTCAGTAATTAACCGCACCAAGGTGGTTAGTACCAGAATTCAAAAATTAAGTGGTGGCAGCTATCATCATCCAAGGATCGAAATTTAAATAAACCCCCTTTTTGAATATTTTTCAAATAACGCTACCCCGTTTTATTACAATGAATTATTAATTACGCTACGCCAACCCAAAATTAATCGATCCTGACTACACACCCCAATTATAAGCGCTAACCAAAAATAAGCGCGACAGTATAACGTAGGTACCACTCCACCTCGGATTCGTTAACTTCAAGAAGGCATTTGACACGGTGGAGTTGTGGGCGGTATTCCAAGCTCTGAATGACGCTCGGGTGGATTCGCGATATACGGCTCTATTAAAGGATATTTACAGAAATGCCACAATTCACGTAAAGATAGATGAGGACACAATAACAAAAAAGATCCCCATACATAGAGGGGTTAGACAGGGAGTTACAATATCCCCAAAACTATTCACATTAGCCCTAGAAAACATATTCAAGGAATTGGAATGGGATGAAAAGGGAGTGCATGTCAACGGCGAGCTGTTAAACCATCTTCGATTTGCAGACGACATCGTTATTATTAGCACAAGTGACGAAGAACTGGAACAAATGCTAAACGAGCTCGATAGGGCATCCTTAAAGAAAGGTCTGCAGATGAATATAAGAAAAACAAAAGCCGTGTGAAAAAGCAACAGAAAATACAAACTATTAGGCCAGCAAGAATTGGAAACAATAGACGAATATGTGTACCTGGGACACTTAATGAGGCTGAGAAAACCAGACTGGGATGGGTAGCATTCGAAAAGCTGGGATGGATCCTGAAAGACAGTGATATACCTACCTGCTTGAAAAGAAGGGTAATTGACTCATGCATCCTACCAGTGATGACCTACGGAGTGGAAACAATGGCATTGACAAGTAAGAGCGCTAAGACACTGCAGATAAAACAACGGGCAATGGAACGACGAATGTTGGGAGTGAGCCTACGCGACAAAATAAGAAACACTGCAGTTCGGAGACGAACGGGGATAGTAGACGTCATGAAAAGAGCTGCAGAATTGAAGTGGAGATGGGCGAGACATGTGGCAAGAGAGGTCTACAAAGTGGAAAAACAGAGTGATCGAGTGGCGTCCGAGTACTACAAAAAGAAGAGTCGGGAGATCCCAGAAAAGGTGGTCAGACAATATCAAACAGACTGCGAGAAAACATTGGCAACAGGTGGCACAAAATAGGGCGAAATGGAAAAGTATGGGAGAGGCCTATGTCCAGCAGTGAGCGCAAGATGGCTGAGAAGAAGAAGAAGCTGTAGCTCAAAACAGTGTTTTTTTAGTAACGCCCTAATTGGAAAAAGGTCAGTGAAGCTAAACCGTTTTCAGCTGCGATCAGTTACCGAATAATCTTTTCACTTTTGGTAGTAAAAAATTTAAAAAGACGTGTCTGGAATCAACGCTTTAGAGTGACGTCGTTGTTTTTCCTGGTTTAAACATACCGGTCGTGAAAAGCAAACGTAGCATTCCTATGTAGAGAAAACACCAAACAACTGTTTCAAGATGACGAACCGGGCCAAATATTACAAAAGAAGAAGTCATGCAAACCATAAAACAGACCAAAAAAAAGAAAAGCTGTGCGGCCAGATGAAATTCCTGGATAACTACTACAATTACTTGAAGAACAACAAAATATAGATGTTATTGTGGACCTTTTTAACGCTATATACGAAACAGGTCAACTCCCCGAAGACCGGATGCAATCGGCATTTATACCGCTACCAAAACAAGCAAACTCCAAAAAGTGCCAAGAATATCGAATAATCTCGTTGATGAGCCATGTACTAAAAATATTTCTAAAAGTGATTCACGCTACGAACACGAAACGCTACGTGTTCTTCGTCCTCATGTATGGCGTAGAGGCTTAAAAAACGGTGACTTCCCAGACACATGTAAGGTGGCTGGTGCTCCTGCGTAAAGGGGCCAAACCATTAGAAAACCCCACGTCGTACAGGCCCATAAGTCTCCTGGAAAATATGGGAAAATTGATGGAAAAGATGCTGCTCCAAAGACTCAACAAGGTAATGGAGGAAACAGGTGGACTGGCAGACGAGCAGTTCGGATTCAGAAAAGGCAGATCCACGGTGGACGCCCTTATTAAGATACGAAACATGGCAGAGCGTGCAAAGTCCGGAGCCCGCCAAACCCGAGAGTTCTGCATGCTGGTAACGCTGGATGTGAGAAATGCCTTCAACTCGGCGGCGTGGGTATATATAGTAGTACGCGAACTACTAGAAAGAAGAGCCATTCCAACGTATCTTCTAAACGTCCTGAAGAGTTACCTCACAGACAGAAAAATCCAGATTGAGGAAAAAATGTTACAGCGCGAACAAGAGGTGACCAGCGGAGTGCCACAGGGGTCAGTAGTGGGACCGACACTGTGGAACATTATGTATGACGGAGTGTTCCACCTGGAGCTGCCACAAGGGGTGTCTATTGTTGGATTTGCCGACGATCTCACTCTGGTTACCGCGGCAAGAAATATCGAGGAGCTCTACGGAAAAATCGAAAGCGCCCTGGAAAAAATCGGCGCATGGATGGAGACCAGAGGGCTTAGCCTGGTACCAAACAAAACAGAGCCACTACTGGTATTGGGTAGAAGGAAGTGTGACGTAGCCCCAATCAAGATGCAGGGCTGCGAGATCACACCCGGGATAACCATCAATTGAAGTTATTTATTTATATAGAATAAAAACAGATTAGCCATTGCCAATCAAAAACTTAATCTGCATATTGGCAGAAAATTCATGTTGTCATAATGAAAAAAATAAATGATATCAAAATAAAATTTGCTGGTTCATGGTAGTCATTTGATGTGAATTTTGGTGGGATTTCAAACCGTATTACGTTGGTTTCTATTGTAACGTACAATTTAATCTGCATGAGTTTATGGAGTTGTTTCTAATTAATTATTTTTGTTTTTAGGTTTTCCACATCCAGTTTGCATGGGCGTTATTCAATCTTCACCATAGGTAAGTATCAATTTTTAGGTATTAATTTTCTTTTCGGATGAATTTATGTCATTATCGGTTCGCACCCAGACCTTGTTTCATATCTGGTTATTGGATAGTTTGATTAGATCTCAGTCTCGGTAATGTTGACGGTCTTGTTCTCGAGGAATTTACACATCAGGTCGGGTGGTGTTTCTTCGTACAGCTCGTCCAGTTGTGCAGGGAGATGGATGCCATGATAGGCCGCCAATTCCAACTGTTCTTGCATGTACAAATCGCACTTCCGTATCCGATGTGTAGGTTCATCGAGAATGTCGCAAGCCGGACATAGTCCGTCCTCCGATTTCCCCAATCTCTTGAGGTGTCGGCCGAACTCGCCATGTCCGGTTAGCATTTGGGTCATCTGAAAGGAATTATTCATTATTTTGTTGCTTACCTTGGGGATGAATTGGTAGGTAATTCTACCTACCACTCCATTGTCCCATCTTTTCTGCCACTCTTGTTGGATTATATCCTCCATTTTTCGTTTGATGTCCACTCTGTATTTATAGTCATTTGGGTCGATTCTTACCCCCATAAAGGTGGTTACTTTCTTGTTTCTGGCTTCACGCCATGACAGTAGTCGTAAGAGTTCTAAGTCGATTGGGTGGATACCTGCCAAAACACCCGAGGCTATGGCCGACACAGTCCTATAGCATTTTGCTATCACCCGACAGCAAAATCCATAGCACGATATCAGTCGGGCCAACGTGTGCTTATCCCCTATTCTATGTATCCAGATCTCGCTTCCGTAAGCCAAGATGGGGACTACCACCCCCTGGTAGATCCTTCGCATAGAGTTCGAGGTGTCCAAGTTCCAACCGTTTTTTGCCATTCGATGCAGTGCATGGACCAGTTTACTGGCTTTGCCGCAAACGTAGTTTACATGCGATTGCATCGATAGGTTTTCGTCAATAAGGACCCCAAGGTACTTATATTCCCTTGCCACCTTTATTTTCTTCCCGTTGAGTCTAACATCTAGATCGTAGTTGTGGACTCGCTTCGGGTACAAGCACATGATCTTCGTCTTCGTTTCCGAGAGAGCGAGTTTCATGTCCTTGCACCATCCGCTAAGTTCGTTGACGCATGTTTGGAGTTTTTCTTGTAATAGGTTTCGGGAAGACGCCGTGACGACGGTCGCGATGTCATCCGCGTACGCGAAGGTATGAGTACCCTCTTGTTTGCCTTGTTTTAGATAGAGATCAAGAAGTGAGTTCCACAGGATCGGGCCGAAGACCGAGCCCTGAGGACATCCCTTCGTGGATCTTTTCCCTACCTTTGAGACCCCGGAAGTGAGAGTCACCTCCTGGGCTGAAAGGTAGCTTTTGATCATGACCTTTAACCTGTGTGGGAGCCCTTTTTCGCTCAGCGAGCGGAAAAGAGCCGGCCACCACATGTTATCAAAAGCTCCGGAGATGTCGTAAAAGATTACCGCGAGAAAACCCTTGGCTTTCTTCCGCTTCATCTCCGTAGTATCTATTTTTTCATAAAATGCCTTAAGGGCTGTTGTGGTGCTCATACCTTCCACGAAGCCATATTGGCACCGATCGTGGTAAGGGGTATTACTTTCGAGTATTCGTTTCTTTATAATCTTTTCCAATATTTTGCCGAACACCGGCAAGAGGGTGATCGGCCTGTAGTTCTTAATGTTGCTTGTTTCCCCATCTGGGTTCTTGAGTAGGATCTTGAGGACCCCCTTCTGCCACAGTTTGGGGAAATAAGCAACCTTAATGCAAGCATTGTATATACCCATTAACACGTTTTTGATGACAACATAGAGTTTTTTAAGAAAAGATCCCTGAATGTTGTCAAAACCCGGTGCCTTTCTGGCTTGCGTCGTCCTGATTAGGTCATCCAGCTCGTCGCTTTCGACCTCCCTAACCTGCGCCATGTCCGGTACGCCCCTTAGATTTTCGAAGTCCGACCACATGGTTTGGTGATCCACCGTTGCATCGGAGTTTTGATCATCGTCGGGGAGTAGACCGTTCATGAGGTAGGTTAGGGTCTTTTCCGGCGTTTCCGTTACCTTCCCGTCCCCACCACTGAAGGTGGTGAGGATGTTTTTGCCCTTATATTTTCTTGCCGCGAGTTTGTAGGTAACCCCCCAGGGGTTGGGTACAAGGTCGTCCTCGACGAACTTTTGCCAGCTAGCCTGTTTAGCTTTTTTAAGTATATCCAGGAATTTTTCCTTGGATTCCATCATTGCAATGTACAGCCCGTTCTGTTCGTTCTCAATGCGGTTCCTATACAAGGCCGTCTTCCGCGAGAGATATTTCTTTCGCGCTCTTTCAAGATTGTCGGTCCACCAGTCAGGCCGGCCAACGTAGATCTTCTTCATTTGGGCTTTCCTATTTATTAGATCCTGGATCCTTCCGTGCAAGTCGGAGACCATGTCCTCGATTTCGTTTTCAGTGGTTAGATTGTCCGACCTGGGGCCGTTTTCCTCTACCCACTGAGTTAACTCTGTCTCGATGGTTTCCGCTTGGATGGTATCTGGGTTTCTATTCCTAATAATCCTGATGGGATTATTAGGTGCACCTATTTCAAAAGTGATTGCTTTATGATCTGTTATGATGACATGTTCCGCACCTCGAACGAAGGCGGTTTGTTAGGTCGATTGAACACGAAGAGCTCGTGCTGTACAATGAATTCCTCCAGTGCCTGCGCCCTGGAGTTGGAATCCACGGTGTCATACCACACCCTTGATCGACAATTGAAGTCTCCACAAATGTATGTCTTCCCCTTTCCGCAAACACTCAGTGCTTTCCGGAGGTCTTCGAGTGGAATTTGTATATCCTCTGAGGGAGGAAAATACGTGCCTATAAAATAGTAGGTCACTTTATTACTGAAGGTAATTGACACGACCGTTACGAACTTGCTGGAAACTTGCGGGAGGAAGGAGAACGTGAATTCATTTCCTACCGCATCGTTAACCATGATGCAAGTCCGGAAGTGGTCGCCGAAGATTGCTGCCGTCCGAGTGTTCGGGGAGAAGGGAAGACGAAACCCTCCTGCTGCCGCGGGGTAGCAGTAGGGTTCCGAAAGAATGGCCAAGAGAATTTCTTCCTGGGCAACAAAGCGTTGCGCGTCGGCCGTGGCGGCCTCCGAGTTCCTCAGGTTTACCTGCAAGACTTTGAAGGGCTTACTCATTGACGATATCTGTAAGCGTTAGAACTGAATGGGCATAATCCATAAGTCTTGCCTTGTAGACCCTACACACGTTGGATCCTGTAGTGTGCCTGGCATCGCTATGTTTAGCTCTGACGCAGTTAATACACACATGTTTTGCCCGATCATTCTGTACCCCACAGGCACGTGAGGCGTGTTCCGTGGAGGAGCAGAATGCACATGCATCACTCCCTTTACAATACTTTGCTGTGTGTCCAAAGCGCTGGCACTTATAGCAGCGCGTGATCGTAATGTGGTCATGGATGCGGTAGCTTTTCCAGGAAGCACGAAACTTCCCGTCCTTGATAGCCGCCTCCCTGACCACGGGGCGAACCTCCAGGATCCACTTGTTGTGGGTTTTCCCCTTGGAATGCACCGGGTTGATGCTCCTGAGCCAGGAGCTCCCGGCCGCTGTTGTTGCTTCGGGGTAGTTCGCGGTAAACTCCTCGACCACCCTTTCTTTGGTCAATGATTTATCAACCATCTGTATAGAAATTGAAGGCCAGGTAGCTGAAGGCTCCCGGGCCACAAATTTCTTCTCTTTTAGCAACGAATTGCCGATCAAGTTTTTGAGCGACGGCTGAGAGGACTCAACCATCACTCCGTTGTTTTTTATGGAGTATACTCTGTCTGGCTTGATTTTTAGGTCTGCTAGTTTGATGCTGGTCAGTTGTGTTTTGGTTTCGTCCGCCGATTTATTAGTGTTCCGTTCGTCAGGGTACACTATGACCTTGAATTTCCTAGTGGGCATGCTACGGGGGCCGCCAGCGGCGACTTTCTTAGCCGCCTCCAGGTAATCCCTGGGGGGGTTTTGTTTGTCTGTTTCCGGTGTAGATTTACTTTGAATGACCTGAAGGGTCGGTGCTGTCGGAGGGGTGGTCTTGCTGATGGCTTTGACCACCTCTTCTATGATTGCTTTTGTTTGAGGAGGGGAGGCTGAAGGCGCTCCCGTCCCCAAGTTGTTTCTTTTGATGCCGTCCTGGATTAGTTCCTGCGCTATTTCTTCCAAGTGTTTTATTCTTTCGAGGGCCTCATCTCGAACGCTGAGGGCCTCCTTGCTTCTCATTAATGATTAATGACATCAACGGACATCTTTAGGGCAGCGGTCAATAAAATTATGTGGGTCAGGTTAATAGCCAACGTCTAAAGAAGATATGGCACTATAATGAAGAAGAAGAATTTTCCTTAATCGTAAACTTGCAATTAATTGAAGATTTAATCGGAAGAATGGTGTCTTCTCGTCTTGTTCAAAAGTACAAGTTCGAAAGCAAAACACGATCGAAACCCTCGCTTGGCGGCCTGTAGATTATACCGGAATGTTATCTTGCGATAACATACCGTCCAATCTACAACCGCTTTAGCTTGGAATGCGACAATATTTTATTGTCAACCTTGAATTGCTTGATAGTAACATCGACCTTGGCTGGTATTTTTCGAATGCGAGTAGCATCAGGCGATTCTCATAAATTAAACTGAAAATGAAGTTGTTTTAATCAGTTGCGGCTCGTGGGGTTTTATAGTAGGAGGGCGATGACTAGACATATAATAATTCTATATGGCATCGATTCCGTAAGTGTGGGTCATGGGCCGATTTTAGTGGATCTTACAACAAGTTGATTGCAATAAGGAGGGCGGCGCCCCGTCGCCCTCCCTGTACCAGCCTCCACTGGTTGTAATCTTGATTAGATACGTCGCACAGTGGGGCAAGAGAGCTAAAACGTGCTATTAATTCAAATACCATTCGAATGGATTTCTAAGTTGGATATATATTTTCAGGGTTGTTAGTAGTATTTAAAAAAATTGGTAGATACAATTTTATCATATTCCTTAACCGAAAAACAGCTTATTTGGTTTAGCAACAAAATTTTTTTTAGATCGCCCTGTATGAACTGCTTCCAAAAATAAACAAAATTGCATCTAGTGAAGCGATTATATCCGTGAAAGCCATAGTTGTTCGGCCTTCGGCCTCACAAGGGGAGAACCATAATAGATCCGTGAAGGCCATAGTTGTTCGGCCTTCGGCCTCACAGAGGGAGGGCCATAATAGATCCTTGAAGGCCATAGTTATTCGGCCTTTGGCCTCACAGGGCGAACCATAATAGATCCGTGAAGGCCGTAGTTGTTCGGCCTTCGGCTCTTTAATACAAGTTTAGAATTACTAAAATGTCACAATATACTTCGATTTCAAAGTTTCAAACTAAATATTTAAATTCTTAAAAATGCTTCCGGTAGAGAAAAATCGCGCTAATCCGGGTCACGGAGGGCCAACCGAAAATTTAGTAGTGTTCTGGTGTGCGTGGGTTAGTGGTGTATTCATACATTATGGACAGGAATCTCTAAATTGCATTTAATTTTTTCATTTAATAGCACGTCTTGGCTCTCTTGCCCCACTGTGCGTCGGGTGACATTCCGATGACTTAGTTTCCTATCATTTCAGAGTTTGTTTGCTACCACCCATAGTTTCTTTTGATTTTCAGATTGGCGAATTCCAGGTTGGAGCTGCTAGATAGAGTATGTGGGCGATTCCCAACCGAACTCCATCCGAACTCTCGTTTCGTGCTGGCTTCCAAAACCTCCGTTGGCATTCTACTGGTTTTCTAATGGGCGAATTCCAAATTGGAGCTCCTGGCTAGAGTATTCGGGCGGGTTCCAAATCGTCCAATCTCTTGCAGTCCGTGAGTTCATCATCCATCGTACTGGCTTTCGAATGTCCAATGACGGCGTCCTCTGTCAAGTTACGCAATGACCTTTTCCTGTACCCAAACGCAACCTAGTGTAGACTAATTTCCGAGGATAAACATTCGGTTTAAGTTCTCACCCCAAATAAAGACCACCCTACTGTAGTGTAACAAACAACAAAAATTTAAAATTAAAGTCGACCCCAAGATAAATTGCTACTGCTTGTATTGAACGCATTCTTTACATAATTACTTTACCACCGTTTAATTTTAGTCAGCCAAAATATAAAATCAGCAGTATAAAAAATTTTGAATGCATGAAATTTCGAAAAAAAAATGCTCTAGGTGAGGCTCGAACTCACAACCCCGGCATTGCTCACGACTACTGTCTTATAAGTACCGTGCGCTAACCAATTGCGCCACTAGAGCTATGTGGAATACAGAACAATTTTCTCCATATACGTCAAAATACAATATTTAATTTAACGCCTATTATGAACAAATTTTAAATAAATAAAATGTTGCCTTATTAATATTTTCTGAATGACATGCATACATTTCAACTAATTTAAGGTCATATTTATTTTAACTATTGGAAATGATAGAAGTTTTATCAATTTATAAAAGTTAGTCAAATAAAGTTAAATGTAAAACCTAATTATATAAGTGCACTAAAATAATTTCTTCTTTAATTTAAGGCATCAATAGATTATTAATTTAATAAAAAAATTTTAAATTTACAATTCAATTGTTTTTCAATTGACTAGTTCCTACGTCAGCAGCAAAATTTGACAGATGTCAAAGTGACGGTAGCCCGAAAATGTAAATAAACCGTTCGTATTTTTTACGAGAAAATAGTTATAGTTGTTTCGTCTCCTTAATTGTCAAGTAATTGTAGGTTTGTTAATTTAATTGTTGCATAAGACTTGTCAATGTCGTTTCTGAAATGAGTTGGTTTGATGCTTCTGGTTTGGCAAGTATCGCAAAAACGGCACTAAAGGAGGCACAACGCACAATAGATAAGGCTTTAGACATTCAGGAAGATGTAGTCAATTCGAAATTCACCAATAGTCCCGTCGACACGAATTCGGATGATTTTTTTGATTCGTGGGGCATATCGCAATCGGGGAACATTCAAGCCAAAAAAAGTGAACCTTCTACGGAGATCGTAACCAAAAGTCCCATAAAATCGGCTAAGATGACCACAAGTATTTGGGGATCGTTTACCGGTAGTTTTTTTGATGCCTCGAAAGCGGAAAAACCGAGAGGTTCTATGGACAGTTTAGACGATTCTTTAGATTTAGGTGACGAACGATTTAGTAGTAGCAAATTGGTAGTACAACAAATGGACGATTTAGAAGTTAGCAGTCCTTTGTCAACGATAACCGAATTCAGAGATGATGCGATTAAGGAAAATTTATCCTTGGAAATTAACGAACCATTAGATGAAATTAGTTTAGGTAGGTAAAATATGACGTTTTAAAGTCTTTATTGTTAAGTCAAAATTATACTTTTAGAACCGAGTAATGATGAAAAAGTTATAATTCGTACGCCTAGAAATGATAACCCAGAAACTGAAAACAAACGAATATCGGTTGGAAGTTGTAAAACAAGTTCCGATAGTGTTGAAATTGTCGGAGAAGGAACCGATTGTACTACATCTCCCGATTCTGAATCTTATACCATATCAAGTTTAAGTTCTGCATTGGATACTAAAAATTCTGAAAGTGTCGAAATTTTACCTGATAGTTTAGCAAGCCCAAGTTCTGTAGAAGTAATTTCTATAGGTGAAGAAAGCACTCCGAGTAGGTCTCTAAGTATTATAGACGATTTTGTACCCCCGATAGAGAAAACAACTCCGGACAGTATTGAAGTTATTTTGGATGAGTTGGACGATAGCAGTGTGGCAGAAGATTCCATTTCCTATGCATCAGCTTCTGAAAGCACATATACTACAGTTTTAGAAAGCCCAGCGATACTTTTAACAAAGAACGAGCCCATTACTCGTGGTCCCAGTCGGAGTAACATTAATTTCTCCTTGAGCCACATTAATTCACAATTAATTGATACGCAACCATGCAGTAGTAAAGAGAATCCAGTCGATTTAGTCGAGAATCCTAACGTAATTGACATACCTCAAGATGCAACAGTGGAAATGCAAATGGATGACGATGGTTCTCATTCTGATAAAACAATCATAGCAGATGATAACGTAATGGAGAGTAGTAGCGACACAAGTACCGCCACCGAGGGCCACAATACCAGTTCGTATTACTTAAAAAATTTACTGGCAGATGCAATGAGCGAACAGATGGAAGCCACTCAAATGTTGGTTTTTCAAGAAGTATTAATGAATGCAGGTCAAACGAAATGTGAAGAAATGTCCGAAATTACCTCAATTACGCAATTAGAGATGCCTCCACGTGATAATTCGCCTTTAAGTTCCGAAAGTCGTTCAGATTTAGTCAAAATAGGTTCGGACGAAACTTCAGGTCATACTTCTGGCGATGAAAATGAAACCACAACTTCCTCAGATATTGAAATAATTTCTAGTCCTAACGGAGATTCGAGTAGCACTCAAAGTAGACAAAGTCCAATTAAATGGTTGAGCAGTAACAGTGAAAATGGAAGCCGTTATCGTATTTTACTTGGTAAAACTAAGATTTCCCCGCGCGATATTTCAGGATTGTCGAGTGGTAGCGAAGAATCTTATCCTCTGGAAGTTGGTAAACTCATCAAACGATTAGCTGAACTGTCCAACATGCTTGAAATGCGTGAAGCAAAATTAATTGAATCTAGAAGGTAAGAGAAAGTTTTTTATGTTCTGAATCTGGGGTAGATTCTACTTACTATAGTATAGAGCAGGGGTGGGCAACCTTTTGTATAACAGGGGCCAAAATAATATTTACGTTTCGTCCGCGGGCCTTAGTATATTTCAATGAATATCTTTAGCTTCGACGTAAGATTTATATACACCTACACCTCCAAATTTGTTTATGCTATTTGGATAACACATAATCTATATATATAAAATGGATGTATGTATGTATGTTCCCTATAGACTCCTAAACTGTTTGACCGATCGGAACCAAATTTGGCACAGTTATTATGTAGGTCCCTGCGCATGTTTTTGTATTGAAATAGTGCAAAAATTCGCAAAGGAAAGGAAAGTTGATTTTGAGTAGCCTGCCTTCCTTTAAGGAATCTCGATAATCCATTCATGCGCGTCCCATAGGGACGCGCATGAATGGATTATCGAGATTCCTTAAAGGAAGGCAGGCTACTCAAAATCAACTTTAAAAACAATAATGAATGCTGTCAAGCTGTCAACCGATCGACAATGCAAATACGCGTGCACGTGCTTTACGTTTCTATTTGACCAATCTTAACCAAAGGTGTAGAAGTTACGATATTTACAACCCTACGAAAAACATAGGCTACTTTAGAACCTTGTAATGAGGCCGAAGGTTGAACAACCACATCCGACATGGTCTAAATGGCTAAAGGCGGCCGGTAGGCCGACTGTTACTACCTAGTTATTTTAATAATACGCGAAAACTTAATTCGCGTTAAAGGGAATTTTGCTTCGCGTATAAAAAATTCAGGTATCAAAATCTAATTCGCGTTATTCTGAATTCGCGTACATCGAACTCGCGTACATGGAGGGTCTAGTGTACTTTTCAATTTACTTTTTACAATACTTTTTAATTTAATTTAAATAAGACGAATTATATCTAAAATTAAAGGGTCTAGGTCAATTAGGCGCGGCCGATTAGGCGCGACCGATTAGGCGCGGCCGATTAGGCGCGGACTCAATTAGGCGCGGACCCAATTAGGCGCCGTGCCAATTAGGCGCAGACCGTTTAGGCGCGGGCCCATTTAGGCGCGGGCCCAATTAGGCGCCGCCCATTTAGGCGCCGGCCATAAACAAATTAAATTGTTAATCTGTTATAAGTCTGTATTGTATTTATTTTTAAAAAAAATCACAAAAGTCCATTAATAACTTATGGGTTTTCCATTAATTACTACCGAATTCAAATTATTTTTGAAAAATTTTTTTTTTATTAATAATAATAATGAAAATAAAATTACATGACATAATTATGCGAGACCCCACGAAGAAATTCTACGATATTACGATTGTCGTAGTCCATTACGAGGGTCTTGATGCGTTCATCGGCCACAACATATTTTCGTTTTTTCTGCGGAGGTGGAGCTCCCGAAATTAATTGTTCTAAAAAAACATCCCTACCACGTTGAATTTGTTTTAAAGAATCCAGAAGCTTCCAAATCGTGGGATGGTCCATTGACAGCTCACTTTGCAAACGTCGGTGAGCTGCTTCAGCGTGGTTGTTTGTTCGATCTGTGTCTGTTAAAACTCTTTCGTGAACAGACCATATTTCAGGAGGAAACATAGGGCGACTTCTTCCATTAGCTCTACGATTTGGTCGCCCTAAATAAGTGTCCTCAAACCATTGTAATAATGGTTGCAACTCAAGGCAAAGTTCATTGGATAATGCATCAAGAGCAGTGTCCAAGTCCGCAATCCGTACAAATGCCAATGACGTCACCATTCGCGCTTCTAAAGCAAAATCGCCTTCGTTATTGTAGCGGCTTAGTAGGTGAAGATCACCTAAATGCTTTCTCATATTTTTCACAAGATGAAAAAAGCATCCCAAAATTTCAGAATTTGGAAATGCTTCCCTAAACGCATTAATTGCTGCCAACTCAAAATCGCACGAAATTCTTAGAGGGTTTAAATTTGGCTCCACTTGTGTTAGAAGTTCTATCATCTTTCTATAAGTACTACTTTGTTTATTTGGTAGTAACGCGTAGATTACTGGATGGACGCCGCCAAATCTCTCTGCCATAATTACATACACTTGGTAGAACAAGTGGGGCGCAGTTGAAAATGTTCCATCCACGAACCAATGCTCCGATTCACGTAAAATTCCATGTACATGGCTTTCTCGTCCAAAAAGTAAAATTCTTTCCGCTCCTGGTCCACTGTCGGCCACTAAAAAGTTTTCTACCAATCCGTTCCCTTCAAAAATTCTATACTCTTCCGGAATGACCATATCTTCCAACCTTAATGGTGCAGGAGGTGCAGCATTAATTTGATTTCTTTTCCTGCGAATTGTTTTCTTTAACGCCCTATCATTCGGTAATTGTGCTTGTGCTGCCCGTGACATTTGACTATTGAGGCAAGCATTGACAATTTGGGCGGTTGATTCAACAGTAGTTGCAGCACGATTCTTCATACGATTAACCAAAATGCCAGCTTCAATTTTGGCCGGGTTACTGTCGTGGGAGTGTCGATTCATTTGCTTCACTATGGCACCATTTACTGTATGAACTCTCATTTTGCAACCGTTGTTTTTTTGATCACATCGCCAAAACCTTTTGGAACCACATGCACTGAGCTTATCAAAAACGAAGCAATGCCCGTCAATATGAAGTTTTTCATTTCCTCTTTCCGAAACCACTTCCATTTTGTAATAAATTGTACTTTTGGTTATTTTAATATGTTATTCTCGATTAATTAATTTTGGTTTTTATTTTTGTTTATTAGTTTTCACACTCTTTATATATAAAATTTTATTTACCACACTAAAAATAAAAATAGTTATTTAAATCATTATAGCTTGGTTTTTTACCTACCCTGTGGCTTTTCTTCTGGTTATTGGGCAAGGGGGTAGTTTATTTCGTTTATTTATTTACCACCCTAAAAATAGTTATAAAAACGAAATAAACTATCCCCTTGCACAAGCACAATTACCGAATGATAGGGCGTTAAAGAAAACAATTCGCAGAAAAAGAAATCAAGTTAATGTTGTACCTCCTGCACCATTAATGTTAGAAGATACTTATGGTCATTCCGGAAGTATATAGAATTTTTGAAACGTATCAAGACCCTCGTAATGGACTACGACAATCGTAATATCGTAGAATTTCTTCGTGGGGTCTCGCATAATTATGTCATGTAAATTATTGCAACATATTATGTATTTCTATATTTCCTTATATTGTGGAAATAAGTAAAAAAAATTTTTTTTAAATAATTTGAATTCGGTAGTAATTCATGGAAAACCCATAAGTTATTAATGGACTTTTGTGATTTTTTCTTAAAATAAATACAATACAGACTTATAACAGATTAACAATTTAATTTGTTTATGGCCGGCGCCTAAATGGGCGGCGCCTAATTGGGCCCGCGCCTAAATGGGCCCGCGCCTAAACGGTCTGCGCCTAATTGTATCCGCGCCTAATTGGCACGGCGCCTAATTGGGTCCGCGCCTAATTGAGTCCGCGCCTAATCGGCCGCGCCTAGTCGGTCGCGCCTAGTCGGTCGCGCCTAATCGGCCGCGCCTAATCGGCCGCGCCTAATTGTCCGGATCCCAAAATTAAACTGTAGATCTCTCCTTTTTCCTTATGTTAGGTACTAACCTAATCCTTTTCTTTAAAATTTTTGTTTTTGAAAATATTTATTTATTATTTCTTCTAAAGATCTCGCGGGCCGGATTAGAACTTTACGCGGACCGGAGTTGGCCCGCGGGCCGGAGGTTGCCCACCGTTGGTATAGAACAACAGATCTTGAACTGGGGTTTGTGGAGTTGTTCATGGGGGTTCGGGTTAAATACACGGGTCATTCCATCTCCGACAAAAAAATATGTAAAATTGACTCGACCCTGACCAAACTTAACGAAACTTGGTACACACCATCGTAGTAAGAAATAAAAAATACAAATTTAAGGATTTGTCCAAAAAGGCATTCGTTTCCTTGTTTTGGTCTTTCAAAAAGTCAAAAAGTTGGTGCGTAGACTTGTAGAAAAACGACTGTAACTTCATCCACAGTGGTCTAAATTTAAAAATAAAAAATGCTCTGTAAAGGTAAATGAACATTCTATTCAAATATTCAACCACATTTTATATTTTCAACCCTTAACTGGATTAATTTTTTAATATTAACCCTATTTCAACCCCTATTTCTAAAGGGGTCTTTTTTTGGTTAATTTTTTTATGGATTTATAATTTATGGATATATTGGGGACGGTAACCTAACTTTGGTCACCCCAAAAAAATTGAAAATTTCCTATAGCAAAGAAGAAGGTTTATAGAGTATACTTATGGTGATCATATTATTTTTATGAAAAAAAAGTACATTTCGGCGAAACACGGTAAATACCTAAAAAAAGGTCAACGGCGCACAGTGTGGTGGAGGCGGACAAATGGTGATTTTTAAAGTAATTCATTTGGTCAGTTTAATAATAGTTTCTTGCTAGGAACATCCCAAGAATTCAGGAACACAAAAAAAATCATAAAAAATGCGCTTGGAAAGTGTCGAAAAAATGGGGCAAAGTCACGCAATTAGGCGTGGACGATTAGGCACGGGCTCAATTAGGCGCGGACCCGATTAGGCGCCGTGACATTTAGGCGCGGATACAATTAGGTGCAGACCGTTTAGGCGCAAAGCCATTTAGGCGCCGGCTATTTAGACGCCGACCATAAACAAATTAAATTGTTAATCTGTTTAAGTCTGTATTTATTTTTAAAAATCACAAAAGTCCACTAATAATTAAAAACAAATAAATCTTCGCAAAAAGTTAAATCGGCTACAAAGAGGTGGATCTGCCGCAAAGAGTTGGATCTGCCCCGAAGAGGTGGATCTGCCGGTAGGTTAGTGTTAGTTTTTGATATTTCTTTAGAAAACTAATAATTAAAAACAAATAAATCTTCGCAAAATGTTAAATCGGCCGCAAAGAGGTGGAAGAGGTGAAATAAATACAGACTTATAACAGATTAACAATTTAATTTGTTTATGGCCAGCGCCTAAATGGCTTGGCGCCTAAAAGGTCTGCGCCTAATTGTATCCGTGCCTAAACGGTTCGCGCCTAATTGTATCCGCGCCTAAATGGCACGGCGTCTAATTGGGTCCGCGCCTAATTGAGTCCGCACCTAATAGGCCGCGCCTAATTGTCCTAGACCACCCACCTTTTTTATATACATATATGTATGTACCGTATACATAGGTACTTTAACTTTGCTCAAAAACGGAAATACAATGATTTTTTTCAGTTTTCAAGTTGAAATATTATTTCTGTTTCTCGTTACTAGCACACAAGTGCCAAAACAAAACAAAGAATTACATTTTTAACGGTTTGTAGACCTAATTTCGACCTAAAAACTCGTTTTTTTTAAATGTTAACTTCTCTTAAACTTTTAGTTGTGTGAGAACGCATGAGACACACCGAAAATTTTTTTGTGGTATCATTGGTATCTCTAGTACTTGCCCTCCAAATTTCAGCTGCAGATACTTGCAGATGCGAACACAAGGGCGCTTTTACTGAGACTTGTCCAATTTTTAACGAAGGTATTATTGGATTAACAAATCAATAAATTTTTTCCAAATGCCCATGTAAACAATATATAAGCAGAACGGACAATACAGAAAGATATTAAAAACAATTGAAAACTATTTTAAAATGACGAACTGTGCATTTCGAATCGTGGCTTATGCAATATTCTGTGGGAAAACACAAAAATTATTGTTTTCTTCTATTCTATTAAGGACTAGCTGGCACAGTCGGCCTACCGACCGCCTTTAGCCATCTAGACCGTGTCGGATGTGGTTGTTCGGCCTTCGGCCTCACTCCAAGGTACTAAAGTAGCCTATGTTTTTCGTAGCATTGTAAATAACTTCTACACCAAATTTGGTTAAGATTGGTCAAATAGAAACGTAAAACGCGTATTTGCATTGTCGATCGGTTGACAGTTTGACAGCATTCATTATTGTTTTTAAGTTGATTTTGAGTAGCCTGCCTTCCTTTAAGGAATCTCGATAATATGGGACGCGCATGAATGGATTATCGAGATTCCTTAAAGGAAGGCAGGCTACTCAAAATCAACTTTCCTTTTTCTTTGCGAATTTTTGCACTATTTCAATACAAAAACATGCGCAGGGACCTACATAATAACTGTGCCAAATTTGGTTCCGATCGGTCAAACGGTTAAGGAGTCTATAGGGAACATACATACATCCATTTTTATATATATTAAGGATTAAGGATATAGTAAGAAAACTTCCAGATTGTTTACCCTAAAATTGAAGGCTCAGCAACCGTTTGTTCACAAAAACCCCATTTCACCACACTGTGCGGCGTACCTAAATATACGACGATTACGATTGATGACCTTTTTTTTTTCTGGGGTTGCACTGAAGGAAACGACCATGAGGTTTGGGGTAGCGTCGGGTGGCACCCCCCCCCCCCCCCCCCGGCGGGTGTACAAAAAATAAGTACATTTGTAAGTACTTGGAGAACTTTTTAAGTACATAGGACATCGTTCTAAAAAAGAGTACTGTCCTACTAAAATAAATACATATGGTCACCATAAGTATACTGTAAAAATTTCACTTGCGAAAGTATACATAAAATTTCGAGAAAAATCAATTTGAAAGTACGTAAATTTAGCGAATTTTTCTTCGATTTTTGGGGTGTTCATTCGATAGGGAGGTTTATCCATCGTCAAAACCTACCCTTTCGGGGCGACGCTGCGCTCCGCTCCGCTCTGCACCCCTCCAGGGCGATTTTGACTCTGATTACTATGCTAAACATACGAGAAGGCGCCTCCCATAAAAAAAAACCGGGATAAATGAAACCGGGAGCTTAGAGACCCTTGAAATAGCATTAAAAAGTATAGTTGCGGTATGGGGCAGTAAACTATTACGTTTCACCCCCAAAAAATCGCGTAAAAACAAAAAATAATCGATGTTACATGTACGAGAGACGAGCTGCATCTGCAGGTGCGAAATACTCTAAGTGTTAGGGTCATTATAACTGCACGGACTGTCAACAGAATGAGCGACGAGCGGGAATCTCGTTAATTTTACATGTAAATTTGCAAACTTCAAATTCGATTTATTCAAAATTTTGATAATACATTCGCAGGTTTAAATTATATCAGTATACTATATAAACCTTCCTCTTTGCAATAGGAGATTTTCAATTTATTTGGAGTGGCCAAAGATAGGGGACCGTACCCGATATATTTAAATGGATGCTTATCAGGAACTCATTTAGGACCAAGGGGTCTGGGGGGTCCGGAATACCCCCCAGGTACACTTAATTTATTGCGAAAGAAAAACTTTCACTTTTACGTCCCCCGGTATTAATATCCCCTGCTGCCCCCTCCTCCCGGATTACAAACGAAAATTGCAAAAGATTCAACAAAAAATAATAAATTTTGATGGTTCTGAATAATGGCAAGTGTAACTGGGGGGTATTCCATACCCCCCAGACCCCCCGGTCATGTGATATCGATTTTTATCGTTGGGAACTTCTAAAGATCTTATATACAATACGCATAGTATGTCAGAATCGCCGTTTCCATGGTAACGTAACGCAATACTCCCACCCCGAATATGAAGATTATTTTTATCGGTAGGAATTTTCCTTTTTTATTTAAATATATTTGAATAATTGTCTCGATGATAATGTGATATTTTTGCCGGTTACCCAGTCAGTTAAAGGAAAATGTAGAAGAACGCGGGGGTTGGAATCAACTTTCCTAAAATCCCCTGTCTTCCCCTAGTCATTGCACCAAAATTGAAGAAGAGAAAATTTACTTCAGATCTGAAGTAAATCCTGAAACCTCGTTTTATTTTTGTTTTGTTCACCATCGATGGTGAAATTTAAATGTACGAAATCTTTATTCAGAATAAGAATTATTCAAAACTTTTACAATTGTTTTCTCTGAATTTTCTTTTTATTTCATAAATACTTAGTATGATGTAGACAAATTTTGTTAATCTGTTTTATGAAGAATTTTGTACTCTTCAATTTTGATTTGATGATAATTTTCACTAAAAATTAAAGTAAGCGAGTTATAGATGAAAAACTACGGTAGAGGATTAAAATCTCCATTTGGGGAAAAATGCTAGCAGGGAATTTTAGGCGAAGTTGCAAATAAAATCGTAGTCAAATTTGAATATATGCGCCCCCCCCCCCCCCAAACTATTATTTATTGGGTTTTGTTAAGGTTTAGCGTCCCCATTGCGATGGCGCCTGAGGCAGAGCCTCAGTCGCCTCACCCTTGCTACGGCTCTGGCTGTTTGTGTTCGCGATTTACATTAAGCAAACGCCACCATGCGGGAAAATGTTTAAATTAATAAGTGAAGTATTAAATCAAAATAAAAATACGTTCTTCAGGCTCAATACAAAATTAAGTAAACTAATTAACAAAACATATTGTTATAAATTTAACAATGCACTGAAACTTTCGCAAACTTTCACCATAAATACTTCTAAACACAGACATGTTGTTGCTGGTGGCGCCACCAACGGTAACGTAAATCGCGAATACAAACTGCCGCTAAATTGCTCTCATTTGTTGAAACGATTCGCGCGCCACCTATCTGTTTCTGAAGTTCCTAATACCTTTTTCTTGCGTGCTTGGGATGTAGATCGACCAATCGCTTGTCGTTTGGATGTCATAATTAATTGATTTGACAGCGAAAGTAATGCTTTGTGACGACTATTATAAATTCACTTGGATATAGAACGAAAATGCGTGTAATATTATTATCTAATGTTGACCGGAAATTGGAATTTTCATAATAAACACCACTTGTTATGTCACCCACGAACTGAAATGAACCCACGAAAAGGGAGAATGGGGGGGGGTTTAATTTTGTTAGTTTTGTCAAAAAACTAAAACTAGCTTCAAAATTTTTGAAAAATTTTTTGACGTTTTTTGCCGACCCACGAAAAGGGGGTCGTTTTAATTTTTTTTAAATTTAATTTAAATTTTCCCTAAAAACCGGTTGGAGGCGGCGGGGGCGGCGTGTGATCGGGGGTGGTTGCCACCTCCGCCCCCTATCCATAGCCACCATTCCCAGGGTCCTAGCCCTCTCGGTTCCGGAGTTATGGTGTTTGAAGGGAAGTTCGAAATTTGAAAGCGATGGTCGAAATTTGTGTGACGAATTTGCGTTAACAATTTTGTGTGACGAACGATTTTTTTCAGTTAACTGCCCGTGCGATAAGAAGCATAGCTTCAAAAAATTCCGTACAAAAGAGGGTTTCAGGATTTACTTTAGATCTCAAGTAAATCCTGAAACCTTGTTTTGTTTTGTTCACCATCGATGAAGTTTACTAAATGTACGGAATTTTTATTCAGAATAAGAATTATTCAAAACCTCTTTCAATTGTTTTCTCTGAATTTATAGTTTTATAATAGTAAAAGTTTATAGAGGGTTTTATAGAGAATTTTGTACTCTTCAATTTTGATTTGATGATAATTTTCACTAAAAATGAAAGTAAGCGAGTTATTCGCAATTTACATTAAGCAAACGCCACCATGCGGGAAAATTTCAAATTAGTAAATGACGTATTAAATGAAAATAAAAATTCGTTCTTCAGGCTCAAAACATAACAAAATCAACTAATTAACCAAACATATTACAATAAATTTAACACCATACTGAAATGTTTGGAAATTTTCACCAGACTATAACTTTGAATTTCGAAATATACGTCTAAACACAGCCATGTTGTTGTTGCTGGTGGCGCCACCAACGGTAATGTAAATCGCCAATAGATGAAAAACTACGGTAGAGGATTAAAATCTCCATTTGGGGAAAAATGCTAGCAGGGAATTTTAGGCGATGTTGCAAATAAAATCGTGGTCAAATTTGAATATACGTGCACCCTCCAAAAGATTCTTATCTTTTTGAAAATTTTTGGGGTTTGTCAAGGTTTAGCGCCCCCATTGCGATGGCGCCTTAGGCAAAGCCTCAGTCGCCTCACCCTTGCTACGGCTCTGACTGTGACTTTCGAGCGTGATTGGATAAAATTTCTACACCTTTACATTGCCGAAATGTTATTTGCAATTGATGACTCAAGAATATTTTTTTATAAAAGTTTTTGGCAAATTTAAAAAATTATTTTTTAAATTTGTTTTTTGCCGCTCATACACTTAAATTATTTGACGTTTTCCTGTGTAAATCTGACTTCCCGTTCAAGGCGACCTCTACTGCAATCCAAAACCAGATGGACTATAGGTTGATGTCCTTTTTTTCCACCCCCCAGACGGGTGAGGTGTCGGCCCCACCTCGGCTTTTTTTTGTTTTAGAGGTTACACCTAAGGAAAAATGATAATTCGGGGTCGGGTGGCACCGGGGCGGTCCGCCCCCCCTTAGCTACGCCACTGAAATATGGTCTAATCTGGAATAAATTTTATTCTCTTTATTAGCCCCTATAAAAGGACATACTAATTTTGCACCCTCTAGCGACCCCGGATTTAGCCGCCACAGAGGAAAAACCACGCAAAGAATGACATTTGTACGAATATTCGTAAATATCTCGGTTTGAGTACACTTTAGAGCAAAATGTGAAGTTATTGAAAGTAAAGTACGCTAAATTGTCTAGAGAAAAGATTTTCTACTTTTTTTGTAGTTAATCGAATAGTTACGGAGTTATAGCCATCAGAACGCAGGGTGTAAATTTGCCATTGTTCCGTGTTTCTCAAAATATTTTTAAGTGCCTAATTACGGCATTATGGTCCAAATTCAAATCTGCACTTTATGACCCAACACTGTATGGGGGTTATGATTGAGGTTCAACGCTCAACGAGAGACTACCGCAATGAAGTCCTTTATTTTCTTTTGCTATTCTATAATAAACACTTTGAATTGTTAACCTGAAAATGAAGTTAAGTTAAGGTAGAAAAAACATTGTACTAAACACAACCCATTTTTTTAATAGGCAAAATGCTGAGTTACAAGAAGTAAACAACGATTTGCAAAGTCAACTGGATGCGTGGATTTCAAAACAAGTAGACAGCTTAGAACTATCGCAAGTGACCGAAGAGTATACACAAAGGCTGTCTGTACTTGAAAAAAAATTCCAGCAAGCCATACGTGACAAAGACATCTTAAAAAAGCAATTGGATCAAAGTAAATCGGAAGCTTCTGGCCGAGTTAGTAAAGGAGAGTTAGAATCCGTCATAATTGAAAAAGACGGTGTAATTAAAGAGTTGAGAGAAGAAGGAGAAAAATTATCTAAGCTGCAATTGCAGCACTCAAATATAATAAAAAAATTGCGATCCAAAGAAAAGGAACAGGAAACGACCATAAAGCACTTAAAGTAAATTGTTTTTAATCTTACCTTCTCTGTAATTTTAAAATCCGAATTTATAGGGAGAATATCGAAGATTTAACATCCGAATCGGAACGTTTAAAGCGCTCGTTGTTAGCTAAAGAAGAAGTGGAACGTACGCAGATCGAAGCTGTTCATCAATTAACGTCAAAAAATAAGAAATTCGAATACGAGATTACGCAATTAAAAAGCCAATTAGATGATGTACAACAGAAATATGAAACTGTAAAAAAATCGTTAGATGCTGCAAAAAAGGAATTGGTTGACAAAAATAAAGCAAATTCAGAACTGCACGCCAGAGAACAAAAGTTGCAAAGTTTAGAAAACGAAAAGCGAATGACCGAATCGCAAAATGAAGAAGTTTGTGCAATACATTTTTTTGTAACCAAAATATATAATTGTTGAAATTTTAGATTATACATCATTTGGAAGATTTGCGATACAAATTACAACAAAGCGATGAAGATTATCTCAAGAAAGAGCAAATGTTGAGAAGTGAAAATAGCGAATTAGTTAAGAGATTGGAAGAGGCTGATCGACGAAATGAAGAGCTGGCTCAAAGTGTTATGGAAATTAGTAGACCACTTGTGCGACAACTTGAGACGTTGCAAGCTACCCATAACATGAAACTTGCTTCGTTTGACAAAGTAGAACAACAAATGCAAATAAAAATTAGTAAGCATTTTGATATTTTTTTATACTAGCTGACTCTGTTTTCTTTGTAGATGAATTGCAGGGTAAACTACAAGTGATAGGTGATAACGAACGAATTGCGCGAGACGAATGTCTCGACTTAAAATCGAGAGTGTCTCGTTTAGAAACACAACTAAATTCAAGTACGCATGAAAACCAAATGATGAAAATGGAAGTTGAACAGCAAAAGACTGAGAAGCTGATGGCGGAACAAGATATTAGGAGGTAAATGACGCTTAAAATAATATAAAGTGAGAATGTAATATTGAGTTTTATTTTTAGACAGTTAACCGAATTTGAAAAACAGTTAAAAGAAGAACAGGATAAGAGTATGAAATTTAAAAGTGAAATAGATTCTTTAGAACAGCAGTTATCGATGGAAAAGGTTACAAATGAAACGGAAAGGAGAAGAAATGCATCTTTGCAGGTAATACAGTTTTTATTTTGAAACTTTTTTACTATTAAGGGGGTTACCTACTGTGAACAGTTGTTTTCAAGTTGATTTTTAGGAATTAAATTTGAGAAAACTGTTACAGCTATTGAGCTAAAATTTAGGATACTTATTTATTCACATTTAAACTAACACCTAAAATTTTTCTAAAGCTTTTTATTGAAAATTGTACAAGGTACAGATCGACGCGTAATCGTATTACTTCTATTCACTAATATTATTTTGTATCTAACATGTGTTCTCGGAACACTTTTTAATTTTAAAATTGTTTACTTGTTGTCAAAATCTGAGCAAAATAAATTATAATAGGGGTAGTTTCTTTGAACTACCCCTTATAAAATAACTTATAAAATTAAAATTATGACTGTGGGATATAATTGAATATAACATTTGGAAACAGAAAATTCTGTTGTTCGAAAAAGAATATTAAAATTTGATAACGTAACAAATTAACGATGACATCGAATAACCAAAATTGTGTTACGATGATTGACACCTAGAACAAGAATGTATAAAATAAATAGTAGGCGTCGAAGGAAGGTACTGGATGTTATTATTGGAAAGGTAAGAAAATTATTAGTAATTTGGGATAATATTATGATAAATTTTATTTTCCGATTGAAGAATGCGTAAAATCCCGGAATATACAAAAAATTTAAAAATCGGTACAGAACAGCATCGAAAAAATTTCGACATCAATATTCCATTTTTTTCATATTGCTTATCAATTATTACATAAATAAATTATTATTAGTAATAACTTTACAACACATATTATTATCTAATATTTAGAAGTATCTAATTACCGGCGGCTTCTGCAGCTTCACTTGTAAAAATTTACAACTCTCGCGTCACAAGCCGGCCTGGTATAGAAATGCATCTTTCATCAGGGTCCACGTGGACCTGCTAAGAGAATTTTCGTAATACAAATATTATCCAATAATAAGTCCTCATTCTAAATATTAACCAATTACAACTACACTACTCCATGTCGAGCATTTTATATTATCCAATAATAAGTCCTTATTCTAAATATTAACCAATTACGTACAGTACTCCACGTGGACCACTTTACAAGCCGGGCTGGTGAAATTCGATACTTTATATTAGCTGCTTCTACCAGCCCAAGTGAGTTTGGTTACGTATAAGCCAATGCATTACAAATTTTGGGCTTCTACAAGCTCGGCTGGTAGAAGCCGTAATGAAATGCGGGCTTAAGACGCTCGGTGATTAGACAGTATGATGCGCTCGCCGTCTCTCTTATATGCGTAAATTTTGGCCTTCTCACCGATTTTTACATAATATATGTACGAATACCTCGGTTTTTATCCCGTCTTTATTTACAAAAAGACGTGTATTTTTTAGAAGCTCAAAAGTCACTGAAATTTTCCTATCAAAACTTTTTTTTTTATTAAAGAACGAACATATTTTTGTAACTCATATTATTTTGTCAGGTTTTACTGAAAGTAGTTTATTTTGAAAACTTTCAAAATAAAAATTAGCTTAATAAATTAGTCAAAATAGATTAAAAAAACAAACAATTTTAGGGATTTTGTACCTAACATTATTTGTTTATGTAAGAAATGTGTCAGTTGAAAACCTTGTATAGTAAAGGCCGTGTGACACTTGTGTAAATTTGCGTGTAAATTTACGTGTAGATTTACGTGTAGATTTCTACACCGTGTAAAACACGTAAATTTGCGTGTAGATTTTGTTGCAAATCTGCTAGCAAATAGTGTGTTTGCCACTTGTGTAAAAATTTACACGTAAATTTACAATTTGCACACGCGCATTCTGGTCAATTGAAAATTTGAACGGTAAGTTGCTATAAGAAGTTTGTATGTCTGGTCGCCTTGTGTTGTTTACCTAATACTAAAAGAAACGTGATAATGGATTCAAATTGGCAATTAACCCATTAATACCCAAGGGTCGAAAATAAAACTAATTTTATGTTTTTACTGCATTTTATTACTTATCATGTACTCAATAAGAAATTTATAAAGTAAAAAAAATTATACATTTGTAGTATTTTTACAAAATAATGTTGCATAAAAATATTTATTATTGGCAGAGCACGGATTTGTCAACCCGAATTTCAAAATTACCTAGAGATTCTGAAAGCTGACGGTTTATATAATACAATAAAAAAAAATTTGCCGTAAATTCGGAAGTTTTTGAATAAATCGACGTTGAAGTTTGAAAAATTATGTAAGTGACGCGCAGGAATCTCATGTACCTAACCTGTATGAAATTTCATAAATTCATAATCATAAATATGCAAAAATTAAATTTTGTGATTACCTATATCGACATATTTCATAAAAAACATAATTAATGTTCTGTTGAGAATAAATTTTAGCAGCTGTAAAGTAATTTTGTTCAATAACATAATAAAAAATTAATTATTTTAAAAATGTTGCGTATACGCAACGTTGGGGATTACTGGGTTAATGCCAATTCAAACTTTTACCAACTGACAAAAACACAACACAAGAAAAAATAGACCACACCTTCGAATATTCTTCTGCGCAATTTTACACGCACAACTTGCGAAAAAATATAGAAATATTTCTATAAAATATTTACACGTAAATCTACACGCAAATTTACGTGTTTTACACGGTGTAGAAATCTACACGCAAATTTACACAAGTGTCACACGGCCTTAACTGTACCCATAAAAAACATAGCAGTAAATTAGTTAACAACCCCAGATGTTCCTGGGGGGTTTCAATTTGTAAGAAAAAACTTTTAAGCTCCTTTTTCACAATCAATTCGATTTTAAGGGTGGATTAAAACGTCGAATTTTAATAATTTTCTTTTTTAACAATTTTTTAAATATATTTTGTTTTTTTGGACTCCCTAAAGACAATTACAAACAGCTACAACTTATATTTGTTAAATTTATTTTTGTATAAAGTACAAAATGTATTACTTATTTCAATGGGAGGGCACAAAATATACATAAAAAGAAAAAATATAAATAAATTTACTGATTTAGTAATTCCAAAGAAGCTTAATCGATAACCTTTAGAATAAACGCTAACTTTAACAAAATGCAGTATTCCAAATGCTGACCATAGATGATCAAAAACTCAGCCAACTTCTTGCGTTACTTTGAAAATATTGTTACTTTTCATTTTCGTGACCTGATCGTGATCATCATAGAATGGGGGTATTCCATACCCACCGGTCAATGCATACGCCAGTTTTTTAGAACTTTAAATACTACTACACCTTTTCCAGAACGTAGTATGATGACGTAGTAGTAGTATGATTTTAAGTGGTGATAGAAAATACTTTTTATATTTAAAAAATATTTAACTAAAGCTATGCTCCAATGAAGTTTGGAATTATATTTCTTGAGTGGTTACCCCTCGCTTATAAATTCTGCCTTTGTTTTTTAACCAAAAATTTAATTTTTTTCGTAACACAGGAACAATTTCAAGAAAGAGGCGAATCTTTAATAACTCCAGGCAGAGCATCTAGTCCGACAACTGGCAACACTTCTCCAACAGTAAGCTTAGGAAGACTTTCAATTTCCGAATCATTAGCGAGTTCTGTGTGGATTCCAGTAATAATTTTGCTTATTGAACTAATTTAACACACTTACAACTTCATTTATAGGACGACCAATTGGACATAGGCATGGTTGCACCGCGTTACACCAACATGTTGGAATTACAAATGCTGCAATCAAATTTGAAACAACGCGAAGGCGAAGTTCAACAACTTCAGTGGGAATTAAATAGAAGAGAACAAGAAAAGAATTTATTGAGTGCAGACATATCGAAACTTTTAACTAGGGTGGAAGATTTGGAAGTTAAAGGTAATCAGTGCGATAATTTACAAGTGCAATTTGCCGAGGTGCAACAAAAGTATGAAACTTTGTGTCAGTTGTATGGGGAAAAGGTGGAAGAAGCCGAAGAATTAAAGTTGGATTTGCTTGATGTAAAGGAATTATATAAATCACAGTTAGACGAATTAATGAACTTACAAAAGAAATAAAGTGAAACTTTTATGAAATTTAAATGAAATATAGAAAGTGATGGTTTTTCGGGATCGACTCTCGCAGTGATGTATTTATTTTGAATTTCTTATTGTTGGTTCTAAGGTAACAGGTAATTAAGAACAGTGATCTGTACAAAAAAGTAAAAGGGTGCCAAATTTCTATACTTACAAGTTTTGGCCAATTTTAATAAATTTTTATTAAATCATTCCTAATAATTTATACATATAAAGCTAGCTGTTTATAAGTGACGCGCATGAATGGTTTTACGAGTTAATTAGTGATCAATTTATTCATCATGGAGCGAGATTGGCCACCTAAGATGAATTTGTTAGTTGTCAAGAAGGCACGTAACATTTCGTAGAAATTTGGCACCACACATACCGCCGATTAAGTTTGTTTAGAAGAAACTACTTTGAAGATTTTTAAGCTCCTCCTGAAAATATTTGAGGAATGGTGGACCAACTATTAATTTTTATCAATTTATTATATTAGTCACTCTTTTTGTTGCTTTAGAAAGTAAAAATGCATAATTATTCATTTAAAACAAAAATTAAGATCAAAAAACAAAAATGCGAGTCTTCTGCAATTATTATTAATTTTTTGCATCAACCTAAAATAATTTTACTCTATTTTTAAAATATTTATGCTGTGATATAGTCTTAAATGCAGACAAATTGTAGATATTTGCTTGATGCTGTTGAAATTTTTAACTTTTTTTATTCAAATACACCAAAATAAATATGTAATATTTTCGCATGTGTAGGAATCATCTAGTCTTCAAGTACATTTTTAGTCATGCATTGTTTAGGGAAAATCTAGAAATAGCTCTCAAATTTTCCTTCCACAATTCAATTTTAGTTGAAATATTTATTCAAAAATTAACTTGACTTTTTTTTGCAGTCTCAACACTTATTTTCTAAATTAGTGACGGTTAAAATTTACCTTCTCACCTTCAATATTATAATTTAAATGGTACCCCGACAAAATAGCCTGTACACAAATAAGCCCCCACAAAAAGCCTGATACAAAATTTTAACCAATCAGAATCAAGAATTTTGTTGTTATCGCTAACCTTTGTTAGGAGACGGCACTTGGAGAATATATTATTATGTTAGCATTAATAAACGCCCCCCCCCCCCCAACTACGTACCAGAATTATACCTGCGTGTATTTCAAAAGCTACTCGAGTTAAAACCCACTCTAAATCCATTAAGTTGCTTATCGGATTTTGAGAAAGCAATTCAAAATTATGTTTCCCACGTTTTTAATGGCGTGAAGTTTTAGGGTGTTTATTTCATTCACTTAGGCCAGTGTTTATGTAGGAAGATTCAAGAACTTCATCTCATTGAAGATTGTCGTAATAACGTAAATATACGACAACACATTAAAATAATGTTGGCTTTGAGTTTTGTCCTAAAGAGAAGACGTTATTACAGCTTATGAAGAACTAATTGCTGTATGTCCTCAAGAAATTGAATTAGTTGTCGACTACTGGGAGGATTCATACATTGGACGACAGGGTTGTTAACGACCATCCATGCATTAATAATTCCGTTGAAGGATGGCACCATGCATTAAATTGTTCCGTCGGTTTACAAACTCATCGACCAATTTCGCAAAAAACCAAAGTTGAAATTCAATTGGAACGTGTGGTAGCTGGTTTCCAGCAAATAGAGGCATCGTAAACGAAGTACATACAACTCAATAATCGTCGCTTAAGTGGTGTTAGTGGAATATTACAACAAATCACGTATTTTCTTCATGGAATTGCTCACAATCTGACATTGTAAACCATTATTTATTACCTGCTTATTGTTTTAATTTTATTTTAAAAATAATTAAATTTAATTTTAAATTTGGCGATATTTTGTGCTGAGCTATTTTTCCGGGGGGCTATTTTAATAATCCGTACCAAGTCGGCCATTCATTGTAAAAATTCTTATTAAGCAATCATAACAAATAAGAGATCGCTTAATCTCTAGTTTTAACAATCTCGAACAATTTTGGTATTTAGATCCCAGTTTGCCAGACCAGCCTGTGGAATTGTGTGTGGTTATTTGTAGCAACATTTTAAATTATTGTCAAATGACGTATATAAGGGGTTACCCAAATTTACAGCAATAGATTTACATAATAACGTCTAGTTATTGATAACTATATTTTTCTGTGATAAAGGGTTAACAAAAACGCTCGATTTTGAAGCGTTAGATAACGTAACCAGGCGGCCATATTTTAAATTTCAAACGTAATGTATTGCTCAAACTTGTTCTAGTCTCAGAGAAGTCCCTTGATTTTTACCATACATAATATTTCCCAAAATTATATCCTTTAGTGCTGTGAAAAGTCAAAATAGTTAAGAACTTGATTGTAGAAGAGAAAACTTAAAGATTAGCCTACTTCGATTATAAATTGTAATATCAATCTCTGAAATGGCAATCTAGTGGAAAAATGAAGAATTGTTCATATTTTTAAGGCATTAAAAAATTCTGAAACGTTTAAAATTGTTTTATCTTGTTGAAGTCAGAAATTTAAATTGTTTTAACTTTTATTAACAGAACTTCTCAGATCTTTGGAAGACAGGAACAATTAAGGACATATTTAGGATATTAAAGAGTTTTCATGATTTTCTCTAATAAGCAATGCATAATTGGCTGGTGCAAAAAATGTTGTACTTAATTTCTTGCATATTGTAATATTACAGTTTCATGATGGTGTATTGCGATGTAGATACAATTTTTTGCATTAAATTTTATAAATTAACGTATTTCCATATTATATTTAAATGTTAATAAATGGGTTGAAACGTTTTTAAGTAGTATTTTTATACTTACACATTAGTGCACCTAGCACTTAATTATTTATGTGGTTTCTTTTCAGAATATTACAAAAATTTAAATAATCTTGTTTATTTCTCTTTTAATTTTTTGAATATTGGATTTCATTCCACATAAAAAATTAAAAACCCATTCAAATGGAAAATCGTCAATTTCAGCGAAAATTTTTTGATTCGAATAAGCGAGAAGAGGTGAGGTGATTTATTGATAACGCCATGTTGAAGCAAAATGATTATTATTATTAATTAATTCTACAACTACAAGAGGAATAGAAAAAACAATTACAGAGTGTGAAGAGTCCACAAATGAAAAAAATTCCAACATATTTGTGCACCAAGTAAAGTCGAAAATTTTGATTATTTCGTGTTTTTTTTTTAACAAGTTGTAGTAATAACCATGTTGATTTGCGGTACCTATTTTATTTACTTTATACAATGGAAACTAAATTCTGTTTTTTCTACCCTGAGCACAAATTAAAAAATGTGACTAGTGTAATTAAAACAATAATATTTGAATTAAAAATAAAAGTAAGAAATAATTCTAATCTACAAATTTGTTAGTAAGTAAATTACACATCTAGAATTTTGATTGGATTAAAAATAAAACAAATAATAGGAAAAAAATTAATCAGAGAACATGATTGAATTAATTACGCCATTAACAGTAATCCAAACACACAATAAAATTATTTAGTTTCAAGTTGCAATTTTACCATTAATTTTTTTGTTTAAATACGACCATATCTAACGCTGCGCTTGATTTAATTATCAAAGCAAAACAATAATTCATAGACAGCTAAAATGTAGGCGTATCCATTAAGTTACTAATTAAGACCATCGACAATAATACAGTTTTGGTCTCAATTTGGTTAAGATAATTTTTTTTTCAATATTTAACTGCAAAAAATGCAGAATCATGTCACATCTGACAAAATAGTCGACAATTAAAATACAGCAGCTTACTTCAACATGTACATCGTGATGTATGTAGTTGGATAGTTTTACTGATTTTGCAAAAAACATAGTTCGACCCAGTCACTTCATTTATTTATAAATGCTTGAATCTTTACACTTAACCTCTTTAATAAAAATTAAAAATTACAGGCTCAAAATAATATTGTTTTGCAAGAGCAATAAAACTAAGCGACTGGGGCTCCGTAGCCTTTTATTAAAGTTAGAGATGGCACCGATGCTGCTTACAGACGTTCGTCCTAGCGTGCAGTAGGTTCTCTACTGTTATTGAAGGTATATCCAGGCAGGGTGACTGCCTCGCATCATTTCTCAAACCCATGGTGTCCAACCCTCGTACATAAGGGCCAGATTATCCAGACTGCTTGCTTCACGGATGATATAGTCAACCTAAAACATGTCAATTCATTAATACAACAAATATATTCTACAAATTGTAATGTAACAAATTTGTTGCTTTTTTATTTATTAAAATAGGTAAAATGGAAGCAAGAACATTTTTGCAAATTTAAATATTCAAAATATCAGTTTCAGATGCAGCATTTCCTCGTTGAATGCACAAACTGATTCTCTGAATCAGAAAACTCTTTGCTCGGCTATTCTTTTAATTGTGCAAAACAACTTGAAAAGTAAAAAAAAAGCCACAGCTTTCGACAATTTAAAGAAGTGACACTTTTATAAAGTAAAAGTACCTTGGATGTACAATGGAAGCCCTAATTCCAATCAGTCGTATAAGACTTCATTAAAAAAGTCTCTGTGCGCGTTGAACCTCACTATTAACTCCATACAGGATTGCGCCAAAGCAAACTTATCCGTTTTTGTAGATTAAAACAATTAAAAAAATTTAACATGTATGTCGTTGGAATTTTCTAATTGTAACTTTTTTAAATTATTTTAATCCACGTTTTTGAGATTGGGCACGCTTTTGGTTTAGTGATAAAAAATGTAAAATTTATGCAAATAGCCAAAACTATAATAAAGATAATATATTTTTTTAGAATTTCAAATTACCCCTTTTTGGGGAGGGGCACTCAAAGTCAAAATTTGATCAGAGCCCCCATTTTGTGACCTTAATTATTTACACAAAAACTCACTGAATAGACCTGAAAAGGAAAACTCAATATCTTCATTTAAAACAAAAATACTTTGGAGGGCTGTAGAATATAAACGGGCCACTTTAGGGCCAAACAAAAAAAGTACTGGTGCATTTATTTGGCATAACTTTGAGCAAAATAGAAGAGACATGAAAGTACGTTGATTGATTTGATATGGAATGACCCTCTTTTTTACATACCGATAGGATACTCGTGATTTTAAAATCATTGTAAAACAAAATAAACGTAAATTCAGAATTGCTTCCCAAAAGCTACATTTTGGATTTACTTATAATTTTAAAATTAAGTTTATAATGTAGTAGCTAAAATTACTCCATATTCTTATTTGTGTATAAAATAATTTGTGTAGTAGAAAGCACAAAGTACGTAAATTTATGTTTAAATGGATTTTTAGTAAATAGCTCAATATTGAGTATGTGCTTAGTGCATTCAGCTTATGAATCCACAATCTGTTGTAATCGAGTAATATAAAAATGATCTTGGCTTCATTTTAATAAATAATCCAACAAAAATTATATAAACAAATAATTTGCTTACCTGTTCTTGAGTTGTTATCTTTTTAGCCGGATCAGGATCTCTACCTTCTAATTTTAATCTAACTCTTCTCCACACTCCCATCGCGTAAGCGTTACGTTGTTGTACTTTAGTTGTGCCATCTTGTTTAAGGGACGAAGCTGCCGTAGCGATAGACGAAACCTCCTGTTGTTTTAAAAGTGGCGGTCTAAACTCTTGACTCTTTTCACTTTTTGTGTTCAAATTTACCAAAGATTTGTACACACATTTCGTATTTTCGTTTAAATAAGCCAAATTATTTATTATCTCTTGTACTTCCTCTTGAAGAATTTCCTTCTTGAAACAATTTAGTATGGGCATAAAATTTTCCGTATATTGTCGATAAATTATCATGAAATCTTGCACGACGGGTGAACAGTCTTCTATTTTGATCATCGACTTAATTAAAGTTTTAACTTCCGACATCAATTTATTGTGTTTGTGAATTTGATTTCTAAACTTTTCCACCCACATGATGATCGAATCGTTAAGAATAAACAAATTTTCCTTTTGCTCGCCTAAATCCTTTTGAGTGGTAGAAATGACTTGCGATAACTTTTCAGAGATCATCGTAACCCATTTAGGATTGCTAGCTAAATCTTGTGTGTACAGTCTCATAATATTTTCTTCAACGGGTGTCACTTCTTCCAATGGTCTCGAATTGAAATTAAAGATTCCTTGCCATTTGTGCAAAACATTTAAAAATCTTTTATCCATGCTGTCAGATTCAACAGATTGTGTTCGTAAAAGTTCGTGTTGTAAAATACTGTTGCATGTATTGAAAACAAGCTTTGCTATATGCTGTTCCACTTTTAATCTGGTTTCTTGTACACCAACTGCAGAATCGAAAGCCAACATAACCTGATTTACATCGGGGTTAGCACCCACAGCCCAATTTAATCGCGAATTGACGTCGACCACTAAAGCTTTGTGCTGTTCACGCACTTCTGTCATTTTATTTATCAAAGTGTTGAGGTTGTTACATTCTGCTTGCAAATTAAGCATGAAGCCGCTTCTACTAAACGACTCGTTGATTCCCATAACGCTAGCAGAATACAAAATATTTTCGTGTAACCAACTGTAAGCGGTCATTTGATTTTGTAATCTCATTAGAGATGATTCGATTAAAACTAAACGTTGTTCTTGCTGCTTCCTATTTTGAATTATAGACCAAGAGGATTTCAGATTTGCTTGAAAGGTTGAAGCCTGAGCCAAATCATTTTGCGTAAACATGCTTTGCTTCACAAATATAGTTCCACCTTTCTTGGTCAGATCATCGAGAGATACTTTGTGTTCGGCACCAATATCTTTCTGTTCTATTTCGCTGGTTACGTTTAATCCTAAACTTTGCAATAACGTGCATATCGTATATGCAACAACTTCACTCGATATTCCCAAAAATTGCCTAGTAATAAAATCTGTGATGAAAGTCTTCACCGGCTTATCGAGTTGTTTGTCGTTAAACATCTTGACCACCGTTGGATTCTTAAACGAATTGGTCATTTCAAAACTAATGGTGAAGAAGTCGATCATCGTTTGTATACGTTTTATCAAAAATATGTCGTTTAGAATTTCTTTTATCTGAACGTTAAATATTGGAGCCGACAAATTTCGTGCTTGTTTCACTTGATCAACTTTACGCCAACACAGTGGAATTTCCATTTCCACTAGAGAATTTATTAATTTTTGGAATTCCACGTTCAACTTGTCAAACAAACCATTAAAACCCATCAGTAACATTTTGCCTTGACTTAAATTTTCAGATTGATTGTGAATCATTAATTGATATCTCACTTTTAACTCGTTCAGTAATTCGTTGACGTATAAATGGGAAGCCTGCAAAAACAAATTTTTTAAAATTTTATGCTTTTATATTAGGTCAGTCATATTAGACCTCATATTAGAATCATATTTCCTTAAGTTACAAACACCATGAGTTGTTTTGGTTTAAGTTTTTATAAGTGGGATTCAATTTGCTTCAAAAATTTCCGTCGACAAAAAAATGAAATAATCAAAGTTATTTAATCAGAAGAGAAAAAAGGCACTTGACAGGAAATTATGGGGACAAATAGTGGAAGAGGCAAAGAAGCACAATAAGTTATAAAAGTTAATATGAGAAGAGAGAAAAAATAAATATGAGGGATTAGAGAACCGAGGAAGAAGAATAACTTTTTGACCTGTGTTGATTTTTCCAACAAAATGAATTCTACTTAGAAAAACTCAAACCAAAGCAATCCATGGTGTTTTTCAACCTGGAAAGATTAATATGGAGGTTTTATGTCCAAAATGACTGGCTTATTTAAACAGAAAACAAATATTATACATTTATGACAGGATTTCAGTTTAAACCTAATTTCATTAATAAAATTGTTAAGATAATGTAGTTTTGGTTTTTGAAAGGAAAAGCATTAGAAATATTGATTATAATAGATATACGGTGCGATTCTGATTTGCACATGGGTATAATTATAATCATATTGTTATGACTATATTGCTATCCTAAGTTATAACCATCTCCGTAACAATGTTACCGAATATTGCTATTCTGTTTAAACACGCATAATCATGACTGTTATAATTTAAGCATAACCAAACCTTGTTATAAATTGTTCAAATAAATCAGTTGTGATTTAAAAACTTTAATTTTGTTTAGTAATTTTGTAATATATAGGTATATCAAAATAAATTTTTATTCAAAATTGTTTGAAGTTAAATTAGGTAATTAATTTACAGTTTATACACTTTTGTTTGTGTTTTTTATTTTTAATTTAACTAATTTTTTGTGTACAAAAAGAATTTACATACAATATTGTTACATTTTTTTTTAATATGGTCATGAAGGAACAAATTCACCTCCATCAATCGCCCATTAAATCTGTTTATCAAATTGAAGAATCTGGAATATTTCTATTATCCTTTAAACTTTTTATGACGCAATGAGCATTTAAATTTTTGTTTCATAATATTATTAAATTATTATAACGAATTGCGGGTTACAATTTTTTATTTGTTTTGACTTTTTTAAATGTTTAAAATTGAAATTATTTTTTTATAAAATTTTTTTAAAGAGAAATCTGAAATTTTTAAATACATTGAAATACAGTTCAATATATACAACATTTACTAACTATAAATAATTCAAATATTTATATACAGTCGACTCTCGATAATTTGAACACTCGTTAATTTGAATCTCTCGATAATTTGGTAATAATTAATGGTAATTTAAAATTTTTCTCTGGTCCTTCTCTGGTCTGATAGTCAGAGTCTGCTGAAATAGATCTATTTCTAGGTACTTGTTTAAAAATAAACACATCTGACAGAGACAGGCACATTACTGCCAAAAGCTGATAGTAAATTAAGTTTATAAAATTAATACAAGTTCAATATGAATAATTTAAAAATCGACTTGAAAATTAAGTAAGTTTGGCTGCCAGTCTTCATTATATTTTTTAAATAATTAATTAAAAGAAAACACTTACATCAATTTCCATTTCCATAACCACACAAGTTAGTTGCTTCTCAAGTTGACTAATGAGTTCTGGTAAAGAAATTCCAACACTACGAACCAAATTATTAAGTTCACCTATCATTTGAACAACAGTGGGCTCTTCGTAAAAGACTTTTTTCATACTTTCGGGTAAAATTATTGTATGAAAGCTGCTGTAAAGTTCTTGCAAACTCTTATAAACATTGTTAACCGCTTGGGTGGCATTGATACATTTGACAAACATCGAATCTTCTATGTGTGATGTTTGATGTAAAAGTAAGTAACTTAAATATTCTAAAGTATTGCTACTGTAGCAAGTTAAATGGTCCAAGAACCATTCGCCTACTTTTGGTACAGGAACCTTCAATGTGTAACTTCCATTTCTCGATATGTTAACTTCAGCGGCAAGTTGTTCCTTGTTTTGTTTACAAAGTTCATTTAAAATAATAAATTTGAGAGCTTTGAACCCACTCTTTTCGCATCTTAAGAACGAAGTCATTGCAAGTTTTGCGTTATTGTAAACTGTATCTACATGATCGTTAGCTTCTTTGGATAGATTCATTTCGTCAATTACTTGCGATGCCAAGACCGAGGTTTCATTCAAAAGTAAATTCAAATGGTAAGCAAACTCTATGGCAGTAGCCTGTGGAGGGTTGTTGACTTTTAACGAATCACTGAAATTACACAACTGGGAATAGATGGTCTCCCATGTAGAATTATTTCCATTTTCTAATAACAACTTGCTCCAGCTAGTGAAATGAATTGTACGATGGTTCTCTCGATAAATGGGTGGGAATTGTATATAAATGTTGCTGTAATCTTGTAATAAGTGCAAACATTTGGTTGTGACGATTGCTTGTTGTTTTCTGTAATGCTCCACATCGTTTTCTGACTGTTGGCACAAAGCTATTAAAGTTGATTTTGCCTTTTGCAAAAATTCGTCAACTAAATCAAACACGTGACTATTTTCTTGGTCGATGCTAGTTTTAAGGTCCATAATCCATTGCGAATATTGATGAGTATCAAGAACTTTTAGCGCTTCCGTATACGCTTTCGTGTGTACATCTACATCGGTAACAAAGAGTTCCAAGTCTTTTATTGCGACGTTAACCATATCTCGTTTCTTACTGTATGCATCAAACCGCATAGGTAAGGAATGAAGTAAATGTTTCTCATTGGCTTCTGCTTCTTTAATAATCGTCATTTGTCGGTGTAGATCTTGCAATACATCTTCAGTTTCCGACACTTTTTCGTACTTATTTAACCAATTACGCAGTTTATCTAATCCGTTAGGTATTTCTCCTAATATGTCGTCCCTAAAAATTAAAACATTATAAAAATAATGCAAATGGATAATTAAAAATTCAAATTAACCTGTTTGAAATTAAATCAACTTTCATTTCTGTGCATCTAACGTTGTACATAGAAAGGGTGACTTCTTTTTCTAAATCTTTTCGGCTTTGACGCGTCAGAGAAGTACCTGCAACTCCTCTAAATGCCGTTCCAGCTAAACCTTCACCTCCCACAGTCCAATCAACCAAGGGGTCGTAAACAAACGCTTCCAATAAAGTTAAAAGCGTTTCCCTACCTCTTCTCATCGTTTTTAATACATTTTCACATGCAAGTCTAAATATACCCTGTAACAAAATGTCAAGTTAGTAGTTGTATTAGTGATTAACAGGTATTAAATGACAAATTTACTCTAAACATAATGTATAGGCTAATAATAGTAAAATAAAACCATATTTTCATTAATTTTTGAGTAATCATTGTAAAAATAAGATTCGAGGATTAAAATCTTTAATCTCATTTTCTGCACAAAATCTCAAGATTTGCAATCAAACGTAGTTTATTGTGTGGGCTTGTCATCCCAGTATTACAGTGAATTTCAGGATAATAGCGGGCAAGTTATAGATGAATTTTGAAGTACAGTAGACGCCGCTTAATGTGATCACATCGGTACTCAGGGTTTTTGGTCGCAATAGCCGATGATTCGAATAAACGAAAAAAAATCAAAAAACACTAATTTTTATTTATTAGAAACATTATTTAAACATACAAATTTTATAAAAAGTTCAAATTCAAATACGTCTGAAAATCGAAACACCTCGCCGTAAAACTTCTAAGGCTTTCTTGAATTTTAAGCATTTTAAGCGTCTACTGTAATTTGTTATTAAAAGGTTTGATTTTTTTTTATATTGCAGTGTTCATTAAGTTTTTAATTGCAGTCATTTAAAAAGTGAATCAAAGCAAACCAGTTTATTGCAATTAAAAAAAATCATTTAATGTTAGAAATAAAACGGTTTTGCTATCTATAAAATATAAAAGTAATAAAATCTAGTTTTATTGTTTATACTTTGTTCACTATATTATAAATATATCAGAAGCGGACTGGCACCAACATTTTGGTGCGGAAAATTTCTTCCTGCCTTTTTTCTTCCAAGAATTGCCCCAAAATTTAAAAAATATATCAAAAATATTTTTTATAATTCATGTGAGTTATACCATAAAAAATCTTCCGTTGAATATGTTTAAGAGGCACAAGAGACGTGGATTTCAAACCACGGAAGTAGATAATGTTAAATCGTTCATTCATAAACAGGCAAGTTTAAGGCCATATATTATGTGAGGTCAGCAGGTGCATTTGTTGAGAGAAAATCTTCTATAGATGATCCGCCACGGGAATGAAACTCGCGAAATGTCGGCACAAAAGTTAATCGCTCGGCCTTTTGGCCCACCTTTTCATAAAATATTTATAAGCATCATAAGTCACACCATAAAAATGAACCGGTGAATGTAATTAGTACAACTTATTATCTATGGTTGTTTAGCAATAAAAAATTAATATTCCTATGACCTTACAATAAAATAAGAAAAATTAATCATTTGCATTTTATGACAACTTAATTATGCTGATCGTGTTTGAAAATAAATATATTTTGCTCCTAAATAATTTTTTTAAATAAACTGGTCAAGCAATTTAATTGGAAAGAAAATTAAGTGATGTTTGCTTAGACAAACAGTAAATTTAAATCGATACAATTCTAAATGAAAGAGGTGCTTAATTTTGAAAAACTTTAATCACACCTAATAGGTGGTGATAGTGGTGGGGATTCGAATTCTAATGAAAATAAATTAAATACAACGAGAGAATTGATTAGTCATTAAAATATCAGTTGAGGTAATACAGTTAATGCATTTGTGTTTACCATTTTACATTTAGTGTAACTTCTCATTTTGATGAAAAGGCAATAAAAATCAGTTCGATTTTTATTACGAACCCACTTGAACCTAAACCAATTTTAAATCTAAGTGTTATGTTACTACAAACTTGAGATAAAATTCTAATTATTATACAATTTTATCGCAAAATAATAAGAAATAGTCGCGTTTTTCAGTGAGTGAGTATTTTAGATTAAATAATTACGTTTGTATTTAAAAAAAAAATCAGATTTTGATTCATGGAAAGCAGATTGGATGCCCAGACGCTGATAAAAATTTATATGATAAATATGAACCCAAAAATAATTTGTGAAAGGTGTTTGTTTGTTTAAATTTTACTTTTGTGATTGATAATGACCACATCACTGTTACAAAATTCTCAAGTGGGCTGTTTGCCAAACCATCATGATTAAAGTTATTTTTGAATGTAAGAAATGGATAGAAGAAAATTCAACTTGAAATTTCTCATTTTATTATGAGCATTAAATATACAAACTATGGATTTACAAAATATTACGACAAATTCCTTACTAAAATCTTACACCAATCCACCAACTTATTGGTTTATCATTTGGGGTGTAATCGATAGCATTTTAATATTAGCAATTTTAACGGGCAACATTTTAACAATTTGTGCAGTAAAGTGGAGTCGTAAATTATCGGCTGTGCTTTCGAATCAATTTATATTCAGTTTGGCTATTAGCGATATAATGGTAGCCATAAGTTTTCCGTATCATTTTGCGTTTTCTGTGGTGGAATCTTTGAGTACGACACGTGAACTGTGCCTGCTACGTTTTGTGTTCATCCTCCTGGCGTGTTCTTCATCCATGTCAAATTTACTGGGTATCGCTACCGATAGATATATAGCCATCGTGTATCCCTTACATTACAGTCGTTATATGACCAAGAAGGTTGCAGTGATTATATTACTAACAGTTTGGATTTTGGCGATTGCGGTATCATCTGTTCCTATATTTTGGAATACGTGGAGAATAGAAAATGAATGTACTTTATTGCAAGTGTTGACTCCTCAATATGTGAACTTTATTATATCTCCTATGTTCGCTTCAATATGGATTAGTATGTTGTTAGTGTATGTGAGGATATGGAGAGAAGCAACTGGGCATGCAAAAAGATTAAGAAGGTCAACGCGTTATCAATATGGGAAAAATTTTAACGATTCCAAATCTGTACAGGTGATAATTCATTTTGTTTCTTAAAATTTACAGAAATTAATAATAATTAATCCACGGGGATTATAAACACGTCAATAACCGATTTATTGTTTTTGGAATAATAAACATTTGCGTTAACACGTAGATTAAATAACAAAATAGATCATTAAAAGTACTACATCAATACCCCTTATCTTGATTTGTGGTATCCACTACATGTTATTAAAAAAATTCATTATTACTAATTTTCATCAAGTTTACATTATTCATTCACAATTATTATGAGTAGGTACATAAAACTGATATAAAATTATTTTTACATCAAACAAAAATAATTAAAATTATTCATTTGTTTAACGTAAGTAGGTGTAAATAATGATAAAGTAGCAAAAATGAAAACATCAACATGTATTGGAAATAACAAAAAACCAAGAAAATTTAATTGTTTTTAGAAAAATTATGAAATATTAACCTTTGATACTAATATATAATTTTTTGCTATTCCCCAGGTGGTTCTATTGATTCTGGGATGCTTTTCAATTTGTTGGCTTCCATTTTATTTACTGATAATTGTAATGAAATTGGGGTCACCCATCGTTTACGAAATAACATTGAGAATGGCCATCGCCAATTCTTGCATGAATCCCATAATCTATGCTTGGAAAAATTCAAATTTTCGCAAGATATTTTGGTGTTTGGTGCATTGCGAAACGCCGAACGCTTTAAATTACAATTCAAGCTTCATCACCAATCACATACCCAACAAGGTAAAAGCGATCAAGAATAGCGGGGAAGAATTATCGAAAAAAAATGACTTATACATTATTAAAACTTGTGATATTGAAAACGAACTTAACGAACTCCAATACAGTAACTTACAATTTAATAAATCCAATGAAAACGGCGAAAATGAAAAAGAAAGCAGCATAAATACTGCATGCACAAGTGTCAGCTTGCAAAAATTTTAACTTAATGTGCGCTTTACGGTCTCTTATTTATATTCCATTTGTATTTCTTCTTATAGTACAAAGGTGAGTTAAACTTGATTTTAACGAGCCAAATTATGTTTATTTTTGATAATTATAAATGTTAATTAAGTATTTAAAATTGTCAAAATGTTAAAATAAAAATAAGTAATATAAATAACGATTTTGTTTTTCCAGATCAATTAAATATTTATGAGCACACCAAGTTTTTAACATGTCACTCTGTTGAAAGTTACAGAAAAACGTTTTAATGTTTTAATTATAACGAATATTCTTATTTTTAAACGGATACTAACAAAAACTCATTTGTGTAAGAAATAAATATAAACAAGGCAAATCAACTTTTTATGCAAACAATGTACTCTTTCTAAATAATATATTTAAATTTGGACCACTGTCTTGTCTCTTGTCTAGGCCAATCGATTGAGTATGAAAATATTTACTTAGTGAATTGCAGACAGTCATGCGTGAAATTAAACTTAATTTCTGGTCTTGTGTTTACTAATAATGGGGTACTTAGGATGTTTTTTGCCATGTGACATATTTTGGCGTAACTCATTTACATATTAAGGCTCTCTTAAACCAATAAGGTATAGCGGAAATTAATACGATGTGTTGAATGTGACCCTGGCAATATTTTGTTTGTATTTTTCTGTGATCAAATGAACACCTACGTACTTTACGCGTCGCGTTAGTTCCCGCTGCACCGCGTTGGTATACAATCTTAAAACACCTCATTATGCTAACACGAACTAATGACTCAATTTATTTCTTTGAATATCGTGTACTTCCAAAATTAGAATTTGGGAATCTTAGTAATTATAATTAAATTTGTTTTTCTGAATAGTCCCTATAATACTAAACGCGTAAGCGCCATATTAATTGTACTATGATTATTATTTTAATCGTACCTTATTGTATCTCGCTCTGATACACATTAAACGGGACAGACAGGAAAGATAAATCATATCTGATCTTAATTTCAGAATTAAAAAATTAAAGAAATGTTCAAATTAGTTAAGTAAATAGAATTGAAGGTTAGGAAAGTATGGAAAATTATATTTTTCCATTATTATTATTTATTTACGGTAAAGCGTGTAGTATTGTAAACGCAATCATGTGACAACTTCAAAGTATTGTTTCTGAAGCTGTTTAAGTATAATTCAGATAAATTATTGGGTTGATTCATAACCATCAATATAACATGGATCCATCATTACATGTCAGAGACAAAAAAATTAAATATTAATAAAACTTCCTTTTTTTTAATTCCTCTTTCCATTTTCCACTGACTTATCAATCCGCCCTGGTATCACAAATGATTACAACTTATGCATGTTTAACGGTAGAGCATTTTTAATTAAGAGTAATCTTTTAGTAAATTTTCCGAAAGTTCATTTCTGAACAAAATCACCCAATTTATAATTTAAACCCAAAATATTAGAGGAATATACCTCAATATTCCATTGTTGAATGGTTTAATGTGCCTAAATCGGTTGTTACAAAAACAATAATAAACTATAAACATCGAGGAGTGGTAGCAAACTTAAAATCCACAGGAGACTAAAAAAAATTACTCCTCAATTTGATCAGGTGTTCGGAAATTCCATTTTTATCAGCAAATCAAATTTTGGCAGAAAAAGGAGAACCTTCAGTATCGAAAAAAACCATCCAGAGAAGATTAGTTCAATGTGGTCATCCAGCAAGAAGACCTGCCAAAAACCTAGAACTAATTACCAAGAAAAAATATACTGGCCAGACTGGAATTTGCCTCAACTCACGTAAACTATACAACAAAAGGCTGGAAAAAGGTCCTTTTTAGAGATAAGTCTAATGGTGCATTCATGCTTGACGTAATTTAATTTATTTCTATTTAATTCTATTTAATTTTGCGCTAAGAAATTGGCTCGGTTCATGGTAGTCATTTAAGAATTTTATAACGGAAGAATGAAGCATGTGTAAACACTACTTGTTGCAAAAAGTGTCATGGCCGCCTAACATCAGCTGTTCACAACAACTTGAATTAAACAAAATTTCGAATTGCCTTATCGTTTCGATCAATACTGTATCATTCATTGCAAATACCAGACAAGTTAAGTACTTCAAAAAATATCAATTTATAATTTTAATTCAACTTCTTAGGATAGATAGGTTATATTTATTTTTAAATATCACGCTCATGCGCAGATACAATCATTTAAGAAGTTGTCCAATATTTCCTTACGTTAAATTAAATTACGGCGCCTTAAATGTAGTATGAACGCCTATAGGTGGTTACGTACATTTAACTTTCTTAAATTAAAATACGTTAAAATAAATTACGTTAAATACTTTCCCTGAACGCACCATAAGTTTAATGTAATTAGTGATGGAGTGCAGTATGTACATCACTCAATAAATGAAAAACTTGATACTAAATATGTTAAAACTACCGTAAAACACGGTTATAACAATGTGATGATATGGGGAAGTTGTTCAAGTTATGGAATGGACTATTACAGCGTTTCCCAAACTTTTTTGACTGCGACCCGGTACGAGGTTTTAAAATGTTTCGCGACCCACCTTATGAAAAAAAAACATTTATTTACAAAACAAATTTTATTTTTTAATAAAAATCAAGTTATTTGTTTGTTTATTTCATACACAAAAATTGCAAAATAATTATATAACAAAAGCATAAGTAATTAAAAAAACATTATCTTCATTTAAAACTTTAGTAAATGAAGTAAGCTTTGTTTACAATTTTTGCCACGACCCAGCAGAATTTTTCTGCGACCCGGTGCCGGGTCGCGACCCACACTTTGGGAAACGCTGGACTATTACATAAAATTGAAGGCATCATGGATCATTTTATATACTTACATGAATATATTGGACAAGGTTATGTTACCTTATGCGGAAAGGAATATGCCTCTTCAGTTCATTTTTCAGCATGATAATGACCTGAAGCATACAGCAAAACTTGTGAAAAACTGGTTTATCAGTAACAATGTGCGAGTTTTGAAGTGGCTTGCTCAATACCCAGACCTAAACCCAATTGAAAATCTTTGGGAACCAATAGACAGAAGAGTTCGGAAAAATCAGTTCAAAAATTCAGCTGACTTATTTGAGAAAATCGCTTTAGTATGGACCTGGTTTAATATAGGACATAATTCAAAACCTCATTGTATCTACATTGTCTAAAATATGTCGGGAAGCGATTAATAACAAAGGGTATTGAGCAAAATATTAATAATGTTTTATTTAAATTTTGTATGTATGTATGTTAGCCCTACAGGCCTAGAAGGCCCATGGCTTTATCAATCATCATCTTCCATTCTCTCCTGTCACGAGCACACTCTCTCCAATTTTCCATACCAATTACATCTAGATCCTCCTGCACTTCATCTTTCCAACGATTCCTCGGTCTACCCATTCTTCTTGTGCCTCCGAATGTCAAATTCCAAATTTCACTTGGGGTTCTGTCCTCATTCATCCTCACCAGATGCCCCAACCATCTCAATCTCTGTGCCTTCACACACGCCACTATGCTTGGTTGACCGTACATCTCGGCTAGTTCTCGGTTTGACCGTATAAACCATTGACCGTCCACGCACTTCCCACCGTAAATTTTCCTCAACACTTTTCTCTCCCACACTTCCAGCATCCCTTGATCTCTCTTTCTCAGTGTCCACACCTCCGATCCGTACATAGCCGATGGTCTTATAATTGTTTTATATATTCTTACTTTCACTGACCTAGAAAACACTTTACTATTAAAGATCGACTTCAAAGCAAAAAAACTTCTTGTGCCCGCAGCCATTCTTGCTTTGATCTCCTCGCCGAGTCCCGGTTTTCTTGTTATCACCGTTCCCAGGTACGTAAAGCAACAAACTTCTTCAAAATTTACGGTTTTATCTTCCATTCCTATGCTTATATATTTCTTTTCCTCGAAATTTCTATCACTGCAGTTCATGTATTTTGTTTTGTTTTCATTCACTTCCAAACCAATTCTCTTAGCAGCTTCTAACAATTTTCTTGTGAATTCTTGTATGTCCTTCTTTGTTCTTGCCATGATTGTTAGATCATCCGCAAAAGCTAAGCCCTGTTGTCGTCTTCTAAAAATTGTACCTTGTCTGTTTAAACCCGACTTCCGTATTACACTTTCCAACGCAAAGTTAAACAAGAGCGCAGACAACGGGTCACCTTGTCTCAGTCCTATATCAACTGTGAAACTGTCGGACAACTCGCCCCTAATTCTTACTTTGTTCTCAGATCCTTCGTGTGTCATTTTTACCAAATTTATCAATTTTCGAGGAATTTCCATCTCTACCATAATGCTATACAGTTCCTCTCTTTTAACACTGTCGTATGCTTGTTTAAAATCCAAAAACATTAGGTGTGTTTCCAGACCAAACTCATGGCTAATTCCCTGAACCTCTCTCAAAACATACAATTGGTCCGTCACCGATCTGCCTCTTCTGAACCCACATTGGTACTCTCCTACAATTTTCTCCGCATATTCTTGTAGACTATTTTTTATGCATGCAGCGAGTACCTTATACCCAACATCCAACAGTGCGATCCCCCTATAATTCTCACACTCTGTTTTATCACCCTTCTTGTGAATCGGACATATCAGTGCCAGCCTCCAAGATGTAGGCATTTTTTCTTCCATCCAAATTTTCTGTATCATGTCGATGACTATTTTTTGCAAACATTCACCTCCATATTTTAACATTTCTGCTTGTATGCCGTCTTCACCAGCACTTCTATTATTTTTCAGCCCCGCTATCACTTTTCTTATCTCGTCTTCATTTGGTATTTCCACACTGTCCTCATTTTCGTCGTTCATTTCGGTTGCTACATGTTCTCTCTCTTTATTTTGTTTTTCTGTTCCGTTTAACAACTCTTGGAAGTATTCTGCCCATCTTTTCGTTACTCCTTTCTTTGATCCTAACAGTGTGCCGTCTTTATCTTTGCAAAATGTTGTGCTTGTTTGATGTCCTTGCTTTATTCGTTTAACTCCCTGGTAAAAGTTTCGTATTTCTTTGCTATTGTATTTCTCTTCCAGTTCTTCCAGGTTCTTTATTTGATGTTCTCTTTTCTTTTCTCTTATAACTCTTTTACACTCCCGTCTTTGTCTTTCATAATTCCTTCTCGTCTCATCATTTCGATTGGCCAGCCATACCTGCCTTATTTTCTCTCTTTTCCCAACTTCCTCTTCACACTGTTGATCATACCACTCATTTTTTCTCTTTGTAATACCTGTGTTTTGTGTCTTTGTTGCCTCGATTATACTTTTTTCAATTGTTATCTGCATATGTTCTACATCTTGTTGTGCTTCTGTCTTTTCTAAAATTTTCTCCATTTTTTCTCTGTACTTTCTTCTCTGTTCCTCGGTTTTGAGTTGGACCTGCATTCTATTTTTCTGTTTTGTTACTTGCTTTCTCATTATCGTTGTGTTTATCTTTGCTATTTTCATCTTTACCCTCACCATAAAATGGTCCGAATCCATGTCTGCTCCTCTGCAAGTCTTGACGTCTTTAACAATATTTTCGCTCCTACTCTCTATTAAAACGTGATCTATTTGGTTTACTGTGTTTCCGTCTGGGCTTATCCATGTTGCTTTATGTATGTCTTTATGTTCGTAGTGAGTACTCTTTATTTTCATTTCGTTTCCCATTGCAAAATCAACAAGAAATCTTCCATTTTCATTGCTCTCACTGTGTAAACTAAACTGGCCAATTGTGGGTCTGTATGTTTCTTCTTGACCCAGCTTCGCATTAAAATCTCCCACCATCATTTTAATGTCATGTTTAGGTATTTTTGCATACTCCATTTCCAACAACTCGTAAAATTGTTCTTTAACTTCTATATCCTTCTCTTCGGTAGGTGCATGCACATTAACTATACTTATTTTCCTATTATTTCTCTTTACTCTCAGTACACACATCCTATCCGATATCGGCTTGAAACCAATCACCATTTCCTTCCCACCTTCGCTCACCATAAAACCAGTTCCCAACCTTCTGTCTTTCCCTCCACTTTTGAAAAAGGTAAACTCCCCTATGTCTATTGTGTCTTCGCCACTTTGTTTTGTCTCTTGTAATGCTATGATTTCTACCCCGTACTTTTTCATCACCGCTATTAACTGTTTTAACGCACCCCCCACGAAAGTTCCTCTAACATTCCAAGTTGCAAACAATATAACATCTCTTCCTTTCATTTGTCCATTATTCGATTGTCCTTTTTCATTCGTTTTTGCATCATTCTTCCGTCCGGCATTTTCTATTACTAGTTTTTTTGTATAGGGGGTAAAATGCTCTTCACAATTTCCTCCTTTTGGTGATCCCAGTCCCATCGGTCTCGGTTTATATATATTCTTCCATATCCCACATTTGCTTCATTACCCTTTCCTTTTTCCTTTTTGGCGTATTCTCTCAGCTTGGCTTGCATCTTCTGTTCCTGCAATGTTAGGTCATCATCAATATAGCTGTTGGTACCTTTCAGTTTATTTTTTTCTCTCATAACTGCTATTTTGTCCTGCCATGAACTCATCCTTGCTACTACAAATGGCTGTGATGACTTTGGTTTGATCACCTCGGCAGTGCCAACTGTTACTTCAACGCCCAATTTACCTCTTAGGAAAGTCTCCACCTCTTCCTTGGTGTCTTTTCCAACCATTTGTATCCCCTTCAGAATTATGTTGTTTTTCTTATCTTTCTTTTCCATAAGATTTAGCCTCACCTCGAGATTTTCTACCCTCTCCTTCAGCGCTTTATTTTCCTCTTTCAGGGTCTTGACCTCGCCCTCGTATATTCTTTGTCCCTCCTTAATTTCTTTTATCTCAGTTAGGACTTGCTTCATCATATCTTTAAGTTCCTCCATTTTGTCTCCTTCCTTTGTTGGTTTCTTAGGAGGGGTCCTATTTGTCCTCTTACTTCTATTAAAAATTTCAAAGCTCGCCTGTCTTTTTCTGGAGCTCTCTTCCGTTGTAGAGCTTTCGCTATCGTATTGCCTATCTTCTGCAAACATACCAATTGGAAACGCGCTCAAGTTTACTGCTCAGGTCGACCCTTCGGAAGCAATAAACCCAACCAACTAAACTCAAACCGAATTCAGAAGTGTTTTCTGTAGCACCAATTGTTTACTGTTATCAACAGAAAACTTTCGCTGTACTATATGCAACCCAACGCACTTTACAATTCTCACCTCTTATCAAATTCTAACCTCCACAAATTTCACTAATTAAAACTGTGTACTAGTAATACTCTTCTACCACCTTAATATTCCCGAAAACTTATAGAAAAACCTCTTCCACTTTACTTCCTCCTTCCAGTTTATCACTTTTTTCGATTTTTATCGTCACTCTCTTACTATAATCACTACTAATCTTCACTAGCGTAACGTAGCCGTATTGACGGTAGTACATCGACGCTTTTAAATTTTGGTAAACATTAATTTTTTTAAGAGTCGTTTTATTTATGTCGCATTATAAAATATGAAACTATTTGAAATGAGCTGTGAAATGCATTACTCTATTTATGATTTTTGCTAATAACATTCATTTTAATTGATTAAACTGTCATATTTTTTAATAATTTACTTTCTATTGTTAATAACAATGTCAAAATCAAAAACTATGAATGCGTCGCTTTCTTTTCGTCGGATACTGTATAATATACTGCCATGATATTTTTCAAAGTTGTAGATTTAAAATTTTAAAACGTTAATTTCAATAACAACTTTGTGGAGAAAGATTAAATTTTTATTGTGCTGAAAGGTTCATTATAATGTGGGAATACCTATGTAGTTTTTGAAACCCCGATAAATTTTATTTTAAGAAAAAGATTATTATGATACATATCGCTAAAATATTGTATTTTTGATTTAATTTTAAAAGGTTAAATAAAAGTAATGTTTAAAAATAAACATTGATTCTACCAAAAATAAAATTATAAAAAACTAAATTATTATAATAATAAAACTAAATCAACTAAACTAAATAAATAATAAAGGTGAACATAAAATTTTAAAATTATACGCGGGTATTTGAAAAGATTGCATCTGATTGATACGCAGATATCCACATCAAAGTGGTAGGAAAATGGGACTTCTAAAAGTTTAGAAGTTCTCCACATTTGAAACATTATAAATAGATAAGAGTAGTGGTTAATGATCAAGGAAGTCAATTGCAAAATTTTGGAAACCACGGTAGAATGGTAAGGTAGGTACTTGTAACATAATAGAGCTGAATTTGGAGAAGATTTAGAAAACGCGCGGATATCCGAAGAGACAAATAAGAATTTTTGGTAGAAGGTCTATTTGTGATATTAAAAACTTCAGGTATAATAAACTTGAACAATAAATTATAAAAACTTTATATTTTATGTGTTGACGAAATTTTTAAACATTGTTTTTTTTAGATTTCCAATTAAATATATCAATTTAATTAATTTTTTGGTAAAGCAATTAGAAAAATTAAAATGTTGTATGATAATACGGCATCATTAAATTGGCGCCGCATGTGAGACAAATTTCATTTAATAATTTTAAAAATTAAAATACAATCAAATTTATAATTTCAATAAATTTATCAGTTTTATAAAATATAGCAATACCATGATTGACATCAGCTTGATATATTATTATATTAAAAGTGCAAAAAAGGCCAGCATAAAGTATACACCAGCAGCCATATGCGACCGTGGTTCAATTTCTGATCGTTTCAAATACACTGCTGTGATCTAAAAGTCCTACATTGATCTGTTCGCTATGAGGAAGACAACGTAAAACTAATCCTATTAATTACGTTTCTCTAGTAAGTCATCTTGGCTGTGGTTAAGTTGATAGTCAACATTTGCTGAGCAAACCTCGCTTTAAAATGCTTAATTATAAATAAACTTTAGTAAAATTTAACAATTCAACTTTGTAGCATAACTTGGTAATGGTTTATGAATCCCAATGGGTTTTTATGATTGAGTTTTTATTAAAACATCTAAGGAGAATTTGGAATTTTTCTTAGATTCCAAAGCATGCAGCCCATATAATACTTTTATATATTTCTAGGTTAAATCTTGTAGTAACTCCACTTATAAAAAGCCCATTTAGAAAGTACTGCTACAGCGCCCAATTGTTAAAATTTATTAACATTTTCGAATTATAGAATAAAATATTTAAAAAATAGACATATTTAAAGCTGCGTCCCCATCTGAGCATTTTTACGCGCACGAAAGCCGTGCAGAGCCGAAAAAGGTTTTTCAGGCTCTGCACAGCTTCGTGCCCTCAAAAATGCTCAGATGGGGACGCAGCTTTAAATATGTCTATTTTTTAAATATTTTATTCTACAATTATAAAATCTTTATAAATTTTAACAATTAAGCGCTGTAGTGGTATTTTGTAAGCATTTTTGAATAGTATAAGCTTTTTAGAAGTGCATTTATTGAAAGATTTAACTTAGAAATCTGGAAAAGTATTATATGGACTCTTAACTGGTTATTTTATTGATACCATATGGTATCTATTCTCAGGAATAATTTAAGTTATATCAAAACATATGGAATAATTTTTGGTTTACCAATGTTTGACTGCAGCAAACTATCCAATTGTAAAATAATTTACTAGAATTCCTCTACCAATACAATTTGCTTTCTTTAAATAATAAGTTGCATTTAAAACCAGAGTTATTTAGATAACGTAGAAAGAATGGTTAAATATACCCAACTTTTTTGTGAAAAAATAAACATAAAATGTGGCTTACCTCAACTCCAGTAACTCCAAGAGCTTCCAAAATATTAGGTGTGAGTCGAAATGGTACTTTCTCTGGTACTCGTAAAGTTTTTCCCTTCTCAAAGCAAACATTGTAATCAATATGAACAACTTCACCACTAGTTAGATCGACAAGCATGTTATCTAAATGCCGATCGCCGAGACCAATAATGTATCCTAATGTGCTCATAACCGCCACCGAATAGGCATAATTTCGGATAACCTGCAACCATTCCCCTGCATTAATAGAATTACACCACAGCTCCTTAGCTAAAAGATCGTTTGGAGTTTCTTTCATCAATTCACCGAGCACCTGTTTGAGAATAGCCAAAGGCCACTCTTTACGGTTTTCAATATTTTTTACTCCATGTTCTTGTAATAAAGGATTAAGTTTATTGTAGAACAATTCGGACGGTCTTAACACAGCAGCAGCATTTGACATACTTTTCTGGCCCTGAAATAAAAAGAAGGTAAGTCTCGATTAATTATAAAAAAATCTATACTTACAGAAATGCTCTTGTTGTTGGTTTTCGTAGTTTCACGCTGCTGCCAACGCTTGTATAAAGCAAATACAGGTGTGGTTCCATCCACCCAACTAATTAATCCACTTCTGGGTCCAAGTGGAATGACCGAATAATGTCGGGCTCTGTATAAGTTATGAGAACCGCTATCAGCTCCTTGTGCCATCATGGTGTTAGCGATGCTTAAAAATTGCATAATTCTTTCATCCAAATGTAAATCTTCCAAACCTTTAAAGAGGTAAGGATACGACTGACCATCGGATCCATTAAAGATAAGTTTTTTAGGCTTTGTCTTGGTTGGTAAAATTGAAACATGACTAGAGACACTCATAATAGTAGTGGGCGTTTTAGACGAAATGGCTAAACCTGGCATAGCAATATCGGTGTCTTTCATATTTGCTAAAATTGGACTGATATCCTCCATTTTTAAGGTGTACATCGATCGTTTATGAGCTTTTTGTTGAAATAAGTTTTGTAACCGTTTCAAAGGTTGCCAACATTCTTGTGGTTTTTCTGGATGATCAGGATTTTTTAGTTTTTCCAAAACTTCTTTAATGATAACAGCATAACGTTCTTGGAATAGTTTTTCGTGTGGAGTTTCAGCCTCAATGCTCGTTACCGACTGTAATTGTTCCAAAATAAATATTATCGGCTTCATTATGATGCGATATTTTTCCGTTATGAGAGATATTTTCTCGTTATTATTCAAATGCATATTCGTATTAACTTTCTCTATTTCCACTTCCAATTGATGTTGTCTTTGAATAATTTCGGTGTGATATTGCATTAAGGTTCCCAACCACAGTTCATCCCAAAGTAAAGTAATACGTCTCAATTCTTTAACTAACAATTGCACTTGTGTGATCGTTTCCGGTGCTAATTTACTTAACGTATCCACCATCGATTTAAAGCACGACTGAAGGACGGTATGACTGGTTTCATCGGTGTCACTTTCATATGCATCTTCAATTTCTTCAAGTTCGTTATCTTCACCATTGCTGTTGCTTTGAGAGAAACAATCCTTCGACATTGATATTTCACCAAAATTAAAGTCGACACCGCCTTCTACTGCACCAACAACTGCAGGAAACGTAATTAAATGTGGGGCATCATTTGCAACCCTGCAAAGAAACTCCGATACCCTCTGGCGAACATAAGCTTCGGGGTGATTTAAATGAGAAAATAATTGGGGAATAATAACTTTCCATGGTTGTGTTGGAGTACTGGCCAAACCGTTATCCAAAACAATTTTCAATTCCAAAGCATACTTAACTATTAAATGCAGCAATCTGAGCGTAGCGGTGATTGTATTACATTCTGCACTATTGTTTACAATTTCAGCATTTGTTGCAAGCTGTAAATATTGGAAATAAGCATCGGCACTTAACTCGTAATAAGAGTACATTCGCTTTTGGGATTTCTTCCAAATCTGCAGCAAAGCTTGCAACTGATTCTCGTGAATACAATAGACGACCAAAATTTCTTTCAATTCATCTTGGATCGTCTCAACGGTACAAGACATGCCAGTATTAATATCATCTTCGGAGTTATCAGATTTAAGCGATAAAATACTTAAAACTTTTGTAAAATCGTCTTCACTTACATTTACAGGCAGACACTCACGTATCTCAACTTTATCCTCTTCCGTTATACAATTTGTGATGTTGCAATTATTATTGATAATTTTCCGACCCCAACGATAACACCAAGTACCAAAAGCAAACCAATTTTTTGCTAAATTAATGCACTTGTGAACGCTAAACTGTAAAAGTTTTCCAGCGGCCAATTCGTTTTGTGGTATTATATTGCTGGTTAAATTTTCAATCATTCCAATTTCGGGTAACACCATGATCATTTTCACCAAAGGGCTGCTCATATCAGTCAAAGATATCTGAAAATCAAAAGTTTATATTAATTTTCGTTTGCAAGTGAAAGAATAAAAATTTGCCGAAGAACAAACTACTTACCGAAGTTTCGTTTATTTGCAGCCACGTAGATAACTTGAGCAGAATTTTACTGCCAATTTGTTGCATATCTTGATTACAGTGAATTTCTGCATTCTTATAAATGGCCTTTGATGCAGATGCACATAAATTAAACACCAAATGCTTCTTCTCTTCTGTCGCGTACAGTAACTTAATCGATTCTTTAACAGCTTTAGCAAATTCTATACTACAGTTACTTAATTGTGCAGAATTTTTTAACAAAGCATTGCTGATATTCGTAATTGACATATTTTGATCGTCGAATTCTATTTTAAAAGCTTCATTTTGTACCAAAAATTTGTTAATATGGAGTGTTGCTAAATTGCAATTTTTCTCTTTTCGTGCTTTTCGGATAATGTGTAACCTCAAACTGTTAATAAAGGGATTAAATCCTAAGCTTTGGAAATCTCTTGAGAAATATTCCGACCACCATAAAATTTTCGATAAAATTGTGGAATCCATTTTTTCTATGTTATTTTCAAAATTTTCCGACACTAAAAATACGTTACTAGGTAAGGAATGATTTAAAATTGTTTTTAAGCCGTTAGCAATGTAGTGATCCAAGCAGAAAGTTGGTAAAAATTCGGAAGGTAGCGTGAGTAAATTATCTTGCATTCCTTTTCTTATCACTTTCAAGATTTTATCTATTTTAGATAAACTTACGTCGCTTTTATAAGAATCTTTGTTCAAAGCAATATTGTATAAATTTGATTCGGTTCTTTCTAATATATCATAGGAACTCCATACGCTATCACCATGCTTCGTTTTTGTAGTTGTCCAACTGCTTAATTTGCTGAGAGCAAAAAGAGATTCTGTATCTGACAACGCTTTCACGCAATTTTTATTTAAGGTAGTAAAGGAATATTTTAGACCATTTTCGCTTTGCCCAAAGCTAAAATTACGACTTTGCCATTCTAAAACTTCCTTCCAACTATTCAATTCTTTGTAACAATTAATAATTTGGTTTGATATAAAATATTTCACTTGCGCGTCGATGGTGTCGCCCACGTCGTTTTTCGTTTCTGAACACTCGTCGTACGCATTTTCGAGTATGGCCTTGTATTGTTTTGCAGCAATTTCGTACTTCTTGTTTGCTTGATCCGAAGCACACTTGACCCACTCAAATTTCCTGTCTGCAACTTTTTTGCACCAAGCGTATAAACCAAAGATAGCTTCATTTTCTTTGAGATTTAAAAGAGCCAAGGTCACATACATAACCGTTCGTTCAAAGTCAACAGTATGAGTTTTGTTGGTGGCAACTAAATTTTTCAAAAGAGCTTGGCCATGTCTTAAGGCAACCGTAGATTGACCGGCATGTAAAGCAACATGCACGATTACTATGCGAATCCTCGCCAACCATTCCTTACAGGTGCTAGCATTGGTGTTGAAAAAAGTGCGCACAGGTTTCGATGGCGGTAACATAGCAATTGCACATCCTTCCGAGGCGTTGTATATAGCTTTTTCTAAGTGCTCCATGAATTGAAGTAACAGTCGAACACGTCCTTGATCAATTTTCAACAAGTTTTTGTAATCCTGAAGAGAAAAATGTTTTAAAAAAAACTCATTATTTATTAGTCTAGAGATTATTGTTTTCAAATTTTAGCTAATGTGAAAACAATGATATAAATTGTTATCTTAATAAATGTCTTGCGGTAGAAGAATTGAAAAAACCACAAACTTTGTATTTTATTTTATATACTTTGAATTAATCCAATTAGAACCGCAAATTAATGTTTTGTTGATACTTGCATTATAAGATTAGCAATTAGATAAAGTATAACAAAAAGTAATTAATTGGATCAATATTCGGTACGGAAATCTGACGATTCAAAAACATTATTAAAGTAAAATATTATATTTCCCAAATTAAACGAACCGTTGAAAAAGTAGGTACTACTAATTAATTGTTTTGGTTAAAATGCACAATATAAAATGTTGCGTAATAATTTTAAGTTTTTGTCCATTTCAAATAGTTGTTTTCTCTTTCTTTTTATTGTATTTACTACAACATGAAGTGATAATAAGTTAGAGGTCAATCAATAGAAGTGCAAATTTGTCTAATGGAAAGACCAACAAAGAATCTTTGTAAACCACATTAAAAAATGTTTATAGGTGAATTGATGTATTTATAAGCAAAAATATTCGAATGAAGTTTTAAACAAAAACATGAGATTAAAATTTATCAATAAATAACAAATTAAACTAGTTTATCTATACATTTTTTATACAACTTTGAACTGAATATCTCATATCAATATGAGCAATACAAAGCTGTAATTTTCTGAAGTAAAAAATAAATCTTGAAAATTTTACACGATAAAATCAAATAAAAGAAAATATTTTAATATTATACAGTTTGGTAACAGCACAGGCCGGCAATGTTGTGTTGATAAATTATTGATTTCATGTAAGGAAAGTTAAATTTATTGAAATTCTAACATTTTTTTTCCTGTTCCCTGACTTTGGAAGTATTTTTGTGTTTTCAAGAAACACAAAAACGTATATAACTTTGAGCTTATAAGCAACGGGAAATAATGAAATTTAAAATACTCCACAATCATGATTATTAAATTACTAAACTTCGTCATTAAGTTTGAAAAAGTAGCCGGGACAATCTAAAATGCAAATTAGAAATTAATATGTAAAATGGTTAAATATACATAATTATGTAACAAAACATTCGTTTATTTGCTTTCAAGACTTGTATTATTATTAAAAATTTTCAAGTCAAGTCAAAATTATAATAATATTATTTCTTAATGATTTTAGTTTTTATGTTACATTTTAACTTATCGTCGCCTCAGAATCAGAGTATTCTATCTCCATTTTTATAAATTTTACAGTACAGCTGTTTAAAGTTTCTCTATTGCCTCACTCTTCATTAGGATATTTTGACATAATTTCAATTGAAAAAGTTAATAACAGGTAACCCCACAAGTCGCTTTTCGTGGTTAGTTTACAAATTTTAATTAAATCAAATTAAAAAAAAAAAAACGGAGATAGAATAAATTTGCACGCGATAATAAATTTTTCTGAAGTCATTTTATTCTATATCCAACATTTTGGTTTATAACTATTGTATAGTTTTTAAATAAAATATTTTTCGATATTATTTAATTTTATTTGTATATTAACTACATGTTTAAATACAAAAAACACCTATTTGGTTAACAAAACGAAATTAACAAAACAAAACGAAACAAAACTAGCGTCATAGTTAGGGGTGCGCGATTATGGAATTTCATAATCGATTATCGATTATAAAAAATAATCGATTTTTTTCGATTAATCGATTATGAAAAATAATCGATTATTCATAATCGACTATGAGTTCATAATCGATTATGAACTCGTAATCGATTATGAACTCATAATCGATTATGGACTCATAATCGATTATGAACCCATAATCGATTATGAATTCATAATCGATTATGGACACATAATCGATTATGAACCCATAATCGATTATGAATTTATAATCGATTATGAACTCATAGTCGATTATGAACTCATAGTCGATTATGAACTCATAGTCGATTATGAACTTATAACTATAATAGGTAGGGCTATTAAGGGTTACTAAATTACCATATAATTTATTATTTTGCTAATTGTGTTACGGTGGTGCTAATAAGAAGTGTTGTTAAGCACCAGTTGATAACACATTACGGTCCGGTATCAATCTGTAATAAGTTTTATAATGTAAATAATAATGAATTTACTACGTCACGAAGAAAGACGGACCCTAACAACCAGACATGACTTTGTAATATTATGTTTATGTAGTACCAAAGATAAACATGTCGTGCAATCTCAAAAGTGCAAAACCATAGTAATTCTACCCACTAATGCACTAATTAACGAACTCGATCAAATTATGAATTGGAATTAAATTTTTATTTAAAAAACATTTAAAAATTATTTTGATCTGGAATTGAAAATATTTAAATAAACTTACATTAATTAGTTAATCTACATACATTAATTTAATTTCGAAAATTTTGTAGATCATTTTATTGAGTTTGAATTCTGGAGATTCGTATTACCGTGGGTTCAAATTATTCAGATTGCAGGATTGCACCACATAACGCATAACCTCCAACCAAGTACCTGGAAGCATATTTATAATGTTGCTTTACGACTCCTTCATAAAAACGCTGATTAAATCTGAAGTACCAAATATTTTGTTTTTAAATTTTAACTGAATGTTACTATTGTATTATGCATTATGTAATTAATTTATTGTTAACAATAATCCATCTAAAAGGCTTCTAATTAAAATTCATTTTGTAAAAGTATACACTTTCACTCAAAATATCGGACAAATAATTTAAATCCATATTGATGAAAAAGGGTTGCAATCTTTAATTGAAAAGCAAAAAAATATTTTTTAAAAACTATCAATTTTATAAACAAAAATACCTAAAAGTTGAATGGCAAATCCATATTTTGAATCCAAATATCAACTGGTGCTTAACAACACTTCTTATTAGCACCACCGTAACACAATTAGCAAAATAATAAATTATATAGTAATTTAGTAACCCTTAATAGCCCTACCTATTATAGTTATAAGTTCATAATCGACTATGAGTTCATAATCGACTATGAGTTCATAATCGATTATGAACTCGTAATCGATTATGAACTTGTAATCGATTATGAACTCATAATCGATTATGGACTCATAATCGATTATGAACCCATAATCGATTACGAGTTCATAATCGATTATGAACTCATAGTCGATTATGAATAATCGATTATTTCAATAATCGATTAATCGATTATTATAAAATATCATAATCGATTATGAAATAATCGATTATTCGAATTACGTAATCGATTAATCGATTATATGCGCACCCCTACCAATAACCCATTGCTGAAAGCTCATGCGACAATTTTTCTTGGTTATTTAACTTGTTAATTTCTAATTTCAAATACAGTATAAACGCTCTTGATCGACTCGAAGGTGGCCGGACGTCACATGGTTAAATGAAAGGCAGGTTAAAACGGATTGTCGTAAAAATTATGCAAATAATGGCCAAAAACAATAAAACATATATTTTTTAGTTCTTGTCCACTAATCGCGTCCATACGTTTCAAATATATATTTTCTTCTTCTTCAGGTTCAATAAAATCGTATCATTAAATTAAAATTTTATTTTTATATTATTGATCCTGAAGAAGAAAATATATCTTTGAAATGTAGATTAATAAAAAAGTTGATTTTAATGTATCCAAAATTCCCATTAGTTGATAATTTTTTTAATAAAAAATTAGACTTCTAGAAATTTATATTAGAAAAAAAGGACTTCTATTGTAATTCTAATAAGATCATTAAAATTTCAGCTTTTTGTTTAGTATCTTAATCAATGATAACAGTAAACCCCTGTTGAATTTGATATACTAGTTACCATTTCTGAAGATCCTGTGCGCAAGACGAGGACTAGTATAAATATAAGAGGGTAATTCCTAATTATTGGAAAACCAGTTTAAGGACCGTGAGATTTGGAAAGAACTACACAGGGTTCCCACTGAATATTCCAGAAATGTGGGAACTCGCGTTTAATTATCCAAAATATGGAGATATAACTCGTCCAATTGAACGCAAAGCAGTTCATACAAATACAAATCCATTAACAAAGTACTCCCTGTTACCCCATTAATATGAGTATAATATGTATGTATTTTTGAAATACGTTGCATTTTTAATAATTCTTAATACTCAACTTACAATTTTTCTTCACTTTTTAAAAAGTTACAAAATGTACTTTCAGGGTTTTCGGGTTTTTCATTAACTTCGTCAGTTTAAAAATGTATACAAAAAAATAGAAATTCAGAAGACATACAGATACAAAATCTGGTCGGACTAACCAAAATCTTGGCTTTGTGTGTTATAGTGTGTGCGTGCATAGACATAATTACCACAGATTAAGATATTACAGAGCGGAAATTCCAGTTTTGAATCCGGACTTCCCGGAAAATTCTTATGAGTGATGAACTCAAAAGAAAAAAAAGAAGAGTAAATTATGTATTGAAAGAGGAAGAAAGTTAACTGAAATGTACGTGCATCTACCAAAAAATGCGGCCCACCGAGTGAATTAGGTTTTCAGAAAAACATTGCAAAATGTATTTTGAATCTTTTAATTTTACTAAAGAAAATAAAACCTAATCGTTACGAAAACGAACAATAAATTCTGTGTTATTTACAATGGTAGCTAGCATTAAAAAATTAAAACATGAAAAAGAAATATGTAATCGTAAAATTATAATTGAGGTTTGTAAGTAGATAGGTTTCAACAAAACAATACTAAAACGAACATCAGCGATCAGGGCCGTATTCAATATCAGTAATCAAACAAAACAAAATAAAAATCATATAAATCGATAATTTAACCTTATCGTAACATGTTTCGGTATTATTTACGATTCAAATTTGAAAAGAATTTCCTAGACTTTTCTAGGTTTTACCTTATTGAAATTGAGAATTTTTAAAATTGTAAATTTCGAAAATAAATTTAGATCGACTGAACGCAATACAAGTAAATATGCAGTGAGTGTCACACGTATTCGTCACCAAACATATTTTGAATTAAAAACGATATAACTTTTCTACATTACATGTAATTTAAAAAATCAAAAATGCAATAGAAACTCTAAACATATCTGTTTATGATTTAACTTTTTCTATTTATATTATATCAACATTTTACGCCAAAATTTACCAATATTAGTATATTTAATTATCACAATATGGGGCTACAAAATAATTACATATTTATTCATGATAATCATCTGAAGCATAAAGTTTATATAACAGGACGTGGATCCTTTATAGCACACTAAAATATTTGGAAATTTCTCCTCAAAGCCCAGACATTAATCATGTTGAACATTTATGCGACCACCTTGACAAAAAAATTAGGGCAAGATAAATTAGATTAAAAATGATTCAAAAACTGTTCTTAAGAAGAATGGGATAAAATCCCATCTTCAGTGACACGAAATTTAGCAAAATCTATGCCTAAATATTTAAGAGCAATTATAAAGGCTAAAGACAATCCCACTAAATATTAAAAACTTGTTTAACTGCGTTTTTGAATTTTTTAAGTTGGGATGTCGAATACTTTAGACGCGTATATGAATGTGTTTTTTTCGTATTTTAATTTTTAAGCGAATGTGTTTGAAATTTTTTAAATAGAATAAGTTAAATCCTTATGACACTCACTGTATAATAAAATCGGCAATACAAGGTGTACCACCTTTATCTAACCTTATACAAGTCAATATAGTCGGTCATTGCGTCGTGAACCAGGGTGTGTGTGGAAATCACTCGAAAATGCGATATTTTTACAAAACCCCTTAGTTTTGTATATTAGTAAAGAGCCCCTAATTTTTCGACATCAGGCTAGGACAGGAACAAAAACAAATTTTCCGAAGAAGGTCTCAAAAACCACAAAGTTATGAATGGGCCGTTTCCTATGCATTCTATGCCCAAAATAGATATGCCAAATCCAAAATAGACAAAATTTTCACGGACTAGCCATAGACTGTCATGCCAAAAAATTATTAAAAATCTTATAAACAAAGAAAGCGATGCTGTTTGTTTTTTTCTAAATTATCTAGAAAACTAAGTAAGATAGGCTAATAAACTGTAGATATTTGTTTGTAGCGCGTTAAATTATTTATAATATTGATTCGAACAATATTTATCACAAGTCAATCGTTTAGCTTGCACGTGCTATCAAAATCTGAAACTCGGGGACCGAAAATGATCGATTTGGTCATTTTGAATGGAATTAGAAATTTAAAAAAAATCAAAAAATCATCATACATTATGTCATGAATTATTAAAAAATGCATCAAGATCTACAGAATCTATTAGGATTTCCAGGAATAATTCTGGCCCATCAAAATAGCCCACCGGCAAAATAGCTCAGCACAAAATATCGTCTACACGACTAAAATGCATCTGAAAAAATATTATGTTGATATTATATGCATCTGAAAAAATATTATGTTGATATAAATTATAGGTAAATCTCAAATTAAATCTTTATTACTAAATTTATTGTGGAGGAAAGATAGAAAATGCTATACAAATATATTTATAATTTTGTATATCGCACTGCCAGTAGAATACTGTCGTAAATCGAAAAATCGCAATTTTTCAAGACTTGAGAGTGAATTGTCGTGTTATGTCCTCCGTTTTCTGAAATTGACCCATGGCAGTATTTTTTTCGATGGAGCATTATTTTATAGCTCGTTTAATGACGTAACTCAGAATTTACAATTTTCGACTTACTGGGAGTGTAATATATCAATATAATTCTGTATCGGACTATTTTGTCGGGGCTCATTTGTGTATAGGCTATTATAGGATGGGCTATTATGTCAGGGTACCAGAAATAACATCGTTCTTTTCGGAATTTACAAAGAATGCCAAGAGACTTTCAAAGAATCCAAAAAATTTGTACACCAGACTTTTGTTGTGAATTAATCCCTCGGAAAAAGCAAAAAAAAAATTCATCTAGTCCCTACAGTTCCAACCCATACCCTTACAAAAAACGTTACATTTTTTCAGATTTTTGCTCTAAATAATGTAATTTTTCGATTTTGATGTATACTTTTCACCCGTCCATCTGCCACAAAACTTGCTCATGGATAAATGAAAGTAGATTACATTTTCGGTAGAACTCTGATAGAACAGCTTTCTAAACAGAGCCTTAGCTGTGACCTTTCCAAGTTGATCACTTTATCCAGATTTTTTAAGGATTTTGTCAGGTTATCAATTTTTCATCACAATATACTCGTGTTTGGTGCATCTCACGGCAAAAAAGTATAAGAAGGAATTTAAAGTAACTACAAATGTGTGTAAAGCTAATAAAAAAATTGTTCTAGCCGTAATAGTTTCGGAGATAAGTCCAGAGGAATAACAAAAAATTTTTGGTAAAAATTACAAAATTATGTAAACTGCGTAGAATTAAGTCTTCTATAACTTTTGTATTTTTTAGTTACTTGAAATTTTATTATCATATTCCAGTCATCTTTGCCCACTATTGAGCAGATCTGCTTCACAACCAAATACTCTTGAGTATGAGGGGACCTACTATTGAACGTCGATTCCGAACAACTAATATTAGAGAAGGGTTATTGCCATACCCTACCATGTTGGTCAATGCAGGCTGGCAATGCTAGTTGGATAAAAAATAATCCCAAAAAAAGTTACTATCGTAGGTATAAAATATAATTTCATATCATAAAATTATGATATTATCTCTGATATACACTACCGTCCAAAAATTTGGAAACACTTGAATTTTTTTGGAAAATACCACTTAAATTTGAAATAATTTTCACACATCATTTTTTTGTTATGAATGTAGAAATTTAAGAAGGAAGTCGCCTAAACGGCTTCATAAATTTGTATAGAAAGAATTACACAGATGTTGGGATTACTAAGACATAACACGTGCCGAACGGAACCGACAAATTTTAAACCTATTGTGCGTGGCTATTGTGTACTAAAACTTGTTTGTTTACCTTTTTGTAATTTTACGGTGGGAATAACCACGGAATAACCCAAAACACTGGATTTATTTATTTTACTACCCTTTGTAAGTTGCAAATATAAAATAAGCTGCATTCAAAAATTTTAACCATTTGTTAATTTGGTTAGAGTGAAATTGTATGTCGTAATGGCAAGAAAAAATCAACTGAGTGTAGAAAAATGTAGTGCAGTTATTGCGCTTTACAATGAAAATAAAACTTTGCGTTATATTGCAAATAAATTAAAAATTTCACTTAAGGGCGTACACTATACAATTACGCGGTTTAAAGCTACTGGCAGTTTAAGTGATCAAAAACGAAGTGGACGACCAAAAGTAACTTCTAATCAAGAAGATTTATTTATTGCTACTACCAGCAAGCGGAATAGAAGGTTAACTGCACTCGAAATAAGGGCAGAGTTAAATAGTACGAGGGTTAATCCAATGTCAACAACTACGGTTAAAAGAAGACTAATAGCTGCCGAACTCTCTGGACGTGTAGCAGTCCGGAAACCGCTGTTAAGACCTCAAAATAAAAAAAAGCGTCTTCAATGGGCAAAGGAACATAAAGATTGGACGTTGGACCAATGGAGAAAGGTCCTTTGGACCGATGAATCCAAGTTCGAAATATTTGGTAGCAAACGAAGAGTTTTTGTTCGCAGACAAGCATCTGAAAAAATGTTACCTCAATGTGTGGTTCCAACTGTTAAACATGGGGGGGTCAGTGCTCGGGTCAGTGCTTGTTTGGGGATGTTTTTGTGCCTCTGGGGTAGGTGACCTAGTGGAAATCAAAGGAATCTTTCGCAAAGAGGATTATTTGAAGATTTTACAAGAGCACACATTACCATCGGGGTTAAGACTGATCGGCTCTCCCTTTACAATGCAGCAGGACAATGATCCAAAACATGCTTCTCGCTTGTGTAGGGGGTATTTAGAGGACCAGGATCAAGAAGGTACCCTAAAAAATATGATATGGCCGGCACAGTCAACCGATTTGAACCCTATTGAGTTGCTGTGGGATGAACTTGATAGGGAAATCAAAAAAACACCAGTGACATCAAAGGAGAACCTTTTGATGAAATTGCAAGAGTCCTGGAATGCTATAACAGCACAAAAATTAGAAAAACTTGTTGCAAGAATGCCCAGGATTGTGCTGCAAGTTATTAAAAGTAATGGATCCTACTTCGATGAACGAAAAGTGTGAAATAATTAGTGTTTTGTTATCAATTTTATGTTTCTTTTGTCTTTAAATCTTAGTTAGTAATATATTCTTTCAAAACTTTATAGAAATAAAATCAAATATGTAAAAATATTAAAAAAAACTAAACGTATTTTATTATTATTCTTTTTGTTTCCAAACTTTTGGACGGTAGTGTATACCTAAATGTGAGAGCAATAGAGAGCAAAATCCTTTAATCCAAATTTTTCAAGAAAAGAAGGCAATTTAATTTTCAATCACCAAATTATTAATTTCATTACAGAAATAAATAAATAAAAAAGTACTGATGGAAGCATCAAACTTTGAGTAAATGTTTCCGAAGCAGGGAGCTCTTCCATCTCGACGCTTTTCATTGGTTAGTTTGAACTAATCCACCAATAGAAGTTTGAAAAATTTAAAATTACCCGATTTTTCCATATCAGGCCGGCCACTAGCAATAAGTAACATTTATTTATGAATTTATGGCACTCAAAGCAAAAATTTATGGCAAATTTATGGCACTTGATACAAAAATTTATGGCAAATTTATGGCCGCACCCCGAGGGGGGAACTCCCTTTATACCTCGCCCAATCCAGACAATTTACAAAAAAATGTGTGCATATTTCAAGCTAAAAAGAAATCAGTTTCGAGAATTACCCTGACTATTGTAGTAATAGTCAGGGACGTGCTCAACCAAATTTTTTCAGGGGGGAGCAATCCTCAATTTGCCAACCGAATCAATTAAAAATTGCCTGGGTATAAATTGGGACATCAAAAATAGATCATTTTATAAATAATAAAAATATAATTTTCCCTATTAAAAATTCTTAAACTTAAAAAAATAAAAACATTTTATTTTAAAAAATATTCAATATTTTCAGGCCGGCCCGGCCCTGCAAACACGTGTTTTGTTGTTTAAAAATTTATATTTATAGCAAAACCGTGTTGTAGTAAAGCAATTTTTGAGGAATCTTACAACTTTTAGGACAAATATTTGTCCTTTATAATCGCGGCCCTAAATAAAATAATTATGAATACTTAACCCTTTCACCGGTTTACCCACAAATTTGTGGGTAAAAAATGAAGAAAATATTTTCAGAGAAACCCACAAATTTGTGGGTAAAAAATGAAGAAAATATTTTCAGAACCCCACAGATTTGTGGGTAAAAAATGAAGAAAGAAATGCAAAACATTTGTCAATAACAATCACATAAATTTTTATATAGTATAAGTATGGTGACTATATGTACTTATTTTAGTAGGACAGTACTCTTTTTTAGAACGATGTCCTATGTAGTTACAAACTTCTCCAAGTACTTACAAATGTACTTATTTTTTGTACACCCGCCCCACAGGACTAGGAATGAAAATTTTATTGTTTTATTATTTTAAGAAAAAGTTTATATTATAATTTTAATAAATAATTTAAATACAAAAAACTATTTCTTCCTTTTGGCTTCATGATCTGGAATCAACGATACCTCAATTAATCGTTTTCTTTTTCTATTTAATTTATTTTTTATATCGTCCACTTTCTTGCTTTCACTGCGTTCAGTTTCTCTAGCTTTCTGAGCTGCATCCATTAATGCATTAGCAATAGCAATTTCTTCTATATTTTTCTTTTTTATGGCTTTATTCAATCTGGTAGTAGCTTCACTAAATAATGAATCAGTTAATTTCTTCTTTTCGTTTAAATGAATTGTCAATTGTTTTAATTCACCTTCCATATCGTTTAAAATATTATTTTGTTGGGATGCATATTCTTCTTTTTCTTTTTGGATTCTCTTCTGGTCTTCCATATCCTTTTGCACTTGTAACGCCTGTTCTTCTTCTTTTTTCTTGTTTTCTAAATAATATGTGGTGTACGCTTTTGATGCGTTTTGGCCTAGTTGCAAAAGAGTTTGATCAAAAAATATAAGTTCTGGACGATTGTTGTGAAGTTGTTTCACGCTATCAGCAATGCAGTCTTGAATTTAGCATCCTAACACCCATCGACGCCTTCTCCTTCGTTAACAAATGCCCTGACCTTGAAAAATTTCTTTCCACATCTGCATTACTATGTGGAAACGAAAAACAAATTTGGCCAAGTCTTGAAATTTCACCATATTTTTTAGAGTTATTGGAGTTCTGAATATTGAAAATATTTTTGCTCCAAAATGTATCAATTCTGGTTACATTATTATTAGAAGTATCGATTGTTTCTAGTAATAATTGTAACATTTTAAATTCGTCAATTAATTGATCTGCATTAATAAATTTAGACAATTTCTTGGCAATTTTCATGACATCAGAAAGGCTATCATCATTCTTAATATTAACGGGATTAAAGACACGAAAATATTTTAAAATGCAATTGGGTTTACAAGCAGAAGATTTAAAAAAATGTTGCATAGCGGCAATATAATGCTTTCGCACATTGTTCAAAAATTCCAAACGTCTCTTTCGTTCTGTATAGAAAGAATTATTGTTTTAGTAGCCTCTCCACACGAAATATTATTGTAAGCTAATAAATTTTCTATGTTAAATAATTCCTCCACTTCGATCTTATTTGAATTATATTTTGAAATAGCTTCCTTTGTTAAAATTCTTGAAAGTATTGACAAGGAAAGAGACTTTAGCTCATCATACACTACATGAAGCATTGGCTCATTCTTTTGAAAAAGCAATGAAAATTTGATAAATAACGAAGCACTGTGTTATAGAAAAGTACACTGAGCTTTAAAGTCATTTTGTTTTAATACAGATACTATTTGCTTATAATGATTGGCCTTTTGCAATTGGGATTGTTTTTTGGGAATGTAGTCTAGAAAATACTCACATAATATAGCGTTCCATTGTTCTAAAACTCTGGAGATGCAGGGTTCAATAGAAAGCCACCTGCTTGGCACATACTTTAAAAAGTTATGACGTGGAAGTTTGTTTTTATCTTGAAAATCGTGTTTTCGAAGTGGCCAACCATCAAAAAAATAAAAAATTGCTAGGAAAAGATTTGACACGTCACTGCCAAAAGCATCTAAACCATGCTTAAAAGAATTGTGAACAGTGTGCAAAAATTACATGTTCCGCAATCAATCAAAGATTGATTTAATTCGCTATTAAGTACCCTAAATACTTTTTTGTTGACGTTTGGACCATCGCTACCTAGTGTCAACAACTTATCAAGCGATAAGTTTGCATTTTTAATAGCTAATTTAATATAATGAATAAGATCGGTAGCTTTTGCACTTCCAATAAAAAAAGTTTCTAAATGACTAGTAATAACCTTATCATAGTTATTAGACCAAAATCGTACCATCACTTCCAGTTCTTTATTGTATTAGCTACGCAAAATGGTTACTTTTGAAGCTGTTTCGGGTCCGCAAAATTCTATTTTAGCGGCCTAGTACTTAAAGTCGTCTTGACAGCACTTTAGCGGATTCAAATTTGTTTATTCCAAAATCTGGCAACCGGTTGCTATAAACATTTTCGCACAGCCTTCTAATATACATACGTATGTTATTGATGTCTATTTAAAATGAATATTTTAATTCAAGAAAATATTTTTTGCGAAACTAATACAATAAAACGTTGTATGCAATACGTACGCAAATAGTTTTAGCAGACTCATCTTCATGTTACGGACTCGGCTAGCGCCTCGTCCGTAACATTACGATTCGTCCGCTAAAACCATATTTTGCGTACTTATTACATAAAATACTATTTTCGGATTCTACATTGGTGGTTTCATCATACAATATGGAATAAGGCGAATTTCCTAAATCGCTTAACATTTTATTACGAAAGTAAGGTGCCAATGCATCGGTGATAATGTAACTTGCTTTTTTAGGACTTAATGAAAATTGTTTTGAAACTTCACATTCAAACATCGCGTCAAACAACGAACCAATATTTGAGCAACTATTTGCAGACATGTCGGATATAACATTTTTTATACACCACAACATTTCTGCTTTCGTTATCTTCTCTCGCACTGAATTTAAACCAATTTGAATTGTCCTTCTATCGCAATCATCTTTGCTGCCATTTCTATTTTCAACATCTTTAGGTACTCCAACTAATTTCAATTGTAGGGGATCTAACTTCAGTTTCGTATTGTCCAAATGCTTCTTTGTATGTACATGTTGATCGATACTTTGCATACCTTTGGTTACTTGAAAATTTTTATTGCAAATGATGCAACACATATTAAACTCGTCCACTTGCTTTCCCCATGACGATATTCGATGACCATTTTTATCTTTCATGACCAACCACTGTGAATTGAACGATACTTTTCCCATGATAATAGTATATTATTCTCCATGCAACGTTAGGTCTTTTTACCGTTACGGTAGTACAATTAAAAACAGACTGAGACATAATTAAAATATTGCAATAACTTATAAAAATAATAACTAGGGGAAGGCCTGCATAAAAGTAGTAATCTTGTAAGAAAAACCATAATATGTACAAATATTACATCATACGGGGAATACCCTACTAAGAATTTCGCGGTGTTAGTTCCGTTATGCAAAGCAAACGTTAAAGTTTATTTATAAATTTGCAGAATATCACATGTTTTGAAAAGCCGCGAAGTCTATTTACGATTAATGAAAGCTGATTATTTAAAAAAAAGTAACAAAAAGTAACCGTTTTTGAAAAAAAGTAACTTTTACGGCCATTTTGTAATAAAAGTTACTCATTCCTAGCCCTGGGGGGGGGGTGCCACCCGACGCTGCCCCAAACCTCATGGTTGTTTCCTTCAGTGCAACCCCAGAAAAAAAAAAGGTCGTCAATCGTAATCGTCGTATATTTAGGTACGCCGCACAGTGTGGTGAAATGGGGTTTTTGTGGACAAACGGTTGTTGAGCCTTCAATTTTAGGGCAAAAAATCTGGAAGTTGTCTTACTATATCCTTAATATATATAAAAATGGATGTATGTATGTTCCCTATACTCCTAAACCGTTTGACCGATCGGAACCAAATTTGGCACAGTTATTATGTAGGTCCCTGCGCATGTTTTTGTATTAAAATAGTGCAAAAATTTGCAAAGGAAAGGAAAGTTGATTTTGAGTAGCTTGCCTTCCTTTAAGGAATCTCGATAATCCATTCATGCGCGTCCCATAGGGACGCGCATGAATGGATTATCGAGATTCCTTAAAGGAAGGCAAGCTACTCAAAATCAACTTGAAAACAATAATGAATGCTGTCAAACTGTCAACCGATCGACAATGCAAATACGCGTGCACGTGCTTTACGTTTCTATTTGACCAATCTTAACCAAATTTGGTGTAGAAGTTATTTACAATGCTACGAAAAACATAGGCTACTTTAGTACCTTGGAGTGAGGCCGAAGGCCGAACAACCACATCCGACACGGTCTAGATGGCTAAAGGCGGCCGGTAGGCCGACTGTGCCAGCTAGTCCTTAATAGAATAGAAGAAAACAATAATTTTTGTGTTTTCCCACAGAATATTGCATAAGCCACGATTCGAAATTCTAAAGTTCGTCATTTTAAAATAGTTTTCAATTGTTTTTAATATCTTTCTGTATCGTCCGTTCTGCTTATGTATTGTTTACATGGGCATTTGGGAAAAATTTATTGATTTGTTAATCCAATAATACCTTCGGTAAAAATTGGACAAGTCTCAGTAAAAACGCTCTTGTGTTCGCATCTGCAGCTGAAATTTGGAGGGCAAGTACTAGAGTAACCAATGATACCATAAAAAAATTTTCGGTGTGTCTCATGCGTTCTCACACAACTAAAAGTTTAAGAGAAGTTAACATTTAAAAAAATCGAGTTTTTAGGTCGAAATTAGGTCTACAAACCGTTAAAAATGTAATTCTTTGTTTTGTTTTGGCACTTGTGTGCTAGTAACAAGAAACAGAAATAATATTTCAACTTGAAAACTGAAAAAAATCAATGAATTTTTGTTTTTAAGCAAAGTTAAAGTACCTATGTATACGGTACATAATGTATATAAAAAAGGTTGACTTTGCCCCATTTTTTCGACACTTTCCAAGCGCATTTTTTATGATTTTTATTGTGTTCCTGAATCCTTGGGATGTTCCTAGCAAGAAACTATTATTAAACAGACCAAATGAATTACTTTAAAAATCACCATTTGTCCGCCTCCACCACACTATGCGCCGTTGACCTTTTTTTAGGTATTTACCGTGTTTCGCCGAAATGTACTTTTCTTTCATAAAAATAATATGGTCACCATAAGTATAAGATATAATTTTTACCAAATTTGATCATGGGATGAGCATGGGTTCGGTTACTAAAAATAATTTAAGTATTTTAAATTTTTAATTTTAACTAAAATTTATGATATTTTATGGCAAAGTCGTAAAATTTATGATTTTTTATGAATTTATGGCAAGTGGCCACCCTGCCATATGAGTGGGAACCCTGTATCTATAATATAACTGCCAAATTTCAGCATTTGTTGATCATTAATATCCCTACAACATTGTGTTTCCTCAAGTTGGTTTTGCCAATTAAATTATTAAATAATCTATACTTTTAGATAATTTTATAGCTCTAAGCTAAGGGTTCCACAAAGTTTAAATTAATGAAAGAGTTTTGTGCCCAAAAGATTACTTATTACAATACATGATATTTTCTCTTGTTGCTGTAGAATTTAAATGGAAGGAAATAAATTTTCATAAAAATAATAACTTATCCTGTTTAGTCCAGTCAAATTAGGTTTTCAGCTCGGAAAAATTCCCACCTAGCTGAATTTTGGTACACATCTTTATGACATCGTTGTAAACAATATGTAAAAAGTCGACCTCGATATCATGTCCGCGTTAAAGGTTATTCGAGGTCAAAGGTCACGAAATAGGCCTTTTTTTTAATATCTCGTTTTTTATTAGTCGTACAATAAAAAGTTTTAGATACAATTTGTAGAGGAGGTGATTATCTACAAAAATGGTCTTATGACATTTTCACGTTAAGTTGATAGTTTTTGCGTTATAAGGCCAACAAAATGGACCCACCCTTAAAATGGCACAATATTGATTCGTTGCAGGGAGAGAAATGTTTTCGGGCACGGGAAATGCTTTTAATAATAAATTAATTTAAATTGTGGCCAAGGTTGGAAAATGAAGAGAAAAATAAATTTTTTCAAATTTTGCCAAAGTTATAGTATCTTCCAAGTACCGAAGCCGAAATTTTGGTTTGAGCTTACCGAAGGTCCGGGCAAGCTGAAAATTGGCAAAGATGTATATTGAAGTGTTCTAATAAACTCCCAAAATGACTCATAAAAATCCCAAGCCGGCGTTCGCTCAAATGAGGATTTTAGCCCCCTAAGTGCGGTGTTTCGCCTATAGCTCACGTATTTTTACTTTTACGAAAAATTACCATTAAACAAAGTTTAATTTGCATATTAAAGTATGTATTGTAGTACTACCTACTGCAGCGCCATAAGTTATAGAAATTTTGTTCTTCAACTTTAGTTAATGGTAATTTTTCGTAAAAGTAAAAATACGTGAGCTATAGGCGAAACACCGCACTTAGGGGCTAAAATCCTCATTTGAGCGAACGCCGGCTTGGGATTTTTATGAGTCATTTTGAGGGTTTATTAGAACACTTCAATATACATCTTTGCCAATTTTCAGCTTGCCCGGACCTTCGGTAAGCTCAAACCAAAATTTCGGCGTCGGTACTTGCAAGATACTATAACTTTGGCAAATTTTGAAAATAGTACATTATGCACCAAGGTAGCAAAGTGACACTTTTTTGGCCCGAGGGTAAAGGATTGTTTACACGAGGCGCCAGCCGAGTGAAACAATTACCCATGGGCCAAAAGTCACTTTACTACCGTCGTGCATATACTGTTTTTTGCCATTCCGAGAGGTAAAGTAGGAACTTCGCCAGTTTAGAAACTTCAAGCAAAAATTTAACGCTTTTTTTTTTATAATACCTACACGTGGTCGATAAATCGCAAAATAGCACTAGTAATATTACCAACTATACTACTAAAAATTACTAAGAAATAGCAGTTGGCACCCCTGATTCTACCAATGCCATTGATTCCAATGCTTCATTTCATTTAAATTTGTGCCTTTGAAAGAGCAACACGTACCATGAGCGAGAACGTAGAAATTGCCGAAGCAGCGAAGATGGCGTTGGTGGAACTGTTGCCGGCAAAATCAAGAAAAGTTTACCAAAAACAGTACGACGCTTTTGTGCAGTGGTGCCAGAATAAAGAATTGTCAGATTATTTTAGTGAAGACGTGTTTTTGGCATTTTTTTACGAGAAGGCTAAAACGTTGAAGTCATCGACCTTGTGGTCGCACTATTCCATGGTTAAGGCCGTTACTAAACTAAAGTCACCAGTCATCTGGTGACTTTATTTCCCGCTCACCCCCCTATTTTTTAACTTTACTCCCGCTCACCCCCCTATTTTTGAACTTTACTCCCGCAGGGTAAAAAAGTGCCCCTTTACGCCCGCAAACCGGGGTAAAAAGTGAGTACTTTACCCCCGGAATGGCAAAAAATTTATTTTTCTCTTCATTTTCCAACCTTGGCCACAATTTAAATTAATTTATTATTAAAAGCATTTCCCGTGCCCGAAAACATTTCTCTCCCTGCAACGAATCAATATTGTGCCATTTTAAGGGTGGGTCCATTTTGTTGGCCTTATAACGCAAAAACTATCAACTTAACGTGAAAATGTCATAAGACCATTTTTGTAGATAATTACCTCCTCTACAAATTGTATCTAAAACTTTTTATTGTACGACTAATAAAAACCGAGATATTAAAAAAAGGCCAATTTCGTGACCTTTGACCTCGAATAACCTTTAACGCGGACATGATATCGAGGTTGACTTTTTACATATTGTTTACAACGATGTCATAAAGATGTGTACCAAAATTCAGCTAGGTGGGAATTTTTCCGAGCTGAACCCCTTTTTTCGTCTAATTTGACTGGACTATGTTACATAAGACAGTTTTACTTGTAGATAAGAAATATAATATTTTTACTTGAATTAAGTTTACCTTGGAAATAACAAAACATTACTCACCTCTGCATTGTTTTTCGGTTTCATTACATCTTTAGCCAATTGTTTCAAAAATGCCTCAAAGCTGGTGAACGTTTCATTAGGTTTACCCAAGGGAGTTCGAAGTTTCAAGTTGACACACAATTGAGCGGCCTCATAAGTTATCCAGTTATTGAGAATGGCACGATTATTTAGTGCCAAATTACGGAAAGCTTCCATATTCTTTGAAAGATGTGGCGAGTCAGATTCCAAAGGCCAACAGCACACAAAAATGTCTTCTAGCCAATTTTGATTTTTCTCTTGGCCGTGCAATAAATATTCCATAAAAGTCACAAAATGTAAAGGTAAAATTTCACCGTAAACCACACCCGATGCGTGTAAATGTTGAGCAAGTGCGACGGAGTGATTATCGAAAGATTGCAAATCGTGGCACTTAAGTTTGGCTTCCTTCACCGAATAAGAATTGTTAAATTGTAAAACGGTTAAATCCCATGGAATATTTTGCGATAAACTTGTGTAACTCTGACGAATTTTTTTGTTATTTGAATTCATGTGAAAAATGCATAATTCGTTGATGGATATTAAAAACGAATTAATCCAGGGCAGTTCCTTTTTGCTTAGCAGTTTATCGAGATTCGAACTGACCGATAAAACAATTTCGGAATCGTTATTGTAACCGCATTTTATTAACACGTTGGATATTTCTTGAAAGTGGGAGGAATTATAGAGAATTGTTAAATACGGTTCGGAATAATCCAAAATATCGTTGATCCAATGAAGCAATAATAAAGTAGTTTTGCAACTGGTTGTTGTGTTTAATGACTTGTAAATTATGTTTAATATAAGCGTAAAATTTTCAGAATTGGGTGACTTGCCTGTTATATCTCCAAGAACTACATCGTCGGATAAGTTCAATAATCCTATTCGGTTTCCACTTTCAGTTTTCGAATTAACTAAACTACTGCTGGCAATAAAATAATTGTAACATTTGCAATGCGAGTACAGCAAATAAAAGAGTCCGTACTGAAGAAATGGTGCTTTGACTCGTAACTCTTCGCACTGTGGTTCCAACAGGACCGCAAGTAATTCCAACACGCTTGGTTTCAGAGCCCACATTCCAATTATAGAACTACTAACATTAGCAAGTTGAGACAAAGATCGAAGCAAAAATAATGCCGACAATTCTACATCGTGACAAACGTAATCGGAACTTCCGAATGGATTTGTTGGACATAAAGATGGCACATTCGCTACAATTTGTTTGATAACCATTTCGAGCTCTCCCAAAATACATCTATACGCTTCTTGTAGTAACGGGATGTTTTTTAAATTCAACAAAGCCTGATAAACATGAATTGTCGCTTCTTGCACTTTAACGAAAGGCGAATATCGTAACTGAATTATTTTCGATTCTGGGCCCACCAGTTTTTCTACCAGATTGGATGGTAAATTTGCCGACAACTCCTTCAACACCTTCGAAATCATCAGCAACATGGAAATTGTGGTTGAATCTTCAAATTTACCAATAGAATTAATTTCTAATGATATAAGCAAATAAATGGACGAATTTAATGTATTTGTTTTAGTCGGTAAAATGTTCAAAAGCAAAGCTATGTTCTCGTTAATTGCAATTATTAGATTGTCATGAATACAAGACACGTTTAAAGCGTTGACTAACGTGTTCACGATTTGTGTCAAAGAATTTGTAACAAATTTCACATTTACGCTTTCAGAGTTGGTCAATTTTAGTGTGTCTTCTAAACATTTTAAAATAGTATTTAATGACAAAACATAAATCGTCATATTATTTAAGGAGGTGCTGTTAAAATTTTTCTTATCTTTCTCGAATTCCTTGGCGTTACTGTCGATATCTTCAAAAAAATGGTAAACCAACGTTTTGGAAAACTCCAAGTTATTCTGAAAGTGGCTCTTGATTCGTTGCATATTTTCCGATATAAATTCGATATTAGATAAAGGCTGCGTTAAATCGACATGCCAACCTAGAAATATGTCAACGGCATCTCTGAAATGTGGATAAAATTCTTCGGGATATAACTCGACCACATTTATCAAAACATCCAAGGTGCATTTAAAAAGCATAGCGTTTTCGGCTAATTCGATTACAGAAACCAAATCGGAAATCAAATTATCAATGTGTTCTTGCAATACACGTTTTTTAACTTCGAATATTAACGTCTCCTTTAGGGCTTTCATAAATAAATATCGAATATCGTCCGTTTCGTTAGCCATTCTGGTAAACATCCAATCTTGAAAGCGCACAAAATCATTTTCTTGGCCCATAATGTAGCCCATGCGACCCAAAGCCTTTGCAGCTTCTTTTTTAGCCACCTTGCCAGGTGCAACACGTAAAATATCTAACATGGAGTCACCCAAAATATGAAATGCTTTACGTACATAATGAGCATTTTCAGGTATCAACAGAACTTCTAATAATTTTTTAGAAATAGTTAAAGAATTTTCCGGATCGCCTTCCATACTAAGGCGCCGTAACAATTTAGAAATCCTAATATCTTCTGGCAAATTAAATTTAATAACCGTCTTTTTTTCTGGTTCGTAACATTTAGAACGATAAAGCATACCACTGGATTCTGAATTTCGATTCAAAGTATCGTGATATTTTTTTGTATGCGAATAACTGTTGTTGGCATCTGAAAAGTCTCGGTCCCGTCTGTAAGTGGTTGGATTGTTTCCACCTCGTCCTCGGCTATAACCACGGCGTTCGAACGGTGCCCCCATTCGTCCATGCTTAAATTCAGTTTGGCGCGACCGTGTACCTTTGAATCTTCCATCGCGCGACGTGTAGATACTTTGTCTTCGATTTGTATCGTTAATCGGTCCATCGACAAAACTGTCATTATCGTAACTTTCGTCGTTATGATTAAAGTGAAAATTGTGCAAATCTCGCGAGCTCTTCGAAGCTTTGAGCTTGTATGTTGGAGTAGTGTTTGATAGCATCACTTAACTCACATATCGAAAAATCAAACTAACTCGTTGCGGTTAGACAACGCGAATGATACACCGTTACAAAATAATTCGTTAAATAATTAGCAACAAAATGATTGCACATCGAACTACTCATACGTGAAAAAGAAACAACACAACTGTCGAGCAAAATGACATTAACACAGCTGCGCAATACGAATGTAACCAACATAAGAAAATTAAAGTTTCAAATTTTAAAGGTTTACATAATATTACAAAAATGAAATCTTATCTTACAAAATTTTAAACTGTAATAAAATTTCTACACAACTTTTTTCAAAAGGTACAATATGTCGTTTGTCTTTCTAAATCGAATTTTTTAATAAAATTGATAATTATTGGTATCAAACGTACAACCGTCACGTGGTCACAGGGGTATTCACCCCCACCCCTTTAATATTTGAATGACATTGGTATTAATCATTTTACTCATTATTTGAGTCACAACCATTGCAGTGTTATTTCCGGAAGTTTTGGTTGGGGGGGGGCGTAAAAAATTCCCAAGCTGAAAAAAAGAACCAATGGGCGCGTATATGCACAGAGACTCAAGAGATCTGAACCCACGGCGCAGAGTAGTTACTCCAAACCTGCTAACCCGGATCATCAATATAGAACACGACATTGCTGGGGACCCGCCCGCCCTTTCTGACGAGGGGGAGGGATGGACGATTATAGGCAACAGGAACAAAGAAAAAAGGCTAGAAAGGCAGAAAACAAGAAGAAGAAAAAGGCCGAAGAAAAAGTCCAGGCCGAAAAAAGGAGAAAGAAGAAAGAACCCCTAGGGGAAAGACGCCAGCAGTCATCGTCAAGGTGTCCGAGGCCCTCCCATACGAAGATGTCCTGATGAAACTCAGGACAGCTGAGCAAGAGGCTCTGATGGAGAACGTCAAAAGAGTTAGGATGACCAGGAACGGAGACGTCCTGATCAAACTAAGAAAAGACGACGAAAAACTTAAAGAAAAGTTGGCAGAGAAACTCGACAAAAACACAATGCGGTCCACGACAAAGCTCGTCATGGTCCAGGTTCGAGACATTGATGCAATCACAACCGAATAGGAAGTGAAAGCTGCAATAAGTGGCCTCCTCGGAGGTGAAGAACACTTTAAGCTAGAATCCCTGAGAGAGGCGCCAGGCAAAACCAAAACGGCTAACATACGACTCAGCAAGCCAAAAGCAAAATGGCTAATTAAAGAAAAGATAAAGATCGAATTCACAAGTGCATGCAGAGCCATGTGCTGGAATTGCTGTAAGGACGGGCACAGAGCAAGAGAGTGCAAAGACGGCCCGTTCTGCCTGGAATGCAACTCCGCCGGCCATAGATATGGCAGTAAGAAATGTCATACAAATAAACCTCAACCACGCGAGGGAAGCTCAGGCTCTTCTGCATCAGACGCTCGGGGAGAGGAAGAGCGACCTTGCCATAATTAGTGAACCCCACCGTGCCGAGAACTCCGACTGGTACGCTAGCCTCAATGGGAGAGCTGCCATCCTGAACATAAACATGGCTGTGGAAGAGGACGGTAGAGAGACAGACTTTGTCTGGATCAGGGCAGGCGCAGTGACCTACTATAGCGCGTACTACTCTCCAAATATGGAAGACACCCACTACGAACAGCAAATCGGCCAATTATTTGCGCACGCAAGGAACGCAAGATGATGCGCCATAATCGCGGGTGACTTCAATGCCAACGATCCCGAATGGGGAGCGACCGCCCAAGACACCAGGGCGCACATTCTGGCAGAAGAGGTGACGTGCATTGGAATGGACATATGGAACGAAGGTAGAGTTCCAACGTTTACCAGAATAGCCACCGAAAACAGGAGAGGCACGGAGTCAGTGCTCGACATGACATTCGCCACCCCAAGCCTGACTGGAGTGAGATCCCACTGGCAGGTGCTCCTAGTGGAGAGCTTGAGTGACCATCGCTACATTGAGTTCCGATTTGGGGTCTCCCCACTGCACCAAAACCGACGGGTGGGTGGGCAGTGGGGAAACTAGACATCAGCAAACTGAAAGACGCCACAAGTAAAGACGCGTGGAAGCGACAACTTCCGGACCCCCAATCACTAGTGGAGGCCGTGAAGATGGTATGCGATGCCAGCATGCCCAGAAAGGCTGGGAATCCCAGAAGAGCAGTATACTGGTGGAGTGAAGAAATTGCTGACCTGAGAAAAGAGTGCACAGCAAAAAGAAGAGCAATGCAACGGCTCAGACGTCGAGGCAATCCACTCTGAAGACCAGGCGTATGCCGACGCTCGACGAGAATTGAGAAGGGCAATCGCAAACAGTCAGAGAAAGCACTGGAACAACTTGCTCGGCGAGATCGACGCTGATGTGTGGGGGCTAGGCTACAGGATGGTGACAAAAAAATCAAAAGGTCAAATATACCGGGTCTAACACCCGAAAGAACCAATAGCATATTGGAGGAACTCTTTCCCACTCACGAGACCAATGCTTTCAAGCCTACCCCAGTGCGAGAGATTACGCGGTTCACCCTGGCCGAGCTCTATAGGTCGGGCAACGAGATGGCCGCTGGCAAGGCGCCTGGTCCGGACAACATCCCGACAGAAGTAATAAAAACCCTGATAAAGGAGTCTCCAGAGCCGATACTGGCAACGCTGAATGAGTGCCTAGCGACTGGTACCTTCCCGACGATCTGGAAGAGGGCCAGACTAGTACTCCTGAGAAAGGGGAACAAGTCCCTGGAAAGTCCCTCGTCGTATCGCCCAATATGCCTGATAGATGGCCTGGGCAAGCTGTACGAGAAGCTGGTGCAAATGCGACTACAGCCCGAAATCGATCTAAGAGGCGCCCTATCCAACTCGTAATATACGGGTTCAGGAAGGGCAGATCTACTATCCACGCCCTGAGAGCCGTAGTAGACAGAGCCAGAAGAGCAAATGGGGGCACGTGGCGGACTCGGGAGCATTGTCTCCTCATCACTCTCGACGTTCGAAATGCATTTAACTCTGCGAGATGGGGAGAAACCGTCAAGCAGCTGAAGAACAGAGGTATCGAGCCATACTTAGTCAATATTATTAAGGCTAGCAATAGACGGGCATCGAAAACGCGGCGTTTTACACGCCGCGTTTTCCGCTCTCGAATGTAACCAATGTATTTTAATGGAAAGCACTAGACGAGCATTTAAAACGTCGCGGCTCATCGGCGGCCGCGGGTGAGACGCTCGCTGTAGCATTGAAAACGCCGAACTCCGGCGGTTTCTCCGTCGCGGGTAACACGCTGGCTATGTAACACATTAGTTTATATGGTGGTCACTACATGAGCGTTGAGTATGTACACAGTCTGTACACCCACCATACAAAATGCTCGACATGAAGAAATTTATTTAAAAATAAATTTTAATCTTTATCAATTTTTTATGCGTGTTAAACAATTTTGTATCATGATACTACGATACTACTATGGTTTTTAAAAACCGAAATATGAATACGTTTATATAATTAAATTATTACTGTTCATGATTATTATAGTATTTTAGTAAAAGCTAAAAGTAACGATTTTAAATTTTGTTCGATTTTATTCTGATTTATTTATTGTTATATCGATGTAATAAATTGATACAATTTTTGTATCTTTTGTATAAACTGGCCGTATTGATACAATACGGCCAGTTTATAATTTCTCGTTCTTTAGGTACCAAGTACATTTTAAACAAGCCTACAATTTCGTTTCATGTTGATACGAAACTAATTTGAATGAATTGCATTTTCATATTGACTGTACAACCGCTGGTTAAAAACGCTCGTGTAGTGGCTACATAGTTGGGCGTGTAAAACGCGGCGGGTAAAACGCCGCGTTTTCGATGCCCGTCTATTGCTAGCCTAAAAGTTATCTCAGTGACAGAACGCTACTAATAGAAGAGCCACTCGTGAGAGAAGAGATAACCATCACGAGCGGGGTTCCGCAGGGTTCCGTCCTGGGACCCACCCTGTGGAATGTATTGTACGACGGCGTCCTTTAGCTGCACCTCCCGGACGGAGATCAACTTGGCGGCCATCGCCAACGAAGCATTGGTGATGATAAACGACTGGGTACAAAGTAGGGGGCTGAAGTTAGTACCCGAGAAAACAGAAGCCGTGCTCCTGAATGGTAAGCGCAAGTGCGGGCAACTTGACGTGGTGCTGGATGGTGGTGCCGAAAAAATCGGTTAAAGTCCTGGGCGTACACCCGGATAAAAGACTCAAGTTTGATGTCCATGTGCGCGAAACGGCAAAGAGGTAGGCCGGGCTGGTGGCGGTGCTGTCACGATTGATGCCCAATATTGGTGGTCCATCATCCACTAAGCGACGGGTGCTGGGTTCCGTGGCCCACTCGGTAATGCTCTACGGAGCCCCGGTGTGGGGCGACGCTATGAGGGTGGCAACCTACCGCCAACACTTGGTAACGATACAACGGAGAATAAATCTTCGAATAGCGTCTGCGTACCGTACGGTTTCGACCGAGGCCATTTCGTTGGTGGCGGGCGTGCCTCCGATCGATCTGCTGGTAGTGGAGCGAATGCAAAACTTTGACACTAAACCAAAGACAGCCGCCGAAAGACACGTCGAGCGCGATAACCTCATGCGTGAGTGGCAATGTAGGTGGGCCGACGACGAAAAGGGGGAATGGACGAGACTACTTATCCCAGTTATTCAGCCATGGCTCGAGAGAACCTTCGGTGAATTAAATCATCAGCTGACGCAAGTCCTGACCGGCCATGGCTGCTTTAACAAATATCTTTTTAGGTTCAAGAAGGTAGGGAGTCCCACCTGTAGCTATTGTGAAGAAGAGGATGACGCCCGGCATACCCTCTTCAAATCCCCTAGGTGGCAGGAGATCAGAGAGGTCCAGGGCATCAACATCTTAAGCCCGCACTCTCTGATAGGCGAGATGCTTCAGGGGGAAGTGGAATGGGCAACGATCATGAGCGGGATAACCCGCATTATGAAAGAAAAGTTCGAGGAAGAGCTGCTACGCCAAAACACTGCGATTTAATCGAAGCAGTCAAAGAAGAGCAAAGTCCCGAAAGGGCAGAAGCGAAGTTCGGCTGATGGCAGCGGAAGAAATACCGTGAGGTGAAACCCGCTGACATCCGGGAGGGGGTTTTTAGTGGGCTGACCCCACACTACCACCCTGCACGGGCTGGTGGTGTCTTGTATAAGATTTTCCCCCTTCCGACACGCAATAAAAAAAAATCTGAATTCTTGGGCGAAATTGTTGTCAAACGTTTGAGTATAGTTTTAGTGCAGTCAAGATAGCTAAAATAATGACCAAACTCGGAAATAATTACTATAAATATGAAACTTTCTGGATGCAATTTCTTTAAAGGTATTAGCAAAGAGAATTATATATTGTTGTGATACGCGCTATCCATGTTGAGGATAGAGTCGTACCAACAAGGAGAGAAGTACAGTTGGAGACCGGAGGTTCAAACACATTTGTTTACATGTGTTTGTTTTGTTGTGTCGTTTGAATTTAATTTTAAGTTTGTTCGAGTTACATGTTGTGTAAACGGGATATACAACATGCGGAAATTAATCAAACGTGCAGAGAACCGTCGGCCATGTACAAACAAACCGATATATAAGAAGCTCCGGTTTGAAAAAACAAAATATATAGTAACGAACGTTACATAAAAAGTAAATAAAAGTTCGATCAAGATCACGAAGCGTGACGGTCGCATATTAGTTACTGCGATATGCAGTTGTGCGAATAATTGCAATTCAATTAAAGATAATTGAAATAAATTATATTCGCGAAGTTCCATCGAGATCACGAGAGGTGACGGTCGTGTATTTTGTACTGCGAGTTATATTCGCGAATTCAAGTAAGATTCAAATAAAATATACTGAAATAAATTATATTCGTGAACGATATACGGTGGTACTACCCAAGAAGATTAATTCCTTGGAGAATTTAAGATTCCGCAAGATAGCGGGATACAGAAGGTGTTGGCAACGAAGGTTGTGATCGAGATCGTGTCTTATAGATACGTTGGGGAGATACGGATACCAACTTATCCGATATATGAGAAGCAGATTGGAGATTGGAGATTGGAAAGTGGAATATTTGAAGAAAGAAAATAGTGCGCACGATACAAATCACAGGTTAGCTACCTTTTAATAATCAGTGCGTAGAATAGTAGTTTACATAAAGATTGTTTGATTGTTTGGGTTCTTGTTATATGTTGAAATTTGTTGATTTGATTAAAAACTTGTTAACGGAATTCCAACTGTAGTTTTATCTTTGTTGGAACCCAGAATTCGTTCAATCAAGAATAAGCTCGTATAAGAAGTGTTGGTTGATTCAGATCCCGACGCATATTATCCTGAGAAGTATAAGAGTCGAATTAAAGGTAGGGGTCCATAAACCGATTGTGTGCGTACTCGTGTATTCTTCAAAGCACCAGACGCTACAATATATTTATATCGATGAAGTCCTACAAAACTTCAAGTCGACAGGCTACCCATAAACCAGTGGGAAAACCACAGATGGCTCGATAAGTATACCTAAATAACTTATTAATAGTAACCAGTTTTTTTACAGTGTCGTTTATTACTTACACTTCTTGTGTACTAACAAAATAAAAAAATGAGAGAGATTATTACTTTTGGATCTCCATTTTTAATATTTTTAATATTTTTTAAATGTTCTAATTGGTTCTGTCTCAATACAAACACAGAAAATAAAAATAAGGGACTGCGGTTGTATTGTTGCTTGTCACCAACTAGTTTAAAAAAATATATCAATGTAGTTCTAAACGAATGGCAAAGAAAGTGTAGATTAATGGCCATAGACATTAGACGACGATGTGCTCCATACTCTTTTGTTTGCGGATGACCAAATAGTAATAACCCAAGACGAAAACGACAACGACATCTCAAACATTATGAGGAAACTGACGGAAATTTTCTTAGAAAAATCTACCCACATTACACGGCAAAGGACATCCTAAGGATCGTATTTACATTAAAAAAAACACTACTAAATTGTTTTGTCGGCGCCCCGTTGGATTTTTGTGCATTTCGGTGCTCTCGTACACCCCGAAGTTACGCCACTGATAGTCAGCGCCTACTCTAGATATGCAACCAACAGTACGATGTCGTGTTGTCGTTTTGAAAATGGAAAATTAACTTAACCAAGAAATGTGAAGTGTTGATACTCAAAAGTCGCTCAAATCAATGAAACCATAAATAAAGACTATTTACATAAAGTTATTATTTACAAAAGTAAACTATGAGTAATAAAGGAAAAAACGTTTGTGTAGTTGTACTTGGTGATATAGGAAGAAGTCCTCGAATGCAGTATCACTCTTTATCATTCGCAGAACAAAAATTTACAGTCGATATAATAGGATATGGTGAAACGCAACCTTTAAATGAAGTAAAAAGTAACCCACAAATTTACTTACACTATTTAGTACCATATCCTGCGATAAAGCACTGTCCTCGATTATTAAACTACGTATTTAAAACATTATGGCAAATAATCACGTTATTTTTTGTTTTTCTGTTAATCAGAAAACCAAATTTTATAATAGTTCAGAATCCACCTGCTATTCCGTCATTATTTGTATGCTGGTTATTTTCTTTTATCGTTAGAGCTCAGTTAATAATAGATTGGCACAATTATGCTTACACCATAATGGCTCTTAGTGTTGGTACTAAAAATATCCTGGTTAGGCTAACCGAAACATTTGAATTTTGTTTTGGCCTTAAAGCCACTAACCTGTGCGTCACAAATGCCATGAAATATGATCTACAAAAGAGAGGAATTAGGTGTGAATAACTTGAATAGACAGTTGGATAGTAGCTAAATATTTGGTTTCAGTGCAACCACTTTATATGATCGGGCCCCCGATATATTTCAGCCCATTACGTTACAGGAAAAGCATGAATTGCTGATGCGTTTAGGTAATAATTATACAGAACTGCTGTCGAAAGAAAATGACCAGGATACCATTTTTACTGCAGTTAACGATCACGGTGATATCGTTTTGAAAAATGATAGACCGGCGTTGTTAATATCCAGTACAAGTTGGACTGAAGATGAAGACTTTTCTATTTTGTTGTCTGCATTACAAGGTCTGTATTTAGTTTAACTTTTTTACAAATGCCGTAGCCGTATAAGAATTTAAATTTGATTTTTTTTGTTGGTAATAATTATATTAACCTCCGAAGTGTGAACGGAAAGAGAAAAGATCGAAATTTTGGTATTAACTACTACGAGTTGGGTACAGAAAATAATTTAGAAAAACATTTTATAATATTGACTTTTACATTTTTTTTCTAAAGTATACCCCATTCCTAAATCACGACGGATCTACAATATAGTTTTTTTGAAAGAATCCGTTGAGCCGTTCAAAAGATCAATTATTTGTTAAAACTGTATTTTATAATTTTAATAAGGAAATCATTACAATTTAGAAGTTAATATTTTATAAATAAGTATAGTAATTTATTGATAATTTACACAAAAATGTTTACTGGAAATATATGGGGGCAGATTTACCATTCTTATCCGGCTCCGGCCATTGAATTAATAGTTAAAAAATTAGGGCATTGTTTTCAATGTTATCTCCAAGCAGCGAGTTTATCGACGATTAACTAAGGCTGTGTTCGGTCTGGCGCTTTTTTCACTTGAAACACCGTCGAACACTTTTTCGCCGTTCGGTCTGGGACTTTTGCGTGCTTTCAAACGCTTTAGCTCCGCTCCTTTCCCCACCATTTCGGAGCTCAGAACGCTTTTGCAATTTTCGTGGGTTAGAGAAAGCCATAGAGGTATATATTAGCTTTGTTCCAACGAGCCCGATAAACCGTTCAATGTACGGTCGCGCTAGTGCGCAATAGATAAAAAGCGTTCTAACCGACAGGTTTTTATCTATTGCACATGAGCGCGACCGTACATTGTACGGTTTATCGGCTCGTTGGAACAAAGCTATTAAAAACTACTGGAGGCACCACTAAATGCAACAAAACGGTCCGACGTAAGTTTACGCTTCCCCCACTCCTTAAAGGATTCGGTTCAAATTTTGTAGTGCATAATCATAGGATAAATGATGTTTAAACGTTTAAATAAATGAATTATAAGAAATTAGGATGTGATAAATGATTAAAATAATTGAGGGCCTTAGAATAAAAGGGGTATAAGTGCATTTTACATTATTGTGAGATATTTGCATTCAAAGTTAAACAAAATGTCTTTTTTTTTGTGTTATTTTACTAGGTTAAGTGCGTCTACTGCTAATGCAGGGTAAAAATTCCTAGAAAAAGCTGAGATATTTATTTAAAGTTTATTATTTCCTTAATAAATGATAAATTTTAATAATATAAAAGTAGAAAAAAAAACTTTATCATAAATGTGCCAAAACTTAAAAAAAGTACTTATACCCTTATTATTATAGCCTTATTATCAATATATCACTTGCATCTGTTTTGCACCAACAAATATGAACATTAAGGTTTCATATTGAGTATTAATCTCAAATTTAAAAAAAGTGCACTTATACGCTTATACCCCTTATATTCTAAGGCCCTCAATTGTAGTTTTAATGTGGTTTTAATAAATGTGGTTTTTAATTAAAACTACACATTATATAATTATTTTCTTATAAACACAAAAATAGAATTACAAAATAAAAAATACATACTAGCAAATAAATTATAAAACACTGAAAAAGAAGCAATTATACATTTTTGAATAAAATTAGTTTTGTAAGTTTACTTCTCTTTATAAATTCTCTTTATAAATTGTCAGCCTTTTTCTGTAAGTATGTAATCTTAAATTAAAAAATAATTTACAAATTAAATTTGTTAACTCCCATTCATGAGAAATGCCACTGTCACATATCGGATGGGCATATAATTCCAAACGGATTTTTGTCAAATAATTTTCTCTTTACATCATTAATTAAAATAGTGCGCAAGTTATTTTTTATCAATCCATCTTTTTTTATTACTAAATAATTAAACGAACTTTCACATGATTTAATTATTTTAAAAGTCTGAAACTAATTTTAGTTTCCCTCTGCTTACATATTTTGTAAAAGAACAAAAGCCATCGTCACGACTATAATTTAGATTATCTGTGTTTGATTTACATTTTAACCATTACAAATTAACCATTTTAGGTTAAAACAAGGTGGAACTCGCTTTAGCGGCAGTTCTTAGGCTTCTATACAGCTACCTTTCTGGTGTGGAAAGTTGTTATTATCTGGTTAGTTTTGATCGCCATATAATGTAACATCACATAATCAGATAATCTGCACCAATTATATTTTTTGCGGTTGGTAATTATCATTTACTATATAAGTAATAACAATCAAACTTTTCCATTCTATTCGAAACTTTACTTCTCTGTAATGTATGGTCCTTTTTTGAGGTGGACCAATCCTCTCCTTTCTCTTTTATTTACAACTTAACTTCACTAACCACATCAATAAAAAATTATTTTTTCACATCAAAGTAAAATAAAAAAACCAGTTCTTAGACCTCTATTATACACACAGAGTATTTCCAACACGATTTGAAACGCTCTGTATGATTTTGAATTATGCGGACGGACGGACGGACAGACGGACACGGAGCCAGATCATAAGGCTTCTTGCTATACTTTGTATAGAAGCCTAAAAGGACGGTCCGGTTCAGGTTCGAATCCCACACAGGTCAGTAAAAAAATAACTAGAATTTTTGTTGGTAAAACCGTGTAAAACTAGCTTTAACTGATTTCGCGGAAAAAAGTTAACCTTAAATACATACCAAAAACAAATGTCAATAATAATTATAACCTACAATATTGACACATAAAAATATTACTTATCAGTCTGTTACCTATGTTGACAGCCCAATATTGCTCTGTTAACTTATCAGACGACTTGACAGACTGGTAACTGCTAACAGTCATTGGTGAATACAAATATATCACATTAACAGACTGTTATTGACTTGACTCTCTGTTAGCAACTTAACAGAGCTTGGTGAATACGGCTGTAAATGTCACTGATTAGTGATTACATTTTTGCTTGGAAAAACAAAAACACGTCTGGACTAGTCGACTGTTTACTCGCGACACCGGCAGGCCGCTTGTGTTAAATTAATAATTATTATTAATAATATTAAAATTAATTATTAATAATGAAATTATCATCTTAAACCTAGTAAAACACTTAAATATTAGTGGGATATTCGAATGTTTGAATATGCCGTAGTTGGTAATTTGTTCGAGAGAAATTCGTCCAACTCAGCATTTGTACGACTGAACATTTAATCGACAGGGCATTTTCAAACAAATTTCTGTCGCACATAATGCTGTCGAACAAATTACCTAGAATCGAGTATTCGAATACTCGATTTCCCAGCCCTCGTAGATATAACACTACCATAACACACCAGCTACAAGATTTTTTTTTAATTAATTTGATTTTGATTAAAAAATATTAGTTTTTTGATATCTAGATTGTACCATAATTGCTGACTTTCGATGTGATAAATACTGAAGAAAGATATGATTTCGCGCTATGCTGAAGAAAAATTGGTCACAAAGTTGCTAATGATTGTAATTTTACATACAATTTCTTAATGGTGTGGATATATTGTTCAAAAGATAAAAATACAAATAACAGATAAGCAGATAATGCAATAAATGGATAAACAGATTAACGGATCAACAGATCAGCGGATCAATGTATCAACGTATCAATATATCAACGTATCAACGTATCAATGTATCAACGTATCAATGTATCAACGTATCAATGTATCAACGTATCAATGTATCAACGTATCAATGTATCAACGTATCAAAGGATCAACAATTTACTATATAGTAGGTTACACTTTGTATTTAAAATTTAGGTAATACTTTTGAAAAGGAATCGATATAGCAAGTACCACTAATTTATAAACATGAACAACTCAAGCAATTATTCTAGCAGCGACTTTTCCGATTCCGATTTTGATTCTGATGAAAGCAATACAAAACATCATCTAACCTGTAATAATAATAAATTGCATTAGCGAATCGAATCAACGGATTAACAGATTAACGCAATACTATATATACGAAGTATTTACAATATAACAACGTTTCAGTTGATCAACGTTATGATTGGCTCTGAAACATGCGGACCGACACGAAGCCAGACCATAAGGCTTCTTTCTATACCTTGCATAGAAGCCTAAATATGGCTTCTTGTTATACTTTGTACAGAAGCCTAAAAGTAGCGCACTGGCTACCCAGTTCTTAGACCTCTATACACACAGAGTATTTCCAACACGATTTGAAACGCTCTGTATGATTTTGAATTATGCGGACAGACGGACAGACAGACAGACACGGAGCTAGATCATAAGGCTTCTTGCTATACTTTGTATAGAAGCCTAAAAGCAACAATTTACTAAATAATTTACTTAAGAAATAGTTAAATTCATAAAAACACATCACTCTTTAACTAAAATTGATAAAATTTAAAGAACTACTGCTGTCATTGCTATCTTTACCACGTTATTATAGAATGTCAAGTCGAGTTTATACCTTTAAGGAGTGGGGGAACGCCAGTAAAATCGGACCGTTTTTTCTTTATAGGGATTATATGCAGTGGTGCCTCCAGTAGTTCTAATATATACCTCTATGGAGAAAGCGTGGCGCTGTGGTGTCAAAATTACGAATGAATTTGACTTAAATTCAAATTTAAATTTGGATCAACAAAAATATAATATTAAAATATCTCTTATTATAAAAGGCCAAGTCTTTCTTTCTGTCTGTCCCACGGAAATACCCGAAGCAAACCGAACCGAACGCACAACGTATCATCGGATCAACGTATCATCGGATCAACGTATCATCGGATCAACGTATCATCGTATCATTTTGTCTATATAGGACAGCTATTTCCAAAAAAGCATTATGTGAACTTCCATAATGGATAATGAAAATTTTGAAAATCCTGCTGCAAAGCGACGGCGATTGAATCGTGAGAGAAAAGCACGTACAAGAGCTAATAACACAGAAGAACAGCTTCGATCACAGCGACAAGCTGACGCTCGGTCTCATGCGATACGTCGACAACGTGAAACTTTGGAACAAACTCAAGCGCGACAAGCTGCTGACGCTCGGTCCCATGCGATACGTCAACAACGTGAAACTTTAGAAGAAACTCAAGCGCGGCAAGCTGCTGACGCTCGGTCCCATGCGATACGTCAACAACGTGAAACTTTAGAAGAAACTCAAGCGCGGCAAGCTGCTGACGCTCGGTCCCATGCGATACATCGACAGAAAGAAAATCGACACCAAAGTCAAGCAATTCAACTCCAAATAAGAGCATTGAGATTTGATGAATCTCACGTTACTCGACACGATTGTGGAGAAATGAATTCCATCTGTCAGTTCTGCGGCTCCAAGAATTTCGCCAAGGAGCGTCCAGTTGATAAACAATTTAACAACTGCTGTCATAAAGGAAAAGTGAAGATTCCGCAACCGCTCGATCAACATGGGAATCTATTGTTATATCCCGAATTTCTTCGCTCTATGCTTTCAGATTCAGATAATCCTTACTACAAGAACTTTCGTCAGCACATCCGCTCTTACAATTCCTCGGTTTCTTTCGCTTCAATGGGAGCAGAGATTGTTTCAATGCCGGGTCACGGACCATACGTTTTCAAAATTCATGGACAGACGTACCACAGAACCACAAACCTGTATCCACCTGAAGGACAAACAAGAAAGTTTGCACAACTGTATGTAATGGACACGACAGAAGCGGTCAATGAACGAGTAAATCTGCCTGAGAATAGAGGTTGTCTACCTGAAGTGATTGAGAAAATCGATCGTTTCTTCCGCGTCAACAATCGTATCGCAGCTTCATATTGCCTGATGAAAGAAATTGAGCAACAAGAGCGTGTACGAGCCGAAGAAGAAGGACAACCAGTTCCAGGTCGTCAATATGGTGATGCGGCGCGATCGGCAGTCTGATCAAAGACGTTACAATGCTCCAACGTCCAATGAAATTGCAATGGTGTTCGTAAATGATGACGGCGAACCTCCATTTGAACGTGATATCCGTATCTATCCTCGAAATCCCGTCGACAATGCACAACAATTCATTCGTATCAATATTCTCAGTCCAAATCTTGACCATATGACTTATGGCATTCTTTATCCGTTTGGCGAACCGGGGTGGCAACCCAATTGGAGTTGCGAAGGATATCGGCAATCCCGTAATAAAATCAGCATGTTACAATTTAAAGTTGCGCAAACAGCAATTAGAAACGATTTCAATCCAATCATGAGTGCGGGAAAACTTACGCAACAGTGGATTGTCGACTCATATTTGCAAGTGGAAGGCAATAATTTGAACTACATACGATATCAACAAAGTAAATTGCGTACTGAATTGTATCAAGGTCTATCCGATCATATTCAAAACTAGATGATACCCCGTCCGAGGACGGGCAGCTAGAAGGACGGGCAGCTATCCAAGGTAACTTAAGTTGAATGAAGATTAAGGAAAGCTCTCAGTGCAATCCAAAAGCCATATGACCTTGGCTGCCTGCCCGTCCTTCTAGCTGCCCGTCCTCGGACGGGGTATCATCTAGTTATGTTATAACAACAATTTCATATTAAAAATATATTTCTAACATTAAATTTTCATTAAAAACATATTTGTAATAAAACGCCAGTAAATTTTAATTTTAAAATTAAAAATTAAAAACTAAAATATTTATGGTGGGGGCTTAGTTTATTGCAGGTAGTGTAGTCAATTGTTCATTTAAGTTTAGTTTGTTACAAGAGAAGTGGGAGAAAAATTATTAAATTTAACCGAAAATATACAGGGTGTCCCCGTGACCGTGGAGAACCTTTGAGGTGGTGATAAAGGACACTTTTCTAAGACAAATTTTCAAATAAAATTTTTGCCCAAGTCCAAACCCTTGGGGGGTAATACCTCCCTTTAAAGCAATTTTTTGAATTTCTGATTTCAAACGGCCATAGCTCCGATATTATTGATTTTTTAAGGTTAATGGATTAGAACTTTTTTAACGATCATTCGCTTGTCTACAAATTAGGTTATAACCCGTTATCGTCTAGAATCAACGGATTTCGAGTTATAAATTAAATTAAGGGAAAAAAGGTTTAAAAAATTCAGGTTTTTTTTAAATTTTCTTGCGAACCCCGTATCTCTTAAACGAAACGTCTAAGAGAAAAACTAACGGCCCAAACCAGATATGGAATTTAACGGGCTACAACTTTCGTCAAATAAATTTTTTTGGGCAACCAACCGTTTTCACAGAAATTCTGAAAATAATGAACAAGGTGTAGGTAAAAAATATAAATTCACATAATTACTAAAAATCTCAATTTGATTTATAGCATTTGTTTTAATGTTAAAACATTGTTAAAACGTATTAAATAATACCGTGCAACACCTTTTGAAAAGAGCACGCCTGTGTGCTGAAAATGAGGGAGGCTATTTTGAGCATTTATTAAATTAATTTTGTGAATTTATTTTTTTTACCTACACCTTGTTCATTATTTTCAGAGTTTCTGTGAAAACGGTTGGTTGCCCAAAAAAATTTATTTGACAAAAGTTGTAGTCTGTTAAATTCCCTATCTGGTTTGGGCCGTTAGTTTTTCTCTTAGACGTTTCGTTTAAGAGATACGGGGTTCGCAAGAAAATTAAAAAAAAAACCTGCATTTTTTAAACATTTTTTCCCTTAATTTAATTTATAACTCGAAATCCGTTGATTCTAGACGATAAGGGGTTATAACCTAATTTGTAGACAAGCGAATGATCTTTAAAAAAGTTCTAATCCATTAACCTTAAAAAATCAATAATATCGGAGCTAGGGCCGTTTTAAATCAGAAATTCAAAAAATTGCTTTAAAGGGAGGTACCCCCCAAGGGTTTGGACTTGGGCAAAAATTTTATTTGAAAATTTGTCTTAGAAAAGTGTCTCTTATCACCACATCAAAGGTTCTACACGGTCACGGGGACACCCTAAAACAGAGAAAGTCGAAATCGTCTAATATGGCCTCATCAGCAAAAATCGAAGAAATTGAAAAAAAACGTAGAAACAATCCTGAGACAGACGAAGAAGAAAGTCCCCACGAGTGGCCCAAAGAATGGTCCACACTTGAAGATGAAGAAAACAATAGCTCGGACAACGAAAAACAAGGAAAAATTCGAAAGGAAGCAAAAAAGAGACCAAACAAAAACCAAAGGAAGCGTGCCAGATTGGCGAAGCAAGAAAAAGAAAAACATGAAAAACAAGAAACAGAAACGCTAAGTGAAAACAGTAATGAAACAAAAAGAAAAAATTATGAAACTGAAAAGACACAAAGTGAATACAATTTGGAAATATCTACAAAGCTGATCGAAACATTGTCCAGAATCCTACAGGCGATGCAAGAAAATAAAGAAGAACATGGAATAGAAGAAACAGAAACACCAAGTGAAAGCCATTTGGGAATAACAGAATGGGCGAAAGAAATATTTTCCAACATATCGAACGCCGCGCATAAAATAATGAAATTCATCATATTAAGCAAAGAAGAACTCGACGAAAGGAAAAACACACTAAAAAATTTAGAAGATATGAAAGAAAGCACCTTTAAACTTCTACTATTCATATTGAAGGACAATAACAACAAACGAGGGACGGGTGAGCCTTCAGCCACCCTTCCCCCGTCCAAAGTAAATACAGCAGAGGCGGTTCCTGCCCCTGCCACCCCCGCGAACCTCCTCAAGGTCCGGGAACTCAAAGAAACAAATTCTTCCCCTCAGGAAGAACCCAAAAAGCAAAACCCACCTAAGGAAAATCTGGCAGAGTCCAACCCCCCGAACCTCCTCAAGGTCCGGGAACCCAAGGAAACGGATTCCTCCCCTAAGGAAGAATCCACGAAGCACAACCCACCCAAGAAATACCTGACAGCAATGAAGAGGGATGCCATCAGCAACCCCCCGAGCACACACAAGAAATACAAAGTAATTGTCTACCCTGGAGAGGGTAGCTCATTCCAGTCAGCAGAAAACACAAAAACCGCCCTGACTAGCATCAGAGCGGAAGACCTTGGCATAAAAGCAGATAGGCTCTATCTGACGAAAAACAAAAGTGTTGTGGTGGAATCCTCCCACCCTTCGGTCAAGAAACTAGTAGGCAGCACTCTACTAGCGGAGAACCAATTGATGGCCCGGGAGCCTTCAGCTACCTGGCCATCAATTGCTATACAGATGGTGGACAAATCCGTCTCTAAGGATCAAATCACAGCGGAAATAGAAAGGAGTTTTCCCGAGGTGGTCAATATGGCCGGGATTTCTTGGCTCAAAAGAGCCAATCCCGTACATACCAGAGGAAGAACTCACAACAAATGAATTCTGGAGGTTCACCCCCTGGTCCATGAAGCAATAAAAAAGGAGGGTAAATTCAGAGTGGCTTGGAAAAGCTACCGGGTACGGAATCACATCGGAATTGTCCGATGTTATAAATGCCAACGTTTTGGCCACACAGCCAAATTTTGCAAAGGAAATGAAACATGCGCAATTTGCACCTCAACAGAACATGCTTCACGTGACTGTGTAGTGCAAAAGGAACTTGCTAAGCATGTATGCGTCAACTGTGTCAGAGCGAAGATCAGTGACAACAAGCACTCCACAGGATCAATCCTGTGTAAAGTGTATAAGGCCCGCCTTATGGCCCTTGCACAATCCATAGCAACCACTATTGACAACGAGAGAAATAACCGTGACCAATGAGATCTAATCTTAAAAACTAATAACCCTGATAAGAAATAAGGTTTGAGTGTACCCAAAAAGCCAAATAACGATCGAAAATGAAAAACAGACTCGAAAATCAAGAAATGAAAACGAATACTTACCAACATTGATGAAATAAAAACGCCCACGCAATCCAGTATGGAAACCTGAAACATAAAACAAATCAGAAAACAACATATCAAATATAGGCAGATTATATGTATGTAACAATATACCAAATGACACGCGGTTTGAAACCCGATTAAAAAAAATTCATAAAAACGACCAGAACTTGATAAAAATCTCTAAGAATGATTCTATAATTGTAATGAAAACATGAACTCCCCGCCAATTTGCAGGGTCCATTTTCTGATGAGGTTGGCAACAACCTCAAAATGTTTTTTATTTTTTATAAATAAATTAACTTCAATTGTATGTATACGTACGGATAAATTATCGTAAAATTTCTTATTTTAATTGCAAACGTAAAAGTACGCTATTTATTCCACTTTCTCTATAAACATGGACCACAGAATACACTATTTACATTGATATGACATGGACACAAAATGAAGTTTGGTTAGTACCAATAACATCAACAAAATACAAACACCACAGCGCTCAAACATCGTTCGGTTTGGAAAGTGCGTGACCGAGCTTTTCTCCAAACCGAACGCCAAGTTTGCACTTTTTAACGTCAAACTTTCAAGGCGAAAAAATTCCCAGACCGAACACGGCCCAAATACAAATCGTTATAATCGATTAAAAAAAAATAGATTAGCTGAAGTCTTGAGCTAAAACAACAAAATATATTATGTTACAACAACTGTAATTAACATCCATGTACTCATAGAGCGAAAACGAAGTACAAATTTCACTGATAATGTAAAAAATATATTATATATTATATAGAACGACAGCTCTTGTGGAACTACCTGTCAAAAATATTTTGTATATATTCAGTGCGATAGATGGCTTTTTCACGCCACCTGGTAGAGATAGATTCAAAGCTCAAGAACCCTAATTGCGCGTGGAGGAGCCAATGGGGTGAAATACATCCATATACAAATTTGGGCATTCTGTGTCGATTTTTAGGGTTCTTGAGCTTGGAAACTATCTCTACAATAGCTGATAATCGCATTTGGTTCTCCAAATATTACGTTACCAATCACACTGGTTAAAAAAATTAACCTTAATAATTAATACTATAACAAACAATATTAACAAATACTACTGGCTTTAATTATGTAACTATAATTTATTCGTTAAAAATTCCATTCAAATTCCGATTCTGAAGTTAATGGTAGTTAAGGCACCATTAATCAATGGTTACAGCTAACCGGATAGTGAAAAATACAATTTCATAATTTAATCGTTGATTAACCTATGTGAGCTTTAAACGAGCATTGCAAAAACGGCCCAAGTGTATTGAAATAATTAATTCCAATGAATTTTGTTAATAATAATAAACTATAATGATGATAAAATATTTTTTTAGAATATGAGAATCACTGTATTAGTGGTAATGCTAATAATTTTCCAAAATTAATGTGCATGATTACTGGTAAAGGACCATTAAAAGAATATTATATTAATAAAATTAGAAAAAACGTGTGGGAATACGTTACGATTATTACACCCTGGCTTGAAAGTGCCGATTATCCACTTTTATTAGCTAGTGCCGATTTGGGCGTATGTTTACATACAAGTTCAAGTGGACTAGATCTACCTATGAAAGTTGTCGATATGTTTGGATGTGGCCTTCCCGTATGCGCTTACAACTTTAAATGGTAAATTTGCTATATAATTTTTGCAATGATTACTATTAAATTTTTTTTTCAGTTTGGATGAATTAGTTCTGCATGAAGTTAATAGCTATACGTTTAATGATTTGAGAGAATTATCTTCTCAATTCTTCGGTTGGTTTCAAGATTTTCCAAACAATCAACATCAAAATGTTATTCAACAAAAATTTAGGTTAAAATTGAAAGAATTTCAAAGTCTGAGATGGAAAGAAAATTGGGAAAACGTGGTTTTACCGTTAGTTGAATAGACTGTACACTGCTGTTAAAAAGTTTATTTACTTTCCATTACTTAATACGGATAATGGGTTCCTAATTTTTTTTTGAATTAATATTGTACCTTGAAATTTAAATACAACTTTTAAAAAATAACATATGCCTTTCTAAATAACTTCAAAAATATTACCGATAAATTTCAAAAGTAATTTTTATGACTTCGAGAAATAAAAATAATGGATCTGGTTTATTCATTTTTATTTTTCGAACTTATAAATCCCTGACAAAAATTTAGCGGTGATATTTTAAAAAATGGTTTTAAAATTTCAAGGTATAATATTATTTTGTTAAATGGGAAGACCTATATTCCCTACCCTTAATTATGTAGAAAATTTGTCCTTTTTTTTAATGAATATTATGTACTATGTTTAATATTTTTTCAAAATTTATAAAATAAATTATAAAATATGCATTGGATTTTGTTGTTAGTATTAAGGGGTATAACGTGTAACCACCCTGACCGCTCAAGAAATAGACTTAATTTATGAAATTAATAAGCCCTCACTAATTTGAACAAATTGGTAAAACACAGGTCCCAGACGTAACGTAAGAGGAAGGAGAATAAGCCCACAAGTATCGAATGAAATTATTTTATTTTTGGACTGCACGGTAACTCATATTTTTAAAAATATATGTATTTTTTTGTGAAGGTTCTCCACTAACACGCGCGTACATGAAAATTGGCAGTGGTGCATACGAAAATTAAAAGAAAATCGGCATATTCATGAAAAATGTGTGTGGCTATCGCGCTATATACGGATTTTTTTTTTGAGAAAATTGTGATGATTAAAAATGTTATTTTCCTTCAAAAGATTAAAATATTCCGAGTTCGAACACGCTAACGCGAACATTTTTTCACGCTGAATTTTCGTCCTTAAAATGACTTGAATAATGCAGACGCAATGTTGGTCCATTCACACACGTGACACCCGGTACGATGCTGGATGAACAATATCGAAATGTAATTTATATTTGCTTTTGAGCCCTAGAGTAGGCTGCATGTGTTTATTTTGTAGCGAAAGATTTTAATTAAATAATAAAGTATGGTATTGTGAAATATAATTAAAAATATTGAAGTGTTGGAGAAGGAAGGATGATAAAATTGCATAATTACCAAATTGATGGCCAAGTGGATGGATGCAGTAAGGAAGAATTTAAAAAAAATTATAATTAAGAAGAAAGTGAAGGAAGGTAAAAATTAATAATTATTAATTTTAAGCAAATTAAAGAAAAAGAAGCATATTCAAATTTGAAAGATTGGAAATTTACATTTGATAAAAATTAATAAAATTGAGCAGGGTGTTAAAAAAGTACTTGTATTGTGTTCAAGTATTTGTAAAAGCAAATAAATAATTTCAACGATAAAATTTTGAAATTAAGATAAAAACGGCTCCATAATATAATTGCAAGGTTCACAGCAGTATTATATGTAATAAATACAGCTAGTACTAGTATAAATTACAAGTATACATTTTATTAAAACTCAATCAGAATCAAAATTAGACGGTCACTTGACTCCGTTCGATCCAAACAAGCTTGCAAATGAATAATGAAGTATACAATTGAGCTCAATAATACTCGACAGGTGCTGCGAATGTTGAGGAATTTTGTTATCCATTGTACCTATCCCAGGCATTGAAATAAATTGTACTATGATCGTTTGAACAACTGTAGATTTCATAATAGTGATTATACCAAAATTAAATAGGTACTTCGATCAGCAATCCAATTTAACGATTTTAGTAATTACGAAGAGAAAAGGTAAAATAGGGCAGTGAGAAGATATGGCTAATACCATATAAAAGTATTAAAAGTTAATTGGATGAATTCCAAAAGCTACTCTATTTGGTTCATTGTTGGCAAAAAATAAACTAACATGGGGAAAAAACTCGAATAGTGACTTTTTTGTTTCAATAATTATATCTTTAAATATAATTATAAAGATCCATCACATACAATCGATCGTTTCATATTCAGCCAATTAAACTTTCATTAATCTGATTTACTAATAATAATTATGTATACCTAGTACCTATGTACATTTCAAAATTATTACAATTACATATTTTGATCTATGTATATCGACAAGTATTACAAAATATAATGCAGGTTACAATATTAATATTATATAAAAACAAATTATTATAGTTTATGTTATTTTAGATATTATTTAATAATATCATTTTAGAAATCCAAGTAAGATTACTTTTTTATTTATATTAAGTTGTTTTTCCGCCCTTAATCTTCTGTCGCGCGGGTGCTGCGCATCCCTTGGATTTCCATTTGAGTAAAGGATTGATAGTAATTTCTCTACTAAAAGATTTAATAAAAAAATTTTAATTAAACAATAATTGAAACACGCAGAACAAATTATTTAATTCAAATTTAATCTTGTCTTCTGGTGTGGTCCATAAATACCTCAAGTCTTCTGTAATTAAAAAAACATTTTAACAAAAAAATATCATTTTAAAGTAATTTTATTAGGCATGTGTAATGATAATAATTAAGACATTTATCTACTAGAACGTAATTAACATAGAGTCCATCTACGTCTGTCTGACTTTTCTTCAAAAGTTTAAAATTATTTTAACTCGAATATAATAAGCAAATTAATTACTTACAAAAGAGCTTCGAGCAAATAACAAAATGCCTTTTTAATTTATTCATCAAAATATAATGAACTCAATGACTAGGTAAACTTTTCTACTTTTGCGGGAGCAAATAAATTAAACAATTTATGAGTCGCAATTTGATCGTGCGGAGATTTTAAATTATGCAATTCAAAATTATCGATACAATTTCTGGTTTTCAATTTGTGTTGTATTTATAGGATTAATTTTTTTTAGAAAATGGTCATTGATATTGAAAACACATTTAACAAGTTCTTCAGGGCTGCATTTACCTTAAAGGCAAATGTAAAACCTTGACATAACATATAAAGTCGATGAACTTACCTTTTTTACTTATTAGAAATATCTACTTCTATTTTTCTTTTATTTTTCTAAAATCTAAACTCTGCGTGCAAACTAGGTGTAAAAAATTCCTCGGCATCTAATGCTGGCTTTAAAACCAAGAACTTTATTGAACTGGATATTATATCTACTCAACTTACATAACGATGTTTTCCACTTAATTTCAGAATCACTTTAATATTTTATTGTTTTCTATAATTATTACTACGTACTTACAGTGTAGAAAAACCATTATAGCTATAATAAATTAACGCTAATAAATGGATACTTATTAAAGCGCAGCGAGCGAAGCTTCCTTGGCGGTGACTCAATTGAAAAAATGTGTTCTGGAAATTCCTCAGCTATTACTTGAGCGATCGTTCTGAAAATTGGCACACATGAACCCACACCGCTGCACCAGGTCGTGACGAAGCCCGAATTTTGAAATTCTGCTTGGAACATTCATATTGATGCAAAACAGTGTTAAACTGATCGATTTTAAACTGAAATTCAGATTAATCCAATCAGAACCAATCAGAGATGAGTTACAGCAATCAGACAGACAATATTCGTTTATGATTTTCTGAAGACGGCTGAAGAAGACGGTCATGGTCTGAACGTTAGCGCAATTAACTGCTAACGCAAGGCGCCCCGCCCCGGTTCGACTTCGGGTATTGACTAAAAATTTCTTGGCCGTCTTCCGTGTTTCGGAGGACACGTTAAGCAGGCGGTTCCCCTGTGTTAATGATTTGCCATCATAACAGTAAAAAACAGGGTGCAGGCACATCGAAAGGCAAGCCTAGCAAGCTACCTGAGATGTAAAAACCAAAACTGCTCACAGAACCAACAGTGCTCTGACAGAGGCATATAGTTGGGAAGTACAGGACGTAGTCCTAGCGTAAGAAGAAGAAGAAGATTTTCTGGACTTTTCGGAACAGTTTCAATTGAAATTCAGATTTGTCAATTCTATTTCAGAAAACGTCAATATTGTAATTCTGATAGCTCAATTGAATTTCAGAAATATTTATTTAAATTCAGATTGTCAATTGTGTTTGAGAAAACGTCAATTGTAATTCAGTTTAGTTAATTTTATTTCAGAATGCGTTAATTGTAATTCGGAAAGGGTTACTTGTAATCCAGAAAAATTATTTAAGTAAAAAATAAGTCAAATATTTGGCTTATGGTCAAAGAGTGTACTACTTGCTTTACACAATCTATAAGTTATTTGAGGTAAAATGCATTTATTGAAAAAAATTAAACTTATAATAAAAATGTGTTTAACGTCCAACTGCCATATCGTCCATTGCTAAAGCGGTAACATGATGATGGTGGTATGTTGCGCTGCACGAAAACAATCACCTCCGCTTACAGTGCTTTTTGCTTAATCAATAAACTCTTCTAAACAGACTAATCTTTGTTCTATAACACCAGGACCTCTAACATGTGGAATTCGCATATTAACTTCAGTCAAATCTTGATTTTTGACCAAATAATCTCAATGAGATTGAACATTGGAGAGTAAGGTCCCAACCTTAATAATGTTGCTGACGTCCCATCTGATAGTTCATTCCCCATGTCCTGACGCGTTTCTAATAATCTTGTAACCCAATCATTGGCTAAAATTGATGTGAATGAACCTCTCCGACGTTCTATTGCAAAAACACCAACATTGCCGAAATTGCTCCCAGCAAATGAACATTTGGACTTCTTGCTGCGGGAAGGATTTGCACTGATCTGATCCCAGCTAAAGAGCGACCTCTTGTTCTACGGCAAAATAAATTAAAATTGATTTCGTCTATCCACACGATTTGTTTGCCCAGCTCTATATATTTATTAAGGGTCCGAGTATATTCTGTTCGTTTCCTTTTACATTCCTCTTAATTCATTGTAACTGGTTCAGTATGCACCTATTTTACAGTGAAACAGTTGATAAAGATACCACTACTTGAAAAGTATCCAATACTTTTTCTTTTAACTGTTTTAATGTATAACCACTATCTTCTTCAATCCATGTAATCATTATATTGATCTGCTCATCGGTAAGGATTTTCGGCTTGAGGCCGCCCTTTGGTAACATTTTCTCACGCCCCGATCGCACCCAATGAAATGCAGTCTTATAGTTAATATTCAATGTCCGAGACAAAGCTACCAAATCGTTACCTCTGTTGGCGCACCCTAATGTTCTTTCACGATATTGATTGGTATGTTTATCATAGCGTTTTCTTTCAACAACCTCACTTCCAATGAGAGAAGTTTCGCAAATGGGACAAAATGTCTCTTCTGGTCTATCAATTATAATTTCAGTGCATCTTCTATGAAGAAAGTGACTGCATGGTATTAATCGTATTATTTCCGCTCTTGCCATAGAAACTTGGCAAATTGCACAATCGTCTTTCATATCCATTTAAACTGTTATTCAACATTAATTAATTAACTTTTATCTTATCTTACATAGAATTACATTAATTAATAACAAAATTAAAATCAGATTATCCGATAAAAATTCCAGAACAAAGAAATTAACTTATAATCCAACCGCTTTTACCAACCTAATGCGCGGTTGTTTGATGAATCTGTACTCAGGTAAAACTAAGAATCAATACAATTTGTGGATCTGAATTACAATTGATGCTTTCTCAAGTACAATTGACAAATCTGAATTTTAATTATCGCTTTCTGAAATACAATTGACAAATCTGAAATAAAATTCTGAAATAAAACTGGAAAAGGTGTAGATATTGGCACAGACATTGTATAATCACTAAATAAAAAAAAACTCTTCTAGTTTTCCCAAAGAAATGCCACGACCACTTCGACGAGTTCGGTTCAATTTACATCGGTTTTAAATTTATACTATGAACAATTTTGTAGGGAATTAATAAATTGTTTTCTATAAAAAATTAGTGCTAGCATAATTACATAATATTTATTTGTCTTTAATATAATTCAAAGTCGCCGAGAACAGTAACTTTCTAGTATTTTAAATAATTAGGATTGATTTATTTCAGAAACATAATCTTGTCTCTTTTGTATTGTATTATTTACTTAGTATTTATTTTTTGGTTTCGACATATTATTATGTGGCCACATAACTGTTGGTCTTTTGAGACGATTTAAAATGCCACTCCGGAGAGCCAAAATAGTCTTGAATGGAATCTTGAGTTCCTCACATGATGTTGGTAACCAGGGAAAATTTCCACTGCGCCCAGTATAATGTTTGTAGTTGCGTCTTTTATGCTTTTTGCATTTTAAATTGTGTGGCGTGCGAAGTTCTTGATTTTGTTGAGACAATTCCTTCTCTTCTTGTTGCATAGCTACCTCCGATGGTGTTTCCCCAGCTACATAGTAAACAGATAATTCTGACATATTGTTGGCGTTGAAACTCCACATCTCTTCTGGGGGATTGTTTTCTTTAATATCATTTATAATACTGCCAGAATTTATTAGTGGTCGATTGTGCTCCACCGTATCTTTAGGTCCTTCCATGATGAAATATAATGCCAATTCTTGTTTGTTGAACTCTAAAACATAAAAAAATGTAAGTGTCTGAGTTTGCACATAATTTTTAGGGTCTAGGGTATTTGGTCTAATGATAAAGGTTCAGAACTTTGGATCTTTCCTAAAAAATATTATATCTGTGATGTGTCCAAAACATGTGAAAAATTAGCTCATATATTATGGTATATTACCGGGTTAATAGTTGAGATGATAAAACAAACATACATAAAAATTCTGATTTCGCCGCTTAATATTTCCTTTAATTGGGTTCCCCTGTTGGATATCAAACTGATTATTATTATGTAAGTAATGATCCATTAATCCATTATATTTTAGGCAATTCATTACTAACAGCTAGATAGTTTGTGACATGATTACTTCGTCAACTGACAATTTGATTTTAGGTTATATCATTGAAGTTTGACATAAATTTGATAGAAGCAAATGTTACTTATTGAAAATATTTGATCAACAGCGCAATAAATTAATATCGATAGATTTTTATTTATTTGTAAATTACAAACTGATTGTGAATAAAATACCATAGATACTTCGGCGGAAAACTTTATCAGTACTGTAGAATTCAGATCACTTAAGTGCTGCGCACTTGGATGACCTGTTTTAACTCACGACTGTAATGAAGGGTTTTCCACCCTTTCATATTATGTATACCATTATTTGTTAGATTTTCATATTAAAAAAATTGATATTGTGAATTTTGATCAAATTTGACTTTAGTCCATCTGGTTTTGGATTGCATTAGAGGTCGCCTTGAAACACAGGGAAACGTCAAATAATTAAGGCTGTTCGGTAGGAATCAAAAATTATATGTTAAGTTGTTGATATGTTGATTTTATAGTAGTACTCTTATAAAACAATGTATTTTAGGTAATTTTTGTTAATTAAAAATTATTGTAAAAAAGTTAGTTTAACCACAATTCATGATTAAAATTAGAATTTAACTTCGTACAAAACATGCGATCTAGCAAAGATACAATTATGAATGTTGCGCTAAAAGCAAGACTTTTTATTGTACTTTGGGACGATATAATTTTTATTTTGATAAAAATTATAATTTCTTTATAAAACAAAGTTTAATTTGTTACTAAATACTTACTCAAAACGCTGCGGTTTTTAAAGCAAATTAAACTTTGTTTTATAAGGAAATTATAATTTTTATCAAAATAAAAATTATATCGTCCCAAAGTACAATAAAGTCTTGCTTTTAGCGCAACATTCATAATTGTATCTTTGCTAGATCGCATGTTTTGTACGAAGTTAAATTCTAATTTTAATCATGAATTGTGGTTAAACTAACTTTTTTACAATAATTTTTAATTAACAAAAATTACCTAAAATACATTGTTTTATAAGAGTACTACTATAAAATCAACATATCAACAACTTAACATATAATTTTTGATTCCTACCGAACAGCCTTAAAGTGTATGAGCGATAAAAAACAAATGTCACTTATTTGATATGTGAAAAAATCGAGTTAAAAGTATTTTTGTTATCAAATAGCAATTTATCTTATACACATTTTTTAAATTTTCCAGAAACTTTTAGAAATAAATATTCGTGAGTCATCAATCGCAAATAAAATTTCGACAATGTAAACATGTATACTAAATATTATTCAATCACGCACGAATGTAAACAGTTTTGATACAATTTATTTAGTTCTGCATTCTTATAACGGATAGACTATAGGGGAAAAATATTAATTATACGCACCCTGGTGGCTGTAATTCAACTAAATATTTGACGTCACGATGATGCTAAAATAAAAATGAATTCGAGGTTAAATTAATTAAAATACGTTAAATTTATTATTTTTTATTAAATTATTTATTTATTACTTAGTTGTAATGTATTATTATCGTTCAAAACCAAATCAAAGTATTTCTGAGCGAGGTCAAGCGAGGTTATATCATTAGCGTGACGTCACGTTTGTTGTTGCTTACAGCGCACCATCGGTAATATTTTATCCCTATAAACTTATCCAAGGCACATGTGAAGTGACGCATTTTAGACATTCGGTAAATAATATTTTCATTATACAAATGAACCAATGAAATGATTTGACTGATTCATTATACAATTAAGGTAAAAAAATGAACTAATGAAATGATTTGACATACGTGATTTAATACATTTTTTCCACTACTAGTCATATAGGCTATCATTTTTACTTAGGTTAGTTGCTCAAGAAGTGACACGTTTTCGACTAGTGGTGAACAATTTTTCCATTATTAACCACTGGTTAATAATGAACAAAATGACATTTTTTGATAACTTGGCGACTATTTTAAAGAAAAATGTTGTTATTAAATGATTTAGTATAACCAAGAAATGCTAATTAATTGTATTTAAACTATTTAAAACGCTGTTTTAATACATTAATTTAATTTTAAAAATTTAAAAAAATCGAATTAAATGTGACAGCAAGTGACAACGCCATCCATTGTTAATTTGACGAACCGCGATTTATTTTATTTAATAACCTAAATTTGTCAACAACTGTCAAATCAACAAAACAGTCATTTGAAATAAATATTTTAAATTTGAAAATTTTTTTGTTAAAAAGAATTTAAAAAAATGGTAATAAATCTAGTAGTGGAAAAAATCGTATATAAACCACGGTTGTGAAGACCATTATTGCCTCCGCGCCTTATGGTGGGTTTATGCACAAAATTTAACGGAACGGAACGTAATGTAAAATAATTTAAAAAAGATGGGCTTAGGCACTTCCATAAAAGCGTTTATGCTACCCTTCACTTAATGTAACATAACGGAACATAATTTAATGTAATGTAGTAGATAACCAACTTTTATCTTGTTAAATTACGTTACGTTAAATGGAAGTATCTGCGCAAACTCATGACATTTGACAAGTGTTGGTACAACTTTACTTACAAAATTTCAACAGATACCGTTTTGTTTGGTATTTAATTAAAACAGGTATTACGTATAAACCGGTATAAACTTTAATCACACTAGCAAAAATAACCGCAATTTGACAACGACCGATGACTGACGAAATAAAACTGCAAGTAGCCATGTTTTATTCTCAAGTGCGCATGCCTTATTCTTAAATTACAAAAATGCATAAACACCCATATTATTCTCTACGTTACATTGCGTCATTACATTACGTTCCGTTACGTTAAATTTTGTGCATAAACCCACCATTATATTCGGAATATAATCTTGGCGCTAGGGCAATAATGACGGCCTTCACAACCTTGGCCTATAATATACTATTATTACAAAACCTAAATTTGTCAACAACTGTCAAATCAACAAAACAAAACTGTCATTTGAAATAAATATTTTAAATTTGAAAATTTTTTTATTAAAATGAATTTAAAAAAATGGTAATAAATCTAGTAGTGGAAAAAATCGTAAATAAACCACGGTTGTGAAGACCATTATTCCCTCCGCGCCTTATATTCCTCGGTGCTTTGCAGCTCGGAATATAATCTTGGCGCTATGGCAATAATGACGGCCTTCACAACCTTGGCCTATAATATACTATTTTAAATAAATGTAATCTTAAATATAATAATGCACTGATAACACACACGGTGAAAATGGATTTAAAATTTTGGAAATTCTGGAGGAAAACTCAGTGTTCTGCCTATATTATGATTTATTTTGTTTTTTTCGTAGCGGAAGAAAATTTTTTATAATAAAATTGAATATTTTTCAAATATAAAGTTAAAATGACTTTAAATCGAATTGTATCTATGGTGGAAAGTTGATTGGCAAGTTTTATCCCAGTAATGCTTTTTAGCTAAAAAATTGTTGATATAATAAAAGTAAAAACTAATACCGTTGATTGTAACTAATAGTAAATCCTAAATCGATAATAATAGCAAATCAAAATCACTTACTTGCAAATTTTTATAGTTGTTTATTATAGCGTTGGTTAAATTTATGCTTGATTGTAGTATAATCATTAGTAATAAAAATATTTAATTTTACTCGTACTTTCCATACATTCAACGCAGCTGAATGTTTTTTTTTTAGATAAAATCATGAAGTCCCGAAAATGTTACTTAATTGAAAGTAGAATAAACTGATATACATTTAAAGTTTCTTCCGCATTGGAAAAAATTTGGATATTGATTAATCGATCAATCGGAAAAATAAATAATATGCACAATTCTAAGTCAGAGCGAATTCCCGATTCGACCTGGTGTGCGGAAGCTTAATATAATATCGCTCATAGCAATTTTATTAATAAACACAACACTAAATAATGAATAACAAAATAACAAAGTCTTCAAATACTCTTTGAACAAATGAGCAAAATGTAGTCAGAAAACTGTTTATTACTTTTACAATAATAATATTATTGTATTAATACAATTACATATTATGTAATTGCAGTTTCGGCTCACAAAAATTGACTATGGAGCAATTTGCGATGCAAAACTTTGTACCTTTGCTCAATTAGAAAGGGAGGGTTTTCCTAGAAATTGCCGAACAAGGCACATGTACCGTTACCATTTGAATATGAACGGTCTAGGAAGATCCCAAACTAATTACATTTATTGCAAACCACAACCTGGCAGATCCAGGCTTATTGCCCATGCATTAAAGTTCAGGTACAAAGAAGCCCTGCACTTAGGAGAACAAAGAAATACACATGACTCCGTTAAAGTATTAGAAAAAGCACTAAACAATAATATATCGGAAAATAATTACTTACCCTATAAATCTTCTATTGGACAATTGTTTCGATGGGACTAAATTACTTCTTTTTCAAATAATCAAAATTCTAACAAAATACTACATTTACAGAGATTATATAACTGATTATATAATTATTATGTAAAGGTTGGCATTAAGCGACTTGGAATACATATTTTAAATGAAGTTAATAATACCGAGGGTTAACCCCTTTTTCTTAAATTTTCTGTCGAGAGCATAGTCGCATGTTCCTAAAGGCTCAATTACACGAGGACAGTAACTTGCACAAGTTACTTAAGCCAGTACTGGAAGACAGTAATTTCGAGACAGTGAGACAGTGCTGACAGTGGTGTTTACATAGTGATAGTGGTGATAGCAAGCAACTTGCTTGCATTGCTTTAAACAATGAATTACGTTAACTTAAGTTTTTTATTTAATTTTTTACGTCTGATGTACTTAAATCTTGTATACCCAATTCTGTAACAATTCTTTTAAGCGCCGCTTTTGTTTATTTTTGTATATTCCTAGCTTCGAATTCCCCAAAAATTATTTCGGACAACAGGTTCAGTTTCGTGGCAGGAACGAATGATTTTTAATGTGATAGCTGATCAATGTGAATTCAATAAATGCTTACTTATAAATAAACGTTATTAAAAAGGACATATGTAGACTGCGCCGATGGTCAGAAATTAATCCTTTTTTTTGGGTAAATGACCATGGGCAACCTGTAGATTGCGCCTATGGTCATTAAGGGTAACATACAGATTGCGCCGATGGTGTACCTGAGGGATTAAAAAGTTTTACTAAGGCATAATGGGGTTATTATTGTAAATCAGTTTATTAAATATTAATAAAAAATTAAATTGCGGTACCTAATTATCATTAATATGACAATACTTACGAGTATTGCAGATACTTTTTATAAATTCCAACCTTTCCCTTCGAATCGAGTGAAATTTTTTCGCTCCGATTTGAATTTTTCTTTGAAATTCGGATAGGTGGGAGTGTGATTAGTAGATATTAATAATAAATATTATCAAAAAAATGGAAAATAACCGGTGTATTGCAGAAAAAGTGAAAAAATTTAATTTTTTTTTCTTCGATTTTTGGGGTGTGCATTCGATAAGGAGAGTTATCCATCGGCAAAACCTACCCTTCCGGGGCGCCGCTTTGCTCCGCTTAGCTCTGCACCCCTGCAGGGCGGTTTTGACTCTGGTTACTAGGCTAAACATACGAGAAGGCGCCACCCATCAAGAAAACCGGGATAAATGAAACTGGGATGTGAGAGAACCTCGAAATAGCATTAAAAAGTATTTTAGTAATGAAAGAAATTTTTTCTTTCATTTCAGAAATTCATGCATGTTTATTGTTTTATTATTTTTATTATTCATGGTAATATTTTGGCGAGAAAAAAGGTTCACAACGAAAGGAAAATTTAATATGTCCAACGTGTATTCGTCGGCAATCGACGAGCGTGATTGTTAAAAATCCATCCACAACATAACGGTCCTTTCGAAGAGCTCAAATCGAAAAATATGTTACGTTTTTTGAAGAAATTTTCCAATTTCAAATTTTTTCTTCTTTCAATCGATAAAGTGAGCAAATCTAAAGCGAAATGTAGAATAACATTTTTTTCTAAAACCCTTCCCTTTCCTTCAAAATTATATTATACTAGCTGGCACGGGCGGCATTCGCCGCCCTTAGCCATCTAGACCCAGAATAGATCCGAGAAGGCCATAGTTGTTCGGCCTTCGGCCTCACAGGGGGAGGACCATAATAGATCCGCGAAGGCCATAGTTGTTCGGCCTTCGGCCTCACAGGGCGGACCATCTTAGATCTGTGAAGGCCATAGTTGTTCGGCCGTCGGCCTCACAAGGCGGACCATAATAGATGCGTGAAGGCCATAGTTGTTCGGCCTTCGGCCTCACAGGGCGGACCATAATAGATCCGTGTAGGCCATAGTTGTTCGGCCTTCGGCCTCACAGGGCGGACCATAATAGATCCGTGAAGGCCATAGTTGTTCGGCCTTCGGCCTCACAGAGCAAACCATAATAGATCCGTGAAGGCCATGGTTGTTCGGCCTTCGGCCTCACAGGGCGGACCATCTTAGATCTGTGAAGGCCATAGTTGTTCGGCCGTCGGCCTCACAAGGCGGACCATAATAGATGCGTGAAGGCCATAGTTGTTCGGCCTTCGGCCTCACAGGACGGACTATAATAGATCCGTGAAGGCCATAGTTGTTCGGCCTTCGGCCTCACAGGGCGGACCATAATAGATCCGTGAAGGCCATAGTTGTTCGGCCTTCGGCCTCACAGAGCAAACCATAATAGATCCGTGAAGGCCATAGTTGTTCGGCCTTCGGCCTCACAGAGCGGACCATAATAGATCCGTGAAGGCCATAGTTGTTCGGCATTCGGCCTCACAGGGCGGACCATAATAGATCCGTGAAGGCCATAGTTGTTCGGCCTTCGGCCTCACAGGGCGGACCATAATAGATCCGCGAAGGCCATAGTTGTTCGGCCTTCGGCCTCACAGGGCGGACCATAATAGATCCGTGAAGGCCATAGTTGTTCGGCCTTCGGCCTCACAGGGCGGACCATAATAGATCCGTGAAGGCCATTGTTGTTCGGCCTTCGGCCTCACAGAGCGAACCATAATAGATCCGTGATGGCCATAGTTGTTCGGCCTTCGGCCTCACAGGGCGGACCATAATAGATCCGTGAAAGCCATTGTTGTTCGGCTTTCGGCCTCACAGGGCGGACCATAATAGATCCGTGAAGGCCATGGTTGTTAGGCCTTCGGCCTCACAGGGCGGACCATAATAAATCCGCGAAGGCCATAGTTGTTCGGCCTCACAGGGCGGACCATAATAGATCCGTTAAGGCCATAGTTGTTCGGCCTTCGGCCTCACAGGGCGGACCATAGTAGATCCGTGAAGGCCATAGTTGTTCGGCCTTCGGCCTCACAGGACGGACCATAATAATAACTGCAAAATTCGGTTAAGATCGGTCCAAGGGTGTAGGAACGTTCGGCCAGCCCGGCCCTGTAAGTAAGTAAGGGTTTGTTAACTGGGTTAAGTATCCAGGTAACTGGGTACTTAACCTAAGGGTAAAGTATACAGCGTACCAATAAAAAATCGAAAAACGCGAATAACTTTGCTCCCCGCGGTAATTTCTTCTCCATTTATGCACGAATAGTTGCGCCTGGACCTACAGAATAACTGTGCAAAATTTGGTTGAGATCGGTCAAAGGGTGTAGGAACGTATAGCGAACAAACAAACAGACAAGCTCTTTTATATAAGGTATATAGAAGAAGAAGAAGATATACTTACCTGCTTTCAGATGACATTTCACTCGCGTGTATCATGGACACGGTTGCTTATATGAAAAAAAGTCTATCTTAGTAATTTTTCGAGAGTTTCTCCAGCTTTCTTTTTTATCTGATGTATTTTTTACCTAAATCCTATAGAAATTGAGATATTCACAAAAATTAATTTTGGAACTGAAATTTCAGCCGTTTTCAGGCCCTGAAAACTTTAGCGGACACCCAATCTTTGGGGACTTTTGAGAAACTATTTAGAACACCCTATTAAAGCAAAAAACTGAGCCCGGAGTTGAACCAGGTATTTAGCAATAGCAGCAACGCACTTAACCGCTAAGCTGGCGACCGTCTTCAGTGCGTGTTCGTGTGACAGTGCGAGTGGCTAAATATCCCAGAGGCGTATTTAGACTAATTAAGGTTAAAGTGTAAGCAATAATAATAAAACTAATTAACTTTGTCTGAGATATACAGGTTGGTTGCTACATTATATTTAAAAAAAAATCTTTTTACGTAAATCAAGTGCATCAAAAATTATACCTGTGTTAGGGGCTAATATTCATGACTATAGGTACAATTTTGTTTATTTTCGGAAGCAGTTCATACAGGGTGTGCCAAAGGTTAAGTGTATTCAAATCTCGTTAATCCATTCATGCGCCCCAGTGTCTGATACAAAAGACCTGATTTCCTTAATAAAAATATATTCAATAATATATCTGTGAATTTTTTAAAATACTAACAGTCCCGAAAAGAGTTATCCAACTTAAAAATCAATTAAAATAGTATTTGATTTAATAGCAGTTCTGAATCTGTCTTGCCCTACTGTGCGTCGGTAAGTCAATAAGTTATCATCGTGGTTCTAGTGGAAATAGAAGTGGTAAAATGTCACTATTTCTTTTCTACAAACTAGTAGTTTTCATTTATAAGGTTTATTATTTCTGGCATTTTCAGCTTTTTTTTATAAATTATTAATTTACTATAACCTCTTCAAAATGTTCTTTATATTCGCAATCAGGCCTGTTCGCAATTTACATTAAGTAAACGCCACCATGCGGGAGAATTTCAAATTAGTAAGTGACGTATTAAATGAAAATAAAAATTCGTTCTTCCGGCTCAAGACAAAACAAAATCAACTAATTAACAAAACATATTACAATAGATTTAACATCATATTGAAATGTTTGCAAATTTTCACCAGAATATGATTTTGAATTTCTACATAGTATACGTCCTAACACACCCATGTTGTAGTTGATGGTGGCGCCACCAACGGTAATGTAAATCACTAATAGTATAATCATTATAGAAAAATATGAAAGTTGATGCAACATTTCCACAATCGTTCAGAGCAAAACCAGAACTTAATTCAATTACCAAATATACTTTGTTATCCCAGACCCATCAATAGAAGTTTTGCAAAAATTCAGAAAAAACCGGTGACCTATAACAAAATTAGGTACCTACCAGACATCGTGGATATCGTAAAGACTTCCCAGTTGTTGTTGTCGAAGATAGATGGGAAAGATATACCAAACTCCTTTGAAGTTTTACCCATTAACAAATAATCTTAAAGACGATGGAGGATAAAGACGTTGTCATAAAAGACTATAAAACAATTAGTCTACTATACGTCTAAAGTAATTGGACACAATTCAAACTATAATAAAATATAAGTTTCTTACAGAAAATTTAAAATTTAGTTTTTATTAAGAAAACGCAATATTTAGGAACACACAAAGAAAACTTGAAACACATAATAGTCCGTTTTCTTCAATTTTTCTAACTTTAATTTTAACACCTTCCATCATACGTTGAAGCATATTACTTAATCGGTTTTTTTAATTGACGGACTGATGTTGCTCCCTAATCATTTTTATAAACTAATTTATTGTGAAAAATAGACCATAAATTTTTAATAGGACAGGCTGCACGAATATTTGACGGATTTGCATATTTTGGAATAAAAAATGGTATATTTTGACAGTCTAGTGGTCTAGTCAATTAAGCACTTTTTTTACATAATGGCAAGACATAAGAAGAAATTATCAGGAACTACACTTTTATCGGTGGTATAAAATCTTTTATTTGTAACATCACAACTGTTCGCAAAAGTGAAGTACTTCTCATCGTCCATAATTATCACTGTATCGCCTGTTAAAAATGTTGCCACAAAAGGCGGCTCCTTCTGGGTCTTTCCGCTAATTTTTTATCGGTGTATCTTGGTTTAATGTTTCTCTTATACCTTTTTACATTCAATTTTTTTAAATTTGGGCAAATTGTTGTTTGAGAAAATTTAAATTTTCTTGATAATATGCGTGTACTCACTCCAATTTGGTTTTTGGCGGCTTTCTTCAAGACCTTAGTTGAAATTTTTTTAGAATTACTTTTCGTTTGGTTTTTTTTTATTTGCAAGACTAATATTCTTACTGAATCTCAAAATAGTCGAATAAATGGTACTTCGACTGAACAGTTCGTTTGTAAAATGATTGCATTCTATGTATGCGTTGTATTCAACGGTTGTATGTATTGTATGACTGTCATGTCCATGTTTAGTGAAATTTTCCCTTGAGATATTATAACTTGAGAATCTTTCACTAGGCGTACTTCTTCTTGTTCTAGGTACTTCCCAACTATAGTACCTAGTTCTGTCTATCTGTAAATAAATAAATATTGTTATAATATAAATAAAACTAAAACGCTATAACAAAACATAATATAACAATAACAACAAAACAACATTGGCACAATGTATATGTTACACTCAATACCCGATTTCGGGCTATGCCCGAAAAAAATGCGCAAAACTAGTTTTGAGCAACGAAGATTTCCCAAACCCGAAATTTTACTTTTAAACGGCTATTGAGCGTTACAAAATAAGCAGAACTAGTTTTGCGCATTTTGAATTGTACAAAACTAGTTTTGTAGGTTTCTGAATGACCAGCACTATAGTCTATCTGGTTTTGAATTGCAGTAGAGGTCGCCTTGGACGGCAGGTCAGATTTACACTGGGAAACGTCAAATAATTAAAGTGTATGAGCGACAAAAAACAAATGTCACTTATTTGATACTTGAAAAAATCAAGTTAAATGTATTTTTTTATCAAATAGCAATTTATCTTGTACAAATTTTTTAAATTTGCCAGAAACTTTTAGAAAAAAATATTCGCGAGTCATCAATCACAAACGAAATTTCGACACTGTAAACGGGAATAAATTTTAACCAATCACGTTCCGAGTTCACAATTTTAGTACAATCTAGTTCTGCATTCTTAAAACGGATGGACTATAGTTCTGCTTTTTTCATTTAATCAGCATCCGAATAAAATAAATAACATAAACATAAAGGGGTTGAAACGTAATAGTTTACTACCCCATACCGCAACTATACTTTTTAATGCGGTCTCTAAGGGTCTCTAAGCTCCCGGTTTTTTAGATCCCGGTTTTCTTGATCGTAGGCGCTTCTCGTATGTTTAGCCTAGTAACCAGAGTCAAAACCGCCCTGGAGGGGTGCAACGCGGAGCGGCGCCCCGTAAGGGTAGGTTTTGACGATGGATTACCCTCCTTATCGAATGCACACCCCAAAAATCGACCCGTGTATTGCCGAAAAAGTGAAAAAATTAAATTTTTTTTCTTCGATTTACGGGGCGCCGCTCCGCGTTGCATCCCTCCAGGGCGGTTTTGACGATGGATTACCCTCCTTATCGAATGCACACCCCAAAAATCGACCCGTGTATTGCCGAAAAAGTGAAAAAATTAAATTTTTTTTCTTCGATTTTTGGGGTGTGCATTCGATAAGGAGGGTAATCCATCGTCAAAACCTACCCTTACGGGGCGCCGCTCCGCGTTGCACCCCTCCAGGGCGGTTTTGACTCTGGTTACTAGGCTAAACATACGAGAAGCGCCTACGATCAAGAAAACCGGGATCTAAAAAACCGGGAGCTTAGAGACCCTTAGAGACCGCATTAAAAAGTATAGTTGCGGTATGGGGTAGTAAACTATTACGTTTCAACCCCTTTATGTTTATGTTATTTATTTTATTCGGATGCTGATTAAATGAAAAAAGCAGAACTAGTGCTGGTCATTCAGAAACCTACAAAACTAGTTTTGTACAATTCAAAATGCGCAAAACTAGTTCTGCTTATTTTGTAACGCTCAATAGCCGTTTAAAAGTAAAATTTCGGGTTTGGGAAATCTTCGTTGCTCAAAACTAATTTTGCGCATTTTTTCGGGCATAGCCCGAAATCGGGTATTGAGTGTAACATATACAATATTCTAAACACTCGGATATTGTGAAAATGTTTATGTTTGCACTACAACTATCATTCATTTTTATGTCACTCCTAAACCAGAAGCTTCCCCATCTAGAATTTGGTATGCAAGTAGCTAAAGGTTTAATAAGGTTAATACGATTTTTTGAGAATTTTAAATTACACCTTTTTTTGGAGCGCCCACTGAAAATCAAAATTTGGTCAGGGCCCCCTTTTTTGACCTTAATTTTGTACGCAATAATACTCGCCGAAAAAGCGTATTCAATACCTGCATTAAAAAAAATCGTATCTTTAAGTATTAGTACGGTTCCGCCAGTATAAATAATTTATGGCAATTTGGCAAGGCAAATTTGAATTACTTTGGAGGACTGTATAACAGGTATAACGTAAACGGCGTACTTGAGGGGTAAACAAAAAAATACTTGTATAGTACTTATTTTTTTGTTTGTTTTAGACTGAGCAGGGATGAGGAAATCTCGGACGAGACACCAACCTAGTCTAAGCCGGTAGTGTGGGACTTCATCAATTAATACCTCACCCCCCATCATCGAACGTGGATGGGGGATTACTTCCGATCGATGATACGAATTGCTCTGGACGCCCTGCATCGTTTGTCGTTGTGTCTTCCAAGTTTACGCTTCCTCGTTTTGGCTTCCTTGATCACCTTAGGCTTGTTGGAGCTTCTCAAAAAACGAAAGAAAAAGCTTTCAAAAAGTGAAAAGTTCCACATTTGTTTCCGTAATATACTAATTATTGAACTCTGTATTGTATACATCCGTTTTAACAACGTTTTTTGATTTCCTCCCTGTCTGTGCTCGTTGCGTGTTTGAAACTGTGTGACTTAGCACAGAGGACCTACAGTTTAACGTGGATTACGAACCACGGGAATAGACGATTTTTACACCGTCTGCTCCGATCAGGGAACTTTTGAGGCCATATAATATGTATAATGTTACCTGGGGCCAGCAGATAGACATTTATATAGCACTTAGCAGAATTTGAACCCGTGGATCTTGGCATGAGAAACTCTCAGCCGTTCGCCCACCCTGTATACATATTAAATTTATATTGATCAGATTATCTTTACTGGAAAAGTACAAAAATATTTAATATACCGCGTCAACCAAATTAATATTTCCCTATATTTATTAAAACAAGGGCATTATTATTTATCATTAATACAAAAATCTTTATTTTTATAAATGCAACTACTATCTCGTTAAGACTTGACAACAGAAACATGAAATCAGATTTTGTACACCAAGTCAAATGTAATTATTATCATCTCGCTTATAAACATAAATAAATATCTTGTATATTATATTATTACTGAAACTAGCAATAAGAGAATGATTGGACATGTTTAAACAATTAAGTGAAGTAATAAACCGGAAACTTTTACAATAAATTATTGCCGAGTATGACACTGAGTTTAAAAATGTGAATATAATATTATTAAATAGGTATGTTAATTTTAAGGATACTCATGAAATAATAAAGCAATAAATACATCCATGATACTCATTAAAGTAATTTTTTAATAAACATATTGGAGTTATGCTTCTGCTATTTTGATGGAAACTCAAATTAGGTATAGGTTGTACCTTAATCCCGATCAACACGACTTGATTAATTTATTAAATTAAAAATATTTATTTATGAAAATTAACTATTATCTACTATTCTCAATTTTAAAAAATTATATACATTTTTTAATTAAATTTAATAAAACCATATTAAACCATAAAGTGGATGTAACAAGTTACATGAAAATCGGTCAAGTATTAACGAAGATATTATACACAATTGTGATGGACGCCATAGTGGGAAAATGTACTAAGGTAAGTGCTGGATGTCCACCCAAGTGGAAAATTCTTATTAGGACACCTACTAAGCATTTCTGAAAAAAAATCTTTGTACCCAACTTTCCCTACAGACGTACATATATCTAAATATAATTTTGGTTCACAATCTAAATTCAAATTCAAAAAGAGTTATAAGAAATAAAAAAAAACCCACGCAATAATTTAGATATGGATTGACAGGACTTAAACAAACTAATTAATCCTGATTTTGGGAGTAAATAGTATGTACCATGGGTATGTACTATGTAAGGGAATGTCGTACAGGTTGGGACGGGTTTCGTTTTTGGTGTGTAGTTTTGAAACGGATGGGAATAATGTTAACTTCTATAAACCAATAAGAAGGTATTGCCATGTTCTGATTATAAGAGATGGGGGGTATGACGTAATTGGGTCAATTTATTAAAATACTCATGACATTAATTAATTAGATATAAGACCATAATAGGTAATTATTAGATTGTATCTGAATCTTTTCTGGTTGAAAAATTGTTTAACTGCTTTTGCCTCAAGTATCTGGAATATGCAAACGTCCATGAATCTAAAAAAATAATAAAAAAAAATGTGAAGGATAAAATATTGGTGGTTGATTTTGTCAATGAAATATGAGAAAACAAATTAAGTTCATTTAGTTTATTTGTTAAATTAGGATTTTCCATTAAATTTAATAAAAGTGACAATTCGTGATATTAGTTCATGCGCGAGTTGGAGAGGACAATTTTAGTGGGGGTTGAAATGAGAAGGGAGCAGGAGGATTCTCAAGTCAGCCGTCGGAGAGTCAAGACGTGCTGTTATAATTTGGAAATTAGTTTTTGGATTTAGGATTCTTGAGCCAGCCGTCACAGAGTAAAGACGGATTATTGATTATTGAAGAGAATTTTTGGAAGTGGTTTTTGGATTTGGATATTGTTTTGATATTAGTTTGTAATTAAATTCGAATAGAGTTAAAAGTTGATATTACATTTAATTCACAAATTTATGGAAAGTTTTGGGACCGCTGAGGAATTTTTATGGTTATGTTACTGATGGTTTGTGAATGGTAAAACATTAGAAGAAAATTGGTTCAATAACTTACCTGTGATTAATTATACAATTTGGAGGAAGAAAAATATCCACTGGTCTTTCCTAACTGATTTTTGGTTCAAGATTCGAAGCTGATTTCCAATCTTAATCTTCTACGTTTGGTTACTGCGACATCATATCGGCCGCATCGGTAAACTCCGGAAAAAACATTCTAGTTCGGTAAAAGTTTTATGTGTCGCACTGATTAATTTAAATAAATAGACAAAACGTTTAAAATTCGGGCGCGTAAATTTAATTTTGGGATTTGTTGCTAATACTTTACTTTGTAAAATTTAATTTGTTTAGGTTTAATGAAACGAATATTTTGTCTTGGTAAAAATTTTATTGTGTGTAATAAATAACATTATATTTGGTTCTTGCAACGTTTGCGTTTAATTTAATTTATCCATAGCAGTAGTAAATCGGAGAAAAAGCAGATACAAATTTCAATTTGGTTTAGTTATCTTTATAAGAAAGATCACTAGTTTAAGGTGACGTATATGAATGTTTTAATTAATCTAGATGAACCCAAGTTACGAACCATAATATTGAGTTTTTCGTGCATAGCTAGTCGGAGCATAATTGAATTAAGTGCCATTATTATTCCCCGCTATATAAGTCAAAATTTAATCTTTACAGTAGCAAAACATGGCAGTATATATATGATCATTTGCTACAACTTTGCTGTAGAAAGTTATTTGATATCGCAAACGAGTCAAAAGTTATATCTATTTTAATGAAGGGAACTTTTTTACCCGAAAAAAAATTTGCCGTATAGGTTGGGACACTATCAAAAATCTGAAAAATAAGGCAAAAAATGAAGTAAAACTGCACGGTATTACAATTAGAATTTTTATTGAAACTTTCAAAGAAACAATTTAAGTAAAAAAATATGATTCCACTTAATCTGATTCGCAGTTTGCACAAGTGAAGAAACTGTAGCGCATTTCAAGTATACAACACGTTTGCACGTGTTGCACTCAATCGAATTTGAACGGCTGATTTTAAGTGGCATTGCTCTCATGCAAATGCTGCAAAAATCGACATCTTTATCATCATCTGTATCGTCATCTGATGGTGAAGGAGAACTTGGGGATTTTTTCCTTGCTCGTTTTGGTGCAGCTTGTTTCCCTGCCAGTTTTCTCTTCAATTCTTTCTTTTCTTTATTCGCGGCGGCTGTTTTTTTTGCATCCATTCGTTTAGTTTGCTTTTCCTTCAATTCGGAAATGTTTTCAGGCGACGTCAAAATACTACTTTTCATCGGCTTTCGTTCACGATTTGATTTTTCGTACGTACCGTGACATTGCAAAACAATGTAACTAGATAAATAAATGTTTTTTATATAAAAATATCATTTAAATGGCATTGCAGTGTCTTGGAATAAATAAAAGTGGTGTCCCAACCTATACGACATGAGTGTCCCAACCTTTACAAAATAGCGATTTTGTAAAAAGTTTTGTAAAACACCTCATTTAAATTGCTCTTTCACACAGTGAAAATACACTAAATACAACACACATTAAACATACTTACTTGAAATAATTGATTTAAATTTTGTAAAATTTCAGCACGTAGAAACTACCTTAAAGATGTTTTTTTAAGAAAATGTACGACTTGCTTGGCATACACACAATGAACACGACGTCTTCGTTCTAATGCACATGAAACGTTAGGTTATAAGTTATAACCAAACTTTACTACTACAAAAACAGAGTTGTGACCGAAGTCACTCCCTTCCGTCTTTCGACATGGGGCTCCGACGACCGCCGACTAGCTAGCAGCGCCTCAGATAGGAAGCTCCCTCTAACCCGCAACTACAATGTTGCGCCTTCGAACGATCAGCGAGGATACCAATTTCGCCGTATACCGAGTATACTCGTTTCACCTAATAGGGTGGTATCTCCACGATTTTTAATATTTTTGGTGGAGTGGTTTTATCCACTCCATTCTATGTATTGTATAATTTCGACCATCTCAGTCCTGCACAGTCCCACACACTGTCGCATACTTACTTAATCATGCAATGTAGATCTCTGCCACAGGTCTTCTGGACCTTACAGGTCTGGCACGCAGATCGCAGTCTTCTAGAACAGATAAAGGAAAAAGAAGGAGGTGGGAGTGCATGTTCTCAATACTCCCACTCATAGTTAAAAATTATCGCGTCTGCAAAGCGATTGAAGCCAGCCACCAGCTCATCAGTAATGTCTTTCTTTTGCCACTTTAACGGCCAAGACATACTTTGAAACTCTTGTCTAAATATTTCCCTCGCTCTTTTCCTTCTTTCATATTCACAAACATATATTAAGTGATCTGGGGTATCCTGGTCCAGACCACATATACAAATTCCTAGGGCATATTGCCCTTCCCTTAACTTAAATCTTTTATAGTAGCTGGCCAGGTCCCCATGCCCTGTGAGCAGCTGTATCGCTTTCGGACTCCAGTTTCGGACTGGTATATCTACATTTCTAATTATGCTGTATAAGAACCGTCCGGTATCTATACCATTCCACAATTCCTGCCATTCCTCTCTGATACCTACTTTAATACGTTGGAACAGTATCTTCTTATTAATAGCAATTTCATACGATATTTCTCTATCTTGTATGATAGTTTTTGCTAGAAGATGTACCCTTTGATTATAAGGATTTTCCCCATGTCCCTTGACATATTGAAATGTAATATTAAGTTCTGGATTGACGTTTACTAACTTTTGTATAATCAATCCCTCTTTTGTTAAGATGTCGAATCGATTAATCGTTTGTAATATAGATTTTGAGTCGGCCAACAAAACAACTCCCGCCAGTTTAGTTTGATCAGCATATCTAAGTGCATCTAAAATTGCTACTATTTCTGCCTGATATGAGGTTGCCAAATCATGTAGTCGACCTTGCGACTCATGCAAAATTATTTTATCTTTAACTAGTAACCAACTATATCCAACTTGGTTATTAACTCTAGAGCCATCTGTGTAAATATAGTATATGTTGTGCAAAGAAGTGTTCCAGTCAAATTCTATAAGTTTGATATTTAATTGCCTTCTATTTGCTGGATGTAAACATTCAGCAGATAGTGGTTTGTTCTCCCACTGATCTTTAACCTCCCATAATTGGTGTAGTGCCTTTATTTCTAAAGACACCGGCATGCATTGACATAGGACTTGCAGCGCCGACGTAGGTGACGTCCTACCTTGCGCCGCGTTTAAATGTCGAACTATTCTGGTATCTTTGTATTTTATTCCCCAGATTTCCCCTCCGTATGTGAGAGAGGGCAATAACACAGATCTAACAATCTCAATAAAGTCATCTGTTTTAGACCCCAGCCTATTCCTGTTGTACGCAGCATTCTAGTTGCTCGCGGGGCTACCTTATGTCTCACTATTATGCTATGCTGTACCCATGACATTATAGTATCAAAGGTCATACCTAGATATTTCAATGTATCTAATAATGGGATTGTCTGGCCCTCCATGACAATGTTGGGAAACCTCCAGATTTTCGAGGCTTTAAAGAACATGACTTGAGTTTTTTCCACGTTGTAAAGCAACTTATTGTCTTTACTCCATTGTATACATACACTTTACTACGACAGTCATAATATAGGTGTCACGACTACCAACACCGCAGATATTCCGCTGTCCCAACCTATACGGCGCGGCGTCCCAACCTATACGACATTCCCCTATATAATAAAATTTTTTGTTTCATAATTAAACTTTTTTTAAAGTTTTTTACGAGGTTTTTTAAATTAATAAATTAAATAATAAGTAAAATTGTATAAATTCATCCATAGTTGTCTGTTGAATATTAAAATATTTTGAGAATGAATCAAAACTGAAAGTGAATAGAAATGTAAATTTTTGGTTCTCCACCTATACATTGAGAATATGCACAATGAACAGCACAAATTTCTATCATTTTTAAATGAGGGGTTATGAAAATGCAGCTGAAATAAAAAACTATTATTTCAATTAGATATTTTGTAAACAAAATGTAAATAAAGTAAACTACTGGCTTTGGCAATCAAATTGGAATAAATATTTTACGACATTATGCCAATTCGGAGTATATTTGGAACATAAGTATTAACCCACCGACTGCAATTTAAATATCTTTATTTCGAAAATGTTATATAAAAAGGCGTTTAAAAAAACTTTCCAATATTACGGTTAAGTATTTGATTGGAATTAATAATAAAAACGTGCGACGTATAGCACTTCCCCATAGACTTACACGGTTTTTTATTATGGATATAAAAAGATTGGTAAGTAGCTTGTAGTAGCTATACATGAATGTATTATTAAAATGAACTTATTGTTTTACATATTAATTTTTTATATCGCAAATTTTAAGCAAACCTATATTTAGATTTTCGATTAAGATAGATGACTCTAACATAATTATAATATTGGACCAAATGATTTTATAGTCCACTATTTCGCTACAAGTAAATGTGTTGAGATGTTTTATTAATTTGTTTTCAATAAAAAATTTTAATCAGTTTCAATTACTACGTGTGCGGACTGTCTATCATCAAGGAAAGAATTAAGAAATTTTTCATCCTACGTAGGTATATTTAAAATTTTAATTCGCAGGTAAGTTGGCATAATGGCATAAACATAGCTTCTCTTACTTTTAGGCATCGGTAACTTCTGAATTTTAAAATTTTTTTTGTTTATTGCAAATTTGCATACTGGAAACTACAATCCATTTACTTAATAGTTGCTAAAATAAAAAAAAATCTTTATTGCCGTCATAATAAAATAAAAATCTCAAACGCGTATTAAGTATTTTACGAAAACCTGTTCTAGATTCACATCGGGATGGAAAATTTTTTGTTTGTTTGTTTGTGTAATATAATCAAATTTAATAATATTTATTATGTGTCATTTTATTTTTAAAAAGCAAAACTCTTTGAACTTTACATCGCCATATTAAGGAAACTGTACATACAGCTATTGAAGAATAAACTCTTTATAGGGTTTGCTCAGTATTATTTTGTCATTATTAATGCTTTCTTGATTTATACTATTATATTAGTACTTAGTATAAATTTTATATAGCCACCTTTAATCGCGTTCCAAGTATTCTGTTAGAATTTATAATCGCATAATAAAAATGTATTGGTATAGAAATTAACAAATAAAATATCCAAGATGTAAATCATTATAGTAATAATTTAATTATATAATATGTATGTATCTACACTCTCCCAGCCGTGAACTTCATTAGTGAAGACTAATCTCATGGTTTACAAGAACATTATACCATCCCAGCATACCACATAAATCTAACGTATTAGATTGCATTTATTTCTTTTGCATATACTTTATTATAAATGGCTACCGTAAATTAATTTTATTATTTCAAAACTGCAATTTCAATGAAGTTTTTATATGCTGATAATCTAAAGCTTAAATCTTAAAATAATATATACCACTAAAATACTCATTAATCTTCTCAAAATAAAAAATAGTTTTGCATTGTAGTAATATGCTATACTTTTATATTAGCAAAATTGGACATGCCTTGCAAGCTTCATTAAACATAACGTTACATACCCCTACTTACTACCGAAGAAGAAGAAGTAAACTTTGATTTTACACTATCAGTAAAGTGCCATCTTCTCCACACAAGAACACCATAAAATTGTTTTCCAATTGTCTTTAAAAGCGTTGCTTAAACAATTTTAAGATCAGTCCAAAAACTAATGTTCCTCAAGTGAAATTTATTTAATTATAATGAATTTAATTATTTTGGTGAGTTATCTCGTTTTTAGTTTTTATCAGTGATTCGATTTATAATTTTAACGGGTTAAATATTTCATTAATTTGATTAGTAATTAAATCACATTGGAAATTTTTGAATTTATTATTATTTCTTCGATTATACATTACTGCGCTTATTTAACTGGTTATTAGGAGTTTCCTACGCCAATATTAATTCAAGATTATACTAATATGGATACTTTTCATATTATTCAAAATTACCTAGTCAAACAACAAAGATTAACGGTATGTTAGGTCACTGACTTGAAAAAAAAATTTATTTTATTGTAAAAATTAAATAATTAAAATTACATTTGATTAATACAGTTTGTCAGCAAGTATCAACACATTCCATCCTGTTTATAATAACAGTTAATCAAATAACGGATTAATTAGTATCTTTAATCGATGTTGTTTATGTTTTTTGTCGTGAACGATTTACGTTACAGAACCAAATGGTAATATTAATGATTGTTAATCTCTCATCAATATGCAGACCTTGCAGTCAGTGGCTCAACTTGAGGTAATTTTTTTTGTCAAATTGATTTTACCAAGAGTTGAACTTCGAATGCACATGACTACAGAGTTAACCGTACAAATTGCAATATTCGACTTCTAAAATCAGCATTCCCAAAAAAATCTTTAATTATAACAATAATTAATCTTATTTTGGTGAGCTTCAACTCAATTTTTCGCATGTTTATGTTTTGACAGCCGCGTTCCAAAAAAACTTGAGTTATAATTAATATTCCATAACGCATCATTATGCAGGGTGTTTCACCAATATCGACTTAATAGCTTTAACATTTTAATATAGTAATCGTATATTTGAAATATGGATGACCTTTCAGATGATAATGGGCCTGTTTAAAAAATTTTTATTGTCCGATGTTTCGGGCCATTTAAATTTGGTCTGTTTTTAAAGCTTTCGAAGTTGAAGGGTAAGACATTTTTCAAAATATAAGTAACGAATGAAATTTTTGTCCTATATGTTCCTTTTTTCGTGCGTAACAATTTTGGCATTTTAGTGTACCACAACTTAATGTTTGAGTTCGAAGGAAAATATAATGTATGAGTCTAAAGTAGCTGGACAGAATTCAAACTATAATAAAATAAAGATGCTTACAGAAAATTTAAAATTCGGTTGTTATTAAGAAAACACAATATTTTGGAACACACAAAAAAACTCGAAAAACATAATCATCCGTTTTCTTCAAATTTTCTGACTTTACTTTTCACACCTTCCATCATACGTTGGAGCACATTCACATAATTTTTTTGGCACGGGACTTAATCCGTTTTTTTAATTGATGGGCTGATGTTGTTCCCTAATCATTTTTATAAACTAATTGTGAAAAATAGACCATAAATTTTCAATAGGACGAGCTGCAGGAATATTTGACGGACTTGCATATTTTGGAACAAATGGTATATTTTGACCGTGTAGCCAATTAAGCGCTTTTTTACATAATGGCAAGATACAAGATTCTGCCAAAACATAGTTTTATCATAGTTATGGTTTTCGTTTACAAAATCAACCATTTTTGGTAAACATTTTGTAATATAAGTGCCTGTATTAACAGCAATACCAACTTGAGTTTGAATAAAATAATTTGAAATGCCTTTAACTAATATCGCACCCACACCAATGCTTTTGGTTCGATTTTTAATTTCCCTATGAATTTTAAATTATCAGGAACTACACTTTTATCGATGGTATAAAATCTTTTATTTGTAACATCACAACTGTTCGCAAAAGTGAAGTACTTCTCATCGTCCATAATTATCACTGTATCGCCTGTTAAAAAATGTTGCCACAAAAGGCGGCTCCTTCTGGGTCTTTCCGTTAATTTTTTATCGGTGTATCTTGGTTTAATGTTTCTCTTATACCTTTTTACATTCAATTTTTTTAAATTTCGGTAAATTGTTGTTTGAGAAAATTTAAATTTTCTTGATAGTATGCGTATATGGGAAACCTGAACTACAAGAACCTTATCGCATAATTTTAAATGCGTTTTTCTCCGAATGACATTTCTTTAGGTGGTGGACATTCTATCTCAAAAAAATAATAATCCGATTCAATCGGCATTCGATTTTATATAAAATTCTCTATCGTCTGAACTAAAAGAAATGCATTCCTACAAAATTTAGGTCCTTTTTTGTGGTTTCAACTTGAAAATAATGTTGAAAATTTCAATTTTTTTTTTAAAAACGCTGCCATTTCCTATGCAATTTTTTGTTTCTTATGATTGTAGTTGGGACGATAGCCACAACTCTGATGAATACGAAAATCTTTTGTTTTTTAATTTTGGATAAATACAAAGGACCTGAGCATGCCCACCACCTTTTTAATAGACTTACGTTCAGGAGGCTGTAGCAGCACAAATTTTTATTATTTTTATATGAAAAATTCACAATTGTGTATTCAATATATAATAAACATCCCACCATAACAGAAAAATTTCTATGTTGTTTCATTTTTCTAAAAAAAAATCCTGAAGATTGCCTAGATTTATGCGCGAAAAAACGTAACACCCCTTTAAAACGCAACTTTTATCTTGCTCGCCAAGCATTTTAAAAACGCCTTTAGGCAAAAAATTCTGTTCGCACACTTTCGTAATAACAATTCAAACGAAACTCATTACATTTGATAATAAAAAAATGAAAGAAGGTACTCTAAAAGAAATCGAAAAGATTGATAGATTATAACTAATTTTTTGATGCGATTGAAATTTGTCCAGCTACTTTCGACTCATACGTAGCACAAAGCACTCCATTCGTTACTTATATTTTGAAAAATGTCATACCCTTACATTGATCTTCATCTTCGAAAGCCTTGAAAATGGGCCAAAGTTAAATGGCCCGAAGCGTCGGACAATAAAAATTATTTTAAATAGGCCTGTAATATTTGACTATAATTTTACCATTCAACTTTTATATTTTAAATGAACCACCCAAGTTTTGATAAATTCCACACTATATACACAAAACCACAAATATCTCATAGCATCGTTATAGCACTTAAGAATAAGTGCTTCAAGTTAAAACTTGAAACTCTACCAATTGATATTAGTTTATTATTGCTATCTAATAAAAAAGAACTGCGTATAACAAATACCCTGGTATATAATTTAAAATTATATAGGGTATATTTATGATCTTGTTAATCAAAAAAAATTTCAGTTGATGCACACTTTTTAAAAATAAATAACAAGTAAGGTAAAGGAAGGAGTTTACGCTGGTCAGATTCCCTGTATAATCAACCTCACTTTCAACCAAGGCATCGTTAAATAAGATTATAATTTCTGTGCAAAAAAATTGTGACAGCTAATTTTTTTCTTTATTATCGGTGATGGAACATGCCATATCATACCTTGTAAAAATGCTTTTGTGTAACCAGTTTTTAATAAAAGAATTCTTGAACAAAATTGCATTGGCAAAAAGAGCAACAAAGAACTAAAAACTGTAAAATTATTAGCGGTTAAAAGTAATCATTCCGCCAAATGAAAGCCCATTATGTTTCTTTCCATACATTTTATTTATTTTATTTCACGCAATATGCAGCAAATTACTAATAAGTGTATAAAATTACTAATCTTTTTCCATAATGCAAATGAAAATTTTACTATCATAATATCAGTTTCATAGGAAAGCGCCAAAATAATCTGGAGAAGGAAGGATATCCATAGTGGTGGAAGATATCGCAAAACCGGTCCTCTTAAAGCTTACGTGTTGACTTTAGGCTTTTTAGTTTTCAATTTAACCCAAACTTTCGGAGTGGGAAATTTTGTATAGGCTTAATGGGCAAACTTAACCATTGGTTCCAGCTTTTCTGTAGTTATTATTATAGTAATTTTATGGAATAATTGATCTCGTCATTTATCGGAGATTATCTAAGATCTTTAGGTCATCGGCCTGTAAATGATTTTGTTTTCTTTCACCCCCTATACGGTTAAACCTGTATAAGACGGAACCGCGTATGACCCAAAAAATAATTTTTTTCGGCCACAAAGGATTTTTCAATGCTGAGCTCTCATGCAGTTATACTACATCTTATATTGATATGTTTTTTTTAATTTTGGCAATGTTTAAATTTATTAAAATTTTAATATATTTATTACCACCATTCTCATGTAAAATAAAATGCAAATTTAAAATAATATATTATGTTTTAGGTATCCATATTGACTCTGGTAAATTGTAGACCGCAAGCTCCAGGAACCACACCTGATAACGTCCAGTAAGTTGATCTATGTAAAAAGTTTTTAATCAATGTTATCTTTATCACTAATAATAATAATATATTTGTGACTTACAATAATAAAATTCTATTCTAAGGAAGCTTTACGTCAGAGCTCTCAAAATACTCAATGAAAGCAAAATACTTATATGTGAAAAATTGCCAGCTCTACATTACGTTTACTTAGTTTTTATTTTAAAAATATATTAAAATCATAATTATTATGAGTATGTATGTATGTACATCATTTCGGTTGGTATATATAGTTTAAGTTAAAGCTTGGTTTAATCGCGATATACCCACTATACTGGGCTTATTAAATGGAAGGGCAAAAAACTTTAATAGATTTGCATCAATTTTTGTTCAGCTTCAGGTTAAACTAAAATATTTAAATTAATCCATATTTTAACTGGAAATTTGTTTTTGGAGTAAAGGGACAATGCTTACCCTAAAATTAACCATGGTTGCGTTGTTGGGTTTACCCGAATATTTCAGTTATTTGTGGCTTGTTTTGTAAATATTTATCAACATTATCAAAATTTCTTCTCAATGTTGATAAATGTTCACAAAAACGCCATAATATAACTGAAATATTTGGGTTACCCAACAACACACCCATGATTGATTTTAGGGTTATTTCCCAATTTTTCGGTGAAATACGACTTGACCTAAACGTTTTAGTTTAACCTCGAACTGAACAACTGGTATATTAAAAGATGGAATTCCATTTAACATAATATAGTTTAGTGGATGTACGTATGCTTAAACTTACACTGTAAAAATGGGTTTCTTACCACAATTTTATGTAAAATAAACACAACTGTTTTTCCTATTCTGTTTCCATTTATTCTTAAAGTGGAAGATGAAGCGGGATAAAAGTGTGCTTAGTGGTGTTTTAGAAGATCAATGGTGGATGATTTTATTTCTTCGGTAAGTTTAACTATTTAAATAAATACTTCTTGACGATTTCACACTAACGTTCTCTCTCACATTTTACCAAAAAATAATTTACATCAATTCTTCTGTAAAATAGTAAATTTTAATATATTAATTAAAAAATTGGTTTTAATAAATCTGAGCCGTTAATTTTTCATACATACAATTTATTAGACTGGATTGCGAATCTTGGTCAACTCGTAAGATATAGAGATTACCTGGTGATGGACTGAATAAGTACAATTTTTTTTTGGTGAATTTGACACACTGAATCATGACTCGCAATCGAGGTTATTTTTTTTTTATTTGTATAAACCGGTTCTAATGTAGATAAATATTGTTTTGTTAATTTTAACTTGTAAATAATATTGAATACGTATAAGTGCATGAGAATACAGTTAAAGCTCCTTATTCACGGTTTCGTTATTCGCGTTTTCAGTATTCGCGGATTTAAAAAATGCAACCACTTCTTGTATTCGCGGTTGAAAATTTCGTTATTCGCGGATCAAAAACTAACAATATACAATGTTTGTACTACTTCAAAGATTTATAATTAAAATTACAATTTCGCACTTTTAAAATGATATCTGCTGTGTATTTTATCTAAAAGAATTCAGACACTTGCATTGCAAAATTGTGTTAGAACATAATTACATACTTATGAGAAATGATATCATACATTTTTTCTAAAGAAATGCTTATTATTAACAAATCTAAAAGTGATTCGCAAGATATTCAATTACGAATTAACACCACTCACCTATCAAAACAAACAAGTAGGCGCCCAAGTATTTATAAAGAGAAAATATTATTGTGGCTAAACCTAACGTTCTTGGACAAAAGCAAAATTTTTGCCGACAAGGTGCTATAATTTGATATAAGCTGTCTTGGCCGCTATCGTACTTGTTGAATTGTTCAACTTGCCATTCGTTGCATGAACTTTGATTAAATAACACGTGTCTCTTGCATTTATTTTGATATATTTTTATTTTATTTTCTAACCTTGGAACGTATCCCCTATATTCCCATACAAATTACCATTCCATATTCACGGTTTCTGTATTCGCGGCATAGTTATGGAACGTATCCCCCGCGAATAAGGAACTTTAACTGTACTTCATTATATTATGTAGGTGTAGGAAAATTACATTTTCAAGTAGTAATTTTAATTATTTGTTAGAATGCAAATAACAAATTTTTGATTATACTTGAAGTCCAATCATTAGGTACTTTTGCGTGGAAATAACTCGGAAATACAATTTTTTTCTTAAACTCTTTAGTTTGGCATCAGAAAAAAGCCCCTACATTTTTGACATCAGACTCAGACCGGAACAGGGATGAATTTCCTGAAGAATGTCTCAAAAATCACAATTATATGCATCCAATGCTCAAAATCCGCATTGGTAAAATTCTGAGCAAAAGATCTTCAAGTCCTCAAATTTTCGAGACACAGCCTTGCAAATAACCTAATTTTTGATCGACTTTTGCATAAAATAACGTAGTTTTCAGATTTTGATGTAGACTTCTTTCCTGTCCATCTGATATAAAAGTGATCTGCAGATGAGTAAAACTAACCTCAATTATCTGTAAGTTTCCCGTATAGAATAACCTTGTAGGCCTAACAGGTTTTTCCTGTTTAATTGCTGTTTAAGCTTTTCTGCTACTTCTCACATTTCTGCAAATAGCTCAATTTCAATGCAACTGAAGTACAAATTGGATAGAACTTAATGTATAGAAAATAAAATTCCATGTAAAACTAAAAAAAATTACAATGTTTTAACCCCGATAGTTTTGGAGATATTGCTTTCTAAAACTCCCGAAATTTTTATTAAAATTTGCGGAAAATGTCTAAATTTCATTCTTTGGAAATACTTTTTCTGGGAACCCAATGAATAAAACACGAAATTTATAGAGGACTTCATTATACGCAATTTACATAATTTTCAACAAAAAAATTATATTTGTTCATCCGGGCTTACCTCCAAAACTGTTAAGAATAGAACAATATTTTTTGTTAGTTTCAGGTACATTTTTAGTTAGTTTAAATCTTATCTTGTACATTTTGTCACGGGATGCACCGAAAACAAGTAAATGATGAAAAACTGGTATCCTGAAAAAATCCTTAAATCAAAGTTGAAACTTTGAGCGACTTTTAGCCAGATGCATAGGTAAAAATGTTTACATCTAAATCTAAAAACTACATTATTTTGAGCAAATTTCTAAGAAACGAGGTTCTTTGCAAAGCTGTACCTTGGAAAATGTTAGGCACTAGAGAATTTTTCTTTAGCTTCTGCTCACGATTTTAATTTAGTTTATATTTGTTTTGAACATAATTATGATTCACAGGAAATGGCCAATTCATGGCTTGGTGATTTTTGGGACTCTGTTATGATGCAAAATTAAAGAGTGGAAAATTTATTTTTTGGAAAAACCGTACAAAAATTTTTCGTAAAGAAAATGAAAGAAACTAAAAGTGCTGTTTTAAAAAAATCGGTATTGCATTGTTGTCAAAGTAGTTAGTTTTTGTATCTACAATTTCCAATGCATACTGGCTTTGAAAACTCAACACTTTCACTTTCATTTTCATTAATTTTTGCCTTCTGTAGAATGGAAAATTAACGAAAAAATATATACGGATGCAGTATTTTTTTTCTACAGAAAATTTATTTACAGTTTTTCTCTAAAGTAGCTAGTGGGGAGAATTAAACATTAAGTATTTAACTTTGAAATCCCCATGGTGCATGTACCACCCGGAGTGAAGGACCGCATATTAAGCATGGGGTTTTTGGCTCCTGGTGAACTGCATAAATTTTTACATAATATCCTCAAGTCCCCCACCTGAGCAAAAGTTCCAATTTTTAAAACAATTTGGTGTGCCTTCCTTTCAAATAAAATATTCTTCTAAAATTTAAAAACTACTAATTTTTCTTACATATTGGCGCTACACTTATGGCTATAGTTAATTAAGGTGTAATCTATGATTTAACAGTTAATCAACGTTCGTGAAACTGGAAATTAATCTTTTAGTCCCTATTTAATTTCTAACTTGGTCCGGTAATATCTATTAAACTAAACATACCATTATTATAATAAAAATTGGAGGGTTTGTCCAGTTGGATACGGACTATTTATAACCAGTGACAACAGCAAATTTCACTGAGAGCCAAAAAGCTTTTGTTTAATACGAGGTTGCTTATAACTATTATTGATATTGAGTGCCCTGTCCAATGCATATGAGTAATTCCTTTGGGTTTTTCAACCATTTTTTCATGTCTGCATGCATCAATAAATGTTTCAAAATTGATGACAACGGGCAATTATTTTTAATTGTGTACAATTCTGCAAATAAAAGACCTAAAATATAAGATACTCTGTATTCAGCATTGGACAACGCTCTTTCAAACGTCAGAAAAAAAATTGTGCCGACATATATTATATTTAAAAAAAAATCGTTAATTTAATTACTAGTTTATTGTTGAGATTCGAACAGGAGATAAAGTAGAAAATTATATGTTTCCTATCTAATACTTCAATAATGGATTACTAACATGTTATTAAGGAAGCTTTAACGAAAAATCCCTGTCATAAATTTTTCGTGTAAACTGAAGTGTCACTAACATTGAAATTGTTTTTGTAGGTCTTATGCTTTAAACTACTAATCTAATTTTTTACCCTACTTTGTAATTTTTAAATTTGGTAACATTTCTTTTTTTTAGGATAGAAAAGCAAGAAGTACAATTATTGAATGAAACGAAACCTATAAATTTAAAACTTGTGAATGGAACAAACAAAAATACTACGAGTGAGATATTGCATAAAATTATAAGAATTAATCAAGAGCATCAAGTATCGAAAGCAAAAGAATCAGAAATAAATCCAAGATCAGCCCAAATTTCATCAAACCAGAGATACCGTTATTCTAAACAACAATTTCAATTTTCCGAAAATCCGTATTATAACCCAATATTTGATTATATTAACAGAAATCCAATAAAAAATGATGAAATGTTATCTCAAAATATTCGAAATAAAAACAATTATGGTGTTACACATACTAATCCACAAATCACACATGATGATATGATTCCTGGACAATATATCAAAAGAAAAGTAACCCATCAACAAACTATGATAATACCCATGGAAGGGTATTCTAATATAAATTATAATCCAAATAATTATCAACAATTGCCTTATCCATTTCCAAATCAACAGCAGTTTTATAAAAGCCCTCAAGTTTTACACAAACCAGTTCCGGAAGATGTTAAAAAAACACTTGAAAATCAAACCATCGAAAATGTTAAAAATATAGTCAACACACAATTCTATCCATCGTTTGGATACCACAATCAATTAAGCCCGTATCCTAACTATCAAAATTTTCCAATACATGCACAATACTCTTATGGTTATCCACCCCAACAACCATTTGGAAGCGAACCGAATAATAAAATATATCCAGAATTTTATCAAGTAAGACCTAATCGTCAGTGGCAATGGCCTCTTCAACAATATTTCCCAATCATTATTCGAGACCCGGTTCAACAAATTGTTAATGCTTTTACAAGTATGGTCGAATATGGCGAACAAGCAAATGCAAACTGTGATCCTCAACCAGCTTTGTCTAAAAATGATGATGGTCTAAATACGTCAAACGAATCTGTAAATCTATACGACTATAATAGTGAAGATATTAATGCAGCTTCCAGAACCTCTGATGACTTAGAACTACCCATGGATCCTCGATTAAATTCTGATAAAGCTAAAAGTATGAATGATCTTCAACAGTTATATGGTACAGAGTCTACTAAAACAGTGCCCGAATTGCAAGCGGAAATATCTTACAAAAATACAGATAATGTTGAACCTGGAAAACTTGCTCACAAATTTAATATTCACGAAGAAAAAGAAAAGCTTAAAAATAATGAAAATTCCGAGCGTGTAAAACAAAAACCTAAACCGACCATTACAAAACATGTGGATAGCGAAATAGCATACAAAAATTTGGATTCGGTTAACTTGCATTCCAGTCCCTTAAAAGTAAGACCAGAAACTAAATTTTTTGGTCAACTTGGAATGCAGGAGAAAACTTTACTCGATTCGCATAAAAAAAATGAAGATGTAAAAATATTTAGTAAAGATAATACAGGAAATGGAATTTTTATTCATAGATTGAAAGTAAATCATGGGGGTGTGGCAATTGCTGGTCCCGGAGGCGTTGCAACTGCAGGTCACGGTGGAACTGCCATTGTGGGACCAAATGGGATAGCTTTTACTCAACCCGATAGTATAGCCATAGCCGGAGTAGGTGCTAAAGTTGTTGCAGTAAATCCTGATGTTAATTTGACAAAATTGATTGAAAGTACTGGTTTTGATAGAAATAGCTTTAGTTCCAGAATTGGAAAGGTTGTTGCAATTGGACCTGTAATATATTATAATAAGGGATGAGAAACATGATTTTGTAAACTAAGTATGTATTTTATACGAAACGGTTAGGATAGAATTTTTAGTTTAGTTGAAAAAAAGACTGTGTTAGCTACTGTATGTATACGAAGTAAGATTAAGGACATTCTTAATGGATAAAGAAATCTTTGTAAAATTTGATTTATGTACTTTCTTCCTTTTAATGACCCATTGTCAGAGCTGTCTAAAAACCTCGGAAAAATTATTTGAAATATCAAATACTTCCATAGGTAGGGTAGGGAGACCAGAGATAGTTATTTACAGGGTAAGTCGACACTGTCCAAAATTTGTTAATTTTTTTATATTAATAGAAAAACTTTGAGGTTTTATGGAGGGCTGTATCCTGGAAACTATAGGCGCAAGAAGATTACCTTTTGTTTAGTTTTTTCTTCGAACTTCATGTAACTTAATTTTTCTTATAATTATTTTGGGCATATGATGCAAGGAAAACTGCTAATCTAGAATTTTGTGATTTTTAGAACCTTCTACAAATGCTACTCTGTTCTAGTCCGCACCTAATATTGAAAACTTCGAGACTCTTGTTCGATAACATAAAAATAATTTCCGAATTATTTCCAAGCAAACCTCTTTTCACGGTGTAATGACTGGATCATATTATAATTATAACCATATCTGCATTTTAGAATAACCTAAAAAATATGCAAAACATTTTTTATAACTAAAAATCAAATATGTATTGTTAATCCATATGAAATCAACCAATTTTTGGATTATTTTCATGTCCCTCTTCGATTTTGCTATTCCAAATAAATTGACCTGTATTTTTTTGTTCGGCCCTGAAGTTGCCCGTTTGCCCCTTCAAAATAAGTCAAATTTGGCCGAACCTTACCACTTGGAAACGATTTTTTTTATGAAGTGAAAATGTTGAATAGGCCTTTTCAAAGTCACAAAATGGGGGCCGTGATCAAATTTTGGCTATGAGTGCCCCTACCTCAAAAACGAGGTAGGTAATTTAAAATTCTCAAAGGAAATGTGATATCTTTATTACACTTTTCGATTTTAGGGTTTTAGAATGGGCACGCTTTTGGTTTCAGAGTGATAATTCAAAATGAATTATCGTGATCATAAATCGAAACACTTAAATACATAATATAAAATATATGGGTTATTCCATATCAAATCAACCGATATATTTTCATGTCGCTCTTAGATTTTGCTAAAATTTGCCATATTTCTAAATTATGCGTAATAAACCGACCCGTATTTTTTTGTTTGTTTATATTGCATAGCCCTTCAAAATAAGTCAAATTTGGTTGTGTAAGGCGCTGATAAATTATTTCTACTTGCTGAACCGTACCACTTAGAGCCCCGATTCTTTTAGGGGTCATCCATTAATTACGTAAGGGTTTTGGGGGGGGGGAGGGGGTATTGGATATCTTACGGACCCTTACGTAGGGGGGGGGGTCCGACGTATTCCTTACGTAAGTTTCTTAAAATATTTTTTTAAATTAAATTTAAAAATCAAATATAATATTTGATAAAAAATCAAATATATTGAAATATATAGTACTTACAGGCGCTGATACACATGCTATTACTGGCACGAAAAGCATGCTATTATGACGTAATTTTACGACATTTACGTCATAATAGACGTAATTTTACGACAATTACGTCATAATAGCATGATTTTCGTGCCAGTAAGTAGCATGTGTATCAGCGCCTTAAAAATCATTAAACATAGTGGCATAATAGTATAATATACTAGCCGTGTCGGATGTGGTTGTTCGGCCTCACTCAAGGGTATCGCAGGCATACGTGTAGACCGTGGTTGTTCGGCCTTCAGCCTCACTCCAAGGTTCTAAAGTAGCCTATGTTTTTCGTAGCGTTGTAAATAACTTCTACACCAAATTTGCTTAAGATGGTCAAATAGAAACGTAAAGCACGTGCACGCGTATTTGTATTGTCGATCGGTTGACAGTTTGACAGCATTCATTATTGTTTTTTAAGTTGATTTTGAGTAGCCTGCCTTCCTTTAAGGAATCTCGATAATCCATTCATGCGCGTCCCTATGGGACGCGCATGAATGGATTATCGAGATTCCTTAAAGGAAGGCATGCTACTCAAAATCAACTTTCCTTTCGTTTGCGAATTTTTGCACTATTTCAATACAAAAACATGCGCAGGAACCTACATAATAACTGTGCCAAATTTGGTTCCGATCGGTCAAACGGTTTAGGAGTCTATAGGGAACATACATACACACATATGTACATCCATTTTTATATAATATATAGATTATTATTCATATTTTATAAATATTAGGGGTGGAGAGGGGGGTCAAAATTAATTTTCTTTTAAATAATCCTTACGTAAGATGTGGGGGGAGGGTTCCACAATCTTACGTGCCCTTACGTGGGGGGGGAGGGGGTCCAAAATTACAAAAATCATCCTTACGTAATTAATGGACGGCCCCTTATGTATAAAATGAAGATATTGAAGAGGTGTTTTCAGTGAATTATTTTATATTAATAATTAATAAGGTCACAAAATGGGGTCTTTGATCACATTTTGACTTTGAGTGCCCCTCTCCTAAAAATGGGGTAATTTAAAATTCTCAAAAAAATATTATCTTTATTACACTTTTGGCTACTTGTATAGTACCAAATTTTAGACTGGGCACGCTTTTAGTTTTTTTGGTAAAGTGTTTAGATTTATGATCACGATCATTCATTTCGATGTAACTCCTAAATCAAAAGCGAGTCGCTCTAAAATTTCGTATGCAAGTAGCCAAAAATGCAATAAAGGTAATATTTTTTTGAGAATTTTAAATTACCCCATTTTTGGGAGAGGGGCACTTAAAGTCAAAATTTGATCAGGGACCCCATTTTGTGTCCTTAATTATTTACATACAAAAATTCATTGAAAAGGCTTATTCAATATTTTTATTATAAATCGAAGAGGGACATAAAAATATGTTGGTTGATTTGATAAGGAATGAACCTCAAGTATAATTCGCTAACGTTTTTGACACACCATGACATCATCAGGTTATGAAAACTTTAGCGAATTATGTATAATACTTACTGTAGATATATTGTACTTGTGAAAAATTGTGCCTTTGAATTCTAAAAAAAAGTTTTGTGCATTTTTTAAGGTTATTCTAAAATACAGTACTACATTAACTATGAATCAATCAATTATCTGAATTTCAGCATTCATATTTTTATTTAGGGAAGTATTTGAAATACTTAAAATTGTACTTTTGTTTGATTACTTCAAATATCGAAAAATATCCAAAATACAAAATACTGGAAGTTATTTAAAATAAATATTATAATTTCCTGCTTTTGATTATTTGAAATACTTTTCGCAAGCTACATATTTATTTAAAATACTGACAGCTCTTCTTATGATTGTAATTTTTTTATCTGTAATACTTAATGCATACACACATGTTTAGAATTGAACCGGATATAGGTTTACGGTAAAATACTTTTTAATTCAACAACAAGAATTTACAATAAATCTAATAAGCAATATTGTAAATTAACGATAAATGCAGATACAGGGACTGTAAAAAATGGCTGATTATTTTTATTTTCTAAATCGAAAGTTAAATGTTCCAGAGTAATCATTGTGTTAAAAAAATAGTAATATTTAATGATTGCATAATGGAATGAAAACGTATTTTATTCATTGGTCTGCGTAAGTTAAACTGTAGTACCGCAGAAATTACTTGCTAAAATCGTGCCTAATTTTGTTCACCGCTTATTTAGAAGAGCGTGGAAACCACATTCTTGAAAACAGTGGAAACCACTTGCGGCATATAATTAAGTAGGTACCATATTACCTATTTCATATTATATAAATTGTTACACTATATGCAACAAATCGTTTAATTTAAATTTGCAATTTGTGGATGACAATACATTTTTATTGCCGAATAAAAATTATTTGCCCTTTTTGACGGTCTTTGTGGGATACTAATTGAATATTTCCAATGTCGACTTCATTAAACTGTTAATAATAATTTTAATTACGCATGCATTTTACTGTGGTTATATCATAAATGCATAACATGTATTTTATAATTGGAAAAGAAAGTACAAATATCTATTTGCAAAATGTGCGAAATGTAAATTTTTTCTAAGTTACCTTTTTTATATTATCTTGCCTATATTTGTTAGAATTTACTATACAAAGAATCCGAATCTGGAATTCCAATGAAGTTAAAAATTAAGTTTGCATAGGACGGTTAACTCCTCTAATTAACACGAGTTAATTTGTTAGTAATTGCGTTATACTCTTAATCTTCTTATATTTTGAATCTTCTTAGTTTATAACTTCAAGTTTGATATTTTCGTAAAGCATGTTATTGACATCAGGCTAAGGAGCGGGAAACTGGCGCGACACGGTTCTATTTCTTGTCGCGCCGATTCTACTGCTGGAATTCAAAGTTTAATGATAAGCTGTAAGTTATGGGGAAGGCAACGGGAAACCCCCTATTAATTGCACCTTCATAATATAGAAAATGTTATCTTGACTTCGATCAAGTTGATTAGGCAACGTCCGCTGAGCGGTTAATATTTATTTATATTGTAAATACGATCCTGTTACGATTAAGGTTAATTAATAAATAAAATAGATAAGATACATATTTTTCGTTTTTATTTTTTCCATATAATATACTACATTATCTGTGCCATCAGTGCCAATTATTTGGTTTTAAATATCATACGATATCATATTTTTTAGTTCTGTCCTCTGTTTGCAATTGCAGTTCAAAACCAAAACTTGAAAAAAATCCATACCTCTATATCTATGTATAATTTTAGTTTTCGGAACTTGTAAGCGTCCGTTTATATTAAGAAAAACTTTATAATTCAAAGTTTTATGCTAGTTTCTATCTTTTACTGTTTACTGTTTACTTGAGAATTTCATTTGATAACTAACTAAGAGTATTATTATTTTCAAAACAACGAATAAAATCTGATGTGACAACACATTACTTTCCCATTCACTAGAATACACTTCATTTTATATTAAATATTAATAAAAAAAAGTTAACTCAAAAAATTTTTTAACTCGATAAAATAATGAAATCACCCCGTCTGGACGTTTTCCATCGACACGGGAAATTCCAGTGGGTTCAAGGATCCCATGAATACTTACAGTGGCAAGAGATCGTCTAACGATTTCATTAAGAGTGGCATGTTTCAATAATCTGCCTGCACTTCGCGAGCACGAAAGGCTGTGATGACCGAATTGATCTACCGGCGCTCCGCAAATACATACATAAATATGTATATAATGATCTTGGCACAAAATAGCTCCAACTTTCAGACTCATTCAAGTTCGGAGAGAGTCTTTGTCAATAATCGTACCTAAGTTCGGAGATGGGTAGATACGCCTCTAGCCACGCACCGAATTCCTTTTCTGAGGCAACCAGAATGCGCGCACGGTTGATGTTTGTAGAATTATTCAGTAATGACGAGTGAATAAGTTTAATCAAAGGAATATCCCAATTTTTCTGGGAGCATGAAGCAGATGGAACAACTTCAGACGACCAAATTGTCTTCCAGGCTGCAACAGCTTCTTTTAACTATAAGAGATCTCAAAATTCGTTAAGGATGGAAGGTTTTACTGGTTTTACTTAATAAATAAATTACAAAAAATGCGCAATATTTTAGTATAAAAGTATCCAATTGATATTCAATAAATTGTTGGATACCATGAGACGATGAATAATAATCGCTTTCGATTGGTACCATTTTCATTGGGAAGCAGCACTATTTTTTAGCAATTTTCATTCTTCTATAAAATGGGTTAAAAATCGACAGTTTTCTACCACAATCTAATCAGCTCTTTAGACAACTGCTTCAAACTAGTGTATAAAATTTTAACTCAATCGGTAAACGCGTTTGTCTGTAATAGTTGGTGAAAAAAACACCACAAGACACACACATCCAGACATCATTCCAAAAATGGTCTTAAACATTTCGTATGAACTCATAAACCATGGGAAAAACTTTTTAATTCGATAACAATACTTTCCTATAAAAATATAAAAAAAACATGTTACGATAGATTTGAAGGAAGGATGTATGAATGTGTAGTGTAATTTCAGAAATTATTTATAATTAATTTTAAAGAAAAGTTAAACCTCTACCTGCTTACCATAAAGGATAACATGCTATTTTAGATTTTACAATAAATTTTTTTCTACCACAAATTTGTTAATTGTTACTAAAATTTCATGCAAACCACATCCCAAGTTTTTTAGCCTATTGGGTATCCGTCGCTGGATACAAAAACCCTAAGGCTGATCGCAGACTGATCAAGCAAAAACGTGAGATAAAACGTTTTAGTTCGATTGTGTTGAAAACTGTTTTTGACATGTATTAATTAATATGATCCAACACATATTGATCAAACAAGTTTGTTAGCAAGTTTTGTTTGATCAGTTTGTGTTGGAACATATTTAATACATGTTGAGAACAGTTTTCAACACAATCAAATAATAGTATATTACAGACCAAGTGGCTAAAGAAGGCCATTTAATCTCGCGTGCGAATTGGGATCCTGGGGCAGTGGGGGTAGCGGTAATAAAGCACATACTAATTTAGTGTGAAGAGTGCGGGATATCTATCTGTAAATAAATTATCTATTGATTGTTAAAACTGCATTTTCTATGACAACTCTTTTAATAACAGTATAAGTATAAAAAGTGCGATTACCCATGGCTAAAGAAAGCTTCTGCACTTAAAAATAAAATATATTGAATGGGTAAGAAAGCTTTCGGGTATTTTTCAGTTTCTGGTGATAAGAACTTTAATTTTATGTAAACTATTCTATCTCTGTAATTTTATAAATAATCTTAGTTCTTTTTCGTAGATGGGCTTTATTTCCTCTTCATCTTCAATTTCAACCACAACCTCTGCTATATCTAATACCACCTACTAAACCTGTGGATTATCCTCAATTACAAATAATTCAAAACATACCAAAATATGCAGATGGTTCAGCATTTCACAGTATTAACAAAAAGCAAGTTACGACCGAAAAATCGGTTATAGCATCTTTGATTCAAGATGTAAAAGTTGCATATTTAAATAATATGCGTCCACAAAATTTAAAAAATTACCAAGAACCAGCTCAAAGTAATTTAGATTTAATTGGAAATATTGTTCCTCACAAATCAAATCCATTGTTTAACTATTTGAAAAACGAACACACTTTAAAAAATGACAATATCATTCGTTTCCGGAACGACAATAATACAGATGATGTTGCTACCATCATTTTAAAACCGGTCGCCAGAGCAGTTGCAGGAGATAATGGAAGAGCAATAGCTACACCTTTCTCGAGGGCCATTTTGAAGCCAGGCACCAATGTCGATATTTTATATGAACCCGATGCAGTTGCAATTGCAGGACCTGGCGGCGTAGCACATGCCCAAAGTGATTTGGAAATATTTTATGAAGATTCTTAGAACAAACTGTGATTTTATATTATAAGTACAATATAGTTAAAATAAATATTTTTTTACCGAGTGTCTATTTTTTCGTCATATAGTATCTATATAGTCCCAAAAACCTGGTGATAATCGTAATTCAGATAATAAAATTTAACATGATACCATACATTTATAATAGTGTAGCGGTCCTAGAATTAATCACGAAATATAGAAGTTCCGCGCTACATAAACTACGATAATCGCCTCGGCAGCGCAGTTGTTAAAGCGTGCATATTCTCAGCTAATACACCTGTGTTCGAATCCGAGTTGAGGAACATATTTTTCAGCATACCATCATGCTAATATAGCATAATACTATTTATGACATTGTCAGAAGATTAAATTAAACAGAAATTAATAAAACCCCACTTTTCTCATATATTTGTTATTTGTGACACATTTCAATCACAAACGATCTTCATTGGACATTCTATACATAAATATATAGAAATTTATAAATAATATAATATACTAAAAGAACATATCAGGTTGGTGCATTAGTAAGTTTGTAGCGTTTTTTGTTAATTTAAAATTTAATTTTTTAAATATAAAAAATACATAAACTAATCAATAATATATTATCCTGCATTATTTATGATTGACTCCCAACGTTCTGGCAGTTTTTCGATTCCACGCCTAAAAAAATCCGGTGATTTGGATGTGAAGAAGTCATCGAGTCAGTTTTTGAGAGCAGCGTCAATATTAAATGAGATTCCGCGGAGATTGTTGGATAGAGAATGGTAAAGATGAAAATCTGATGGAGCAAAATCAGGAGCATAGGGCGGATGTGGAATAATCTCCCAATCGAGGTCTTGAATAGCCGCTTTTGTAATGTTAACGGTATGTGGATGGGTATTATTGTGCTGCAAAAACACTTGATGCCTCTTGCCGATCGTTTTTATTGAATTGCAGCCTTCAGGCGATGCAGTTGTTGACAATAAACCTAAGAAATGACGGTTACATTCCTCGGAAGCAATTCATAGTAGATGACGTCTTCTTTATCCCACCGGATGCACAACATTACCTTGCATGGATGGGTACCAGTTTTTGCACGAGGATTTGCTTATTTGTTAGGGATCAGCTATTCTTTTCTGTTCTTGATGTTGATGTAAAGGCACCATTTTTCGTCACCAGTAACAATTTGGGACAAAAAGAGCCGATGTTGTTGATGAGGTAAACGATGACGAGCGAGCAAAGAAGCACAAATGGTAACACGCTGATTTTTGTTGTTTTCGCTCAAAACATATGGTATCCAAACACCCAACTTTTGAACTTTGCCCATAGAATGCAATGTCGTACGATAGTTAATTGGTCACAATTCATCATATTGCTCAATTCCCGAGTTGATCGACGTGGATAATCACGGATTGAAGCATTTAATCGGTCTTTATCAAACCCGGATGGTCTCCCTGAACGTGGGAAATCATTTATATCAAAATGCCCCTTTTTGAAACGAGAAAACCATTTTCGTGCAGTACTTTCCACGATGGCGTTCTCTCCGTAAACGGCACAAATAGTTCTAGCGGCCTCCGGTGCCTTAACTCCTCGATTAAACTCAAACAAAAGGATATGTCTGAAATGTTCATTTTTTTATACTTGACACTCCATTTTCTTTAGCCAACAATTACCCCTAACTTTCTACAAATTGAAAAATTCAAGAAGTATTCAATAAAACAATACTATGTCATTAAAATGACATTGATATTTCTCAAATAAATTTGTTTCCAAAGCACTTTTACCTTGGAAACCAGAAATGCTACGAACTTATGCATCAACCTGATACATAAATATATACGAAATGTACGAGAAAAGTGCTGATTTATTAATTTTGTAAAATAAAGGAAAACAGCAAATGAGAAAATTTATCTGTAGAATAGACAATTCAGAATTTGGGACATTTTTAGGTATCCTAAAATATTGATAAGTTAAAAATCATTAAACTATAATCCCAATACTATGGTACAGTTAAGCTTTTTTCTACATAGTTCTAGAAATTCTAAAAATAATTCTACTACTACGAATTAACTGCAAAATTTAGTTTTACATATTTATATTGAAATGTATTACATTTGCAAGGATTATTATAATTAAAAATAATTATAAGTTATACAATTCATATGAACGACCATCTGATAATGTGGTTGCCTACTTTGTGAAAATTCCAGCTAGTTTCTGTTGCATTATTACGAAAATATATGAATAATAATAATTATTATTACCTACCTTTTATGAAAATTAACATAAAATTTACACTTAAGTATACAGAATAAAATTCAAATTATTTTAAAAGCTTTCAAGCAATAGGTTATAGTCGTCTTTAAAGAAACAAAAAAATAAATAAGGTTTCTTCTGCTTCTTCTGGTGCCTATCCGTTTCGGATGTCGGCGATCATCATGGCTATCCGTACCTTGTCTGCCATTGCTCTAAAGAGGCCCACTGTTGTTGTATTGAACCATGTCCTTAGATTCTTAAGCCACGATATCCTTCTTCTTCCCGGTTCTCTTTTTCCTTCCACTTTTCCTTGTAAGATTAGTTGTAGTAAACCATATCGTTGACTATTTCGCATATGTCCCAGATATTCCAGTTAATTAATTAAAGTTTATTAAAGAAGGCTAATTACCGAAAAATTATAAAATAATTTTAATTTTATTGTGATGTTTGCTTAGCTTGCTAATTTTTTAATTTTATAGATACATTAATTTCGGTGGCTACCCAATTGATAATAATCAGTCGAAATTATAGAACCAATTTCTGATAGTGATGATATAAATGTACCTACCTACTTAAGTAGGTATGACATGCAAACAAAAGGTTGTAACATCAAATTTCATTGTTAAATTACATCGTTATTAGTAAGAACTCAATTTCCAACCACAACAATAACATAAATTTTAAATAACTGTTTAACAAAGAATCCAACTTTATTTCTTTATTATTGAGCAAGTTAATACAATAATTGTGGTCAATGAAGTATCTTATGATTCAATCGGCATATTAATATATCAGGTCCTAAATAACGTGGAAAAGTATTACAAATATATTTCACAACAAACATAATAATGATATCTACTACTCGTTTTCAATTAAATAGTTGGCATCATGTATACTTGGAATTTAAAGTAAATAATTTTTTTTATTTAATCCTTTAGTAACTACGAAGAAAATTTCAAAGTTAGCTATTTACCCTATTATGGAGGAGCTAAAGGACAAACTTTAAAAATTACAGAAATGTCTAACGGAACTGTTATACAAGAAATAATTAGAACTGAAGCTATTAATTCAACAAATTCGGAATTGCATCCATCGGAGTTGGAAATGCCACCGCTACCGCAAGAACCTACATCAGATCATAACACTCACTTTAAAAATATACATCAAACCGCACTGAATATATTAAAATTGCAAGAAATTGCTAAAACTCAGGGTCGGCTTAGCGAGCAAGATGAAGTAAAGTATAGAGAAAATTTAGATGCTTTGAACTTATCTGCAGAACACTTGACCCAAATTGAAGACGACGATTATGAAGATATCTTGAGCATCAATGATAATACTGGATTATCTCCGTGGTTTGAGCGAAAGAAAAATATTAGGAAAGATAAGGATAAGAAGAAAGAAGAAGAGAAACGGAAAAAAGAGGAAGAAAAGAAACGCAAAGAGGAAGAAAAAAAGGAGGAGGAAGAAGAAGATGACGAAGACATTGAAAATAAACGTAAAGAAGAGGAAAAAAAGAAGAAGGAAGAAATTAAACGGAAGAAAGAGCAAGAAAAAAAGAAGAAAGAAGAGCAAGAGAAGATAAAACAAGAAAAGGAAAAAGAAGAAGAGGAATCGCCGGAAAAAGAGAAAGAAAAGGAAGAAGCTATTAACGAGGAAGAAGTTATAATTGATTTACCACCGGATGATGCATCAGTTGCGGAGGCAAAACCTATAGGATTGGCAATAGCAGGTAAACTTTTATTACATCTACCACATTTTATATTTTTAAAATCTTTAAATAATGTAGGAGCTGGAGGAGTTGCAGCTAGTAAACCAATTGCGACAGCAGTTGTGGGTCCTGGCGGCTTAGCAATTGCCCGTCCAATAGGCACAGCAATTGCAGGAGTGTCTCCTGATCAATCACTTGTTCCAATATATGCTGAATCGGAAGAAATGCCATCTAAAAAAGATACCGAAAAAGAAAAATTTAAAGGAAAAAAGAAAAAAATTAGTACCAGCGAATATTTAAACCGAATTATCAGTAAATATCATCAAGTATAAGAGATTAAGTATTTGTTTACTTATTTAAATTTTAAAGAATTATTTATTAACTTAATTTAATTAATAAAAATTTTAAACTTGCATTTACAGTGACTCCCAGTCGTTTTCGTACAGCAGCGTAAATTTTTAATAAATTTCAATAACGCCCAAGTTTAGTATTTTTTTTACAGATTTTTTTGTACTTTTCAATATAAAATCTATTAAATTACATAATGCGTTTATTTTTTACTTCTTTTCCATGCCTAGATTTATATTATGCGCCGTTATCTAAAACTACTTACTTGTAAATTAATATCACTGTCGTATTCGTACAGCAGCTATAAATTCGATTTTAAAACAGAAATTAAACAATCAAATGCATTTTTTAAGTTTGTTGCATTTGTTTATACATGTGCTATTACAATAGGTTGTGTTTTTTTTAAATTTTTTTAATATGGGCCGAAAGCAAACAGATAATTCAATCAAATTCCTAAACTTATTATTTCGCATCATAAAGATGAAAAATCTTCGAACCAAATTAGCAAAATTGTTCCAAGAAGTCGTTCAACGGTTCAGTATATATTAAAGAGATTTAAATGTTAGAATAGAGTGGAAAATTTGCCGAGAAATGCCAAAAGAAAGCTAATTTGTGTGAAAGAAGGAAGGTTAATATTGAAAGAAGTAAAGAAACACCAAAAAATTAGTGCTCCAAAACTAGGTATCAAACTTAAAACTGAATTAAATAAATATGTATGATCAGAAACTGTTTAATTTACTATGATCTAATAGTAGAGTAGCTCGGAAAAAGCCCTGGATAAACGAAAGAAATCGAAAGAAACTTATTCAGTTTGCTAAAACATATAAAAACAAATATTTAGATTTGGAAAAGGGTATTATTTACTGGTGAGAGCAAGCTTCACGTATTCGGTTCAGATGGACGAAGAATGGTGTGGAGAAAACCAAATGAAGCTGTAAAAAAAGAGAACTTACAGCCCACAGTCAAACATGGGGCTGGCTCTGTGATATATGGGGGTATTTTTTAGTGGCTGGGGTTAGAAATCAAGAATCTATTGATGGGACAATGGACAAAATACAATACATAAACATTTAAAATTCAAATTTTCATGAAAGTTCAGTTGGTTTAGGCATCAGAAACAATTTTATATGTTATCAATATGATGATCCTAAGCACCAAGCTGAACTAACAAGAACATGGTTGCTTTACAACTGCCCTAAAGTGATGGAAACAACTCCCCAGTCTCCAGATATTTACCCGACAAAGAATTTATAGCATGAGTTGGAAAAATGGATTCATCAATTTCAAATTTGCAACGTAAAAGAGCAGAAATAGAAGATTGAGGAAGAGGGGAAAAAATTGGACCTAATATAGCCGAAAAATTAGTGAAATCGATGCCAAATAGACTTTCGGAAATCATTAAAAGTAAATAATACCCAACTAAATATTAAATTGTATATAGTAATTGTCAAAATAAATTAAATATATAATGTTTTCTTTAGTGTACGAATATGAGTGTGAGGTGAATTTTATAGTTGTTTTTGTTTTTTTCGATATTCAGTAAAAAATATGCAAAAATTAAGTTTAAATGAATTAATTATATGAAGTACGGAATAGTTTGAACATTTTAATAATAAATAAGTAACGAGAAATTGTTTAATACCGTGATTATTTAAAAAAAATAAGAGCATGTACTGGTGTACGAATAGTTACGACTGGGAGTCACTGTAAATGGAATTTAAATGTAAATTATAATTTATTATAATCAAGATGTAATTTATAACTTTTGTTGTTTAAATAAATTAATTATATTTTTTTAACAATTTAATGAATTTCTAATGTCCATTGCACTCTTCGGTATAGTAAATTTCGATAATGCATTACATTTTTGCTATTGTTTGTAATACAATATCCGTGAAAATTCTTGTACGTTTAACTGAAAGTGTAGATTAGCCATGCATTTATAACAAAGTAATTCTTGTAGGATGGTCTTTCATACAGGTGTGGTTCAAACCGCGATCAAAACAAATTTTTACATTCGATCAGTGTAACTACTAGCATTGAACTTGACAATCCAAAAATAAAACATTTAAATTTTACTAAAACCCTTGAAATTATTCATTAAAATAGTAATATCGAAGAAAGAAATATATGCAAAGAATGCCAAAGAAAATATGCACATGAGTAAGCTTTGGCTTGGTAGAAGATTTTTACTTTTACTTTTCATTGGTCTTAATAATCAAAAGTTTTGCTATTATTAGCAAAGAATACATCAACAGTTTAGTGAAATTATGACTATCGTTTACAAAGCAATTTTTAAGGCACGCAGCAATTGAAAACTAACGCCTACCATTGATTTGTGGTGGTCCTAATATTAGCATATATGAGGCAGATTCACACAATGCAAAACGAATTATCTTATGGATTCCAGGAACATATTTTCCCCTCAAATGGGTGACCTCAATAAAACATAGAATACTTTACCTTCTTCTTATTTACGTGCCGTGCTTGATACCAGGCGTAGACGACCTCTCTCTTATGCTCTTAGGTGATGTGATTTTAAAGTATTGTCACACACATAGGGGACCTATTGCTTAACGTGGATTCGGAACCGCGAGAAGTGAATAAGGAGGGGAGTATGGGTAACAGTGAGACATCTTATATATTTTCTACTCTAATCCGTTCACACAAATGGTATTTACCCTACGGAGGTACCGTTCTATCAAATTTTAAGGTATCTGTGGTGGCAGTTTTGACAGTTAAGAGGTTCCATGAGTTTTAGAAAGATAAAAGTTTGCATTTTTTACAACATTTTTAAATAATACGTGAAGGTAACGTATTTTTTTACTTTTAAAAATTTTGGCGATATGGGTAACAGTGAGACATTTAAAATGAGCAACAGTGAGACATTTAAAAAGAGCAACAGTGAGACGTTCTATTTCTTATTACTATTTGTTTAAAGATGTGATTGGTGTAGGAAAAATTTCAATTTACCAGGTTGCCTAGAAATTCACCAAATAAACGTAATTTTAAAACATTTTCTGACGAAAAATTTACTAGAAGTGGGAATTTTTTTTGAAAGAACGAAGTATAAAATCTGTGGGAAAAAAGGAGCATTTAATTACTTTTTATTCAATAGATATTTCCGAGGACTAACAGAGGGCGACTGGGAGAACCGCAAGGCTTGTCGTGAGGGATGCGAAATACGATTAAATTTTTAAAAATTGTAAATATTCGCTAAATATATATATTCAATAGATATTCCCTAAAATCTTGAACTTAGCATCTAAGTAAAAAATATTGTATCTACATTTTTTGGTAAATAAATAGTAAGAAATATTTTATTGATCCTAAAATTTAACGTCTCACTGTTACCCATACTTGGGTAAGTAAGTAAGCATATAGAAACATAAATAAACATACACCCGATATTATTAATTTTAAACCAACATTTAAAAGTGCGTCAAGTAACAAACACTCGATGCGAAAAATAGAAAAATCAAAGAGATTCTAAGTCATCATTTACGTTTGAGATCATCCAGATTCTTCCGCATTTCCAATTTTCTGTCTTTTTATCAAAAATGTGTCTAATAATGTCATTTGCGTTTTTCGTTTGCGCTGTGTAATGGCCACTTTACACGAGGGGATTTTTTCATGCGATCGATCGCCGCGCCATGTCGCAGCAACTAAGCGCCTCGTGTAATACAAAATCGCTCATGCGATTAGTCCCTGCAACTTGGCGCACGTGCGATTTTATGAATTAGAACTTGGTTCTAATTTCATGCGATTATTTACTAATCTGAATCTATAAGGTAGTATATTTTCAAGTTGACACTAGAGGTTGGTATTGTAGCAAATACGTCATTTATTACAAAGTCGCCTGAATATAAATGCCTCGTGTAAAGTAACAATGCGATATAGGTCGCAGCAACCTGGCGCATGCGAAAAATCCCGGCAACAAGTCGCGGCGATCGATCGCATGAAAAAATCCCCTCGTGTAAAGTGGCCATAAGAAGTTGATGACATTTGATAAGGCATCAAATGTTAAATAATTAATAATAATTAATGGGTTATATGTAAATGTACGATGCACTCTTATCAGCGGCGATCGGCATACTACTCTTCCGCGTTACGCTTTGGATATCGGGGAATCCCACGCGGTGTGCGATTTTGGGGAATACCCTATTCAAATAAAACAGCGTTAAACCGAAACAGCGCTAAGCGGAGCAGCGTTAAGCGGGGTCTTACTGTAATAACAAATAAATCTGAGATTTTATTTTCAGAATATCAACTATCATCATAGCCTATTTCACTTTCTCAGCAGTTGCTCTAAACAGCGCTGAAGACGTCATTCCGGTTCATTGCTTTATAGGAGGCAATAAACCAGAATAACGGTCCATTTATTAGGAGGTAAGTCTGATCTTCTTCTAGTAGTTTTAACAGTTCCCCATGTACTTCGTCTGGGCCTATTGCCGTGTTGTCTTTCAGTCTTCTCAGGAAGAGGCTACGAATGTCCCCCCCCCCATCCGGAGATCCGATTGGGGGAATTGAAACTTCGAATACTAATTTAGAATCAAATGAAACCATGATAAATTTCCTGTGGATATCCGAATGGATCTTTAATATAGTGGTTTCCCGTTTCCTTCTACATTCTGAAACAATATCTGTTCTCACTATCTCTAATGAGAAGATAGCTCTGATCAGATATTATGTCCACGCAGAAAATAAATTCCTACTTTAATTTGCGTGGGGCCCTGATGGTAGGTATAAGCCAACTCGTTATAGCGGCGGCGAGGCCGTGGGTCGTGTCAAATGAACGCCCCGAAGAAAATCAAGGAAGCAGCTTTGCTAACATAACAAAAATAAATCAGCAATGAGATGTTCTTTGCTGGAAGGCGATGACATAAGCGATGTCGGATGGAAAGTACGTTAGCAGACCAGGACCAGTACAGTGGCAAAGACATTACCACCAAGAACCACTCCCCACAATCAATCAACAGAACGTTCGAGTGGTCATAAAAAATCCCACTAAGGTGGAACCACAAACGAACTTCCAACAATCAAATCAAGCGGAAGTGACCCCGATGAAACGCAACACCCTGTACGTGGGTCGTATATCGCTACCTTCTTTAAAAAAAACATATAACCAAAAATAAACACAAAAAAAATGTTCAACATACTAGAATTTCAAATACAAGATTTGAACCTATGTCAAACGCGTAGGAATTACCTTGCTAATGCATTAGACCAACGCTGCTCGTAATTACCTAGTGAAAATAATGCACAGTTCAAATTAAATAACTCAAAATATTATAATGCCAATATTAATTAATAATTTTAAAATATAAAACCCAAACATTAGCATTAGCATTAAAATTCACGCCTGTGAGCGCACAAGATTAGATAGCCTCTAATCACGTCGAACAGAAATGCAAAACCTGCAACTTCACGATTATTTCGGCCAAAAACGTTCTAATCAAAAAATTCCAAGCAAAGGATAATCCTATATAACAAAACATAAAAAAATACAAGAAACAGCCAAGGGTGAATTCAAACGATGGCGACTCCAGGTGTTCGAAGTAAAACGGGCCAAGTCGATCAACGTAAACCACTGTGAAATAATCAAATAACATAAATGTTACTCACCACTCCGACGGGATACCAAAACCTTCAGAAGCAGTATGGGCAGAAGGAATCGACCAAATAAACGTACGACATGGGAGAAATCCGCCATTTCCCAACAACGAAGATATTTCAGGACCATCTGGCCTGCGCGAACAAAAATTGTTCCGGAAAAGAATATCTTCTCTCGAAGATATTTCAGGACCCTAACGGCCTGCGCAAACAATTTTTGTTCCGGAAAAGAATACCTTGCTCCACATCCCGCTAAATGCGAAGCCCAAATCCCATGATTATTTCACAGTACACACACAAATCGACATTTCGCTTGAAAATTCACCAGGCTTATCTCTTGCTTGTTCGAGAGCTCAAAACATGACCTCTTGCTCGATCGAACGTTGACACAATACTCTCTTTGCGCAGTTTGAACAATCCCCACCTCGGCGCGGATAGAATGCGCTTTTAAAAGAATAATTGATATATAGGGTTGAACGTAAGTGATGGATTGCAAAAATCCGTCACAATTCTATGCCGTTGACCGTTACGAGTGGTTCATCCGCCTTCAGAGATAATTTCTTCTCTCAAGGGCAAGAGAGTGCCCTTTGTCTCTTGAGGGAAATACTTATACCGGTATTCATTTGGTTGTTGGTGCCTGTTTGGTCCGCGGGAGGTATTTAATTTCCCCCCTACCACCCATATCTGGGAAGCTTTCCCCTATCCGTCACCTGGCGACACGCTCTCTAAGAGTTTGGATCAGTAGATGTGGATAAACCATCATGACCACCATTACGGGACACCGACTGCGATATCTCTGTCATAATAAATTCAAATGTCATCACCGTCGCTAGCCAAAAGGGGTTAAAACCAACCTTGGTTACCGACGGTCTTTGTTTGCAGGGAGGGTCTCAAAACCCAACCCTACATTTTACAATTCAGGTGCTGTGGCGCACCAGCTATGCGAAGGATGTGCGGGCCAAGTCCGAATATATGCCAATAAAAATATATAATTCCGATTCTGTTCTTAATGTAGTCCAATTTTTTTCAAGGTCGCTCTTTCTCCTTTTTTTGCTTCCTTCGTTATCAATGATTTGTTGTTTTTTATTTCACCTAACCGTAGTCTCTTAGAACTATTAGAATATCAACCACAGCAAAAGATGCTTAAAAATTCAGGTAGTTTGCATTATATACATTTAATTGGCATATTACGTAATATAAAGACAATTTTAGGATATTATTATACTCATTTCATCTTATTTCATTATTGTTTGCAAAGAAATAGCAAAATAATCAATAAAAAATAATTTTTCATTTTGAAACCCAATTTATTAGTTAGGTATTACTATGGAGTCATAAAATGTGTACCCTAAAAGAATAAAAGGTATGATGATGTATGGCTGGAGAGGTTATTATAATGAGTTACATTTTAATCAAAATTCTTAAAATTAATCAAAATGTATATAACCTGTTTTCCATCATCGAATTTATAGCGGCGTAACATTTCGAAATACAATTTTTTGTTTTTAACCTTTTTTTGTCGTTTTAAATTCAGACTGTCACTACCAATAATTATACCCAGAAAGATATTTTTGGTAGAAAACTGGATGGTGAATAGAACTTCATCAAGTGAATGCGGTCAAAATTTTTAGGCTTGTATTTTAGCTAGGTCCAATGTTGTGGTCTAACTCCAAAATTATTTATACTTACTTAATTTTAACCTAATGGTAAATAAAATTTGGTACGCTTAAAAAATTTAAAAATATAGGTCAAGTACCTCCAACACCAATGCATTGTCCGGGCCCTAATATAATTTAAATGTAACCAATTAAATCGTTATACATCAATGGTCTTAAATTTTAAATATAGCTTATGTGTGACAAAAGTGATTTAAATCTGGGTATAGTTTTTATATTAATGTGGGCGTATGCTTTATGTTTATGTATATCAATTTATACATGACAACACAATACATTGAGTAAAAAATATTGGTAACTCATAGTATGGATAATTTTTTAGTTCTAGTTCAATGTTCCCCATTAAGTCACTTGTGGACAAACACATGAAGATCGAGGTAATTGAATTTCAAACTTTTAAATGCCAAATCAAGTTGAAGGTTTTGGCCATTCAAATCATACAATGCGTTAACTATTTAATTTGTTAACGCAATATACCTTTTATGGTAATATTTTTAATAATGTATTGTTACAGGTCTTAACTGTTACCAATGTTATCTTAAATATTTTTAGAAGTATCCAGAATAAATTAAGTGGTAACGATAGCCTTATTAATGTTAACGAATGCTGACAGGTAAACTAAAAATATATGAGATAAAACCGTCCAATCTATTAGTTATATAAATTTGAGGGATCGATATTTATAATTTTGCATTAAATTTCAGGCATGGCCTAAAAAATCATGACTGAATTACAAGAATTAATATTAGTCCACTGCCTAAGCTATCAGTTTTTTTTAATTCAAATTTAACTTGTACATAAAAGATGCTTTGTTTGAATTTTATAGAACATAATAAGAAAACTATGGACGGAGACAGGTACAGTTTAGTGGTTAGTGCGTTGACTGCTAATGCCAAGGTATGTGGTTTAAACCCCAGTGAGGTAACAACTATGTTATGGCCGTCTCTCCCCGAAAGGTAAAGGCAAATTAAGATGTATAACTTGTTATAAGAACCCCTATGAAGTTTATTACGCTTCTCGTGGTTAGTAGCCCACATTGAACAATAGGTCCCCCATATGTATGTGAAAACAGTTCGCACGCACATGACAGACTTATCAGAGAGCGAACAACACAGCTCCGATGCACATAAACTGAAATACTCGAGATGGTACCCAAGATAACCAATCTCTTCTAATCTAAATTTAGCATTAAGCCAGAGAATTAATACTGATCATCCTAATAATGATCAGATTTGCAATAAATAATCACCGCTTATAATGTCATCGGAAAAACATGTCATACTTTATATCTGCCTATACATACCTAAATAATCTTGATGAGTAGCCACCTACACATATGTAAGTAAAATATGTGCCTAGAAACGCTTTGCCCATTGTCTAAAATTTCAAATACTATATAATATTTAAAAACAAGGTCCGCAAGATTATTGTAATAATATATATTGTTATTATGTATTGTAATTAATTTTTGAATTATACAAAGCTAACAGCTTCGTGACGACCTATTGTCCCACTCGCATGATGACATCGAGAAGTGTTGGCACATAGTATACGCACAACGCACTTTTATTCAACACAACAAAGAGCAATATTTTGTTACAATAACGCAATGTAGATTAATTTAATTCTTCAGTTTATTAATATAAAGAATTGAAAATGATATAATATGAGTAAAATTATTTAAGAAAAGCCGGGTCTGTGATCGACCCCCTTCGATTTGGCTGATTTTTTGTGGGCAAATTACCCATCCGGGGAGTAGTCAAAAGCCAGAATATTACGTCCCAAAAAAATTTATTGGCTGAGCTATAGCTATTCTAAGTTTTTTTTTCACAATTTTTACTTGAATTTGGGTATTTTCGATTACGCAGCGGGTTTTCGCACTACTTGGCTGAAAATGGGTTTCCTTATGTAAAATTGACCGACGAACAAGACTATGGCCACAGATTTGACATACGACCGATACCTACAGAAATATTGACCAAAAACACTCGAAATTTACCAAAAAAGTCCCAAATCTTGGGCAAACTGTGAAAAAAAAAAATTTCACTATATTAGACCGCCATCTTGTAGAAAATGAACCAACGAATCCAATGAGCACACTCCCAGATTTTTAGGACGAACCGTTCAGGAGATACGCGGCGTCAAAGTTAGACGTTTTCGTTTTTTCTATAAAAAATTGACATTTTCTACCTTGTGGGACAATGTTCGACCTACATGACTATTTTGCGATGTTCCCTGCCATCCATTGGCACCTCATAAGTCTCTTTCGATAAAAAATAACCTATCAATGCACCATTTGGAGAGTCAGGAGTCGCAAAATAGTCCTGTAGGTCAAACATTGTCCCACAAGGTAGAAAATGTCAATTTTTAATAGAAATAAAGTGCTACTTTCGGTTTAGGGATTTGCTCCAAAATCAAATGGTGCTTTCGTATACCGATTAAAGTGTTAAATATGAAATTTGGTTACTATTGTTGTGTCCATAAATGGTTGGCTGTTGCGGTATTACATTGTTTATCGTGCAGTCAGAGAAAATATGGCATGAGAAAAGTTTGTCAAAAACAATTTAAAAAAAAATGTATTATTGTAATTATAAAAATGTTAGTAGGCAAATTTAGAAATGATAAAAAAAGGTAACCATAGCAATAAGAGGATAATAAAAAAACGAGAGTTCCTTCCAAATTGGTGTAAGCGGGTAGCTGGGCGAAATTTGCTCCCGACTTTAACTAGAAATAGGAGGTTAATTTAAGTAAGCGACCGAGATGGTCGAATAATGAGTGGTTCTTTTTGAAAATTACGACCGAATTGGTCGCAAATCGAGAGTTCGATAAATTAAGCGATCGGAATAGTAAAAAGATAATCGTGAGTTCGATTAAGGAAGCGACCGGGATAGTAAAAGATAATCGTGAGTTCGATTTAAATAAGCGACCGGCATAGTAAAAAGATAATCGTGAGTTCGATTTAAAATAAGCGACACAATAGCCGCATAATAACTAAAGAGAATTGAGTTAAAGAGCTGATAAATAGGACCAATAAAACGATTGGAAGATCGAAATATTTCTACAGAAGAAATAAGTGTATGTGCGCATATTGGGGTGTTCCGTCTATGCCGAGTGATCACTCTGAAAATTAAATTAAAAAAAGGTTAGCATAAAATTTGTTTAATTTTTAAGTTGTTCGATTTTCATGTTTATTTGTTGTTATTTGTTTAGTTTAATCTTATGTTTAGTTGTTCATTAAATGTTCTTAAAATTTAGATTTGCGTATTTTCTTTGACTGTGTTGATCAGAATAATTCCACCGTAAAAGCCTAAAGAACCTGCACCCTGAGTTTAAGAGAAAGTCGTGTTTACGGTTCACGGTGGACATAGCAATTTGACAGCCCAACGTGAGGCAAAGGACATAGCACTATATAACAATTCGTTCCTGAGATATTGAAGAAAAACTATTTCGTCCTTCAAGTAAAGTGCCATTTCCGGTTTAGGGATTTCCTCCAAAATCAAATGGTTCTTTCGTATATTGATTAAAGTGTTAAATATGAAATTTGGTTACTATATAACAATTCGTTCCTGAGATATTTAAGAAAAACCATTTCGTCCTTCAAGTGAAGTGCTACTTCCGGTTTAAGGATTTCCTCCAAAATCAAATGGTGCCTTTGTATACCGATTAAAGTGTTAAATATGAAATTTTGTTACTATATAACAATTCCTTCCAGAGATACAGAACTTACAGACATTTTGCGTTACATACATCGATACATACAGACATACATACATACAGACATCATTGCGAAAGTAGTCAAAACGGATTCAGAAATGCTCAAAACGGATATTTCCGTTAAAATATCGACATCTAATTTTTTCATGATTACAATACTTCCTTATAGGGAAGTAAAAACGAATACGTCTAACTTTGACGCCGCGTATCTCCTGAACTGTTCGTCCTAAAAATCTGGGAGTGTGCTCATTGGATTCGTTGGTTCATTTTCTACAAGATGGCGGTCTAATATAGTGAAATTTTTTTTTTTCACAGTTTGCCCAAGATTTGGGACTTTTTTTGGTAAATTTCGAGTGTTTTTGGTCAATATTTCTGTAGGTATTGGTCGTAGGTCAAATCTGTGGCCATAGTCTTGTTCCTCGGTCAATTTTACATAAGGAAACCCATTTTCAGCCACATAGTGCGAAAACCCGCTGCGTAATCGAAAATACCCAAATTCGAGTAAAAATTGTGAAAAGAAACTTAGAATAGCTATAGCTCAGCCAATAAATTTTTTTGCGACGTAATATTCTGGCTTTTGACTACTCCCCGGATGGGTAATTTGCCCACAAAAAATCAGCCAAATCGAAGGGGGTCGATCACAGACCCGGCTTTTCTTAAATAATTTTACTCTATATCAATATTAAATAAGAAGTATGGCGAAACGAGCACGATAAGAATTCTTTATTGTGAAGCTATTCCACTGTAAGTGCCCCAAGTATCACTCGATAAAATCTTAATAGAATATCTAGGAAAGATCCCGACGAATTTAATGAAACGTATCACGAAGTACTAAGAATGTGGCTTAAGCACTGTCTCCAAACTTCATTACCAGCATTAAATTGACTTAAACCAACGCTTAAACCCTTAAACGAAAGACGATAATTTTTCGAGCTATCTGAAGTTCAAGATTGATTCGTTGATTTTGGCAATGCAACGTAAAACTAACCCATTTATTGTATCATGGCCTACACCAATTTACAAAGATATGAAAAGCAGAGTTTCAGTGTAGTGAAAGCAAATTCGTCCTGGTGACTACGTGGTTGAGCTATTGCAGTAGTTGGAAGACAAAAGGAAGGAAATTTCTGAGAAAAAAAATGTTTGTTTTATTTAGCAAATAACTAGATCAAAAAATTACACTAGTATGATGCACTCTCATTGCAGTTAACATAAATCGTCAATTAAAATTCAAAACGGAAGTAGTTGATTGCCTGGGTGGATAGGATCTCGGTATGCACCAAATGAATTGATTGAAATTTTAGTTGGTGGTTGATGTTGGCTGATATAAGACTGCAGCCTTACACATAGTGGGTATATTATTACAGAAATTCGCATAAAACATTATGATGGGACAGTTAAACTGTGATGTAGTACCCAGTTTCTAATAAACTATGATGATTTTATGCGTTAACCGCTATCCTCAAAATCTTGTTTTGGAAGACCTGCAGTTCACATAAACGAATATTATTTGCGTTACCTCAGATAGACAAAACGTACATTACTAATGGTCGACTGAGCACTTTTATATTGGCAAAGGATCATTCCATATCAAACACTGCAACAGTGATTACTCGATAGTCTTTAAAAAATTAATATTTGCATGTTATTACCACGGACCGTAGTAATGGTTGTAGACCGTGGTTATTTAAGAGGTCCATGGTTATTGCCCTAACCATTTTAACTTTATTACCTTTTGTTTTCATAAGGTGGCCATTCTTGTATTACAGGTACAACATTTTTGCAATTTAAAAAGTTTACGAAAACTGATATATTTCAGCTCCTGTTAATCCTAATAGTTATACGGGATTGTCAACATTGGAGAAGGGTCGTGGAAGAGGCGAAGACACGCAGTGGGCTGTAAAGAGTGCAATGAGCAAACAATGGATTGAAAAGCGAAAAACACTGGGGTAAGACAGCTTCAGACCTGCTATTAAATCAAATACTATTTTAATTGATATTTTAGTTGGATATCACTTTCTGGGGCTGTTAGTTGCATTTAAAAAATTTATAGATAGATTCTTGAATATATTTTTATTAAGGAAATCTGATCTTTTCTATTAAACACGGACGCGCATGAATGGACTAACGAGTTTCAAATTATAATTAATTTATTTTTAAGTTTGACATCTTTTTTCAGGGGTGTTAGTAATATTGAAAAGATTTATACATACAGGGTGTCCCCGTGACCGTGGAGAACCTTTGAAGTGGTGATAAAGGACACTTTTCTAAGACAAATTTTCAAATAAAATTTTTGCCCAAGTCCAAACCCTTGGGGGGTACCTCCCTTTAAAGCAATTTTTTGAATTTCTGATTTCAAACGGCCATAGCTCCGATATTATTGATTTTTTAAGGTTAATGGATTAAAACTTTTTTAAAGATCATTCGCTTGTCTACAAATTAGGTTATAACCCCTTATCGTCTAGAATCAACGGATTTCGAGTTATAAATTAAATTAAGGGAAAAAATGTTTAAAATTTTCAGGTTTTTTTTTAAATTTTCTTGCGAACCCAGTATCTCTTAAACGAAACGTCTAAGAGAAAAACTAACGGCCCAAACCGGATAGGGAATTTAACGGGCTACAACTTTCGTCAAATAAATTTTTTGGGCAACCAACCGTTTTCACAGAAACTCTGAAAATAATGAACAAGGTGTAGGTAAAAAATATAAATTCACATAGTTGCTAAAAATCTCAATTTGATTTATATCATTTGTTTTAATGTTAAAACATTGTTAAAACATTGTTAAAACGTATTGTAGCGTTTGACGTTTGAGCGACATTGTTATAAAGCGCATTAGTTTATCGGCAATTACTTTGTTAATTTATATTGTTTACTTATTATTGTTAATATTGATAATTATATTGTTTTATTAACTTTAAGCGTAATTTCTTTTCGTGTTTTATTATCAATATTATGTTATATTCAAACCTGGAATATGCTGATAAGCATTTTTTATACGACTATTGCAATGGAAATGCATTGGCAGCTAAAAGAGAATACCAAAGAAGATATCCCCAAAGAAGGCTTCCAGATGCAAAAGTCTTTTCTAGGATACACGAGTTTGTATAAAAATTATTATGAAACTCATCAAGATGCATTGAAAAATAAATTATGTAAAAATAAATCCCTGTAGATACTTAACGGAATTCGATGAAGATAACTTATCAAACAGCCAAGACGTTTTGGATATAGTAGAAAACAACCCGGCAACTAGCATCAGAAAATTGGAAGCTGAACTACAAATATCTAAACACAAAGTTAGTCAAATAATCAAATACGTAGTATTATTTTTAATGAATTTTGTTTAAAATTATGGAAGATTAATTTGACCTTTTACAATTAGATATGGAAAAGTTTACATAAATACCAGTACTATCCATATCATTTATATCCGGTGCATGTATTGCAGAATGGAGATTATGGATCAAGATTAATTTTTTCCAACTACTTACGAGGGCAAGCGAATCCACAAAGATTTGTTGCAAAGATTTTGTTTACCGACGAGGCGCAGTTTACAAGAGATAGTGTAAACAATTGTAGAAATGAACATAGATGGGCGGTAGAAAATCCCAGGGAAAAACTTGAGAGAGGACATCAGAGACGTTTCAGTGTGAACTGTTGGTGTGGAATACTGGGAAGCCAAATTATAGGTCCTTATTTTTTTCCACAAAACATAAGGCTTACAGCTGCCGGATACCTAAATTTTTTAGAAGAAAATCTTCCATTATTGCTAGATGATATTCCACTGGCATCAAGACAAGGAATATGGTTTCAGCATGATGGTGCGCCGGTACATTTTGGACGACAAGTACAAAATTTTTTAAATATGCGTATCCAGAAAAATGGATAAGAAGAGGAGGATTAATCAATTGGCCGGCACGATCACCCGATTTAACACCACTCGATTATTTTTTATGGGGTGCCCTTAAAGCTATAGTTTACAGCGATAGAAGAAAGCCCGAAACCAGAGAGGAATTAATGGAAAGAATACAGATAGGTGTGACAGAACTTAACGAAAGAAGCGCTATTATAAATAATACCGTGCAACACCTTTTGAAAAGAGCACGCCTGTGAGCTGAAAATGAGGGAGGCCATTTTGAGCATTTATTAAATTAATTTTGTGAATTTTTTTTTACCTACACCTTGTTCATTATTTTCAGAGTTTCTGTGAAAACGGTTGATTGCCCAAAAAAATTTATTTGACGAAAGTTGTAGCCCGTTAAATTCCCTATCCGGTTTGGGCCGTTAGTTTTTCTCTTAGACGTTTCGTTTAAGAGATACTGGGTTCGCAAGAAAATTTAAAAAAAAAACCTGAATTTTTTAAACATTTTTTCCCTTAATTTAATTTATAACTCGAAATCCGTTGATTCTAGACGATAAAGGGTTATAACCAAATTTGTAGACAAGCGAATTATCTTTAAAAAAGTTCTAATCCATTAACCTTAAAAAATCAATAATATCGGAGCTATGGCCGTTTGAAATCAGGAATTCAAAAAATTGCTTTAAAGGGAGGTACCCCCCAAGGGTTTGGACTTCGGCAAAAATTTTATTTGTAAATTTGTCTTAGAAAAGTGTCTTTCATCACCACCTCAAAGGTTCTCCACGGTCACGGGGACACCCTGTATATAGGTTCTTGAATATGTTTTTATTAAAAAAATAATAATCGGATATTCGAATGAAACGCACGAATGGATTAACGAGATTCGGAATAGTTTAATGGAAACAAAATTAATCTACAGAATTTCCGAATATATTATATTATCATCATTATCAATGTCACCATCACCGTTATCATCATTATTATTAGGAAGGTATCTCTAAATAGCATTTAGTTTTTCATTTAATTGCAGGTTTTAGCTGTCTTGTCCCAGTGGAATGGAGTGGAGTGGAATGGAGTCCTAAGGAATGGAGTGCCAATAATGATGATGATGGTATGGGGTTAAATGAATTTATTTATAAGATTGCTCATAAAAGCCATTGAGGTTTAAGACGGGTTTAAGACATTTTTAATTAAATAAACTTAAAATATACAAATTCTAAGGGATGAAAATTTAATTGTATTGCTTAACTCTTTTATGAGAAATGTGCCAGCTCCACGTGGAAGTTTTTGCAGGAAGGAAAAGAGTTGAAAAGCCCCCATTTTTTGTAAAATTTTCTATTCCGAAATGTAAAAATAACGAAAGTGTTCAACTGTAAATAATTTTATTTATTACATCAGAAGTTTTTTTTCTTTCATTTTATTGAAGATTTGATTTGAATTATGAGATTTGAAGATATTTCTGGTGGGAGACGAACTAAATTTGAACTAAAGACGAACCTGAAATTTCAGCCCATAACAGTACTATAATGATGAAAATTTTGAGTATATTGCAAGCACAAAATGTAAAAAAAAGGAAAACTTTAATGGCCGTACATACCATAGTGTTTTTTTGTATGAAATTGGATTTTGGAAAATTTTAGGACTGTGATTAGGGCACTAGAGGGAATTTTATAAACGCGGAGTAGTGGGAACTTGGCGTTGAATGATCAAATGAATGAGTCGAATTTTTGAGAAAAATATAACATTTTTGCAATAGAAAATAATAATAATAAATAATAGAAAATCTTTTACAATTTTTAAAATTAATCTATATTTTATATAAATTTTAAGAATTATAAAAGATTTCATTCAATTTGTTCTTAATTATAATAAATTATATGTACTTAAAAAATAAAATATAGGGTGTTTTTCTAGCTGCATAAGAACTTCAAATTGAAATAAAACATTAATTGATGGAATGTTCTTTTAATTATTTTTTATGAAAGTAAATTTAATGCCATTTATGATTTGAAAATGATTTCCGGCATGTGACCACCACGACTAATCGTTACGAAGCGCATCCGATTAGTCCAATTTTTGACCACTTTTTCCAATATTTCTGGCCTTATTTCATATTTGGCTTGCTGAATATTGACCTCAAATACTTCCCGAGTTGTTGGTTTGTTAGCATAAACCATGAATTTAACATACCCCCAAAGAAAATAATCTGGAGGCGTCAAATCACACGTCTTGGAGGCCAATTGATAGGACCATTTCTTGTAATAATGTTGTCACCAAATTGTCCTTTCAATAAATCGATGGTTTAGTTAGCTATTTGGCATGTAGCACCATCCTGTTGGAACCATAAGTTGTCGATGTTTAATTTTTGGAATTTTTGAAACAAAAATGTATTGAGCATGTGTCGATATCTCACACCATTCACCGTAACGGTAGCTCCTTCCTCATTTCGAAAGAAATATGGACCGATGATGCCGTTGGCGTGTAATCCACACCAAACAGTCAATTTTAAAGGATGTAATGGAGTCTCAAGATAATGTTCCGGATTGGTCTCAGTCCATATACGGCTATTTTGCTTGTTCACATACCCATTCAACCAGAAATGTGCCTCGTCACTGAACAAAATTTGGAGGTAAAAAAATGGATCCACTTCCAATTGGTTGTGAGCCCAATCTGCGAACGCACGACGCAATCGATGATCATTAGGCTTCAATTCCACTCCACAAAATAACTCCACGAGTTGTTGGTTTATTACCATAAACAATGGATTTAACATACCCCCAAAGAAAATAATCTGGAGGCGTCAAATCACACGATCTTGGAGGGCAATTGATACTCTATACATATGACCAATAGTACCTACTTAATTATACGTATTTCCTACTAGTATTGAAATAAGTATTAGAAATAATAAGTAAAAGAAATAAATAAGTATAAACAAATATTAAAATGTTACAATATTGTGTCGAATTCCTAACTGAACGTATTATAAATTTGAACTCTTATAAACAATTTAACCCACGAGAATAATTATAGACAAACAGCACTACAAGACTATTTTTAACGCCATTAAAAGAACGTTACTGTTGTTTTTAATGTTTACAACTTTTATGTTTAAGTAATGTTTCCAATAAATAAAAATTTGTATTTTTTGATCTTTGATGATTTTCGTTTAATCGGATCATCAGTATCAATTTCATTGTGCACAATTAAGCATGAAGGATAGCCATAGTTTGTTTCTGACACATTGGTCATCTTCAGTTACGTGTACAATTTTTTATACATACAAAACCTCTTAAAGTGTGGAATTTTGGCATTTATTTGCTGTGTGATTGTTGAAGTGTATAATTTTATTTACACGATACGGTCAATTTAAGCGCTAGCTAAAAATGTGCATATTACACAATGAAAGAGCTTCCATATAGTACTTGTACTTACATGGTAATGATATGTCGAATAAATGTAATTATTATACTTTTAGAGTCGTTCTTTTACTTTGTTGCCACTTGAAAAAATGTGATAAATTGAAAGTTTTTTTGTGTAGATTAAAACAATGCTAAGTATATAATATGTCTACATACTTATACAGCACAAACGATTAATATAATAATATAAGATAAGTAGGTATATTAATGTTATAATACTTGAACAGGAAAACCAAGAATATCAAATAATAGGTATAGTAAGTAATTAATAAGTTTGATTTTCAGCAGGCGAAACCAATTATTTATAGGAAATATTATTTTTAGTATTGTTGGGAATATCCTATATTATTATGATCATTTCCTTATAATGGTCATATTTATATTGTTATGTACTACGATATAATGCAAACGTGGTGCAAATCGTGAAACTGAAATATTTTTTCAAAGCTCTTTAATGATTTTGATAATATCTTTCTTTGGCTAATTAAACACTGAAATTATTTTTTATAAATCATAAACTTTCGGTAGCGTATACTACTGTCATCCCATAGTAAAATTTTAAAAACCTAGAAAGGATCGCCTTCTTCACGAAATGATATTATGCATATCAAGAGAGAAAAAAATGCAATCAACCGAAAATCTGACATCAATGGTTTAAGCACTATATACAGCCATTTTCTTGCTTCATTATTTCTTTTAACGTAAGATCTACATACGTAGTCTCACATACAGTTTTAAAATTTTTTTGGATCGTATTAAATGGCAATACGTTGAATTGATGATAGTAGTATACACTGCTGAAAGTGTATGATTGATAAAAAATAATTTCAATGTTTAATTAACTATAGGGTTATCCCTATCTTTCAATAGGGATAACTTTTGAATGAAGTTTGTCAAAGTGACAGTTCTTTGCAATTTGTGTTCAGAAATTTTGCCATTTAATCATGAATAAATTAACACTTCATCAAAGCTACCAAATTGTGGAAATTTATTTTCAAAGTCAGAGTTTCGTTCCCGAAACTTATAGAGCTCTTCGCCCATTTTATGGTCGACGTAATCGACCTTCAGAGCAGGCTATTGGTGCGGTGATGGATAATTTTTGTATTACTTCTTCATTGCATGATGTAAGACCACCAACAAGACAAAGAAATGTGCGTACCGAAGAAACTATCGCTTCTCTGAGTGAAAGTATGCAAGAGAACTCAAACATTTCAATTCGCCATCGTGCTCAACAACTTGGGCTTTGTCCGTCCACTACATAGAAAATTTAACATTAAGATCTTGGTTTACATCCTTACAATATCCAGTTGGTTCAAGAATTTAAGCCTAATGATCATCGATTGCGTCGTGCGTTCGCAGATTGGGCTCACAACCAATTGGAAGTGGATCCATTCTTTTACCGCCAAATTTTGTTCAGTGACGAGGCACATTTTTGGTTGAATGGGTATGTGAACAAGCAAAATTGCCGTATATGGACTGAGACCAATCCGGAACATTATCTTGAGACTCCATTACATTCTTTAAAATTGACTGTTTGGTGTGGATTACACGCCAACGGCATCATCGGTCCATATTTCTTTCGAAATGAGGAAGGAGCTACCGTTACGGTGAATGGTGTGAAATATCGACACATGCTCAATACATTTTTGTTTCCAAAATTCCAAAAATTAAACATCGACAACTTATGGTTCCAACAGGATGGTGCTACGTGCCAAACAGCTAACTAAACCATCGATTTATTGAAAGGACAATTTGGTGACAACATTATTTCAAGAAATGGTCCTATCAATTGGCCTCCAAGACGTGTGATTTGACGCCTCCAAATTATTTTCTTTGGGGGTATGTTAAATTCATGGTTTATGCTAACAAACCAACAACTCGGGAAGTATTTGAGGTCAATATTCCGCAAGCCATTTATGAAATAAGGCCAGAAATATTGGAAAAAGTGGTCAAAAATTGGACTGATCGGATGCGCTTCGTAACGATTAGTCGTGGTGGTCACATGCCGGCAATCATTTTCAAAACATAAATGGCATTAAATTTACTTTCATTAAAAAATTATTAGAAAAACATTCTATCAATTTTTTAATGTTTTATTTCAATTTGAAGTTCTCATGCAGCTATAGCCCTAAATGCCCTATAGATATATTTAGATGAAGAGAGGGAAGTTTAAAACCAATAGTGTTTGAATATTAGGTTTAACCCCCCTCGCCACTAACTACCCCAATTTTGAAATTTTAAATAACACCCAATATCTTGTGATACATCATTTTAAAAGTGGAAAAAATCCTCCACTAACAACTTTTAAAAAATGGATTAAGTTGATTGATTTATGAGATACGTAGACACAAATTGAAAGATGAAATTAATTAATTATTATTAGTGGTTTCATTTTTTTACCTCTATCTCACACAGATCTACCTAATGCATTTTCTTAAACGTTGTTAGACGCTATTATTACTATTTAAAATTTCTAACTAAATTGAGTGATAAGGAGGTAAACTTAAAATTTGCGCAATATTGGTTTTAAATTTCCCCACCGCTAACTAAATCGACGTGTTTTTTGTTTAAATCGAATTTACCCAAAACAAAAGTTATCAATACTGGCTATTTTTGAAATGAAACCCGGGTATTTATATTGAATTCTTATTTAAATTAAGACATATAGTTCTTTATTTTTTAAAAACAATATTTTACCCCTGTATTCATAAACAAAGTATCACTTGTACATACTTCCAACTTTACCTCGATAAGAAACCCTTGCTACTTCAGTACCTAACTGATTTTCGTCAGTGATTTCATATTAGTTTTTTACCAAGTTTCTGAATTTACAATTTATTGTTCCCACCCGTCTATGAAATATAAATTTAACCTTTAATTAACGACTGTGAATCTGAGCGTTAATTAAAATGTTAAAGCGTTCAAAAACGAAAGAAGATTTTTTTAGAATTGTTAGTAGATTCGAACTGAAAAAAAATTTTAAAACAAAAATTATTTGCCTCTTGGCTCAAGTACAGTCAGGTCCGCTTATAGCGAGTGCGCTGGTGCTCGCAAAAAGTACTTGCTATATAAGCGAACCCTCGCTATAAACGTTTTTAAATGGGGTCTATTATAACGAACGTACTCTTTATAACTGATTTATTATTAACGTAATAAAAAAAATATTATGGATATAAAACATGTAAATAGTATAATGTTTTTGTTGATTAGAATCCCAACTTCTTAATTCTTTTTCAAAATTTTTTGAAGTTACCCATGCCTATTTATTGGCTGTATAATTAACAGGTAACACCGAGGTAACACTTTACAGGTTTTAAAACATCGGGGTGCTTTTGATTTACCAATGACAAATAATTTTATTTTTTCTGTGCCTGTCATATTCGCACAAACAAACAGTAATTCTTTCTCTACTTTTCTTGCCTCCATGGCATTTTTCTTTTTGAAATTTGAGAGTTTGGTTTGGGGTAAGCTTGTAAAATAGTCCTGTCTCATCCCCATTAAAAATGTCATTGTCAGAATAACTCGCCGTATTTCAGGCCAAATTTTCTCAAGCCAATCTCTTGTTGTTAGTGAAGAAACACTTGCAGCTTCTCCATGAATTTTACTAGAAGAAATGTGGTGTCTCTTCTTAAAACGATCTACCCAGCCTTTTGAGCACACAGGCTACATTATTAGGAGATAATAATTTGGAAAAGTCTTCTGCGTTTTGCTGTAATATTGGTCCACTTATGAGTATGTTTCGAGATCTTTTTTTCTTAAACCACTCAAGTAAAGCTCGATCAACTTCATTGTTAACTGGTCTCTGAATTCGTTTTAACTTAGAAATGTTTGATGAAAATACCTCGTTATAAGTGAAGTAATTATCAATTTTGCCAAAAAATTTGCTTGTTATAACCGATGTGCTCATTATATCCGAGCTCGTTGTATACGAACCGAAAATGTATTAAGTTTAATGGATGATTTTTCGTAACTTGCGAAATTACTCGCTAAAACCGAACGCTCGCTATAACATGTGCTCGTTATAAGCGGACCTGACTGTATTTACCTTCTATTGCATAATACGAGTATTCCCGTTTGAGAACAGAAATAAATTTTTAATGCAAACCCACTAGAAACAAATATTCGAGTTTTAAATTTTTGAATATAAAAAACTGGTCACATATTAATTCATGCAATAAATGGTTAAAAGTGCATCAAAGTTAAAATAACAGCATTTTTGAGGTTGTTCTACTTACAAAGAGAAGCTATAACGTTCCCCAACCCAATTCGATCCATTTTAATTACGTATAGGCGATGACATGATTTCACTTATATGTAAGTGGTAAATCACAATGTGGTAAAGCAATAAATTTGAGAATTTTTTAATTAAAGTTGAAGACAGATTATCGGAACCAGGAGCTCTATTTTTAATTTTTTGATTATTGATTTGATTTCCGAAGGGGGGGGGTTAAGTCTTCGGGAGAAGTGAGAGGATGAGAGTTTTTAATTTTTAATTTTGATTGCTGGACTAGGAAGATGGTAACAGGATCGGATAGATTTGAGGTGAGGTTGTGATGTGTCAAGTAGGCAGTTGCAATGGAATTTGCCTTGTCGGGATTTGAAGTGAGTGTGCCTTGAGGAGTTTGAAGGGTAGGAAATGAAGAATTGGGGGACTTATTCTTCAGGGCTTTGAATATGGACCTTATTTTACGGAAGTTTTGGGATGTGATATTGAAAAGGATTTTGTTCCAATTTTGTGTTTTGTAATGCCACAAATTCGTTCGAATCGGGATCTAACAATGTAATGATATTTTTCCCCAGATAATTTCATCTGAATGTTTATTCTTCTTCTGAATTTTTAAAATATTGTCAATTTATGCAATAATGTGCTAGAATAAAACCAATCTTTATTTAAAAACAAAATATTTAATTTTATTCCATTTTTCGTGTGATACATATTCTAATAGTATCCAAAGCTAAAATTCTGATTGTTTGAAAATTGGGTAGGCTCCAATTTTACATTTGAGATTGTGATATGGGCGTAAATGGAATATATGTATGTCTAGTTACATCAAAAGAAGCATGCTCTAAATGCAAAAATTGAACTACAAAAAATGTATAGATTTTGACGAAGATTCTGATAGCGCATATATTTATTATGTTTGTTCAAATTAATTAATTGCACTTGCCCCTGACTGTATTTCACTTTGCCCCACCTGTAGGGCACTCGTAGTTGTCTCTTGCTCTTATTGGGAAGTCACAAGCATTTTCTGTACACTTTTCGTTTGCCCAAAACCCAGAATTAGAACATTAAATCCACAAATTAAATTTTGAATCCGCAATTCTTGCCTAAAATCCATTGAAAGAAGGGAAGATGTGACGGTCATATTATTTAGGTAATCTTGTAATCTTATTTTTAAAATTTTTATGAGTGGAAAGTAAACTTCAACAGAAATATCTACAAGAAAATGTTAAAATTATAAACCATAGCACTTACCAAAGGCAAAAACTGTAAAACGGCAGCGACTTGACCTCTCCTTGAAATAACAAAAATCATCTTATACCTATATAGCACACTTCGTCCCACGATACACTTACAACGGTATGCTTATTATTTTCCTCAAACACGTATACTATCGCGCATTACGTCACGTGCGAATAAATTACAAACGATCGTGTACGAACGTGGTACGAACTGTACTCGTGAACTCAAATTATCTGTCGAATTCTAATTATTTGAAATTATTCGAATTTGTGAAAATTCTATTATTAAATTCGAAAATGCCGGGTTGTACAGTTGCGAAATGTGGTAATAATAATAAAACGACAAAAGGGACGAAAATCAAATATTTCCGATTTCCACAAATTGAAGACATTTCTAAAATAAAATGGATTGTTGCATGTCATCGTGAGGATAAAATAAACTTAAAAATGGTATGTTGTTTTATGAAACAAAAATTTTCGAGAACCTTTGAAAAACAACCCCAAAATCGACTTTTTAAAAGTAGGGAAAATGAACATCGAACATGCCGCGGCTCCCAAGGCAAACGCGGGGAAATGCATCACACGTTCCCTTCGAATCGAGTGAAATTTTTTTGCTCCGATTTGAATTTTTCTTTGAAATTCGGATAGGTGGGGGTGTGATTAGTAGATATTAATAATAAATATTATCAAAAAAATGGAAAATAACCGGTGTATTTGCGCAAAAGCGCCAGATGGTTCGCATCACAATTCCAATTCGCACGTGACGTCACACAACCTGCGTATGAGCATACCGTTGTAAGTGTATCGTGCTTCGTCCTATATACGTATATAGGTTGTCCATAATAAATGTCCATAGTTAATTATGCGAACTTTGTACGTATGCAGGTATTACAGAACATAATAATTTTATAAAGATGATTTAATTATTTTTTGTTAAAATAATATTCCGTACGCTATAGGTATGACTTTTCTAATATAATTACGATATATTATACTAGGTATTAATTATGTAGGTATATTATTATTAATTATTCTAAGTTTGCGTAATTATATTTTAGCATATTATGTACAAAGCAAATACCATTCATAGTAGTGTAGTTACAGTTAAAGTGCACCATTTCCTAATAGAAAATTCTTAAGTTGTTTTATTCCAAACTATATAATTTAAATTGAAAATTTGAATTCAAAAACGAAACTTTTATAAATACAGCGTGGTATTTTGCCATTCTGAAATTTTAATTATCCAGCAGTCTTAGGTAAGATAAGTTATTTAAATTTTTTTTTTTAATTTCTTTATTTATTCATTTGGTCATTTTTCAACTTGATTTCTTGTATTTTGCATCTTATCGTTATAATTTTATTTTTATTTATTTCTTCATGCTCTATTTTACTTTACTATTTGTAACTTTTTCAAAATTCGTCATTTCTAGTTTGCTTTGTTATATTTTGCCTTTCTTCAATTTTTCTGTTATTTTATTTCAATTTCTTTCAATTCATTTTTTAACAATATGTTTTCTTAGTTATTTTCAATTATTAGGTATTTATTCTTTGATTAAACATGCAATGATGGTATAATGATATTGAAAAATGGAATCGTATGCTATCGTTTTTTATAATTGTTTAATTCAATTTTTAGCCCATCCCCTCTTTTTAAATTCTTAATATTTCATTCATTTTGGATTTTATTAAAATTTTTGCTTTGGCTCAAGAATGTATGCATTTGTACTAATATTTAAAATTTAATTATTTTAATATTAGCTAGTTCTTTTATATTTTTTAACTATATAATTTAAACAAAATATTCAACAGCTCATATTAAGTATTTTAATACTACTCAATTAATAGATTGGAAAACTTTCAAAAGTGCACTAAGTTTTGGGTAATAAGATTTTTTAACCTGCTTCCTCTTGAAATGCAAATCATAGATGTATAAATATTTAAGTAAGTTATTAAACTCTATCTGCCTTTCAAATCAATTCATACAAGAGATATTTGTTCTTCCTGTCAAATATTTAAAGTGCCTTTGATCTTTCACTATAGAAGACACTTTGTCTAATTTATTAACTATTGTAAGTTTTCAATTTATTGTTGTATGATTTATGTTTCTTTACTATTTTATAGTGGCGACTTACCCTAAAGGACACAAGAGCACGTTTCCTTGCAGCCAAAACATCATATCCAAAAATAATTTATTATAAAAATACTAAGTAATTTTTAAATAAATAAAATTGCAGAAAATTTTTATATTTAATAGCAATATAATAACCCCCCCCCCCCGGTTTCTATTTTTAATTTTTTATTGTTAAATTGCACTCTACAGCAGAGGGTCGCATGCAATCCAAAATTTCTTGAAAGGTTTCGATCATCTATGTAAGGTCAGCATTTGGAACACTGCACTCGTTAAAAGATCGCGTTTATCATAAAGATTATCCATATTAGCACAAAATATAATATTTTTTGCCATTCCGGGGGTTAAGAACTCACTTTTTACCCCGATTTGCGGGTGTAAAGGGGCACTTTTTTACCCTGCGGGAGTAAAGTTAAAAATTGGAGGGGGGAACGAGAGAAAAAAAATTTTTTTTGCTGTAGAGCAATAAAAAAAGTCACCAGATGACTGATAAAAAAGTCACTAGACACTTGGCACCACGTGGCGACGTTTTTAAAAATGTCGCCACGGGGTGAGATGTTAGGACGCGCGATTTTTTCGCCACATATCCTTCGTTTTTTCGCTTTATAAAAGCGGATAACTTGTGGAAATTGCCGATGTCAATGTTGTTTTCTACTTTAGTCACGGCCTTGATCATGGAATAGTGCGACCACATGGTCGACGACTTCAACGTTTTAGCCTTTTCGTAAAAAAATGCCAAAAACACGTCTTCAGTAAAACAATCTGCCAATTCTTTGTTCTTGCACCACTGCACAAAAGCGTCGTAGTGCTTTTGGTAAAGTTTTCTAGATTTTGTCGCCAAAAGTTTCACCAACGCCATCTTCGCAGCTTTGGCAATTTCTAGGTTCTCGCTCATGGTACGTCTTGCTGTTCCAAAGGCACAAATGTAAATGAACTGAAATGAACCATTGGTAGAATCAGGGGTGCCAAGTGCTATTTCCTAGTACTTTTTGGTAGTAGTTGGTAATATTACTAGTGCTATTTTGTGATACTATCGACCATGTGCATTATTAAAAAAATGGTTTAAATTTTTGCTTTAAGTTTCTAAATTGCCGAAGTTCCTACTTTACCTCCCGGAATTGCAAAAAACAGTATATGCACGACGGGAGTAAAGTGACTTTTGGCCCATGGGTAATTGTTTCACTCGGCTAGCGCCTCGTGTAAACAATCCTTTACCCTCGAGCCAAAAAAATGTCACTTTGCTCCCTTGGTGCATAAAGTACTATTATCAATCAAAATTAATGTATAACCGGCACAAACAGATCTTTTATCTTTCAAATGTCTTCTGGTATGTGGTCGACAAAATGGGTAGCAGAGGTAAAAACAAAAATTCGAAAATGTACCAAACTTGAATAAAATTTGTTCTAAACTGCTACCAGTAAGCGATATCGTATACAACCTCCAGATGTTGTTGAGTATACATTGTTGATGAATGGAACTTGTAAAGTAATCAACATACGAAATTGTTTACTCGCCAATAATTGGACCTAAAAATCCTTCAAATGAAAATCAGATAATATGGATATGCCTCAATAAACAAATATCTATACCGGTAAATCCAAACAATCCAAATACCAGTAACGAATCAGATCCCAAGAAAAAATGTATTGGTTAAGCATTGGTCCAAATTAATTAGTACCTAAACTCGATCATCCAAAAGATGTAACAAAACTTCGTGAAAATCGCTCCCGAATTTGGTGCAATTCCCCAAAATCTAACTAAAAATTATCATGGTCCGTGATAAATGCTATCAAATAATTTTTAAAATTCGAAATCATAATGCCATATATGGCGACTCTGTTAAAGTTTAGTGCCGGAATCTGTCAACAATTGAAGAAACCTTCTGAATAAGCTACCCCGTTTTTGAACCGTAACAACCACGTGTAACGCCCAGCTTTTAAAATTTGTCAATTGCGTGTTGGAAAACGACGTTGATTTTTCCTAATTTTCAGCTGAATGAATATGTCAATAAAGAAAATTGCCGAATCTGGGGAGCTGAAAATCTACAAGCCATCTTGGAACAACCCATGCTTTGCTTGCTTACTTAAATGGGGCTTGCGGAATACTTAACGAGAGTAGCTCGCTTCACTCCTTTCATCGGGTGTTTGAAATAATGAATTTAAAAGAAATGTAAATTTTAATAATTTACGAATTGGTCTGCGAAGAAGATTACATTCTCAGTCGGTCATGAATTTATTTAATTTAAAAAACAAAAGGCACAGTAAACCGTGAGGCGATTTACCAGCAATTCTAATTGTTGATGAAGTCAACAATTGAGGGGGTTAAAGCCATAGTGGTATAAGTCACATTTTTGTAAAAATTTTCTAAAGTTGCCTTTCAATAAATTGACTTTTAAAGATATGCCTACAATACATAACTCAAATTTTACAAAAATGTGACTTACACCACTATGGCTTTAACCCCCTCAATTGTAGAATGGAGAGTGATGTAGCTCACTCAAATTAAAATGAGATGGCTTCTGTCTTTCGAGTCCTTCGTTTTCGGTATCTCGTTATCGTGACATGGTAATAAATTTTTTGCGAGCAATCCAAGCCATAGAACAAATGATCCAATAACTTCATTGTATTCAAAATTCGAAGATTATTAAGGTAATCTCTCGCGTTATCTCTTGACCTGCTGACATCTTGATCTTACGATTGGGCACCATTAGATTTTTTTCTTTGGGGCTACTTGAAGGGAAAAGGCTATGTCGACAAACCTGTAGCGATTCCAGACCACAAAAATAATATTCGACATTGAGCCGAATTTATGCAAAAACGTAATGGAAATTTTTTCCAAAAGAATGATGTAATACCACCAAAGCCATGATGGAGGCCATTTGAATGATGTTATATTCCACGTATAATCGCAATGTTTGGTCTTCATATTAAAATAAAAAATGTCCTATTTTTCCAATCATTAAAGCGTTTTTTAACAAATCAAAATTAAATACCCTTTATTATTAAATCAGGTAAAATTACAGTTTCTTTTCAGAAAACTAGAACTATGTAATTATGTGCTTCGTTTAGACTGAAGATGGGAATAATTTAGATTCTCGAAACGCATACGCAATGATTAAAATAAAGGACTTGGAAAAAAAATTGTAATTGAAATGAACTCAAAATATTGGGAAAATGATTTTGAATATATATAAAAAAAATATGTTGTTAAAAACTTATCTCGCAACAAAGGAACCTCAAAATTTTGATCTATAAATTATTTTATTATTTCCCAAGTTATTTTAAAAAGTATATAACCAGGTTTACTATAATATTATTTATTTTACATACCATTATAATTCCTAATAGGAGAATATCACGTTTTAAGTATTTTATTTGAATTTTAATGATTACCCTATTATATATAGTTTTTTGTTATTGAATGGGTATTGTTGGGCCATATACCCTTTGATGTTTTCTTGTTTTGTCTTATTAGGGCACGGTACAAAACACTTTTTACCTTTAATTCATAATCCATTTGATATAATACTTTTATGAAATTATCATAATTGCTTATATTTATGTTTGTCCTTGAACTTAATACTTGATCTGCGTGTCCTTAAGGCAAATATGAGAAGAGTGTTTATAGTGTTTACTTTCCATATGATTTAAAAAAAATAATAAAAATATAAATCACTTGAATTCGTCTTGGATGGCACATGCAAAAAAAATTAACAGGATGTATACCTGAACTTTTTTAATCTAGCATTTTAGATGTACGCGAAAAGGAAAAGAGAGATATAAAATTATATAAACCAATAAGTGGAAGAAATTTTTCAGCAAGCACGAAATAATTATTTTCGATGCAACAAAATATAATAGAATTTTCTTTTTTTGGCGTTAATGTATCCCTTAAAGATTATAAAAAATATCTATTACACATGGAAACATGCAGAACCTCTCAGTTTTCCACGTTTCTACCCAATAATGACTATTCCCGTGTCCACGACCCACATCTTCACTGCAACAAGAAATTCTACAAGACGTAACATGAATGTAATATAAATGTATGTACATACCTATGTACTTGACTTGAAGTAAAAGTAAATTTTGAAAATCTAAAAATTTCTATTGAAAATGCTTATACCTACTAGTAAACAAGTATTCGTAAGAAACTAAATATATTTATGTATATTATGTGGCAAGAAAATACCACTGTTTTATAAATAATATTTGTAACACTGTCACCGGTCAAGAAATTCCAAATCATGTGATGCATCACAAAAAAGTCTTTAAAAAATAGCATAAAAGTTTATTCAAAACAAATCAGAGTTTGTCTTTGACATTGAGCTCCTCCCCACCTGGTGGTAGTATAAGAGAGGTCGTTGTGCCTCTGGAGGAGCTACTTATCAAGTGTTGTGTGCACAACAATAATCTACCCGGTAAGTTTTGATTTTTTATTAACGCGAAATCATTTATGAGTAAAATGACATTAAAAATCCGTAATATTTTATTAAAGCCAAATATTTTGGAAAAATCAATATACATATACAACGTTATCCTTGTTTGTAAATTATTAAGTCTCATTAAAAGATTTTTCTTAATTAAAAAGGACGAATAAATTTTCAATTTAAGATCAACCTTTAGTTCAAGACAGGAAATTGTAGTTTTTCAAATTGAATGTATAATGGCCGGAGCGACCGCTTTTTTTAAAAAAATCCGTTTTATTATAAAAAATAGGGTTAGTTGCAAAAGTGAATTTTAAAAGGTGAGTGGTTAAACCAGAAAAGTACAGCCGTTTTACATATGTCATATACTTTCATATTTTAATCCTAATAAAAATAGGTACTATAACAAAGTAATTTCAGTGAAAGTTAAAAAAATTAATTTTTGGACTTGAATTTAAGATTATAATTATAGTGCGTTAAAAGAAAATTATTTTTTAATAAGGTCCGAAAGTTAAAAATGATATTATTGTGGTGCATCAATTAAAATAAATTAGCACAATCAAAAAATTATAATGGAAAAATGAATAATAGAGAATAGCAATCTTAATTAATGGTTCCCTATTATAAAAAAAAAAGTTATTGTAATTGATATACTCGTACCAGTATTTATAGTTTTCAACAACACCATTATAAAACCTGCCTACATCCACAATTAATTAGTTAATTATATCGGCGAGCTTTGTTCTCGGCTCGATGTTTGGATTTTCAAAATTCAATTTCTTTTCCATATTGTAAAACTGACGAACTTGATTATAAAGTAATTGCAACGTGGTAACTGGATCCGTTAGAAGAATTTTAAAAAAGTGGTTTAATTTCGTAAGAGTAAATTAGGAAATGCATAAAATACAAACTATTTTTCAATGTAGGTAATTCGTAGTAAAAAGTTTAATTTATTCTGCATGCACTGGAAAAATGTCAACGGTACTTTTTATTATAAATTTAAATCACGAATTATATAACAAAGTATTTTTTCAACTAGCACATTAATATTATTAACAATTACAACAATCTAAACAAGAAAAAGTTTTGGACAATAAATTAAAGTTAATGTTTAAGAATGAACGTTTTGTTAATTTATTAAGAAAATATGTAATAGTAAACTCTTTATGCGTGTATATTAATTTGTATATGCAAATTTTATCGTATTTTCACAAATTATTACTTTTTAAAATATTTCTTAATGGTGGGCATAGCAATTAATTTTGGCGAAAAATTAGTCTCAAAAATAATTTTTCATAATCTACAAGTTTTGCAGATGCTGCAGTTTGGTATTTCTATTCTTGTCTTGGGTGAGAGATGGCAAAAGTTGTTAGGTTTAGTGGAGTTTGATGTGCCTCAGGGTTTCCACATCGGACCATTACTGTTTAACATTTTTACTCATTCTAGTGTATTATTTTATGTATACAATACTGTAGCAATTGGTTCTCTTAGATGAAGTTTGACCTGAATTCAGCGGTGTACTGGTGCATATAGTAGGATGGATATTTTGTTTCTTTTAGTCTGCGTTGATACAGCGCATTTTGCATCTATTGTGTATCCAGATCTATGTTGAAAACAATCACTAGACTAGCCCAGCACTAATAAGGAAGTAAACCAATTTTGGAATTATATAATATTTTTTCTTTTTGTCTCTATTCACACAATTCAGTTGTGTCTTATCTCAAATCTTAATGTTATGAAAGTATACCCCATTATTATCCTGAATACAATTTTTGGACCCAATGTGATGTTTGTGGCTTAACACCTAATCTTCGTAGATTTTATTACATTACACAACTGCTCGCCGCTAAAGACTACGTATTTTTGGTAGTGCCCAAAGTATTTTTACCAGCTTTCATACCCGTAGGTGCTTCAAAAACGAAAAGATAAGTGAAAGTCAGGGTCCTTTGTATAACTTTTTCAAGGTCAAGATCTATTGCCCTACCTTCGACTTGCAAATATGCGTTTCTTTTGTTGTTTTCTACACAGCGAATTCATTAAATTAAAAGTTTTTCATAACTGCGCGTGTATTTAGGAAAGATTTAGGTTAGCACTTTAGCAATTAGTAATTTTAAAGTAAATATATTTTTTGTTCACCTTTCAATAGTTCATCAACTTAGAACTATTAATAATATTGAAAATAGCATGCACTTTAATTTTTTTAATTTTTAATTAAAATTATATTGCTGTAGTATATGTTATTATTTATCGGAATATTGCCGTTATATTATTATCTCTTACCGCTATTTATTATCATCGTTGTATAATACCTATATAATATACTTACCTACCTACATAGTTTTAAAAGTGCAAAAATATTTCATTTTTACTTTCATTTTTTTCCTAATAATTGATATCATAGAATTATAACAGGTTTTAATTTAGTTTAAAGTTTAAATTGACAGATTAGTAATAATCAATTAAAAATAGTAAATAAACAATGTTTAACCTGAAATATTGCATTATTATAATGGTACTTAATAGAGAAACTGACATAGTTGAAAATAGTATTGTTCAATGTTTTCAATAATTTACGTCCACTTCTTAAAAATTATTATAACCATTTGATTATTATTATTAATATTAATTGATTTCGTGACCATGTTGCAGCGGAGAAGCAATTAAATTTCTCTCAGTTATTAATTAACTAACTTAAAAATTTGAAACAATATTAAAAATGGGACCTTTTAGTATACTCTCAAAAATTATTGTTAAAAATAAGAACTTCGTTATTAATATTAAATGATAAAATTATTGCTATAAATACATAAAATATTCCCGACTTTGATTAAAACTTTTCGTCGCTCGTTAAAAGTTGCTATAATCTTAAAATGATACAATTTTGTATAATTTTATATTTTACACACCTACCTATTATTTCTCAAGTTTTTTGAGAAAAAATCTCGTAAATTTAAAACAAATTAACAATAAATTTCAAAAGCAAATTATTTTTATTAAAATTAACTTCTCATTAACCTTCACAACTTACAAATTTGACCCATTTTAGAAAAAAATTAATTTAAATATTTTTGATAAGTACGGAAAAACATAAATTAAATAATGTAATTTATTAGAACATTAATCTTGTAGAATTTGTAGCATTTTTGTGATCATTAAATTATACATATTTTTGCAATAAAACATTAGAATAATAATGTCATCTCGGTAGAGATGTTTCCTTTAGTCATGAACCTTAAAATATGCAAGGCAAAACCACAAGGGCAAAATACATAAACATAAATTTTAATTAAAACATTGTTTATTTTAATTTGCTTCCTTCCTTCTCGATTCTTTTACCCTAATGAAGGTTTGATGACCCATCTCTTTTTATCCATATGATGTGCATTCGAATTATTTTGTCATAATATAGTGGACCTACTTTTTTAACGTGGGCTGCGAACCACGGGAGGTGTAATTCACTTCATTTCGAGATGGACTTTCATAGCAGATTACGTTGGTGGTTTGTCATTGCCTGCCGAGATAAATTTCCTGTCCGGATTCGAACCGAACGTTTCGCATTAGCAATAAACGCACTTAACTGCCAAAGTTATGATCGCCTCCCTCAAAATAATAAACACTCTCAAATAGCCTTTAATATATTTATATTATGAAAAATTATATTTAATAATAAAATAATTAAACGCAAATTTAAGCAACGCCAAACATATAACTGATATTTTCAGGTACCCATTTTTCGTACTGTACTGTATATACTACTATTATGCTTTTTTAATTTTATATGCTTATTTAATCCTAGTAATAAAATGCTTATAAATATTATCAATTATAAAATATTTTTCTTTCATAAAAATAAGATACAGTAGACGCTCGATTATGTGAACTAATAAAATCCAGTGTTATTCATAAAATCAAATAGTTGTTCATATAATCGAAAGTATTTTATTATTGTAGTATTATTTCCTTTTTGCACTTTATGCACAGCCAAACTTTTCTCCAATACCCTTTTTCTACATTTTTCTAATAACAGTGAGTCATCTTCTTCTTCTTCTTCCTCTTATTATAGGTCTATGACCTGCTCTTTAACGAATTTATTCAATTAGTTCTAAGCGCATTTGATTTTTACATCTAGATAGCTTGCTACGCTAGCCTTCAATGTGCCTTCAAAATGTATGTTTTTATTGTTATGATAGTAAATCACTAACACCAGGGGGACTGACGGTTTCACGTTTCTGGAAAACTTCTTCGAAGAAACCCTCCGTTTCAAAGCTTAAGTGGATGGCCCGCTTGATATTCTCCAAAAAAAAAACTTCTAAATTTAAGAGTAAAGGAGTGGTCTAAAATTATCTGGAGCGATGAAAATAAGTTTAATTCGTTTCCTCGATTTAATATCAAGTTCCCACTATAAAGCATAGTGATGGAAAGTCATGGTGTGGGGTGCTTTTTCCGTGATATCATTGGACCTTTATACAAAATTGATGGTATTATGGATCGCTACATGTATGCAGATATATTGAGGGACCACATGGTAAATGTGTAATTCTCCGAGGATGGATGGAGAGCAGACATACTTCAAAGTATGTGAAAGACTACATAAGCAAGTCAGCCTCTAAATCTGAATCCGATAGAGCACTTGTGGGCAGAGCTCTAACGACGCGACATATAAAAAGTAAAATTTACCGAAATACGACGCAGTTGTGGGAATGTTTGCAGACAAAATATAAAATAAAAGAAATAAAAGAAATAAAAATGTTTAAGCTTTGGTTTTCATTATATTTCTGTATTTTTTAAGACTTTCTGTTCCAAAGAAAATCTTTCGAAATTACATCTTAATGAATTTTTAGAGATGTATGTTGATATCTAAAGAGATGCAGATTTATTTTTAATTGCTAAGTAAGCAAAGAATAAATTTGAAAAAGTTACTTGAAAAAATATTTTTCAAATTTATTTTAGGCGGTACTGTACATAAAATATACTAATAGAAGTTATATCATCTATCAGCAAAAAGATAAGGAATACATTAAAATAAATTATTGAAGAAATAAAGTTAATAAAAAAAGTTTTTATACATTTTTAAACTCAGCTGAATATAATTATTTCGTTTTTTTTTTTTGGAGAATTCGTTCATTCACATAAATTATTTCTTTTTTTTTCTTTGTCGACTTAACGTTCTGCCAATTAACCAGCCTTATGTAAATAGAGAACCAATTCTTAAATCCACAGGGTATCGATGTTCATCGGAGGACTGAGCTAATAAATCTCGTGAAATCCACGATGCGAACCAGTTATTTCCGCCCTGTAACTCAATCAGATCATACCAAGTCACTGCTGTGGTTTAACTGGCAATTTCAATAATTCTTATTTTTATTCACTTAAAACGAACGATAATTAATTAACACTGATAAATACAATTTAAGAGCCTTGTTATAAAACAGCAACAATTATCTAGCAATTTAATAATTTTCTTGGGTAATCTTAAATGAAAGCTACTGTAGTTATTCAATGTCATTTAGTAAACAAAGCGCAGTGGTTCAGTGTACATCTCACTTTCGTTCTGAAATAGTTTTACATAAATGGCACAGCCGGATTTAAATTCCAATTTAATCATAAAATATAAATACTTATCAATATTTTGTCAATATTGTTAACTAACGCAACTGCTGTGAATAGCATTGTATAAGGTTTAAAAATTTGAAATAAAATATATAAATCATTAATGAATGCAAGATCCATAATATTATGGTATCTTCATTTGCAGACACGTTCTTTGCAAAATCTACCATTAACTTTCTTAATAAATCATTACTTATTAGATTAGAGATATGGTCTATAATAATTATTATTATATTTAAACTAAACTTTTATGTTTAACCAAGTTAGTAAAGTATTGCATTTAATAACTGCTTTGAATAATAAAAACCGTAAAAATTAACTTACACTAATTGACTCCAAATGAAATGTTTGACCATAAAATGTTACGAATACTTTACAAGCTTGGTTAAGCATAAAATATTACATTTAATATATTATTTCAAGGCGTTAAAAATTATTGAATTGTAATATTATTATTAAACTATAGTTTTAATTTTACTATTATTAAATTCATTAATAAGCTAAAACTTCTTTCACAAAGATTTGGCGTCGGCAAGATTTTAAGGGTCCATAAAACCCTTACAATTGATAAATAAAGATCCAAAAATTTGGATAAAATAACTTACTAAATCTATATTTTAGAATTAGAATCGCTGAAAGAATGAACTAAACGCTTTTGAGAGCTAAAATTCACAACATTTTACAAATAAAATCCTCTATAACTAAGTAAGTATATTTTATCTATATTTTGGAAACGGTTTCATCATAATGTGATATCATCAGGCGATTGATTTTCGATTGAAAATCCAGAAAATAATTCGAAAAAACATTTATTAAATTTTTTGGTAATTCTAAAATACCGACATGATTACTATTCAGTACTATACATCAAATAACAGCTTTGACTAAAAGTTCCACTATGGAATTTTGGCTCTTCTTGATGGCTAAAAAGTACCGGTTGGCATTTATGTAATCTCGCCCGTGCAGGTATTTTTAGTGTTTTAATTAGTCCTGAAGATAGAAGTTTAAATATGGGAGTTACTCAGCGTTCAATACTGGAGCCCATCCTCTTTAAAAAAATTTTCATACAGATATTGTACAATGTTGCCGTAACTATGTACTCTGAAGATACGTCGTGGATATTTGGTGTAAATGACCTTATGGGTTCGCTGGAGCAAGCAAGGATCAATCTAAAGAATTTGTTGGAATGGTTTTGCTCTAACAACCTACATGTGAATTATGAAAAAACTGTTTTCATGATTTTTCGCGCCGGTTTCTCCTTTTGGGGTGACACGGTTCATTTGTGATTGCATGGTTCCGAACCAGAGTTAACTCGATTAAGTTTCTGGGTGTCCAGTTTGAGGATACCCTTCGATGAGGAAACCATTGTTCCTTTTTGGTGCGTAAACTGAATGCTGTCTGATTTCGGGTCAGATCTTTGAAAGGTATTACAAACCCATCTGTCTTTAAGTCTTTTCGCTTTGTTGAAGTACTGTAGCATTTGGCATACAGCTTAATCTTTTGGGATATGCAAAACAAGTCTTTTGTGTAATGCAGAAACGTATATCATTCGATGCATGACTGGTGCGAGCAGACTGGATTCGTGCAAACCTATCTTTCGGGGCTGGGAGTTCTTTCTTTGTCATGCCTTATATTCAATCGACCGCTGTTTATATTCATCAAAATATTTACCAATTATCTGCGGTGCATAATGTTCATGATGGTGGTGTTACTAGACATGGAGGTGCTTCCCCAGTACCGTCTTAGTGTTACAGACATGAGTACAATATGTATGGAAATACGAATTTACAGTAAATGGTAGAATGTAATGTTTTTAATAATTAATAAAAAATAAATAAATTAACCACAAATCAATTCCCTGCCTGGGGCTAAAAATGTGATAAGTCATATTTTTACGTACATGAGATTTAATCATATTGGGAACCTATATTATAAAAGGAAAATAAACCAATTCCTTGACTAGTGTTTACTCAAAATGAACTTTTTTGAATTATTACCTTTTTCGTCCCAGGTAGCGACTTCTAGGTTCCCAATATGACTAAACTTCGTTTGCGCAAAAATGTGACTTAGCACCTTTCTCGCCCCAGTTAAGGAATTGATTATACTATAACTTCGTTGTTTTTAAGATATTAACTTATAACCACGGTCATGGCCTGATAGTTAGCGCGATCAACTGCAAACATAAGGCTTCCCGGTTCGACTCCGGGTACAGTCTAAAATTTCTTGACCGTCTTCCGTGCTTTCGCAGGGCACGTAAAGCCGTCGGTCCCCCTGTGTTAATGATTTGCCATCATAACAATAAAAAACAGGGTCAGGCACATCGAAAGGCAAGCCTAGCAAGCTACCTGAGATGTAAAAACAAAAATGCTCACAGAACTAATTGCAAAAGTTAGTGGAGAACACAGAACAGGTCCTGGACATATATTAGAGGGGACTTCTTAATAAAAGTAGAAGAAGAACTTATAAATAATCATGATTGCCAAGTTCACTAAGCAACATCAATCTTGTTATCTTTATCACAATGTTTAGTTTATTTTTATTGCCTTAAAATCGATACTGCATTTCGCTATGGAAGCGTGATGCATACAATAATAATACCTATGCCATTTTATTTATAAATTTTAAAGAAATATTTTTTTTTCAGGTAAAAATGATTTCAAGTACAATTCTGATAGGATGTGCAATTATCTCGTTAGCATGTGGTGCTGAACCTAATGTAAATATAAAACCAGCACTTCCACAAGGGCCAGATCGGCACATTCTATTACCATCGGGAGCTCAATCACAATATTCACCTGAATTTCAGCAAAATTTGAACCTATTAGAACCTCAGTTTCAATATCCTGGCCTCAATTATCCACAAAATCAGCCTTATCCGGGGTAAGTGGAAAGTATATGTATTAAATATTATAAAGATATTAATTATCACGAAATAGCAAATTAATATAAAACAAACCTTGAATTGTTTGTGATGAATACAGCACTTTAATTTACGTTTATCGGCCAAATTACAGTTCATTTCAGATGGCACTGACCGTGTCTAAAAAATATAGTATTTCCTCGTAACGAAAACTTGCAATTTTGTAATAGCTGTTTGCTACATAATATATTCATTGAACAATGAAAACGATGAAATGTCAGTAATGTACTTATTTAATTTCTAATACTGGATTTTTTTCTCTCCCAATTTTAGAGTGCAACCTCAACCACCTCAAGTATTAATTTACGCAACACCTGGTCAACAATTTTTGTATAATCCCGGTGCACCACCAGGCAATTTCTTAATTCCACAACCTCAACCAGGGGTGTATTTCAATGGTGGAAATCCTCAAGTTCCCGCTTTCGATCCAAACTATCCCAGACCAGCGTTTGTTCCTCCAATTGAAAAAGATGCTGAAGAAATACCCACGAATCTGAATAAAGGAAATGAAGTACCGGCGGTCCCGCAATTTTTCAATCCACCAGGTAAACAAAGCAAATAATTTCACTTCTCAATTTTAAAATTATTTTCGTTAGTCAGGTCATATTATTTTTCTGTGAAGTAGTACTATGAATAAGTAATTGAACTACGTATTAAGTATTCCCAGACATGCGTGTACTTGAAAAGAATGTGAGTACTATATTATTTTATTGTGTAAATCCATTCGCGTTTAAAATTTTGTAATCCTAAATATGTATTACATATTAATATTGTGTGCACTATCGAACACAGTTGTTCGCATTTAATGGAATTAGAAAAATAATTTTGTAACCGAAATTGCTCTGTATCAGAAATTAATTAAGCCATTCTGAATTTTTAAATATAATATTAAGTATCCCATAATTATAATTATTATGATAAAGATTTTGGTTTTTAATAATATTTCCGTGGTTCCAGCAGTTCAAAGTTGTTGGAATGATACCGATTATGATACATTTGATTAAATTTTAATATTCCATTCTTTGCTATATCTTTTATTATTTTTTAACGTTCATATATTATCGCACCATTAAATTCTTGCAAATTGATTACTTGCTTTAATATACCCACAATTTTTCTAATTATTAGTGATAACATTGTCATTGATTTTATCTCCATAACTATAACATAACGCATTAGAACTTATTTTGGTATACATTCCAAACAACCCACTTCAATGTTTGTATGGCTTTTTGTTCTTTTCGCTGTTTTAGCGAACAAGCAGGTTGGAACCCAAAAATTGTGGGATAAATAATATTTTTTATGTACTTATATAATTCATATTAAACAGAATCTATTTTTATTATTTTTCCATTGTTTTCATTATTGATACTCTAATAGTTATTTATGTATCAAGGGCACAATCAATAGATTATAGCACCGAGGGTAATTTAAAGCCCGACGCGTTAGCGGAGGGCTTTAAATTGCCCGAGGACTATAATCTGATTGTGCCCGTGGTACATACAACGTTTTATTTCATTTTGGTACTTGGTACTTGAATTTTCAAAATTGAAGAATTAGGTATTTTGAGAAAAAATATCATGTCATTTTGTTTGTGCTATGAATTTTTGGTGTGCCATGATTCCTATGGCAAGAAACTTGGAGGGGCGAGAATTAATTTTTTTATTTAGCAATAACTCGAAAACGGCACTAGATATCGAAAAACTGAGCAAGATATTCTCCCCCCCCCCCCCTCGCAAGGTACACCCCTTCGTGAATTGTCGGTAGGAAGGCATATGCAAAATTTCAGATCGACCGCGCAAAAAAAAACAGAGTCTGGACTAACTCTTTTGTTTTGATATTGTTGTCATTGCTTAGCAACTTTATAGGCCGTCGGGCTATAAAAGCCATATTATGCCCCCATTTCCGTGCTAAAAAGCAACGTTATGATACCAAAATGAAATAAACGTCTAAATTGTAAAATTTTCCGCATTTGCCTATACAAATCGTTCTTTCAATACTATAGTAGATAATTTCGGGATTCTTTCAATGATTAACATTCAAAAATCACTAGCTTTGGTGCTACGACCGCTTTAGAGGTTTTAAAAGGGCTTCCCTAAGAGTCTTGTTGAGGGTTTTAGTTAAAATGTTTTCTTAAGAAAGTGACTTCTATTATCACCTTCGAGTTTTACATTGATCAGTGGGAGACCCTGTACATTACTTCATAAAAAATGCCTCCTCCCGCAGCTTGTACCTATATTATAGGGTGTTTTTTTAGCTGCATGAGATCTTTCAAGAGTTTGTTAAAGTGACAGTTCTTTGATGTTTGTGTTCTGAAAGGTTTGCCATTTAATCGCTACCAAATTGTGGAAATTTATTTTCAAATACAGAGTTCCGTTCGCGAAACTTATAGAGCTCTTCGCCCACTTTATGGTCGACATAATCGACCTTCTGAGCAGGCTATTGGTGCGGTGATGGATAAATTTCGTACCACTTCTTCATTGCATGATATAAGACCGCCAACAAATCAAAGAAATGTGCGTACCGAAAAACTATTGCTTCTGCGAGTGAAAGTATGCAAGAGAACCCAAACATTTCAATTCGCCATCGTGCTCAACAACTTGGGCTTTGTCCCTCCACTACATGGAAAATTTTACATCAAGATCTTGGTTTACATTCTTATAAGATCCAATTGGTTCAAGAATTGAAGCTTGATGATTATCTATTGCGTCGTGCGTTCGCAGATTGGGCTCACAACCAATTGGAAGTGGATCCATTTTTTTTTACCGCCAAATTTTGTTCAGTGACGAGTAACATTTCTGGTTGAATGTGTATGTGAACAAGCAAAATTGCCGTATATGGACTGAGACCAATCTGGAACATTATCTTGAGACTTCATTGCATTCATTAAAATTGACTGTTTGGTGTGGAATACACGCCAACGGCATCATCGGTCCATATTTCTTTCGAAATGAGGAAAGAGCTACCGTTACGGTGAATGGTGTGAGATATCGACACATGCTCAATACATTTCTGTTTTCAAAAATCCAAGAGTTAAACATCGACAATTTATGGTTCCAACAGGATGGTGCTACGTGCCACGCAGCCTCCGAAACCATCGATTTATTGAAAGGACAATTTGGTGACAACATTATTTCAAGAAATGGTCCTATCAATTGGCCTCCAAGATCATGTGATTTGACGCCTCCAAATTATTTTCTTTGGGGGTATGTTAAAGCCATGGTTTATGCTAACAAACCAACAACTCTGGAAGCATTGGAGGTCAATATTCAGCAAGCCATTTATGAAATAAGGCCAGAAATATTGGAAAAAGTGGTCAAAAATTGGACCGATCCGATGCTCTTCGTAACGATTAATCGTGGTGATCACATGCCGGAAATCATGTTCAAATCATAAATGGCATTAAATTTACTTTCATAAAAAAATAATTAAAATAACATTCCATCAATTTTTTAATATTTCAATTTGAAGTTCTCATGCAGCTAAAAAAACACCGTATACTTAACAAGCTGTTGGCCTACCCAATATTTTACCCCACGAGCCCGTCGCTGCTTGGAAGTAATATAAACATTGATTAACCATACCGTGAGCGATTCTGCACCATAACTTATATTCTATACAAAAAATAAGTATGCAATTTGAATTGGTTGCTAGGAAACGTAATTTCAATTAGTCTTAAAGTCAACCAGAAGATTCTAAGATAAATTTACTGTTTTAGTAGTCGTTAAATATAATCTTTTTATAATTAAGTTATTAGTTTCTAATTGCTAACTCGCAGCTTAGGTGAATCTGTTTCATATAATTTCTCTGAACATGAAAAAAATGTAATGCAAAAGAAATTTAATGGCAGTTTAAGTATGTAATTAAATTAAGTAAATTTATAATTATAGCTGCTTTTTCCTATACGTTACATAATTTCCTTTAAGACATATTCAAATGAAATTACATTGGTTGTTTTCTTAAGTTGAAAATTTTGTACTAAACTTAAAGAGGCCTATAATATACTTGAAGTAATTACGTGGGACACAATATAATAATTGTTTAGGAACTTTCTTTTAAAAAGTGTTTGTCAGTTAACTTCATTTACCGAATAAACTATAATTTAAAATAAAGTAATAGACAACAAAGTTAAGAAATGGGTAATAAAATTTATTGCTACTACTTTAATTACGTTAATAAAAAACTCTTCAATTTTGAGGTACCCGTACACCTACATTTATAATTTAAACGTGACATTTTCTTAATCATGCTATCCATCAATTTTTTTTTGATTAGTAGATAGCAAAATGGGTCACATTTGTGTCGCGTGTTTTAGCACAATGACATTTATTGTTACATAATTATAAGTAGTGGATAATTTAGCCTTACGAGTTATTAATTAAGTATACCTACTCTAATAGGATCGTTGCTACCTTCTTTCAAGCTTGCATTGTACCTATTACTAGAAAGTTGATAATATCGTAAAAATCATAATGTACAAATTTCTAAATATTTAACAATTTTCAGCAGGCAAACCACAAAAATTGGAAACTTTCGACGAACCCGCCCGACCAGGCAGCGAAATTGACGATCTGGAAGGAACCGTCAAAAATTCAAATCCAAAAGTGTACAATAAGAAACCTATTCTTCCAAACATCCCCCAACTGAAACCAGGCCAACAATTTTTCATTCTCAACGGTCAAGACTTGTTTTCAGGTTTTCCATTCCAAGGTCAACAGCCAATCTTACAACCAGGTTTACATCAACCAAATCCTGAAGTATTAATTTATCGTCAACAACCTCAATATTTAAATCAACCACAAGATTTGTATCAAAGAAGTTCCGGACAGATTTCTGATATTAATAAACCAAACATAATCTCAAATCAAAATGAAAACTTGGTCGAGTTAAATCATCCCAACGATTTTAGACAAAGTTATTTTATTAATAACCCTTTCCCATTTACGCAACAACTGATAAACAACGATCAAATTAATAAACAAGAAAACGACCTCTTAAGAACGGGAAAAAATGTCCAACAACAACCTAATCTGTTTAATTATTATCAAGCAGTTCCATATTTCAATAATTTACCAGTTAAAAACTTGAACAATGAAGAAGAAGATGATACTGTTGTCATAGATGCTAAAGTACAAAGTGATGATATTAAAAATGATGGTAAGCCGACATTCGGATATAAAAGAAAGTGTAAATTAATAGTGTAAATATTTTTTAGAAGTGGTTTCAAGTACGACCAAGAAACCCGAAGAACCGTCGTTATCGCAAGCTGATCCTGCAGCTATAGCAATAGCAGGAGTAGGAGGCGTAGCAGAAGCTGCACCAAGAGGAACAGCGTTAACCGGTAATAAAGGACTCGCTATCTCATCACCCAAAGCGACTGCAGTAGCGGGACCAATAGCAGACGAACCAGAAAGCAATAAGAATCCCAAAAAGGAATAAAAATGATAATAACTTAAGTTAGTTCCATTTTGTGATTTTCCGTATTGTTTTGAAAAGAAAAACAAATACATACAATTAGGTTTAAGTTAAAGAAAACTTGAATCCTAAAACTGTACATTGGTTTTCTATTAACTTATTTAATTTAATTTTTTTTCCAAACGTTATTTGCTTATCATTAGTGATATTTATAATTTAATTGAAATTGTAAAAAGTTTTTGATAAAGTATAATGAGAATTAAGTATATCTAAGCGCAGTTTTATTTATAAGAAATGTGTTTTTAACAAAATTTGGGAAGAAAAAATCATAAAACCGTGGTCAGTAAGTATTTCGTAAGTTACGAGAAAACGTAGCGATATTTTAATTTCCTAGGTACTGCACATAATATTTAAAATGTATTGGTAATAGCTATTGAGAACTGAAATTAACGTTGGAGGCGCTGTAAATGTAACAAAAATGGTGGTTTCAATCGGTTAATGTAAAGAAAATAAGTTCACAATTAGAACAAGTTGCTGTGAAAGAGTTCAAATAATACCACAATCACTTTAAATATTATTTTTATTACACAAAATTACGATAAAAACATGCACAAGTGAATAGCGGTTTTTAGCTGCATGAGAACTTCAAATAATAAAGCATTAAAAATTTGATGGAATGTTTTTATAATTATTTTTTATGAAAGTAAATTTAATGCCATTTATGATTTGAAAATGATTTCCGGTATGTGACCACCATCGTTACGAAGCGCATCCGATCAGTCCAATTTTTGACCACTTTTTCCAATATTTCTGCCCTTATTTAATATATGGATTGCTGAATATTGACCTCCAATGCTTCTAGAGTTGTTGGTTTGTTAACATAAACCATGGATTTAGCATACGTCCAAGGAAAATAATCTGGAGGCGTCTAATCACACGATCTTGGAGGCCAATTGATAGGACCTGTAATATTGAGATTTTAAAATTTAGTTAAATTTTAATTTACCGCTTGTTTTGGTTTAGAATATTTTTGTTCTCAGTGTATATTTCATTTTAAATAATATTTGGGAGCGACACCTATTGGTAGAGAAAGACAACGGTTCCTTAAGGGTCAAATTTGCTAAGATGGCGTCACTTCTTTTGTTAGAGAACAAGCATCGTTCATGTGTTGATGTACCGTTTTAACGTAAAGGTCATTTATTTTGAACTCAAAATAATTCTGTTTTAGCTTGATTTGCTTTTAGTGTTGGTGATTAATTGTACAGGTATAAATCTTTTAATTAGTTTATAATGTTTATTACTAAAATTTGGGCAAAATATGTTAATTCAATTGATTCGTGTTTAACATAATTTCATTGTTTCAAATAATAGAAACTTAACAGGTTGTTTTAAAGGGTTTTACATTATAGTTAAATTCGGTTTTCTAAATGCATTTTAAAGTTATTTATTATTAAAGGTAGAAATAGTTCACTTATGGAAAATATTTGTTACGAGGTTAAAGAGTGCGGGCATTATTAGGATGCGTAGGTCAGGGGGTGTAGTAACCCACGCCGGGTGTTGTAGATTCAAGGGTGCGACAGTGGAAAATTTTAACTATTCTATTCAAGGCTAAATGTAGATCATTGCCACATGTTAGAAAGGCACAAAGGGATTCTTTTAAACTGCAAGGTCAAATTTCTAATGGTAACTTGTTTTATTCAAACCAAGAAAATGCAAGTAGTATGCTTATATACAGGGTGTTTTAATTTAAAATGAGATTAGATTTATAAATAAGAGGTTTCTTTATTTAAAATTAGGTAATCTGTAAATAGGTAAAAATTAGGGTGTTCGCCAAAGTTATTGCTAATTGTTTGCAAGTAAAAAGACTTGATTAAATGAATTCAATCAGTTACTACGTCCCCACAAGGCTGAGTAATGATGTACGATAAGTTTACAAATCTTTATACCGTGGTAGATGATTGACTTATTTATTACAATGGTTTTGGGTTCGTTCGTGTACATTTAGCTTCTCCGATTTGGGTAAAAGATTAAAACAACCCCTAGTGGCGTGGAAGATAAATTACTCACGACCACTCTGCATAAAAGCAAACCATAAAGCAAATTAGATTAAACTGTTCCCAAAGATTTGTAGTTAATTAAGTTGTCGTAACTTAGATCTGGGTTTTAATATTGGTAACTTAGGTATCTTAATTATTCAAATACAGGATGGTTGAACTTAGGTGGTAATTTTATTTAAATGGTGGTTAGTTAAAGGTAGTTTGAACAAAGGTTTAATTTTATCCATTATCTACTTATGTTTCTACAAAACACATAGCTTTACACAATCTTCAATAAATGCACTAAGAACATGAAGAACATAATATTACAATCCTAAGGATTAAATTAATAAAAAAATAAGAATTTAAAAGGTATCGAAATCAATAATGCCGATTTAAACAAATCAACATCCAGAGTAATTAAATAAACAGATTATTTAGATCACGATTAGTTAAATCATTGCTTCAGGTTAAATTCCTCAAACAAGAATATTAAAGATAATAAAAGAATTGACATGCCCAAATTTGGTTGTTTTATTTTGTGTTGGAAGTTAATGGTGGTCTCTCCTTGGAGCGATCATTTGTTTTGTTACAGTTGTTTTTGACATTATGTTTTGTACACCGGAAGAAAGAATTTGGTTACCAGATGGCGATCGTAGGTATTTCACAACATGGTGGTCCAGGTTATTTTCCGTGTCGTCGAAGAAGTGTGATTTTAGGTTTGAACTTTGTTAGTTCTCAATAGATGGCGGTTTTTCTGGAGAGGACGTCGCGTCGGCGCGAAGTTCAAATTCAAAAGTTGCATCTTACAGACCATTTTTTGAAATAATGTTATCGCCAAATTGTCCTTTCAATAAATGGGTGGTTTCGGTGGCTGTGTGGTACGTAGCACCATCCTGTTGGAACTCTAACAAAAATGACTGCTTTATTCTAACAAAATGAACTCTTATGACAAAGCTGACTACTTTAAATCTTAAATTGAGGTAATTAATTTAATCGCTAAACTGAATTTCTAATTGAATTATTTGATTTGCTGCCACCAGAATCCATTTAATTAATTAGTGTACGAGTCTGGATTCCAACTCGTGAGTAACAATTTAAATACTTACTTACTTCTAAATTAGGTAGGTGTACCGTTCCTCAGAACCGTAGGGAAAATATTTAAAACAGTCGATTAATTACTTATAGAAAATCACAACAAAATGAGACTCCTTTAATTCGATTAACAAATTTATTAAACTTTAAATAAAAAACAAATTAAACAACAGAACTATTTTAGAAAGAAAATATATCTGTGGTAAGATGGATTACAAATAATCTTAACTTAGGTAATTGAACACCAACCATGTAACAAATTGTAAAAGGTGTATTAATTAAAATGTTTGGTACCTGTAAATTGCACCTGACGTTTGCTCGGGACACAATCCTTCCTTTATTAAGATAATCCTCGTGAAAATGCAACTCACCGCGACTGATTATAATTGAATTTATTTAATTATATCTGATATGCTCGCGTAATTTTTCTGTGATCACTAATTTATCGTTTTATTAAATGATACTAAATTTTTAACCGTTAACGTTGATTATTTTAACTCGCGTAAGTTTATACTTGACTTAATTCGCGTGGAGATTGATAACTGACTGACATCTAACTTCGCGTTGATGACTAACTAGCAACTAATTTGCAACTCGCGGACGCGTGTCTGATAACTAACTTAATTCGCGTGGCGGTGGACGACTAACTTCGCGTGGTGGTTGATGACTGACTAATTTTGGGGTTCCGGCCCTCATTTATTGAATCACTTCCTCTCGGGGAAGTGGTAAAAAATCGTACGTGGATTCTTAGTTTTGGGTCCCGCGTGGAGACTATAGCATTCGAAAGTTTTTAAGGGTTGCTTTATTGCCCGATTTCTCTTAGTTCCGAAAATCTAACGGCTTCAAGCGATTTCTAAAAATTAGAAATCGTTTGGCTATTCATAAAAAGAGAAACTTGGCTTTTCAAAGGGGTTGTGTCCACGTGCATGCCCTAAACTATATGGCTTTATGACTTTTTACAATTTACAAATCTTTGTTGTAAGCTTTTTTTTACTAGCTCTGAAATTCTCGTTACAAAATATGAAAGTTTTCATTCATTGTTATATTTTTTTCAAAAGAGGGTTGTTAAATTTGTAACGTTAACTCGAGAATTTCAGTGCTTCTCAAACAATTTGTACACTGGCTTAATTATTATAAACTTCTTCTTCTTCGTGTGCCATATCCGGTCTCCCGGACGTTGGCGACCTCTCTCCTATGCATGTGTTATGCGTTTGAAGTATTAGCACATACATAGGGGACCTACTGCTTAACGCGGGCTCCGAACCGCGGGAAGTGTATACACTTCATCTCCAGAGAGGCTGTACCAGGCAGATTACACCTCGGTGGTTTGCCATTGCCTTCCGAGGGGAGACGGTCAGAATAAAGTTTTTACTGAGCCCGGAGTCGAACCAGGCATTCCGCATTAGCAGCAACGCACATAGCCGCTTCAGCTAACGACCGTCTTGTTATTATAAACTAATATGTTTCAATATATTATAATTATAAACTAATTTATACATAACATGGTTTAACATTTAATTTTATTTTATTTCATTGATAAATTCAATTTTAAGTGTTACAATTTCGTGGTCGGTATTTAAATAATAAGAGCTTAACGCGGGTTGTTACAGAACTATAAGTTGTCGATGATTAACTCTTGGATTTTTGGAAACAAAAATGTATTGAGCATGTGTCGATATCTCACACCATTCACCGTAACGATAGCTCCTTCCTCATTTCGAAAGAAATATGGACCGATGATGCCGTTGGCGTGTATTCCACACCAAACGGTCAATTTTAATGGATGCAAGGGAGTATCAAGATAATGTTCCGGATTGTTCTTAGTCCATGTACGACTATTTTGCTTGTTCACATAACCATTCAACCAAAAATGTGTCTCGTCACTGAACAAAATTTGGCGGTAAAAAATGGATCCACTTCCAATTGATGGTTGTGAGCCCAATCTACGAACGCACGACGCAATCGATGATCATTAGGCTTCAATTCTTGAACCAACTGGATCTTGTAAGGATCTAATCCAAGATCTTGATGTAAAACTTTTCATGTAGTGGACGGACAAAGCCCAAGTTGTTAAGCACGATGGCGAATTGAAATATTTGGGTTCTTTTGCACACTTTCACTCACAGAAGCGACAGTTTCTTCGGTAGGCACATTTCTTTATCTTGGTGGTCTTACATCATGCAATGAAGAAGTGGTACGAAATTTATCCATCGCCGCACCAATAGCCTGCTCAGAAGGTCGATTATGTCGACCATAAAATGGGCGAAGAGCTCTCTATAAGTTTCGCGAGCGGAACTCTGACTTTGAAAATAAATTTCCACAATTTGGTAGCGTTGTTCAAGTGTTAATTTATTCATGATTAAATCTGAACACAAATGTCAAAGAACTGTCATTTTGACAAACTTCGTTTAAAAGTTATCCCTATTGAAAGATCTCATGCAGCTTAAAAAACACCCTATATTACAGTTCTATAATAGCGTAAGAAAATTGGGCACATTTTGATAAAGAAAATCCAAAATCGGGTTTCTGCGATTTTTCAACTCGATAAAATTACGAATTTTTTCAATTGAATTAATTAGTGCGGTGCCACCAACCAGTGTGAACATAGACCATACTTTGTGAACTAGTCCTAACGTGTGGGGTCGCTACGTCAAGCATAAACGTCAAAATCATATGATGATAGCATAACCTTCGCATTTTAACGAATTTTCAACTAACATGATTGTTTTTAAGGTTTTTTAATCTATTTTAAGGTTATTACCCTGTTGCTAATCAACCAGTGATGTTTTATGTTAATTTCTGTTTTAATTTTTAGTTTGGCTTGAAAACGACGCTTCGATGAACTTATTTGAAAACATTTATTGAATAATTATGTACTTAAACATAATATCGTTTTTATTTATACTTAAGGACCTAGCTTATGTAAAAACAGAATGTGGATGTCAACTTAATCGTAATTCAGAATCAAAATGTGATAGTCAATCTGGTGACTATAAATATTCACGAGAGACAAATCAAATACTTCATGACAATAATGACTTAACTTCATCCAAGTATGCCTTTGATACAACCGATATGGTTTTCATTAAGGGCAATACTTTTGAAATGGGTACAAATCAGCCCATTTTTGCAACTGATTTTGAAGGACCTGCCAGAAATGTATCTGTGACTTCATTTTATTTAGATAAATACGAAATATCGAACGAAAATTTTCAAGATTTCATTACAAAATCGAAATATAAAACCGAAGCAGAAAGCTTTGGCGACAGTTTTATGTTTGATATGTTTTTAAGTAACGCAGATAAAGAAAAATACGATGAGTTTAGGGCTGCTCAGGCGCCATGGTGGGTTAAAGTTAAAGGAGTTTCTTGGAAACATCCAGAAGGACCCGAGAGCAGTGTCGATGGTATAAAGTGTTACGTCAGTTACTCTTTCCACAAAAATAATACAGGAGTTTTTTAGGTAAATTAAATCATCCAGTCGTACATGTGTCCTGGAACGATGCTAAAAAATACTGTAAATTTTATAATAAACGATTACCTACAGAAGCCGAATGGGAGATGGCATGTAGGGGTGGTTTAAAGCAGAAATTGTATCCATGGGGTAACAAACTTAATCCTAAAAATGAACACTGGTAAATTTTTCTTATTTTGTTCGTCTAAGAAATGCCGAGTTTGATTTAAGGGCAAATATTTGGCAAGGAGAATTCCCTACCACTAATACTGTTGAAGACGGTTTTGTAGCAACGGCACCGGTCGATCATTATCCATCTAACAAGTTTGGCTTACACAACATGGCAGGAAATGTGTGGGAATGGACAGAAGACTCTTGGATAAATAATTCTGTAAGTTAATGTAAAAAGTACAATATTGATCTATAATAAATTTTATTGCTCACTCAGGATATGAAAGTGAAAAAGGGTGGTTCTTACATGTGCCACGAAAGTTACTGTTGGAGGTATAGATGTGCAGCGAGATCGCAAAATACTCAAGACAGTTCTGCTGGAAATTTGGGTTTTCGCTGTGCGGGTAATGTGCAACCAAAAGAAAATTAAAATCAAAACAGTATTATACGAAATATGTACATTTCCATTAAGCAAAGTAATTTAAGTCAATACTTACAAAAAACGATTGTAAAATGTACTTAATGAATTCCGCCTTACAAGTCTTCCATTCAATTTTGTTTTATCAAATTGATACGAATTTATAATGATTTTTAAATGTCTATATTATTAATAAATGTTTAGAAAATACCTTTGCAATTTTTTGAGCTTTTCCGTTATACCCGGACAAAAAATAAAAACCTTGTTGCATTAAAAACCACTTTTAATATTATATCAAACACTTTTATAAAAATATTTCACTAGATGTAAACCCATTTGTTGGAATGTCTTAAAATTTATTAACATTATCCTGAAAATAAAATTGTAAAAGCTTGACTAAAACATTATTTTGAAAACAATTTTATATTATTATATTACCTTGAACCTTTTTTATTCTTAAAAAGAAACTTCATATATTATTATAATAACGTAACAATAGTAATTAGCGAAATTAAAATTATTAAAACCTATGGCTTATGAATTACAAACAAAACAATTTATATTTAAAAATGCTTTCATATAATTTCAAAACTTATGATTTTGAAATATTGGATCACAACAACGTTTTAATTTTGGACACAATAGTTTCGGCAGTGTTTGTACAAGAAGTTTTAATAATGTTAGGAATAGGCACATAACGGTAAACTAGATAGCCACCTAAAGTGATCACACTTATTCTAAAAGTAACCTTAAATATTTTGGAAGACAACGATGGTGGAGGTATATACATGGTAGCTGCAATGTATGGACTTTGATCCACATCCCACAATTCTTTTATGCCTGCAACGTGTCCAATTCCAACTACTCCCACAATCTTTGATGGAACTAAAATCAATTTTATTTAATAAATGTTTAACAAAACCTAAGTGCACAGAAAATTTTTTTTTTAAATATTGTTAGATTTCGTCTACAATATATTCGAATAACAATAAAAAAATTGTCTGAATTGCAATTAAAATTGATTAATTTCATTTACTTCATAATTTAGTTCGAATACACTTGACTGAAAACTAGAAAATGCACATTCGTGGTTTTGGCATAAGGGGGAAGATATAGAAGTTCCGCCCAACATAAACAAATCGCCTCGGTAGCGCATTATTTATTCTATATATTATTTTATTTACTTATGTATTACTGTGAAGAGAAATATTCAATTTAGTTGAAAATTTTTGAATTTAAATAAAGCACCATTTGGAAAGAAGATAACCGTGGTTAACACGATAAGCGCATTGGAGAACAAAAAGAACATGCACGCCAGGGCCATGTAAATAAATGGAAGTGGATCAGATAATTGGTGCTAATAATTTTGAGAAGTAATTTGATATATAATGAATAGTTAGAAGAAAGGGAAAATTATTTGAAATTAATTTTGGCCGAGTATCACAGCATCTATTTTATTGGCGGGAAGAAACGTGTGGCGCACGTATTGCAAGTTAATTTTTAAAAATGGTAAACTTAACATTAATGTGAAACTTTTATCTTCCATTGCACTTTCAACTCTGGCATTTCAGATAAAAAATTGCATTTGCGGGATATTGGCAAACCAAATAGTAGAGAGGCGGATAAAAGAAAAGAATCGACTATCTGAGATAAGAGTTTGTGTTTTTAGTTTTCGAACAGTCGGCGTAGAACTTAAGTGTTCAGCTTATTTCTAGAAGAAATGAGAAAAATAATACAAGCCATGGAAAACAGAAAAAATGGAATTAAAAAATGAAATGGAAACAAAAACTGATATTAATACCAGTATCACTGAATTAAAAGAAGAGATCAAAGACAATATCGCAAGATTAGATAATGAATATGCGTATAAAGACGAAATAGAGCAAATGCGATGTATGTTTAATAAAGATTTAGAGGCTATTGAATCGATAAGGCAACAAAAAGAAAACATGGTTAAAAATTAAGTGTAAGCCTAGTACAAAACTTAAATGAAGGCATGGTAGAAAACTTAGAGGAAACAATAAAAGAAGTATTCAAGAACAGCCTGGATGAAAAAATATCAAAACAACGAAGATTTGTGTAAATTATAAAGAATTATTGTTTTCAGCAAAAATATTGTAAGAAAATTGATTCCACCAAAGATGAAAAGAAATAGGGGGATGAACCAGCTACCTTCTAAGTTGTGGAAGCCTAGGACTAGGATCTTCTCCTGGAAGCACATAAGATGGCGATAGAAAAGTGAGATGAGCCCCATAATAAATGATAAACCATGGACACCATCCTCAATTATGAGGAACTTGGATTCATTGAACATGTTAAATTACTAACATGAATATTTGAAATTGAACACTGATTACTGAAAAGTTTGATCAATTTTGGAATGATTTATTTAGTAAAATATGTAAAAGTAAGACATTAGGGTTAATTTAAAATTATTGTGATATGGATGCAATTTGTCCGAATATTTTGAATTGTTCAAGCTTGACTTTAAAGTGATTTGATTTGATATTTGATGATTTCTAAAGTTTGATTTTTTTTCGAAAGTTTAAATATCTGTGATTTTTATAATGAAATAACATTTAATTGAAATTTGAAAAAAAAAGATAAACTTTTGTATTACTATTGTGAAAATCGTAAAATTGATTTTACAATAAATTAGCACCAAGTCATGGTGCCAATTTTATGATTTACAAAGGAGATGATGCTGTGTTTCTTAGCCCAAAAATTTGTTTTTGATCAGGGAAAAGAAATGTTCAATTTTTTTGAAAAATTAGAGTTTAAATGAATCGCCAATGGAAAGAAGATAACTGTGATGTGGAGAACAAAAAGGACACCCTTAAAGGAGTTTCTTGGAAACATCCAGAAGGACCTGAGAGCAGTTTTGCTTTATCGAAAATTAAGAATCGTTCCGTAAATAAGAGCAATATGGCCTTCCAACAATTTATTGTTTAAAATTTCTGCTAAAATATACTCCCTGTGAAGAAACCACCGGAAAAATAAAAAGTCAATCACAACTTTGGAGGGCTTCTAACAATTTTTAATTTTTTTAATAAAATTTCTTTTATTTTGTTAGTAGGGGTCATGGCTCAAAAGATATTGGAAAACGCTGCTATAGACATGTTGCTTAAATCCATTCAAGTACTCCATTAAAATTAGGTTTATCGAAAAATAATGTACTACTTCAATTAAAAATAAAATTCTACTAGGAGTACTTAAATTGATTATGCAAATAATTGATTTTACACTTATATGAGGAAAGTTATGTAATGTCTACATATCTAATTTTTATACAATATTAGTATAACCTTGGAATAACTACTATTCTATAGATAAAATGAATTGGGATGACATTTCGTGGGCATACTGGAAAAAGTGACCAAGTCAGTTTCCTCAGTCACGACAAACTTTGTTGATTAAGTTTGCTCAGTATTTTTAAAAAATTTAAAAATTAGCAAAAACCCTAATAAGAAGTATTGTTAAAGTTTCATTTTCCTAAAACAAAAATTAAAACTTTTAAAAAGCTGATTTTTCACAAAATATTAAACATTCAATTTCATTTATCTAGAAACTCTGTTGTTTGACTTGGTCACTTTTTCCAGTATGCCCACGATTTGTCTTAAGAAAATGTACATATCAAAAAAATATATTGAATGCATGTTAGCCATAAAGTAGTTATTTTAAGGTTACACTGCTATTGTAAAAACAAAAAATTGAGTATAATTATAATCAAAGGTATAAGTACACTGTAAAACAATACATTCAAATGATTTGTTTTCAAAACAATTGAATCATTTAATGCTCTTGTTTAGTGTTTCACAAATCAAACATTTTGATTGAAAGTGAGGTGTTGCATGAAATACTGAAATAATTGTGTCGAAAATGGTAACTTTCTGCAATTTATTGAAATTAGCACAGTCTTTAAGTAAAATAAACTTCAAAGATAAATCATTTGTTCTGTTGAATAATCCACACGTTTAGAGGAAGATGTTATGCATATATTACCTAACTTAAAAAAAGGAGGAGTTTGTTAGAAAAAAATTAATAATTTAAAAGCACAATCTGGGTGGAGCATTAGGCTAGGAATGGGTTTTTGAATTCGTTTTGAATTGGGTTTTGGAATTCCTAATGGCTAGGAATTTATGGGTGGTGAATTTAGGCCGGCTGAAATCTATCCCAGCTTGGATCTTTTATTACTTTTACTGTTATTTGTATAGCTGGTGTGCATTTCCGGGTGTTCATTTCAAAAGAAACCCGTTGAAACAACTTTTTTTTAGTAATTTTGAGAAAAACAAACAACACGTCAGTTTAGATAGCGAGGGAGACGTTCGAAACCAATACTGTTTGAATTTTAAGTTTAACCCCTTTACCACCAGCCACCTCAATTTTGAAATATTAAATAGTCTAACTTGCAATACAACATTTTAAAGGTGGAAAAATCCTCGTTCATCCACGTTAAAACAATTGGATTTAGCAGATCTATTTATGAGTTAGGTAAAAATTGAAAGATGAAACAAAAATAATTATTCAGAAATTACTAAACTTTTAGAAAATGCATGAAATTACATTTTCAAAATGTTCTCCGTTATTGGCCAAGCAATAATACAACCTGTTTTGCAACTCTTCGCAGACTTCCCGAGATTTTTCTGAACTAATCCGCTTACATTCTGGGGTATTTTACTATTTTTCTATTCTAAAAGAATCTTGGGAGGAATCTTGTAAACTAACGTTTTCAAATGTCCCCCGAGGAAAACTCAAGTGACGTCAAATTGGGGTATTTTTTTGGTCATTCTATTGGATCCGTCTTACTAATCAATTTTTTGTAAGGACATTTGTCATTCAACTATTGTCGCACACTTAATGCATAATATGGAGGTGCTCAGTCTTACTAAAAATTTACTTATATTCATCTAGCAACATATCCCCTTCTTCATTATAATTTGATTTTCCAAAAACTAATTGTTAGTGAGACAATTTTATTTATAAGAGATTGCGATACATTTGTCCGGTCAGGTTTTGTTTTCAATTCCGTACCAAGTTGGACAATGAGAAGGTCATCGAAGCAGCTTTGGGTTCAGGTCACGAAGACTAAGAAATACCATTATTGACGACAAGGCAGAAGCGGTACTCCCACTCCATCTAAAAGAAGGAAAAAGTACCGAAAGGGCACAAGAACATCGATAGTAAGCTAGAATGGTTTTCTTTATCGTGTACTGGTGACCTAAAGGTGGCTTTCGTTGTAAATTCAAGTAGATCTACGAGCACAATGATTTTCAGCCCCGTAAATAAATATCATTTTTACTTTTTCTTGTAAAGTATACACCACTTAAAATTTTGCTATTTTAAATTTCAAAGTAGGCGTAGATGGTGGGGAGGGCGTTAAACTTAAAATTCAAACAATATTGGTTTTGAAAGTCCCCAATTCATTCAAAAAAAGTTATTTTAATTATTTACTACTGGAAATATAATAAACTCAAGTTTAGGAGTTAAAAAATTAAGAATTCAAATATGTAAAAATATATAGGGTGTTCTATTTAAAATACGAAAATTATAGATTACTAAATTGTAAGAGAACACCCTGCATAAACAAAATATTTTTGAATTATAGTTTATAGTACAGAAAAATTTCGTTATTTAAATACATTAGTATTAGGGTTTGTTCATAAATTATGTCACGCAATTTTAAGAAATTTAACCCCTCCCCATCATCATCACATTCACATAACCCCCCCAAATACTACGTCACATATAAAAATTAACAAAACAATAAAACTCTTACAATTGACGTTGGAACGTCACAATTTTTGAGACTACCCTATTCCCATCTTCACAAATCATCACCCCGGTTCCGCCCCCCCCCCATATCATGCCTCATGAGTGACGTAATTTATGAACGGCCCCTTATAATTTCTTTTTTGTAATTTCAACAGTTTTGTAGAGTCCCAGTTTTACAGGATTCGGTAATCTCTAACTCTAATAGCCTAACTGAAAAACTGTACATAAAAATGCCATGCATCATAGTTAGGCCATCACAATGGGGGCGCTAAACCTTGACAAAACCCAATAAATAATAGTTTAAAATTTTCTGAAGACTGAATTCCAAAATTTGACAACGATTTTATTTGCAACATCGCCTAAAATTCCCTGCTAGTCTTTTTCCCAAATGGGGATTTTAATCCTCTACAGGGGCCGTTCATGTATTACGTAAGACGTTTTTTCCTACTTTTAGACTCCCCCCTACCCCCTAGTAAGAAAAAATAAGAAAATGTATACCCCCTCCCCCCCCACACTAATCTTACGTAAGATAAATTATTACCCAATGAGAAGTCAGATAATATTAAACATTAATAAAAGTGAAATTAACGAAGATATTATGTTTATTTTATATTAAAAAAAATGTTATTCACACAAATTACTTTATAGTGTAAGAAAATTGCAAAAAAAATCCAAAATCGGTCTTCTGCGATTTTTCGACGGATTTCGTTAGGTAATTGCATAATAAAAAACGTCCTCTCGGAACCCTGAGCTTCTTACCGAATTCTTCGTCTGCAGTTGAAATTTTTTTATGAAGGAGTGAAAATTATGTTTTTTGGCAAAATATTTTTAAACAAATTTCTATTTCAGCTATATTGTTATATCATATAACTCATTAAAAAAATTAAAAACACTTAAGGCTGCTGTCCTGGCAGTGTTTAATATAATGTGGGAAATTTGTCGAGATTGCGGACGCACTAGGTAAAAAAGTATGCACTTTTAGGCAATCATTTTATGATCATTATAAAGCTAAAACGTGGCCCTTGGATCTGATAAATTTTTAATTCCAATTAGAAATATTGAAATTTTTGCTGTAAAGATGCTCTATTTCACAGGGCAAAAATGTGACCGTGCAATAATTTTTATAATCATTACAGTTATAATTACAAACTTGAAAAGTGTTTCACATCCAGGACAAATGCTTGACCTAATTTGAAAAAAAATTTAGTAGAATTATATGCATTTTTCTAGAAGATGCTGCGTCCGAAAATAATAATAATTTTTTCTTGTTTTGAACGATTTTTTTGAAATGGTGAGCAGCAAGTGTTGGATCTCGGTTAAAATAGTTTGTCCAATCTATATCAGAATTATTTCTTACGGTTTATTGCTCATTTGTCTAATGGTATTTTCAATCGCCCACGCTTAGGACGGCAGCCTTAAAATATTTTAACAACATCCTCGAAATCATGAAAAGAAGAGCTTCCTAAAAATGGTCAGGGGGTTCTAATTTTTGGATATTTAAGGTTTGTGGTCCTAATAAAAACTCTGGGTTAGTGACTTCGGCGAGCGCCCGGAAGTGCCGCCATTTAAAAAAAATGGCGAAAACGAAATGTTTCCTCGCAATATTTCCTTACCAGTTGACTTTAGGACGAAAATGACTTCCATAAATCTTACAGAGAATAAAATTTACTACAACTTCTATCTAAGTAAGTTATTTTACTCTAACTAATAAGTCTAATAGTTTGTTGCTGAGCGTCAGCATTGTTAAATAGAGCACATTTTTGAAAATTTAAATGACGTTCGATTTTGACCTGACTTTTTTATAATAAAAATTTTTTTTACATATTTTTTATAATAATATATAGAGTATATAATAATAGACTTTATCATATAATAGACTCTTTTAGAGAGAGTAACCAAAAATTATTAAAATATGTCTTTTTCAATTCTACTATAAAAACGTTCAGCTTTCCAAATCTCTATAGGAAATTTGTCGATTTCAGGTGAATAAATTCGTGCTACTCCCGAAAATGTGATTTTATTCATTTCGAACGTAAATAATTAATAGTATTGTGTTTCACATTAACATTAATACCTACAGCACCTAAATTAAATTAAATAATTTTCAAATTTTGAAATTTAATTAAAAAAATAAAATCTTACGTAAGAAATTGTCTTGACCCCCCTACCCCCGAGTAAGAAAAAATAAGATGTCAGCTACCCCCCCTCCCCCTAAACGTCTTACGTAATACATGAACGGCCCCACAGTATTAAAATTATAATTAAAATTATCATCAAATCAAAATTAAAGAGTACAAAATTCTCTATAAAACAAGTTAACAACATTTTCCTACATCATACTAAGTATTTATGAAATAAAAAGAAAATCCAGAGAAAACAATTTATTGAAAAAAGTTTTGAATAATTCTTATTCTGAATAAAAATTTCGTACATTTAAACTTCACCATCGATGGTGAACAAAAAAAGGTTTCAAGATTTACTTCAGATCTGAAGTAAATTCTGAAACCTCGTCTGTAGGGAATTTTCTCCTCTTCAATTTTGGTGCAATGACTAGGGGCAGACAGGGGATTTTAGGAAAGTTGATTCCAACCCCCGCGTTCTTCTTCATTTCCCTTTAACCGACTGGGTAACCGGCAAAAATATCACATTATCATTGGGAGAATATTATTCAAATATATTTAAATTGAAAAGAAAAATTCCTACCAATAAAAATAACCTTCATATTCGGGGAAGGGGGGTATTGCGTTACGTTACCATGGGAACGGCGATTCTGACATACTATGCGTATTTTTAACCGACTTCAAAAAAGGAGGAGGTTATCAATTCGTCTGTATTTTTTTTTTTTATGTTTGTTACCTCATAACTCCGTCATTTATTAACCGATTTTCAAAATTTTTTCACAATTCGAAAGGATATAGTTTCAGATTAGTCCCATTTAAATTTCATCAAAATCGGTTGAGTACTTTGGTTTTTATAAATTAAATAAGACGGTCATCTGTAGTTAAACACTTCAGGTCAACGTCGTTGTCATAGTTACGTTGCGATTTTGATACTAAAAGTTTAATTAAATAATAACATTGACATATAGTCAGTAGCGGCTCGAGAATAGGGGGCACAACTTTGACATAAGAATGTTAACCTTAAAAATGACATTGACATATACTCAGTGGCGTTGCACAATATTTTTAAAATTAGCAAAAATCAAGTTACAAAGTGACAAATGAATTAATTTATGACATTAATGTACATTAATTAAATTAACCTATTTACTTTTAATTTAAAGCGATCAAAATTGGTTATTGCCTTCAATAGTCTTTTCTTATGAATATAAAAAAAGAATTATATTGATACGACGTTTAGTTTTTAAAATTTGTACAAAAGATTAGAGGCTTCTTTCAACATCATTCCCTCTCTCTCTTTCCGCAGCGCACTCTTAAGGAACGCAAGATTCACTAAAAAGCAAGAAATAAAAAAAATTTTTACAAAAAAACAAAAACCGACTTCAAAAAAATGCACTAAAAAAAATTGCACTAAAAAGTAAAAAATAATTGCGTTATTTTTAGACTTTAATCTACTCACAAAATATAAATTTTTTATTATAATAAAAAAAATATAAATTGTTATTTTTGGAGTCGGTGCCAGCCAAGCTGTTAAGAAATTTACAAAATGTATTTGAAATCACATTAATACGACAATGTAGCAATACCGATGTATTTGAAATCACATTAATACGACAATGTAGCAATACCGATGTCGTGTATACCTAGTGGTACTCCGCTACTTCGTTAATACACGTTTGTTAACCTTGGCTGGCACCGACTCCAAAAATAACAATTTATATTTTTTTTATTATAATAAAAAATTTATATTTTGTGAGTAGCTTCAAGTCTAAAAATAACGCAATTATTTTTTACTTTTTAGTGCAATTTTTTTAGTGCATTTTTTTGGAGTCGGTTTTTGTTTTTTTGTATATAAGACCTTCAGAAGTTCCCAACGATAAAAATCGATAGCACATGACCGGGGGGTCTGGGGGGTATGGAATACCCCCCAGGTACACTTGCCATTATTCAGAACCATCAAACTTTATTATTTTTCGTTGAATCTTTTGCAATTTTCGTTTATAATCCGAGAGGGGGGGACAGCAGGTGATATTTTTCATAACTATCCTAGTACCGTTTTTCTTAATACCCAGGGATGTAAAAGTGAAAGTTTTTCTTTCGCAATAAATAAACCCCCCAGACCCCGTGGTCCTAAATGAGTTCCTGATAAGCATCCATTTGTTTTCATTACTCTAAGTCAGCGCGATCGCAATGGGGGCGCTAAACCTCGACAAAACCCAATAAATAATAGTTTAAAATTATCAAACTGATGAGAATCTTTTGGGAGGGGGGGTGCATATATTCAAATTTGTCTCAGACGCCAGAAGAGTTTGCTACAGCGCTGAGTAGACAGCCCTAAATAAGCAAATATGATAATGTGTCGATAATAAATAGTCTCTTATTAAAAAATTAGTCACCTTGCTTAGTTGATTCATGGTAAGCTGTCCTTTGCAAAGAATTAGTCAGGAAAATATTTCGTTCATTCACAAATACTTCTCCCAGGGTAGGATATTCACCAGCAAGCTGGGTTAAAAGTTGTTGCAATATATCTTCACTTTTACAGCGTTCAATTTCTTCTTTACTGCAAAAAATAATTTATAACTTTGGTTCATTTTAAACAGCAGGAAATAAAATTACTTAATAGGTTCTTTACAAGTTAACAAATTCCAACCTAACTTAAAGGTTTGAAACCAAGATAATTTAGAAAAGGCACGTTTCATGGTAATTTCTATAGGTCTATCACCTAACTGTACGGCACACTGTTCCAATTTTTCAGCCTGCAACAACACAAACAAGCAATTTTACAAACGATCGCCTCAAAGATATTAAAAAATTAAAACATACTTCTCGAACAGCAGCCCTAAATTCTCCTCCAGGTGCCATGCCTATTTCTCTCGTAATGTAAGCACTCATGTTAAGCAAAAGTAAATACATCAGTCCATTATACACCCCATTACTTCTTATAGTCGATTTGATTTTATCAAAATCAATATTTTTAGTTTCTTCTAACAGAGTTGCTTCATCATACTTTAAAATATTAACTCTAGATCTACACAGTTCCAGGACTATCACACCAGGATGCACAGCTTCGATAACCTAAATATTTAAAATAATTTTTAATTTGTTTCATAATTTTTATAATTGAATCGAATGAAACTACCTTAATCACATCGTTAATTGACTCCATACTAAAATGTGCCGTTCCTACAAGATAAACTTTAGTATCGGTGTCCTTATATTTGAGCACGGTAACAGTATCAGGTAAAGCGATTTCATCGCCCGGTTGTTTTGAAGACCCATTCGAATAATCGGTATCTACAAGTTTTTGTAACTCTTCGAATTCTTCACTTTTGTGAGAACTGCTTTCGGAATCTGAACCAATACGAACCGTACTAGCAGATAAATCTAAAATAATTTATTTAGGTTTATTACTAAAATAGATTTACAATTATTATTTAAATATTTACCGTCAGTAGTTATAATTTCCATTTTGTTTTCTATCTAAAAAATTTACGCGTAACCTAAATTATGAAACTACCGATATTCTTATCAGCAAAAAAGTAACAATTAAGTAAAATTTATAAGGAACCCATATGACACGAACAGTCGAATCGAGATTAAGTAGCGATTAGCGTATTTATCGTAGTAAGCAGTGAATCAGTGTTTTCTGGTTTGTCACTTTTTAATTTTTTTTTGGCGACAGTGGCAGGCATAACGCAGTGTGCACGAAGGGTAACGCCTCCTTAGGTTTTTATTTTTGATGTAGAATAATGCAAAAAAATCTGATGTGGCCATCGCATAACTTTCCGAACAGACGCAAATTTTTATATTATATTTTTAAATAAAATGGTTACATAATTTCAACAGTAAATCGATGAAAAATTTCATATTTTGCCAAAATAGGAAGAAAAAAACTTTTGAATGCCTATATCTTGCAAACGAAGCATTTTTGGACCCATGTTATTAGAAACTTTTCATCTTATTTTCGTTAGTAGAATGCGGTTTACTATTTTATTTACAAATACAAAAAATTTTTACAAATACAAAATTTTTTGAAACGCCCTGTATATTTTAGAGAAAAACTTGTAGGACAAAAAATGTAGGAAATTTCATAGCGCTAATTTTTTGTTATTAATATTTTTACATATTTAATTTCGTTTCGAAGTTATGACGCATAATGTCATAATAGCTCCAGGTAAACCCCCCTTTCCCGTTGCACGATTTAAATTATTTTCATCTGGCTTCGTCCTACGACAGGAAAATGCTTATATGCAAAATTTGGAATGATTTGCTTGCTTCGTTTAGACGCTATCGTGTTCACAGACGTACATACACACACACACACACACACACATACAGACATCCTTCCAAAAATGATAAAAATGGATTCAGGGGACCTCAAAACGTGAACATCTGTCAAAAAATTGGGGGGTCAAATTTTGACTGATAACAATACTTTCCTTACCTAGGGGTTCGGAAAGTAATAATAATAATTATTTATAATGGTCGTAAGGTAAGTGGCCCAAATTCAGACACCTTTAGGAATTCACGTTGCATTTTATTTAATGTAATTAATAATTATTCAGTGACGTAAACCAGCTTTAATTTTCTTGAATTAATAATTATTTCTAAGGAGATCTAAGCAGTTATTTATCATAAAACTTTGATAAATTAATTTAATTTATATATTTATTAGAACCATCCCAAAATCACTTAATTCCGACAATAAGAGTACATTTTGTTCCAAAATCAGACATATCAGGGAACCTAAATCAGACATCTGAGGAACATTATTTCGACAAAAAATAAAATCACTTAAATATTTATCATTAAATGTTTAATACAAAAAAAATAACGTTTCTAACGTTATAATGGGTGTGTTTTTAAACTGTACCGGTTGCTCGAGCAATAATTGCTCGAACCAAATTCGAGCAGGTAAGGCACTACCTTACGATCCGGTGCATGAAAATTTGCTCGAGTAATGCATTCGAGCAGAGTGGGGGAGTTTTAAAACGACTGATGACAATTGATGCAGTAGTTTAAAAACACACTTTTTTTGTTCGAGTACTCGAACACCTGCTCGAGTAGTTTAAAAACACGCCCAATTCCTTTAAGGAATCTCGATAATCCATTCATGCGCGTCCCTAATACCTATAGGCGTTTCAATTTAAGATCGCAGCGCCATAATGGCTATTAGTGGTATTAATGGAATGGGTGCGTTTTTCGATAATTTACTGTCGTGTTTATGTATTAAATATATTTTTAATTGTATTACGGCACCTATGTGTTTGTTTACTATAATAATTTGATAAAATTAATTTTTGAATTTGAATTAATTAATTGCAACAACCGAATAGGGTTAGAAAATGTGACATATCCATGGTAACAAACCTGTAGAGGTAGTTCAAAAATTTGCCGCAAGGTAGCGTATCGCTTATCTTGAAACGCCTATAATATTGTTTTCTAACTCTTTAACAGCAAAAAAATCATCTTTTATTTATTGAAGCTATGCTTCTTATCGCACGGGTATCGCACGGGCAGTTAACTGAAAAAAATCGTACGTCACACCAAATTGTTAACGCAAATGTGTAACGCAATTTCGTCACACAAATTTCGACCAATGAAAAGAAAAGTATTTTAAATCAAGGAGGTAATTATTTTAAACGTCAAAATCTCAATTATGCAATCTCAAAGTCAAAAATTTTATAAAAATAAATTTTTCCCCCTCCACCACAAAATTTTGTACTAAAGACACTCAGAAATTTAAAAAAATATATATCTGATTCCCCCTAATCATCTAAATGAATAATACGAAAAAAAAATTTTTAAATTATCCGCACAAAAAAAGTTTTTTTTGGAACTTCATCGATCATCACCAAAATTGATATCTGATTCCCCCTAATCATCTAAATGAATAATACGAAAAACATTTTTTTAAATTATCCGCACAAAAAAAGTTTTTTTTTTAACTTCATCGATCATCACCAAAATTGATATCTGATTTCCCCTAATCATCTAAATGAATAATACGAAAAAAAATTTTAAAAATCATCCGCACAAAAATAGTACATTATGCACCAAGGTAGCAAAGTGACACTTTTTTGGCCCGAGGGTAAAGGATTGTTTACACGAGGCGCCAGCCGAGTGAAACAATTACCCGTGGGCCAAAAGTCACTTTACTACCGTCGTGCATATACTGTTTTTTGCCATTCCGAGAGGTAAAGTAGGAACTTCGCCAGTTTAGAAACTTAAAGCAAAAATTTAACGCTTTTTTTTTATAATACCTACACGTGGTCGATAAATCGCAAAATAGCACTAGTAATATTACCAACTATACTACTAAAAATTACTAAGAAATAACAGTTGGCACCCCTGATTCTACCAATGCCATTGATTCCAATGCTTCATTTCATTTAAATTTGTGCCTTTGAAAGAGCAACACGTACCATGAGCGAGAACGTAGAAATTGCCGAAAACTTCTCGGATTTTGGTAAGATGTTCGGTATCGCTAATTACGGCCAGATACACATTCATGTAAATGTACAAAAATGATGATTTTATAATAAATTAAAAAATTTAACTTTTACAGATTTTTACTACTAAAAAGTCACCAGTCATCTGGTGACTTTATTTACCGCTCACCCCCCTATTTTTTAACTTTACTCCCGCTCACCCCCCTATTTTTGAACTTTACTCCCGCAGGGTAAAAAAGTGCCCCTTTACGCCCGCAAACCGGGGTAAAAAGTGAGTACTTTACCCCCGGAATGGCAAAAAAGTTTTTTTTTCGAATTTTATAGATCATCACCAAAATTGATATCTGATTCCCCCTAATCATCTAAATGAATAAAATGAAATCAATACAACTTTATAATTTATATTTGGATAAACAATTCTTTGAGTGCCAATGTCATTATTTTAAGGTTAACATTCTTATGTCAAAGTCAGTTAATTCCAGGCAGGACATCGTCTGCCGGGTCAGCTAGTCAATTATAAAATCTCAATTTATAACGTCAAAATATAACAAAACAAAACTAACAAAATTAAAAAATTCCCGGCTCCCCCCTTTTCGTGGGTCGGCAAAAAACGTCGAAAAAATTTTCCCGTATTCTTATAAGCAAGTTGGAGGCTGAAGGCCGACCCGTATTCTTAAATGCTGTCCTTAATGAGTCTCCAATTTTCAATGATTTCAAAATCGCATTTTTCAGATCTTCGGAATATTCTTTCGTCTTTACCATGATTCTTACTGTTTAAAGCGCGGGTCACATTATGCTGGTTGCCAGCTGCTGCTTACCAACGGCTGGTAGTAGTGCCAGCAAGCAGCGGCGGGCAATCTGGTCACATTACTGTTGCTGCTACTCGCCACTCTCCAGTTAGTCATTCACTATTCAGCAAGCATGTCGTCTGTCGTTTCACGTAAAAAGCTAATTAAGCAGTTGTTGAGAGTGGGTGTCAGGGAGCTTAGTTTAGAAATGCTTAACCAGCTTCACCGCAAACAGAGACGATGGTGGGTCAGGCCATGGATACAAAGAAGGGAAGAATTAGGGGCATCGTCAAGACTTCTCCAAGAGCTGAAAGAAGAGGATCCAGAAACATACAGAAATGTTTTAAGAATGACGGCCCCTCAATTTCATTTCGGCCTCCCACTTGCTTTAGAGAACACGGGTCGGGTCGGCCTCCCACTGGCATTTAAGAATACGGGTCGGCCCTCGGCCTCCAACTTGCTTATAAGAATACGGGAAAATTTTTTCGACGTTTTTTGCCGACCCACGAAAAGGGAGAATGGGGGGGGATTTTTTAATTTTGTTAGTTTTGTCAAAAAACTAAAACTAGCTTCAAAATTTTTGAAAAATAAAAATTTTGAAAATTTTTTGACGTTTTTTGCCGACCCACGAAAAGGGGAGGGCCTTCAAGGATCTATTATGGTTTACTCTGTGCGTAAGAAGCATAGCTTCTGTGGACGGTCCGATGACCGCTCTCATTTTTCCACAGGAGGCTTGATCTTCTTGACGATTTCATGATTATCATACCAAATTTCATCTTTAATATTTGGCCATTTCCACCATGCACCAGTCTTAGCCATTGCATTAGCTAACACTTTTTCAGTGTTTTTATTTGTAATTTGTGCTGGATAATAATCTTCAAAATAGCTGACAATTACAAAATCACCAATTTTTATGTCTAACAAATAATGTGGGTTCCACTTCTCCATTACCTGTTAAATAATTGTCAAGAAGATCAAGCCTCCTGTGGAAATAAATAAAAGAGGATTTTTTGCTGTTAAAGAGTTAGAAAACAATATTCTAGGTATTGGGCGTGTGTTTTTAAATACTTAGGGGTCATCCATTAATTACGTAAGGGTTTTGGGGGGAGGGGGTATTGGATATCTTACGGACCCTTACGTAGGGGGGAGGGGTCCGACGTATTCCTTACGTAAGTTTCTTAAAATATTTTTTTTAATTAAATTTAAAAATCAAATATAATATTTGATAAAAAATCAAATATATTGAAATATATAGTACTTAAAGGCGCTGATACACATGCTACTTACTGGCACGAAAAGCATGCTATTATGACGTAATTTTACGACATTTACGTCATAATAGACGTAATTTTACGACAAATACGTCATAATAGCATGATTTTCGTGCCAGTAAGTAGCATGTGTATCAGCGCCTTAAAAATCATTAAACTTAGTGGCATAATCCGCATAATAGTATAATATACTAGCTGGCACAGTCGGCCTAGCGGCCGCCTTTAGCCATCTAGACCGTGTCGGATGTGGTTGTTCGGCCTTCGGCCTCACTCAAGGGTATCGCAGGCATACGTGTAGACCGTGGTTGTTCGGCCTTCGGCCTCACTCCAAGGTTCTAAAGTAGCCTATGTTTTTCGTAGCGTTGTAAATAACTTCTACACCAAATTTGGTTAAGATGGTCAAAAAGAAACGTAAAGCACGTGCACGCGTATTTACATTGTCGATCGGTTGACAGATTGACAGCATTAATTGTTGTTTTTTAAGTTGATTTTGAGTAGCCTGCCTTCCTTTAAGGAATCTCGATAATCCATTCATGCGCGTCCCTATGGGACGCGCATGAATGGATTATCGAGATTCCTTAAAGGAAGGCAGGCTACTCAAAACAGTGGCGGATACATATGGGGGCGGGGGGGGCGCGCGCCCCCCCCTTGCGGGGCCGCCAGCCCGCACGCTATTTGTTCGTTTCTTTCGTCAGTCGACTCTGACGTGTATAATCACGTATAATGTGTAGTATAATCAGTTTAAATAAAACTTTCTTAAACTTTGCATGTGACTTGATTATTTTTTTATTACGATAAAAGTAAAGGTAGCTCAAGATATCTTTAGCGCCCCCCCCTTGAGTTTTTTCTGTATCCGCCACTGACTCAAAATCAACTTTCCTTTCCTTTGCGAATTTTTGCACTATTTCAATACAAAAACATGCGCAGGAACCTACATAATAACTGTGCCAAATTTGGTTCCGATCGGTCAAACGGTTTAGGAGTCTATAGGGAACATACATACACACATACATCCATTTTTATATAATACTAGCTGGCACGGGCGGCATCCGCCGCCCTTAGCCATCTAGACCCAGAATAGATCCGAGTAGGCCATAGTTGTTCGGCCTTCGGCCTCACAGGGGGAGGACCATAATAGATCCGGGAAGGCCATAGTTGTTCGGCCTTCGGCCTCACAGACCGGACCATAATAGATCCGTGAAGGCCAAAGTTGTTCGGCCTTCGGCCTCACAGGGCGGACAATAATAGATCCGTGAAGGCCATAGTTGTTCGGCCTTCGGCCTCACACACCGGACCATAATAGAACCGTGAAGGCCATAGTTGTTCGGCCTTCGGCCTCACAGACCGGACCATAATAGATCCGTGAAGGCCATAGTTGTTCGGCCTTCGGCCTCACAGACCGGACCATAATAGATCCGTGAAGGCCATAGTTGTTCGGCCTTCGGCCTCACAGACCGGACCATAATAGATCCGTGAAGGTCAAAGTTGTTCGGCCTTCGGCCTCACAGACCGGACCATAATAGATCCGTGAAGGCCATAGTTGTTCGGCCTTCGGCCTCACAGACCGGACCATAATAGATCCGTGAAGGCCATAGTTGTTCGGCCTTCGGCCTCACAGAGCGGACCATAATAGATCCGTGAAGGCCATAGTTGTTCGGCCTTCGGCCTCACAGACCGGACCATAATGGATCCGTGAAGGCCATAGTTCCTCACAGACCGGACCATAATAGATCCGTGAAGGACAAAGTTGTTCGGCCTTCGGCCTCACAGACCGGATCATAATAGATCCGTGAAGGCCATAGTTGTTCGGCCTTCGGCCTCACAGACCGGACCATAATAGATCCGTGAAGGCCATAGTTGTTCGGCCTTCGGCCTCACAGACCGAACCATAATAGATCCGTGAAGGCCATAGTTGTTCGGCCTTCGGCCTCACAGACCGGACCATAATAGATCCATGAAGGCCATAGTTGTTCGGCCTTCGGCCTCACAGACCGAACCATAATAGATCCGTGAAGGCCAAAGTTGTTCGGCCTTCGGCCTCACAGGGCGGACAATAATAGATCCGTGAAGGCCATAGTTGTTCGGCCTTCATCTGTCATCTGTCATCTTTCATCTGTCATCTGTCATCTGTCATCTGTCATCTGTCATCTGTCATCCGTCATCTGTCATCTGTCATCCGTCATCTGTCATACATACATACATAATCTTCACGTAAAGTTACATCTTCATGTAAAGTTAAATCTTCCGCAAAGAGGTGGATCTTCCACGTTCTGCGACCTATATAAAGTGCTCCGGTCTTATTCGCGGCATTCAGATTAATTTGTTAGTGGTTTTTTGTTAGTGGTTGGCATTTTTCGAATTAAAGCCGCCATCCCCGCCATCTGTTGACAGTATTTTCAGATTAATTTGTTAGTGGTTTTTTGTTAGTGGTTTGCATTTTTCGAATTAAAGCCGCCATCCCCGCCATCTGTTGACAGTATTTTGAATCACTGACTGTCCGTCAGATTAATTATTTGACAAAATAAATTTTTTGTCAAACTTGTGATTTGATTTTCGAAAAAAGCGAATAACTGTTTTCCCCGCTCGAAGTTCTTCTCCATATATGCGACAATAGTTGCGCCTGGAGCTATAAAATAACTGTGCAAAATTTGGTTGATATCGGTCCACGGGTCTAGGAACGTATAGCGAACACGCAAACACACAAACACGCAAACACGCAAACAGATCTTCTCTTTTATATATTTAGATAGATTATTATTATTCATATTTTATAAATATTAGGGTAGGAGAGGGGGGTCAAAATTAATTTTCTTTTAAATAATCCTTACGTAAGATGTGGGGGAGGGGTTCCACAATCTTACGTACCCTTACGTGGGTAGGGGAGGGGGTCCAAAATTACAAAAATCATCCTTACGTAATTAATGGACGGCCCCTTACAAGTAAAATTGTTTCTTACCTTCATCTTCAATTTGATTATTTTCTGTTTCATCATTATCCCGAATTGAGACTTCTTCACTATCTGACCCATCTTCCTCTGTGTTTTTTTGTTTATTTTGCCGAATAATTTGTTTTCTAGGTTTTTTTTTATTTACTTTTTCGTGGCGCAATTTCTGATTCTCTTCCCTTTTTCTCTTTCTATCCTCTTTTTCTTGCGATGCGCATAAGTTTTGTGCTATTCGTTCACTAATTTCAGGGTGCCTTTTAGTAAATAATTCATACCAGTGACGACCTGGTCTTCTTTCTTCATTTCTAAAATTGTTAGAACGCTTTAAATTTTTTACCAGAAGCCAAACACTGTCGAGCAATTGATCTTTGGTTACATGAAAACCCATGCGCCCCATATTAATGATCCATTGAACTAATAGGTTTTCTTCATTTACAGTTAGTACTGAAGGTGCTCCGCTACGACATTCTTCCGGGTAAATGCCCTGCATCTTCCCAATAAGCGTAGTCCTCGGGACGTTATATTGTTTCGCCGCAGCTAAACACGGTATGCCATTTTTTATGGCATCCAAAGCCCGTCTTAAATCATCTTTGCTGTATTTGCAATTTTTTTTGCCGACATTCTGTAACTAAAGCAAAGATTGCAATGATAAATAATAATAATTAATGCCAATGATATAGTTGGGACCAAATAAATTGAGACTTGCGTCATTACTTAAAACAGTACGAATTAATATTAAAATCGCTAGTCAAATGAGTGCATTTTAAGATGCATCTGCCCTTTTCATTTTAATATAGCTTTCTTTCTCTTTCCTGTAATAATTTAAATTATCTTTCTGTCAATGTCATATAACTAAAGTTGGGTTATGTAATAAATATGTTTCCCATAAACACCTTTTCATAGAATTTCAATTTACTGATTATAAATAAAACTTGAATTTTAGGGTTTTCTTTGAAAATGCTTAAATTTTTAATAAAAGCAAGATTCCGGAATTACCAAATTTGAAATAATTGTATTATTTTTAAAGAAATATTTTTGAAAAACTGATTAAATTTTTTCCATGAATTCGTCGTCAAAATAAACGGGTTAATAAATACCTAAAACGTACAGAGGAACTGCTCATTTTTATTCATCGGAGTCGTTGTCACTACCAGTATCGGAGTCATTGGTTAATTGTATGACGAGTTCTTCTACGGTGACATCTAAAAGTTTTTCCCGTTCATACCAATTTGTTATCACATTTTCGGTGTGACGAATGCAATTTTTCCAAATTTCAGATGTACAATTATCCAATGCTTCATTCCACATCGAAATTACTTTTTCATCCCCATAACCATCTTTTCCGATATGCTTATTGTAATAAGTTTTACAATTCGCCCATATAAGTTCAATCGCATTAAATTCGCAGTGGTAGGGGGGTAAGCGTAAAACTTCATGGCCATGGTTTCGTAACAGCTCATCCACTTCATACCGTTTATCTTTTCTGTTCAATTTTGCCAATTCTAACAAATCTACTTTAAACAATCGTTCACTAAAACAAATGTTGTTTGCAGACAACCAAGCTGCAATATCTGCTTTCTTCCACGCCGACGTAGGCTGTTTTTCAACTAACGTAGAGTGGTAAGATGCATTGTCCAATATTATTAAACTTGGTTCTTCCAAGTTGCATATAAGTTTCTCAGTAACCCATTTTTTAAATAAGTCACCATTCATTTCTCCATGGTAATCTTCTTTTTGAGATTTTGATGCAAAGACTAATGATGCATTATCTATAAATCCAGACTCCGAACCTGCATGAAGAACAATGAAGCGTTTCCCATCATAACCTTCTGGTTTTCTAACACTTTTTACTGAATTATCTTGCCAAGACTTTCCAGGGTTACCTTTCGAAAAAATCCATGTCTCATCCAAAAACACAACTTGACGTTTAAATTCGGAATTTATATTGTTTATAGGATAGCTTTTCATGAAATGTACTCGATTAAAAGCAATATTGTGTTTTTCCACTAATGCTCTACGATTACTTTCTTTACAAAATTTAAAACCAATTTCGTGGAGAGTTCGTTTTAAGCTAGTGTTGCTTAAAATAATATGCAGTTTTTGAAGTTTCTTGTTTAATGTAGCAACAGTTAAATGTTCTTCTGAAAAAAATACCAAAATTTTTTGAAAACCTATATTTCTTGTTCATTACTTAAAAAAATAATCCAGAAATATCTAATATTTTAAAACTTACTTTTTCTGTACATTTCGTAGATGGATTCCCTTATATTCATTTTTGACGATTCTGGCAAATATTTTGATTTCTTACTCTGCTTTGATCTGGTTTTGTTAATGTTAAATAAATAATTTATCAAAATTTAACTGAAAATGAAACTGACATAAACAAATTATATCCGTAGTTACCTACTCATTGTTGATTTCAATTTCAATACGCGAGTCAATTCAATTTTTATTGCTTTTATTTTTAAGTTCAGACATACTAATTTTATATAGTATTTATTATTAATGTAAAATGTTGATAACGTACGTCTTTTCTTAGTTTTTGCCAGAAAGACTTTCAAATATGTTTTTTCTCTTTTTAATAAACCTAAACGACGTCCTAAATTATATTCAGGATGTCTTTTCTTAATCAGAAATTTGTGACGCAGGTCTCAATTTATTTGGTCTCAACTTTAAATATCTATTAAATGTAAAAATAACAGAGAATACCCGTTTACATAAATTGAACATAATTCAGACAGGTGAAGTCCCTAACTCTGACACCTGTGTCGGAATTTGGATACAAGCTCTAAAAGGAACTCTACTATTTAAAACGGTATAGACTTATGTTAATCTAAGCGAAAAGAAAGAAATAGAACCATATCCACTCCATATCTCATGTACACATATCCGACACCCAGTGTTTGATTTACGAAACACACATTTGTTTGTACCTAATTCCGACAACATTAAAATTTATTAATTCTGTAATTACCCTGACAGGAAACCCAGTGGAAATGAAAATTTAAAGCCTTTATATTCAACTACAACAAAAGTTTATTCTAATTTTCTCAATAAGTGGTGTCTTATGGTACATAAAATAATAGTTAAAATCTGCTTACCTTATTAGAAATTCTTTGTGGAGGAACACAAAACACAACTTTCAAACACCATCCAACTATTAGGTTATATACTTATCGCTAGGGTGTCGGTAATATATGAAACGAATTTTTACTGCAAGAATCAATGTTAAATTGTACCAACAGATGTGTTAACATATAGCTGGATATTGTAAATTTCTTATTTTAAGAGCGCGCTGCGGAAAGAGAGAGAGGGAATGATGTTGAAAGAAGCCTCTAATCTTTTGTAGAAATTTAAAAAACTAAACGTCGTATCAATGTAATTCTTTTTTTATATTAATAAGAAAAGACTATTGAAAGCAATAACCAATTTTGAGCGCTTTAAATTAAAAGTAAATAGGTTAATTTAATTTATGAAAAAGGACAATTTTGAATTTTTATGACGACCGATCTTAATGAAACTTCGTTATTGACTTCTGCAGATCATTATAAGGACAAAACCTGATTTTGAAGCGATTTCATCATCAATTATAGAAAACTTGTACAAAACTTGTAAATCAAAAAGTGCCCTTAGTGGAGTTTTAAACTATATAAAATCAACTTAATGCACAAAGGGTTCAAGGGTTCCCTTAGATATGGCGCAAATAATTTTTTTAAATTTTTTAAATCTCTACAAAAGATTAGAGGCTTCTTTCAACATCATATCTACTGCTTCCCTCTCTCTCTCTTTCCGCAGCACGCTCTTAACTGAATAAACAGAAATATGTCTGAATTTAGGACACTGTCTGAATTTGGGTCACTTACCTTATGACACGTTACTTATTTTCACGTTCTGCGTGGAACTCGGTACACACTGCGCAAACCTTCTAATTTGATTACTTCTAGTATAAGAAAATTGCGAAAAGAAAAATTCAAATTCGGTCTTCTGCGATTTTTCGACGGATTTCGTTAAGTAATTGTTCGTACTTTAACATACTAGAAAACGTCCTCCCGGAATCTTCAGCTTCTTATCGAATTCTTCGTCTGAAGTTGAAATTTTTTATGAAGGAGTGAAAATTATGTTTTTCGGCAAAATATTTTTAAACAAATTTTTATTTCAGCTGTATTGTTATCATAATATAACTCATTAAAAAAATTAAATTGGGGCTGAGAGGGCAAACCCTCAGGATTAGGTGAAGCGAGACAATATAGATGCCGTAAGGTCCTTAGCCTCTCCCTATTCAAGACCGTCGTGCGTGACGAAGAGTCACATCCTACCAGAGGTAGCCCTGTCTAGCTGAACACGACGGATCTAGACCAGAAAAGGTCGAAAAAAAATCTATCCAACGATAGACTGGTATCCTAACTTGAAGGTCCACAAATTTTACTCAATACTTCATACTTTACTATGATGAGATCTTCGAAAGTTAAATTATCCAGAGGTAAAGCGGTCCCCCATTCGGATCTCCGGGAGGGGACAACTAACGAAGATGTCAGAAACGTGAAGTGTAGAAATAGGAGTCTAGGAAGAACGTCTGCACAATGATAGCGAACATCATGAGCGCCAAGGAAGAGGAAGAGAGAAACCGACAAGCCCGAGATCGACGTGCGGCAAATTGAGGCCGCCAACATTCTTAGCGTGAAACCTGCGAGGCGATGAAGATATGCAATTGATATAACACGCCTACCAGTCCAGCTGGAGTGGGGATTTAGTGGGTCGGATCATGATCCAACCCCACACTACCACACTACGTGGTGTCTTGTGACGGCCTAACAGCCAGAGGAAGATTTCCCCACTCCCGACGCACACAAAAAAAAGGTATAGCAAGCATAATGAGAGTGGCAACGTGGAACGTAAGAGGCCTCAACAATAAAGAACTTGAATTGCAACGGGAACTAAAAAACCAATGTATCGACATAGCCGTAATAACGGAGACGAAGAAGAAGTTGAGAGGTTCTAAGGAGTTAGAGGATTATTATATGATCTACAGCGGAGTCTCTCAAGAAGTGCGCGCGGCCGCTGGCGTGGTGTTGCTGATAAATAAGAAGTGGAAAGAAAACATTCACAGTTACGAATTCATAAACGAACGAATTATAAAGCTCCGACTATTGTCCACTAGGGGTTATGTAACCGTTATGGGGGTTTATGGTCCAGAGAAGGGGAAACTAGATGAGTCCAAAAAGTTTTATTCCACCCTACAAAAGTACACCAATCAAATAAATAGTAATGACTATATGATTATTGCTGGTGATATAAATGCCAGGGTCGGTAGTACACCAATAGGAAACACAGTGGGTACGAATGGCGAAAGAACATTGAACACAAATGGTAAATTATTGCTGACTGATTTTGATTCCTACAACAATCTAAAGATTACAAACACGTTCTTTAGACATAGAGATGTCCACAATTTTACATGGAGCGCGGGAGGATGCAGATCAGTTATTGACTACATCATTGCAAACAAGAAGTGCTCAAAATTAGTCCAAGACACACGCGTATACAGGGGCTCGGACGTCGGTAGCGACCACTTTCTTGTTATAGCACGAATATCAATCCCTATGCGTTGGAAAAAAGAGTCAAACGGCAAAACAAATCCAGCCGAAGTATTCAAGACGCATCTTCTGCAAGACGAAAATGTAAGAAACCTGTACCAAACAAAACTAGATCAGTATCTGTCGGAAAAACCATACAATAGAAATATAAACAGCACTGACACGAGCAGCATCAGAAGCTCTTGGTACAAGAAAAAAGAGATACAATGGTAGAGGTTTCAGAATCTGGAATGGAGAAATAGCACGAATTATAGATGTAAAGAAAGAAGCATACCTTAAATATTTAAAAAAATCGATCACCAGAGAACAGAACAGAATATATGAAACAAAATGCAATTGTAAGAAGAGAAGTACGTAAAATAAAACGACAAATCTGGGAACGTTATGTTGACTCCATTGAGAGCGATCTACATGTAAGGCAAAGTAGAGCTTTCAAAATAGTTAAAGAACTGAATAAAAATGAAAAGGATAAACTTTTCCTTAATCCTATAACAATAGAAGAATGGACAAAATACTATAAAGAACTCTGGTCAGACTCCGACGAACAGGGCTCAGGGGTTTTTGCAGATGTAAACCCACACGTAGATTACATAACTATGGATGAACTTTTGAAGACTTTGGGGGAAGCGAAAAATAAAAAATCACCGGGAACAGATGGGATTGCTACAGAGTTGCTGAAGTATGCTACCCCATATTGTACACGTCGCTTTCTAGATTTCATTAATATCTGCTGGACAAATGGACATATCCCCGAAGAGTGGAAGGTAGCTGAGATAGTGCAATTACATAAAAAGGGTGACAGGCGCGACTGCTCGAACTACAGAGGTATCAGCCTTTTAAATGCACGCTATAAGATCTACTCAAGAATTCTCACGCACAGAATAAACGCAATAGAAAAGGTAATGCTATCAGAAGCTCAAAGCGGTTTTCGTAAGGGCAGGTCATGTAGCGACTGCATCTTCACAATCACACAACTAATAGAAAAGCGAAGAGAGTTCAACCTGCCTACGTACATCTCCTTTCCTCTTCTTCTTCAAGTGCCATATCCGGTCTCCCGGACGTTGGCGACCTCTCTCCTATATATGTGTTGTGCGTTTGAAGTATTATCACACACATAGGGGACCTACTGCTTAACGCGGGCTCCGAACCGCGGGAAGTGTATACACTTCATCTCCAGAGAGGCTGTTCCAGGCAGATTACACCTCGGTGGTTTGCCATTGCCTTCCGAGGGGAGACGGTCAGAATAAAGTTTTTACTGAGCCCGGAGTCGAACCAGGCATTCAGCTTTAGCAGCAGCGCACTTAACTGCTTTAGCTGACACCGTCTCTTTGACATCTGACATCGCCTTTATCGACTATGAAAAGGCGTTCGACAGGGTGAATAGAAACAAGCTCTGGCAGACTTTGCTGGCAAGTTTATATGCAGAAACTAAAATAGTTATCAAGGACATATCATCACAAAAACAAAATACCAAAAAAATCGTACAATCAAATTCGAAATGTGGACTAGTTTCGAACTTATTTGTTCTCGTCAGCACAATATACGAAGAGATTGTACGAGTGCATTACGGCTATTTGCATCCACAAGCAAAGTAAAGTTATAGACTTACAAAATTACTTGTTTCAGCAGCGCCATCGCACGGTTCTTGGGAGAGTCCCCAGTATAATATGATGAAATCAAAAAGTTCTCGGCTCAAGCCAGTGTGTATTAAAATACCAAAAAAAATCGTACAATCAAATTCGAAATGTGGACTAGTTTCGAACTTATTTGTTCTCGTCAGCACAATATACGAAGAGATTGTACGAGTGCATTACGGCTATTTGCATCCACAAGCAAAGTAAAGTTATAGACTTACAAAATTACTTGTTTCAGCAGCGCCATCGCACGGTTCTTGGGAGAGTCCCCAGTATAATATGATGAAATCAAAAAGTTCTCGGCTCAAGCCAGTGTGTATTAAAATACCAAAAAAATCGTACAATCAAATTCGAAATGTGGACTAGTTTCGAGAACTTTTTGATTTCATCATATTATACTGGGGACTCTCCCAAGAACCGTGCGATGGCGCTGCTGAAACAAATAATTTTGTAAGTCTATAACTTTACTTTGCTTGTGGATGCAAATAGCCGTAATGCACTCGTACAATCTCTTCGTATATTGTGCTGACGAGAACAAATAAGTTCGAAACTAGTCCACATTTCGAATTTGATTGTACGATTTTTTTGGTATTTTAATACACACTGGCTTGAGCCGAGAACTTTTTGATTTCATCATATTATACTGGGGACTCTCCCAAGAACCGTGCGATGGCGCTGCTGAAACAAGTAATTTTGTAAGTCTATAACTTTACTTTGCTTGTGGATGCAAATAGCCGTAATGCACTCGTACAATCTCTTCGTATATTGTGCTGACGAGAACAAATAAGTTCGAAACTAGTCCACATTTCGAATTTGATTGTACGATTTTTTTGGTATTTTAATACACACTGGCTTGAGCCGAGAACTTTTTGATTTCATCATATTATACTGGGGACTCTCCCAAGAACCGTGCGATGGCGCTGCTGAAACAAGTAATTTTGTAAGTCTATAACTTTACTTTGCTTGTGGATGCAAATAGCCGTAATGCACTCGTACAATCTCTTCGTATATTGTGCTGACGAGAACAAATAAGTTCGAAACTAGTCCACATTTCGAATTTGATTGTACGATTTTTTTGGTATTTTAATACACACTGGCTTGAGCCGAGAACTTTTTGATTTCATCATATTATACTGGGGACTCTCCCAAGAACCGTGCGATGGCGCTGCTGAAACAAGTAATTTTGTAAGTCTATAACTTTACTTTGCTTGTGGATGCAAATAGCCGTAATGCACTCGTACAATCTCTTCGTATATTGTGCTGACGAGAACAAATAAGTTCGAAACTAGTCCACATTTCGAATTTGATTGTACGATTTTTTTGGTATTTTAATACACACTGGCTTGAGCCGAGAACTTTTTGATTTCATCATATTATACTGGGGACTCTCCCAAGAACCGTGCGATGGCGCTGCTGAAACAAGTAATTTTGTAAGTCTATAACTTTACTTTGCTTGTGGATGCAAATAGCCGTAATGCACTCGTACAATCTCTTCGTATATTGTGCTGACGAGAACAAATAAGTTCGAAACTAGTCCACATTTCGAATTTGATTGTACGATTTTTTTGGTATTTTAATACACACTGGCTTGAGCCGAGAACTTTTTGATTTCATCATATTATACTGGGGACTCTCCCAAGAACCGTGCGATGGCGCTGCTGAAACAAGTAATTTTGTAAGTCTATAACTTTACTTTGCTTGTGGATGCAAATAGCCGTAATGCACTCGTACAATCTCTTCGTATATTGTGCTGACGAGAACAAATAAGTTCGAAACTAGTCCACATTTCGAATTTGATTGTACGATTTTTTTGGTATTTTAATACACACTGGCTTGAGCCGAGAACTTTTTGATTTCATCATATTATACTGGGGACTCTCCCAAGAACCGTGCGATGGCGCTGCTGAAACAAGTAATTTTGTAAGTCTATAACTTTACTTTGCTTGTGGATGCAAATAGCCGTAATGCACTCGTACAATCTCTTCGTATATTGTGCTGACGAGAACAAATAAGTTCGAAACTAGTCCACATTTCGAATTTGATTGTACGATTTTTTTGGTATTTTAATACACACTGGCTTGAGCCGAGAACTTTTTGATTTCATCATATTATACTGGGGACTCTCCCAAGAACCGTGCGATGGCGCTGCTGAAACAAGTAATTTTGTAAGTCTATAACTTTACTTTGCTTGTGGATGCAAATAGCCGTAATGCACTCGTACAATCTCTTCGTATATTGTGCTGACGAGAACAAATAAGTTCGAAACTAGTCCACATTTCGAATTTGATTGTACGATTTTTTTGGTATTTTAATACACACTGGCTTGAGCCGAGAACTTTTTGATTTCATCATATTATACTGGGGACTCTCCCAAGAACCGTGCGATGGCGCTGCTGAAACAAGTAATTTTGTAAGTCTATAACTTTACTTTGCTTGTGGATGCAAATAGCCGTAATGCACTCGTACAATCTCTTCGTATATTGTGCTGACGAGAACAAATAAGTTCGAAACTAGTCCACATTTCGAATTTGATTGTACGATTTTTTTGGTATTTTAATACACACTGGCTTGAGCCGAGAACTTTTTGATTTCATCATATTATACTGGGGACTCTCCCAAGAACCGTGCGATGGCGCTGCTGAAACAAGTAATTTTGTAAGTCTATAACTTTACTTTGCTTGTGGATGCAAATAGCCGTAATGCACTCGTACAATCTCTTCGTATATTGTGCTGACGAGAACAAATAAGTTCGAAACTAGTCCACATTTCGAATTTGATTGTACGATTTTTTTGGTATTTTAATACACACTGGCTTGAGCCGAGAACTTTTTGATTTCAACAAAAACAAAACATCATAGAAATTAACCAAGGTGTGAGGCAGGGGTGTCCAATGTCCCCGACACTTTTTAACATATACATTGACGACATCATTCAACAATGGCAGAACAAGTTGACAAAGCACTTCAAAGTTGCAGACACGACATTGGACACACTGCTGTTTGCGGATGACCAAACACTCCTTGCGGAAACAGAGGACGACCTTCAAAGGGCAATATATTCACTAAACAATGTCGCAAAAATATATAATCTGAATATCTCTGTAAAAAAGTCGAAAGTACTAGCTTTTAGAGAAGGCGACCATCTAAGAACCAAAATTGTATTAAACAATAAAACTATTGAACAAGTGAGGAACTTCGGCTACCTCGGTTTCAAGGTATCATACCAGGACAATATTGCAGACATTGAAACAAAGTTAAGCAGATTCCAACAGATATGCGGCACTATAAAGCGAGCTCTAAAAGGTACAAGACGAGAGACTCTGCTACGATTCTACAAATTTATGGCAATCCCAACTCTACTGTATGGTTGTGAAAATTGGGTTATGACTCAAGAGCAGAGGAGACGGATAGAAACGGCTGAAATAAGATTCCTAAGATTTGTAGCGGGCTATACATTACATGACCACATGAGAAATATGGATATACGACAAGAGCTGCAAATCGGGAATCTAAATGAACTCATTGTGACATATAGGGAGAAATGGTTTCAGCACATCCAAAGAATGGACAGTAGTCGAATATGATGATGAAGAAAATTAAAAACACTTAAAATATTTTAACAACATCCTCGAAATCATGAAATGAAGAATTTCCTAAAAATGGTCAGCGGCTTCTGATTTTTGGATATGTTTTAAGGTTTGGAGTCCTAATGAAAACTCTGAGTTGCGACCACGGAGACCGCCCGGAAGTGCCGCCATTTAAAAAAAATGGCGAAAACAAAATGTTTCTTCGCAATATTTTCTTACCAGTTGACATAAATCTTATGGAGAATAAAATATACTACAACCCTACAACTTTTATCTAAGGTATTTTTCTCTAAGGCCCAGTTTTACAATAGCAGTATATACTACGCATAGCGTTATTCTACGAATAACTTATCCAAATATGTATAAACTGCATACATATATCTTATCAACGAATAGTTATTCTAAACTTATACTGCTATTTTAAAACTGGGCCTAAGTCTAATAGTTGCTGAGCGTCAGCACTGTTAAATAGAGCACATTTTAGAAAATTTCAAAAACGCTCGATTTTACTGTGACTTTTTTTTATAATTTTTGGATACTCTCTTTAAAGAAAGTCTATTATATTATGATAAAGTCTATTATGATTAAAGTCTTGTGTCTTGCCATTACGTAAAAGAGAGCTTAATTGGCTAGACGGTCAAAATATACCATTTGTTCCAAAATATGCAAATCTGCCAAATATTCCTGCAGCTCGTCCTATTGAAAATTTCTGGTCTACTTTTAACAATTAGTTTATAAGAATGATTGGGAAGCAACATCAGTCCATCAATTAAAAAAATGGATTAAGCCCTGTAAAAAAATTGATATGAATATGCTCCATCGTATGATGAAGGTGTTAAAGGCAAAGTCAGAAAAATTGAAGAAAATGGACCATTACCTGTTTCAAGTTTTTTTTGTGTGTTTTCTTATAGTGGAAGAAAATTTGGTACATTGGTACATTTTGATTAAAAAAAATCCAAAATCGGTCTTCTGCGATTTTTCGACGGGTTTCGTTAGGTAATTGTTCGTACTTTAACATATTATCAAAAATCTTCGTATCGGAACCCTGAGCTTCTTACTCTCTATATTTTATATCATTATAAAATTTTCTGTGTAAGATTTATAGGTCTTGTAAGGAGATATTGCGAAGAAATATTTTGTTTTCGCAATTTTGGTTAAAATAGCGGCCCTTCCGAGCGGTCGCTGAGGTCTCCAACTCAGAATTTTTATTAGTACCCAAACCTTAAAACATATCCAAAAATCTGATGTGACAACACCTTACTTTCCCATTTAGTAAATTCCACTTCATTTTATATTAAATATTAATAAAAAAGATGTTAACTAGAAAAAATTTTTAACTCGATAAAATACACAAATTACTTTCAGATATTATCAAAGTTACGAAATTTTAACTCATATTTTTTAAAAGCACTTATTTTATATTTTCATTTTAACAATAAAATAACATGTTTGCATTGAAAAATTTTTAAAATTGTTATTTTCCAAAATAATTTAGAAATTTGCGGAATGCCGTGCCGTCTATATGCAATCAAATTTTAACTATGGGCGTAATGACCTCAGAATAAATTTTTTATAAACAATTATCTAACGAAATCCGTCCAAAAATCGCAGAAGACCAATTTTGGATTTTTTTTTTCGTAATTTTCTTACTCGATTAATAAAAACTAAATTTTAAATTTTCTATAGGCAACTTTTTACTTCCCTATAAGGAAGTATTGTAATCATGAAAAAATTCGATGTCGATATTTTAACGGAAATATCCGTTTTGAGCATTTCTGAATCCGTTTTGACTACTTTTTTTTTATTATAGTTTGAATTCTGTCCAGCTACTTTAGACCCACATGTTATATGTATAAAAATCGGCATTGTTCTTGGACCAGTACTTTCCGAGATATTTACAATAGATGCATAAAATGTGGCGTTTGATGGTTTTAAGGCGTCACCGCGCTAATAAAAAATTAATTTGAAGGTGAAAATAATTTTTTGAATATTTAGAAATTATATTATGGTGTTCTAATAAGCCATGCATTTTTCAAATTTTTAATTTCATGTTTGTGTTGTAACGTAACGATTTCATCTCAAACTTGACGTATCGAGAGGACAACTTCGAACAACCCCTGGCGCCTCAACCACTTATCTTACTTAGACATGCATGTGTTCTTCGGGACCTTTTTTATAGACAATTTTATGCTTTACAAAAACTTCCTTCTACGGTTTTCGCTATCTCGCTTAGTTTTTGCACCGTAAGCAATAATATTCCTAAAATTCTTTGGAATTTAACTTTTTAACAAAATTGTCGGATATTTGTGGAGCATTTAATTAATTTATTTCATAGATATTCGCTGAAATCTTAAAGTTACTTACCTAAGCACTATACTTAATCTACAATTTTTGGTAAATAATAGTAAAGTATATTTTATTGATCCCAAAAATTAATGTGTCGCTGTTACCGACCCATGGGTAACCAGGCGCGTGAGACGTATATCACATGTGCGTTTTATAATGTCTGTATTTAAGAATATTCCGCTCATTACCAAATTGACAAGTAAAAATTAACAACCGCATATGTTACAATGTATAGGTAAAAAAAAATTTTAATTATACAATTGGGTTCAAATAAATGGGCACTTGCGATAATATTTGTATTATTAACGTACAATGTAGGCAACGTACGCCTTTTATTGGTCTTTGCCAAAAAAATATGCAAATATTTTTGTTCTCTTTTAAATACAGCTAAACGACACCGACGTCCTAAATTATAAATATGTAGGGTGTCTTTTCGTAATCAGAATTTTGTAACGTACAACCTTAAGGCTAGTGTCCACTTGAGACAAAACAGTCTCGAGACTAGACTCACAAATGGATAAGGGCTTGAGGGAGACAAACAGATCACCTGGCTGAAGCTTGACTCAAACTCATACTCATATTCGTAAACATTACAGTCGACCGGTTAAATCATGGTAAAAATATTAATATTTTTATTTTTGCTTTTAAATTTATAATTAAACAATAAAGCGCTTACAGAAGGTACCAATACGAACTAATTAAATAAATTAAAGTAAATATTACATTAATAGACCTCATTTAGGCTTCCAAAAATATACAATGATAGGCACAACACAAAATGATAAAAAAATTCCCAGATGGCGCAGTTGACGAGATCCCCTCCCAAATTTTTGATATGACAATATACTTGATGACCTGCATCTAAGTTCCAAATTTCATAATCCTCTTTAGGGGATAAGGGTGTCAAAAAGCAGCCCTTACCTATAAGAAGTTAGTAAAAAATTCCCAGATGGCGCAGGTGACGAGATCCCCTCCCAAATTTTTTATATGACAATTTACTTGATGACCCGCATCTATTTTATAAATTTCATAATCCTCTTTAGGGGATAAGGGTGTCAAAAACCAGCCCTTACCTATAAGAAGTTAGTAAAAAATTCCCAGATGGCGTAGTTGACGAGATCCCCTCCCAAATTTTTGATATGACAATCTACTTGATGACCCGCATCTAAGTTCCAAATTTCATAATCCTCTTTAGGGAATAAGGGTGTCAAAAACCAGCCCTTACCTATAAGAAGTTAGTAAAAAATTCCCAGATGGCGCAGTTGACGAGATCCCCTCCCAAATTTTTTATATGACAATCTACTTGATGATCTTCATCTATGTTCCAAATTTCATAATCCTCTTTAGGGGATAAGGGTGTCAAAAACCAGCCCTTACCTATAAGAAGTTAGTAAAAAATTCCCAGATGGCGTAGTTGACGAGATCCCCTCCCAAATTTTTGATATGACAATCTACTTGATGACCTGCATCTAAGTTCCAAATTTCATAATCCTCTTTAGGGAATAAGGGTGTCAAAAACCAGCCCTTACCTATAAGAAGTTAGTAAAAAATTTCCAGATGGCGCAGTTGACGAGATCCCCTCCCAAATTTTTTATATGACAATCTACTTGATGACCTGCATCTATTTTCCAAATTTCATAATCCTCTTTAGGGGATAAGGGTGTCAAAAACCAGCCCTTACCTATAAGAAGTTAGTAAATAATTCTCAGATGGCGCAGTTGACGAGATCCCCTCCCAAATTTTTGATATGACAATATACTTGATGACCTGCATCTAAGTTCCAAATTTCATAATCCTCTTTAGGGGATAAGGGTGTCAAAAACCAGCCCTTACCTATAAGAAGTTAGTAAAAAATTCCCCGATGGCGCAGTTGACGAGATCCCCTCCCAAATTTTTTATATGACAATCTACTTGATGACCTGCATCTATGTTCCAAATTTCATAATCCTCTTTAGGGGATAAGGGTGTCAAAAACCAGCCCTTACCTATAAGAAGTTAGTAAAAAATTCCCAGATGGCGCAGTTGACGAGATCCCCTCCCAAATTTTTTATATGACAATCTACTTGATGACCTGCATCTATTTTCCAAATTTCATAACCCTCTTTAGGGGATAAGGGTGTCAAAAACCAGCCCTTACCTATAAGAAGTTAGTAAAAAATTGAGGCCAAAACACAAGAATTTCTTTATACTTGCCAACTTTGTAATCACTACGGGAATGATCCTTTCGTGACTGTAAATTCTAAGAGGACAATAATATGCGACCAACTTGAAATTGAGTACTTTGTACACCATTATCAAAAATATATTCAGAATATTATTACCACGAAAGACATTAACGAAGAATGTCGTTTATTCAAATATACGCGAGAACCAGAAAATTATTTAAAATGGGATTATTCCACTGAGTTCATAAGTTATACAATGTCTGTAACGATGGCCAAAACTATTTTGACAGTCTTCCCAGGATTAGACCTGAAACTATTATGTTTCGCCCTTTTGAGCGCCATAAATATGAAACTAATTTTCAAATTCTACGGCATCGAAGAAAATGGTACAAACAACATAATTGAAAAATATAAGCAACTTTATAATATCGAAGAAATTAATTATGAATTTCCAATTACATATACATTAGATAAAATATATAACGAGCTACTCCAAACCAACCAAGGAGATGATCCAACCCGATGTACACCATAGTGAAACATGCCCCCCCCCCCCGCCAAAGGCCGGAGAAACAATTGTTAGAGAGTGTTAGTGTTATGTATTAGATTTGTACATTTTCTTTTAATTACCCCCATGTAAAATATATAACGAGCTACTCCAAACCAACCAATGAGATGATCCAACCCGATGTACACCATAGTGAAACATGCCCCCCCCCCCGCCAAAGGCCGGAGAAACAATTGTTAGAGAGTGTTAGTGTTATGTATTAGATTTGTACATTTTCTTTTAATTCCTCCTCCTCAATCGTGATGCTTCTTTGACAGAAGCGTCGTGACCCATCTCTTTCTATGCATGTGATGTGCGTTCGATTTATTTTCACATACACAGAGGACCTACTTGTTTAACGTGGGCTCCGAACCACGGGAAGTGTAATACACTTCATTGCGAGATGGGCGCTCATGGCAAATTACCTCGGTGGTTTGCCATTGCCTTCCGAGGAGAAACGGTCAGAATAAAGTTTTTACTCTGCCCGGATTTGAACCGAGCATTTCGCATTAGCAGTAGGCGCACTTAACCACTAAGCTATGACCGTCTCGTCTTCTTTTAATTACCCCCATGTAATTATGCTATAAGACCTGCTTTTACATAATATTATTTGTCATTCTTGGGCTTTGTTTAATAAAAATCCTCCTTAATTATATATTTTTATTGCTAAGTGGAATATTATATAAACAATTTAGAAAGGGATCTCATCATCTCGATTGTTAGTGTTATGTATAGATTTGTAAATTTTCTTTTACTATGTAATACCCACCTGTAATTATGTTATAAAAAGAGTTTTTATTTATTTATTCCTCATTATTGGCTTTGTTTAATAAATATTTTCCTGAATTATATTTTATTATTTCTAAGATTCAAACTAGATCAAAAATTTAGGAGGGATCTCGTCAGCTGCGCCATCTGGAATTTCTTACTCACTTCTTATAGGTAAGGGCTGGTTTTTGACACCCTTATCCCCTAAAGAGGATTATGAAATTTGGAACATAGATGCAGGTCATCAAGTAGATTGTCATATAAAAAATTTGGGAGGGGATCTCGACAACTGCGCCATCTGGGAATTTTTTACTAACTTCTTATAGGTAAGGGCTGGTTCTTGACACCCTTATCCCCTAAAGAGGATTATGAAATTTGGAACATAGATGCGGGTCATCAAGTAAATTGTCATATAAAAAATTTGGGAGGGGATCTCGTCAACTGCGCCATATGGGAATTTTTTACTAACTTCTTATAGGTAAGGGCTGCTTTTTGACACCCTTATCCCCTAAAGAGGAATATGAAATTTGGAACATAGATGCAGATCATCAAGTAGATTGTCATATAAAAAATTTGGGAGGGGATCTCGTCAACTGCGCCATCTGGGAATTTTTTACTAACTTCTTATAGGTAAGGGCTGCTTTTTGACACCCTTATCCCCTAAAGAGGATTATGAAATTTGGGACATAGATGCGGGTCATCAAGTAAATTGTCATATAAAAAATTTGGGAGGGGATCTCGTCAACTGCGCCATCTGGGAATTTTTTACTAACTTCTTATAGGTAAGGGCTGCTTTTTGACACCCTTATCCCCTAAAGAGGAATATGAAATTTGGAACATAGATGCAGGTCATCAAGTAGATTGTCATATAAAAAATTTGGGAGGGGATCTCGTCAACTGCGCCATCTGGGAATTTTTTACTAACTTCTTATAGGTAAGGGCTGCTTTTTGACACCCTTATCCCCTAAAGAGGATTATGAAATTTGGAACTTAGATGTGGGTCATCAAGTAGATTGTCATATAAAAAATTTGGGAGGGGATCTCGTCAACTGCGCCATCTGGGAATTTTTTACTAACTTCTTATAGGTAAGGGCTGCTTTTTGACACCCTTATCCCCTAAAGAGGATTATGAAATTTGGAACATAGATGCAGGTCATCAAGTAGATTGTCATATAAAAAATTTGGGAGGGGATCTCGTCAACTGCGCCATCTGGGAATTTTTTACTAACTTCTTATAGGTAAGGGCTGGTTTTTGACACCCTTATCCCCTAAAGAGGATTATGAAATTTGGAACATAGATGCAAGTCATCAAGTAGATTGTCATATAAAAAGTTTGGGAGGGGATCTCGTTAACTACGCCATCTGGGAATTTTTTACTAACTTCTTATAGGTAAGGGCTGCTTTTTGACACCCTTATCCCCTAAAGAGGATTATGAAATTTGGAACATAGATGCGGGTCATCAAGTAAATTGTCATATAAAAAATTTGGGAGGGGATCTCGTCAACTGCGCCATCTGGGAATTTTTTACTAACTTCTTATAGGTAAGGGCTGGTTTTTGACACCCTTATCCCCTAAAGAGGATTATGAAATTTGGAACTTAGATGTGGGTCATCAAGTAGATTGTCATATAAAAAATTTGGGAGGGGATCTCGTCAACTGCGCCATCTGGGAATTTTTTACTAACTTCTTATAAGTAAGGGCTGCTTTTTGACACCCTTATCCCCTAAAGAGGATTATGAGATTTGGAACATAGATGCAGATCATCAAGTAGATTGTCTTATCAAAAATTTGGGAGGGGATCTCATCAAATGCGCCTCCTGGAATATTTTTATCATTTTGTGTTGTGCCTATCTTTGTATATTTTTGGAAGCCTAAATGAGGTCTATTAATGTAATATTTACTTTAATTTATTTAATTAGTTCGTATTGGTACCTTCTGTAAGCGCAAGTTTTTAAATTTTAAACTAATTTTAATTTTTATTTCGCAATAAATATAATTTTTCAAAGTGAGCGTGAAGAATGTTGACAAGGTTGTAGCAGATAAACAAGAATGGACTGATGACGAAGTTTTTGAGTTAATTAATCTTTATGAGAAACAAGAATTTTTATGGACTGTTAACCTTCCGGAACTCGCGCCGTAGTAATTTATACAACAGGCTCACTATTTTGTAGGAATTTTGAAAAAGAGAAAAATTACGGCAAAATCATTTCATGCCTACTGAATCATTTTTATCTTATAATAAATTAATCATATTTGGAAAAAGCAGATATTAATCAAAATAAAAATCTTACGATCAAGTCACAAACGTTCTGAAATGGATAAGAGAGTATAATCAAGTTGCAAAATGATTCCTTTTTCGGGGGTAACACTGACCACCCCAAAAAAATTGAAAATTTCCTATAGCAAAGAGGAAGGTTTATAGAGTATACTGTAAAAATTTCACTTGCGAAAGTATATATAAAATTTCGAGAAAAATCAATTTGGAAAGTACGGAAATGTAGCATCGAGTATGCGGCAGACCACGGTCGATGTGCATCAGTCGCCCGTGGTCCCTTGAAAATGCGTAAAATTTTTTCGCTCCGATTTGAATTTTTCTTTGAAATTCGGATAGATGGGGGTGTGATTAGTGGATATTAGTAATAAATAAAATCAAAAAAATGGAAAATAACCCATGTATTGCCGAAAAAATGAAAAAATTAAAAATTTTTTGCCTTCGAATTTTGGGGTGTGCATTCGATAAGGAGGGTGATCCATCGTCAAAACCTACCCTTACGGGGCGCCGCTGCGCTCCGCTCCGCGTTGCACCCCTCCAGGGCGGTTTTGACTCTGGTTACTAGGCTAAACATACGAGAAGCGCCACCCATCAAGAAAACCGGGATAAATGAAACCGGGATGTGAGAGACCCTCGAAATAGCATTAAAAAGTATAGTTGCGGTATGGGGCAGTAAACTATTACGTTTCACCCCCAAAAAATTGCCTAAAAACAAAAAATAATCGATGTTACATGTACGAGAGTCGAGCTGCATCTGCCGGTGCGGAATTTTTCGATTTTCTGGACTGACCAAAATGGAGCATCCCGGCGTAGCCGGCCTTCTCCTTCATCTGAAAGAATACATTAGTGACATTTGAAATTGTGGAGGCCGGTGGGCCTCTCGAAATAGCGCTGAGCTAGACTGACTGGGAAATACCTGGGCTGTGGCTGTGAAAAATGAATAGTGAAAAGGGAGAGATTTATTATTACGTTATTGATATAGTAGAATCCCTAATTCGAAGATTGAAGATATCCTCGTAGAAAGTGGCTCCTACCTGAAAAAGTTTTTGACGGGTGGTGCGAATTGCATCTACCGTCAATGACTTGGTGTTGGTGAGCTAAATGAATTGGAATCTGAGGTGTGGGAAATTAGGTCGAAGTTACACAAATCTAGTGAATTAAATCAACTTTCGAAGAGAATTTGTGTAATTATACCGGTGTACATGTGTTAGTCTGTGCAGATGAGGGTTGTGGTCATGGGTCGTCTACAGTCAGGATTGATTTAGGTGGGGGGATACAATAGTCTTCGGTATTGTATTGACCTAGTTGTGCTATGAGCGGGTTGTCGGAAAAACTAGATTTCTTGTAGAGATTAGTGGCGTGTTTGCGGATAAGGGTGGAAATGGTGTCTAGTTTGGCGTCTGCGTGCAGTCGCCTGTTGGTGACATAGTAGGGCGCGTTGAAGATAGAGCGGAGGTTTTTGTTCTGAATGATTTGGACTTTGTTCATGTATGTGTGGCGGGCGTAGCCCCAGACGGGGGAGGCGTAGGTCATAGTTGGGCGGATGATGGATTTGTATAGTCTTAATTTATTATTGGGAGCCATGGGGCTGTCACGGTTCATAAGGGCGAATAGTTTTGAAAAGAGGGCTTTGGCTTTACTGGTAACGGAAATTACGTGGGATCTCCAGTTGAGGCGTCGATCCATGGTTATGCCAAGGTACTTGACCGTGGTTTTCCAAGGGATCTGTTCCTCAAACATCCAGACGCTGGAATTGTGAGGTTTTTTCCGATTTCGAAATACTCTAAGTGTTAAGGTCATTCATAGCGCACGGACTGACCACAGAATGAGCGATGCGCCCCCGAATCTCGTTAATCCACCTGAAAATTAGCTAACTTCAAAATCGATTTACTCAAAATTTTGATAATACTTTCGCATTCGATTTTTATATCAGTATACTATATAAACCTTCCTCTTTGCAATAGGAAATTTTCAATTTATTTGGAGTGGTCACCACTGGGTTACTAGACCCCCTTTTTCGACTATTTCTGACGTATTTCGATGAGAAAATTACATTGACGCAGTCGGTTCGTACGTATGTAAATTACTTTACATTTCATCGAGGAGTCTCTAGGATTTAATCAAATTTCAACTTTCATGGTCTAAATCAAATTTTTAGTGTCTTATTTTTATTTTAGTGATTTTGTCTCAAGTGGACACTAGCCTTTAGCTAATAATAGCCTAGTTGATAAACTTAAAAAAATCGTCTCAATGTTACCTATGCTCCCCTACTAAATTACATGTATTGTCAACAAGTAATTTCAGTTTCACAGAAAATTTAAAAATTTAATTTTCTATCGGAGGGAGACGTCCAATCTTTAGTTAAATATTTCGTTGAAATTTAAAAGGTACAGTGTTTGTAATAAAACAAAAAAAATGGAACTTCCAAGCATTTGCTAAATCTCATGCTATATCTAAACCGTGTAACAAACACAGAAAACTGTCGCAATATTTGCTAGTCCTTCTTTGAGATCTGTTCTGCTACCAATTATTTGTTTTCTTGAGACATCGATCGCCAACTATAATCTTCATCGTTTAGGTGATCTGCCTGATGGACGTTGGTCACCCAAATGCGCGCCAATCTGGTGTTGTTCATCCTTCCCACGTGCGCAAATCTCTGTCTTCCCCATCTCACGTCATCCACTCCGCATTCCCGTCTTATATAATTACTCCTTATTCTATATTTGAGGGACTTGCCTGTTATGGATATGAATGCTTTCATCTCGGTGGTTCTCAATATACACACTTAACAACAGTGTGAAATTACATTTTTCCTTCAATTAGACTTTTAAACGTAATTTTACTCTTAAAAGTTATGCAACTTTACATAAAAATGTAAATGTACTTGTTTTTATCACTACAAATTCAAAATTACATTATGGTGTTGTATATTTACATACTCTGTAAAATATGGATGTAAATGTACATTAACAAAAGTGTAATTTTTATATTGAAGATGACGTAAAAGAATATACTATGCGTAATATACATAACGTAATTTTACTCTGAAATTTGTGGAACTTTACATAAAGAATTCAATGTTAAACACAAAAATGTAAAAGTATTTATTTTTATCACTACGAATTTAAAATTACATTTTTGTAATGCATATTTACATACACCGTAAAAAAATACATGTAAATACACTTGTAGTCCAGTCAAATCAGGTTTTCAGCTCGAAAAAATTCCCACCTAGCTGAATTTTGGTACACATCTTTATGACATCGTTGTAAACAATATGTAAAAAGTCGACCTCGATATCATGTACGCGTTAAAGGTTATTCGAGGTCAAAGGTCACGAAATTGGCCTTTTTTTTAATATCTCGTTTTTTATTAGTCGTACAATAAAAAGTTTTAGATACAATTTGTAGAGGTAATTATCTACAAAAATGGTCTTATGACATTTTAAGTTGATAGTTTTTGCGTTATAAGGCCAACAAAATGGACACTTTTAATGAAATATGATTTTTCAAATTTTGATCGGAAATTTTGTGAACGATATTAATTTGCAAATGCTTTATACTGGTTGTACAATAAAAAGTTTCCGGCGCTAATTTCCAATTTTTCGAAAGAAAAAATTTTTGAAATTTAAATTCGATTTCACGCCTTTGGTGTTGAAAATACGAAGGAAGCTTATATAAGGGCTCTGGTAGACCTTCGCGATGGGCTTCCATTGCATCTTAAAAGTTAAGAATCGGTTCGTAAATAAGAGCTCCAGAGATGTTGAAAGTTTTGGTTACTGTGCAGTTGTTATGACAGCTCGAAACAAAATTTCTTCTGCTACACACTAAAGAACACACTTATTTTAGCATATTGTAAAAGTAAAACATATGAATCGGGTCCAAATGACCGAAATATTCGAATTTGAAAAGTACGGAAAAGTAGCATAAATCATGCAGTAGACCCCGGTGATGCCACGAGAAGGCGCCACCGATCAAGAACACCGGGATCTATGCAACCGGGATGTGAGAGACCCTCGAAATAGCATTAAAAAGTATAGTCGCGGTATGGGGCAGTAAACTATTACGTTTCACCCCCTAAAAATCGCGTAAAAACAAAAAATAAGCGATGTTACATGTAGGAGCGTCGAGCTGCATCTGCCGGTGCGAAATTTTCTAAGTGTAAGAGTATATCCCAGTGCACGTACCGTCAACAAAATGCGCCGGCCGGCCGATGAATGTACCTTGGGTGAAAGGATATCTGGCTTTCACCCAAGGTACATTCATCGGCCGGCCGGCGCATTTTGTTGACGGTACGTGCACTGGGATATACTCTTACACTTAGAAAATTTCGCACCGGCAGATGCAGCTCGACGCTCCTACATGTAACATCGCTTATTTTTTGTTTTTACGCGATTTTTAGGGGGTGAAACGTAATAGTTTACTGCCCCATACCGCGACTTTACTTTTTAATGCTATTTCGAGGGTCTCTCACATCCCGGTTGCATAGATCCCGGTGTTCTTGATCGGTGGCGCCTTCTCGTATGTTTAGCCTAGTAACCAGAGTCAAATCCGCTCCGTAGGGGTGCAGAGCGGAGCGGAGCGGAGCGGCACCCCGGAGGAGTAGGATTTGACGATGGATTACCCTCCTTTTCGAATGCACACCCCTAAAATTCGAAGGCAAAAAAAATTTAATTTTTTCACTTTTTCGGCAATAACCGCCTTATTTTCCATTTTTTCGCGAATATTTATACTAATATCTACTAAGCACATCCCCCCCTACCCGAATTTCAAAGAAAAATTAAAATCGGACCGAAAAAATTTCACTCCATTTCAAGGGACTGTAACCCGATACATGTGCAGACCCCGGGTTCGACCTGCTACATGAATTTACTTTCCCTTCTTTTCAAAAGTCGATTTTGGGGTTGTTTTTACTCCGTTCAGCCTTTTTATTGTTTTATTAGACAAATATAAGCCTGTTCTTTAGTGTGTAGCTGAAGAAATTTTTTTTCAGCCTGTCAGAGTAACGGCACAGTCGCCAAAGTTTTTTGCACAATTTTCGCCTTAATTCGACTCCGGCGCGAGAACCGTCGATAATTTAGTAAAACTTATGGAAGAGTCGGATGCGGTTTTCGACGGTCTTTGATTTAGTATATGACGATGGTGGACGAAAAACGACAAATAACGGCAGCATTTGCAAATTAATATCGTTCACAAAATTTCCGATCAAAATTTGAAAAATCATATTTCATTAAAAGTGTCCATTTTGTTGGCCTTATAACGCAAAAACTATCAACTTAACGTGAAAATGTCATAAGATCATTATTGTAGATAATTACCTCCTCTACAAATTGTATCTAAAACTTTTTATTGTACGACTAATAAAAAACGAGATATTAAAAAAGGCCAATTTCGTGACCTTTAACCTCGAATAACCTTTAACGCGTACATGATATCGAGGTCGACTTTTTACATATTGTTTACAACGATGTCATAAAGATGTGTACCAAAATTCAGCTAGGTGGGAATTTTTCCGAGCTGAACCCCTTTTTTCGTCTAATTTGACTGGACTATTGGAAAAACCTACATTTAAAATCTTGTAAAAATACATATTATGTAATTTGTCATTAAAAACAGAGTGTTATTACAGTTTTACATAAATTCTTCTTTTTTATGTAATTTTACCTTTAAAGTTGTGAAATTTGACATAAAAAAATTAATTTTACACATAAAATTTGAATATATTTCATTTTGTATCTACGACTTCAAAATTATATTTTTACACTGTGTATTTATTTGCGCCAGTTTTTATCGCTGCTATTTTGAAATTACATTTTCTTTATTGTATATTTACATACACTGTAACTATTAATGTACTTATACCAAAGCTACTTGAGCGCCACCCTGTGATATCCAAAAAAATTGGGAAAGTTATCTCATTAACAAATAAGTGAAGAGATTTATGATACTATATTTTTGTAATTATTTTTTTAAGAAAATCTCTTATTATAAAAGGCCAAGTCCTTCCTTCCTTCCTTCTGTCTGTCCCACGGAAATACCCGAAGCAAACCGAACCGAACCGAACGCATAACGGATAATACGTATCATCGGATCAACGTATCATCGGATGAACGTATCATCGTATCAACGTATCATCGTATCAACGTATCATCGGATCAACGTATCATTTTGTCTATATAGGACAGCTATTTCTAAAAAAGCATTATGTGAACTTCCATAATGGATAATGAAAATTTTGAAAATCCTGCTGCAAAGCGACGGCGATTGAATCGTGATAGAAAAGCACGTACAAGAGCTAATAACACAGAAGAACAGCTTCGATCACAGCGACAAGCTGACGCTCGGTCTCATGCGATACGTCGACAACGTGAAACTTTGGAACAAACTCAAGCGCGGCAAGCTGCTGACGCTCGGTCCCATGCGATACGTCAACAACGTGAAACATTAGAAGAAACTCAAGCGCGGCAAGCTGCTAACGCTCTATCCCATGCGACACGTCAACAACGTGAAACATTAGAAGAAACTCAAGCGCGGCAAGCTGCTAACGCTCTATCCCATGCGACACGTCAACAACGTGAAACATTAGAAGAAACTCAAGCGCGGCAAGCTGCTAACGCTCGATCCCATGCGATACATCGACAGAAAGAAAATCGATACCAAAGTCAAGCAATTCAACTCCAAATAAGAGCATTGAGATTTGATGAATCTCACGTTACTCGACACGATTGTGGAGAAATGAATTCCAACTGTCAGTTCTGCGGCTCCAAGAATTTCGCCAAGGAGCGTCCAGTTGATAAACAATTTAACAACTGCTGTCATAAAGGAAAAGTAAAGATTCCGCAACCGCTCGATCAACATGGGAATCTATTGTTATATCCCGAATTTCCCCCCTCGAATGTACCTGAACCTTGACGTGGTGAGGGGGCTTGCGTATTTTGAGGAAGCGGCGGGCGTGTACCTGGTAGGATACGAACCAGGGACTTAAAACCCCCTCGTGTTCGGTCTGTATGGCACTCGGGTCTGGCCGGGGCTTAAAAACCTTTGTGCCTGGCGTGGCTGTCAATGAACCGGGATGATGGTCGTCGTGGAGAAATCAGACAAATACAGGTACCTGCGTGTTTGTGCCGTGCGCGGTGACCCGTAAGGCAGGATGAGGGGATCCTGGTGGCTGAGTCAGCCTGAGGGTGGCTGTTATTCCCACAGGTCTGGCAACACTCCACTTTGGCCCGGATTTCTGCTCAAACGGGAGGTCTAGACTAGTCCACCTAGATCAATCGGCTATGCTTTTCCGTCAGAGGATCAGCAGGACGAGCTCTTGGGGGAGGATGGAGTGTGCAAACACCTCACCTCCCTGGGAGCTATATCTCTCGGGTAGCCCTGGCGTTGTTTACAGCGTCCCAGAACTGTGAGGCTCCATGAGGGTGGGGATCTCGAGAGATGAAACCATATATTTTCTCACATGGATGATGAAAACAAAAACAAAAAACCAGTCGAGTCATCGACAACAGCTCAGACGGGTGCGTCCGCTCAGGATACCCCGTCTAAAAATATAAATGAAGAGGCCAGCACTGCAGATCGACGTCCGCCAAGGCGTAAAGTCTGTGGTGCGGAAGCCAAACGCCGTAGGAGGGCCCGTTTGGCGGAGGTATCGAAAGATATCACTGCAAAACGCCCTACCGCTGTCGGCACAGCTCACGAACAGGCCAGGCTTTCAAAGCCACCGGTTCATGGAGCTAAGAAGTCACCCACAGGTGTGACAAAGAAACGGGTGCGCTCGCAGGACTCGCTCCCCTCGCCCCTGAGCAATCAGGGAAAGAGGCGGAAACCTGCAACAATGCCACCCAAAAAACCCTCCACCAGAGCGGAGTCTGTCACCTACAAGGAGGCTGCTGAGAAGCACCTTCGAGTAGCAGTGATAGACCGCTCAAATCCCCTGGGAAAGCTCACCGAGACCCAGGTTGAGATGGTGGAAGGTAAACTTACCACCGCCTTGGATGACTTCATTGACACAAGGCCTGGTGAATCAGTGCAAGCACCCACTTTCAAAGGGTTCCATTACTCAGGACAGATCCTTCGGATCACCTGCTGTGATCAAGGTTCCCTTGAATGGCTGCAAGCAACCATTGCAACCCTCACAGAAATGTGGGAGGGGGCAAAATTAGATGTTGTCCAGGTGGATAATCTGCCCAGGCTGACCAAGGCAACCCTTTGGATCCCCGGGGAACCGGAATCCACTGAGGCTGTCATGAGACGCCTGGCTGCTCAGAACACCTGGGCAAAAATAAAAGAATGGTGTGTCTTCTTCGACTCGGTCAAGGAAGAGCCGAAAGGCAAACTCCTTGTTCTCGGTGTCGGGCAGGAAGACGATGCCGCCATCAAAGCGAAAGGAGAGAGGTTGAACTACAAGTTCACCTCTCTGAAAATCAGGCTGCAGAGATTTGAGGATGACTCTGCACCCAATACGATGCCGACAGACACCACATCCACTCCGATGGAGATGGGCGAAGGTTCGGGTGGTGTGTCTGCGGGCATAATGGAGTAGGATGCTCTTCAAGGCAGGCCAAATGGCTTCCCTACAAGAGTGGAACCTCCTACAAATCAACCTCCAGCACTGTCGAGGGGCTGTTGCAACCCTATGCCGCCACCTCGACTGCTGCAAGGATACAATCGCTCTTATTCAAGAGCCATGGTTAGTAAAATCTAATGTAAAAGGTTTTACAAAACTAAACGGCACTGTTTTTACAGGAGGTCACACAAACAAAATTAGGACATGTATTTACATACCTAACAACATTCAGGCCAACCTTCTGCCACAGTACAGCGACGGCGACCTCACAGCGGTGAGGCTCAGCTGCGACCTTGGCAATGGTCAACAGGATGTCATTATGGCATCAATCTACCTTCCAATAGACTCACCCGAGTCACCACCCCCACGGGGGATGGTGGGGCTGGTGGAATATTGTGAGCAACAGAAGAAACACCTCATAATTGGTTGCGACTCTAACTCCCATCATCACGCATGGGGAAGCAGGGAATGCAACGGCCGAGGTAAGTCTCTATTAGATTACTTTATTAGTACAAACCTAGAAATTCTTAATCGAGGGAATGACCCCACTTTTTACGTGTCACCCCAACGCAATTCGGTGATTGATATCACCTTAGCGTCGTTAAGCATTTCAAATTATATATATGATTGGCATGTGTCTAACGAACTGACATTGTCGGATCATAAATGGGTTTGCTTCAAGTTGAAAGCTAAAAAAGTGGAACCCAAGCAATTTCGAAACCCTAGGAGAGCTGACAGGCTGGTCTTCCTAGACCACCTCTCCTCGTCCCTGGAGGTCGATATGCAGGCAGAAACTTTCACAAAAGAATATTTAATAACTACTGAGGAGATTGAACTGTATGCCGATACGCTGCAAAACTCCCTCACAAAAGCGTATGAGATGTCCTGTCCCCTACGGACTGCTGGATTACGGGGTCGAGCAACACCTTGGTGGTGCAAAGAACTCGACCAGCTGAGGAGGGTGACCAGGAGGCTCCACAATAAGGCGCAGAACTCAAAAAATGACACTGACTGGACAGCGTTTAAGACGCACCAGTCGGATTATAAGAGAACAATACGTCAAAAACAACGCGAGTCGTGGAGGATCTTCTGCAGTGGCATTGAATCAACTGCCGCCGCAGCAAGAATAAAAAAGATCATTTCAAAAGATCCACACCAGCAGCCAGGCAGTCTGCGCCGAGAGGACGGCTCGTACACAGAGAGCCTCTCGGAGACTGCTGAAATCCTGCTAAAAACACACTTTCCCGATAGTAGACCTGCTTCGGATTTCGGCTGGGACAAGGCGACGGGCCGGACACCGACGGCGATAGATTGGGAAACTGCAAAGAAGGTCGTGAATGAGACCAAAACGAGCTGGGCAATTAAATCATTCTGCCCCTTTAAATCGCCCGGGCCTGACGGGGTATTTCCGGCCCTACTACAGTGGGGACTGGACGTGGTGCTCCGTCACCTGGTGCGGGTGTTTAGAGCATGCATTGCGCATGCCTATATACCAAAAGGATGGCGGACGGCAAAAGTTGTCTTTATACCCAAGCCAGGTAGAAGTGATTACTCCCTGGCCAAATCTTTTAGACCTATCAGTCTCACTTCGTTCTTTTTGAAAACGTTGGAGAGACTGTGTGATAGAGAGATCCGCGAAGTGGCTCTGTTTCACAGACCACTACATGCGAATCAACATGCATACATCCAGGGGAGATCGACCGAATCGGCGCTACACAAGGTAGTGGAGCGCATAGAGAGGTCACTGGACTACAGAGAGTCCACCCTGGGAGTATTCATTGATATCGAGGGGGCTTTTGATAAAGCCACCTTCGGAAGTATAAACGCTGCTCTGCAGATCCACGGCGTTTCCGCGACCATCGCGAGATGGATCAGTTTTATACTGAAGTGGAGAATCGTGGAGATCAGAGTTGGGGACGTTGACATTAAAGGAGTTGTAACAAGGGGCTGCCCTCAGGGGGGAGTACTCTCCCCGCTGCTGTGGGACATGGTGGTAGACAGCCTTCTGAAACTCTTAAATGACATGGGATACCACACCATAGGATACGCAGATGACATCGTCATACTGCTCACTGGAAAATTTGAGAATGTCTTATGCACCCTAATGCAGGATGCTCTCAAGATTTTAGAGAAGTGGTGTAAAGAGCACTCTCTCTCGGTTAATCCGGCAAAGACAGAGCTTGTTCTTTTCACCCAAAAGAAAAAGCTACCGACCATGGTCATGCCTAGCTTAACAGGGACTCCCTTAAAAATAGCTGATCAAGTCAAGTATCTGGGAATAATACTGGACAAGAAGCTGAATTGGGGAAAACATTTACAAATGAAACTAGAGAAAGCGAGAATGGCCTTCTGGCAGTGTCGGGGAGCAATGGGACGGTCTTGGGGTTTATCCCCCAAGATCACCCTCTGGCTCTATACGGCAGTCATTAGACCCATGCTCTGCTACGGATCCCTTGTATGGTGGCCCAGAACCAAACAAGTAACAACAGCGTCCTCCCTACACCAGACCCAGAGATCAATCTGTCTGGCTGTAACTGGAGTGATGCGAACGGCCCCAACCGTAGCGCTTGAGACCCTTCTCTGCCTCCCTCCACTTGATCTTCATGTGCAGGAAACGGCGGTCAAGGCAGCTCTCAGGTTGCGCAGTTGGAAAGCCTGGACTCATAGGCGAGGAACTGCGGGCCATATGCAGATCTTGGAGGAATATTCCAAAGGAGTACCTCTTCTGCTACTTGAATCCGACAGAATCCACCCTAAATATATATTTGACAGGAAATACAATGTACTGTTAAACGCAAACGAAACATTCGATTACGATATACATCTCTTTTCGGATGGCTCCAAAAGTAATGTTGGATCGGGTGCAGGAATTTTCTCTGCTGAACTTGATCTAAACATAAGTATACCGCTGGGTAAATATACATCTGTGTTCCAGGCGGAGCTTGTGGGTATACTACACTGCGCAAAAATAGTTCAGGATAGGAGTATTCTGAACAAAAACATACAAATACTATCAGACAGTAGAGCGGCTCTGGTGGCACTTCGGGGCCATAAAGTCACTTCTGGTCTGGTGCTTGAATGCATCCGGGCACTGAATGATATATCAACTCAAAATGTCCTTTCTCTCTGCTGGGTTAAGGGACATAAAGGTAACGAGGGTAACGAAAAGGCTGATGAGCTGGCAAGAAATGGCTCCAATGGTCTTCCCTGCGGCCCGGAGCCGATGATCACGCCCGCCGTCAAAACCATAGATACTCTCCTAAAACACTATACCCTAGAACTGCACACCAGCAGATGGCTACAAGGAACTACATGTAACCAAGCTAGAGCAGCAATACGCGTGCCTTCATGGAAACATGCAAGATACTATATGAAGCTGTCCAGAGTCAATCTGCGGACAATTGCAGGGATTGACTGACTGGACATTGCAGATTAAATAAACACCTCCACAATATGGGGTTTGCAGATGACCCTTTATGTCGTGGATGCAACGAAGAGGAGGAAACAGCTGAGCATGTGCTCTGTTACTGCCCAGCTCTGACTTCTATGAGAGGATCCATGTTGGGAGACTTCTGGCCCGACATGGCCAGAATCAGAGGCACCCCACCCGCCAGGATCCTGGAGTTCATCCTCCAGTTGGGATGGCTTGAGGAATGACGGGGCGCGGGGCCGCTGAAATTGGAGGTAGCACAATGGGCCCAATTTAGTGGCCTAAGTGCGTGTGAGTTTTCTTGCCCTCCACCTACAATCCAGAATCCAGAATCCAGATCCCGAATTTCTTCGCTCTATGCTTTCAGATTCAGAAAATCCTTACTACAAGAACTTTCGTCAGCACATCCGCTCTTACAATTCCTCGGTTTCTTTCGCTTCAATGGGAGCAGAGATTGTTTCAATGCCGGGTAACGGACCATACGTTTTCAAAATTCATGGACAGACGTACCACAGAACCACAAACCTGTATCCACCTGAAGGACAAACAAGAAAGTTTGCACAACTGTATGTAATGGACACGACAGAAGCGGTCAATGAACGAGTAAATCTGCCTGAGAATAGAGGTTGTCTACCTGAAGTGATTGAGAAAATCGATCGTTTCTTCCGCGTCAACAATCGTATCGCAGCTTCATATTGCCTGATGAAAGAAATTGAGCAACAAGAGCGTGTACGAGCCGAAGAAGAAGGACAACCAGTTCCGGTCGTCAATATGGTGATGCGGCGCGATCGGCAGTCTGATCAAAGACGTTACAATGCTCCAACGTCCAATGAAATTGCAATGGTGTTCGTAAATGATGACGGCGAACCTCCTTTTGAACGTGATATCCGTATCTATCCTCGAAATCCCGTCGACAATGCACAACAATTCATTCGTATCAATATTCTCAGTCCAAATCTTGACCCTATGACTTATGGCATTCTTTATCCGTTTGGCGAACCGGGGTGGCAACCCAATTGGAGTTGCGAAGGATATCGGCAATCCCGTAATAAAATCAGCATGTTACAATTGGACCCCCTTCTGCAATAAGGAACCAACCATTTTCCAATCATTTGTTTCCAACAATCATTTTGATGCTTTCCATTATACAAAAGAGAACCAGAATATAAATCCATTTTAAAGGCATTTATTGAGCATGGGAACCAACGTTTTGTTATGTGTTTTGCTAGATACTGAAACCTTTAAACGCCGATTACTCAGAATGGTGTTTTGTTGGTTGGTTCCCTATTGCAGAAGGGGGTCCAATTTAAAGTTGCGCAAACAGCAATTAGAAATGATTTCAATCCGATCATGAGTGCGGGAAAACTTACGCAACAGTGGATTGTCGACTCATATTTGCAAGTGGAAGCCAATAATTTGAACTACATACGATATCAACAAAAAGTAAATTGCGTACGGAATTGTATCAAGGTCTATCCGATCATATTCAAAATGCAGCACACGATGCTGGAGTGCAAGCTGGTTTGTCGGTTATTCTTCCTTCCTCTTTCGAAGGCTCTCCGAGAAACATGCGGCAAAGACTTCAAGATGCAATGTCAACTTTTGGAAAATACGGCCCACCTGACCTTTTCATCACATTCACTGCAAATCCAAAGTGGCCAGAAATAACAACTAATTTAAGACGGGGAGAATCGGCATCAGATCGTCCTGACTTAGTTGCCAGGGTCTTTAAGCTAAAGTTGAAGGCCTTAATGGAAGATTTAACTATTCTTCATGTTTTAGGGCGATGCAAAGCATTTGCCTATACCATTGAATTCCAAAAACGAAGTCTTCCTCATGCTCATATCCTGATTGTGCTCCATGATGATGATAAATTCAAAACATCTGAACGTATCGACGATGTAGTTAGTGCCGAGATACCAGACATCGCACTAAACCCACGATTATTCGAAATTGTTACTCGATGTATGATGCACGGTCCTTGCGGTGCTTCACATCCATTTGCGCCATGCACGGAGAATGGTAAATGCAAAAAAGAATTTCCTAAAGATTTTCAACTCGAGACAACAACTAACATTAACGGCTATCCGCGCTATCGTCGACGAGTGGAACCTACGACGGAAGTTAGAGGAAAGATGATGGATAATCGGTTTGTTGTTCCATACAACAAGTTTTTGGTACTTAAGTATGACGCTCATATCAATGTAGAAGTTTGCACATCACTAAGGGCCATTAAGTACATTTACAAATACATTTACAAAGGACATGATTGCGCGAACGTCGTTATTGGTACTGGAGACGATCAACAATTGATTCATGATGAAGTTGCATCTTTTATTGACACCAGATACGTAAGTGCGCCAGAAGCTATGTGGCGTTTGCTTGAATCTAAAATGCACGACCGATCGCATGTGGTTTATCGACTACCCGTTCATTTATATCGCCAACAGAGAATTTATTTTGAAGCCGGTCATGAGCAAGAAGCTATTGATCAAGCGTCTGGTGGAAACACTAAGCTCACGGCATGGTTTCAACTAAATCGAAACGATGTGACAGCTAATCAGTTTCTATATACAGAAATTCCGTACCATTATGTATTCAATAGAAGTACATGGACAGCGCGGCAGCGTGGAGGCGAAAAAATAGTAACTCGCATGTACACGGTGGGAATAAATGATTTGGAACGATTCCATCTCCGATTATTGTTGCTTCATGTTCCGGGTGCAACAAGCTATGAATTTCTTCGAACAGTTGACGATGTCCAATATGCAACGTTCCAAGAAGCTGCTTTTCATCGAAATCTTCTTTCCTCAGATGATGAATGGGAGAGATGTCTGGACGAAGTTGTTATTTTCCAGCTGCCACCACAAATGCGGCAAACTTTTGCATTTATCTGCATTTATTGTTTGCCAGCAAGACCTTTGCTGCTGTGGGAAAAATTTAGAGGACACATGGCTGTCGATTTCCTCAGTAACCATGATGAAGGAATATCTTTTAACCTGGCTCTAAATGATATCGAACATGTTTTTCATCAACACGGAGTGTCTTGCTCTTTTTTTGGACTACCACAACCGACTGCATTACCTGAACAAGCAATAACTCAACAAGAAGAATTCAATCGGGAAGAAGAAGCAGTACAAGCTCAATTGCTGATCGCGACATTGAATCCTCAACAACTTATTGCGTTCCAGAGCATAATAGATGGAATTGATTTAGGGGACAATCACCGACTGCATTACCTTAACGGTCCAGGTGCTTCGGGGAAAACGTACCTCTATAATACTTTCATAACCTTCTTAAGAGGGCGTGGTCAAACGCCGGTGGTCGCTTTTGCCTCAACAGGAATTGCTGCAACACTAATGAAAGGTGGACGCACAATCCATAGTGGATTTAAATTGCCTGTTCCGTTGGACGATACATCGGTCTCCAAAATGAAGCAAACAACAGCTGAAGCCAAGAAAATTAGAGAAGCCGCGCTTATCATTATGGATGAGATAACAATGTTGCCAAAGGATGGAATTCGAGCCATTGATTTATTATTGCGGGAACTCATGAATAATAACAGTCCATTTGGGGGTAAATCTATTGTTATTGGAGGTGATTTCCGCCAAACACTCCCGGTGATGCCAAAGAGAAAACGAATTGATGTTATTGAAGCGTGTTTAACGTCGAGTCCATTTTGGAAATACTTCAAACAATTGTCCTTGATTTCCAATATGAGAAGTGAAGACCAAAATGAATTCAACCAGTGGTTGCTCAATATTGGTAATGGAAGTTTGCCATCCGTTGAGGGACTCCCGGAGGACGCCATCCAGATTCCGACAGATATGATTGTTCAAGGCGACATTATTTTTAAGATATTCGGAAACTCGATCGCGAAACTCTCTGTTGATGAGCTTTCCAAGCGGGTGATTCTTGCAACCACCAACAAAGAAACGCTCGAAATCAACAACAATATCATTCGGCAATTAAATGGGGAGAGTCAGATTTATCATAGTTCGGACTCGATCATTACAGAGGACCAGTAATGATCTTATTAATAATTATTATCCTCCAGAATTTCTCAACAGCCAAACGCCATCAGGAGTACCTCCACATGAATTAATATTAAAACGCGGAGCTATAGTAATGTTGATTCGAAATTTAAATCCCGGAAAAGTTCCGGGAAGTTTTTGAAATACTTTAAAATTAAGCATTAATTAACCATACGTTTTCAAAATTCATGGACAGACGTACCACAGAACCACAAACCTGTATCCACCTGAAGGACAAACAAGAAAGTTTGCACAACTGTATGTAACTAGATGATAGCCCGTCCGAGGACGGGTAGCTAGAAGGACGGGCAGGCAGCCAAGGTCATATGGCTTTTGGATTGCACTGAGAGCTTTCCTTAATCTTCATTCAACTTAAGTTACCTTGGGTAGCTGCCCGTCCTTCTAGCTACCCGTCCTCGGACGGGCTATCATCTAGTTGAAAATAAAAATCTTGAAATAAAATTTTTTAAAAATTTATTTGCTAATGTTATACTTAATTAATAACATTTTGATTGGAAATTTCCTGTTTGATCAGTAATATTTTACACGAAATGTGGGAAATTACATTTGATAAACGTAACGTTACATTACAAAACACGCATGTAAAGTTCCTGTTTTAATTTGTAACATTACTCATAAGGTGTGGAAATTATAATTTAGTAATAGTAATGTTACACACGAAAGTGTTTTAATTAGTAATATTATACATGAGGTGTACAAAATTACATTTAAAAATAGCAACATTACAAGACAAATATATAAAGTTTTCTTTTTACTAGTAATATTACATATTATGACAAATTTAAAAGGTAAAAAAGCGCGAAAAGGTAAATCGGCCGCTCAGAGGTGTATCGATCGGGTCGAGCTTAGGTTAGTGTTAGAAAATGATTTGTTTTTTCGCAAGTTGAACGTTAAAAGTTAGAAGCACCAGAATTGTCATGCATCTGGATGGCTCAACAAAAACACCGTCCGCAAAGAAATTCTGCGTCGAGCCCTGAGTTGTCAACGGTAATTACAATTTCTTGGTTTGATCCTGCATGTAAACAGGTGCATGTCCAGTGGCCCCTCAGTTTAGAATTTCTTTATAAAAATGGTGTCAAACGTTAGAGCATCGTTTGAGCCTGAATGACCTTCCATTATTTTCGTTTGAGCTTCAAAAGTCGCGGTGTTATTCGCAAAAAGCTTTTGGGGGGCCGTATACATGATACGGCCCCCCCCCTTGTATCGAATTTTTTGGTGAATTTGGGGTAAATCGTTAGAGCACCTTTTGAGCCTGAATGAACTTTCATTATTTTCGTTTGAGTCTCAAAGGTAGTAGAGTTATTCGCGAAAAACTACTGGGGGGAAAAGGTAAATCGGCCGCTCAGAGGTGTATCGGCCGGATCGAGGTTAGGTTAGTGTTAGGAAACGATTTTTTTTTTCGCAAGTTGATCGTTAAAAGTTAGCACCAGAAATGTCAAGAAAGATGGCTCAACAAAAACACCGTCTGCAAAGAAATCTTTCGTACGGTCCTGAGTTGTCAACGATATTTACAATTTCTTGGTATGATTCTGCATGTAAACTCCCCTCATCCATTTTAACCTTGGAGGGCAGTTTACATGCTTTTTGGAAATGTACCAGGAGGCGATGAGGGCAGTTTACATAATATACCCACCCTGTATTATATCGCATCGGTTTCTGTCCATCCTGATTTTCAGAGTTCGAAGGTTTTCAGTAACGATCAGAGTGGTTGAATATTACTTGAAAGATATAGATTGGTTTCCAGTAAATAAGTGAGAAGTGCTGTCGTGTGCCTTATAAAGCTTTAGGGACCTTGGATCTAAAGGTATCCGCCAATTTGCGGATGCGATTGGTATTGTTAAAAGTTTATTTTGTTATAATTTTTTATTATAATATAAATAAAGTAGGTAACTTTCATTGGATCTAAAGGTCCCAGGTTTGAATTCCGTACTAACTCCAAAAAAATTATCTATGCCGTGGTTTGAATTCCACGTTAAGGGTTAATATTAAGCATCCAAAGCAAATAATCTGAAAAATTGTTTATAATACAAAAAACAATTATAACATTTAAAAAAATTAATATCTTGTTATATAAAAAAGATTTATAATTTTTTTAAATCAATTTTTACCAACCTTCTCTCTATTCTGTAGAATGTAGATGGAGCCAGACAATATAAGAAAAATTTGCGCACGTCACTGAGATATAGGTTAACGCAAATCAGCTAATAATAAAATTTTAAAGCAAAAAAGAATTTTAAGTATTTTATCGATTATTTTAAGCTGTAATTCCAATCTTCCATAATGCTACGAGGAATTGTAAGTTTTGAACCATTTTTTTAATAAATTAAATTAATTTATCTTTTTTAGTTTATATTTATTGCTGGCTTTTATTCCGGAATCTATGTAAACCAAAATTACGATGTAAGTATATTTTTGATAATTTAACCCAATATCAATTGTAATAAAAATTTACAACAGGTACCAAAGTTTGAAGATCCAGCCAATTTAATGGAAAAGCTTAAACAATTTGCCGATCAACACAAGAAAGATTGAAATATGTATAAAAAATAATTAGTTTAACTGTACGTGTTTATTATATTAAATAGCATATAAGTAATACAGGCATTTTACAATAATTTCAGACCTCCACCCACAAATTCCTGTCTTGTTTGAGGTTCAACAAATGCAAGCCAATCGCTTGAATGTGTCGGTAATAATCCCATGCTTTGACATTTATAAAGCGCCAATCCAATGTTGACCACATTTCCCAAGATGTACACCAGCTTTTGACCTATTGCACTGTTGTTTTCCAACATTTTGAAGGTGCTATTTAGTGAAAATAATGCTTGAATCGGTCGCATAAAAAGCATTCCTACCATCATAATAGGAAATATTGAAATAGAATTTCCTGCCATGTACATAATGAACAAATTCATTGGAACTTGTTTGAGCGGTGCTAATGCTAATTCCCAAGATTTTTTTATGATCAAATGGCCGGTGTCGGTCTTTTTTGATACTTCTGTAGCATTAGAGGTACCAGATGTACTGTAAGCAGGCGGTGAAGGCAGTGCGGAATCGTTAAGAGTACTCAAACGATTATTTCTAGGAAACAAAAATTGTTTAAAAGGAAATGCAAATAAAAACAAGGTCGTGTTTACCTTGTGGAATCTAAACTCCATTTTAAACGTCTATTTTGTGTTTTATTTGCTGCCATTGCACAATTTTTTTTTATACGTTATTTTAGCTTTTAAACGAAAACGATTATTTAATAATCGTATTTTTACAAAACTTCTTGAATATTAATTTATTTCATCTACTTATTGACAATTTACTTGACATCCGTACAATTTTAACACGACACCTTACGACCAAATTGGTATCAACAAATAGGCACATTTTCACGAATGTAACTCGGTTACTGGCTTCGAGGCAAGGCAAATTGGAATAGACTCTCAGGCCCGGCTCAAGAATAGTTTTGACTGTGGGCTAAATGAAAGAACTCCGCCCTCCGTCGGTCGATCTGCGAATTTATTGCTAACGTTTATCTTATTTTTTATAAAGAATTTTGTATATAAATAAAAAAACTTTCATTGATTTTTTAGCAAGATGGATTCGAACCGAGGCGTATTAGCTGTAAATACGCGCGCTCAAACAACTGTGCTGCCGAGACGATTAGTTTATGTAGCGCGGAACTTCTATATCTCGTGACTATTCTAGGAGGTTATGTATATTGAACTTTTTTAAATTAAAATAAATTACGTTAAATATTTTCCATGGACCCACCTTTAATTGATATAAAATTTACGTTAGGTTTGTTTTAGCAGCACACGTTTTAAGTGTCGACGTATGCGCAGACTAAAATTAAACCGTGAATTTTATTCTACTCATGCGTCTTAAAATATTAGGATCGTGTCAAGGTTGACTCGTTAAATGATTTTCCACCCAACAAACATTTTAGCTGTAACTCGGGTAGCTGTTAAATAGCTGACAGCTTTGTTTAGCTGCTAAATACCTAAAATGTTACCGAGCAGCCCTAGCGCTTCTATGGGGACGTTGAATAAAAAAGTAAACTACTTGGATTTAAAATGATTTGATTTAATTTGGTTTGATAAAATTGTAAATGATTTACTGAATAATTAATTCAATCTTGAATATAAATGTTGAACATAACTGAACGCTTAAATAAATATACTAGTCGGGAGATTGAAGTTCTTTTTGGACACGCCCATATACGAAGAACCAAGCAATCACGATTCTTTACTTCACCCTTTTGTTTTACAATAACAATTTACACTTGTTTATAAGTATACCATCAAATACTCTTATGCTAAGGTGGGTAGTTAGCTAACCTAAGATATTGAATACACGAAGAAGAAAACAAAAATGTCAACAGCGCTGCACGTTAGACAGTCACGCTCGAACTGATGCCGAGTACGTCGGACAAGCTAAGGTCGAAATCGGAAAACTTTTAAAGCTGTCGTTCCAGGTTTCAAGATTAGTCCAACCTGATGAAGGAGGTGTGGATCATAGGTCCAGTACTCCACAGTGCCATCAGCGCCGTAGCAGGCTCTTCTGGCGCCTGAGGCAAATTTGAATATAAAAATGCTCCCCTCCCTCCCAAAAGATTCTTATCATTTTGAAAATTTTAAACTGTTATTTATTGGGTTTTGTCGAGGTTAAGCGCCCCCATTGCGATCACCCTTGCTACGGAGCTAACTTGAGTAATGAAAACAAATGGATGCTTATCGGGAACTCATTTAGGACCGGGGGGGTCATAAAGGGGAACCAGGGGCTACACTTAATTTATCGCGGAAGAAAAACTTTCACTTTTACGTCCCTCGGTACGAGTATTAAGAAGAACGGTACTGCATAGTTATGAAAAATATCACCTGTTGCACCCCCCCCCCCCTTCCCGGATTACAAACGAAAATTGCAAAAAATTCAATGAAAAATAATAAATTTTGCTGGTTCTGAATAATGGCAAGTATACCTGGGGTGTATTCCATACCCCCAGACCCACCGGTCATGTAATATCGATTTTTATCGTTGGGAACTTCTGAAGATATTATATAAAATACGCCTAGTCAGGCCCGTAGCTAGGATTTCATTTAGGGAGGGAGGCACTTGTAAAGGGGGTTCCCCTTTTTACTACAACTTTTTTTTAAGTTTTATTTATTTATATATTAAACTACTTTATTACAAATATGTATAAATAAATATATAAATAAAGTTTATACTTTATTCATAACAGCTATAATATTTACCGTTATATGGTTTTTGTATTAAATTAATTCCATGGCTTTCAGGCAAAAAGGGATAAGCAGGGTCGGCCCATAAGCCAACAAGGTAAATAACAATGAATTACGCTAAATAAATTTGGAAAATTTATTTTCCAAAATATCCTATTTTATTTTCGAAATTCAAATGTTTTACTTTCAAAATTTTTGTTTCTTTTGAACATTTCGGGGGGGGGGGGCACGTGCCCCCAGGTGCCCCCCCTGGCTACGCACCTGCGCCTAGTTCAGATCTGAAGTAAATCCTGAAACCTTGGTTTGTTTTGTTCATCATCGATGGTGAAGTTTAAATGTACGAAATTTTTATTCAGAATAAGAATTATTCAAAACTTTTTTCAATTGTTTTCTCTGGATTTTCTTTTTATTTCATAAATACTTAGTATGATGTATGCAAATTTTGTTAATTTGTTTTATAGAGAATTTTGTACTCTTCAATTTTGATTTGATGATAATTTTCACTAAAAATGAAAGTAAGCAAGTTATCGACGAAAAACTACTGTAGAGGATTAAAATCCCCATTTGGGCAAAAGGCTAACAGGGAATTTTAGGCGATGTTGCAAATAAAATCGTGGTCAAATTTTCGAATTCAATCAAATTTTAATATATACGCCTGCCCCCAAAAAGATCCTTATCGTTTTGAAAATTTTAAACTGTTATTTATTGGGTTTTGTCAAGGTTTAGTGCCCCTATTGCGATGGCGCCTGAGGCAAAGCCTCAGTCGCCTCACCCTTGCTACGGCTCTGGCGCTGCACGTTAGACAGTCACGTACGAACCGATGCCGAGTACGTCGGACAAGCTAAGGTCGAAGTCGGAAAACTTTTAAAGCTGTTGTTCCAGGTTTCAAGATTAGTCCAACCCGATGAAGGAGGTGTGGATCATAGGTCCAATACTCCACAGTGCCATTATCAGTGGCGCAGCTAGCATGGGTGACACCAGGGGCGGATTTAATGGGGGTCACCCCCACCTAGACTGATGACCTTTTCTTTCGATGTGTCACCCCAAAAAACCAAGAAACGAGGTTACTTTAGTTAGGAAATTAAAATAATTTGGGGTCGGGTGTCACCCCCACCTATAGTCCATCTGGTTTTGGATTGCAGTAGAGGTCGCCTTGAACGGCAAGTCAGATTTATACAGGGAAACGTCAAATAATTAAAGTGTATAAGCGACAAAAAACAAATGTCACTTATTTGATACTTAGAAAAGTCGAGTTAAAAGTATTTTTTCATCAAATGGCAATTTATCTTGTACAAAGTTTTTAAATTTGCCAAAAACTTTTAGAAAAAAGTATTCCTGAGTCATCAATCACAAACGAAATTTCGACACTGTAAACGGGAATAAATTTTAACCAATCACGTTCCGAGGTTACAATTTTAGTACTACAATCTATACCTTTTACAGTATTATTTGGAGAAAATGAAAACAAATTTGGTGCAAATGAAAACAGATTTTGAGCAAATGAAAACAGATTTTGTCCAAATGAAAACAGATTTGGAGAAAATAAAAACAAATTTGGTGCAAATGAAAACAGATTTTGTGCAAATGAAAACAGATTTTGAGCAAATGAAAACAGATTTGGTGCAAGTGAAAACAGATTTGGAGCATATGAAAACAGAGTCGAAACAAGTGTAAACAAATTTGGAACATTTGAACTACATTTGGAACAAAATGAGAACAGATTTGAAAACATGAAAACTGATTTGGAGTAAATGAAAACAAATTTTCTACAAACTAATATTATGAACTTAAATATTTATTTTTATGAAATTTCAACAATGTCTTGACAATAAAGATTAAAATTTGTTTCATCAATCCAAATTAATGTACGGCCATTTGCTCTGCTGTGTAAAATTTTGTCGACATAATCTTTTCGCTTTCTCTTGTTTTCACCGTTGTTCATATTTCCAATATGCGGTCTAAAAGCTTTAACTGAAAATAATTTTCCATCAAACCAATTTTTTACATATATTGTTTTCAATGTTAATGTGCTATCTTCCTCAATCTACCTTACCAATGCCTATTCTATTATAGGTATGGTGACCATATTATTTTTATGAAAAAAAAGTACATTTCGGCGAAACACGGTAAATACCTAAAAAAAGGTCAACGGCGCACAGTGTGGTGGAGGCGGACAAATGGTGATTTTTAAAGTAATTCATTTGGTCTGTTTAATAATAGTTTCTTGCTAGGAACATCCCAAGGATTCAAGAACACAATAAAAATCATAAAAAATGCGCTTGGAAAGTGTCGAAACATTGGGGCAAAGTCAACCTTTTTTATATACTTTATGTAGGGTACATAGGTACTTTAACTTTGCTTAAAAACGAAAATTCATTGCTTTTTTAAGTTTTCAAGTTGAAATATTATTTCTGTTACATTTTTAACGGTTTGTAAACCTAATTTCGACCTAAAACCTCGATTTTTTTAAATGTTAACTTCTCTTAAACTTTTAGTTGTGTGAGAACGCATGAGACACACCGAAAATTTTTTTATGGTATCATTGGTATCTCTAGTACTTGCCCTCCAAATTTCAGCTGCAGATACTTGCAGATACGAACACAAGAGCGTTTTTACTGAGACTTGTCCAATTTTTACCGAAGGTATTATTGGATTAACAAATCAATAAATTTTTCCCAAATGTCCATGTAAACAATACATAAGCAGAACGGACGATACAGAAAGATATTAAAAACAATTGAAAACTGTTTTAAAATGACGAACTTTAGAATTTCGAATCGTGGCTTATGCAATATTCTGTGGGAAAACATAAAAATTATTGTTTTTTTCTATTCTATTAAGGACTAGCTGGCACAGTCGGCCTACCGGCCGCCTTTAACCATCTAGACCGTGTCGGATGTGGTTGTTCGGTCTTCGGCCTCACTCCAAGGTACTAAAGTAGCCTATGGTTTTCGTAGCATTGTAAATAACTTCTACACCAAATTTGGTTAAGATTGGTCAAATAGAAACGTAAAGCACGTGCACGCGTATTTGCATTGTCGATCGGTTGACAGTTTGACAGCATTCATTATTGATGTTTAAGTTGATTTTGAGTAGCTTGCCTTCCTTTAAGGAATCTCGATAATCCATTCATGCGCGTCCCTATGGGACGCGCATGAATGGATTATCGAGATTCCTTAAAGGAAGGCAAGCTACTCAAAATCAACTTTCCTTTCCTTTGCGAAGTTTTGCACTATTTTAATACAAAAACATGCGCAGGGACCTACATAATAACTGTGCCAAATTTGGTTCCGATCGGTCAAACGGTTTAGGAGTATAGGGAACATACATACATCCATTTTATTATTTATATATATTAAGGATTAAGGATATAGTAAGACAACTTCCAGATTTTTTGCCCTAAAATTGAAGGCTCAACAACCGTTTGTCCACAAAAACCCCATTTCACCACACTGTGCGGCGTACCTAAATATACGACGATTATGATTGATGACCTTTTTTTTTCTGGGGTTGCACTGAAGGAAACAACCATGAGGTTTGGGGCAGCGTTGGGTGGCAACACCCCCCCCCCCCGGCGGGTGTACAAAAAATAAGTACATTTGTAAGTACTTGGAGAAGTTTTTAAGAACATAGGACATCGTTCTAAAAAAGAGTACTGTCCTACTAAAATAAGTACATATGGTCACCATAATTATAGGAGTCTTTTTTGTAAGATGCATAACCGCCTTTGTGTTTAGAAAACTCTTGTCCTTTTTTTAACCATTTGTATGCTGTGCTTATGTTCACATTTAAAGCTTTCGCTGTTGGTCTCCAATCTCTGTCTTCCTGATGATGTGCTTTAAAAATCCTGACTCTATCATTAAGCGAAATTGTATTATATTTTTTGTATTTTGATTGACGAAATTTTACTTACATAATAAAAAATTAAGCTGTTCAGTAGATAATCCAAATTCGTTTTCATTTAAACCAAATCGGTTTTCATGTTTTCAAATCTGTTCTCATTTTGTTCCAAATGTAGTTCAAATGTTCCAAATTTGTTTTCACTTGTTTCAAATCTGTTTTCATATGCTCCAAATCTGTTTTCACTTGCACCAAATCTGTTTTCATTTGCTCAAAATCTGTTTTCATTTGCACCAAATTTGTTTTCATTTTCTCCAAATAATACTGTAAAAGGTATAGTTCTGCATTCTTAAAACGGATGGACTATTTATAGGCAGATGACTTTTTTTTGAGGTGTCACCCCTAGGAACCTAAAAAACCAAGAAACGAGGCAATTTTACTCAGGAAATTTAAATAATTTGGGGTAGGGTGTCATCTCCAGACGGGTGATACCCGGGGCGGTCTGCCCCCCCTAGCTACGCCACTGCCATTATGACAAGGAGTAAGAACCCGAACTCAAATTTATGACGCCTATTTTATCAGCACTCTGTATTATATAATAAAGCCAACTCAAACTAACAAACACAGATGTTAATAGCCTATTGGCTGAAATCTTTCCGAATAAATTTAACGTAAAAAACCTCTTTTGTAACACCTCACAGTTGTAACATGGTTGCAAGTGGTTGTTCGTGAAATCGCCTCAAATCTCGAGCATATTTTGGTGATTTTCTAGATTTGCGTAACCAACAGTTACCAATCGCTTTACATAACCTAACTTAATTATTATATAAACGATAAATTTGACAATGATTGATCATTAAAAGAATAATTTATGATACACGTGTCGTTAGTATATCGTTCGACATTATTTTAATTGTGAGAAAATTTAAAAACGATAACCGCTTGCAGGTTAATTTTGGATTATTGCATTCCTGTGTGATTGATTAAAGGTCGCATGAAAGTGCCCTGCACATAGAACCAATTCTTTGATTAGTTTAATTGTGATGAAAATGAGTTCGTCACGCAAAAATCTGAGTGAAAGCGATTCAGGGACCGATTTCGTAAGTCGAAGGAATCGATTGGACAGCTTTAGTAACGTTAACGAAAAGGAAGTCGAAGATATCAATTTAGAATTTTTATATAAACCTCATACAATCAGTTTGCTTATATTTACAATAGGAGCCTTAATTTATTTGGCGTTTGTAAGGTATGTATAATTTTTTTAAATCTGGAATTTTTTTAGACCCGGTAAAATTTTAAATTTACTTTTGATTTTAGAGATGACAACAGTGTGGAGAATAATATATGGCAAGGCGTAATATGCGGTATATTTTTCTTCTTGATAGTTTCGTGCATCACATTTCCAAATGGACCGTTTATAAGACCACATCCGATAGTTTGGCGAATCGTATTTGGACTAAGCGTTGTTTATTTACTGTTGATCATATTTTTGCTCTTTCAAAATTATAAAACTGTCCGAAATCTGTTCGTATGGTGTGATCCAAATTTAGCTAACTTCAGTATCGATATGGAAAAGGAGTACGGGGTTAATTGTTCCGTAATTACTTACGAAAAAATCTGGAACCATTTGGATATATTTGCTTTTGCACACTTTTTCGGTTGGATGTTTAAAGCCATTCTGATACGTCACAAGGGAATATTGTGGATGATTAGCATGCTCTGGGAAATTACCGAAATTGCGTTTGCTCATCTTTTGCCGAACTTCAGAGAATGTTGGTGGGATTCTTTAATATTAGACGTAATTGTGTGCAACGGACTCGGCATAGAATGCGGATTGTGGTTGCACAAGAAGTGGGAAATGAGGGAATATAAATGGGTCAGCATACTCGACATTCATACTACCACAGGAAAAATCAAGAGAGCAGTTCTGCAATTTACACCTGAAAGCTGGTCTTCGGTCAGATGGCTGGATCCGAAATGTTCTTACATGCGTGTAATTGCATTTGTTCAGTTGGTCTTTTTTTGGTTAGTATCCGAACTAAATACATTCTTTTTGAAACATATATTTGAAATGCCGCCTTCTCATCCTTTCGTGGTCGGCCGTTTGGTATTAATTGGTGTTATCGTGGCTCCATCGGTCAGACAGTATTATACTTATGTGACGGACACTCAATGCAAACGTCTTGGTACCCAATGTTGGGTGTACGGATTTATCATGGTCGCGGAGTCGTTGTTATGTATAAAACATGGAGGATCGTTGTTCGAACACACGCAAGCCATAAACATAATTGCCTGGTTAATTACGCAATTTTTAGTATCAATAGTTTGCGTTATCGCGTGCATTGCTTGGCAGAAACACGTAGAAAAGCAATCCGAATATTCGTACGAAGCGAGTCCACTCAAGCCAAAGACTGTATTATTTGACGAAAGTGGTATAGTTACTACTCCAGAAAAAGAAGATTAAAAGTATCTTATGTAGGGTGGACATTTAACAATGATTTTGTTTTAATTTCTATTTCAAAAATGTTTCATTACCCTATAATGAAGCTTGTAACATGGCCAAAGACTGTCATCGATATTTATTTGTATTATAATAAAGTTATTTTGTTTTGAATCAGGCCAAAATTCTCAATTAGTGATCCTATGACAAGACTGGTGAATAAGTTGTAATAACATTATAAATCTGGTCGAGTGACGTAATAACATTTTATATCGACCAGATCCTCAAAATCGTAACAATGTTTGTAATATAATAGTCGATAATTATATATTTCACTCGAATTTTAAATGGTTGACCATTTAAATAGCCCACTTGATAAATTATCTAATATTTTTGTAAGTTCACTATTTGAATGTGATAGTCGGTTAGTATCCTTTTGTTTTAGTTAACAATTTGTTAAATTACCTCTTGTATTTAGTATGTAGTTACCAAAAGAATGCCATAATTTTTTTATATGTCGATGCTGCCAAAAATTGCGTGCTTGTTGAATTTATTTTGGAATATTTATTATTCAAAATTTTGACATTGTGTAGATTTTTGTGTACATTTTAATTTCTAAATAAAAAAAAATTACGCTCAATTTGTCTATTACTTAAAGCCCGGGAAAATAATCGGGAAGATTTTAAAAGTTTAATGCAAGTAGGATGGGCGTAACTAATGCCACCCTTCCGGGAGTCAAATTCAAGTGTCCGCCCCTGTTTGGGACCCGCGGAAAATGCACAAACGCATCGACTTCCTGCACTTCTCTTCAAGGTCAAACTTTAATTGTCGAAAAACTTGAATTAACGGACACAATAATCCTGCCACTTTTGAAACTAAAAGTAACGAGCCAACAAAAAACCGTTTTAATTAATAATGTATCCGATTTTATCGAAAGATATCGTTAGAAAGAGAGCGCCGCGAATCTTTTAAGAAATAGTACGACAATTTGGGAAGTGAGGGGAAGGCTCAATTTTAGACGGCTGACGCCCCTTCGCCCGCGGTTTTACTGACTGGCGAGAGTTTCGAATTTGCCGACGATAAACGAAGCAAACATTGTCTTCAGGTTTATTGTGGCAAATTAAAAATTTCACCAAAACTAACGTAAAACTCGATATTTTGAAAAACGGTGCGAATGCCTAAAATTCAACTGTTTCGTTTGTCAGTAACAACCTCTTGCGGAGAAAGTTCAAGTTGGCACGTGGTTCAGAAATAAGTGTACATAAGCCTAGCCCAGTACGGTGCAACTGGCGTGGTTTGTGTTGTCGCCCGCCTGCGTCCATTGCGTTAACTTCGGAGGCCCATATCTTGCGTTTCACGCCCAATTGTGCAAATTTAATTATCACTTTGAAGTTTTGATAAAGTATTTTTTGGTGATTGTGTTTGTTTACTTATAGAAAACACGTCGCGAGGTGCAAAAATAATTTGTTGTGGCGTTTCATTTTGCGGTATCGATTACAGTAGTTCGGAAAGTTCTGTTCACAACGTTAATACCTTTCGTGATAAGTGCAATGATCATGTATAAAAATTTGACTGCTTTTGTTATTAATTATGACTTCTGAAGTGGAAATAAAAAAGGAGTACGTTCAAAATCCTGCTCAGGTTAGTAAAGTGTAGTTTTGTTAGAAGTCGTTGGGGTTTAGGCAGTTTAGGGCGGGCAAGGATTGAAGTAGGCTGTGGGAGTTACTTTGTCCCATTTGTAGACACGAGGAGGTCGAACTTTGGCTCCATCCAGGGGTCGGAACCCGAATATATAATATTATTTGGGGCACTATTACTAATTCGATTAATTAACGAGATTTTCACTAAACGCACAACGGTGTAGTTTTCATAACTGTAAATAAAAAAACATCGCGACAACGCGATTTTCTTTGTCGTTTTCATTTTTGTCTATTTTTAAACTCTTACGTTATTTTTGTTTGTTTATTTGTTAAAATTTACCTTGCTTATTGACTAATATATTTTATTTCAAATCTTTTTATTTTATGAAGAAAATAAATTTTAAGAAATAATGAGGATGTCTGCAAATAAATTGTAGCTGCACCGTGTCGCAATGACAGCAGCTCGTCGTTTGTTTTTATATTGTTAATGGGGTTGCATATCTGCAAATATCTGACTGTCGTAAATTACGACGATATTCATTTATTTAAAAAAACATTGCCGTGTAATACTAAAATGTACATTCAAACTTTACCGAATACTTTGCGATATTTACCGACAATGTCGTTTTGTAAACGATTGCTGTCATAATTGTTTGTTGTTTATTATTTATCTACGATGATGAATTTTCAAATTTTCCCAATGATCTTAGATTGGGGTTGCTGTAGATCGTGAAAAATGTAGTTTGTAAAATATAGCCCCGCCTTTTGATTACAGCATTCGAAGCCCACCCCGTCACCGCTCGCGCTTTTAGCTGCGACCTGCAGCAAGATAGGACCTACTTCGGTCGAACCAACGCCTCCTACGATGGCCAGTACGCCCACCCCCGTAAAGAGTTTACCAGTCGGAAGTCCTCAAGTGGTCAGCGTCCCCGTGGGTCTTCCTCAGCAGCTCTCCCAACAATTGTCGCAACAGCTTCTCCAGCAACAAGGAGCGCAAATTGTCAGCGGACAAAATTTAGCTTACAATGTTATGCAGCCCATGCAAACCGTCACCGTCGATGGACAAGAAGCTTTATTTATTCCGGCGATGTCCTTGGCAGGTAAGACGTCTAAACGTTGATATACATTTATCCTTAGAAGCGTCTGGAAACACTACTGTTCGCTATGAACAGCAAACCGACAAACGTTTGCTACTTCTGTCTCCGTCGTTCTTATTGCATTAGTATTGGTTTATGGATAATTTTGTTGCCGAATTCGAAGCATTGAATTTATACCAAAAAGAATTAATTTTATTTTCAGTTTGTAATATTTTGATTATAAATTCTCTACGCTTTGAAAATGGCCAATTAGTTATTAGTGTGCACTTTAGAAAATTCTAACACTGTATTATAGTTGTTATGGTATCTTAATTATTTAAAAATTAACAAACCTTTTTGCTACCTGTAGCATTTTGAGGATAAATTGATTCTCCCACGAAAACCCCTTTTTTCAGATAATCCGGAAGCGGCTCAAGGTATAGTGACTTCCTGAATGCTGTTTCAAGTAAAATTAACATATTAAACCATAGTTGTTATCAGCGGCGTAACAACTGGGTGTGCAGAAACACGGGCCCCTAGAATCTGGGGGGGACCTGAAAGGGGCCCCACATGCCCGTTATAAATACATTTTAATATTATTAAATAATGATAATATCGGCCCTAACTACCTAATGTCAAAAAATCTGCTCGATTATGGCTCTGTCTTGTACACTACTAATAGCTTTTTTAGTTGGTACATTTAAAAACTTAATAACTTTTTCAACGCAACCTCAGTGTACACAAATTTACCAGATAAAAACTAAGGCAGCACGTGGTTATTCCGGGATAGGATGCCATGATTCAGATTCCACGTTAAACTGTATAGGTGCAATTATTTGACAAATGCGTTCAGTTCGATGATAGAAGATTTTTGCAATAAGAAAGAAAAAAAACCAAACTATATATTTTTCAAATTCTTTAGACGAAAAATTAATAATTAGCAGTTCGTCAGAGCTTTGATTATGTAGTATCAGATAGACAAACCTTATGGGAACTTTGGAAACACCTGGTGGAGTTGACAAGGTTATCAACAGATGGCGCTATTAAATTGGACGACGGATTACCAATACAAATGATAAAGCAAATATAATATTACGACTTCGAATTAAGTAGCGCCATCTGTGATTGCCTTTTCAACTAAAAAAGGTGTTTCCAAACTCCCATAAGGTTTGCCAACCTAATACTATATCGATGGTTCTGCGCGAAAAAGGCCAATCTGCTTTTTATAGCAGAAGGTTCGATCTGTTTTTGTGTTCAAGGACACAAGTAAAACAAAGTGGATCTCGCTTTTTGCGTCAGATCCTAGGCTTCTATACAGCTACCTTTCTGGTGTAAAAAGAAGTTGTTAGCGAGTTATTTTTGTTAGACATGTAATTTAATATATCAGATTAAATTTTTGCGATCAACGGATCAACAGATAAACGGATTATAGGATAAAAGGATCATCGGATAAAATTTATCTATTAGTATATAATGGGAAACCGGCATAGAGAAGATATAGAAGGATCCAGATAATCTGCACTAATTAAATTTTTTGCGGTTGGTAATTATCATTTACTATATCTTTAACGTAAGAGGGACAAAGATAAAAAATAATAAGTTGTTTAGATTAGCTATTCTCGTATTAATTTATACTCATTATTGATCACGTGGAGCTCTTCTTTCGTGGTTCGGATAATATGTATGTTCCCTATAGACTCCTAGACCGTTTGACCGATCGGAACCAAATTTGGCACAGTTATTATGTAGGTCCCTGCGCATGTTTTTGTATTGAAATAGTGCAAAAATTCGCAAAGGAAAGGAAAGTTGATTTTGAGTAGCCTGCCTTCCTTTAAGGAATCTCGATAATCCATTCATGCGCGTCCCATAGGGACGCGCATGAATGGATTATCGAGATTCCTTAAAGGAAGGCAGGCTACTCAAAATCAACTTAAAATAAGGCTTCTTGCTATACTTTGTATATAGAAGCCTTTTTTTAAGTTTTTTTTCAGAAAAATATAGTAGATAAAATATGACAATAAATTTTATCCGTTAATTTGATAACTTAATCCTTGATCGGTCAGATCATCGGATTAAGTCTACTATATAGGTTGAAAATTACAATCTTAAAGCACAGAATATTTTTGTAACCTATCTTAATATATAAATTCTGATTAGATTTGAATTATGCGGACGGACGGACAGACACGGAGCCAGATCATAAGGCTTCTTGTTATACTTTGTATAGAAGCCTAAAAGACCAATCTGCAGGGGTCAATGTGAAGTAGTTTCTGAGAGTGAGTGTAAAAAGGGCCAATCTATATTTTGCTCTACCTCCTGAAAGTTATACAGTTTAGAAACCAATGTGAAAATGCATATTGCCTCTTTTTGTGGAGAACCATCGATATACCTACACCCCCCCCCCCTATTGTCTAACTTCTGGCGTTATCTTTCGGATCGTTAAGAACCGTAAAGTTCGGTTTACACGTAAAATTTCAGTGCAAAAAATTTAAGTTGAAACGTGTAAATCGAACTTTACAAATTTTAACGATCCGAAAAGTAACGTTTTGATTTAGTGATTAGGGATGATATTCAAAGGTCAGTGCCATAGACAAAACGTTAACACGGAGCTCAAAACTTTCAATTTCACAAATTACTAGAATTGTTCTTATTTTGCAAATAATACGCACGTCAAATTGATTAAACAAAATAATAATAATTCATGATGTATTTGCCTCAAACTTTCAAGTTGGGGGAGCCACTGCGCCGAATATGAATACGGGCCCTGAGCAAAGTTATCACGCAACTGGTTGTTAAGCCTTGCTTGACTGTATGTAGCCGATGGCATTATTTGGATGTTTTATGAAGAAATTAAATTGTCATTCGCAAAAATTGCAGTTTTTGGTTCACACTTACAGCAAAGCTATGAATGGTTTAAGGGTATGGTGTTTGCTCCCCCCCCCTCTAATTTTTTATACATTAATATTATACCTTTTTATTTAACAACGTAATTTTTAAACAATGCAGGTGCCTTTCTAGATATTTACAAAAATATTACCGGTAATTTTTTATTCAATTTAGGACCACAATCATATTATTCAAATGACAGACCTATTAGGGTTAGGGTGGAGTCAGGTGGGGTGCTCTCACTCCCTCGGGATTTATTTCTTCACGGCGTCACGTCAACCCTAAAATATATAGAAAATCACCTAATCAGTTCACTTTCGCATTTTCATTGAAGTGCTTTTCTTGACCCAATGTCGTTACGCAACTAGGATAGAGCAGGGGTTAAGCTTTCCTTCCTGGTTAACTTGTAGACATTCTATGACTGATTTTTGGGTGTGAGGGACCCTGAGGGGTGTAGACATTCGAGAAAAAAATTATAGTCTTGTCAATCCCCATCTCGTGTTACCATATTCTATCAAATTTTTACGGGACAGAAATAATAAATATTCAGTTGCACAAAAAAGATTGAAAGAATACAATTTTTGGACTAGATAAACTGAAATTTTTAATCGCATGGGACAAAATTTTTACCGGACGAAGTTTGATTTGTGAATTATTTGAGAAATTAGTTCAGTTTTACCGTGTTTTAAGCCCGTGTCTGACTATAAAATTTTGTATAAAACGATTTTATACAAATTTTACGCACAAATTTTTTTCGAACAATTCCCTTTTGTGTTTTTTTTCAAGTTATTTAATTTGATTTTCATCGACTTAATTTGTTTCTTGATGCAAACCTACTTTTAATATCTATAAATTAATAATTACTTTTTATTTGAAAAATAAACCATTAACTTTTTATTTTAATGGCCTCTACCATTAATTTTTTATTGAATTTTAGACATAATAGACAAAAATTCATCTGTTATTGAATTATTTATAAAATTAATTAACAAACAGTTTACACACAGCTCGTGATGCCGCGGGCTATTATTTTAGTATTATTATTCACTTCTGTATTTGTTCTCTCTTTTCCTCCAAAAAAAGATATTGGTTTAAAAAATTGTAGGATGGTGGATATTGTTTTGTTCGTATGTAACTAAAGATAAAAATCAGTTGCTTAAGTAATTAAGGGTTAATTTTTCAAGTAAAGTTGTATGAATACGGACGTTAATGATTTTTTTTAAGGGAAACGAGTATTCACAACTTCCAATTATTTAAAATTTCAATACCTTAGAAATAAATACATTCAAATTTAAAAAAAATTTTGAATCCCCGAAAGAGTTGTGGGCGGGGGGAGGAGGTGTTATGGGACTTCATATTTAAGTCATATGCATTGTTTGTTGCTAAAATTGAATCTAAACGAACTTTGTGAAGTTACAGTCGCGTTCAGCCTTTCAGTTAAGGTTACTTAAGAATAAATTGGACCCTTTTCTGCAATAAGGAACCAATCATCATAAACACCATTTCTAGGCATTTGAAAGTTGTAATATATTTTCTGATTTTAAATTAATGATATCAATTCCATTTTAGTTGATTCAATTAAATTAAAATTTTTGAGTTTTTCAGAATTAAAAAAAATGCATTCGGTTTCTTTTTGCTTATACCAAAACTCAGAATATAATTATTCAAAAGATAATAATAGTAATAACTAATAAAACATAATAATGTCAAAAGTAAACAAATATGAGATTTTTTTCTGAAGGGAGGGGAAAGAGCCATTGCTCCCTCCAAACCAATATTATTTTAGTAATGTTAAAGTTTTTAAATTTGTTTTCGCAATATGTTTTTCAATTTTTTATTTTCTGGAATATTTTCACATGTATTCTTCAATAATTTGGACCTTCAAAAAACACATTTACAGAAATCCCCTCACCCTCTAAAATTTAATATATGGTCGTTCAAGTTCCCATGAAAATTTTTTTGATAAAAAGGGCGGAAATTATTAGAAACGTAATTTTGATGAAGACTCCGGTCAAAAATCGTATATTATGTTATCGACTTTTATTTGTAGAGGAGAGGAGGGCACGAAGCCCCGTTCATTATATAGGGTGTTTTTTTATCTGCATGAGATGCAGTTTGTCAAAGTGACAGTTCTTTGACATTTGTGTTCAGAAAGATTTGCTATTTAATCATGATTAAATTAACACTTCATCAACGCTACCAAATTGTGGAAATTTATTTTCAAAGTCAGAGTTTCGTTCCCGAAACTTTAGAGCTCTTCGCCCATTTTATGGTCGACGTAATCGACCTTCTGAGCAGGCTATTGGTGCGGTGATGGATAAATTTCGTACCACTTCTTCATTGCATGATGTAAGACCACCAACAAGACAAAGAAATGTGCGTACCGAAGAAACTATCGCTTCTGTGAGTGAAAGTGTACAAGAGAACCCAAACATTTCAATTCGCCATCGTGCTCAACAACTTGGGCTTTGCCTGTCCACCATATGGAAAATTTTACGTCAAGATCTTGGTTTACATCCTTACAAGATCCAGTTGGTTCAAGAATTGAAGCCTAATGATCATCGATTGCATCGTGCGTTCGCAGATTGGGCTTACAACCAATTGGAAGTGGATCCATTTTTTTACCGCCAAATTTTGTTCAGTGACGAGGCACATTTTTGGTTGAATGGGTATGTGAATATGCAAAATTGCCGTATGTGGACTGAGACCAATCCGGAACATTATCTTGAGGCTCCATTGCATCCATTAAAATTGACCGTAAAATTTGCCAGTTCTCACGAGCTCAATAGATGTCTTAAAAATTAATTTATATTCTGGTTCTCTTTTGCGAAACGTAAAATATCAAAATGTAATTTTAACTACGTATATTATATAACTCATTTTTGCCGAAAATATCGGTTGGTGCCTTATTGCATAGCCATAGAGGGTCCAATTGTGGTGTGCCGCCACCGTCGTTAAAAGAATGATTTATATAGGTTAACTCAAAAACGAGTGACAGTTAATGTTAATATATTGACATTAATTTGACAAACACAATTTAATAATTATGTTAATGCGGCTTTAATTTATTAAGTTATTAAATAATCACGAGTAAGGTTGCATTTTACTACAAATTTTTGTTAAGTAAGGGGGGTTATGAAAAATTTTACGAATAACATAGGGGGTGTAATGGCTGTAATAAAGAACAGGCTGTAGGCAAATCGAAAGGCAAGCCTAGCAAGCTACCTGAGATGTTTAAACCAAACTATTCACAGAACCAACAGTGCCTCGGACAGAAGCACCTGTAGTTGGGAAGTATAGGACGTATAGTCCTAGAGTAAGAAGAAGAAAGAAGGGGGGTCCCAAAACTTTTACGTTACCTTACATGGGGGTATTAATGGACGTTATTTAATTGAGAAAATGAGAGACTTACATGTTATGCTTATATGTTATTGCGGGCGGAGACCGCTTGATCTCCTTCATCTCTTTAATATTTGGGGGGGGGGGCTTGAACGCGTTGAGGACATTTTAAGGGATTAGCGACCCGAGGCGGCATTGAAGCATTGTCATCAAATGTAAATGTAATTTGTTTGAAAGTAGAATGACTGCAAACAGTATGATTTGGGGATGAAAGACTGGAGCAGGGTGGGGTATATGGTATATCTTATGCTTGTATTACACTATGGCCATGTTCGACTTGGGCGCTTTTTGGTAACAATGCTAACGCTCTGAGCGTTCGTTTTGGAAATTTTGACGCTTACATCGTAGCAATGACGCCACTATGGTCGCCATTTTCTCACGCTCACGACGCTATTTTCAGGGGATAGCACCCTATTCCGATCCCTGATCTTGAAAATTTCCTATAGAGATTCGGAAAGCTGAAGGTTTGAATAGTCGATTTAACAAATAATATATGCGGACGAACCATAAACAACCCTTTTATTAAGGGTTAAGTGTAGGCCACGCCCTCCATCAAATTTAACAGAAATTGGTGTAATTTTCGGTCGTTTTGGGCATTTTTCGGCCCGAGATTCCGTAAAGCGTCTTATGCGCGTCATTGAATGGGTAAATTTTCGAACTTCAAAGTCGATTTATTCAAAAATTTATGAACGGTCCGCAAATTTTTTTTTTAATTATACTATATAAACCATCTACTTTCCGAATCTCAATAGGGAAATTTCAATTTCAGTGTTCGGAATAGGGTGCTTTAACCCTATTTTCATTTAAGGACGTGTTTGGTTTGGCGCTTTTTTCTATTTGATAACTAGATTTGGAGCTGTTCCGCGCTTGCAAACGTTACAGTTCCGCCCATTTCAAAAGCTTAAAACACGAGAAGTTATGAAATGAGAGCAGTTACAGCGTTTGAAATCGTGAAAACCCGTAAATTGAACTAAAAGAATGCGTTGACGGAGCTTCAAAGCGAAAGTGTTAGACCGAACACGGCCTATAGTTATGGTGACCATATTATTTTTATGAAAAAAGAGTACATTTCGGCGAAACACGGTAAATACCTAAAAAAAGGTCAACGGCGCACAGTGTGGTGGAGGCGGACAAATGGTGATTTTTAAAGTAATTCATTTGGTCAGTTTAATAATAGTTTCTTGCTAGGAACATCCCAAGGATTCAGGAACACAAAAAAAATCATAAAAAATGCGCTTGGAAAGTGTCGAAAAAATGGGGCAAAGTCAACCTTTTTTATATACATATGTACCGTACACATAGGTACTTTAAAGGGCTCGCCACATAGCCTGTGCTGTGCTATGCTATGCTCTGTGTTATGTCAACACAAACGTTGAACAATGTCATGGTCATGCGCAAAATAGCATAGCAACTCATAACTATGTGAACGTCATTATTGAAACCCTATGTTTCTACTTCAATGTTTGACATTGGCATAGCACAGCACAGGCTATGTGGCGAGCCCTTAACTTTGCTTAAAAACGGAAAGACATTGATTTTTTTCAGTTTTCAGGTTGAAATATTATTTCTGTTTCTCGTTACTAGCACACAAGTGCCAAAACAAAACAAAGAATTACATTTTTAACGGTTTGTAGACCTAATTTCGACCTAAAAACTCGATTTTTTTTAATGTTTACTTCTCTTAAACTTTTAGTTGTGTGAGAACGCATGAGACACACCGAAATTTTTTTTGGTTTTTTTGTGGTATCATTGGTATCTCTAGTACTTGCCCTCCAAATTTCAGCTGCAGATACTTGCAGATGCGAACACAAGAGCGTTTTTACTGAGACTTGTCCAATTTTTACCGAAGGTATTATTGGATTAACAAATCAATAAATTTTTCCCAAATGCCCATGTAAACAATACATAAGCAGAACGGACGATACAGAAAGATATTAAAAACAATTGAAAACTATTTTAAAATGACGAACTTTAGCATTTCGAATCGTGGCTTATGCAATATTCTGTGGGAAAACACAAAAATTATTGTTTTCTTCTATTCTATTAAGGACTAGCTAGCACACTCGGTCTGCCGGCCGCCTTTAGCCATCTAGACCGTGTCGGATGTGGTTGTTCGGCCTTCGGCCTCACTCCAAGGTACTAAAGTAGCCTATGTTTTTCGTAGCGTTGTAAATAACTTCTACACCAAATTTGGTTAAGATTGGTCAAATAGAAACTTAAAGCACGTGCACGCGTATTTGCATTGTCGATCGGTTGACAGTTTGACAGCATTCATTATTAGGCTTCTATACAAAGTATAACAAGAAGCCTTATGATCTAGCTCCGTGTCTGTCTGTCTGTCCGTCCGTCTGTCCGCATAATTCAAAATCATACAGAGCGTTTCAAATCGTGTTGGAAATACTCTGTGTGTATAGAGGTCTAAGAACTGGGTAGCCAGTGCGCTACTTTTAGGCTTCTATACAAAGTACGATATAACAAGAAGCCTTATTTAGGCTTCTATACAAGGTATAGAAAGAAGCCTTATGGTCTGGCTTCGTGTCCGTCCGCATGTTTCAGAGCCAATCATAACGTTGATCAACTGATACGTTGTTATATTGTAAATACTTCGTCTATATAGTATTGCGTTAATCTGTTAATCCGTTGTTTCGATTCGCTAATGCAATTTACAAATACGCAAATGTTCGAAAGAAATTTACTAAGTTAAAGATATTTTCAAAGAGGTCTCCCTATATAAACTACTTGTTAGGCTTCTATACAAAGTATAGCAAGAACCCTTATGATCTGGCTCCGCGTCTGTCCGTCTGTCTGTCCGCATAATTCAAATCTAATCAGAACCTTCGAAATTGTGATTGTGACCGCAAAAATTTAATTAGTGCAGATTATCTGATATTACCTTATAATAATATGGCGACCAAAAATAACAACTTTTTTTTCAATGCAGACCAAATATAAGTTATATTTTATTTACATAATTTTTCACCTATATAGGAAATTTAAATACGTTGATACGATGATACGATGATACGTTGATACGTTGATACGATGATACGTTGATACGTTGATCTGTTGATACGTTGATCCGGTTTTATTGTAACCACAGCAGTGGCTTGATGTGATTGGTGAAGTTAAGTTGTAAATAAAAGAGAAAGATTAGGATTGATCGACCTTAAGAAATGGATCGTACATTACAGAGAAATAAAGTTCCGGATGGAATGGAAAAGTTTGCTTATTATTGATTATATAGTAAATTATAAATACCAACCGCAAAAATATATTTAGTGCAGATTATCTATTTTCAATGCACACCAAATATAAGTTATATTTTATTTTCATAATTTTTCAGCTATATAGGAAATTTAAATACGTTGATACGTTGATCTGTTGATAAGTTGATCTGTTGATACTGCTGTGTACTTTTAGGCTTCTATACAAAGTATAGCAAGAAGCCTTATGATCTGGCTCCGTGTCTGTCCGTCTGTCCGTCCGTCTGTCTGTCCGTCCGCATAATTTAAAATCATACAGAGCGTTTCAAATCGTTCCACACCAGAAAGGTAGCTGTATAGAAGCCTAAGAACTGCCGCTAAAGCGAGTTCCACCTTGTTTAAGTTGATTTTGAGTAGCCTGCCTTCCTTTAAGGAATCTCGATAATCCATTCATGCGCGTCCCTATGGGACGCGCATGAATGGATTATCGAGATTCCTTAAAGGAAGGCAGGCTACTCAAAATCAACTTTCCTCTCCTTTGCGAATTTTTGCACTATTTCAATACAAAAACATGCGCAGGAACCTACATAATAACTGTGAAAATTTGGTTCCGATCGGTCAAGCGGTTTAGGAGTCTATAGGGAACATACATACACACATAACATCCATTTTTATATATTTAGATAGATAATAATAAATACAAAAATTTAAATTAAATTTTTATTTACATAGATGAAAAACCGTTCGTAAAGATCTCCAAAGTTTGATGCCATTTTCTATAATTCACACTATTATGCCACTATGTTTAATGATTTTTAAGTACTATATATTTCAATATATGATATTTCCATTATACCTGGATATAATTACCAACATAAAAAGAAAAAATTATATTAGATTGTTAAATTTAATTTAAAAAAATATTTTAAGAAACTTACGTAAGGAATACGTCGGACCCCTCCCCCCTTACGTAAGGGTCCGTAAGATATCCAATACCCCCTCCCCCCCAAAAAACCCTTACGTAATTAATGGATGACCCCTAATCGAATGCAATCAACTTCATGGGTGACACCCGGGGCGGATTATTTCTTGTTGATGACCTTTCTTTTTTTTGGAATGTACAACGCGCATGCTCGGCTTTCAAATTCAAAGTTGATTATTTATCGCAATAAACCGCAACTACATTTCTCAGAAACCGCCCAAATTGCGGTTTGCGGTTTTTGAAAAATTTTTATCGCAAATTATCTTCCAAAGTCGCCCAATTTGCGGTAAATCGCCCAATCTGACAACACTGGCTGTAATACTAATAATCTTAGGTTAGGTTTTAACTTACTGTCAATTTAAAATACCTACCTCTTTTCTGCGCTAATATAATTATTATTGTTCGATTTGGACCTCTTCGAAATGTAAGCGTCAGCGCGCATTGTCCAAATCGAACGGCTAAATTTGCGCGCCATTAGCGTTAACACCAATTGGCACTAAAATCGCGTAAGCGCTCAAGTCGAACACGCCCTATGCAATTTATTGTACAAGAAACGGTATAATTTCGGCGCAGAAGGTACTGCGCAGTGTGCACATGCTCTGGACGCGTCTCTGATGTGTACACTTAAAATTAAGTTAATTGCCTGTGGAGGTTGTTTCAGTAATGATAAAACGGCAAAGTAGGTAATTAAAGTTTAGTTAAGGCATCTTTCACGCTTAATTTTTTGTATTAAAATGTAAAATAAGAAAAGATGACTAAATATAGATATCATTTAAGCAAATCTCGGTGTCTAACCAATAATTAAATTAATTATAAATTTGATGTATACCAGGTCGATTAAAACTGGATAATTTTTTCTTAATAGGTGGTCAGCAACCCCAACAAATTTTTAGCCCTGGTCAAATACTACGAGCTCCAAATGTATTACCAGCAAATTTACAAAATATTCAAACGGTTCAGTTATCTAACGGCCAAAGTGTACAAGTACGTCCATCCATGCCCCAAGTTGTCCAATTTCCAACAATGCAACAAACCATACCCGTTCAGGTACCCATATCGTCGGCAAATGGTCAAACCATTTATCAAACAATTCATTTTCCCGTCCAAGTTGCTACCCTTCCAAATATTATTCAAACGCAATCTATAGTTCCACAAATGGCCAGTATCTTGACCCCAAATGGTCAGCTCCAACAAGTGCAAATTGCTACATCTTGTGGTGGACAACAAGTACAAAATTCGCAGGCAACTGCAACATCTTCCGCTCCTCAAACAATCACGGTTCAATCCGACACGGGGGGACATCCATTAACCTTCACCGGAGCAAATGGACAACAGTTCACAGTTATACCAGCAAATATGCAACAAATGAGAGGAACGACCACCAACATTGGAAACGTTATTCAAATTCCCAATATTCAAACATTACCAACAATACAAAATATTCCAGGTATGTACAAATTCAAATTTTGCATAGCCAACTTTGAAAAAATTTGCGATTGTTTTCACTTAATTGACGTAATAATAATAAATTAAAGTTTACAATCTACAATTAAAATTTTCTAATTATTAGGACTTGGAAACGTTCAAGTGATAACGCAACAGAGTTCGCCCCAAATTACGGTGGGTCAACAACTACAACAAGATCCAACGGATCCCAACAAGTGGCAAGTTCTGCAAAGTATCACAAATCCATCTCAACAGTCGAACAATATAGCTCCAGGCGTTGTTGTAACGACTACGCAGGATGCCACATCGACAATGATAGCGAACGATTCCAGTCAAGACGGGTTACAAAAGCAACGAGTGCGTCGTGTTGCTTGCACATGTCCAAATTGCGCCGACGGAGAAAGGCACACCGATAGAAAAAAGCAACATATTTGTCACATACCAGGATGTAATAAAGTTTACGGTAAAACGTCACATTTGAGAGCGCATCTGCGTTGGCACACTGGAGAGAGACCTTTTGTGTGTACGTGGTTGTTTTGTGGTAAAAGATTCACAAGATCAGATGAATTACAACGACATAGGCGAACACATACAGGTGAAAAACGATTCCAATGTCCGGAATGTAGCAAGAAGTTTATGCGATCAGATCATTTATCCAAACATATCAAAACACATCAAAAACAAAGGACAATTGTGAGTTCTTTTTAAACGTGTTGGGTCGTTTTTATAATTAAATGTTATTTTCTAGAGACCTAATGGAGAAACGACTGAATCAGAAGAACAGTGGGAACAAGATGAACCTTCAGAGGATCAAAAACCACAAGTCTGGATTACGGACGATAAAAGTAACGTGAAATACGCAATCACGCAATTAAATTATTCACAAGTAATGTAATTCTTTGTATGCTCAAATAGCATTCTAAAATGTTTACTTTTTATAGGAAGCTGCTACTTCGACCCAATCTGCTTCGTCCGACAGTTCGAGCAATGAAGAAAAAATGATGATTACCATAAGCACAACTGAAGGTAGCGGTGATTTAATTATAGCCGATCCTCTGGATAGTTGAGATTCTTGTATTTACGTTGTTCGTACTTACGACGATGATGTAAAATAAACTTTATTGCTACGGAACAGCAAAGGTGATAATATTTTATTGTACATAATGTAGAACCAGACAATATAATCTGTACAGATTATAAAGCCTATGGACCTGCCTCCATGTCAATTTTTAATTTGTTTACCTACTAATAGTATTAATTTTATCATCTGGATGTGAAATGGTTTCATTGCATTCTTTTTAATTAATTATTTATGTCGAACTGCACCGTTTACATTTTCGGCACTTTCAAAATTGAATTTTATAATCAATTTTAAAGAAATTGTTCTCAACCATTTCGTGTTAATTATTTTCACTACGAGGAATTTTGTGGGTCTCATTGTAGACTTGAGTATGTAATATAGAGAGAGTGTATAATTTAAATATTGTAAATAATTTATATTGTTAATAAAGTAAGATTTTTATGCTATAAATTTATATATGCATGTTTTATTTTTATTCTCAAAACTGGAGAGACTTGCGGTTTGCGCCAAGCGACAGAAAATAAAATTTTACATCCGATATGTATGTTTTTAATTTATCAAAACTCCAAATTTTTTTTCCAACTACAATAAGTATAAGTAGTGACTATAATCTTACATTTTTGCGTATTTGCGCATTAAAAATGGAGAATTTTTTTGTAAAACTTGTTTTATTTTATGTAATCTATATACAGTACAGTCTCGGTAATCCGAACACACGCTAATCCGACCATCCAGTAATCCGAACAAAGGAAGAAAAATCCAGTAGTCCGAACATATACTTATAATCCGAACACAACTAATAAAATGTTCGGATTATAGAGAAATGTTCGGATTGCAGAAAAAATAAGGATAGAATGAAAAATATGTAAGTTATGCAATAGTGCATAAATACTATTGCAAACATTCATATCATGTGTGTAGGTGTATTTTTTTTTGCAAGTATGCTTACTTATCATACAAGTGCATGCACTTTTAATTTTATTTGAATCCAAGCACGTAACGTACATACATTTTCTTTATAAGTCACAAGTCAGTATTCTGTGCTACATTAAAACCGTAAATACATCTTGTATCTTGTTAAAAATTTAAAATATCCGGAAGACGAAAACACACCCACGTTAACTTTAATTCAAAAAATGGAAATCATAAATAAGCTAAATGAAAACCAAGCTATTACAAGCTTAGCGAAATTATATAATGTTGGAAAGGCGACAGTGTGCGATATTAAAAAAAATAAAACAAAAATTATGGATTTTGTAGCTACCACGGATAAAAGTTCAGGTAAAAGAAAGACTATTAAATCTAGTGACAATCCTGCTATGGAGAACGCCTTGTTTACATGGTTCCTTCAGGAACGTGCCAAAGGAACGCCAATATCTGGCGAACTAATTTGTGAAAAAGCTAAATTTTTGTATGAAAAATTAACACACAAAAATGATTTTAATGCCAGCATAGGTTGGTTACAAAAATTTAAAAAACGTCATGGAATTCGTCAGTTGACTGTCAGCGGAGAAAAGTTATCCAGTGATGTAAGTGCAGTGGAGGCCCTTTAAAGAATGGTTTCTAAGAAAAATAAAAAATTTGAATTTGACACGCGATCAAGTTTACAATGCAGACGAAAGTGGATTGTTTTGGAGACTTTTACCTAATAAAACTTTAGCACACAGCGCTGAAGATTCCGCTTCAGGCAGAAAATTAAGTTAAAGAGAGAATAACTTTTCTGCCTTGTGCAAATGCTTCAGGCAACCACAAATTAAGATTGATGGTGTTAGGAAAAGCATCAAAGCCGCGTGCATTTAAAAACTGTAAACTGCCTGTTTTCTACAATGGGCAAAAGAAAGCATGGGTAACAGGATATTTTCATAAAATGGTTTCATAATGAGTTTGTGGTATCGGTGAGAGAACATATTGCTATGGTACAAATGGATGATAAAGAGTTAATAATTAAATATGCTAGTACGCTAATGACAAATCACATGAAAGTTCTTTCTTGAGGAGAAGATTTCTCGAGGTCATAAAAGCATTACAAAAATGCAAGTAAAACAATTTTAAAGGTAAACAAACGGGTAACATAATGAAAAATACCAGATGAAACAAATTATCTTTTTAAGAAACATGTTCACAATTTAATAAAAAAAAAAGTTAGATGTAAGAATTTAGTAATATAAAAATAAACATTTGTTAAATCTTAAGAAGTGGCGAATTTTGATTAAAAAAAAAAGGATATTTTACGTGTTTATAAAAACGGGATAACATAGTGCAGCAATACGTTTCATCCGAGACAGCCGGGTTGGACGAGTGGTGCGCCACTGATCAAACGGGTTTGTAGATCGGAACGTAACTGAAATAATCAAAAGGGTTTCAACCAACTTATAAAAAAATTAAATAAAGAATAAATTTTATCAACAAGGCATAAATAATTTACCAATGAAAAAGGTTGATTCAATTTAAACTATAATATAAAATCAGGATTGCATAAATGGGATGAAATTCCAGGATAACCCAGGTTACGTAATAAACAATGTTCTTCCAAAAAATTGGGAAACGGTGAACGCGTGTAATTTCGTGTGCCGTCCAATTTAAAGAATTAACGAATTTAATTCAACTCGGGAGAATCTGAAAAGATAAAGAAAGATTATAAGTTGTGATTTTACCACGTGTGTGGCGAAGAGAAATTATTATTTTGAAAATAAAAAGTAAATTTGGACTTACCTGGATAACAATACGAGAAACTGAGGTTTATGGATAGTCAAGGAACCAATTTCACAAAATCCGATGATAAATAATTGGATAATTGCAGCAATAGAAAAACGAGTACGCAAGAGTCACTTATAGGTTAATGAAACCGGATACAAAAGAATTTACAACGAGAGAATACAGGAGGCGTGTCGAAGAATAGGTGAGCTCACCCTGCATTATAAAAAGTTAACTAAAATTTAAACGTGGCGCTAATTTACAAATTAAAAACTAATACGTCGCGAAAAATAACAAAACGTTGGGGTAAATTTAAGTTTATTGATGAACGTTGATTTTTATTGTACATTCAATTTGATTATAATTTATGTTCGTAATTATTATAATAAAATTTGTTCACTGTTTAATGTTTTCATCTGGCATTTTGAATTCGACGAGACCAATAAGTTTATTCACAGAATAAAAGTGTTAACCAAAGGTAAGCCGTCGAGGAACTTACTCCTGAGAAAAAGAGATTTCATGCTTAATAAAAATAGTGTACCCAAAGCTAGCACGGAAGATTTTAGATTCTAAATCATCCATAATAATAATAAAAAAAAATAAATATAGCGGTAAAACAGAAAAATAAGAAGGACGTTGCAAAATTTGTTGCACCACAATTAAACAATATAAAAATATTAAAGTTTACTGCAATATGGATAAATTAGGTTTGCCCAGAAAAGCTGTTTTACTGTTAGACAATGCTCCGGGACATCCTAATGAAGGTGAATTAATAAGTGATGACAGACAAATTTCGGTGATGTATCTTCCTCCAAATTGTACCCCGTTATTACAACCGATGGATCAAAATGTTATTCAAGCTATAAAACTAAATTATAGAAAGAAACTTTTAAAGCAAATTATAGAATCAGAAGAAGAAATACCTCAGGTTTTAAAGAAAATAAATTTAAAAGATGTTGTGTTCCTCCTTGATGAAGCTTGGCAAAGAGTTACTTCCACCATCATTAAAATCCTGGCATAACTTATGGCAAGACGAGCAGTTCGACGATGAAGACGATTTACCATTATCTACTGTAGCGTCTGGTGCACTTGAAAATGCACGAGAACACACACAATTGGTTTTCGGTCACCTACCTTTATTTTGACTCTTATTTCTCAGGTTAATATGCGTCGAGATCTGATTCAACCAACAACACTTTAGTATACGAGCTTATGTTCGAACGAATTCTTGATTCCAACAAAGATAAAACACGGTTGGATTCCGTTAACAAGTTTTTAATAAATTGAACAAATTCTAACCTACAACATGTAACACAAACAATCTTTATCTGAACTAATTTTCTACGCACTGAATAAATAAATTGTAGCTAACCTGCTAATCGTATCGTGCGCACAATTTTCTTTCTTCGCTCTTCTATCTTCCACTCTCTCCTTCCAATCTTTTCACGATCCAACTCTCGTGCGGATTTGATCGTCCCAATATTTCTACGACCTCTTCTAATAGACCGGATAATTTGGTATCCGGATCTCACCTACGTATCCGTATGATACGATCTCGACCACAAATCTTTGTTGCCGACACCTTCCGTATTCCACTATTTCAAGGAATATTAATTTCTTGGGAGGAATTATTCTCCCCTTGTAGCACCACCGTTTAATTCACGAATATAATTTATCTCAGTTATATTTGAGGTGAATCTCAATTAATTTCACGACTGTGTCTCACAGTACTATTTTGCGACCATCCCGTTTCGGGATCTTGATGATACTGTCCTTATTTACTTTAGGTAACTTGCGTTACTATATATTTTTGTTTTAAAACCGGAGCTTCATATATTCGCGGTTTGTTTGTATATGGACGACGGTTCTTTGCACGTTTGATTATTTTTGCCATGTTGTATATAACGTTTAAATACAACATGTAACACGAACAACTTAAAATTAATTCAAACGACACAAAAAACAAACACATGCGAACAATGTGTTTGAACCTCCGGTATCCAACCGTAGTTCTTTCCTTGTTGATAATAACCTATCCTCAACCTGGATAGCGCGTATCACAACACTACATCTATCTTCTATCTATATATATAAAAGAGCTTGTCTGTTTGTTTGTTTGTTTGTTCGCTATACGTTCCTACACCCTTTGACCGATCTCAACCAAATTTTGTACAGTTATTCTGTAGGTCCAGGCGCAACTATTCGTGCATAAATGGAGAAGAAATTCCCACGGGGAGCAAAGTTATTCGCGTTTTTCGATTTTTTATTGATACACTGTATACTTTACCCTTAGGTTAAGTACCCAGTTACCTGGGTACTTAACCCAGTTAACAAACCCTTACTTACTTACAGGGCCGGGCTGGCCTGAACGTTCCTACACCCTTGGACCGATCTCAACCAAATTTTGCACAGTTATTTTGTAGGTCCAGGCACAACTATTCGTGCATAAATGGAGAAAAAATTCGAGCGGGGAAAAATGTTATTTGCTTTTTTCGATAAATCAAATCACAAGTCTTGCAAACAAAAAATTTAATTTGTCAAAAATCGAAATATTCTGACATACCTACTGTCAGTGATTCAAAACACTGTCAACAGATATACTGTCAGTGATTCAAAACACTGCCAACAGATGGCGGGATGGCGGCTTTAATTCGAAAAATGAAAACCACTAACAAATTAATATATTAGAATTTAGTAATTTCAACGCTCAAAATAATACAAATAATTACAAAATCCGTTGACGGCGAAATATTTGAGATGGAGGTTCGGGGGCAACGGAGAGAGAGCAAAAACCATCTCTTCCGACTTCCAAAAACGAAGAATTTTAAAATTGCGTTTTTTTGAAAATCTGCAGCAATCCTTCGAAACTTGAAAATAATAGTGAACAACTATGGCCTTCACGGATCTATTATGGTCCGCCCTGTGAGGCCGAAGGCCGAACAACTATGGCCTTCAGTGATCTATTATGGTCCGCCCTGTGAGGCCGAAGGCCGAACAACTATGGCCTTCACGGATCTATTATGGTCCGCCCTGTGAGCCCCACGGCCGAACAACTATAGCCTTCACGGATCTATTATGGTCCGCCCTGTGAGGCCGAAGGCATAACAACTATGGCCTTCACGGATCTATTATTGTCCTCCCCCTGTGAGGCCGAAGGCCGAACAACCACGGCCTTCACGGATCTATTATGGTCCGCCCTGTGAGGCCGAATGCCGAACAACTATGGCCTTCACGGATCTATTATGGTCCGCCCTGTGAGGCCGAAGGCCGAACAACTATGGCCTTCACGGATCTATTATGGTTCGCTCTGTGAGGCCGAAGGCCGAACAACTATGGCCTTCACGGATCTATTATGGTTCGCCCTGTGAGGCCGAACAACTATGGCCTTCACGGATCTATTATGGTCCGCCCTGTGAGGCCGATGGCCGAACAACTATGGCCTTCATAGATCTATTATGGTCCGCCCTGTGAGGCCGAACAACTATCGCCTTCGCGGATCTATTATGGTCCTCCCCCTGTGAGGCCGAAGGCCGAACAACTATGGCCTTCTCGGATCTATTCTGGGTTTAGATGGCTAAGGGCGGCGAATGCCGCCCGTGCCAGCTAGTTTGTGAATAAAACAGCAAATCAAGATTTAAGTACAAGTTTGTAATATTGACTTTTGAAATTAATTTATATTTTAAAGTTACCGCTTGTTTTGTTTAATATAAATTTTAAACGTCCTGTATATTCACAATGTAAGCGACATCTATTGGTTCTGGGTTTCTTAAGGGTAAAATTTTGCAGAGTACACGTGTCCAGTCGTTTCCGTAAAAACAGGCGTCACTTGGTTTTGAGAGATTCAATAGAACGGTTGTGCGATTTTCCATTATTTTGAATACAGTTAATTTCAGAGTGTTAAATTTATTCTAGTGTGTTGGCATTTAATTAACAGGTATAATATTTATGCATTATATTTTAATAAGTTATTTTTCTTTACAAATCTGGGCAAGAATAATATGTTTATTCAATTGTTTCGTGGTGTCACGTGTTTTTCATTGTTTTCAAAAATATTAATAGAATCTTAACAGGTGGTTTTAAAAGATTTAACATTATCTTTCAATTCGGTTTTCTAAATGCAATTTTAAAGTTTTATTATCAACGTTAGAAATGCTTCACTTATGTAAAATATTTGTTACAAGGTTATAAAGGCCACGTGTTGGGTGAATTCATAAAGGGATATTTTAAACTGCAAGGTCAACTTTCTCTTGGTAACTTGTTTTATTAATACAAAGTATGCTAAAATTAATTATATACAGGATGTTTTAATTTCAAATGGGTTTAGATTTATAAATTAAGAAGTTTCATTATTTAAAATAGGTAATCTGTTATTAAAATAATTATATTAATATACAGGGTGATTGTTAAAGTTATTGATAATTGTTTGCAGTTAAAGAAATTTGATAAATGAATTCAATCTATTACTAAGCCCCAAGTAAGCGTTACTAAGTAAGAGTTACAAGGCTGCGTAAAGATGTACGATGAGTTTACAAATCTTTATATAGTTGTAAATGATTGACTTATTTAAAACAATGGTTTTGGTTTCGTTACGTGTACATTTGACTTTCCGACGACTCTGTATGAATGGCCCAAATCCCGTGGTAGACTGGAAGATAAATTACACAGTACTACATATGCTTAAATGCAAACCATAAAGCAAATTACATTGAACTGTTCCCAAAGATTTGTTGTTAATTAAGTTATCATAACTTACAGTGACGCGCATGAATGGATTAACGAGATTCCTTAAAGGAAAACAGGTTACTGAAATTGGGGTTTTAATATTGGTAAATTAGGTATCGTTAGTATTCAAATACAGGATGGTTGAACTTGTTTGAATTAGGTAGTAAATTATAATTCAAGGGTGGTTATTTAAAGGTAGATTAATAAAGGTATTTTTTCCATTAACCGCTAGTGTTAAAACAAAACACATAATAGCTTTAGAAAATCTTCAAAGAATGTACTAAGTACATGAAGAAAAGATTATAAACAATCCAAAGGATTGAATCTAAACAAGTAATTTTAAAAGTTATCGAAATCATTAAAGCGATTTAAAACAAATCGACTTTCAGGGTAATTAAATCTACAGATTTATTAGGTCACGATTTAGGTAAATCATTGCTTCAGGTTATATTCCTCAAACAAGAATATTAAAGATAATAAAAAGAATTGACATTGCCCAAAATATGGTTGTTTTATTTGTGTTGGAAGTTTAATGTTCGTCTCTCTTTCGGAGCGATCATTTGTTTTTTGTTACAGTTGTTTTTGACACTATGTTTTGTACACCGGAAGAAAGAGTTTGGTTACGAGATGACGATCGTAGGTATTTCACAACGTGGTGGTCCAAGGTTATTTTCCGTGTCGTCGAAGAAGTGTAATTTTAGGTTTGAACTTTGTTAGTTCTCAAGAGATGGCGGATTTCTGGAGAGGACGTTGGCGCGAAGTTCAAATTCAAAAGTTGCATCTTACAAGTTTAAATGAAATAACCGATCTTGTAAACCAAATTAGTGAAGAAAACTGTTTACAAGCTGAAGTAGAAGGGTGGGTATATGGAGGAAATCAGGAAAAGAATATTTTAACTGATGCAGAAATTATGGAGGAATTTATTGAAGATCCGAACGTAGAAGATGATGAAGAAAGTGACGAAAATGATGAGCCAGGTTTTACAAAGAATAAAGAAGCTGTCGATAGTTTTAACGTTTGTTTACGATGGGCATGTGAGAATGATGTCCCATCCCATAAAATTTTATTGCTTCGACAATTAAGAGACGAGGCAATAAAAAAGGAAATAAGTGCGAAGAAACAAACTGTAATTACAAACTATTTTTTTTTAATAATTTTATTTTTCATGTAGTATTTATTTTCGGGTTTGTTTACTTATTTCTAAAATAAAAATTGTTCTAAAAATTTAGTTTTTTAACTTTATCCAGTAATCCGAACTTCTCTGTAATCCGAACAGGGCCAGGTTTCTATTAGTTCGGATTACCGAGACTGTACTGTATAGTGTAAGAAAATTGGGCACATAAAGGTAAAGTAGGAACTTCGCCAATTTAGAAACTTAAAGCAAAAATTTAACGCATATTTTTAATAAAGCACGTGGTCGACAGTGTCACAAAGTAGCACTAGTAATATTACCAACTACTACCAAAAAGTACTAGGAAATAGCAGATGCCACCCCTGATTCTACCAATGATACATTTCACATTTAATTTACATTTGTGCCTTAGAAAGAGCAACACGTGCCATGAGCGAGAACGTAGAAATTGCCGAAGCAGCGAAGATGGCGTTGTAGAAAAGTTTACCAAAAGCAGTACGACGCTTTTGTGCAGTGGTGCAAGAACAGAGAATTGGCAGATTATTTTAGTGAAGACGTGTTTTTGGCATTTTTTTTACGAAAAGGCTAAAACGTTGAAGTCGTCGACCTTGTGGTCGCACTATTCGATGATTAAGGCCGTGACTAAACTTGAAAAAAACATTGACATCGGCGATTACCACAAGTTATCCGCTTTTATGAAGCGGAAAAACGAAGGATATGTGGCGAAAAAATCGCGCGTCCTGACGTCTCACCACGTGGCTGTTTAGTACTTAGGGTAGTAAAAAAAGCATCTAGTGACTTTTTTATCAGTCATCTGGTGACTTTTTTATTGCCCTAGGGCAAAAAAAGTATTTTCTCCCGCTCCCCCCTATTTTTTAACTTTACTCCCGCAGGGTAAAAAAGTGCCCCTTTTACCCCGCAAATCGGGGTAAAAAATGAGTACTTTACCCCCGGCATGGCAAAAAAAGTTTTTTCTCCCGCTCCCCCTCTATTATTTAACTTTACTCCCGCAGGGTAAAAAAGTGCCCCTTTTACCCCCCAAAAACCGGGGTAAAAAGTGAGTACTTTACCCCCGGCATGGCAAAAAGTATTTTATATGATCAGGTCTATTAATATATTGTTGTGGTTCAAAATACCAATAATCTTGAATACAAATAAGCATTTTTAAATTTACAAATTGCATGAGGTTTTCCAATAACAAACACAGATTCCAACAGGTAATATGAAGGCTCAGATAAAGTCGGGTTTTTAACAAAGATAAGTGAGAGGAAAGATTGGTTCAACAATGATATGAAAAATTATGAACTACAGATAAGTTTTTTTTTTGTATTCACAGAAAATTTTGTTTAACGTAAAATAATTTTAGCATTGTAAAGAATAGGTAGATTATAAGAAGTGATGTAAATAAACGGTAGATTTACGTAATTTGTTGTGAACCATAAAGACAAGTGCAGCGCCTCGTTATCCGAGACAAAACGTTCACGCGTAGCCGCGCCAAACGATGTATTGTTATAACAACGCTGAAAACAGAAATATTAATTAATGACATTCGATGATATAAAAGGCAATATCAAAAAGGCATGATACTTACATTATTAATAAAAAATTAAATTATCAAAGAGTGACGAAATGAAAAATTGATCAAAAACCAAGGGAACGGTTGATATGAAAAAAAGAAAGAGAGATCCGAAAAACGCGTTGGCAAGAGGAAGTGTTGTGGTCCTCTCGTCCAAAACGGTAACAAATTTGGATAAAAATCCAACGGAAAGTGATTAACCTAAAAAGAGAGAAGATTGTAGCGAGTTATAAAAAGTTATTTTTATGGTTTATGCAGAATTGGTATGATAAAAGTAAAAGTGAATACTTACCTTATAAAGTTGATAAAGTGGTTGAAGAAAGTACTTCAACAAACGAATTTCTTCAGAATTAATTTGGTTTCACATGTGTCGTTGGTCAAATAGGATCACGAAATTAAAAATAATTGCAGCCTTGAAAATACAGAAGAATTTGAAAGAAAGTGCATCGCCATCTGTTGCGGGTAAGAGAAATTAAAATAACATTTTTGCGGTAATATTGGACGTTTTAAAAGTTGCATTTACGGACTACGACGCGTTAAACGGAAACGAATAAAGGTTCGGTTTTGCGTAAATTAAAAATAGTTAATTTGTTTATGTTAAATTTGTTTAGGTTAAAAATTATTATGTTTAGTTTAAGTTTTTGGGGGTTTATTATCGATTGTTAAATGTTCATATAATTATTCATAAAAATAAATGCGTTATATTTTACATATCCTGTTGAGTATAATTGAGGAACGAATCTTCCTCCACTTAATTTACATTTTCAGAAAAAGCAAAGAATCAACCCTCGAGGAATCTGCTCCTGTGATAAGAATGTTTCATGCTATATAAATTTAAAAAAATAGTGATTACAAAAAAGAGAGCTAAACAAAAAGAAAAGAAAATTTATATCTTTATCATTATTTTTACATGTGTCCCTAATATAAAGGAGAAGCGATACATAGTAAAAATTGGCGCCCATCGTGTGAGCATTTTTGAGGGATTATAAGGACGCAATTTATCATAGTAAAATTGTTGCTCCCAACTTAAGGCTCGAGAGAGGGGTAATTAATACAGCAGGAACGCTTAGCAGAAGAAAATTGTAATTACAAATAAATTTGACAGGTGATAGTGGCTCGATTAGGAGACCACAAAGATAATTTTTGATAAAACGGATAATTTGATAAAGGGGGTATAAATATTAAAAGGGACTCGCTTAGGAATTTGTATAAAGATAAAAAGGGATACGCTTAGAAAGATTGGGGATTCCAAAAAGAATCCAACATTAAAAATAAAATAATTTCATGACAGCACGGGGCTGCTAGAATTGATTAATAAATAATTTTTTGACAGATAGAAAAATTTAATTTTGAAAGTTCAGTTGAACTAGATTTAATGAATGAAAGATTGTGCGACCGGCAAGTTAAATTTGAAAGCTGGTTGAATTAATGAAAAATTTTGCAAAGACGTCAAACATGGGTATGAATAAGTTTGAAAGATAATTGCATTGATAAATAATTAAATATTGCTTGCTTAAAATAAAACGATTTAAAATGGGGACAGAAGAAAATAGATGGGAATGTTTAATGGCCATGATTAGTAAAAATGCTGAAGAAGCAAAAGAAAAGGCCAAGAACACAGAGGAGTTAATTAGAAAAAGCGCAGAAAAGAACACAGAAGAGATAAATAAGAAGATAGAAGAAAAAGCAGAAGAAGCCAAAAAGAGCGCAGAAGAAACAAAAGAGTCCATAAAAGAATTAAATAAGAAGATCGATGAAAGGTCAGAAGAGACCAAAAAGGAAACAAGAAAAATCATTCAAGAAGTCATGACGAGAGAGCTGAAAAATTTCGAGTTCAATTTTGGAGGAAAGTCTTCGGAAAAAGTGGTGGTACAAGAACAAATTGTAGACCAAAGTGTTGATAATGAAGAAATTAAATTGGTGGTTGAAGTTGAAAAACCACAAGAAGTGGAACAAAATGTAGACGAAAAAATTGAATTGGTGAACGATATACCCATTAAATTGGTGAACAGAAAATCCTTTGAATTGGGGAAAGAAATTAAAACCAGTCAAATGGAAAACCAAGGCACAGTAAAGTTGAACAAGGATATTATATTAAAAGTAAGTTCAACACCATCAACATTGAAAGAAGAAAGACACTACACAACAGCGAGTAGGAAAGAAGTTAAAAGAAGGTCCATAAAAATTAAAAACGTGCGGGAAAAATTGAAGCTGAAATCACGGGTAATGCAAACATACGACAAAATAAATGTGCGATCGAATAATAAAATAAATTTCATAAAACGGAACCATTCATATTACAAAAACAATTTATTATTTAAAAAGTACAGTGCAATGTGCAAAAACTTAAAACTAAACGATTTAGATGAAATTTTAAAAACGGATAACATTCAAGAAAGTTTTATAAATTATTTACAATTAAATAGTGACAGTTATAAATGTCAAATTAATTTAAATATGAATGACACTGACAGCTTTGAAAATTCTATAAATCGGAAAGGTGTGACGATTTACAAAGTGCCACGATTAAATGAAAATGATACCCATTATATTAAAATGATGGAAGAATTTAAACACGTCAGGTGGAAGACAGCCACGTGTAGGTTCACCGGAACGATATCGGAATCTGGAAAATAAATAAATATGACGACATTGTAAATATGATTCAAAAGCAAACGAAAATGGACATGCGATGACATAAAATAATGTAAAGTTGTATAAATAAATATGAGTTGATGAAGAATGGTGTTTAAAATAAAGAAGTTGAAGAATTAAGTTGAAAAAATGAAGAAATGAAAAAGAATTTTACTGCTGGGGACGGTATTTAAAAAGGTTTGCGATTTATAAGCTTATGGTGAAACTTAATTAAGAAAAGAAAAGCGAACAACAATCTTAAGAACCGCCCAAGAAAATAGTATGAAGCAGTTGAAGAATTTATGATTTAACCAAGGAAAGAAAAAAAAAAATCATGAGAAGAACTAGACTCTTACATAAACAAAAGAAATTTATTTAATCGAGATAATAAATAAGAAAGTTATTGAGTAGATAGTGCAGCTGAAATGATATGAAGGTTTGATTTAAAATAAAATAATAGGTAGGAATTTAATTTGGGTGAAGACAAGGTATAATTTATAATCAACGGACAAGTAGGTTAAATATGATAATAAAAGTTTAATAAATAGAATTGGTATTCAAATAATAATTATTGATGATAAAAGGGGGGTAAATAGTTGAGATGTACTCCATACGGGGAGACAAATAATGTGATTAGGAGGTATTAGGAGATGGATACTCGACATGTTAATAGAATGCGAGTGTCAGGTTAATTATTGATGATATAAAGGGGAAACCAGTAAATGGTCGAATTAATTAGATTTGATGAATCAAATAAAAGATTATTTAATAAATAAATAGACTAGGAGGATACCAATGATAAAAGTTAAAATGAATAAAAGTCAAATGATAAAGGTTCAATAAGAAATGATTAAATAAGAATGGAGATAAAATTCACCCAAAGAAAAATAATTTTGTAGGTAGAAATCGAGGTCAATAACGAAACAGAAAAATTAAATAAAAGACACCTGAAGAGTAAATAACATTTAAAGTAAATGTGGGGTCAAGATGAAAAGACAAGAAGGAATGACAAATAAGAGTCTTACTGGAAAGAAATTTGAGTTAATTTACAATAACGATAGATTTAGAACAGTTTAGTTAATTTAGTTACATTCGTTAAAAATAGGTTAGTGAGTTTAAAATCGAAGAGGCAAAGAAAAGTTAAAAGAAACTTAATTTTAAAAATATTTCATCAAACAAGATTTTCTGAAAATTTATACAAATTAATTTGGGGACAATCTGTTGTGGTTCAAAATACCAATAATCTTGAATACAAATAAGCATTTTTAAATTTACAAATTGCATGAGGTTTTCCAATAACAAACACAGATTCCAACAGGTAATATGAAGGCTCAGATAAAGTCGGGTTTTTAACAAAGATAAGTGAGAGGAAAGATTGGTTCAACAATGATATGAAAAATTATGAACTACAGATAAGTTTTTTTTTTGTATTCACAGAAAATTTTGTTTAACGTAAAATAATTTTAGCATTGTAAAGAATAGGTAGATTATAAGAAGTGATGTAAATAAACGGTAGATTTACGTAATTTGTTGTGAACCATAAAGACAAGTGCAGCGCCTCGTTATCCGAGACAAAACGTTCACGCGTAGCCGCGCCAAACGATGTATTGTTATAACAACGCTGAAAACAGAAATATTAATTAATGACATTCGATGATATAAAAGGCAATATCAAAAAGGCATGATACTTACATTATTAATAAAAAATTAAATTATCAAAGAGTGACGAAATGAAAAATTGATCAAAAACCAAGGGAACGGTTGATATGAAAAAAAGAAAGAGAGATCCGAAAAACGCGTTGGCAAGAGGAAGTGTTGTGGTCCTCTCGTCCAAAACGGTAACAAATTGGATAAAAATCCAACGGAAAGTGATTAACCTAAAAAGAGAGAAGATTGTAGCGAGTTATAAAAAGTTATTTTTATGGTTTATGCAGAATTGGTATGATAAAAGTAAAAGTGAATACTTACCTTATAAAGTTGATAAAGTGGTTGAAGAAAGTACTTCAACAAACGAATTTCTTCAGAATTAATTTGGTTTCACATGTGTCGTTGGTCAAATAGGATCACGAAATTAAAAATAATTGCAGCCTTGAAAATACAGAAGAATTTGAAAGAAAGTGCATCGCCATCTGTTGCGGGTAAGAGAAATTAAAATAACATTTTTGCGGTAATATTGGACGTTTTAAAAGTTGCATTTACGGACTACGACGCGTTAAACGGAAACGAATAAAGGTTCGGTTTTGCGTAAATTTAAAAATAGTTAATTTGTTTATGTTAAATTTGTTTAGGTTAAAAATTATTATGTTTAGTTTAAGTTTTTGGGGGTTTATTATCGATTGTTAAATGTTCATATAATTATTCATAAAAATAAATGCGTTATATTTTACATATCCTGTTGAGTATAATTGAGGAACGAATCTTCCTCCACTTAATTTACATTTTCAGAAAAAGCAAAGAATCAACCCTCGAGGAATCTGCTCCTGTGATAAGAATGTTTCATGCTATATAAATTTAAAAAATAGTGATTACAAAAAAGAGAGCTAAACAAAAAGAAAAGAAAATTTATATCTTTATCATTATTTTTACATGTGTCCCTAATATAAAGGAGAAGCGATACATAGTAATATGTATACTTTGTTATAAAAAAAAGTCAGGTCAAAATCGAGGATTTTTGAAATTTTCCAAAATGTAACATCAGATGTTACAACAAATGTAACCAATTCAAAAATTTAACAGTGCAGGCGCTCAGCAACTATTCGACAGAAAAATACTTTAGATAGAAGTTGTAGTAAATTTTATTCTCTAAGATTTATAGAAGTCATTTTCGTCCTAAAGTCAACTGGTAAGGAAATATTGCGAAGAAACATTTTGTTTTCGCCATTTGTATTAAAATATAGGCACTTCCGGGCGGTCGCCGAGGTCGCCAACTAGGAGTTTATATTAGGACCCCCCCCTGACCATTTTTAGGAAACTCTTTTTTTCATGATTTCGAGGATGTTGTTAAAATATTTTAAGCGTTTCTAATTTTTTTAATGAGTCATATTATGATAACAATATAACTGAAATAGAAATTTGTTTAAAAATATCCAAAAAACATAATTTTCACTCTTTCATAAAAAATTTCAACTTCAGACGAAGAATTTGGTAAGAAGCTCAGGGTTCCGAGAAGACGTTCTTTAGTATGTTAAAGTACGAACAATTACCTAACGAAATCCGTCAAAAAATCGCAGAAACCCGATTTTAGATTTTTTTTTCGCAATTTTCTTACACTAATAGTCCAAGCAACGAAGCCGAAAAATTGGCTCAAGCTTGCAAAAAATCTGGTCAAGCTGAATTTTGGCAGAGATGTACATTGGAGTGTACTAATCAACCCCCCAAAAGTGCCATAAAATCCCACGCCGGCGTCCCCCACAATCGGGGGTTTTAGCTCCCCAACGCGATTTTTTGCCAATAATTGAAGAGCATAAAATTCTCTATAAAATAGTTGTTTTTCTATATTTTTTCATGGCACACTAATACTTAAATTATTGACCGAAAACACGACCCACCCTTAAAATGGCACAATATTGATTCGTTGCAGGGAGAGATGTTTTCAGGCACGGGAAATGCTTTTAATAATAAATTAACTGAAATTGTGACAAAGGTTGGAAAATGAAGAGAAAAATAGATTTTTTCAAAATTTGCCCAAGTTATAGTATCTTGCAAGTAACGAAACCGAAATTTTGGTTTTCTTGAAGACTTTGGAAAAATTGTGCGACCGAGAGATTCGCGGAACGGTTCTGATTCACAGACCATTACATGCGAATCAACACGCATACGCTGTAGGGAGATCCACCGAGACGGCGCTACACAAATTAGTGGAGCACGTCGAGAGATCGCTGAGCTTTAAAGAGTCCACCCTAGCAGCGTTCATTGACATCGAAGGAGCTTTTGATAAAGCCACCTTTGACAGTATAAATGCAGCACTGCACCTGCATGGGGTTCCCATAACCATTGCAAAATGGATCAGCCTTCCCTGCGGCCCCGAGCCTATTATAGTGCCAGCCGTCAAAACCCTAGATACCCTCCTAAAACATCATACCCTAAAACTGCATACCAGCAGATGGGTAAATATATTTGGATGTAGGCAAGCAAGGGCGGCAATAAAAGCACCCTCACGCAAACACTCCAATTATTATCTGAAGCTGTCCAGAGATAATCTACGAAAAATTGCAGGGATCTTAACTGGACATTGCAAACTATACAAGCACCTAAACACACTGGGGATAGTGGATGACCCAACGTGTCGAGGGTGCGACGAAGAACACGAAACGGCAGAGCATGTGCTTTGCCACTGCCTGGCCCTAACGTCCACAAGAGGATCCATGTTGGGGGACTTCTGGCCTGACATGGCCAGAATACGTAGCACTCCACCTGCCAAAATCCTTGGGTTCCTACATCAGGTGGGATGGCTTGACGACTGACAGGACGGGGGTTGCTGCATCGGAGGCAGTACAATGGGCCCGATTTAGAGGCCTGAGTGCGCGTGGGGTCTTTGACCCTGCCCTCCAAATTAAAATCCAGAATCCAGGTCCGGGCAAGCTGAAATTTGGCAAAGATGTATATTGAAGTGTTCTAATAAACCCTCAAAATGTTTCATAAAAATCCCAAGCCGGCGTTCCCCAAATGAGGATTTTAGCCTCCTAGGTGCGGTTTTCGCCTATAGCTCACGTATTTTTACTTTTACGAAAAATTACCATTAAACAAAGTTAATTTGCCTATTACAGTATGTATTGTAGTACTACCTACTGTAGCGCCACAAGTTATAGAGAATTTTATGTTCTTCAACTTTGCTTAATGGTAATTTTTCGTAAAAGTAAAAATACGTGAGCTATAGGCGAGAAACCGCACTTAGGGGGCTAAAATCCTCATTTCGGGAAAACGCCGGCTTGGGATTTTTGTAAGACATTTTGGGGGTTTATTAGAACACTTCAATATACATTTTTGCCAAATTTCAGCTTGCCCGGACATTCTGTAAGCTCAAACCAAAATTTCGGTTTGGTTACTTGGAAGATACTATAACTTGGGCAAAAATTTTAAAAATCTATTTTTCTCTTCAGTTTTCAACCTTGGCCACAATTTCAATTAATTTGTGTGATGAGTTTTTATTAATGCCACCGATAATTCAGAAATAACACAGAAACTAAGTAAAACACAAAAATATATTGCTGGTTACTTGTTATCCGCCTTCTCGATGCATTTCATCGGTTGCATTTTAGACGGACGCGTACGTAATTGATAAGGGCTCGGCTTAACTGATATACACGGTGTTACAATCTCCCCCTTAGAAGTGGGCTTACGGAGTGGTACACTTCTATTGGAAAAAGGTGTGGTCTTCTTCAGGCGACCTCTTCTTCGTAGAAATGAGATGGCTAAAGGGACAGCTGTGGCAGCCGTATGGGTTGTTCGAATTTTTGCAAACGACGTGGACAGTTCACTCGTAAACGTGAGTGGTGAGTCGTGGCATTCGTAGAGAATGGGTGCGATCTTCGACTTTGGGACGATGAAAGCGTCTTCGTCTCGGTCGGGATCGGGGGTCTCCCCCTGCATTAAAACAGCCTCCTTTGTGTGGGCGGTATAAGGCAGCGAAAGGTCAGCTTGTCGTAAGATGGGTGTCGTTACGACTGGTACAACATAGGGTGATTCGCACTCTTCTATGATGTCTTCTGCGAGCATCCGGTCAAGGTCTATCTTGAGGAACGCTTTTTTGGCCGGCGTTAGCCTGTATGGTGGAACAGCAATGGGCGTCTCGTCGGTGAGAGAGATCGTGTGTTCTGCAAAAGGCGTAGGCGCCGAGTTAGGTGAGAATACGATAGTATACTCACGAAATAAGGCAGAGATTTGGGTTCTCTGGGTTTCGTCCAGTTCTCGTCCTTCGTTGTCCCGGAGTGCGTGGGCTACAGCGTCTAGGGTTGTAGTGGTGGCGACATCGGGCAACTCTTCGGCGAACTCGAAACGGTTGGTGGGATGATTTCCATAGAACCATTGTCCATTTTGGAAGTCGAATACCATGCCAGCGGAGTGGATGAAATCGATGCCCAGGAGCATTCGACTTTCGGTGTGTTCGGGGATGGCGATCAGCGTAACGGTTGTGGTGCGGCCTGCGATGGTGATGTCCACCTCGAAAGATTTGGTCAGGACGTTTCGTTTGATGCCATCGGCTAATTTGATTTCCATTTGTGCTTCGGTGAAAGGGCGTCCTTCTTGAAGGAGAATTTTGTACAGTTGGTTACCAGCGATGCTGCGTCTGGAACCAGTGTCGAGACATGCTTGTCCATTGCGGTTGAGGATTCGTACTCGTACCATGGGACGTGGCGTTGAGACGGTTTTGAATTCTGTGGAAGAAAAGATGATGTCCACACTCTCGGTTTCTAAAGAAGCTTGAGTCGTGGTGCACGAAGGGCAGTTGCTCTTCACGTAACCTGGTGTTCCGCATCCCCAGCAGGATAGTTGGGATTTTTCAACCTTGGCCGTCGTGGTCGTAGGTTGGGGAACGCTTGCAGCAGCTTTTTTCCTACATTCGGTCTCCGGGTGGCCAAAAAAATTGCAAAAGTTGCACTTTGGTCGGGTTTTCTTCGTCTCTGTGTTTCGGGTCTCTTGTCTTTCCACCGTCATCTGTGTGGGAATTTTTGCGGTTGGGGACATCTCTCGGTTTGCATCTTCTATGTTTCTTGCTGCCTCGAGCAATTCTTTGAAGGTTGTATTTTTACCGGGTGAGAGCCTTTTCCGAATTTTCGGTTTTAATAGTCCGAATACCATGTCGAGTTGTGCTTTTAGTGGTAGTTCGTATGGCAGTTGTGCGATCAATGATCGAATGTGGCAAGCGAATAGTTCACTTGTTTCGTTTTCTCGCTGCTCACGAGAAAAAATCTCTCGGAAAATGAGGTGAGGGGGTAATCTCCGTGAAAAAGCGTCTTTCAAGGAGGAGATGGCTTCATCCCATGTAGTTATACTACTTTTCACCCCTTTCCACCAGGTTCCGGCGGTGCCCTCTAGGAGCATTGGCAAACCTCGCAACGCGTTTTCGTTGGTGACGAGCGTGCAATCTTTGTACGTGATTGTGGCGTCGAGGAAAGCATCTACGTCGCTTTTTGCGGTACCGTCAAATCGCGCGGTGCACTTTGAGAAATTTCCGGTATACATAGGTGTGACGGCAGCTGGTTGCACAGCTGAGGCAGTTGTGTGTGTTGGTTGAATTTTAGCAAGCAACAACGCGAACTGTTCATTCGTAAACGCGAGTGATGGGGTCGCACCTTGTATATTCGTGGATTGGTTTTCTACCGTGTCGTCGAATTGCGATTTTTTTGGCATTTTGTGTGGATTCGTTTGAATCGGGTAAAGTTTTTTTCACTGAATGTCTTTCGTATTGTTTTTGCACGTATTGATCGGCCACTTTTGCGCGGATAATTACACCGGAATGGCACTTTATTTTTGCAATTTTAATAGTTTTTTGTTACTTACAGTTTTGTAATCGGCTTACGTTGGAGCGCCACTTTGTGATGGGCTGTACGTTGGGAGCCACTTTGTGATGAGTTTTTATTAATGCCACCGATAATTCAGAAATAACACAGAAACTAAGTAAAACACAAAAATATATTGCTGAACAAATACACAATTGGCAAAACACATTAAACTTGGAAAAATAACAGGAAATAATAATGCATTCATACCGAGCGAAATTTTTAAGATGATTAATTGTTTGCTTGGTTACTTGTTATCCGCCTTCTCGATGCATTTCATCGGTTGCATTTTAGACGGACGCGTACGTAATTGATAAGGGCTCGGCTTAACTGATATACACGGTGTTACATTTGTTATTAAAAGTATTTCCCGTGCCTGAAAACATTTCTCTCCCTGCAACGAATTAATATTGTGCCATTTTAAGGCTGGGTCGTGTTTTCGGTCAATAATTTAAGTATTAGTATGCCATGGAAAAATATGAAAAAAATTTTTTATAGAGAATTTTATGCTCTTCAATTATGGTCTGATCATAATTTTACATACAAGCATAAATAAGCGAGGTATCGGCAAAAAATCGCGTTGGGGAGCTAAAACCCCCGATTGTGGGGGACGCCGGCATGGGATTTTATGGGACTTTTGGGGGGTTCACTAGAACACTCCAATGTACATCTCTGCCAAAATTCAGCTTGCCCAGATTTTTTTGCAAACTAAAAACCTTCCTTGCCTGGACCAATATAAATTACAAAAAAAATCAGCATATTGACTTATATGCAGTCATATAATATGGTTGATTACATCAGTACTTTTTACTTTCTGAACCCCTTAGGTTCAGAAAAACATTAGGGGGCAAGACTTGCCCCTAATGTTTTGAGGTTCCCTGAATCCATTTTCGTAATTTTTGGAAGGATGTGTGTACGTCTGTGAACACAATAGCGTCTAAACGAAGCAACCAAATTTTGAATATAAGCTTTTTCTGCCACAGCAGGAAGCCAGATGAAAATAAATCGCCTAAAGGGAGGAGGGTTTACCTGAAAAAGCACTTCGCCATCGGTTGTTATATTTTACATTTCATCAAACTTTTGCTAGGCATGGGTTCAGCAAGTTTCTTTTTATCGTTAGCTTTAAATATCTTTCCAGTTACTTAATTTTTTCCCCGTGACTTCTTTTTTTCTGTGTTACGCTGCGAAAACTAAGCTAGACGGCGAACAAATAAAAAGACGTTGTTTGTAGAGCATAAAATTATCTAAAAAAAGTTACCGAAAACATATCTAAGATAAATGATTTAGGCGTAAGAGTCGTTTTAAGTTGTCTTCTCCATACGCCAACTTCGAGATGAAATCGTCATTTTCGCTATTGGATTTAATCAAGTTTAATTTTAAAACTTTTCGCAAACACCTTGTATTTGGTACAAAAAAAGTGGCATAAATTCCAAGCGTCATTTGTTGAATTTGTGGCGCCAACTAGTGACGAATTCCACAGCAAGTATGCGTCATAATAAAATATTTTGATGAGTTTTCAGTATTGCATTTCTTTTCCATTCTCATCTTTAGAACATTTGTTATATGTATTTCGAGAGTAATACAAACAATTTCTAATTGCTAACTATTTTTTCATGCTCAAAATACAACGTTATCTATTGCGATTATTAATACAATATGTCAACTTAGGGTGTTGCCAACCTGGATCCGCACGCGACATTTAAATACACAACAATCCTTCTGACTTAAGTAGAGACGAAATCCGCGTAACGTTCCGGCACTCGGCGGTTGCGACTCGGTCTTCTTGGTAGTTCTATTGCTTGTGACTCCGCTACTTTTATCGGCAAATCCACGATTGGTGCCTCACCTTGTTCCTTTAATTCTTGAGTTGCTACGGCCCACAGTGGGGTATTTGGCCTCAAAAGGTAGCATTAAATCAAATACTATTCCAACGGATTTCTAAGTAGGATATTTATTTTCAGGGCTCTTAGTAGTATCTAAAAAATACTTTGCATAATTCTGGTACATTTATTTATTAAGAAAATGAATTTACTTGAAAAACTTTGAAAAATTAACATCATCAGCAAAAAACACAGAAATAGTTTTTGGAAAATATGTGTAAATATACACTTATCCGAAAATACAGGTTGTGATATCACAATACAACAAATATTTAATGGATACGAATTAAAAACTGCAGAAGAGAAGTAGTTAATAATTTTTATATTTATTTTTCAAGTAATAGCGTTAAAAGTAAAAATAAGGTAAACATTTTAAATAATGTCTTGGTCATCTTCGTCATCATCCATCGATCGCATTGTTACGTCATCGTCACTCTCGGAAATCTGTTTATGATCATCAATGACTTGGTCAGTAGGGGGTTTTAATAAATGTAAAACCTGCTGAGATAAGTATCAAAGGTTTTTTTTGGGTAATTCTCTTTTGTTTGTTATAACAGGGTCAGAGGTTAAAAGAAATCTGTTTAGAACGTCTCTGTTTGAACTTTCGCGGCTACATTTTCACGAGTTATGTTCACGATATCTCTTGAAATCAAACGACTGCGACGTCATCAGCTTGATCTCCAACCACTTGGACATTGCATCCACAACAATCAAAAATACTTTTCCGTGATACGGTCCTGCGAAATCTAAATGTAACTTAGACCATGGATTTGTGGGCGGTTCGATAAATTGCCTTTGCGCTTTCTTCAGGTTATTTGGATGTGTTTGGCAATTTTCACATCGTACAACTGTTTCTGAAATATGTTCATCCAAATTTGGCTGCCAAACGCAGCTTCATGCCGACGCTTTCATTGTTACAATTCCCGGATGGTTTGCATGTAACAACTCTAAAACTTCTTTCTGCGCCGGAATAATCACCAGACTTCCCCATAGTAAGCACCCTTTGTGTACGGATAGTGTACCTATCTCTTCAATGTCGGAAAATTTTGTCTTGATTTGTCCATTTCTAGATGTCTTTAGCCGCGATTGGGGGTTCTTTCATCGCTTCCAAAAGTAGTATATATCTCCTGGAGGTATTCTTTCATCATCCTTTCTTGGTATCGGTAATCGGCTAAATCCGTCTGGATTCCCATGCAATTTTTCTGCTCGGTATTCCACATTATATAAATAATTTGACAGCAATAGATTCCATCTTAACATTCTCGGTGAAATCATAACGGGCATCTGTCGTTCCGGGTTTAACAACCCCAATAACGGTTTGTGATCCGTTATTATTATTTTGGGCTGGAGCCCAATGTTCTTGGGAATGGTCAACAGTTTCTGTTGACCTTGTTGATGGATCTTTCTAGTGCCATTACATCTGTGCAATTCGGCTCTGCTCTAGCTACACCGTGAAAACATAGTGCCAACAAAAAAATGAATTTCTTCAACAATAATATTTAAAATTCAAACATCATTCAAACTTGTGTAAATTTTATAGAAAAATCACGACTAGGGGTGCGCGATTATGAAATTTCATAATCGATTATCGATTATAAAAAATAATCGATTGTTTTCGATTAATCGATTATTGAAGATAATCGATTATGAACTCATAATCGATTATGAACTCATAACTCGATTATGAATTCATAGTCGATTATGAACTCGTAATAAGGGTTACTAAGTTACTATCTAATTTATTATACAAAAACATAACAAAATTTAACAATTACAACTAGGAACGTTTTGGAACATTATTGAAATTCATTGACAATAAAAGCAATTGTTCCGAATGTTCAGATGTCAGTGAATTTCTTAAATCGGTAACATTTGGCCTCCACGGCTAATCACCGTTCTGAAGCAACACTTGTTCCTTGAATACATAAATATTTTCTTTCCATAGCTGCCAGTGCCGGAAATGTTCTCCAATTCCTAATTGGAGAATTTTCATTATTTATTTTCACAATCGATTATTTCCACAATCGATTGTTTTCACAATCGATTATTTCTATAATCGATTAATCGATTATTATAAATTATCATAATCGATGATGAAATAATCGATTATTCGAATTACGGTGATCGATTAATCGATTATATGCGCACCCCTAATCACGACTGTGTATGTATAAAACTTTTGCAAAGGAATATATTTTCTGAAATTTGACAAGCAGTTCGTTTGAATAACTCCTGTTGACTATAAATATCGTATATTAAAAGATCCGTGAGGTGTATAGTGCTAGTTAATATTTTCACACTATTCTAGTAACTCTGTGTATGATTTTTCTTGAACTGTGCATTTAATCAACTGTTGGAGCTTTTCTACATGTTGGCAATTATAAATTGCAATGCTACAGTTATGGACGTAAGAATCCCGCCAAATACCTAAAGAGTTATTTCAATCATTGTATTGTATTGTATTGTACTTAGGGGTCGATTGGCCGCAAGGGCCTTTCAGAACTGCGACCAGTATTGATCTTTTGTTCATTACCCTGCTAATTAGGTATTCAGGAATTCAATTTTGCTAGCAAAACATAGAATATTCCTGAGAGGTTTTTGTTGCACCTCTTTGGGTGTTAGTTGCGTTTTTCCCAAATATTTTAGCCTGGATCGGGCTAAGGCATCACATCTGCAGAGAATGTGCTCGGCCGATTCAGTTTCCGATTCACAGAGTCTGCACATGTCATCGTCCTCCATTCCCATTTTCTTGAGGTGATATCTCACCTGACAATGTCCGGTGAGCAACCCCGTGATGAGCCTGATTTCGTTCTTTGGTAGTAGAAGAAGCTTTTTAGCTTCTGCAGTCGAATACTCTATAAATTTCTTCGCCTGTTTTTGACCTGGTGTATTATGCCATAGGGTTTTTTTGTTCTCCTCCTCCCACTTCTGGACCCCCAACCCCCTGCGTGTCTTGGACAATCCACAGAATGGTTCGGGCCCAGTCGGGGAGGCCCTTGAACCTGATCTAGCCAGTTTATCGGCTATCTCATTACCCTCAATTCCCTCATGACCCGGCACCCAGTGGAGGGCAATTTTGTTGCCTTTCGCCAGTTTCTTGAGGGATTGTCTGCATCCCCATGTGGATAAAGACTCAAAGCTATTTGTTTGGAGCGCCTTTATCGCAGCTTGGCTGTCAGACATTATATTGACTTTTTTGCACTTAATGTTCCTTTGCAGACATTCATGGGCACATAGTGCAATTGCAAGTATTTCAGCTTGCATAATTGTGGGATAGGTTCCTAAGGCTATAGATGCCTCATATTTTGGGCCATATATGCCTATGCCTGTTCCCTGTTCAGTTTTTGATCCATCTGTGTACCAGTTGGAGGATTTTGTATCCACTTGTATTTCTTGACATCTAGCCGTACTTCGGTCTTGAATGATGACCTCAAACGGTGTTTCAAAATCAAAGATTTTCGGAATGATATCCGAAGGTTTTTCAAACAGATCTGGCTGTAAGAAGTCCAGTATCTTTAGGTGACCTGTCTTGTCTCCTGGTTTGAATTTCTTGACTTGGGTAATTTTTATAGCAGCTTGTATGGCTTCCCTTTTCACTCGTAGGTGAAGGGGTGGCAGATCTAAGAGTGCCTCCATAGCCGCGGTTGGGGTTGTGCGCATAGCCCCTGTTATATACCCAGACACGCTAGCCTTTGCAATTTCTGCAACCTGCTTTGTGTCGTGATTTCGTTAGTTTTTGTCCACCACACGAGCGATGCGTATGTGACAATGGGTCTAATTATTGATGTATATGACCAATAGATCATTTTTGGTCTTAGTCCCCAGGTCCTTCCAAAAAGTTTGCGACAAGCCCAGAAGGCTCCTGTTGCTTTGGAAAGAATTTTATCCATGTGTGGTTTCCAGGTGAGTTTTGCATCCAGGGTTACCCCCAGATATTTTACCTCCCCGGAAAAAGGTATCGATAAACCCCGAAGCTGTGGAGCTTTTAGGTTTATCTTTCTACGCTTTGTGAATGGAACTATAATGGTTTTTGAAGGATTCACTGTAAGTTCTTCCTTTTCGCACCATTCTTTTATTTTGTTTAGGGCTGTTTGCATTAGGTTTGAGATTATGCCTTCATGCTTGCCCCTGATTATAATGACAATGTCGTCCGCGTATCCTAGTACGCAGAATCCATCGTCAGTTAATTTCTTCAGTAGGTCGTCTACCACGATAGACCACAGAAGAGGTGATAGCACCCCACCTTGTGGGCATCCCCTTGCCGCGGCCACCGAGATTTCCTCCCCTCCTAAGGAAGCCGTTACTATTCGGCTTTCCAGCATTGATTCTATCCACGTTATTGTGGGTGCCTCAATGCTGTGTCTTACGGCGGCTGTTTTTATAGATTTATTTGAGGTGTTATCAAAGGCACCCTCTATATCTATAAATATTCCGACCGCATTTTCTTTTGTTTCGAGAGATTTTTCTATCTCTCTTACAAGGTGGTGTAGTGCATCCACCGTACTTTTGCCTGGTTGGTAGGCAAATTGATTTCTATGAAGCGGCATCCTTTTGAGGGATTCGCTTCTTATATAATTATCAACAATTTTCTCCATCGTTTTGAGGAGAAAGGAGGATAGGCTGATTGGGCGATAAGATTTAGCCTCTTCAGGAGGCCTTCTGCCCGCTTTTGGTATAAATACCACTTTCACCCTCCTCCATGATGTGGGTATATATCCCATTGCATAACTAGCTTTGAAAATTGCTGTTATGCATGGAGCGATCAAATCTATTCCTTTTTGGAGTAGAGCCGGAAAGATTCCGTCCCATCCAGGTGATTTGTAGGGCTGAAAGCTATTTATTGCCCATTTTACTTTTTCCAAAGTAAAGATTTCTCTTGCTAACCTTCTGCTATCCCTGCTGGAATGTAAATTTCCATTGGCTGGGGATATTTCATGCATCTGGTTTGTTGTCGCCATTACCGTGGATCCAGGAAAGTGTGTTTTTAGCAACACATTTAAACTATCCCCGATGTTCTCAGTATAAGCACCGTTGGACTGTTTTATAAGTCCAATAGTATTTGAGTGGTCCTTAGACAGAGCCTTCTGAATGCGCGCTGCTGGGGCCGTTTTATCGATCCCCTCGCAGAAGCGCATCCAGGACTGTCTTTTGGATTTCCTCAATTCTATATTGTACTTGGTGAGGGCTTCTCTATAGTATTCCCATAGGCCTGTTCTTTTGGCCTTATTGAATGCTTTCCTGGCTGCGACCTTTAGTCTCTCCAGTTCTGCATTCCACCAAGGTACGTCTCGAGAGACAGTTCTTTTCTTCAGTGGACAACTAGTCTCATAAGAGTTCGTTATGCACTGACTTATGTGGTTAGAGGCTGTTTCTAACTCCTCTGTGGTAGCTACTTCGTATTGGATGCCTTCTAGCTCGGTCCTTGGTACCTCTTTGTAGAGGTTCCAGTCCGTCTTTTTGGGCACCCTACATTTCACTACTTCCACTTTTTTGCTCTCTATATCAAATGTAATCGAGGCGTGATCTGAGAAGGATGCCTCCTCCATCACTTTCCAATTTCTTAGAATTTGACTTATAAACACAGTGGCCAATGTGAGGTCAAGAACCTCTTGGCGAATCGCGTTTATAAAGGTTGGTTTTTTACCTTTGTTTATAATGTCTAGATTGTTAGAACAAATATAATCAAGTAAATCCTTACCTCTGTTATTAGTGTCCGTGCTGCCCCAGATCTCATTGTGCGCATTTGCATCGCAGCCCAGAAGTAGGTGTTTGTTCCCCTTTTGACACCAGCTTATGAGGCGTTGTACTTCCTCTGGTGGAACCTTGGTCTCATCTCCTGGAAAGTAGGCCGAAGCTATTACTATGCTCCTCTTGCCCCCCTCCGTTGGAATTTCGACCACGGCGGATGCCAGGTCCCTGGTGTTGAATTCTGGAATGGGAACAAAGTTAATGTCTTTCCTGAGCAATAGTGCTGCTCTTGGATTTCCATACCTGTAATCGGCAAGGACATTAGCTGTCCTTTCAGGGAGTCCCTTGATTTTGTCTCCATTTATCCAGGGCTCTTGTATTAGCCCTATGGAGATTTGTTTCTTTATAAACCTCCAGTATAAGGCACTTGAGGATGCCTTTGAGTGCTGGAGGTTTATTTGGATGCACTTCACTTTGGGGGCTCTTTTTTCGCCCCTTTCTGCTCCGATTTTGGGCGTTCCTTTTTACCGCTTACTTTCAGCGGTTTTTTGGCGTTTGCAGCAGTGCCCGGCCCACTTCCCCTATTGCCCGTTTTGGGCACTTTGGGGCGCGTACCGGAGCTTCCCTGCTGCCCTATTTCGGCAGAGTGGAGTGAAGTGGAGGTGCTTGCTGCAGATGTTGAGGCATCTGCATCTGGCCCCGTAGTAGTTTTGGGCTTTTCTTGTTTGCCCTTTTTCGGGCGGAGCTGAATCTGCCCAAATCTATAGCCGATCCTGTAGTTCAGCTTTTTAAGATTTTCAGCTGACTGAGCGTCAACTGATAGAGTTACCTCTAGAGATTGGCCGGATGCTACTTTGCGTATAATCCGCCAACTTGAGGCATTAATTTCCTCATTTTGGGCTTCCATGAGACCCAGGATTTTTTCATCCGTATAGCCTTGGCTTCCTGGTATGTATGCCACAAGAATTTCTGTGTGAGGCATTTCTGCCTCTGACACGATCTTCAGTGTGGCTCCATCCCAGGGTTTGAGTTCGGCCTCTAGGCCCTTTATCCATTCGGCTGTGGCTGCATTGGTACACGTGATACCGAGCCAGCCTGGTCTTTTGTGGATTTGTTGGAATTGTGGCTTTGTAGCAGCCAATTTTCCTTTCACCACTATATTATCCACTATTGCTTCCTGAATGGCTTCAAGTTGTTCCATAGTCAGGAGCTCTTTTGGATATAAGGAATGCGTGATTCCTATCTTAACCCCGGTTAAGGCCTGGCTGAAGGTAGGTTTAGCCACCCCAACAGGTGCCTCCCCATCCTCATCGGTCCTTGCCCGCTTTTTATCACGGGTTTCCGGGGTACTGCCATCCGATCTGTTCCTTTTGGCAGTTTTAGGATTATATCCTTCACGGGCAAGTTCCCTGGCTTTATCAGCCGGTTGACCCTTTTGGATGAAGTATTTCATCCGCTTGCGAGCAGCTCCACTGAGTCTTTCCTTTTTAGCCTTTATTTGTAGGCTTTGCAAGGCTGTGTTGACTTCTTCGTCGCTGCTCGCGAGAAGTATCTCCTCTGTACCTTGGTCTGGATTTTCACCCAGTTCCATTGGTATAATCTCCTCAGCCTTTTGGCCAGAATTTTCATCCTGAGCCATAGGCTTTAGGATTGGGTTAAGGCCTTGGGGAGCCTTTGTTGTTGACTCTGTTAAGGGCGAGTCTCCCTTTGGTTTTTGATTTTTCTCCATGTTGTTCCCACGAGAAGCTAGGGAAAATTTATCACCTGCAGCAGAGCCCCGCTTACCACAGGGAGGCTATTTAAAACCGAGACAGCGCCGGGTGCTCGGAGTTCGCATATTAGAGACTGGGATTACCTTCCCAGCCATACAGTCTTGGCATATGCTGTTCCACCGTGACTTTAGGGTTTTTTATAGAGGATTTCTCCTCGCGAGTCAGGCGATTAAGCCCAGCCCCCCGCGATGTTCCTTTCCGCAGCGTACCGGCACCTCGCCTATTGTCGGTTGTTGTTGCGGAATGAACATCCTACGGTGTTAAGCAGACGAGTGGCGAGTTTCGTCTGTAGCTAGGGTACCTCGGGTGCGCTGTACCCGTACTTAGGTTATTTCAGCCTAAGCCCCTGAGGGTTATTTCAATCAAATGAAAGTAATGCAGAACCTGTGTACTACTTACCACTGCAAATGTCGATACGTGACCTATAAGAATATCAGATGCGTTCAGCAGTACTTTCTGATTTTTGAATGCACGCATATAGCACTCCAACTGGAATTAAAAATTTAAATAAACTAAAATAGTAGCAGTGAATACCCAACCTGAATTGCTTCATCTTTGTATAAACGGCTAATGGGAAATTTAAAATAAAATGAGAAAATGTCGTTCTTCTAAAATTAAAATTATCATTAATTACACTTATCAACATTTGTTTTACTATTATCACGAGTAAATACTTCGAAGCAAGTATATACAGGGCTTTTCAATAGAGACTTGGCAGTTTAATAGGGAGCAATTTTCGATGTGGTGACAGTTTTGTCATTATTGAACTCGAAAATGGTCCACCACGAAAATGGTGGTTCTGTGAAAAACATATGCATATTAAAAAATGTCGTATATTTTCGGTCGTTATTATAATACTAGATGATACCCCGTCCGAGGACGGGCAGCTAGAAGGACGGGCAGGCAGCCAAGGTCATATGGCTTTTGGATTGCACTGAGAGCTTTCCTTAATCTTCATTCAACTTAAGTTACCTTGGGTAGCTGCCCGTCCTTCTAGCTGCCCGTCCTCGTATCATCTAGTTTTGAATATGATCGGATAGACCTTGATACAATTCAGTACGCAATTTACTTTGTTGATATCGTATGTAGTTCAAATTATTGGCTTCCACTTGCAAATATGAGTCGACAATCCACTGTTGCGTAAGTTTTCCCGCACTCATGATCGGATTGAAATCGTTTCTAATTGCTGTTTGCGCAACTTTAAATTGTAACATGCTGATTTTATTACGGGATTGCCGATATCCTTCGCAACTCCAATTGGGTTGCCACCCCGGTTCGCCAAACGGATAAAGAATGCCATAAGTCATAGGGTCAAGATTTGGACTGAGAATATTGATACGAATGAATTGTTGTGCATTGTCGACGGGATTTCGAGGATTGATACGGATATCACGTTCAAATGGAGGTTCGCCGTCATCATTTACGAACACCATTGCAATTTCATTGGACGTTGGAGCATTGTAACGTCTTTGATCAGACTGCCGATCGCGCCGCATCACCATATTGACGACCGGAACTGGTTGTCCTTCTTCTTCGGCTCGTACACGCTCTTGTTGCTCAATTTCTTTCATCAGGCAATATGAAGCTGCGATACGATTGTTGACGCGGAAGAAACGATCGATTTTCTCAATCACTTCAGGTAGACAACCTCTATTCTCAGGCAGATTTACTCGTTCATTGACCGCTTCTGTCGTGTCCATTACATACAATTGTGCAAACTTTCTTGTTTGTCCTTCAGGTGGATACAGGTTTGTGGTTCTGTGGTACGTCTCTCCATGAATTTTGAAAACGTGTAACGGGTTTCCGTTAGTTCAGTGGAAAGTGAAAATTTTCCTTTTGTTCAATTTAGTTTTGAACTCCCTGTTCTCAGGGAGTCGTGGGTTCGATACTAATCAGGCAGGAATTTAAACTTAACCCGACCAGATCCTCTTCCGCGGAGGGAAGCTGGACATTTTTTTTTATCATGATTAATTCCCATAATTTTATTTTTAAATTTTTATGTACTTGTTCAACAACCCAATTTATATTCTGGGAAGTTTAGACTCCAGGGCTTTATGGATCTGTAAACCAGATTCGACGATTTCGATCCTCCCCGGATGACCAATTTTCATTTTGAGGTGATCTTTTGTTTAAAGGATCCAGAGTACCAGCTCTCATCCACCGATTTCACGTTGCTATTTGTTACTGCTTCAGAGCAGGATAGCAACCAATTTTCCCCTTGTGACGTGTCCGACGCTTTGGCCCCAGAGACCATTTGACGCGTTCTGGCTGCTTTGTCGGACAGTCATGACTTCCCAGTTGGATGTTTGATTCCCAGGAAGTGACCATGATGGCCAATTAGTTTTTGCCATAAAACCATACCTATTTATAAGGACTGGAATATCTTTAGGTAACCCGGCGAGTTAACTTCACTTTTAAACACACCTAAGACTGTAGGATGTGCCCGTCGTTAACTCGTCAAAGAACGTTATTCGATTTTAGGCGCCTCGCACTGAACGTAACCGCGTTCATTCGAAACGAGCCCGAATAAACCCTGGATCGGAACCCTAGTCTATAACTACACCAGAGTATAAACCCCATTTATTTTAATTTACTTTTTTTGTTTATTTTATGTGATTTACTGATGGAGGAGTTGGGACTTTCAGGACTCTTCAAGTCTTGGAAGCCTTTATACAATTTTCAGCATGCCTCAGAGCTTTTCTTTGAGTTTATGTTGGAAAACTTTCCCAGTTTTCCACCCCGACATTTTTGAGCCTTCTTACTGTTTTACAAGGTTCGCAATTTCGGACAATAGCTGATCACAGCTATTGATTTGACGCGGGGGGGGGGGGGGGGTAACGGGTTTCCGTTAGTTCAGTGGAAAGTGAAAATTTTCCTTTTGTTCAATTTAGTTTTGTACGGATGAACCGAAAAAAAAAATACCAATTTAATTATTAAATGTGCAATAATTTACGCCTATGGGTTAGGTGACCCATTTAACAATTGGAATTATACACCAAATTCCAATAAAAAATCAAGGACGTTAGATACCACCAACGTAACGAGGTTGTTGTTTACAAAACACCAAAACGAGTACATATTATGCATGACATATTATGTATATTTTTCGGTCCGACAAAATTAAATTATTTTGAATTATTTAATAAACATTTAATTATCGGTTATGGTTGAAAACCTCCTAAAATGTTAGTCCGTCAGTATTTTTTTAGTGCGACATAACAAAAAAATAAATTTACGGAGTGATAACAGGAGCAAAAGTCAATAGCCGTGGAATTGTGATTCCACCATTTTTAGTGCGAAAAACCGACCGAGTTAATGCAAACTGCGTCCGCCCAATTTTTATGGTAAATTATTTCGAAGATGAAATTTACCATGGGGAAAATTATTTAGTTGAAGACCAGGTTTGCGGTCGCACGAGCTATGGACAGCGGTTCCACCTGTATCAATCATACCAATAAAAGGATGTGTGTGTTAGCCAACGAGCTATTGAATCAATTTATTTACGGAAGCCAGCAAAAAGTAGCGATCCACGTCAACAGGAGGGTTTATCAGCTCCCGGAAAATTCCTACATACGATCGTTCGAACGACCGCAGGAGGGCCGCGTTTATCAACATGTGAGTAATTGGAAAAGTCTCTTACTTTTTGTATGAGGTCAAACCTAAAAAGTTGTACAGCATTTATTCATTTAAAATTACAAATTTATGATACACATAAAAATCCGGTGCAAGTATTCAGTTTTGCATTCGACATCTGGATTAGTAACATTTCAATTATTTTATTTAAACACCACCGGCCAAAGAAAGCCTTGTTGGTGAAGAATAACATTGACAGATTTATCTTTGAAATAGATAGTTGTTGGTTGATTAACCACCCAAAATTGACAATAGTGTTGGTTTATTTATTTGTGTTAATCGTTTTCTTGTTCCATTTAATTACTATAATTTTTTATAAAGTTAAAAGTTAATGTCAGTAGTTATAAAATCACCATGGTTTAATCTTGAAATGTTTGTTACCAATTTCCTTGTAATTTCTGCTAACAATAATTTATCAAGTTGTCCATTTATAATAAACATTTATTTTGTCCATTAAACGAGAATTTTTGCTGACCATTGTGTTATTATGCCTTATTGTGTATACTCAATTTAATTTAACCCATTTTGAAATTTTGATGAGAGAAGCAAAGATTGAGATTTACTTTCAATGTTTTGTCACCTCATCTGGCGCCCAAGAATTGCTATTACGGTAAGTGGAAGATCGACAAAATTTAACGTTCCCACGAAGGTTCTATTTAACAACCCGAACCTCCCAGCTCTTCGACACATGAATGAGAAACTATGAACTAGCCGTCTCGTACAGAACATCCACGGTCAAGAAAAGTGGCATTGTAAAGGCGAAACCGAAGTAGTAAAGTTTTACCTGAGTTTTTACCTCTTTACGCGGTTTTAACCTCCTTACAAACGTATGGTCCGTTACCCGGCATTGAAACAATCTCTCCTCCCATTGAAGCGAAAGAAACCGAGGAATTGTAAGAGCGGATGTGCTGACGAAAGTTCTTGTAGTAAGGATTATCTGAATCTGAAAGCATAGAGCGAAGAAATTCGGGATATAACAATAGATTCCCATGTTGATCGAGCGGTTGCGGAATCTTCACTTTTCCTTTATGACAGCAGTTGTTAAATTGTTTATCAACTGGACGCTCCTTGGCGAAATTCTTGGAGCCGCAGAACTGACAGATGGAATTCATTTCTCCACAATCGTGTCGAGTAACGTGAGATTCATCAAATCTCAATGCTCTTATTTGGAGTTGAATTGCTTGACTTTGGTATCGATTTTCTTTCTGTCGATGTATCGCATGGGACCGAGCGTCAGCAGCTTGCCGCGCTTGAGTTTCTTCTAAAGTTTCACGTTGTTGACGTATCGCATGGGACCGAGCGTCAGCAGCTTGCCGCGCTTGAGTTTCTTCTAAAGTTTCACGTTGTTGACGTATCGCATGGGACCGAGCGTCAGCAGCTTGCCGCGCTTGAGTTTGTTCCAAAGTTTCACGTTGTCGACGTATCGCATGAGACCGAGCGTCAGCTTGTCGCCGTGATCGAAGCTGTTCTTCTGTGTTATTAGCTCTTGTACGTGCTTTTCTCTCACGATTCAATCGCCGTCGCTTTGCAGCAGGATTTTCAAAATTTTCATTATCCATTATGGAAGTTCACATAATGCTTTTTTGGAAATAGCTGTCCTATATAGACAAAATGATACGATGATATGTTGATCCGATGATACGTTGATACGATGATACGTTGATCCGATGATACGTTGTGCGTTCGGTTCGGTTCGGTTTGCTTCGGGTATTTCCGTGGGACAGACAGAAAGAAAGACTTGGCCTTTTATAATAAGAGATTTCTGAGACTGCTTTTAACAATTTGGTGGTTAAATTTGCATTCACTGATTCAGCATACTTATAAAATACCGACAACAACAAGCAAAATATTGCTGCTGTAAGTGAAAATGTTAAGGAAATCTAGAATTTATCAATTCCACAGCGTTTTCAGCAATTGGGCCTATCTGTGAGCGTTGTAAAAAGAAACGAAGTGTTTAGCGGAAGCAAAGACGGAACTTCATTCATTCAAGTCGTAAACGTAGATAGCTCATCAAAAATGAATCACTATCGCCTTATCGTGTGACTGCAGTTTCATTGTTACCCTATTATATGGGATGCACCTCCTCAGACACGCAGTGGCAATGCGATTAAAACTTTATAAGGTTCAGTTAGTGCAAGAATTAAAATTAGCCGGCCTTCCGTTCGTCGAAAATTCGCTAATTTTATCCTCGAACAAAGTGATAGTTTTTATGAAGCTCATTTTCATTTGAATCGTTATGTTAATAAGCACAATTGTCGCAATTGGGCTTCAAAAAATCAAAGAGTGATTGTTGAGAAGCCTTTACATTCCACTCGTGTTACTATTTGGTACGCTTTTTTGTCTGGAGAAGTCATTGGACTGAATTTTTTTGAAAGTGAAACTGGAAACGCGTTATCGGAGCATGTTGACAAATTTTTGTTGGCCTATTATTGATGATATCGATGTGAGTGATATATGGTTTAATAGGATGGTGCTACATGCCACACAGTGACAGAAAAATTGCATTTATAGCGAACGAAATTTCCCGATCGAATAATTTCACGTAATTCCGCAGACAATTGGCCGCCTAGATTGTGTGATTAGACTATTTCTTGTAGGGCTATGTTTTTTTCCATGTTGCCCCTTTAAGTTAACCACCTATCGGAGAGTATATTAATGCGAATTGATACATTATGAAATAAAAAAATAAGGTTAAGCACTTAAAGCTAACATTGATTAAATTGAACTGTAACTTGACTGGAACTTATTGTATTGTATAGGATAAGATTGATAATTAAATAAACATAAACATTGGTAGAAAACATGTTAAAATTTGAAAAGTCGCGTGACTACTAACAAATTCGGATGACATGACGGCAGACTAAGGGGTATGGTTGAACTATTTCAGAGTTTCAGACTTGCAGTAGTTGGTGAATAATTTAGAGACCAAAATGTTAGTAAGAATTGTGTTATGTCAAAAGGTGCAATATTATAGTAGGTGCAATAGTTAGTATAGGTATGACGAATGGTACTGTAGGGCTATGTGAAAGGTCTTGTCTATGCAGAGAATCCACAGTCCATTTAATAAAAAATTTTGACAAAAGGATCGGCGTCTAGCACCAGCTAACTCCCAAATATTAAAACTAGCACCCCTGGTTTGCCAAAAAAAAAAAACGCTCGCTAGCTTTAATATTTGGGAGTTAGCTGGTGCGAGCTCTAAGGAATCGGGTGCTAGCTTTCGAAAAAGAAATATCGATTGGTGGGGGGAGGGGGCAGCGTTACTTTGGACCGTTGCGTTGTACTTGAACGGATTCGCGGTAAAACATATATCTTTGGTGGCGGTGCTGGGTTGACGTAAAACTAGCAGCCTTATTTCGAAAAAATAATTTTTTTTAAAATAATAAACTATAATTTTGTACTAATTTGTGCTGCATTCGCGAATTTTGTATTTCAACGGTTTCGCGGTAAATCATATATCTTTGGTGGCAATTTATTACTTCTTCATGCAAAATTTCTGGCTAGGGTTATGTAACGTTAACCACCCAAATCAAAATTTCCTATTGACTATTGGATAGTTTAAGGTTTATATAGTATACAGAGTATACTGTAAAAATATTTTGCGTGAAGGGGGGTCAAACTTTTGAATAAATCGAATTTGAACTTAGCAAATTTTACACATTCGGTGACGCGCATGAGGGCGATTTGCGGAATCTCGCCCATTCTATCGTCGGTCCGTGCAGAAAGATCTAGATGCTATGTTGGTGCCCTTACTGGTGATAACTAATTTGTTTTCACTTATTTTTGTGTTATTTTTCACTGCAATGTTATTTGTTTGTTTTTTCACTTGAGAGGTTAAGACTATCTTTCGCGGTTTTTGGTATGAATTTAAAATTCTTGCATTTTTGCAATACCCTATTGGAGGAGATAAGATTATACAGGTGTCTCACACAATCCTAATCATAATTTGTTTGACAATCAACAAAAGTTTTATTCTGCTTTTAACAAAACTTACTGCCGTTTATTCCATTTTAAATGTAATGTTACAATATGATTTTTGTTTAGTTTTTAACGGCTTTGACGACAGTTGTAGTGTAGACTTATCCTCCATACCGTTTTTCATCTCGACATACCAACATATGACCAGAAACATTTTTCATCTTGGTTTGCTTGGTGAGTCTGCCTCTCAGGGGTGATTGTTTTGAGTGTAACATTTTGTATCTTTTAGCCCTGAAGATGGTGTAATAATAACGCCGAAACGTTGGCTATAGCAAACTTTTAGTTTTATTTGGTCTCCTCTATCCCAACATCCTATTCTCTCAGAAAGATATACCCTAACACTTATAAATTTTCGCTTAAGATGCGAAACGCATCTTAAGCCGGCCAACAGGGCCGAACTCCCTTGTTATTCTTGCTATAGGTCAGATAGGTTATGGGGTCAAAAGGGGGGAACAGCTATTTACATCAAATCTTCAATTGATCACCACGAAAAACCAGTTCCGCAACTGCAGAATTTAGAGGCAACATCCGTAAGCATTTTCACGTGGGAAAACGGTTGGTTGCACCTAACTTCTGTTTACAAATCCCCGAGTGTAGTATATACTACTAAATTCTGACATCGAGGCACTCATAGGCAACGCAGGCGACCAAGTCATAATCGCAGGTGACCTAAACGCCAAGCACCCAGCTTGGAACAGCCGAAAGGTCAACCAAGCTGGGAGAGTCCTTCTTCGGCTCTCAGATGCGCATAATTTCCTAGTCGACGCTCCCGTAGAATACACTCATCTTAGTTACAACAACGCGATTTCCCAAAATTCTCAAAACGATCCATTTCACACGGATCACTTTCACGATGTTCTTGAAGTAGCAATCATTCGTAACCTGAAGTTCCTTCACAGGCTCACTGCCATCAGTGAGCTGGACTCAGATCACAATCCCGTCCTACTTCAACTAGGTGAAGAAAAAGAGGACAACTTTCAGCCCTACATCAACAAAGTCCATTGGTCCAATTTCCAGGATCAACTTGCGCTTAATCTAGGGCCAATCCCCATTCTCAGAACCACTGAAGACCTGGAAAGGTTCGCAGGTGAGTTCGAAAGAAAGGTTAGCGAAGCGGTCCAAATTGCCACCACTTCAGTCCCCAAAAAAGATCCTCGCGACCAACTTCCTGGTCACATTAGAGATTTGATCCGGCAGAAAAACATGGCCAGAAGGCGCGCTCAGCGCACCTTTGACCCTGCTGCTGGACAAATCTATAATGACCTAGCAGCGGACGCTAGGCGCGAAATCAGGGAATACCGGGAGATGACATGGGGTAAGAAGCTAGAGGAACTTTCTCTTCAAACCTCCTCAGCTTGGAAATTTGTCAAAGCGATAAAAGGTAACAAAAAGGTGAAAATCCCCCCCCCCTCGACGGACCTAACGGATTGGCACTCAGCTCCCTGGATAAAGCTGAGGTGCTGGTTTGCAGCTTGGAGGAGCAGTTCAGCCCAAACGCTGTAACTGATCCGACAATAAGCAAGCACACCGAGATGGTTAACGAAGAGGTAAGGAGGAGAATAGCCGAAATCAAATCAAAAGAAGCTAATTGTTCAATTTCTCCAGTCTCTTTCAACGAAATAAAAGAAATAGTCAAAAAGTTAAACAAAAGGAAAGCTCCGGGCCCGTGCGGCATCACTAATCGGGTAATTGCGGAATTTCCTAAGAAGGTTCTCGCGGCTACCACAACCATTGTCAACGCAATGTTAAGACTAGGGCACTTCCCATCGCGTTGGAAAAATGATGGAAGTGGGAATGGCCGACGTAATTATGTTCCCTAAACCTAACCAAAACTTGCGAAAAGCCAAACAGTAACCTCGTAGTCAGGTGGGGGCCTCAAAACCCAACCCTGCAAAATATAAATTCAGGTGCCGTGGCGCACCAGCTTTCTCAAGGAGGTACGGGCTTGGCCCGAGTACTCCAAGTTTTAATTTATGATTCGATTGATTCGCTCCGGCAGATGGACGACACCTCTCGTAAGCGTAACATGTATGAAAGGTTATTGTTTTCCCTTTATTTTTTGTTTTATTCCTTATTTTGGGGGTTGTAACGATCTTTTAACTCGTTCAAATTGCCCCTTGGGTAGCCAGGGTTTTTATAGGACGTCTTGTCGATTTTACACTTACTTCTTTAAACTCAGGCGCCAAAAGCTTTTTATAGGTAAAAACTTTAAAACTATAATAATAAAACAAATGGTTGTTTTTCGGAAACTTTAACATTAAATTTATTAAATGAATTATATACAATATAATTTACTTTAAAGAAATGGTTTTCACAATTTAATTATTTTATTCTGATTTTGAAATTAACATAGTACGGCACTGGAGAGTTTGGGTATTCATGTACATACAAACAACATAACCTTTAATAATTTGACAGTTTAATATTGAATTAGATTAATTAGTTTGCTACTGTGAAAAATACAACAAACAAAAACAGTTTTACTTTACTCGTGGTTTTGACAGCGGAGATTTTAAGCTACTGAAGATCCGGTAAAAAGATCAATCTGCATCTTTTACGGAGAAAATCAAAACAAGTGATTTTTCTTACTCGGAACTTTCTTGTATGAAAGGTTTACGTACGGTGGAAGTCAAATAACTGACTTCGGAAGCAAATCGGACTTCTGCAAACTGGTAAGCATTAACTCTTGATGAGAATTAATCTTAACGGGATGTTTTGTTTTAGCAGATGGATATGATTGTCTAGAATCGTAAACAACCACTGGATGGGGGTTTACTAACGTCTAGAAACATAAACGATAGTCAGGATCGGAGAATCGAATGTGCTTGTCTAGAAACATAAACAACCATGTGATGGAAACTTACTAACGTCTAGAAACATAAACGGTAGCGGAGGATCGGAATGTCGAATGCAATGTCTAGAAGCATAAACAATACATTGACCGGATAGGTGATCTTTCGGTTGGATAATTTTCGGATCGGATATCTAACCTCAGATGCTTTCTGCAAAATTTTACTGACCCTACTTGTAGGATCGGCTGAAACTTCAGAATTTGTGTATTTCACTAACAGACTCTGTTTACTTAATTTCTAAGCATAACCTTATAACTTGCTTATCAAATTTTTCCATATAGCAAACTGTAATGTCAACATTCACGGAACGGTATGCAACCAATCGTGCATTATGTTAAAATGATATTTTTAAAATGTAACGATTTCAAAAATGAATTTAAGCTAAAACATAATAAATCTTTACAGGGTGATATGTAAAATTTTACTGCCGCATACCGCAAGTATACTTTTAAAAGCTATATCCCGGTTTTATATGATCCCGATTTATTGGATCCCGGTTGGGGTGGATTAATATTTCTCAAGTACTCGTATGTTTAGCCCTTATGGTAGCGTTTAAAAAAACGACCCAACCGTCTGCATCGAATCCTACACAGCTATATCCCGGTTTTATATGATCCAGATTTTTTAGATCCCGGTTGGGGTGGATTAATATTCCTCAAGTATGTTTAGCCCTTGTCGTAGAGTTTAAAAAAACCGCCCGGAGGACGGAGGGCGGTTTTTAAAACGACCCAACCGTATGTATCGAATCCCACACATATAACGGGTGAAAAATTTTCACTCATTCCAACCGGGCACGGCAAAGCCAGTAGCCGAGCCTGCTGCTATGTGACTTGTTTCCCCTGGTATGAATGTTGCCGATTTTCGCACTTTTTTCGGATTTTATCGAATCTTCGATAATTTTAAACGTTCGCAACGGCGTCAGAGTCACATTCGGATCGAAACATACCCAAAAAGTGCGCAAATTACCCCAATTTTTGTTAAATTTCATGGGGGGGCGTGGCCTATTTGCCCGGTTTTTTAAATATTCGAAATAAGGGTTATTTATCAGGGGTTCACTCAAAATAATTTTTTTATAGACTCTATTAACCATTTTATTTACAGTAGTCAATAGGAAAATTTTGATTTGGGTGGTTAACGCTACATAACGCGACCCAAATTTCTTGCTAAATAATAGAATTTCGTGCACGTAAACACTATAGCATGTCATTTAAGGGTTATAAGAATGCTATTAGGAAGCATTTGAAAAAAACATTTTTACTCCGAGATACATACATTAATACTTATATCTGTATGTATGCGGGGGCTTCGTTACTTTGCCCCCCCCCACTGTTGATATCTTTTCTCAACAAGGTGGAACTCGCTTTAGCGGCAGTTCTTAGGCTTCTATACAGCTACCTTTCTGGTGTGGAAAGTTGTTATTAACTGGTTATTTTTGATCGCCATATAATGTAACACCACATAATCAGATAATCTGCACCAATTAAATTTTTTGCGATTGGTAATTATCATTTACTATATAAGTAATAACAATCAAACTTTTCCATTCTATTAGAAATTTTACTTCTCTGTAATGTATGGTCCTTTTTTTGAGGTGGACCAATCCTCTCCTTTCTCTTTTATTTATAACTTAACTTCACTAACCACATCAATAAAAAATTATTTTTTCACATCAAAGTAAAACAAGTAGTTTATATAGGGAGACCTCTTCGAAAATATCTTTAACTTAGTACATTTCTTTCAAACATTTGCGTATTTATAAATTGCATTAGTGAATCGAAGCAACGGATTAACAGATTAACGCAATACTATATAGACGAAGTATTTTAGGCTTCTATACAAAGTATAGCAAGAAGCCTTATGATCTGGCTCCGTGTCCGTCTGTCTGTCCGTCTGTCCGTCCGCATAATTCAAAATCATACAGAGCGTTTCAAATCGTGTTGGAAATACTCTGTGTGTATAGAGGTCTAAGAACTGGGTAGCCAGTGCGCTACTTTTAGGCTTCTATACAAGGTATAGAAAGAAGCCTTATGGTCTGGCTTCGTGTCCGTCCGCATGTTTCAGAGCCAATCATAACGTTGAACAACTGATACGTTGTTATATTTTAAATACATCGTCTATATAGTATTGCGTTAATCTGTTAATCCGTTGCTTCGATTCGCTAATGCAATTTATAAATAGGCAAATGTTCGAAGGAAATTTACTAAGTTAAAGATATTTTCGAAGAGGTCTCCCTATATAAACTACTTGTTTTACTTTGATGTGAAAAAATAATTTTTTATTGATGTGGTTAGTGAAGTTAAGTTATAAATAAAAGAGAAAGGAGAGGATTGGTCCACCTCAAAAAAAGGACCATACATTACAGAGAAGTAAAATTTCTAATAGAATGGAAAAGTTTGATTGTTATTACTTATATAGTAAATGATAATTACCAATCGCAAAAAATTTAATTGGTGCAGATTATCTGATTATTTCAAGTGAAGCTCGTGATGGTTTACAGTTTCTTCTTCAGGTATGTTGAATTTTAATATGTGGAGTTCTACTTGAAATAATTAGTTTACTTCTTGTTAGATTTAGATCAACCTATATACAGATGATTAATCTATTAATCCGATGATACAATGATCCGATGATACGATGATACAATGATACGATGATACGATGATACGATGATACGATGATACGATGATCCGATGATCCGATGGTACGATTATCCGATGATACGCGTACAACCAATTATGATTCTATGGTTTTCTACAACCGTTAAATGTTAATTAAACATTGAAAATCAAGTAAAAATATATATATTATTGCGTATAATATTCCATATAAATATATAGTGTCAAATTAAGAACGGTTATAATATAGAATGTTTTAGTTATCGATTAACAGATGATGTGATAATTTCTTATTGCGATGTTAAGTCACCTTAAGGTCGGTTTTACAATTGTCTCTCGACAACCTTGTTTGAGGTGGATCCATCCTCTTCCTTCTCTTTTATTTACAACTTAACTTCACTATCCACATCAAGCCACTGCTGTGGTTAAAATAAAATAATAAATAATTAGTGCAGATTATCTGATTATGTGATGTTACATTATATGGCGACCAAAAATAACCAGATAATAACAACTTTCCACACCAGAAAGGTAGCTGTATAGAAGCCTAAGAACTGCCGCTAAAGCGAGTTCCACCTTGTTTAAAATATAACAACGTATCAGTTGATCAACGTTATGATTGGCTCTGAAACATGCGGACGGACACGAAGCCAGACCATAAGGCTTCTTTCTATACCTTGTATAGAAGCCTAAATAAGGCTTCTTGTTATACTTTGTATAGAACCCTAAAAGTAGCGCACTGGCTACCCAGTTCTTAGACCTCTATGCACACAGAGTATTTCCAACACGATTTGAAACGCTCTGTATGATTTTGAATTATGAGGACGGACGGACGGACAGACGGACGGACAGACACGGAGCCAGATCATAAGGCTTCTTGTTATACTTTGTATAGAAGCCTAAAAGTAACTAGAATTTTTGTTGGTAAAACCGTGTAAAACTAGCTTTAACTGATTTCGCGGAAAAAAGTTAACCTTAAATACATACCAAAAACAAATGTCAATAATAATTATAACCTACAATATTGACACATAAAAATATTACTTATCAGTCTGTTATCTATGTTGACAGCCCAATATTGCTCTGTTAACTTATCAGACGACTTGACAGACTGGTAACTGCTAACAGTCATTGGTGAATACAAATATATCACATTAACAGACTGTTATTGACTTGACTCTCTGTTAGCAACTTAACAGAGCTTGGTGAATACGGCTGTAAATGTCACTGATTACATTTTTGCTTGGAAAAACAAAAACACGTCTGGACTAGTCGACTGTTTACTCGCGACACCGGCAGGCCGCTTGTGTTAAATTAATAATTATTATTAATAATATTATAATTAATTATTAATAATGAAATTATCATCTTAAACCTAGTAAAACACTTAAATATTAGTGGGATATTCGAATGTTTGAATATGCCGTAGTTGGTAATTTGTTCGAGAGAAATTCGTCCAACTCAGCATTTGTACGACTGAACATTTAATCGACAGGGCATTTTCAAACAAATTTCTGTCGCACATAACGCTGTCGAACAAATTACCTAGAATCGAGTATTCGAATACTCGATTTCCCAGCCCTCGTAGATATAACACTACCATAACACACCAGCTACAAGATTTTTTTTTAATTAATTTGATTTTGATTAAAAAATATTAGTTTTTTGATATCTATGATATCAAAACCCTAAAATAGCATCGTCCGAACCAAGTAACGTGATATAACATGCTTCGAAAATATTATTTTTAAAGCATGGTATATAAGTTACGTTCGTAATATAGATTGTACCATAATTGCTGACTTTCGATGTGATAAATACTGAAGAAAGATATGATTTCGCGCTATGCTGAAGAAAAATTGATCACAAAGTTGCTAATGATTGTAATTTTACATACAATTTCTTAACGGTGTGGATATATTGTTCAAAAGATAAAAATACAAATAACGGATAAGCAGATAATGCAATAAATGGATAAACAGATTAACGGATCAACAGATCAGCGGATCAATGTATCAACGTATCAATATATCAACGTATCAACGTATCAACGTATCAATGTATCAACGTATCAATGTATCAACGTATCAATGTATCAACGTATCAACGTATCAACGTATCAATGTATCAACGTATCAATGTATCAACGTATCAAAGGATCAACAATCTATATATATAAAATTCAATGTATGTATGTGTGTATGTATGTATGTATGTTTTCTATACAATTCTACACCGTTTGACCAATCTCTACCAAATTTGGTGTAGAAGCTATTTACAATGCTACAAAAAACATAGGCTACTTTAGAATCTTGCCGCGAACTTTGGTCAAGCGCTGTATTAGCTTGACCAACGTTAGTGCGGATCAACGAATCAACGTTTCAACGGATCAACGTATTAACGAACGATATCTATATATATAAAATTCAATGTATGTATGTATGTATGTATGTTTTCTATACAATTCTACACCGTTTGACCAATCTCTACCAAATTTGGTGTAGAAGCTATTTACAATGCTACAAAAAACATAGGCTACTTTAGAATCTTGCCGCGAACTTTGGTCAAGCGCTGTATTAGCTTGACCAACGTTAGTGCGGATCAACGAATCAACGTTTCAACGGATCAACGTATTAACGAACGATATCTATATATATAAAATTCAATGTATGTATGTATGTATGTATGTATGTATGTTTTCTATACAATTCTACACCGTTTGACCAATCTCTACCAAATTTGGTGTAGAAGCTATTTACAATGCTACAAAAAACATAGGCTACTTTAGAATCTTGCCGCGAACTTTGGTCAAGCGCTGTATTAGCTTGACCAACGTTAGTGCGGATCAACGAATCAACGTTTCAACGGATCAACGTATTAATGAACGATATCTATATATATAAAATTCAATGTATGTATGTATGTTTTCTATACAATTCTACACCGTTTGACCAATCTCTACCAAATTTGGTGTAGAAGCTATTTACAATGCTACAAAAAACATAGGCTACTTTAGAATCTTGCCGCGAACTTTGGTCAAGCGCTGTATTAGCTTGACCAACGTTAGTGCGGATCAACGAATCAACGTTTCAACGGATCAACGTATTAACGAACGATATCTATATATATAAAATTCAATGTATGTATGTAAGAAGAACAGGAGTTGGCAATATCGCTGCGTGCTTTCGAAAATTCCTTATTAGAAGACGAAGGGGAGGAGGAAAAGGAAGAACACAAAGAACAAGAGTAATTGGCAAAAATAAAATGAAGTAAAATTAGAAATTATTGTGGTTTTTGTGAATACTAAACAGTTTTGTTAAACTTTTTTTTTATTAAACCTTGATTTGTATTTTTTATTAATTTATTTATTTAATCCTTTTTTAATACGTTTGGTATTTGCGATGACCAAATAAGTCGCAAAGCCATTATGCGGATTGGATCTAAAAAATACATGTAGGCAAAAATTGAAATTTGGGCAGGACAACGTCTGCCGGGTCAGCTAGTTTACTATATAGGTTACACTTTGTATTTAAAATTTAGGTAATACTTTTGAAAAGGAATCGATATAGCAAGTACCACTAATTTATAAACATGAACAACTCAAGCAATTATTCTAGCAGCGACTTTTCCGATTCCGATTTTGATTCTGATGAAAGCAATACAAAACATCATCTAACCTGTAATAATAATAAATTGCATTAGCGAATCGAATCAACGGATTAACAGATTAACGCAATACTATATAGACGAAGTATTTAAAATATAACAACGTATCAGTTGATCAACGTTATGATTGGCTCTGAAACATGCGGACGGACACGAAGCCAGACCATAAAGCTTCTTTCTATACCTTGTATAGAAGCATAAAAGTAGCGCACTGGCTACCCAGTTCTTAAACCTCTATACACACAGAGTATTTCCAACACGATTTGAAACGCTCTGTATGATTTTGAATTATGCGAACGGACAGACGGACACGGAGCCAGATCATAAGGCTTCTTGTTATACTTTGTATAGAAGCCTAAAAAGTTAGCTCCCGATTCCTTAGGGCTAGTATCCGCTGGCACCGAAATATTATAGCTAGCAATCCCTAGGTTTGTCCACAAATCAACATTGAATAACCAAACAAATTCAACACTGATTTGTGGAAAAACCTAGGGGGTGCTATTTTTGTTTTTTTTGAGTGTTGATTTTATGAGTTTTAATATTTTTGAATTAGCCGGTGCTAGCTCTAAGGAATCGGGAGCTAGGTTTTTGAGCAAAAATAGAGATTGGTCAAACGGTGTAGAATTGTATAGAAAACATACATACATACATTGAATTTTATATATATTGTCGTGTTCCGCTTGTAAGAGGGGGTGGTCTGATGTAATTGGGCGATTTAGTCGAAACACTTATGATTTATACAATTTGATAAGACCATAATAGGTGAGCAACTGAATTGTGTCTGCATTTTCTTTAGTTGACAAATTGTTGACTGCCTCTGCTTCATTTATTTAAAGATGCAAATGTTGTTGGAATCTGAAAGATGTGAAGTTTATAAGGGATAAATTATTGGTGGTTGTTTTATTGGATTTGATATAAAATAAAAACAAATTAAATTTAATTGTGTTATTTGTTAATTTAGGGTTCTCTTTATTTAAATTAATGATAATTTGTGAGAATTTACGAGTGCGCGCGAATGGATAATTGGTGGGATGTGAGAAATGATAAGGCAGCGAGAAAAGGAGGATTCCGAAGTCGGCACTTGTTGAGTACAGACGCGTTGTCTAATTTGAATTTGAATTTTGGTGTTGGATTCCGAATCAAGCGGTCAAACAAGTTTTTAAGTCGATTATCCAAGTGTCAACTGGTTAATAATATTTGGATTCTGAAATTATAAAACATTTTTATGAGCAAATCGTCGATAAAGGAAGATATAATTTGGGTACTCATATAAAATTATTTGGAATTGGTTATTTTGTATTTAGATGGAATTGTGGAAATCTTATGAATAATTAAGTTAAAGTTGAATTAAAGTGAATAATACGTCGGATCAAATTATCATAAAAAGTTTTGGAACTGCTGACCTTCAATTTGGTGGTTATGATCATGATTTGGATGAATATTTAGTTATTGGAAGAGATTGATTTAAATTTACTTACCGGTACTTGATTATCTGGTTTGGAAGAAGAAATTGTTCATTGGTTAATCTTATACGTCTTTGGTTCAAAATTGGAAGCTGCTTTTGATGGTGATCTACACGTGTTGGGAATCTCACATCACACCAGGCGATCGGTGAACTCCGGAAGACTCTGTTTTTACGGTGGTAAGAATTTTTGTGTTGCGTTAATATTTGAACAATAAACACACCGTTTAAATTCGGGCGCGCGTAATATTTCGTTGGGAATATCGCAATTATTTGATTTTTGTAAAATTTAATTTGTTTAGATTAAGAAAACGAATAATTTGTCCTTAATTCTTTATTGTATAAAATAAATTGCATCAGTATTTGGTTTTAATAACATTTGCGTTTGATTTGATTTATTAATAATAGTCATAAATTGAAGAATAAGCAGACACAGTTTTCGATTCATTCTTACTATCTTTACAAGGAAGATCACTGGTTAAGGTGACGTATCCTAAGTGTTTTGACTAAGCTGAATGGACCCAGTTTTCGACCCAATCATCGAGTCTCATTGCCGAGCTAAGCCGTGGACATTATTATTAAACAAGGTGGAACTCGCTTTAGCGGCAGTTCTTAGGCTTCTATACAGCTACCTTTCTGGTGTGGAAAGTTGTTATTATCTGGTTATTTTTGATCGCCATATAATGTAACATCACAAAATCAGATAATCTGCACCAATTAAATTTTTTGCGATTGGTAATTATCATTTACTATATAATTAATAACAATCAAACTTTTCCATTCTATTAGAAATTTTACTTCTCTGTAATGTATGGTCCTTTTTTTGAGGTGGACCAATCCTCTCCTTTCTCTTTTATTTATAACTTAACTTCACTAACCACATCAATAAAAAATTATTTTTTCACATCAAAGTAAAACAAGTAGTTTATATAGGGAGACCTCTTCGAAAATATCTTTAACTTAGTAAATTTCTTTCGAACATTTGCGTATTTATAAATTGCATTAGCGAATCGAAGCAACGGATTAACAGATTAACGCAATACTATATAGACGAAGTATTTAAAATATAACAACGTATCAGTTGATCAACGTTATGATTGGCTCTGAAACATGCGGACGGACACGAAGCCAGACCATAAGGCTTCTTTCTATACCTTGTATAGAAGCCTAAAAGTAGCGCACTGGCTACCCAGTTCTTAGACCTCTATACACACAGAGTATTTCCAACACGCTCTGTATGATTTTGAATTATGCGGACGGACAGACGGACACGGAGCCAGATCATAAGGCTTCTTGTTATACTTTGTATAGAAGCCTAAAAAGAGTCGTAAGCTAAACCCTCGCTATAAAAAAAATTAAAAATTCAGTAGCTTATCACGGCAATATAGATAGGTCAAATTAGTTTTAACATGTTTAATATTTATTACAAAACAGTTAATTGAGTTTATTGTATTATTTTTCCTAGTTTCACAAAACATTTTTAACATTTTGCTGATGTGCGACATGAAGATGTTCTTGGTCTTTAAATCATATTCAAAATTGAATTTAGCAATTGTTTCTAAAAAAATTTATTTGCTCATCCAACCTTATTCCAAATAATTATTAAATAATGTAGGTTGCCTTTCTTTAAAAAAAATTTGTGAGTATATCGTTCGTGTAACGGGTGTATGGTCAGATGTGAGATCAAGTGAGACATCTTATCGAAAGTTGTCAAATCTACAAACGAACCTTCAAGATTATCTAGTATGAGTTTTTAAATGGGTTCTTAAACTTGATTTGTGTGCAAATTTTAAGTCACATATTTCACAAGCAAACGGTTTTTCCCCAGTGTGAGTTCTTAAATGCCCTTTTAATGTATCTTTACGTACACTTTTGTAGTCACATATTTCACAAGAAAACGGTTTCTCCCCAGTGTGAGTTCTTAAATGCGCTTTTAAATGTTCTTTCTGTGCAAATTTGTAGTCACATATTTCACAAGCAAACCGTTTCTCCTCAGTGTGAATTCTTAAATGCACTTTTAACATATGTTTATGTGCACATTTGTAGTTGCATATTTCACAGACAAACGGTTTTTCACCAGTATGAGTTCTTACATGCACAGTTAAGGTATTTTGTAGTGTACATTTGTAGTCACATATTTCACAAGCAAACCGTTTCTCCCCAGTGTGAGTTCTTAAATGCGCTTTTAAGTTTACTTGCTGTGTACATTTGTAATCACATACTTCACAAGCAAACGGTTTCTCCCCAGTGTGAATTCTTAAATGCACTTTTAACATATGTTTCTGTGCACATTTGTAGTTGCATATTTCACAGACAAACGGTTTTTCACCAGTATGAGTTCTTACATGCACAGTTAAGGTATTTTGCAGTGTACATTTGAAGTTACATATTTCACAAGCAAACGGTTTTTCCCCAGTGTGAGTTCTTAAATGCCCTTTTAAGGTTACTTTCTGTGTACATTTGTAATCACATACTTCACAAGCAAACGGTTTCTCCCCAGTGTGAATTCTTAAATGCACTTTTAACATATGTTTCTGTGCACATTTGTAGTTGCATATTTCACAGACGAACGGTTTTTCACCAGTATGAGTTCTTACATGCACAATTAAGTTATTTTTCTGTGTACATTTGTAGTCACATATTTCACAAGCAAACCGTTTCTCCCCAGTGTGAGTTCTTAAATGTACATTTAACGTATATTCCCATGCACATTTGTAGTTACATATTACACAAGTGAACTGTTCTTTACTAGTATGCATTTTTACATGCCTGTTGAAAACAACCTTACGCGCACACCCGAAACCACATATTTTGCAAAGAAATTGTTTCTCATCCATACGAGTTCTTAATTGCAGTTGTAATGACGGCATTAATTGTTCAGTATCGTCCTCTTCTTTAATATCGATGGAGTGATGCAAGTCTTCCAAATTAAATTTCACATCATCCAATTCTTCGGTTTTAATGTCGTTTGTATGTAAAGTTTCTAAATCTTGCCTGTCCGTTTCCATCTTTATCAAAGTATTCATTTTATCCATATCCATATCTAACCCTTCTAGGTTTGTATAATTTTTTTTGTAATTGTAATTAGAAGAAATTTCATTATATAGTAAAAAAAAAGGGATAATCTGATAATCTGGGTGGATTTATCTGATAATCCGTACATACAGGGTGGGATAACTGATCGCTTTTAAAAAATACAACTACTTTCCGTACATTACAGGGTGGGATAACTGATGGATTTTAAAAAATATATTTAGATTTTTGGGCACCAATCAGTACACTTATATGATAGACTAGATGATAGCCCGTCCGAGGACGGGTAGCTAGAAGGACGGGCAGCTACCCAAGGTAACTTAAGTTGAATGAAGATTAAGGAAAGCTCTCAGTGCAATCCAAAAGCCACATGACCTTGGCTGACCGGGCTATCATCTAGTTACATACAGTTGTGCAAACTTTCTTGTTTGTCCTTCAGGTGGATACAGGTTTGTGGTTCTGTGGTACGTCTGTCCATGAATTTTGAAAACGTATGGTTAATTAATGCTTAATTTTAAAGTCTTTCAAAAACTTCCCGGAACACTACATTTTGTGTAAACCAGTCTGTAGCTCTAAGTTGTCCTTGTCTAGAATTGTCTTTAATTAGGATTAAGTCTTTAATTGCAAATATGAGTCGACAATCCACTGTTGCGTAAGTTTTCCCGCACTCATGATCGGATTGAAATCGTTTCTAATTGCTGTTTGCGCAACTTTAAATTGTAACATGCTGATTTTATTACGGGATTGCCGATATCCTTCGCAACTCCAATTGGGTTGCCACCCCGGTTCGCCAAACGGATAAAGAATGCCATAAGTCATAAGGTCAAGATTTGGACTGAGAATATTGATACGAATGAATTGTTGTGCATTGTCGACGGGATTTCGAGGATAGATACGGATATCACGTTCAAAAGGCGGTTCGCCGTCATCATTTACGAACACCATTGCAATTTCATTGGACGTTGGAGCATTGTAACGTCTTTGATCAGACTGCCGATCGCGCCGCATCACCATATTGACGACCGGAACTGGTTGTCCTTCTTCTTCGGCTCGTACACGCTCTTGTTGCCCAATTTCTTTCATCAGGCAATGTGAAGCTGCGATACGATTGTTGACGCGGAAGATACGATCGATTTTCTCAATCACTTCAGGTAGACAACCTCTATTCTCAGGTAGATTTACTCGTTCATTGACCGCTTCTGTCGTGTCCATTACATACAGTTGTGCAAACTTTCTTGTTTGTCCTTCAGGTGGAGACAGGTTTGTGGTTCTGTGGTACGTCTGTCCATGAATTTTGAAAACGTATGGTCCGTTACCCGGCATTGAAACAATATCTGCTCCCATTGAAGCGAAAGAAACCGAGGAATTGTAAGAGCGGATGTGCTGACGAAAGTTCTTGTAGTAAGGATTTTCTGAATCTGAAAGCATAGAGCGAAGAAATTCGGGATATAACAATAGATTCTCATGTTGATCGAGCGGTTGAGGAATCTTCACTTTTCCTTTATGACAGCAGTTGTTAAATTGTTTATCAACTGGACGCTCCTTGGCGAAATTCTTGGAGCCGCAGAACTGACAGATGGAATTCATTTCTCCACAATCGTGTCGAGTAACGTGAGATTCATCAAATCTCAATGCTCTTATTTGGAGTTGAATTGCTTGACTTTGGTATCGATTTTCTTTCTGTCGATGTATCGCATGGGATCGAGCGTTAGCAGCTTGCCGCGCTTGAGTTTCTTCTAATGTTTCACGTTGTTGACGTGTCGCATGGGATAGAGCGTTAGCAGCTTGCCGCGCTTGAGTTTCTTCTAATGTTTCACGTTGTTGACGTATCGCATGGGACCGAGCGTCAGCAGCTTGCCGCGCTTGAGTTTGTTCCAAAGTTTCACGTTGTCGACGTATCGCATGAGACCGAGCGTCAGCTTGTCGCTGTGATCGAAGCTGTTCTTCCGTGTTATTAGCTCTTGTACGTGCTTTTCTCTCACGATTCAATCGCCGTCGCTTTGCAGCAGGATTTTCAAAATTTTCATTATCCATTATGGAAGTTCACATAATGCTTTTTTAGAAATAGCTGTCCTATATAGACAAAATGATACGATGATACGTTGATCCGATGATACGTTGATACGATGATACGTTGATACGATGATACGTTGATCCGATGATACGTTATGCGTTCGGTTCGGTTTGCTTCGGGTATTTCCGTGGGACAGACAGAAAGAAAGACTTGGCCTTTTATAATAAGAGATTAGGAGTACCATCTAGCGAATACGGAGTGTGCAAGCGCATAAATATAAAAAAAGTTGTGTATTTGTAAGTACTTTTTATTTTCTTAAAAATTAAAAAAAGAACATAACGAACATCAACAAACAAATGAAAACTCGGCGCTCCGCGCCTCGCAAAAGGGCTCCGCCCCCTTGACCCCCGGATTCCTTCTATTTTAGTCTCCGACTAATATCTTTAACATGGAACATGTTTTCGGTACTAAACCGTTTATCATAGTTTTCCTCGAGATTTAGGGGTGCCTATCTCGTTTCTTCTTCTTACTGTTGGTTATAATAGGATAATCCCTAATAATTTTTGTGTTGGTAATAAAAATTTACTATATATTGTTATGACCTTAGCCTCACGTTGGGCTGTCAAATTGTTATGTCCACCTTGAACTTCACGATCTGTGATCGCTACTCACAGATTTCGGACACGACTTACTCTTTATCTCAGGATGGCAGGTTCTTTCAACTTTTACGATGGAATTACTTTAATCACACAGTCAAAGAAAATACGCAAATCTAATCTTTATAAACATATAATGTACGTTTTGTTTTTGTTTTTTTTTTATTAATTTATTTATTTAATCCTTTTTAATACGTTTGGTATTTGCGATGACCAAATAAGTCGCAAGGTCATTATGCGGATTGGATCTAAAAAATACATGTAGGCAAATATTGAAATTTGGGCAGGACAACGTCTGCCGGGTCAGCTAGTGTACAAATAAACACAAAATTAAAATAAACAATTAACAGCAATTCAACAAAGTTAACAATAATCAAAATTCAATGTTACTTATTTAATATCAAGTTTTAAACTACGCGAACTTCCGCGTACACTTACGTTTTTAATTGCCGGATGTATTCGCCTCCAAACTTTATTTTGGATCTACTTATGTATAATTATCCACATCATTATAATTTTATCCAATCCAAATTATCTCTGATCACATCCAATTAGAGCCCATTCAAATTATATGCAATTATCCAATTATATAATTTTTCTTTAATTGGTATTCACTTATTCCAAATCCAATTATATAATTTTTCTTTAATTGGTATTCACTTATTCCAAATCCAATTGTGTCTTATATCAACAAATTTGTGGGAAAAACTCTTCCCACTCTTTGGTCTTTTAATTACTCCTTTTAAAAAGACGAACTCAGACACCTCTTCCCTCTGGAACACCAGTATTCAATTTCCTCTCTTTATATACGACTATATCAGCCGCTTCTTTTAATGGAACTCCTTTTATCTCCGACTACTTTTGTCGCTTCATTCAATCTAACTTGTTTTTCTCTCCCTGGCAACCAATCTTCCTTTTTTTATTCCTATTTGATTTTTATCTCCCATTTTGCAGTCTTTTGTGTTGCCTATCCATTTGATTTTATTTAATTTTATAAACACAAAAACTTAATCTAACAAACTTTTCTTTTAACATATACAAATTTTTCTCATGCCATATTTTCTCTGACTGCACGACAAACAATTTAATATCGCAACAGCCAAATTATTGATGGACACAACAATAATATATTGAAGTGTGTTTTCAAATGCACAAAATTAAATATTTAATTATGAGATAGAATCAAATTTAAAACAATGAAAAATAAAATAAAATGTAGATCATAAGTGTGTGAAAATCGTTTTCAAAAAAAACCAAGGATACGAAAAAAAATAAGAGAGCTCTTGGAAGCTTATGTTTGAGTACGGATGCCAAAATATTCGGTTCCATAAAAAGTTTGTAATTGATTGTAAATCAAACGTAGAAAAGTGCGTAGAACTAAAACTAGAGAAGTATAAGCCAGTGGGCAATTGAATTTAAGTGAGATTAATTTGTGAATAATTACTGGAGATATTATAATTTGGATTGATGTTAATCATTGGATAAAGTAATCCGGTAATAAGAATTAGATATTATAATTTGGATTGATGTTAATCATTGGATAAAGTAATCCGGTAATAAGAATTGGAGAATTGATGTACAAAATAGGAGTTGGAAGAGAAAGCAGAGAATTTTGGATCGCATTTGTACAGCAGGTCGACCATTTGAGTGTAAAATTCATAACGCAAAGGAGAGAGAAAGTGTGTGGTAAGAGAAACTTAAACTATTAAAAAAAAAGGACGAGGCGAGTGCAAAATTGTCGAATAACATTAAAACGGTTTTTGCAAAACGTATAATTGATTTGGGAACGCGTAATTATAAAGATTTGTTTTATTTAATTGTTCATCAAAACGTAGTTGTTAAGATTTGTTTATTTAATTGTTTATAAAAAGGTTCTTATTTATTTAATTAAAAGTTACATTGTTTGAAAGAGGATTTTATTTCATGTTAAAGTCAGAGGGAGAAAATAACTAACAAAAAAAAAGGTATTTGCTGGTTGTCCTGGGACATTCACCCGAATAGAACACGACAGCATAGTAAAGAAATTGGCGCACAACGAGTGGGCTGTCAAATACCACGACTCTGAGATTAAAGACTCATGCTCTAAATTAATAAAAACCATTTTCAATAAAAGTTAAAAATTCACTCAAATATTAAAATTAAGTTAGGCAAAGTTACAGTAAAATTCAACATAAAAACAAACTATTATAAGTGTATTTAAATATTTACAAATTGCAAATAACCATTATAAAACTAACCATAACTATGTATTCCTATTTGAAAATAATTATTATTCAGAACTACAAAATGAACACCAAACGTGTAACTAGAAGTACGACTCAAGCGGAGCTCGAACAAAAAAAGGAAAACCAAGAAACCATGGAAAATATGGAAGAGAAAAAGGCTGGAGAAAAATCGGTTATAGTTGAGGATAAACTGACTGTTGAAAATAATGAAGAAGAAGTGGTTGAAGAAAGAAGAATAGAATCAGATTAAACTACAACAATGCAACAGATGTTAGCAATAATGATGGAGATAAAAGAAAACACGCAAAGGTCAGAAGATACTATAATAATGACCACGAAACAAGAAATAAGGGCCACAAAACAAGAAATAAAGGCCACACAACAAGAAATAAGGGCCATGGAAGAAAGTTTAAAAAAGGAAATGAACGAGTTAAAAAGGTCACAACAAAATACCCAGGTAAAAATTGAAAGAATGGACAACGACATTACCGTATTAAAAGAAACCACAATAAAAAGAACTGATATAAACTCATTAAATGTTGTAAGAGAAGAAATAATAGAACAAGAAGCGAAAAGAAACAAAGAATGGGAAGAAACAATGAAAGCTAAACGGATGGCCATGAATGAAAGACTTAGGTTAAGAGAGCTCGAAAATGATGAGATACTTAGGAGAAGGAAGATAATAATAAAATCGGGTGACAAAGAAAAAATAGAAACTCCATTCGAGATATGGATGGAAGAAATAAGAACAGAAATTAGAAATGAAAAACTGATGATGGAAAAAGCAGCAGAAGAAGAAGGCCAAAAAGCAGAAGACCAAAAGGAAGCAGAAGAGATCGAGAAATCACAAAATGAAGAGAATACAATAGCCAAAATAATGGAATCCGTAAGATTCCGGCTGGTTGAAAAGATCGAAGATAAATTTTGTAGAAGAAGATAAAGCAAAAATGGTGAACGGAGTTCAAACCATAAATTTGGTGGACGAAATGGAAACCAGAAATGTGGCACACAACGAGGAAACAGTAAAGTTGGAAGTAATTACAATAAAAGAAAGCCCAACACCATCAACATTGAAGGAAGATAGACACTACATGACATCGAGTAGAAAGCAGGTTAAAAGAAGACACCTGAAAATTAAAAATTTACAGCGTAAATTAAAATCAAAATCGTGGGGAATGCAAACCAATGGTACAATAAAATTGCAACGCAACAAAATAAATTTGATAAAACGAAACAAGTTTAATTTGAAAAATAATTTATTAAATAACGGTAATGCACAATAAGTTAAAATTAGACAATTTATTACCTACGGAATTAAAATCGGACAATATTCAATTTAAAGTTATGAACAATTTATTTATTAACAGTGACGGCGACAAACGTCAAATTAATTATGAAATAAGTGACATTGACATTTCGAAAAATTGTATGTATTGGGACGACATTGAAGGTGACAAAGTGCCACGAGTGAACGAAAGTCACATCAACTATAGTAAGATGATGGAACTATATAAGCACGTGAGGTGGAAAAGTGCACGATTAAATTTATCGAAGAAACAATGGGGATTAAAAATTTAATTCAATAACGACAAATGTAAATTTGATTAGAAGCAATGATACCGGACTTGAATTTGTAAATAAATGTAAATATTAATGAAGAAGTTGAAGAATTATGTTGAAACAATGGAATAAGTGACCAAGATAAAAATATCTAACAATGATTTAAAAAAAGAAAGTAAAAGCAAGTCGTAATTGTTTTATTTAAGTAAAATCAAGGAAATAAATTAGATTATTGGGTGACAAAGAATGACTTAAAAAATGAATAGTAGACAACGGATCGAGTTAAAAAGAAAGGGGTTTTAATATAAATTGGTATCTGAAGTAAAATGATTAATATTGAAATATGAAGAATTATTATGGGTAATTATGATGATGAAATGTGGTAATGATGTCTTATGAAGAATTATTATGGGTAAATATGATGATGAAATGTGGTAATGATGTATTATGAAGAATTATTATGGGTAATTATGATGATGAAATGAGATGATGATGATTATGAAGAAATAATGGGGGTATTATTATGAAATATTAGAAGAGGATACCAAGATAATTAGCAAAAAGTAAACCAATTAAAAAAAAGGTACGAAGTATAAGAAATTTAAAGTCACCCAAAAGCAGAATCAAGATGAATAATAAAGGAAAAGGTTTAAATTCGAATAAAATTTGTTAGGACAGTTTAAAAATGTAGATTTGTATTAAAAGTAACATGCCACACTTAAGAATAAATTTAAAACTTAATTCATAAAAAGAATAGAAACAAAATTAAATTATTCAATCAAGAGCAATACTGAAATTTGAAAACCCATTCTTTGATGTAAATTTCAAAAAATTCAACTATGTTGAAAAATTTAAAATTTAGGGGGCAGTTGAAGTGTGTTTTCAAATGCACAAAATTAAATATTTAATTATGAGATAGAATCAAATTTAAAACAATGAAAGATAAAATAAAATGTAGATCATAAGTGTGTGAAAATCGTTTTCAAAAAAAACCAAGGATACGAAAAAAAATAAGAGAGCTCTTGGAAGCTTATGTTTGAGTACGGATGCCAAAATATTCGGTTCCATAAAAAGTTTGTAATTGATTGTAAATCAAACGTAGAAAAGTGCGTAGAACTAAAACTAGAGAAGTATAAGCCAGTGGGCAATTGAATTTAAGTGAGATTAATTTGTGAATAATTACTGGAGATATTATAATTTGGATTGATGTTAATCATTGGATAAAGTAATCCGGTAATAAGAATTAGATATTATAATTTGGATTGATGTTAATCATTGGATAAAGTAATCCGGTAATAAGAATTGGAGAATTGATGTACAAAATAGGAGTTGGAAGAGAAAGCAGAGAATTTTGGATCGCATTTGTACAGCAGGTCGACCATTTGAGTGTAAAATTCATAACGCAAAGGAGAGAGAAAGTGTGTGGTAAGAGAAACTTAAACTATTAAAAAAAAAGGACGAGGCGAGTGCAAAATTGTCGAATAACATTAAAACGGTTTTTGCAAAACGTAATTGATTTGGGAACGCGTAATTATAAAGATTTGTTTTATTTAATTGTTCATCAAAACGTAGTTGTTAAGATTTGTTTATTTAATTATTTATAAAAAGGTTCTTATTTATTTAATTAAAAGTTACATTGTTTGAAAGAGGATTTTATTTCATGTTAAAGTCAGAGGGAGAAAATAACTAACAAAAAAAAAAGGTATTTGCTGGTTGTCCTGGGACATTCACCCGAATAGAACACGACAATATATTGTTGTGATATTTGGGGTATAACTATTGTATCGCCCAAATGTTGCTTTAATAATCACAATCTCTCTTACCTCGACTAGCTCCAGCACTTGAGACTCTTTTATAGTGCTACTTGTAGAATATTGAACTGCGATGGATCGTCTTTGCAAATCTGATGCAAATCCTAAGTTAGTTGCTTTAATAAAACTGCAACTCGACATACGAATAACAATAATTCGTTGATTTTCCTTGCTTTGACTATAATAAATTCCTAGTACTACTCTGCAAATGTAGCCCTTTTTATTGAAATTAAATAAAAGAAACAATATCTCATAGGTAGCTGTATTGGTTATAATTACAAAACCAGGTGAATATTTGCTGTGGCTATTAAATAGATGTAAATTTGAAGATATAAAATTACAAAATACATAAAAAGTTTTGTTACACAAATATTGTCCACGATTATTAAAATAATAAGATGCTTTCGAAACTTTCAAAAATGTTTTAATTAAATTTAAGCAAAAGTTACCTTTGTTTAGTGCGCCACTGGGTACGATAATCTTAGCTTCTGTAGAAACGAGTTGAACAGGTGCGTTGTTATCAGTAAACTCAACAGATGTGTCAGTATCCTTGGATTCAAACAACGATATCACGTTCAGATGATGTTCAATGGTGTATCCATAACAATCAGGTACGTATTAATCAATTGTAATATTTGATTTAGTGATGTTGAAATTTATTACCTTTAACCAAATTTTACTTTCAGGTAACCTCCAAAATTTATCCAACGAAACAAAGTTTTCAAGCATAACCAGACCGTGTTTGATATAATAAACAGCAATAATATTTTCCAATTGCTGTACAAATGGCTCTCAAAATAACCAGCATAAACCAATATCGATTGAAATTCCAATAATTTTTAATCAATCTGCCAAAAAGCACAAAAATTTCTGCCAACCATAAAATTTTTTTCTCGTACCAACTGCTAATTCTAAAACTCACTAAATTATTCTCAACTTTTCGATGTTTACTCGAGCACAATACAAATTCAACTGAGAGAGATTAAATTGTTCCAAGTGCTTTTATAGACTTCGTGCGTGGACCGGAAATGGTTGGATAAAAATTGTAAAAAATTCAAAATTGTTGACGGAAATCCCAGTGATCCGGACTTGGTAGACATTCGGTAAATATTCTTTTGATTTCTAACGTACACTGCACTCATAATTTTAATGAAAACACTAAACTTTAATTAATTTTCAGATTTCAACCCGTAATCATAAAACATTATAGCAAATTTCACCCTTATTAAATTTTATACAAAATTGGCGCAAAACCACAGCAAAAGTAATGTTACATAACATAACAACAATACAAAGAGGTAAGTTCAAATCTACATCATTAAAAACTTAAAATTTATTGAAAAATCAACCAAAGCAAACATTTCAGTTCAATGACCTCGAATTACAGCTGAGGTCCTCAACCAACCATGAGAATTGTTCTGCACAGATACCATTGATCTGGATTAATGAAGAGAAATTAAGCCACCTAATGTTTCGCAGGGATGTACCAGGAAAATATCAAATTTTTGCTCTATTGCGAACAACATGAACTCAAACGTAAAGTCACCGAGAATGAGTCAGATCTGCAAAACTTAAATTTCCAGTTCAATATATAAGCAAATTTTCTTTTTGCGCTCGGTTTCGGATTTAAATTTTTGGTAATAAAAATTTTGTTATTGAAAATTCATTATTGTGAATGCTAAGATGTTATTCGATAATCTACTCTATATTCAAATTATCTAAATATCATGGTGTAATGAGAGTATGGTGTGCTTACGCGCATACCGACAATTTACCGTGACGTCAGCAATGAGAAACTCGGGCGACATTAACGTACAGTTTGGCATAGTAAAGCAACATGTTCCGTCGTTTTTCAAATAATTGCAACATTTCGTGCTCTTAGTATAGGTCATAGGAATAGCCTAAACATTTTCGAATAATACCGACAAAAATTACGAGGATTTTTATAATAAATTATAATAATCAAATGCATCTTCTCGTAAATTGAATAGATATTATACTTTATTTGTTACGCATTTCGGCAACAAACTGTTTCTTACAATAATTGAACAAATTACTGATCTTGAAATTTATTGTTGCAAAAAATAAATACATAAAGGGTGTTTTTTAGAGGTATAGACTTTTGCTATTTCTTTCGAAGTTTCATTCTGTATCGATATTTGTTGTTCTAAATCGACTACATATGCATTCGCTCCAGGATGGCCATCATATTTTTGCTGAGCGTTGAAAACATCGAACCAGTCATTTACAATTAATTATGATTTTATGAGTAAACCTCCGATACAGGATGTGGGAAATAAAAATGTACTTTTCCTGTAGTATTATATTATAAAAATCTAAACGAGTTGTGATCAATACATTGTTACATAATACATTGAACTTCAGAATGAACAAACTTGATGCATTTTTTTATTCAATTTTCTTCTGCAATTTTCAAAGCTAATCTTTTTATTCGCATGTCTCAACCTGATATATGTCCTTGTTCTAATCAAACATAATATGACATCTTTTGGAAATTTGTTTGAAATTTCAAGAGATGCCACCGTAACTTTTCCCAATAATTTATTAAAAATATTAGCTTCTTTGCAAAAGAAATTGTTATGAAATTTCTGAAATTCTTGCTCAACTAAACGAGCCAATTCTATCAAATCATCACTTGGATAGATCAGGTGACTTTATTTCTTTATTTTTAAAACTTTATTTAAACTTTAAAAGTCTTTATTTTAAGACTTTAAAACTTTATTTCCTCCGCTCCCTTCATTCTGTTATGGTTATTGCAACCAGTAACTGCACAATTTGGCATGATATAAATAATTATAGAGTATAATTATATTCACCTATTTTACAAATGTTTTTAAGAATAATAACACTAATAATTCAACAACACGAATTTAACTCAAAAATGTGCTAAATAGCGGTTTAAATGAATAGACGACAATGGCAAGTTTCTCGTTGCTGACGTCATGCGCGGATAAGACGAATATGGGCCGGCTAGCGAGCACACCATACTCTCATTACACCATGTCTAAATATATAAAAGAGCTTGTCTGCGTGTTTGCGTGCGTGTTTGTTTGTTCGCTATACGTTCCTAGACCCTTGGACCGATCTCAACCAAATTTTGCACAGTTATTTTGTAGGTCCAGGCGCAACTATTCGTGCATAAATGGAGAAAAAATTTGAGCGGGGAAAAAAGTTATTCGCTTTTTTGGATAAATCAAATCACAAGTCTTGCAAACAAAAAATTTAATTTGTCAAAAATCGAAATAATCTGACATACTGTCAGTGATTCAAAACACTGTCAACAGACATACTGTCAGTGATTCAAAACACTGTCAACAGATGGCGGGATGGCGGCTTTAATTCGAAAAATGAAAACCTCTAACAAATTAATATATTAGAATTTAGTAATTTCAACGCTCAAAATATAATACAAATAATTACAAAGAACAGAATGCCGCAAATAAGACCGGAGCACTTTAGGTCGGCAGGAACTCGCCGGAATTGTGCAAGAAGACTAAGAAATGTTACGTTGAATACTCATCGAAGAACTGCTTTCCCGGAAAGTCCGAAATTATGCAAAGTTTGATTTGAGTTTCTTGAAATTGAACCGGCACTCCACGGTAAATTTTCAAAAATGAAGAACTTTTAACGATCAAATTGTTGTGACATCTTAAACTGTCGGCTCCAACGAATTCTATCCGTTGACGGCGAAATATTTGAGATGGGGGTTCGGGGGTAACGGAGAGAGAGAGCAAAAAAAAACCATCTCTTCCGACTTCCCAAAAACGAAGAATTTTAAAATTGCGTTTTTTTGAAAATCTGCAGCAATCTTTCGAAACTTGGAAATTTTAGCATCGCAATAAGCGAGGCATCAAATTGTAAGAATTAATTCATAACGCGACGATGTAATTGGTTCAATATTTGACGTGGTAAAAGGGCGAAATGATTTCTGCAATTTGGAAAATAAAAATTTATTTTTGCCTTTAATACCTACGTCGAGGAGACAAATATAAATCGAAAATGTCGAATGAAATTTTCTCGAAAAAAATTTGCTTTGCAACGAAAATACACATTTTTGATATTTTAAATTTTGCCCGAAATCGCCTCCGATTTTGATTTTCAATTTTGACGTTGACACTAATTTGGAAATGCTGCCGTTATTTGTCGTTTTTCGTCAACCGTCGTCATGTGCTAAATTAAAGACCGTTAATAACCGTATCCGAAGCTCCGATTGCTTTTTCTAAATTATCCGTCGTTTCTTTGTGAGAGACCCATTTAAGTGAAAATTGTGTAAAAACTTTGGACGTATGTAGCGCTCTTATTTGCCGGCCGATCTTTAATTTTTAAGACGCAACGGAAGCGTATCGCGACGCTCTATAATAGTTCGTCCATAACATTCCTTCGTATTTTCAACGCCGAAGGTGTTAAACCGAATTTAAATTTCAAAATTATTTTTTCAATGGGGCCTTGCAAATTTTTCGAAAAAAAATTACGCTCCGATAATTATATATTAACGCCGGAAATGGACGGGCAAACCGTTTTTGGGAATTATAACACAAAAACGTACTCTAAACTTCTTCTTCGGTTGTCTAAAACATTGGCAAAATTGTGAATAACTTTTTGGAAAAGTGCAAAAATTTGTAATATTTGTACCGGGGGACCTGCGACACTTTTTAAATTGGAGGCGAGGTGGTCCGCCCTGTGAGGCCGAAGGCCGAACAACTATGGCCTTCGCGGATCTATTATGATCCTCCCCCTGTGAGGCCGAAGGCCGAACAACTATTGCCTTCTCGGATCTATTCTGGGTTTAGATGGCTAAGGGCGGCGGATGCCGCCCGTGCCAGCTAGTAAACTATAAATTTGAATTATACATGTGGTGCCGATTTTTCGTGTCGATTTTTGGTGTCGGTTTTTGGTGTCGATTTTTGCGTGGTAACGACTGTAAAAACATGTTCTATGTTAATATCAACTGGGATGGGGCCAAAGTAACGGACCCGTCTGTATACGTGGTCTTGGTGCACATTTATTTGATATTATTTTTCGTTCATAAACTGTACACTTTGTAATATTGTAATTTATAATTTCGTAATGTAACGTGTAATTTATTTTACGTATTAAAAAAACTAATGGTTCGAATTAATTAAAAAGAAAAGTATTTATTAGGCTTCTATAAAAAGTATAGCAAGAAGCTTTATGATCTGGCTCCGTGTCTGTCTGTCCGTCCGTCCGTCTGTCCTCATATAATTCAAATCTAAAAAATTTGTTCTAAATTTAAAATCGACTTTCTAGCCACGTTCTACAAAAGATTTTACTTATATATTATGGAATATTTATTTGTTAGGTTGCTACTAAAGATTCAGATTATCAGAATTACCACAGATTTAAGAAATGTAATATTCTGAGATTTATATTTCTCTCTTATATTTTATTATATAAAGTGTTTTGTTTAATAAAAATAAATATATGATTGGCCTTATAAACGACATTAACAAAATTTTACAATAATTTGATAATATCAAGTAAAAATAAATACTATATGAGAATAAAAGAACCACACGGTCTACACGTATGGCTGCGATACCCTTGAGTGAGGCCGAAGGCCAAACAACCACGGTTTACACCGTGTGTGCCGTTACAGGTGTGCCGCGGTCAAATAAGACAATATTTGCTTTTTTTGATACTAAAATAAAACTTATACTGGTTTCCTTAGGTGCAACCACTAAAAATCCCCGCTAAGGCGGGGATGACACCTCACCCATCTGCCTGGGGTTGACACCCGACCCCCCTGAGTGCAACCCCTCAACCCCTAAAAAAACAAAGCTCATCAAAATTGTTTTTTGATGTGCCGCGGAATTCTAGGAGGAACTTTGGTGTGTCGTAGGTGAGAAAAGGTTGCGGAGCGCTGGTTTACACGTATGGTTGCGATACCCTTGAGTGAGGCCGAAGGCTGAACAACCACATCCGACACGGTCTATACATTATAAAATTATGGCGACCAAAAATAAAAACTACTTTTCACACCAGAAAAGTAGTTGTATAGAAGCCTAGGAACTGCCGCTAAAGCGAGTTCCACCTTGTCAAAAAAAGCCGAAAAGAAAAATTGAAATAAACAGGTACAAACTAAATTACATAAATTGAAGTGGCTGTTAAAAAACGCATTGCAAAAGATAACAGTGTATGCAAAATTACTTTGTAATTATGAAATTTATAAAATTGTTTATTAATGTATCCCATTACAAATGATAACAGTGGTTGTATGATTAAAAGAAAGAGCGCATAATTATATAAAGCTTTGGCGGCATACAACGCCTATACGTCGAAAAAATATCTCATTGCAATGTGATAACGCATTCCGTTGAAGGAAGCGATAAATAATTCTAACGTAAGATAAAATATATCATGTAGATCTTTGTTGAGTCAATAATTATGAGGTCATACTATGATCCCTTGGGATTAAATGACCCCATGGGAGTAATAAATATACTAATAAACGCCACGTGGGACTGAAGAAGGTCATTACGAACTGCAGAAGAAGTCATAAATCCTTGATAAACACGCATGGATTGCATAAAATTTGTTTTTAATGATATTGTGCACTTAAGTTTTGAAAATGTTAAGCCTTCAGGCCAGTTTCCGTTGACTTTTACAACGATTTCGGTCACGTACTTTCTTAATGTTAAAATTGTATCTAACGGAACAAACTCGCGTTCATTTTTTGTGGTTTTATACTAGCTGAAGTCATCTACCTTTTTACAGTACTTCGAATCACTTCATAATTCATACCAACATTTCTAACCGACCTCAATATTTCACAAGAATTTTTTCCATCGAGGTGTAGTTTAAAAATGAATCCAAACTTCGCTTCTATGTATGATAGTTGTCGCAATAGTAATACCCTTTGTGTCATTATTTTGTTACACTATTACAAGCGAAAAAAGCATATTTGCACACGTCAGCTGCAATTGAAGACGTGCCTAAAAGTAGGACACCTTATCGTGACCACGGTGTACATTATCTATATTATAAAATAATAAGGAATTTTAGAAAAAGCGTCACAAAAACGTGCGTAGACGCCTTATTTACGGACCGATTTTTACGTGCGACCTCTTAAAATGACCGGTTCGACGGGCCCGAGGTGGTGGAGTAAAAAATTGGCGGGGCGGGGAGGAGGCGGCGTGGAGGAGCGCAAAAGAGGCCGTTTTACGCCGAAATTCCTGGAACAGAACCACAGAACAACCCACCGTGTCGAATTTCGAATGAGCGGTGGCGATCGACGCCGGAGGGTCCGAAATTGTGCAAAGTTGGATTAGAGTCTCTGGAAAATGAACCGGCACTCCACGGTGAATTTTCAAAGACGAACAACTTTTAACGTGGAAATTCTTGTGAAAATGCCTCTGGAGCGTAAACCCGACGTGATAAATTAGCCCGCAAAGTCTTAAAATGTCGACGCCGACGAGGTCCATCCGATGACGGCGAAAAATTCGAAATGGCGGTTACGGGGGCGGCGGAGAGAGCGGAAAAGCCTTCTCCGCGCGGTAACGCGAGTACTTCCGAACCGCGTGACGGATTTCGACCGGATCGGCGCCGATCGACGGCCAAAGGTCCAAACTTGCATTTAGGTTGGGCGAAGGATTTTTAAAATACCGTGGGACGGCGCACCGCCTCCCCAAAAACGAAGAATTTTAAAATTGCGTTTTTTCTCTTAAAATTTCGGTCCAAACTAGATGAAATTGTCGACGACTTGAAAATTTTATCCTCTAAAGACGTAAAGCGTGAAATTGTGAAGGTTAAATCTGTAGGCGACGAATAAATTAGGTCAATATTGGACGTGGCAAAGAAGCGAAACGTTTTCTAAAATTTGCAAAATTTGACAAATTAAATTTTTTTTTTCGTTTAATACGTCGAGGGGACAAATATAAATCGAAAATGTCTAATGAAATTTTGGCGAAAAAAATTTGATTTACGACGAAAATACGCATTTTGGCATATTTTCAATTTTGCCCGAAATTGCCTTCGATTTTGGTCGGAAATTTTGTGAACGATATTAATTTGCAAATGCTGCCGTTATTTGTCGTTTTTCGTCCACCATCGTCATACACTAAATCAAAGACCGTCGAAAACCGCATCCGACTCTTCCATAAGTTTTACTAAATTATCGACGGTTCTCGCGCCGCAGGCGAATTAAGGCGAAAATTGTGCAAAAACTTTCGACGTCTCTGGAGCTCTTATTTACGAACCGATTAACCCACCGTGTCGAATTTCGAATGAGCGGTGGCGATCGACGCCGGAGGGTCCGAAATTGTGCAAAGTTGGATTAGAGTCTCTGGAAAATGAACCGGCACTCCACGGTGAATTTTCAAAGACGAACAACTTTTAACGTGGAAATTCTTGTGAAAATGCCTCTGGAGCGTAAACCCGACGTGATAAATTAGCCCGCAAAGTCTTAAAATGTCGACGCCGACGAGGTCCATCCGATGACGGCGAAAAATTCGAAATGGCGGTTACGGGGGCGGCGGAGAGAGCGGAAAAGCCTTCTCCGCGCGGTAACGCGAGTACTTCCGAACCGCGTGACGGATTTCGACCGGATCGGCGCCGATCGACGGCCAAAGGTCCAAACTTGCATTTAGGTTGGGCGAAGGATTTTTAAAATACCGTGGGACGGCGCACCGCCTCCCCAAAAACGAAGAATTTTAAAATTGCGTTTTTTCTCTTAAAATTTCGGTCCAAACTAGATGAAATTGTCGACGACTTGAAAATTTTATCCTCTAAAGACGTAAAGCGTGAAATTGTGAAGGTTAAATCTGTAGGCGACGAATAAATTAGGTCAATATTGGACGTGGCAAAGAAGCGAAACGTTTTCTAAAATTTGCAAAATTTGACAAATTAAATTTTTTTTTTCGTTTAATACGTCGAGGGGACAAATATAAATCGAAAATGTCTAATGAAATTTTGGCGAAAAAAATTTGATTTACGACGAAAATACGCATTTTGGCATATTTTCAATTTTGCCCGAAATTGCCTTCGATTTTGGTCGGAAATTTTGTGAACGATATTAATTTGCAAATGCTGCCGTTATTTGTCGTTTTTCGTCCACCATCGTCATACACTAAATCAAAGACCGTCGAAAACCGCATCCGACTCTTCCATAAGTTTTACTAAATTATCGACGGTTCTCGCGCCGCAGGCGAATTAAGGCGAAAATTGTGCAAAAACTTTCGACGTCTCTGGAGCTCTTATTTACGAACCGATTAACCCACCGTGTCGAATTTCGAATGAGCGGTGGCGATCGACGCCGGAGGGTCCGAAATTGTGCAAAGTCGGATTAGAGTCTCTGGAAAATGAACCGGCACTCCACGGTGAATTTTCAAAGACGAACAACTTTTAACGTGAAAATTCCTTTTTTTTTTTTTTTTTTTTAAGTCCCCAAGGTCAAGTGATTTTATTGCGGATTCGAATACAGCTTTATTAGGTGACCTCAGGAGGGTAATAAAGTTTTTTTGTGCGACCGCGCGGTCACGCTTAAGTATTCTGCCGACAGTTATTCTCAATCAGGCGGAACTTAAAATGCAATATTTCCTAGAGGTCTTATGTAGTTGTTAACTATCCGTCCATTGTCACCTTGAAAAACTGTTGAAGGTCATAGTTATGGCGGTAACAGCAAAATTTAAAAATTTTATAAAATTGCCACAATTAAATGTTCTCGATAGATACCGTCGATAGCTTTGATTTGTTCCAAAACATGTGACCTTGAAAATTGATTTTAAGGTCAAAAGTTTTCCCCAAGTCGAATTGTGGATTGGTACGACAAATAAGAAATGGGATGTTACTTGTACGCCATGTGATTGTTAAAGAATAGAAAAAAAAATTTCTAAAAATTTTGTAATTAAGTTGGAATTACTCATTGAAAAATCATTATTCCCAGATTTGTCCTTATTAGCATTGGAATAGATTTTGCTATGAGAATATCAATCTGTAGTACCTTATTTATTACTGTATACATCAGCTTGAATAATGTGAGAATGCCACGGTCGCACCCTTAACCTTAAACATCTAAAAATTTGCACAATTGTGTTACTCAACAACATAATTTCGTCGCTTACTACTTCTTCGTCATCATCGTCGTCAGAGATTAATAAATCCATTTTCTGAGGTTAGAAATGTTTTACTGACAGAACTGACAGTTATCTTGTACTTTCACTGGCTGCAAACTTAACTTAAAGATAAACCAAAAACTGACAGGTATCTGACATGAAGAAAACCAAAATTTGATTTAACCTACAGATATCTATCGGTTAAAGTTGTCCGCAAGATAATTATAGGTTAAGTATTAGTGAAGAAATCGGGCATTATTTTGGCAAAATTTTGTATTTAAATAAATAAATTCGTAAAATTACCTTAAATATACGAAAAAAAACGAAAAAGCACTTATAAATCCTTATAAACACATACAATGTTTGACATTGCCATCAAGCGTCCATATTGAATTCGAAAAATATCACGTGATGTGGAATGCCTAATATAACCAGATTGTTATAGGTACAACCATATTGTTATGGAAAATCAGAATCGCACCGACTAATTACGTTTTGACGTCTGTTATAATTTACAATAGGGAGTCCGAAGGCCGAGCTGTATTCTTAAAATCAATTTGGATGCCGAAGGCCGGCGCGTATTCTAAAAACCAAGTTGGAGTCCGATGGCCGACCCGCATTCTTACAATCAAGTTAGAGGCCGAAAGCCGACCCGTATTCTAAAATCCAAGTTGGAGGCCGAAGGCCGACCCGTATTTCCAAACCAATTGGGAGGCCGAAGGCCGACCCGCATTCTTAAAAAGCAAATTGGAAGCCGCAGGCCGACCTGTATTCTAAAAGCCCGGTTGGAGGTCGAAGGCCGACCCGTATTCTAAAAAGCTGTTGGGAGGCCGAAGGCCGACCGCCATTCTTAAAGGCAAATTGTAGGCCGAAGGCCGACCTGTATTTTAAAAACGACGTTGGAGGCCGAAGGCCGACCCGTATTCATAAAAGTAGCAGGGCGGCCACAGGCCGCCAGTACTCATAATACAACAGGGCGGCCGCAGGCCGCCCGTATTCCTAAAAGCAAGTGGAGGCCGAAGGCCGACTCGTCAGGAATCCGCGTAGCGGATTGCCGCCGGCAGGCCTAGCGCCAGAAACCCGGAGGGTTTCGCAGCGCTAGTAATATCAATGAAAAACTACAGAACTTTCATCCAAGATATGTGGTTTTCATTAAAATTTAAAAACGATGTCCTTGTTGAAAAGCCCTTTATTGCATGTTTTACTCTTTGCATGGAAAATTTAAACTTATCCTTCTTGATTAAATTAATTAATAATTACTTACCAATTTTTCTAACTTCCATATAGTCAAATAAAAATAAATTAAGCACCACAGTGACATAATCATCTCTACATCTAAAATAAGAAGTGACCAACTAAGAAATATCGGTTGACCATATAGAAACTTCAAAATAAACTGAACTGCAATAGAAGCTTGATAGAGTAGTACATACAAAGCTACAGAAACTACCACAAAGGGATTAAGAAAATTGTTAAATAACCGAATAGTTACAAAGAGCTGAGAATTTAATCGAGCATAAGTCGCAATAAGTTCTGAGATATTCAATTTGACAAACCTGTTAACAATTATTCGTCTATTTGCATTGTAATGGGGGATGTTCAGATTGTCCCATAAATGACACTTCAATTGACAATAACATTTTTACTTCCCTATAAGGAAGTATTGTAATCATGAAAAAATTCGATGTCGATATTTTAACGGAAATATCCGTTTTGAGCATTTCTGAATCCGTTTTGACTACTTTCGCAATGATGTCTGTATGTATGTATGTATGTATGTATGTATGTATGTCTGTATGGATGTATGTAACGCAAAATGTCTGTAAGTTCTGTATCTCTGGAACGAATTGTTATATAGTAACCAAATTTCATATTTAACACTTTAATCGGTATACAAAGGCACCATTTGATTTTGGAGGAAATCCTTAAACCGGAAGTAGCACTTCATTTGAAGGACGAAATGGTGTTTCTTAAATATCTCAGGAACGAATTGTTATCTAGTAACAACATTTCATATTTAACACTTTAATCAGTATACTAAAGCACCATGTGATTTTGGAGGAAATCCCTAAACCGGAAGTAGCACTTTACTTGAAGGACGAAATGGTGTTTCTTAAATATCTCAGGAACGAATTGTTATCTAGTAACCAAATTTCATATTTAACACTTTAATTAGTATACTAAAGCACCATGTGATTTTGGAGGAAATCCCTAAACCGGAAGTAGCACTTTACTTGAAGGACGAAATGGTTTTTCTTCAATATCTCAGGAACAAATTGTTATATAGTAACCAAATTTCATATTTAACACTTTAATCAATATACGAAAGAACCATTTCATTTTGGAGGAAATCCCTAAACCGGAAATGGCACTTTACTTGAAGGACGAAATAGTTTTTCTTCAATATCTCAGGAACGAATTGTTATATAGTAACCAAATTTCATATTTAACACTTTAATCGGTATACAAAGGCACCATTTGATTTTGGAGGAAATCCTTAAACCGGAAGTAGCACTTCACTTGAAGGACGAAATGGTTTTTCTTAAATATCTCAGGAACGAATTGTTATCTAGTAACCAAATTTCATATTTAACACTTTAATCGGTATACTAAAGCATCATGTGATTTTGGAGGAAATCCCTAAACCGGAAATGGCACTTTACTTGAAGGACGAAATAGTTTTTCTTCAATATCTCAGGAACGAATTGTTATCTAGTATCCAAATTTCATATTTAACACTTTAATCAATATACGAAAGAACCCTTTGATTTTGGAGGAAATCACTAAACCGGAAATGGCACTTTACTTGAAGGACGAAATAGTTTTTCTTCAATATCTCAGGAACGAATTGTTATATAGTAACCAAATTTCATATTTAACACTTTAATCGGTATACAAAGGCACCATTTGATTTTGGAGGAAATCCTTAAACCGGAAGTAGCACTTCACTTGAAGGACGAAATGGTTTTTCTTAAATATCTCAGGAACGAATTGTTATCTAGTAACCAAATTTCATATTTAACACTTTAATCGGTATACTAAAGCATCATGTGATTTTGGAGGAAATCCCTAAACCGGAAATGGCACTTTACTTGAAGGACGAAATAGTTTTTCTTCAATATCTCAGGAACGAATTGTTATCTAGTAACCAAATTTCATATTTAACACTTTAATCAATATACGAAAGAACCCTTTGATTTTGGAGGAAATCACTAAACCGGAAATGGCACTTTACTTGAAGGACGAAATAGTTTTTCTTCAATATCTCAGGAACGAATTGTTATATAGTAACCAAATTTCATATTTAACACTTTAATCGGTATACGAAAGCACCATTTGATTTTGGAGCAAATCCCTAAACCGGAAGTAGCACTTCACTTGAAGGACGAAAAGGTTTTCCTTAAATATCTCAGGAACGAATTGTTATCTAGTAACCAAATTTCATATTTAACACTTTAATCAGTATACTAAAGCACCATGTGATTTTGGAGGAAATCACTAAACCGGAAGTAGCACTTTACTTGAAGGACGAAATGGTTTTTCTTCAATATCTCAGGAACAAATTGTTATATAGTAACCAAATTTTTGGATTTTGGAGGAAATCCCTAAACCGGAAATGGCACTTTACTTGAAGAACGAAATAGTTTTTCTTCAATAGTTTTTAATAATTTAATTAAATAATAAAATAAAATTTAAATAATATTTCTGCGAATCTTTAGATGAACGATGAAGGAATGATTCCTTATAGGGAAGTCATGTGCTGGCCACATCAGATTTTTTAAATAGAAGATAAAAAGCATTATTCACATTATAAAGAAAACAGGATATTGTGAAACCAACATAAAAAGTGGCTAATAAACCAACTTTTTCTAAAGCATTCACATTTGAATTGTGGATATCACTAAAGAACATTAAGAAAACTCCAGTTATGAAAGCCGTAAATAAAAGTAATTGTGAATAACTGTTAGATCTTAATTTTTTGATATCACTTCTTGCTAAAAATACGATTGATTCTGATTCACGAAAGTTTTCCAGAGTGTCTTGGAGTAATTCACACACTCGGCCAATTTTATTGCTTTGTAAACGTATACATAATACGGTCAAAATCGCACCCAAATAGACAATAATATTTGTAATTCTGGGCGCTACCTCGAAAACAGATTTTGAATTTTCGATATCGCTGATAACATTAAGAATACAGCTAATCAACGAACAGATCATTATTAGCAATAAACTGGAACATAGAAAAGCGTTCGAAGAGGTAATATTTGCCTTCAGAATAAATTTGTTGTGATCACAAGTTATTGAAATTGGTAGGAAACCTACAGCCGAACCATACCGAAATAATGATCCTAAAATGCAAGAAATGCAATTTTGACGTAAAATATGTGTCGACATCTTGCACACAATGTAACTCGTAGAACTGAATTATATTAATAATGTTTCAGTTTATATATAATTTCCAAATAATATGAGGAATAACTTTATCGAAAAAGTAGATATATAGTATACGAGTATATTGTCTCACTAATCTGTTTACCAAATAAAACACATTAATACATAAATAATGGGGGTACAAGTAATGAACATTCCCTCATTTACAAATAATACAAAACTAAATTTTACTGTTAATATTTATCTTATCTTAATACTTATAAAATGTAATAATTCTTTGTTTCGCTACATTCCCTGATGATTGAAAGAATCGAATCAACGAATTATCGGATATAAGGATTATCTGGGCATCCATTGATTAAATTGCGTATAAATGTTTAGCAAGATGATATGCTGAAAAATATGTTCCTCAAGTTGGATTCGAACCCTGGCGTATTAGCTGTGAATACGCGCGCTTTAACAACTGACCTGCCGAGGACATTAGTTTATGTAGCGCAGAACTTTTGAAGGTTTCCAACCTTCTTTACACGATCAAAAAAAGTTACAACACGGGGGGGGGGGGGAGTTCAGATAATCCACCAAGTTTAGGAAGTTGATCGTATCGATGTCAAAGATATTCGAAAATATCTTTTATTCCAATTTGCTTTATACAGAATGTTAGTTGGCAATGATTTGCAACTTAAAAAAACAGATTATTCGTTAAATATTTTCTATAATTGTATAAATAATATTGGATGGATGGTAAAATGGTCAATTAGCCACCAGGATTTCGTTAAACTTTGAGATATGATTAGTTGAAAGATAGTCGTAAGGAGTTAGTTCTTGAATGGCTATCGATTGCAAATTTAGTCAAGTTTTACTTTGGACGTCATGTGGAGTCCTAATATTTTACATATTACATGTTTTAAGCAAAAAACCATGTGCTTTTTTATCAACCCAGCATTTAAAGTAACATTCGTGTTCTTTTTAAGATTTTTTAGCCTTCAACACTCTTGCTGTGATTTCCCTATTTTAATTAATTAAACAACTTTTCTACTTGAATGTTTTATTTCAATTTAACATCTACATCTTGTCTTTCTTAGGGCTGAAGTAATTGTATTTGTAATGCAAGTAATGTAATGGTAATTTTTCGTAAAAATAAAAATACGTGAGCTATAGGCGATACACCGCACTTAGGGGGCTATAATCCCCATTTGGGGGAACGCCGGCTTGGGATTTTTATGAGACATTTTGGGGGTTTATTATAACACTTCAATATACATCTTTGCCAAATTCCAGCTTGCCCGGACCTTCTGTAAGCTCAAGCCAAAATTTCGGTTTCGTTACTTGGAAGATAGTATAACTTGGGCAAATGTTGAAAAAATCTATTTTCTCTTCATTTTCCAACCTTGGCCACAATTTCAATTAATTTATTATTAAAAGCATTTCCCTTGCCCGAAAACATTTCTCTCCCTACAACGAATCAATATTGTGCCATTTTAAGGGTGGGTCGTGTTTTCGGTCAATAATTTAAGTATTATTGTGCGATGGAAAAATATGAAATAAAACTATTTTATTTCATTTTGGTATCATAACCTTGTTTTTTAGCACGGAAATGGGGGCATAATATGGCTTTTATAGCCCGAGGACCTATAAAGTTGCTAAGCAATGACAACAATATCAAAACAAAAGGGTTAGTCCAGACTCTGTTTTTTTTGCGCGATCGATCTGAAATTTTGCATATGCCTTCCTACCGACAGTTCACGGGGGGGATCTTGCGAGGGGGGGGGGGAGAATTTTTTGCTCAGTTTTTCGATATCTAGTACCATTTTCGAGTTATTGCTAAATAAAAAAATTAATTCTCGCCCCTCCAAGTTTCTCGCCATAGGAACCATGGCACACCAAAAATTCATAGCACAAACAAAAGGACATATTTTTTCTCAAAATACTTAATTCTTCAATTTTGACAATTCAAGTACCAAGTACCAAAATGAAATAAAACGTTATATGTACCACGGGCACAATCAGATTATAGCCCTCGGGCAATTTAAAGCCCTCCGCTGATTGATTGTGCCCTTGATACATAAATAACTATTATAAGCGATTCAAGATAAGCGATACGCCACCAACGGTCGCCGGTTGAACTAATTCCAGAGACATTGTTTAGTTTGTTTACATTGTTTTCAATGCGAATACATAGATGTTTTAATAAAATTTTTGTGATTTAGTGGAAGTAATAGTTTTTCAGTGTTGATGTTAAAATGATCGTATAATCTTAAACTTATTAAACACCTTTGAGGTTGGTACAATCTCTTTTTCTAGTTATAACCTATACAAAAGGACATTATTTGGGGATATTTAGGGATCCGATCAATTCTAACCAATGGCGTTAGAATTACGCGATAATTGTTCAAGTTGCTTTGATAATTATTCAAGTTGCTTTGATAATTGCACATATGCTTCGTTTTGATAATTGTGTACGTTTACTTTATACATATCATGAGATACATTTTTTATATGAAATAAAAATTCGCCGTCGGGAAGATTCGAATTTCGGATTTCTCATTGCTAAACATGTACCTACTGACATAAAGTAATGCTTTAAATTGTCAAATCTGCTACATAATAACCATAGAAACACTACTTCAATTATATTTAACCTCCAAATTCTAATGTGTGCAATAGTCTTACCGAATTTATTACGTGCATTATTGATTATCGTCCAATTTGACTACTTTGCTATATTCAAACTTTGTTGTCATTAGTAAATGTTGTCATGCTTCGCATTCGGACATTTACTTGACAACAAAGTTTTCATAGCAACGTAGTCAAATTGTTACCGATAATCAAAACTGCACTTAATATATTATAAGTGACAATTTCGTTCATAATAATTCAACCAATAAGATGTTACAATCTCATCAATTTGAACCAATCATAATCTACTTCCTTTGACAATACAGACCACGGTGGTGTATTGTCGGGGGTTAATCCACAAGAGGTTCACTTTTTATCAGATAAAATTGTTTTTGGACGAAAATATGGATAGCCATGGAAATAACTCTCGAATTAAGGGGATTTTAAAAATTGCGAAAGCGTAGCTTGAGCAATTTTTGTAGATCCCTCAATTAGAGAGTTATTACCTTATGGCTATCCATATTTGAGTCAATCAAAAACAATTTTATCCAAATAAAAAGTGAACCTCGCGTAGATTATAGGGAGATTATTTCATTCCTTATAAAAAAAACAAACACTGTTCGAAATTTTACAATTTTTAATAAGTGGAAAATGCTATTAGAATTTAATTATTACAATCTTTACCATAAATCATATTTTGCACGTGAAATGTGCAATTGTTATAGTTAATAGTATTACTAGTTGACTCTTCAGCATGATTGACCAATTTTAAATTTTGATTAGAATTTTCAGAATTACGAGATGTATAGTGTATTTCAAATTAATTGGAATTAAAAAAAGTCTAGCATCAAATTACGTTGTTATAAAAACATACAAACTTACTGTACACCTGGTACACGCGTCCACGTGGAGTCGCAAAGAGAATTTTCGTAATAGAAATATTATCCAATAATAAGTCCTTATTATAAATATTAACCAATTAGAACTACACTACTCCACGCGGAGTATGAAATGCGGGCTTTCGTTGGCGCGATAATCTTATCTCTTATATTGTTTTTCCTTGCATAGTTTGTATGTTTTTATAACAACGTAATTTGATGCTAGACTTTTTTTAATTCCAATTAATTTGAAATACACTATACTTTCATGGCATCTTAAATTAGAAACTAAATCTGTATGGTGACTTTCGTCCAGCTGCAGGTAGAGATCAATTGATTTTGTATTGGCATGGCCGGTAATTTTGATCAATTCTTCACTAGAAATTCCTGCTTTTGCTAAATTTGACACTGCACTAGACCTGTTTGAATGATTAGTTATTTTATTGTTTTTAACATCTAATCCAATTTTTGTTGCTGAATGTTGCATCCACTTCGAAATTTGATTTTCTCCTAGAGGCATATTTTTAAACCATCCACTAGAATACTCGTTATTCCATGAGGGATTAGGTGTTAAAAAGAATCGATCAGTTTTAATTTTTTCTGTACGCTTACTAATTAATTTTTTAAATAACCGAATCGGGCAAATTGTAGGGTCATCTAAATTTCGAGTAAGCCACTTACTGTCACTTAATTTCTTCTCACCTCCTTGGCATGTTTTTGAGAATATAGTATTATATTCCAAACGATCTGTTAAAGTCCCGTCGGATTTTTTTTCAAACTTGAAATAAAAAGTCTTACATTTTGATGCCTCTCCACCTCTCCAAGCTAGTTCGTATGCTGCTATATGATAGAATCGTTTTTGAAGCCCATCGGGAGTGTCCTCATTCCATAGGTACATAATTTTTTTTATATCTGTGTTTGTAAGGGCAACTGAGCTTTGTCTTCGTTTTTCTGGAATGGCTTGCAAACGTTTTCGATTAGCGTTTTTAGCATCTCTTGCCTTTTTAAACTCCAGATCTTTAAATGGGTCGAAATTTTTGCCAAACTCCGAGAAATATTTTTCTTGTATCATTTTTGCCGTTATATTCCATATAGTTTTAACAACTCCTTCTTTGTAGTCTTCTCCATTGATTTTTTTCATGTTGTATGCCCAGTCCGTTAATATATTGCCAATCTCAGTCAAAGTTGTAAACTGCTGAAGGGTATACTTTCTTTCGGCACAGAAAATTTCAAATTGTTTCCAAATGGAAGCTTTCGTTTTCCTTGTGTTTTTTGGAACACATTCTTCAATAGCATCGTTAATTTCGATATCGGAATAATTATTAAAACGCAGAACATTGTTAGAACACATTTTTCTCTATTACAATATTGTTTAAATAAATAATTACCATGGTAATATTTGCAATTATGACTTATGACAGTTGTTACCAAAGGCTACTACACACAAAAAGCTACATCGAGTTTAATCGAATTTAATCGCATGTTGAGAGAGAGTTTAATCACTTGCAAAACTTCAAAATGACATGTGATTGGTCGAAACAAAACACATTTGTGAATTCGATTGGTTGTTGAAATAGGAATGGAATAATCGCGGCAATACGACCACCGTGGTCTGTATTGTCAAATTTCCATAGTAACGATGGAAACTACGTGAACGCATACTATAAATTATTTGTTGTCAGAAAAAATTGAAATTTTATTTACGAAATTGTCAAACGAATTCCACACGATACTATAAAATTGTCGGTTAATTTTTTTAAACCATGGAATCTTCGTGTTTGTCGCCATTTAAAATCACCATTCGTGCTAAAGCACTCATGGTGATTTTAAGGGCGACAAACACTCAGTTCCAGTTTCAAAAATTATTGCCGACAATTTGATAGTCTCTTGTGGTATTATATATGAGAATTTTATGCTCTTCAATTATGGTCTGATCATAATTTTTCATACAAGCATAAATAAGCGAGTTATCGGCAAAAAATCGCGTTGGGGGAGCTGAAACCCCCGATTGTGGGGGACGCCGCGCCGGCGTGGGATTTTATGGGATTTTTGGGGGGTTCATTAGAACACTCCAATGCACATCTCTGCCAAAATTCAGCTTGCCCGGATTTTTTGCAAACTAAAAACCTTCCTTGCCTGGACTAAAATACGTAATGTCAAATTAATAAAACAAATATTTCCAGTGGACGTTGGTATCACCCCATTGATATCAAGTTTTTGACATCTATATTTATTTTTTGCTCTTCACTTGCAAAAGTAAAAGTTGTAAAACAAAAATGAAACGTAAACCCTTTTCTTCTTCTCTTGTAAGTTGTATTGTTCATTTCCGAACGTCGTGGCCCATCTCTTTCTATGCATGTGATGTGCGTTCCAAGTGTTTTCACATACATAGAGGACCTACTTGTTTAACGTGGGCTCCGAACCACGGGAAGTGTAATACACTTCATGTTGAGATGGGCGCTCTTGGCAAATTACCTCGGTGGTTTGCCATTGCCTTCCGAGGAGAGACGGCCAGAATAAAGTTCTTACCCTGCCCGGATTCGATCCGAGCGTTCCGCATTAGCAGTAGACGCACTTAACTGCCAAATCTATGACCATCTCTAACAAACCCTTTTAGAGGATTTTAAAAGGGAGAACCAAAAAAAGGGTTAACTGTCAAGTTTTCCTTTAACAAATTTTCGGTGTTTCTAAATAATTATGGTATCTTTTTTACCCCTCCCCCTTTCTAAGTGACCCACGTGCTAATATTAAAAAAAATAATGAACAAAATTTTACCCACTTTTCAAAAAGGTTCGCCATCACTGTTGTAAACTAATGCATTTTTAATAATATTCATTCAACCTTAAGACCAATGTTTATTTTTTTAAGATAAATGGGCGGCATCTGCTTACGTTACGAGGGGGCACTGTTATTTCCATTAATACCGTCCTTGGCACTTGGTTGTAAATAAAAAAACAGCATTATTTTTCAAAAATAAATATTGACAGAACATGACTGAAATTTTAATTATTCAAAACAAGAATTGTGACGTCACAAAATAAAACTGTCAACGAACTTGCTTGTGAGAGGTTATTTGTTATTTATTTTACATTTTTAAATTTAGAATGTTTGTTAAATTAGTATCATAATTATTAAAGAAAATTTCTCGCGTACAACTCCAAACTCTGTATAAACGTAGATTATCGATTTACTTAAAATTTTACTCACGGAAGTTAAAATGTCTACCAAACCAGTAAATTGTGTAGACGCTCGCACAGAATTAGCAGAACTGGTAAAAAGAAAGGCCGAAATTTCGGTAAGTAGATTTCCTAATTTGTGTACACTTATGTGGAATTGTAATAATATTTCGAAGGGAATATCTTCTTTGTTAGTGTGTACTTTGAAAGTTAGGTTATGTTTTAAGGTGGGAAATTTAAAGTTGCTTGTTTATAGGAAACCCTTGCTAATCTAGAGAGGCAAATTTATGCTTTTGAAGGATCGTATTTAGAAGACACTCAGTTATACGGAAATATTATACGTGGTTGGGATAGGTACCTGTCGAGTAACAAGACGACCAATTCAAAGTCGGACAAAAGAAATCGGAAGTTCAAAGAAGCCGAACGATTATTTTCTAAATCTTCGATTACGTCTACGGCGGTAAGACTTACCATAGAGTGTCGTTTAATTCATCTAATATAAATTTGTATGTAATTAGGCCGTCAGCGGTTTAGTGGAATCTCAAGAAAAAGTAGAAAGACAAAGCGATACGGAGTCACAAACAAACGATGATTCAAGCGATACCAACACAGCATTACCCACAACTAACCATATAGATTCGACGTTAAAAGGTACGGGAAAGCACTCCACAAATTCATCGAGTTCGTTTAGTTCGAATGGAAACCAAACTCAAAACGGACTTGACCGTTCACAAAGTCCTGCGAGGGACATTTCAGCAAAACAAAAAAACTTTACCAATAGTGCAAAAAAAAATAACAGCAAAAAGGCAAGACACAGATAAGTGATAAAAAATTAAATTATTGTGGACAACTTTTTAAAACATTGCTTTTTATAGCAAGCAACGTCACACATCAAATTACATGTGTTCTATTCATAATTATTTATTGTAATTGATTTGAAATTATAATTCGATGTAAATACCGTGTACAATAAAAATTTTACTTAAAAATATATTGCTCCTAGATTAAAATTTATGTTAAGAATCTCGCTGGCTTTGGCTAATAGATCCTACAAAACGGCTCTCTAAAACAAAAACGATTTTAATTTTATGATTTACTGTCTTGTAAAACTAACTGTAGCAACTTACGCCTTAAAATAATGGGTATTGTTTGTTTAGAACAAAATTGTGTGCAAACATAAAATAAGATGGCAATGCATATGACTATTGCCGTTGATATTAGAAATATTTTCTCATCTTTGTGCCTAAATTTCGAGCATCTGAGACTCCAAAAGTTTCGAGTGGTGTTCATCTTAAACATTTTACTTTCAAGTTTGCAATAAAATAATTTCAGATAACTTACCTTATCCACTATGTCCATACACATGCATATTTTTTCATTTTCATTACTTATACTTTGATAATAATCGTTCACATTCATATATTCGTCCATGCACATCCAGCACACATTTGTATCATTTATATCCGATGAATTGGTCACACAATTTTTTAAATCTTGATGTAAGGTATCGAAGTGACGTGTTTCCTCTGAAGATTTATTTGTTAACTTGCCATCTTTAAATTGGAAACATTCTAAAAATTATGATAAAACGATTAGTCAAGTGATTGAATTTATTTGTGATTTTTGTTTGAGAAGTTATTAACATCAGCAATTTGAAAAAGAGGTAAGACGGACTGCCAATGCAATTTTATCAGATACTTCCTAAATCAATCTCAGTCTATTAGTCTGGGGGCATAATCTGTGGAAATCTTGATAATACAAACATGTAGGTACCATACGGGTCATTCCATCTCAAATCGACAAAAAAATAGGTAAAATTGACTCGACCCCGACCAAACTTAACAAAAGTTGGTACACACCATCGTAGTAAAAATTAAAAATCACAAATTTAAGGATTTGTCCAAAAAGGCATTCGTTTTCTTGTTTTGGTCTTTCAAAAAGTTGGTGTGTAGACTTGTAGAAAAACGACTGTAACTTCATCCACAGTGGTCTAAATTTAAAAATAAAAAATGTTCTGGAAAGGTAAATGAACATTCTATTCAAATATTCAACCACATTTTATATTTTCAACCCTTAACTGGATTAATTTTTTAATTTTAACCCTATTTCAACCCCTATTTCTAAAGGGGTCTTTTTATTTGGTTAATTTTTTTACAGTTTTTTTGTAAAAATGTGCTGAGCATGTGTACCATATTTTATCATGGGATGAGCATGGGTTCGGTTACTAAAAATTAATTAAGTATAGGCAGAAACGGACAAAAATCAGTTTTTCGCCGATTTCTCAAGTTTCTTTGAACTTGATGACAAAATAGTTTAATAGAAAATTAAAGCTAATTACATTCTCTACAAAAAAATATTTATACAAATTTTTTGTCAGATTCGTATTCACATAGCAATAACAGCTCAAAGTATAGCAAAGTTGCGCGACCACCGTTATATTTATTTAAACAGGTCGGAATTGATTTTCAATTAATTGTATAGATTTTCATCTGAATATAAGTTGACCACACCATCCCTAATTTTGATAAAAAGTTTAGCATAATATGACAATGCAGTTAAACCAAAAATACATATATTTGATTTTTTTAAAAAACTTAATTCGAAACATCAATATTTCAATACGTTAGGAAGCAAATTTATCACCGGTGGTGATTTTAACGCGAAGCACATGCAGTGGGGCTCCAGGCTTACGACCACTAAAGGAAGAGAGCTACTAACAACAATAGAAAACAATGGAATGACTACTTTATCATCGGGGACACCCACATACTGGCCAACCGACCGTGATAGGCTTCCGGACGTAATTGACTTCTATGTGACAAAAGGCGTAAACAAGAAGCAATGCAAGGTAGAAACATCTTTAGACCTCTCCTCAGATCACACGCCTGTCTTATTGACGATGTACTCGCAAATAATACATAAACAAAAGCAACCAACACTATACAGCAAAAAAACCGACTGGGAACTATTCAAAGCAAGATTAGATGAAGAAATCAACCTAAAATTACTACTGAAGTCGAAAGAAGACTTGTACAATGCATTAGAACACCTGACTAAAGCTATTCAGAATGCAGCATGGCATGCTACACCAGAAAAAAATATATCATCCATCATAGAATCGTGCCCAGTCATAGTGAAGCAAAAAATTGCAGAAAAAAGAAAATTACGGAAACAGTGGCAAAATTCAAGATCAACAGAAAACAAAGCCAAGCTTAATAAAGCAGTCAAAGAACTTAAAATACTCCTCTCGAATCTTAAAAATCAACATTTCCAAGATTATCTCCGAGGGCTATCCAATTCTAAAGCAAACGACTATTCGCTCTGGAAAGCAACAAAAAAACTCAAGCGACCACAACAAATTGTACCACCAATTAAAGACGAAACAGGAAATTGGGCCAGAAGCGAAAAAGAAAAAGCTTATTTGTTTGCTAAACATCTCGCAACTGTATTTGCACCATTTCCTACAACAACCCCTACGGAAGATGCGGAAATACTCGATTATTTGGATGCACCATTTCAAATGAATTTGCCGATTAAGAACTTTAAAATAAAAGAAGTCCAGCAAATAATTTTACACGACACTAATACCAAGAAAGCACCTGGCTATGACTTAATCACAGGTAAAGTGCTAAAAGAAGTAACACCTAAATGTTTAAAACTTATTACGTTCATCTACAACGCAATTCTAAGATTGAGATACTTTCCAGATCAATGGAAGGTTGCACAAATGACTCTATTATTAAAACCAGGGAAAAAGGCAGAACAACTGACCTCATATCGACCTATAAGTCTGCTCCAATTCTTTCGAAAATTTTTGAGAAGTTGCTCCTAAAACGATTAAAGCCGATATTGGAAGAAAATGCACTCATCCCAAGCCATCAATTCGGATTCAGAAATCAGCATGGTACGATCGAACAGGTACACCGTGTGGTGAAGCAGATCAGTGATGACCTGGAGTGTAGAAGATACTGCTCTGCAGCCTTCTTAGACATAAGCCAGGCGTTCGACAGGGTATGGCATAAAGGCTTGTACTATAAACTTAAGATGAATCTCCCATACCACTACTATGAAGTACTGAAAAGTTACTTGTCAAACAGACATTTTTTGGTAAGGAATGGAGAAGAATACACCGAACTATTCCCAATTCACTCGGGTGTCCCACAGGGCAGTGTACTGGGACCAATCTTGTACCTGTTGCATACAGCAGACCTACCAACCACAAAACTAACCACGGTGGCAACCTTCGCCGACGACACGGCTATTCTTGCGTCGCACAAAGATCCAAAAGTCGCCTCTAAAAACTTGCAAGATCATTTAAATAAAATACAAGCTTGGTTAAAAAAATGGAAAATTAAAGCCAACGAAACTAAGTCCTCACATGTTACCTTTACGATGAGGAGAGACACCTGCCCCCCCGTGGCCCTGAACGATTGCTGCCTGCCACAGAACGAAGATGCGAAGTATCTGAGTATCTATCTAGATAGAAGATTAACTTGGCGCACACATATTTTTAACAAAAGAAAACAACTCGGGCTAAAAATGAGACAGATGTATTGGTTGTTAAGCAAGACATCAGAATTATCATTGGAAAATAAACTCCTAATATATAAAGTCATAATGAAACCGATTTGGACATACGGGATACAACTCTGGGGAAGTGCCAGCGTGTCGAACATAGAAATACTGCAGAGGTTCCAGAATAAGATGCTAAGAATAATAGTCAACGCCCCATGGTATGTACCAAATCAAGTACTTCATCATGATTTAAAAATCAACTCGATTCACGACGAAATCAAAAACTACTACAGAAAATACAAAAGTAGAATTGAACTTCATCCAAATGAACTAGCAAACGAATTATTGGACTACTCACATGAGATTAGAAGATTAAAGCGCTTCAAGCCCACCGACATACCCACACGATTCAGTAGACAGCTTTAATTTTATTTGAAATTACTGGAATTTAAATGAATTTGTAAATTAATTTCTTACGAGAATATTTAATGAAATATTCTCAACATGCCCATAAACTATTGTCAACTGATTTACTAAATGTTTTATATTAAACAGATTGTAAATATTCAAGGAAAATAAAAAAAAAAAAAAAAAACCCTATTTCAACCCTTATTTCTAAAGGGGTCTTTTTATTTGGTTAATTTTTTTACAGTTTTTTTGTACAAAGAGCATGTGTACCGTATTTTATCATGGGATGAGCATGGGTTCGGTTACTAAAAATTAATTAAGTATAGGCAGAAACGGACAAAAATCAGTTTTTCGCCGATTTCTCAAGTTTCTTTGAACTTGATGACAAAATAGTTTAATAGAAAATTAAAGCTAATTACATTCTCTACAAAAAAATATTTATACAAATTTTTTGTCAGATTCGTATTCACATAGCAATAACAGCTCAAAGTATAGCAAAGTTGCGCGACCACCGTTATATTTATTTAAAAAGGTCGGAATTGATTTTCAATTAATTGTATAGATTTTCATCATAAATATTTATTATCTGAATATAAGTTGACCACACCATCCCTAATTTTGATAAAAAGTTTAGCATAATATGACAATGCAGTTAAACCAAAAATACATATATTTGATTTTTTTAAAAAACTTAATTCGTTTCCATGATAGACCGGTGGCAGTCAACTATTACTGACCACTCCAAATAAATTGAAAATTTCCTATTGCAAAGAGGAAGGTTTATATAGTATACTGTTAAAATATTATGTGAGAATGTATTATCAAAATTTTGAAATAATCGATTTTGAAGTTAGCAAATTTACATGTAAAATCCTAACGAGATTCCGCGCGTCTTCATTTTATTGACGGTACGTGTGGAATGAATGACCCTAACACTTAGAAAATTTCGCACCGGCAGATGCAGCACGTCTCTCGTACTTGTAACATCGATTATTTATTGTTTTTACGCGATTTTTTGGGGGTTAAACGTAAATGTGAACTGCCGCATACCGCGACTATACTTTTTAATACTATTTCAAGGGTCTCTAAGCTCCCGGTTTTCTTGATGGTAGGCGCTTCTCCTATGTTTAGCCTAGTAACCAGAGTTAAAACCGCCCTGGAGCGGAGCGGCGCCCCGAAAGGGTGAGTTTTGACTATGGATAAACCTCCTAATCGAATGCACACCCCAAAAATCGAATTTCAAAGAAAAAATCAAATCCGAGCAAAAAAATTTCACCCGTTCCAAAGGGAAAGCCGATGCATTTCATCGTAGCTGCCTGGGGGCGTGGCCTATTCGAACGTTTTCATCGCTAAATTTATCGTACGTACTTTCAAATTGATTTTTCTCAAAATTTTGACTATACATTCTCACATAAAATTTTTACAGTATACTCTATTAACCTTCCTCTTTGCTATAGAGAAATTTTCAATCGATTTCGGGTGGTCAGTAATAGCCAACTCGCCCCATAAGGCCAGCTAAAGCGACACTTCAGTTTACCCCTCTGTGTATAACTTTGGAACTAATGAACATAGAGCGCGGACTTTTCTTCAACAAACTTATTAGTTTAGATTGCCGGAACAAACTATTTTAATTGAGAGTTTTGTACCCCTCTCAAAGGGATCTCTTTTTTCCCCTAAAAATTAATATATAATAGCTTGGTTCCAACAACGATTATTTCCAGTAATATTACTACAACGCAAGCGCATTCATGAAATGTCGTTCCCACAGACTAGAACTACTAGGACGGAATTATAGATTACTATAAATCTGCAGTTCCAACAAGTTTAGAAATAGCTTGGTTCCAACAACGATTATTTCCAGTAATATTACTACAACGCAAGCGCATTCATGAAATGTCGTTCCCACAGACTAGAACTACTAGGACGGAATTCTAGATTACTATAAATCTGCAGTTCCAACAAGTTTAGAATCAGTAATATTATCGGCCAAACGAGTTCAAACGATTCTTGCTCTAGAGCAGGGATGAGCAACCCGCGGCCCGCCACACTCTCTCGTGCGGCCCTTCAAAGATTTTACAATTTGACTTTTAGAGTTAGGTTTATTTTGTTAATAAAGAGATAATTTAAGTTCCTCATTCAGTGTTTGTATAGGGTGTTGTTTAGCTGCATGAGATCTTCCAATAGGGATAACTTTTGAATGAAGTTTGTTAAAGTGACAGTTTTTGACATTTGTGTTCAGAAAGGCTTGCCATTTAATCATGAATAAATTTAATTAACACTTGAACAACGCTACCAAATTGTGGAAATTTATTTTCCAAGTCAGAATTCCGTTAGCGAAACTTATAGAACTCTTCGCCCAATTTATGGTCGACATAATCGACCTTCTCAGCATGCTATTGGTGCGGTGATGGATAAATTTCGCATCACTTCTTCATTGCATGATGTAGGACCGCCAACAAGACAAATAAATGTGCGTACCGTAGAAACTATCGCTTTCGTGAGTGAAAGTGTGCAAGAAAACCCAAACATTTCAATTCGTCATCGTGCTCAACAACTTGGGCTTTGTCCGTCCACACATGGAAAATTTTACATCAAGATCTTGGTTTGCATCCTTACAAGATCCAATTGGTTCAAGAATTGAAGCCTAATGATCATCGATTGCGTCGTGCGTTAGCAGATTGGGCTCACGACCAATTGGAAGTAGATCCATTTTTTTTTACCGCCAAATTTTGTTCAGTGACGAGGCACATTTTTGGTTAAATGGGTATGTGAACAAGCAAAATTGCCGTATATAGACTGATACCAATCCGGAACTTTATCTTGAGACTCCCTTGCATCCATTAAAATTGTCTGTTTGGAGTGGAATACACGCCAACGGCATCATATCGGTCCATATTTCTTTCGAAATGAGGAAGGAGCTACCGTTACGGTGAATGGTGTGAGATATTATTACACGCTCAATACATTTTTGTTTCCAAAAATCCAAGAGTTAAACATCGACAACTTAAGATTCCAACAGGATAGTGCTGCGTGCCACATAGCCACCAAAACCATCGATTTATTGAAAGGACAGCAATTTGATGACAATATTATTTCAAGAAATAGTCCTATCAATTGGCTTCCAAGATCGTGTGATTTGACGCCTCCAGGTTATTTTCTTTGGGGATACGTTAAATCCATGGTTTATGCTAACAAACCAACAACTCTGGAATCATTGGAGGTCAATATTCAGCAAGCCATTTATGAAATAAGGCCAGAAATATTGGAAAAAGTGGTCAAAAATTGGACTAATCGGATGCGCTTCGTAACGATTAGTCGTGGTGGTCACATGCCGGAAATCATTTTCAAATCATAAATGGCATTAAATTTACTTTCATAAAAAATAATTTAAAAAAAACATTCCATCAATTTTTAATGTTTCATTTCAATTTAAAGTTCTCATGTATCTAAAATACACCCTATATGATCAAAAGTTTCTTACATGCGGCCCGCACAACATTTTAAAATTTGTAGCTGGCCCGTTGTAAAAAAAAGGTTGCTCATCCCCGCTCTAGAGCAAGCACCAAGCGTTCTTAAAGTGGATTCGCGTGCGCGAATTCGCAAACGAGTTTAAACTTTGTTTACAGATCGTGTTCATTTGTTGCAACAGCAACTATTTCATTTTAAATTTTAGATTTAAGAATAATTCCATTATTTTCACTTCAAAAAATACATTTTTTTTTTATATTTATTATTAATCTGGAATCTTTCTGTAACATGTTAGTGAAAGAATTTTGTAAAAAATTTAAAAAATGAGGAAATGTAGAAAATTTCAATTTCCATAAATCAATATTATCGATTCAAACATTTAAAAAGGATATCGCAGGTGGCCATTCCTCATACCAAGGGACTGAATCAAATTATACCAATACATCAAATTTCTTCGGTACGCTATTTATTAATTGCTAATATCCCACATCATACGACGTATTCTATTTTTTTATAGGTGCCATCGTACTTCCATCCTCTAACGTCTTGATTTCCGGGATCCATCGAAAAATCCATCTAAAATTTTATCAAGGTTTGTGCACACCATTTTTCTACGACTTAACCACATGTTGTTACAAATTTTTCTCTCTTTTATCGCTATGCGCCGACCTTCGACTCAAATTGCCAATTTCTGTCCAATACCATTTTTATTACATTTTTCACAATTTTTTTGTCAATCAGAACCCGTCACTTTTATTTTATTTTTCACATTCAATTTACGTTATTATTATCCCTAATTGACTTCCTAATTGATTCTAAACAATTCTTTAATTACTTTTACATGTCTCTTGCCTCTAATACAATTGAACAATAAAATTTTGTGTCTACATTCAAATACCTTCATGGCTCTTAAACCTATAAATATTCGGTAAGCCGAACCTTCCTGTTGTTTAACATTACTTCAACAAACCCTACTCTACACAAAATAATTTTCGTGAATAATTACACCTCGAGCATTCCTCAACATAGGCCTAATTTCCGGATCATCGCAATATATTAATTTTTAGGGGGAAAAAGGGACCCCTTTGGGAGGGGGTGCAAAACTCACAATTAAAAAAAAATTGTTCCAACAACCTAAACTTATAAGTTTATTGAAAAAAAATGAGCCCTCTATGTTTATTAATTCCAAAGTTACACACCCTGATGTTCGAGGGTGTAAACTAAAAAGTATCACATTTAGCTGGCCTTAACATGGAAACGAATAAAATTTACAAAAAAAATCAAATAATGTATTTTTGGTTCAACTGCATTGTCATATTATGATAAACTTTTTATCAAAATTAGGGATGGTATGGTCAACTTATATTCAGATAATAAATATTTATGATGAAAATCTATACCAACAGTGGGCAACCTCCGGCCCGCGGGCCAACTCCGGTCCGCGTAAAGTTCTAATCCGGCCCGCGAGATCTTTAGAAGAAATAATAAATAAATATTTTCAAAAACAAAAATTTTAAAGAAAAGGATTAGGTTAGTACCTAACATAAGGAAAAAGGAGAGATCTACAGTTTAATTTTCGATATAATTCGTCTTATTTAAATTAAATTAAAATGTATTGTAAAAAGTAAATTGAAAAGTACACTAGACCCTCCATGTACGCGAGTTCGATGTACGCCAATTCAGAATAACGCGAATTAGATTTTGATACCTGAATTTTTTTATACGCGAAGCAAAATTCCCTTTAACGCGAATTAAGTTTTCGCGTATTATTAAAATAACTATGTGGCACAGTCGGCCTACCGGCCGCCTTTAGCCATCTAGACCGTGTCGAATGTGGTTGTTCGGCCTCACTACAAGGTTCTAAAGTAGCCTATGTTTGTCGTAGCGTTGTAAATATCGTAACTTCTACACCAAATTTGGTTAAGATTGGTCAAATAGAAACGTAAAGCACGTGCATGCGTATTTGCATTGTCGATCGGTTGACAGCTTGACAGCATTCATTATTGTTTTTTAAGTTGATTTTGAGTAGCCTGCCTTCCTTTAAGGAATCTCGATAATCCATTCATGCGCGTCCCATAGGGACGCGCATGAATGGATTATCGAGATTCCTTAAAGGAAGGCAGGCTACTCAAAATCAACTTTCCTTTGCGAATTTTAGGCTTCTATACAAAGTATAGTAAGAAGCCTTATGATCTGGCTCCGTGTCTGTCCGTCCGTCCGCATAATTCAAATCTAATTTATATATTAAGATAGGTTACAAAAATATTTTGTGCTTTAAGATTGTAATTTTCAACCTATATAGTAGACTTGATCCGATGATCTGACCGATCAAGGTATCAACGGATCAAGGTATCAACGGTTCAAGGTATCAACGGATCAAGGTATTAACGGATCAACGGATTAAGTTATCAGATCACGGATCGACGGATTAAGTTATATCAAAGTAACGGATAAAATTTATTGTCATATTTTATAGCAAGAAGCCTTACGATCTGGCTCCGTATTTACAGTTGTCACGCCATTCGTTTTTCACCTTTTCCCTTGCGTCGAAAGATCTTCTTTTGATATTGCGTATCGGCGTCTTTCTGATGTGCTTGAACACTTGGTCAGAAGTGTTTCCACTTCCGAAGAAATTGAAAATTGCTGGTGAAGTGGAGATATTGGATTCTGGGCAGTCGAGTTTTCTTCTCTTGGTGTTCACCAGAAAAGAGTCTACCAAATCCTCATCTAAACGACGTTTTATATTAAGAAGGTTGACATTACGATGGTATAATTGAAAATTGTATGTCATGATAAAATTGTAGCGAAAATATTTGATGATCATTTCATTAATGTTCCGACGCGACGTTCCGACCTATATAGATATTTCCGTTGATATGTTGATCCGTTGATCCAATGATACGTTGATCCATTGATACATTAATTTATTAAATTGTGGGTGATGGAAATATTGGACAGTTGCTTGATTGAAAGCAGTTAGTAGATGATGAATTTAGTAGATTATAGAATACAGTCGACTCTAGATAATTTGAACACTCGTTAATTTGAATCTCTCGATAATTTGAATTTTTTCCCGGTCCCCTGAAAAATACTCGATAAATTGAATAAAATCAATATTAATTGGTCCCCTCGGTCCAGGGGACCGAGTTTCTCTGGTCCCTTGAGTTTCAATTTATCGAGAGTCGACTGTATATGAGACCCTAATAATATACAAAACAAGGTGGAACTCGCTTTAGCGGCAGTTCTTAGGCTTCTGTACAGCTACCTTTCTGGTGTGGAAAGTTGTTATTATCTGGTTATTTTTGGTCGCCATATAATGTAACATCACATAATCAGATAATCTGCACTAATTATTTATTATTTTATTTTAACCACAGCAGTGGCTTGATGTAGATATTGAAGTTAAGTTGTAAATAAAAGAGAAGGAAGAGGATGGATCACCTCAAAAATGGATCGGACATTACAGAAAAGTGAAATTACGAATGGAATGGAAAAGTTTGATTATTATTATTACTTATGTAGTATAATTGATAAATACCAACCGCAAAAATTTAATTAGTGCAGATAATCTGATTATGTGATGTTACATTATATGGCGACCAAAAATAACCAGATAATAACAACTTTCCACACCAGAAAGGTAGCTGTATAGAAGCCTAAGAACTGGCGCTAAAGCGAGTTCCACCTTGTTTTTCTTTGTAATTTGTTATAAATGATAAGAGAAATAAATATAGTGCTTAATTAACTTTGTTATAAATATTATTGTTTTTATATTTTCAGAAAAAAATACAAGTAACAAAAATGTGTCCATTAACTATACTAAGGCCCGCGGACGAAACGTAAATATTATTCTGGCCCCTGTTATACAAAAGGTTGCCCACCCCTGATCTATACAATTAATTGAAAATCGATTCCGACCTTTTTAAATAAATATAACGGTGGTCGCGCAACTTTGCTATACTTTGAGCTGTTATTGCTATGTGAATACGAATCTGACGAAAAATTTGTATAAATATTTTTTTGTAGAGAATTTAATTAGCTTTAATTTTCTATTAAACTATTTTGTCATAAAGTTTAAAGAAACTTGAGAAATCGGCGAAAAACTGATTTTTGTTCGTTTCTGCCCATACTTAATTAATTTTTAGTAACCGAACCCATGCTCATCCATGATAAAATTTGGTAAGCATTCTCAGCACATTTGTACAAAAAAACTGTAAAAAAATTAACCAAAAAAGACCCCTTTAGAAATAGGGTTAAAATTAAAAAATTAATCCAGTTAGGGGTTGAAAATATAAAATGCGGTTAAATATTTGAACAGAAGGTTCGTTTACCTTTACAGAACATTTTTTATTTTTAAATTTAGACCACCGTGGATGAAGTTACAGTCGTTTTCCTATAAGTCTACACACCAACTTTTTGAAAGACCAAAACAAGGAAACTAGTGCTTTTTTGGGCAAATCCTTTAATTTGTATTTAACATGGAACATGTTTTTACGGTCGTTACCTCGCAAAAATCGACACCAAAAACCGACACCAAAAATTGACACCAAAAATCGACACGAAAAATCACCACATGTATAATTCAAATTTATAGTTTATAATTTGAATATAGAGTAGATTATCAAATAACATCTTCGCATTCACAATAATGAATTTTCAATAACAAAATTTTTATTACCAAAAATTTAAATCCGAAACCGATCGCAAAAAGAAAATTTGGTTATATAGTAAATTTTTATTACCAACACAAAAATTATAAGGGATTATCCAATAGGATAATCCCTTAGGATTATCCCCAATAGGATTATCTTAATAATAGGATTATTATTCCCCAATAGGATTATCCAATAGGATAGTCCCTTATTGGGGTAACCGTGTTGGTTATAATAATAACCAACACGGTTACACAACTACGTCGCACTTCGGAAAACAGTAAGAAGAAGAAGAAATGAGATAGGCACCCCTAAATCTCGAGGAAAACTATGATAAACGGTTTAGTACCGAAAAACATGTTCCATGTTAAAGATATTAGTCGGAGACTAAAATAGAAGGAACCCGGGGGTCCAGGGGGCAGAGCCCCCTTTTTTTATTTCTTACTAAGATGGTGTGTACCAAATTTTGTCAAATTAGGCATGGGTCAAGTAAATTCATGATTTGATTTGAGATGGAATGACCCATATGTAATGCAAGTTTTATTCGTATTGGTTTTGTGTTCATACCAAGTTGTGCTTACGAGGTTAATAATTATGAGTGATAGTGAAGAGAAAAAATTCTGAGTAACTTTCCTATAATTTTCTCAAAATCGCAAACACCTGCTGCGAGAAAATCAAAATCACAAGCAATGGAAAACATTCAAAACTAATGGGTGAAGAAGTATGGTACCCAAATAACATCAAGGAAGCTTTCAAAAAAATTAACAACATAAAAGCACGATTTAAAAAAAAGACAAACTTGAATAGAACAGGGAATAAAAAGATTATCTTGAAAGATTGGGAAAAAATGTAATTACAATTTATGGAGGAAGATACAAACCCAGTATAATAATTATTTTATGTGCAAAATCAGTGTGTTGAGAATTCGGTGACCGGACAGGTGACCACATGACAAGTGAACGCACGACATCCGAACACATGACAACTGACCCCATGGACAACTGAACACACGGACAACTGAACACACTGACAACTGAACACAATCTTAATTTTTAAATTTAAATATTTGTTATTTATTTTTATAATAATGAAATAGTAAATTTGAGGTTTACGATTTTACAATTATTGTTTTACATGCTAATTAAAAATAGCCAATAGTTTTTCAATTCTTTTTTACTTCCCTATAAGGAAGTATTGTAATCATGAAAAAATTCGATGTCGATATTTTAACGGAAATATCCGTTTTGAGCATTTCTGAATCCGTTTTGACTACTTTCGCAATGATGTCTGTATGTATGTATGTATGTATGTATGTATGTATGTATGTATGTCTGTATGGATGTATGTAACGCAAAATGTCTGTAAGTTCTGTATCTCTGGAACGAATTGTTATATAGTAACAAAATTTCATATTTAACACTTTAATCGGTATACAAAGGCACCATTTGATTTTGGAGGAAATCCTTCAACCGGAAGTAGCACTTCACTTGAAGGACGAAATGGTTTTACTTAAATATCTCAGGAACGAATTGTTATCTAGTAACCAAATTTCATATTTAACACTTTAATCAGTATACTAAAGCACCATGTGATTTTGGAGGAAATCCCTAAACCGGAAGTAGCACTTTACTTGAAGGACGAAATGGTTTTTCTTCAATATCTCAGGAACAAATTGTTATATAGTAACCAAATTTCATATTTAACACTTTAATCAATATACGAAAGAACCATTTGATTTTGGAGGAAATCCCTAAACCGGAAATGGCACTTTACTTGAAGGACGAAATGGTTTTTCTTCAATATCTCAGGAACGAATTGTTATATAGTAACCATATTTCATATTTAACACTTTAATCAATATACGAAAGAACCATTTGATTTTGGAGGAAATCCCTAAACCGGAAATGGCACTTTACTTGAAGGACGAAATGGTTTTTCTTCAATATCTCAGGAACGAATTGTTATCTAGTAACCAAATTTCATATTTAACACTTTAATCAGTATACTAAAGCACCATGTGATTTTGGAGGAAATCCCTAAACCGGAAGTAGCACTTTACTTGAAGGACGAAATGGTTTTTCTTCAATATCTCAGGAACAAATTGTTATATAGTAACCAAATTTCATATTTAACACTTTAATCGGTATACAAAGGCACCATTTGATTTTGGAGGAAATCCTTAAACCGGAAGTAGCACTTCACTTGAAGGACGAAATGGTTTTTCTTAAATATCTCAGGAACGAATTGTTATCTAGTAACCAAATTTCATATTTAACACTTTAATCAGTATACTAAAGCACCATGTGATTTTGGAGGAAATCCCTAAACCGGAAGTAGCACTTTACTTGAAGGACGAAATTTTATAATTTAATTAAATAATAAAATAAAATTTAAATAATATTTCTGCGAATCTTTAGATGAACGATAAAGGAATGATTCCTTATAGGGAAGTCATGTGCTGGCCACATCAGATTTTTTCAAATGATTATTTTCAAAATGACACCCCACAAGGATGGTCCATTTTAGCTAATAAGGTTTGAAACCGACTTTGCATTGTTCCTCGACAATTTTGCAACGAGATCTCTCAACTTTCGTTCATTTTCGCCATCGATGTCACAACAAAGAGATGCGAATTTCAGATTTTTTCAAAAAATGTCAACTTTGAGGTCATTTTTTTGGGTCTCGGAAGAATAATATTACTAAATGTTTTTCGACAAAAATTCTTAGAATTATTCGGCAAATGAGATTTCGTCGTTAAAATTTCGATTTTCGAAGAAAAAATTTTGCAATTTAATGTTCAAGGGAGTGCCCTTCAAAAAAAATTTGAAAATTTTGTTTTTCATTTTACAGCTTTGCGGTGCGAGATACGAAAAACAGCTATAGAGGTAAAATTGTTTAGGCCTACTTGCGATGCCGGTGGAAAATTAAAAATCCCTTCGTAAATAAGGACGCTATGACTTTTGAAAACGGTATTGGGTGGCATTTCTCGAGCGCGAATTTTTGGAAATGTATACTTTTTTTCGTGCGGCGTCAATTAAGGTGGCAAATTGCAAAAACCCAATTTTGGAAAAATTTCCATTTGAAATCGGACCGTTTTATATATAAATATTTGCGCGCAATTTTAAACGAAACGAGTTGGTTTTTCGAAAAATTTTATTGAACACTTTCCGTTTTATTTGGCGAATTTAAGCGGTACGTGAAAAAAAATTTCAATTTTCCACAATTTTTTTCAACGTCCCCACATAATGTGCCGAAAGAATTGTTGGATTAATGTTAAATTTTTAACGGGGATGCTTTATACTTACAACAAAGTATTGGGATAATTTTTGAAAATTTTACATCGCATCCTGCAATACTTTTTAGCCGTCGAGTTTGTGATTTTGTACAATTTTGGAAGAGCTTTCTACATTTTGCAAAATTTTTGCACAAAGGAAAATTAATTTTTCCAAATTTTTTACATCGGTTATCTACGAAAATGCTCACTGAAGACGCTTATTCCGTTAAAATAGCAATTTTCGAAAATAAAAACTTCCGATTTAGTTTCCAAGAGTTAAAGATCCCGGTGGGGTGTATGGATCATCTACAGGGATGTTTTAGCTGTTGTAGGTAATGGGGTAAACCTCCAATTGGGGAAAGGGGGTCAAGGCCCCTGGCGAGGCGCGAAGCGCCAAGTTTACATGTAACGTCAGTTAACGTGATAAATTGCAAAAAATGAAAATTTGTAGAAATTAAATTCGAGATCGAGTTGATTATGCATATAAATATTGACTAAAAACAATGAAATCTCCGCGAAAAGTTAAATCTGCCACAAGAGGTGGATCTGCCGCAAAGAGGTGGATCTGCCGTTAGGTTAGTGTTAGTTTTAGATATTTCTTTAGAAAACTAATTAAAAACAAACAAATCTCCGCGTAAAGTTAAATCTGCCGCAAAGAGGTGGATCTACCGCTCCCTGGAACTTTTTTCCGAGTTAAACGCAAAAAGTGAGAATGGACTCAAAAATAATAATAATTACCCCAAAAAGCTAGATCCATTACGATTGTGTTCAGTTGTCAATAATTATAAAATCGTAAACCTCAAAGTTACTATTTCATGATTATAAAAATAAATAACAAATACTTATTTAAATTTAAAAATTAAGATTGTGTTCAGTTGTCAGTGTGTTCAGTTGTCCGTGTGTTCAGTTGTCCGTGGGGTCAGTTGTCATGTGTTCGGATGTTGTGCGTTCACTTGTCATGTGGTCACCTGTCATAGAATCGAGAATTCAACCCTGACACCTCCAGTGGTGCCAGTACCACCTAATCAAAATCTGCGACTTTGAATGCTTCCCACGTCTAAACTAATTAATTATGTTTGAACATTTTATTCTGCTTTTTTAAAATTTATTTCAAAGCATTTCATTAGTTACACATTTTCAAAAGTACCGGTAAGATATCATTCATAATTATATTTTTATTGATTACATTATTTCACTTAAAAATGAAAAATTGGAATAAGGAAAGATAAATTTAAAAAGAATCTTTTCTTATTCCAAAATTATTATTTTCTTATTGTACTTTTGAAAATGCGTAACTAAAATATGTTACTAAATACTAAAAAAGGTCTTTACGGCGTTCTGCCACCACCGAGAGGCTGATAACATCGGAATTCGTAATCTACTTCTTAAGACAAATCCCACAATGTATGGCACATATTTGTATCATTAAGATTGCTACGGGAGGCCTTTTTCACACCACATGCCCCCGTACTATACGGTTCAATTTAAAACAAACAAAACAATTGGTTAAAATATTGCACTAGTTTAACCACATACAGGCTAAAATTTGATACTTCTCAAAGTAAGTAATTCAATCTTACCATAACATTTAGCTCTATTCCACAAATCGTAACTATTTGCATAAAGTGTGCCAAGAATTTCCAACCTATCCAAATTAATAAACTCATTTATGCACGGTTTCTCTTTCGGTGCATGCTAGAAAAAATACAAACAAGCGTAACCTAATAACCAATTTAGTAAAATATACCCACAGAAGTTAAATTTTCATATCTGTTCAAGACATCAATGTATTCGTTAACACAATCTTGGCATAGTGTAATAGGATACGAATGCAACATGGAACAATTTGTGAAGGAGGACAGTGCATCTCCCAACTTATTTCTGCTTTGTATACACTCGTCGTTAATGCTTCTACTATCTAAGTGTAGTTGCCTAATTATTAAATAATTTTAAAAATAAAACTGTTGTGTAAAACAAATGTGTCTACATACATGTTTATCGATGAAAACCCCATTATAACCAAAAATGTGAATAAAATCATTATAAAACACTGAAGTATTAATAGAAATCACATTTAACAGTTTTAATGATTCATGTAATGTATTATTTTCCTTTATCCTCATATTTTTGCGTTTTATCGCAGGTTATAAATAATAAATACACTGGACTCCTTATATACAGAGTTAGGCAAAAATTTATGCAAAATCAAATGAAGGTTAAAATTATTAAAAAAAATACCTATTATGTAACAATAATCTCTATAGTTTTGTTCCTTTATTATTTGCTTGTAAATTCAGCCGTTCGACAGTTATGGTTAAAATGTGTTCACCCATAATGGTGTAACAAACCGCCCGTTCATTTTATTCATAATTACGATACAAATATTAAGTTTGTATAACCTACTTCCGACATCGGTAATTTATATGTTTAAACTAACTGAGGTAAAAATTAAAATACCGCACTTATTGTAAAAGAAAAATATAAATCTTAGGTAAATAATTTTAAACACCCAGTACATTGATTTAACTAAGTGCCCATTCACAATGGACGTAAGCATAAGAATTACATAAGCATAAGCATAAAACATAAACATAAGCATAAGATGGGACCGTTCACAATGACCGTAAGAATTACATAAAAATTAAAAAACTGCGCAGGCGCTATGAAGTTTCAACACGAAACTATTTTGTGACATAACCTCTCCGTCGTTTAAGTAATTATATCGTTTGTTAAGAATGGATCTACTACCATCTGAACAATTGAAAAATTCAATTGAAAAAATTTCAATTGAAAAATACCATCTGAAAAAACAACCCTGACAGCGTTTCTATTGGTTAGAAAAACGGAGCATCATTCAAATATATATTTTATTTTTATTTATAATTTATAAATATATTTATAATTTATAAATTTTTAGAGCGTTTACAAAAGAATGTACAATTTTAGGTTATATTATTATTTGAACTGTCACACAAGAAGGTGTGTTCACTGCGTGAAAAACGGCGCATCGTTCAAATTAAGGTTAATTTCCATAAGAAATACGTAAAAGTTGAAATATTCCAACTTCTTATGCAGTTCTTATGTAGTTGTTATGGGCTCCCTAAACATAACAATTACGTAACTGCATTGTGAACGCTCCCATTTAAAACCAGGTATCCAACTTTATGTATTTCTTATGCTTATGTTATGCTTATGTAATTCTTATGCTTACGTCCATTGTGAATGGGCACTAAGAAACGTTTTGCTATATAATTAAAAATATCAGGGGTAGGCAGGATCCCATGTCGGACCACACGGTTTGTAATGACCACCTGCTGAAACAAGCCACCCGACCTCCCGGGTTATTAGTTAAATCAATGCAAACGGTGGGAACGAAGTCATTTCTAAGTAAAATCCACACGTGAAAGGAAATGCGACATTACCAAGGATATACCGCCAAAAGATTCGTTTTAAGAAATATTCAAATTCTTCATAAGGCGTGATTCCAACTTAATGTCTCATTTGCTTTAACGAGGTTAGGAATTATATTTTAAATTAAGAAATACAAAATCTGTGGGAAAACTACACTATTCACATGCGAATCAGTCACACACGTGCAGGGAAGTAAGTTTTGAGAGATCCAATTAATAAGACAACCCTCTTCCAAAGTTAAGGGAAAAAGCACACACGCAATTGGTCAAAGAATTCAAATCGAAGGCGTAATATTAATATTCAGAAACGGGGACAAGTTTATAAAATACCCCGGGAGCGAATCGAGAGACAGTGGTAGTAACACGTTTCGCGCTTTGATTATTTCATTCAGTAACCCAAACGGGTGAATTTTATTCAAGAGTTAACCGAAAACTCGACAAATCGGTCAAAATCATTTCAAGTACAAATTTTCTAAGTTAAGTGAAAATAGTCAGTTAAATTATTTATTATTATTTTATAGTTCGGATTTCGAGAGCGTGAGATAATAAAATTCTCACAGTGTTAAATATTATCCATTGTTTTAAATTTTGTTTTGTCATTAAATCTTAATCATTAACAGAAACGATCGTGTTAAAAGAATCAGTGTAAATCATTGGGATTAGCAGAAGGATATAACCATCTCAAAACTTATTACCCCGGAGCACAGGATCTTTGTAGTTAAAATAGGTATTGTGACTTTTCGTTAACTTAATGCTTGTAACAAATTTTTCTTTGTATTATATGTGTGTGGAATTTTACTACCCTATTAATTAAAATTATCAAATTATAACCTCTTACATTATTTCTGAAATAATTGTGTACTTTGTGTAATTCTTGTAAAATATTTAATTTTTGTTCAATATACGCAATTATACCAAATTTAAATCTTTAATTGTTCGTTACTCCAACGATCAACTAGTAATTAGTAAAGTGTAAGTTATTTCTCTGGGTTTTCCTACGACTTCCAAAACAATAGAAGAGGCACGTTACCTTAATTCAAACACCAAGGTCCAGTGAAGTTGAAAGGTAGTCAACTTAGAGGTTTTCTTAATTCTATCCTCCGGGCTTAACCCACAAGGTGGTTACACCCGTGAAAGCCAAAAGAATTGAGTGGTGGCAGCTATCAACAACAGTATAAAAATCGTACTCAAGGACCGAACCAAACCCCTTTAATTCAAAACGGGGTTCAGTTTTGTTACATGTTGACATTGAAAGGATTAAATTTCAAATAACGCTACGCAGATTTGTTACAATGGAACAAAGTGGAAATCTGGGGTACATATAATTTTTGAAAAATCCAAGGACAATTTGAATTATTGCTCATTTCTTAAATTTAACGAAAAATCACTGGCATTATCCAAATCAGATGGATATTATCCAATATTTTTTAAATAGCAATCGTTTTTTTAAATGGCTGTTGAAGAGTTCATAATCCTGCTTACGACCACTACACTAAAAACCACTAAAAATCTTAATAAAAACGCAGTTCCATCTAGAGCAAAAATCTATCCAAGACTCGCGATTTAACCCTAAAAGCATCGGCCTATGTGGTTTTTTGGTTGGGTGGTCACTTTTTACGCTTATAAATTTAGATTCAGGCCTGAAGTTATAGTGTGATTAATAAAGAAATGGTAGGAGGAACTTAAAAGGCGGTTGCAATATTACAAAAATGTTTTTAGTTAATGCAATAATATCAAAATTACAGAAATAAGTTTTTTTTTAAAACAAATTTTTGTTTTGCCTCCCCCCCTTCCATTCATAAGATCATATTATAATATACTATGCGTAATCAATTTAATGCAAATTCCAGTTTGGGAATTCCTGAATATTAGGTTTAAGTATACGCAATGTTCCATGATGGGCAAAGAGGATGTATAAATTTTTTTTTCCATGTGGTTAAATCAGGTTTTTTCATGTTGCACGTGCAAAGGTTTCAAGGTCCATGGTTTCAGATAGGAAACTAGCGGTTATTTAGTAAAAATACACCAAGCAAACAAAAAAAACAGCATAGTGTAATTATTAAATTCTGATGAAGCCTTGTATGCGATACTCGGTGAGTTATAAATTAACAATCAGAAAATTTGAAAATAAGAAGAATTAGATTTTTGTAGCGATTCTGTTTCGGTGGAAGAACAACGTACATGGTTGTAAGATTCAACTTTTGAATTTGAACTTCGCGCCAACGTCCTCTCCAGAAAAACGCCATCTATTGAGAACTAACAAAGTTCAAATCTAAAATCACACTTCTTCGACGACACGGAAAATAACTTGGACCACCACGTTGTAAAAATACCTACGATCGCCATCTAGTAACCAAATTCTTTCTTCCGGTGTACAAAACATAATGTCAAAAACAACTGTAACAAAACAAATGATCGCTCCGAAAGAGAGACAACCATTAACTTCCAACACAAAATAAAACAATCAAATTTGGGAATGTCAATTCTTTTATTATCGTTAATACTATTCTTGTTTGAGGAATTTAACCTGAAGCAATGATTTACCTAACTCATCTATATATATAAAAGAGCTTGTCTGTTTGTTTGTTTGTTCGCTATACGTTCCTACACCCTTTGACCGATCTCAACCAAATTTTGCACAGTTATTCTGTAGGTCCAGGCGCAACTATTCGTGCATAAATGGAGAAGAAATTCCCGCGGGGAGCAAAGTTATTCGCGTTTATCGATTTTTTATTGATACGCTGTATACTTTACCCTTAACAAACCCTTACTTACTTACAGGGCCGGGCTGGCCTGAACGTTCCTACACCCTTGGACCGATCTCAACCAAATTTTGCACAGTTATTTTGTAGGTCCAGGCGCAACTATTCGTGCATAAATGGAGAAAAAATTCGAGCGGGGAAAAATGTTATTCGCTTTTTTCGATAAATAAATCACAAGTCTTGCAAACAAAAAATTTAATTTGTCAAAAATCGAAATATTCTGACATACTGTCAGTGATTCAAAACACTGTCAACAGACATACTGTCAGTGATTCAAAACACTGTCAACAGACATACTGTCAGTGATTCAAAACACTGCCAACAGATGGCGGGATGGCGGCTTTAATTCGAAAAATGAAAACCACTAACAAATTAATATATTAGAATATATAATATAAGACTTTTAACTATTGATAATATTATAATAATATAAAACTTTTTTAAATAAAATAGTTAATTTAAACTTTAAAAAAAATGTTTATTTGAGCTTTCGGTGTTGTTTAACACCATCATCAGAAAATAATGAACATTTACATGGAAACAATAACAAGATTTCAACGTATTGTCATCTGATACGATCCAAAAAAATAATTAATAAAAAGTAAAAGCCACGTGTAAATGAACAACCTAATTGGTAAAACGATCCAATTAGGAATGGGGGTTACAATAGACCGTGAGTTAAGGAAACGACCTGATATGTGAGGCTACTCAGGAAAAAACTTAACTCCAATACGTTGAAAAATGAAAAAGATTATACAAGTAGATGGCTATATATAGTGCTAAGGCCATCGATATCAGTTTTTCGGTTCATAGCATTTTTCTCCCTCTTGATGCATATCATCTCATGTAGTAGGCGATCATTGTAGTTCTTAACAGATTTGATAATTTCTGGGTTCTTAAAATCGGCATCATGGTTATCGATAAGGATGTGTTTAGCAATGGCCGTACTTTCTGGTTTATTGCATCTAACAGATGAGATATGCCCACTCATTCTCTTATGAAGATATTGGTTGGTCTGTCCAATGTATACCAGATTACAATTATTACATTGGATTTTATATATAAGATCCGACTTCTTTCTATGTGGTATATTATCTTTCAGTTTACTATAGAATTGTCCAATGTTGTTAGTGGATTTGAAAGTCATATTGATATTATATGGTACTAAGGTCTTTTTGATCTTTTCACTAAGTCCTTGAACATAAGGCATAACCGTGAATTTGTTATTAGATCTAATATAGGATGCGTTGCCATTATATAGCCTATCAACACGATCTTTAATAATCTTCCTAATTAATGCTATGGGATAGTCATTTTTTAATAAAGTATGTTTTGCGATATTAAGTGTTTCTTTTCTAAAATCGCCATGTGTAAGTTTAAGAGCCCTATCGATTAGTCCTATAGCTGTGCTAATTATTTGGCTCTTATGGTGGTAGGAATGGTAATTAAGGTATCTTCCGGACCAAGTAGGTTTTTGGGTCCATTTATATTTTAGGCCATTATTGTCATGTATGAGTTCGATATCTAAAAAGGTAATACGATTACGGATTTCTTTTTCCATTGTGAATTGGAGACGTGGATGGAAGCCGTTGAAATGATCGATCATAATATCTTCTTTGTTCTTAGGGATAGCGGTTATAATATCATCCACATATCTTTTATAGAAAGGAAGTTGGAACGGAAGTGCAGCAATTCTGTTTTGTTCTAAAATTTCCATGACTAAATTAGAAATAGTGGCTGATATCGGGCTGCCCATTGCTGTCCCAAAGATTTGTTGGTATAATTTATCATTGTATTGGAAGTAAGTAGTGTCCAAACACATTTTAAGGGCAGTTATGAATTTCGTTTTAGGTACGTTGGTATAATCCTTTATGTCGTTCCATTTTTCTTTCACCGCGTCAATAGCCAAGTCGATAGGAATATTGGTAAATAGAGATTTGACATCTAAAGATATAAGAATATAGTCATTAGGGATTTCAAACTTCTTAACATCTTCTATGAAAGTCCATGAATCTTTCGTGTAATATTCATTTTTTCCTATGACATTGGAGATAACCTGTGAAAGAAATTTAGATAGATTATAAGTTGGAGATTTTATACTGGCCACTATTGGTCGGAGTGGGGTTCCTATTTTATGGATTTTAGGTAATCCGTATATTCTTGGTGGCATGGCGCTGTTTATCTTCAGTTGGAATGATGTTCTTTTATCAATATAGTTATGCTTAACCCAGTCGGAAATAATTTGGTTGTTTTTAATTTGTAGATTGTTCGTTGGGTCCTTAGCTATAACTTTGTAGGTTGATGTATCATTGGTTAAGTCGTCCATTTTATCCTTATATTCTTTTTTATTCATAATTACGGTAGTATTTCCTTTATCAGCTCTGAGTATAAGAAGTTCAGGATGCTCTTTAATGAATTTTTTAACATTCATTACGTCTCTTAAACTTGTCGAACATTTGTTCCTTTCTTGTAATTTGCTGAAAGATTTGATGGAATTGCTAAATTCCAATCTAAGTAGATTTTTCGTATCAAAGTCCAAGTGCTTGATAGCATTTTCAACTCCTACGATGATGTCATCTGTGGGCAAACTCTTACTAGTGAAAGGTATTGCGTATTTTTGCCCTAGTTGTAATGTTTTTTCAACATTATTGGGTATCATGGTGTTGGTCATATTAATAATCCATTTTTGTTCGATCTTTCCATTCTGGGTTGTAAGATTTGCTTTATTCAATAAATTATTAAACTTTTTAGTTTGCGTTTCCTTACAATGTTGAAATTTATGGTTGAATTTTATTTCTTGTTTATCTAGAAAATTTTTAAAAATGTCATTAGGTACGCAATTACCCAATTTTTGTTTATGGAATTTCATCATTCTCATATTCTTGTCTAAATTCCTATAACATTCTGCAATATGCTCTATCAATACGGCTTTGTAGAAATTTTGGAGTATATTATCTCGTCTCCTAGAACAGCCTAAACTATTAATATAATTTTTATTTAGTTTGATGCACATGGGGATTATGTTCTTTGATTTGCATCTGATTAAAAACACGCGTTGATTTAGCAGAGCAGCATTCTTTTTTGTTCCAATAGAAATTTTTTTCATGCTGTAGACAGCTGTCATTCCATATAAATGTTTAATGTTATCGTAAAAAGGCATAATGAATTGCCTAAAAATGAAAATATATAATATAAGACTTTTAACTATTGATAATATTATAATAATATAAAACTTTTTTAAATAAAATAGTTAATTTAAACTTTTAAAAAAATGTTTATTTGAGCTTTCGGTGTTGTTTAACACCATCATCAGAAAATAATGAACATTTACATGGAAACAATAACAAGATTTCAACGTATTGTCATCTGATACGATCCAAAAAAATAATTAATAAAAATTAATTAATTATTAATTATTTTTTTGGATCGTATCAGATGACAATACGTTGAAATCTTGTTATTGTTTCCATGTAAATGTTCATTATTTTCTGATGATGGTGTTAAACAACACCGAAAGCTCAAATAAACATTTTTTTAAAAGTTTAAATTAACTATTTTATTTAAAAAAGTTTTATATTATTATTATATTAGAATATATTAGAATTATGGCCTTCACGGATCTATTATGGTCCACCCTGTGAGGCCGAAGGCCGAACAACTATGGCCTTCACGGATCTATTATGGTCCGCCCTGTGAGGCCCACGGCCGAACAACTATGGCCTTCACGGATCTACTATGGTCCGCCCTGTGAGACCGACGGCCGAACAACTATGGTCTTCACGGATCTATTATGGTCCGCCCTGTGAGGCCGACGGCCGAACAACTATGGCCTTCACGGATCTATTATTGTTCTCCCCCTGTGAGGCCGAAGGCCGAACAACCATGGCCTTCACGGATCTATTATGGTCCGCCCTGTGAGGCCGAAGGCCGGACAACTATGGCCTTCATTGATCTATTATGGTCCGCCCTGTGAGGCCGAATGCCGAACAACTATGGCCTTCACGGATCTATTATGGTCCGCCCTGTGAGGCCGAAGGCCGAACAACTATGGCCTTCACGGATCTATTATGGTCCGCCCTGTGAGGCCGAATGCCGAACAACTATGGCCTTCACGGATCTATTATTGTTCTCCCCCTGTGAGGCCGAAGGCCGAACAACCATGGCCTTCACGGATCTATTATGGTCCGCCCTGTGAGGCCGAATACCGAACAACTATGGCCTTCACGGATCTATTATGGTCCGCCCTGTGAGGCCGAAGGCCGAACAACTATGGCCTTCACGGATCTATTATGGTTCGCTCTGTGAGGCCGAACAACTATGGCCTTCACGGATCTATTATGGTCCGCCCTGTGAGGCCGAAGGCCGAACAACTATGGCCTTCACGGATCTATTATGGTCCGCCCTGTGAGGCCGATGGCCGAACAACTATGGCCTTCACAAATCTATTATGGTCCGCCCTGTGAGGCCGAAGGCCGAACAACTATGGCCTTCGCGGATGTATTATGGTCCTACCCCTGTGAGGCCGAAGGCCGAACAACTATGGCCTTCGCGGATCTATTATGGTCCGCCCTTTGAGGCCGAAGGCCGGACAACTATGGCCTTCATTGATCTATTATGGTCCGCCCTGTGAGGCCGAATGCCGAACAACTATGGCTTTCACGGATCTATTATGGTCCGCCCTGTGAGGCCGAAGGCCGAACAACTATGGCCTTCACGGATCTATTATGGTCCGCCCTGTGAGGCCGAATGCCGAACAACTATGGCCTTCACGGATCTATTATGGTCCGCCCTGTGAGGCCGAAGGCCGAACAACTATGGCCTTCACGGATCTATTATGGTTCGCTCTGTGAGGCCGAACAACTATGGCCTTCACGGATCTATTATGGTCCGCCCTGTGAGGCCGAAGGCCGAACAACTATGGCCTTCACGGATCTATTATGGTCCGCCCTGTGAGGCCGATGGCCGAACAACTATGGCCTTCACAAATCTATTATGGTCCGCCCTATGAGGCCGAAGGCCGAACAACTATGGCCTTCGCGGATGTATTATGGTCCTACCCCTGTGAGGCCGAAGGCCGAACAACTATGGCCTTCTCGGTTCTATTCTGGGTCTAGATGGCTAAGGGCGGCGAATGCCGTCCGTGCCAGCTAGTGACCTAATAAATCTGTAGATTTAATTACCCTGAAAGTCGATTTGTTTTAAATCGCTTTAATGATTTCAATAACTTTTAAATTACTTGTTTAGATTCAATCCTTTGGATTGTTTATAATCTTTTCTTCATGTACTTAGTACATTCTTTGAAGATTGAGGGAAGCTATGTGTTTTTTTTAAACACTAGCTGTTAATAAAAAAAATATCTTTTAATCTACCTTTAAATAACCACCCTTGAATTACAATTTACTACCTAATTAATTGTAAAGCCCGTGTCTCATTATAAAATTTTCATCCATATTTTTATAAAAATTTGCATACAAACGATTTTGATAGTGTGACAGCGCACTAGTTTTATAAAAATGACGAAACGTCAAAATATTTTATGGTGCTTCTATTTTCATGACGTCACAAAAACGTTTTTATAAAAACTTTCGTTTTGCCGAGGAAGGTTGGTTGCATAACCTTTGGTTTTCTTTAAAACATTTTTAGACAAAAGTTACGGATTTATAAGGTATTTAAGTATTAATTGGGTAGGTATATAACATTGCATTATAATGTTGTTTCTCAGTAGGTACGTATGAACGTAAAAACGTTTAAATTGATCAAATTTTAAAAATTAATAACGAGATGTTTAATTTTCGAAAAATTATACTACCTTATATTATAGTTAATTTATTGCTACATTTTATTATACAATTTAAAATTACCTTAATTATTAAATTTAAAATTAACAAATCTTCTATAAAGCATCTAAAGCCCATGTCTGACTATAAAAATTTCATCCAAATTTTTATAAAAGTTTGCAAGCAAACGATTTTGATAGTGTGATAGCGCAGTAGGTTTATAAAAATGACAAACGTCAAAATATTTTTATGGTATTTGTATTTTCAGACGTCACAAAAACGTTTTTATAAAAACTTTTGATTTTAGAACTGTTTCTATAATTTTTATAAAAGCAGGCATCCTATTGGCTGTTGACCCCCACCCAACTTGTAAATAGACATTCGGTGTACTAATGGATGCCAACAGCTGATCGTGTTTTTCTAAAAACTGCATCAAATTTAGTAAATTGTGATTATTGATTAAATTTTGTAACTAAATTATGATTATTTCTTTCCATTGTAGTATATCAAATAATACAAACGATAAACCTAACTTAAAATTACTTTTCACAGCTGATCTTGTTTTTATAAAAACTTTGCATCAAATATTTTATAGTGAGACAAGACGTCACATCGTTTGTATACAAATTTTTATAAAACTTATTTATAAGACTTATTTTATAAAACCAGGGCCTAACCCACCATCTACGTTTATTATTCTTTTTTCGCTTTTTAATAACCGCATATCCTACCAAACTTGTTATGCAGGCCAATAATAAGCGATTTGTTAATAATCTTTCCATTGCATGTCAAATAATACAACAAACGATAAACACAACAAACGATAAACACAACTTACCTTGATCTTGTTTTTATAAAAACTTTGCACCAAATATTTTATAGTGTGACAGGGCTTAAAAAATTTGTATAAAATTGTTTTATAAAAATTTGTATACAAATTTTTATAAAACAATTTTATACAAAATTTTATAGTGTGACAGGGCTTTAACTTATTTAAACTCAGTTGAAATAATTATTTATATTTGGCTTGCTGGTTTAAATCAAGGAATCCTTCGTTAGTTTTTATAGTGGCTAAAATATTATATATCTTGCCGGGACCAACGTTCTTCTAGAAAATCATATAGAGGTACAGCTGTTCAAATATAAATTAAAATCACAACCTAATTCAAACAAGTTCAACCATCCTGTATTTGAATACATAAGATACCTAATTTACCAATGTTAACCCCCCCCCCCGATCTCAGTTACGACAACTTAATTAACAACAAATCTCTGGGAACAGTTCAGTGTAATTTGCTTTATGGTTTGTTTTTAAGCAGATTGGTCTTGAGTAATTTATTTTCCAAGCCAATAGGGGTTGTTTATAATCTTTTACCCAAATCTTCGAAGCTAAATGTACACGTAACGAACCCAAAACCATTGTTTTAAATAAGTCAATTATTTACCAAGATAGAAAGATTTGCGGACATATTTTTCATCATATTTTAAAATGTTGTGCCACCTTAAATTATGACTGAATTCCTCCAATCAATTCTTTGGACTTGCAAACAATTAGCAATAACTTTGACAAACACCCTGTATATAATTATTTAATTTACTAACAGATTACCTAATTTAAATAAAGAAACCTCTTATTTATAAATCTAATCTTATTTGAAATTAAAACACCCTGTATATAATCATTCTTGTATTTTCTTTGTTTGAATAAAACAAGCTACCATTAGAAATTTGACCTTGCAGTTTAAAAAAAATCCCTTTGTGAATTTATTTTAACATGTGGCAACGATCTACATTTAGCCTTGAAACGAATAGTAAAATTTTCCACTGTTGTACCCTTGAATATAAAACACCCGGTTTGAGGTACAATTCCCTCTTACCCAAGCGTCCTCATAATTTACGCACCCTTTATAACCTTGTAACAAAATATTACATAAATAAACTATTTCTACCTTTGATAATAAATAACTTTAAAATGCATTTAGAAAACCAAATTTAACTATAATTTAAAACCCTTTAAAAACCACCTGTTAAGTTTCTTTTGTTTGAAACAAAGGAATATTTTAAACACGAATAAATTGAATTAACATATATTATTTTACCCATTTCAGTACTAACATTTTTAAACTAATTAACAGATTTATACCTGTATAATTTATCACCAACACTAAATTCAAAAGTAAATTAAAACAGAATTATTTTGAGTTCAAAATAAATTACAACTTTACGTTAACACAGTACACCACAAAGTGACCGATCCTTCCACGTAACAAAGAACCCACGCTACACCCGCAAATCCTTTAAGAACCCTGTTATCTTATTTTACCAAGAGGTGTCGCATAAAATATTATTTAAAATTGTGAATATACAGGGCATTTAAAATTATTCTAAACCAAAACAAGCGGTAAATTTAAAATATAAATTAATTTCAAAAAGTCAATATTACATGGTGGAAAAATATTCTACATGAAAAGATGAGCATTGTGTGCTTGACAAATGAAGGAACTATTGCAGGAATTAATATTTTGTATTATCATCACAAGTCTCATGATAGTGACGAATGCCAGGTTGATAAAAACGAATAGCTTATAAGGTCTATAATTCAATTTCATTAATTAGTTGAAGGGGAAACAAATAATTCTGCTAAATAAAATTGTCCAGTATCTTGAAAATCAAATTAACCGTTACGATATGTTTCAAGTTGAAGATTACATCGACGAATTTGGTTTATGTGTGCATCCTAAATTTCGGGGCTTGGGAATAGCAACAGAGCTATTAAAAGCTAGGTAAGCTAAAATTAGTTGAAACAAATTTTGGTTTGCATAATTTTTCACATCTGAAAGATCAACTTATTGGGTTCATTTCTCAGTTAGAGAAATTCCTATTTCACGCCCTATTTAAGATAAATTGTACCAGCAGTGTAAAAACAATTTTCAATAGAACTTTTAAAAAATCTTAGAATCCAACTTTCATGCTGGAAATGATTTGTTTTATATTTGCACTTGGAAAATCGTTTCGAATTAAAGCAACATTTACAGCAATAGCTTCACAAAAAGCAGCTGATAAACGTTATCTGATAAATCAGGATTTAAAAATCTTCTCGAAGTAAGTTATGATGAACTGTCAGAAGTATTTCCATTTTACAAATTTAACGTAGAAAGATACAAAAACAATACGTTACATGTACCTACTTATCGTGTGTTGCATGATTTTTTCATTACATTAGTTACCCGTAAAAGCTGGAGTTCCATAGGATATTTTAAAACTTTGGGGAATGTTTGTCATTTTATTACATAACACAAATTTTATTTTGCTTAAAATGGTTACAACGCTTACATTTTAATGATTGCAAATAATTTGCAATTATGATAGGTTGTGAATATATATATATAATATATAAATAAAAAATAAGTATCATTATGAAATAGAAATAAAACTTAAATGTCTTATAAAATCTTCAAACTACAAAACTCTTGTTAAAACATAAACTTACGTATTACTAAAGGCATTACGAGAATTTACAGGTAGATTGATGTTAACTCGGGTGGATAATCCAAATCGGAAATAGTATCGTTAGAGCATAAAACAAAGTGTCTAAAATTAAAAATTTCATATTGGCCAACCGATCGAATTAACCACTCCAATTCGACAGTTATAACTTTTAGTTTTTCCAACCATGCTGTGAAGAAGAAATCGTGAAAACAAAATCTGAGTAAACTTGTATTAAAAACTTACAGTTGAACATGTCCAAATATTTTGAACCCTTGGCTTCAGAAATAATGATACAAATTTTACCATTTTTCTTCAATAAATCATTTAGATTTTGTACTACTTCTCCACCTAGATTAATTATCACATCCTAAAACACAATTTGCAACATAAAATCATCAAATTACATTTTCAATTTATATTACTTCCATATCCTTTTGTATAATTGTTTCAAAAGGTGGCGATAAGTAAATTTTAAAACCTCGAAACAAAGGATTAGAAGTTCTGTTTAATCGAGATTGTTTTGGACCATCGATTCCCGACATGTCCAAGGCTTCAAATTGTTCCTAAAATGTACATAATAATTTTTTAAGTTAATACATGCCACGTAACTTACTTCGGGTACAATTTGATTCCAAAGTAGACAATCTTGAATCCAATTGAAACCAACAATCCAAATTCCTGCCGAAACAGCAGAGATGTATTTCATGGTATGATCGATTATACATTGCTGATCATCGATGCTAATAATTAAATGCGTTACAGAAGAATTAAAATTTGCACTGTAGGTAATCAAATTTTTCTCCGCTAGTGTTTTTATCACTGCAATTTCCGATATGTTTAATTTTGTACAAGTAACACATGGCTTTTTGTTTCTAATGAAACTAAAAAGAGTTTTTTGTTTAGGTGTACTCGAACCTAAAGGACGTGCACTCTTAGCTTGAGTTTTCTTTTGAGATTTTACAACGTTTAAAGGTGACATCATAGAATTTTCGGCTGCCGCTATGGGATTTTGTAACTTAAACGGTTCCTGGTATGATGGTCTAATTGGAGATAGGTTCAAAGAATGTGATATAATTTGGGAATGTTCTGCAGGCGTGCTGGTTATCATATTACCTGCTTCCATAAATAAAGCAGGTGTTATCGACAATAACATGGGTCTACTATCATGTACAACTTGTACATTATCACTTTCAGGCTTTAAAGTAACATCTTGACTTTCTTCCAAGTTATCTATATCTTCGAGATTAGCCACGTCTTGAAATTCGGGTGGTGGAGCAAAAGTCTGGTTGAAATAAGATAACAAAGGTGGATCGAGTGAAGATATAACGTCAGGATATTCTTCCACGAAAGGCGGCAAAACTGGTGGTACAACGGGACAGTAATAAGCTTTTCTTTTCCTGAAGTGAGACTGAAAGAAGAAAAACAACGGGTTACACGTATGATGTTGATCCCCTGGACCCTTGGAGTATACAATAGAAGTCCTCTGAATCGACTTGATAGGGACTAATCATTACGCGGTTAATTGAAACGCCGATTAAAGTGAATTATCGCAGAAATTACGTCTCGAGGTAATGCTAAAAAATTACGTTTTAACCATACGCTTGTGCGGATGAAAACATTGTCTAAAGAAACGCACCGAATTCGGGGTTTTGGAATTTCATAAATTTGCAAAATACCAAAATTATCCGCAAAAATTAAATTTTGCCGTTTTTTATTTAAAAGTTTTCATCTCTGAAACCACATGGCCGATTTCTAAATTAATCTTTTTATTTGTTAGACAACTGAATTATCTATAAAATAAAAGTAAATAAAATTATGTATTAAATTAGAATGACAATGTTGTACTAAGCACTCGTAGTTTTGAAGAAGATACGCCAGGTAGAAAAAAAAATCTTATTTTTATGAAAATTGCGTAAATTGCGCAGAATTATGTACTCGACAACTTTCGTTTTTTCTTTTATTCATAGGACTCCTAGGAAAGAAATTATAGTAGAGTCCCGCTAATCCGAGCAGCCTTCTTCCACGAAGTTCAAATACAATTCGTGTAACTTTAATAATACACTGTATAGTGCAGTCATTGAGTCTCAAAAAAGTCCGGGTCAAAAACTTCAAGGCTCTTCTTCAATGTCAAACTAAAGGGTTTAAGAAATAAAATCGCATTTCAGAGTTATTTCCACAAAAAAGTATTTTTAAAAATTAAATTTTACAAATCATCTTCAAAACTGTTAGGATTAGAACATTCTAATTTTTGTAGTTTTAGGTAATTGTATTCTCTATACTTACAGTTATGTTCAATTTGCACTCCAGGTGCACCGAAACAGAGGTATTTGCAAAATTGTATAAGGTGATAGGAATGGTTAAAAAATAATCAAGAATCAACTAATTAATCAATAATATATCATTTAAAATATTTAGGCTAAAAATTCAAAAGTTGTGTTCGCTAGCTATAAAACTCTGGAAAATTCAAATTTTGCAGATTCATCAAATTTCAAGAACCCGATTTCGGTGGACTTTTTTTTAAGACTGGAGAATTTCATTCCTAAAATAATGTATGCTCTAGAAATGATTCCAACTTTTGAAGACAACGACAATGTGAATTTTACTTTCACTTTCCAGAGATAGGATTTTGTCCATGGAAAGATCATAAAAATATATTTCTTGGTGTGTTTGGCTGCAAACATAGTGAAGCTGCGAGCAAAGTAGTATGCAATGAATCAAGGGAGCACGATTTAATTTCATCATTCTGCTCGCAGTTCCATTATGTTTCTAGCGTCAGTCACGCATTGGTTTTAATAATTCTCAACTAAAGGCAGAATGGATTCAGAGATAATCAATCTCAAAATCCATTTTTATAATGATTACTATATTGTACTGTCCTTGGGGTGGATGGGACTATACACTTTTTAATATTTAATGATCTGTGGCTTATTGAATTGTCTTTTATTTTTTTTATATAATTGTCCCCTTGCTAGCTCTTGACTTAATATGTTTTTTATTATCTCGCATGAAAACTCTTTATCTACAGTTAGTAGGTTCTTCGATGACTTACCTTTCGAAAATCAATTCTTAACCTGTGAATGCAATTCCCAAATTTTAGAATATAAAAATCCCAGATGAAACATTAATTAATTAATATAAGTTTTATTATAATTATTATGAACACAATTTTTAACAAACGCAATTAAATCAAACTTTATTAACATTTAATAACTCTATCCTCTTTTAAATTGTTTTATAATCGCAAAGTAGTTCCTATTATTTGCAAAAACACACGGCACTTTATAAAAGTATTTATTAAAGTGTTTGCTCACCCTAAAATCTTCTTTATTCCAGGCTTTTCCCAAATCTGTAAACCACTGACCAAATCCTATTCTCGTTCGTTCCAATTTCCATTATTCAACAGGAATTTGTTGACCCAATTCATTAATTTCAATAATCTTTGCCAATGATGTCAATAATATCTTCAATTACAATAATTTATTCATCCAATTCACTATTTCCAACAATCTTTGTCAATGATGTCAATAATATCTTCAATTACAATATTTTATTCATCCAATTCACTATTTCCAACAATCTTTGCCAATGATATCAATAATATCTTCAATTACAATTTATTCATCCAATTCACTAATTCCAACAATCTTTGCCAATGATATCAATAATATCTTCAATTACAATTTATTCATCCAATTCACTAATTCCAACAATCTTTGCCAATGATATCAATAATATCTTCAATTACAATTTATTCATCCAATTCACTAATTCCAACAATCTTTGCCAATGATGTCAATACTTTTACCTCAACACGATTCGTATTGATTTTATCAATCAATTTATCAATTTTTTGACCCCGAATTTATACGTGATCCTTTATTCTTGATTTATTTACTCGTCACCCTGGTTATCCGCCAAAATCCTTTTCATCCCCACTAGATTTTGTGGACTTTTATTTCAGCTATCTAATTCGCACTTCTTAATATCTAACATTTTTTAAATTTAATTTGTGAACATTATTTAAAATTATTATTCTTTTATTCTAGGACCTTTTTATTCTTTACAACTGATTTTATTATATTGAACTTTTGTATCATCGAAAAATCTTCCGCTTCGCAAAAGAGCTTTCATGCGATTATGCGAACTATATAAAACAAAGTAATTAATTTTAACCTGAGGTGGCTTAAAACACCGCAATATATTACACCAGGTAAAGGAAGTAAAATGAAGTGTTTTTGCACAAGTATAAAAATATAAAAAAATACTTACTTCATATTTGGAGCAATATCTGTCATTAAATTCGATAGGATGGTTGGAATGTTCAGTTTCCACAGATAAAAACCACAGGGAAGCATCTTCATTAATATACTTATTCCTTTTTATATCTTTTGGCAATAACTCCTCATCAGGTGTGTTTGATGTGCGTAAACGTTTAGAAGTACGCCTGGGAGACTTAGAACTTGATGCTGGAGATTCCAAATCATAATTTTTGGTAAAAGACGCACATTGTACTTCGCCCTTTAAAATTTCTTGCGTGTCAAATTGAACATTATCAAAACCATCGTCTTTTGCAAACAACTCTTCGGGTGAATTTTGCATGCGTAAACGTTTAGAAGTACGTTTGGTTGGTTCAAAACTTGGAATGGATGGATCGGTTTGAATAGCCAAATCAACCATATTTGCGATATGCCGAACAGGTGAATTAGTTTGCACAAAAATATCACTTACCCTATTGGAAATTGCTTGATCATGCCGAATCGATGTAGTTATTGCTTCTAATGTATCAGCAATAAAGTGACCAACATATTCCTTAGCGTTAGGTTCTAATTGAGGATAATAATGTAGTAGTAGACCAACTGTGTTGCTTAATCTTTTCAAACCTTCATTTAATTGCTGTGGTAAGTCAAGTTCTTCAGACTGTTGATGAGGTTTATCACAATGTTTGGTCACTTCAAAGGGTTCTTTGAATAAGGCTGGAGTAGGTATGAAAAGAATGTCATCTTTAAAGTCACTATTCGGTGAATTTACCTTTTCAACTGTTTCTTCTATTCTTTGAGTTAGTTTATCAAAAACGCTGGCACTACAATCAGTGTCGTGTCCCTCTTCATCATTTCTAACACTTTTTTCGATTTCTTTCGTTTTCTCTGTTAAAATATTTGTATTCTCTGCTTCCATTCCTTTAGTAGCAGAAGAGTCGATATCTTTAATTTTAGAAGATTTATTTGTAAGACCAGTTTTCGTTTGCCCTGTTAAAATATTTGAATTCTTTACTTCCATTCCTATAGTAACAGAAGAGTCAGCGTCCTTAATTTTAGATTTAATTTTAAGACCAGGAGTACTTTTCAATCTTCTAAATCTTACATTACGTTCTCTATTACAAGATCCTGAAGAATTTTCTAATTTATCACTTTTATTTACATAATCAATTCTTATCAATGCTGTATTCAGTGGTTTGGCCAAATTGTATGTTTCATTATCCGGTACATTTATGTTGTCAATTTTTTGTTTACTACCACTAGCAACAGGTTGATCATTCATTAAATTGCGTTTTTCAATTATTACAACCGGTTCATCGATTACATTCATAACACTTGCAGCAGATGTTACAACTTTACAAAGCTTAACGCTTGGATTTCCAACAATTGGTAATTGTTTTAGTTTACGTTGCGTTTTACTAGTTATCTTTTTTATTTCCTTAAATTTGTTCAAACTAGAAGCATTTGATGTATCTTTCCCTTTTTTAATTGCTTTGCTCAAATTAGAGCTTGACCCTTTTTTTTTCTTTCCAAATTTTGACAATTTTGTGGTTCTCTTACTGCTTTTTCCTTGCAACATTTCCTTATCAATATTATTCAAACATTGAAGTTCTAAATCTTGTAGACCCTTAGTGTAAGTTTTTGATTCATCACTACTGAATTGTTTAATGGGAACATTTAAGTTGTCACATGCTGCAATGCTGTGACGTTGTCTGGTTTTGGCTTGAATAACCTTTGAAGAAATATTCATCGAACGCGTAAGCCTTTTGGAATTAATTTGATCCATTTTGTTTGGTTTTGAATTAAAATCGAAATTGAGATGTTGCGAAATTGATGGCAAGTCGAATTTGGGTATTACTTCTTTCAAGTTTTTGGTACCTTCTAATTCAGTTGGTGAAAATTCAAAATTATTACGAGTATCTCGTAACTCCAAAGCTTTACTATTACATAACCGTTTCCTAGTTTTGATCGCCTTTTCAATTTCTGTTACAATGACGTCTTTTTGAGGTTTTTTTGGAGGTTTATAAGTTTTTGTTGGTTTAAATCCTATTGATTCATTTACCAGCAGATCAAATGCATTTGCTTCAGTTTGAAAATTTCCAATTCGTGTAGTAGCATTAACGTCACCAATACGTGCTTCATTTGATAAAATTGCATCGGCACTTTCGTTTAAAAAAACTTGACTGCTAGGCAAAACTACAAATTTTCTAGAATTCAAGATAGATTTGTACCTACTATCTGATTGAAAATTTGCCATTCCATTACCGAGTTCTACTTCCTGTTCACTTGCGTTTTGTCGAATCTTTTTAAGAATTAAATTAAACTTAGCTGGCTCTGAAATTAAAAAGTGTCAATAAGTTTTCAGTTTTCTATTTAAGATAATGTAACTGCTTACTTAAAAGCTAATCTGTATATGAATTAAATAATGGTTTATATAGATCTTTAAATATGAAATTGAATAAAGGAGTATAGTCCGGACGTTATGAAACACAACCTTGCACTTTGTGATAAAAGCATGAAATTTGGCACAAGTGCAGATACAAACCTCCTTTACAAAACAAGATATGATGCTACGCCGACCCCGCCCCCTTCAACCCCTAGACGCAAAAACACCCCCCAAATTTTAGTTTATCATATTTATTTCGTAAACGGTTCATCATATGATAAAAATACATCTGAGCAAATAAATTTATAATTAAATTTTAAACAAAAAATGTTCTTAGGATGTTTTTGATACGACTTACGGTATCCATAGAATCATCACGTAAATGTAGATTAAATACGGCGCGCACTGCAGAACTCGCGGAATTTCTCCAAATTCCCCATGTTGCGCCACTCTTACACAAAAATTACTAAAATAGAAAATTAAGAACGGACAATTATCTATCTGTAGTGATAATTGTTATTCGTCAAAATGTATTTTTCATAAGTTTTTAAGCACTATTGTATAGCTAATAAATAAGCCGGACCGAAAAGAACAAAATTACTATAGAACCTTGAACTTTGTAATAGAAGCATAAAATTTGGTACAAGTGTAGATGCGAACCTCCTTTACAAAACAAGATGTGACGCCACGCCGGTCGCCGCCCCCTTCAACCCCTAAACGCAAAAACACCCTCAAATTAGTTTATCCTGTTTATTTCTTAAATGGTTCATAATACGATAAAAATACATCAGAGCAAATACATTCATAATTAGATTAAACAAAAAAAGTTCTTAGGATTTTTTTCATACGAGTTAGAGTTTTCATGGAATCTTCATGTAAATGAAAGTCAAATATGGTGCGCACTGCAAAACTCGCCAATTTTTCCCAAATATGTCATATTTCGCCTCTTTTAACATAAAAATTTACTGAAATAGAAATAAGAAAGGGCAATTATCTATCTGTAATGTTAATTGCTTATTAGTCAAAATGTATTTTACATCCAAATTTAATTACTGCAATTTTTCCGATAAGTCGGAAATATAATATTCCTTATTTTATGCGACATAACAGCGGTTGTCTATTGCTTACGATGCAGACGGCTTCACATCGCGTCGAATTTTTCTTAATGTGTAACTCATTTTGTCACCTGTGCCCTTTGCATACACATAGTAAATTATAGTGAATGTGATAAATTAATTAATATTGAACATAAACAACTAACAATGAGTAAATAATGTTTTAAGCGGTGATGGTCTTATAGTGGGTAGTATATAAAAATTGTGATGTCTATGGTTAATTACAGGCTTTGGAGCTAGGTATATTAATATATTTGGTGAATAAGCCTAAATATTTGTGTTTTAAGTATAAGATGAAGGATAAAAACATCTCCCATAGTATAACTTTAACGAAATATTATTATAATCGGCATTAATATTAACAATTTACTGACGAAAATTAGGAAACGATTTATTCAAATGTTGTGTCTTATTATACCTACAATAGTGCTTAAAAACTTATGAAAAATACATTTGGCGAACAAGCAATTGACATTACAGATAGATAATTATTGTCCTTTCTTATTTCTTTTTCAGTAATTTTTTATGTTAAAAGTGTTAAAAGTGGCGAAACACGACATATTTGGGAAAAATTGGCGAGTTCTGCAGTGCGCGCCATATTTGGCTTTGATTTACATGAAGATTCTATGAAAACTGTAACTCGTATGAAAAAAGTCCTAAGAACCTTTTTTGTTTAAAATTTAATTATGAATTTATTTGCTCTGATCTATTTTTATCGTATTATGAACCGGTTAAGAAATAAACAGAATAAACTAATTTTGGGGTGTTTTTGCGCCTAGGGGTTGAAGGGGGCAGCGACCGGCGTGGCGTCACATCTTGTTTTGTAAAGGAAGTTCGCATCTACACTTGTGCCAAATTTTATGCTTCTATTATAAAGTTCAGGGTTCTATATTTTGTTCTTTTCGGTCCGGCTTATTTATTATACAATAAGTGCTTAAAAACTTATGAAAAATACATTTTGACGAATAGCAATTAACACTACAGATAGATAATTGTCCGTTCTTAATTTTCTATTTCAGTAATTTTTGTGTACGAGTGGCGCAACATGGGGAATTTGGAGAAATTCCGCGAGTTCTGCAGTACGCGCCATATTTGGCCTACATTTACGTGACGATTCTTTGGAAACCGTAAGTCGTATCAAAAACATCCTAAGAACCTTTTTTGTTTAAAATTTAATTATAAATTATTTTTCTCTGATGTATTTTTATCATATGATGAACGTTTACGAAATAAATAGGATAAACTAAAATTTGGGGGGTGTTTTTGCGTCTAGGAGTTGAAGGGGGCGGGGTCGGCATGGCGTCACATCTTGTTTTGTAAAGGAGGTTTGTATATACAGTTGTGCCAAATTTCATGCTTCTATCACAAAGTGCAAGGTTCTATAGTAAATTTGTTCCTTACCGTCCGGACTAGTAATAAAATTCAACATGTTAAGAGCTCAATTCAACTCGTGAAATGGAAGGCTATAAAGTCGCGAAACTTCGTTATAATAGGCGAAGCGATTAAAACATTAATAGGTTTTGTGGCAGTTTATAATAGTACAAAATCGAAACCGAAAAAGTAAAATCCTGGTTTGCCAACTGAACGAATGACAAGCTTGTTGGAAAACCTCAAAAATTCTTAATCGATTGCGATATCGCGTAATAAATGTATGTAAAAGTTTCACGCAATTTTCGATTTGAAGACAGGTAAGAGTTTAAGGTTGATACAGAACTAATTAGACTACCACAGTGGGGCAATATAATATGGGAATTCTAGAACAGTTGGTTAACAAAATCAAAAAGTTAGATTGTGCAGTACTCGAGTGATACGAATTCTTTCAATACCACTAAAAAAATTAAAATGTTTACAGCATTTTATTTACTTGTACTCTTCTAAAATAATTAGCAGGATCGATATTGTGAAAAATATTGCCAATAATTTTTTGTCACATCAATGATAAATAATTTATTAAATAAATTTTGACGTTTTTGTTTCGTTAATTTGTGATAATTTACAATATTCGGATAATTATATTTTTCAATAAAATTTGCCTATTGTACTTATACCAACACTTTTTAATCTACTTATTGACATCGGTGGAATTTACGGGTGCCATTCCAGGAGAATGGGGATTTTACTGGGGATTAGTAAAATATTTAATGAGGAACTGCCCTAGAAAGTGGTGATTGTTTTATTCGAGTGCATCAGACCACATTACCTTTGAAGGAAATTGAAAAGTTTTGAGTAGCTCCAGAAACCGAAGCAATTGGAAAAAATAGGCCAGGCGCAAAGTATTTTGGCACCTGAAAGGCGAAAGGGAAGAAATTCAGTTTCTTTCTGATTTATCGGCTTTCTTCTAACTTCACGGTAAAAATAGTTGTATAAAACATTAAATTCTGTCAAAAAGGTTTACCCTACTTTTTTACGGTACAAATGCAGCAGTATGAAAATAAAATCCAGTCAGAATTATTTAGGAATTTTGCCAAGATTTTCGACTTAGCGGCTGGCCTAAAAGATGTTATCTGTTTTATTAGGGAATTAAAAAACAACGAAAATCAAATTCTTTCATAAGTTTTCTAATATAGGTTATTGCTTTCTTTAGATGTTTTTCATTTGTAAACAAGTAGGTAGGTACAAGCTGAAATTTGACAGAGATGTACACTGGAGTGTTCTAATGAACACCCCAAAAGTCCTCTAAAATCCCAAGCCAGTTTCCTATAATCGGGGGTTTTTGTCTATAACTCGCTTATAAAATGGCACAATATTGAATTGTTGGAGGGAGAGAAATGTTTTCAGAGGGGTTTTATACGCATGTGCTAGTGACTAGACAATCAAGTAGGTTTTTCTTCCTTTCTTTTCTTTATTCACTTTACAATTGTTTGTACATTATCAGGTTTATTTTTTTGAAACTAATAATAATTGTTTTATTTGAGTGTAAGTGCTTGTTCACAATGAATGTATGACGTAACATTTGCATAAAGCCTAATTTTAATACATAAAATTAAAACTATACCAATTTAATGTAATTATTATGTTAAGATTATGGTCGTATGTAAAATTACATAATTTTGAAATGGTTTCAATTATATGTATTAAAATTATGCTTATGGTAAGTTTTACTTCTTATGTATTTCTTATGTCTTACGTTCATTGTGAATAAACACTAATACTAATTAATATAAATCCGGGTAATGTCGTCCGAACAAAAATGCTTTATTTTCAATGAACATCTCACCGCAGATGAGATTGTTGTGGGTTTAAATACCATTATTTAAGGAAAGAGAGGGAAGGTATGACGATAATAGTATATTACATACCGAGTTGCTAAAGCAGGCCATTTAATCTCGCGTGCGAATTGCGATCCTGCGGTGGTGGGGGTAGCAATAGCTACCCCCTCCACCAAGGGGTCGCAATTGGCACCAGGGATTTAATGGCGCTTTAGCCACGAGTTGTGTAAGTTATATCTTTCCATAAACTGGACATTACATATTAAATTCTTCCCGTTTCATTTATCAAGGAAGCATTGCACCCATGTAAGGTACGATTTTGCATTTTCCCATAGAAACTGCAGAATCGCAAATTACACAGAATTTAGAAAAAGGAATTGTATTATTATTTTAATCAGTAGTAGTATTAAATCAGTAATAGTATTAGATCGTCAGTAGTATTAGATCATTAGTGTTATGTCTTACAAATCAAACTCTTATTGCAATTTAAGCAAACTTTATTTTTTAACTTGACACGTTATTTACACTTGCGTTATCTTGTTATTATTATGCTTGGCAACCATCAATCTATCAGGGTGCTTTGCATATGCATGCTATGTTCATACATAACATATCTCCCCCTTTCTTTTATAAGTAAACAATTAACAAATACATAATTACACATAACAAAATACAAAATTACACATAATCATTCAAATACTTAGGACGTTTACGAACCCTTACTGTCGATTCAGTCAATGCCAATTCGTTGGGGACAGGTAGAAGTTCGTCATTCGGAGGAATTTCTTCATTCGGAGGAAATTCGTCATTCGGAGTGAATGTACTGGGTTGTACTCCAATTTTCTTTGTAGTGATTGTACGTGGATCGTTTATCATCCTCTCCTCATCCCTTTTTAATGTTGCTCTTTTACGTATTTGGTTTGGATGTCTTTTCCAAATTTTGTCGTCTTCAAGTTGACAAAAATATGTAGCTTTTCCAACTTGCTTGATAATTTGAGCATTAATCCATGCCTTCTTCTTCGGGTTACGATAATCTCGAACGATTACGTATTTCTTTACAGTGAAAGTTCGAACATTTGACATGTCTTCATTTTTGTAGTATTTGTTCTTGTTTTTGTGAAGTAAGTCCAGTCTTATCTTCAATTTCCTATTGAACATGGCTTCTGCTGGCGAAACCTTGGTTGTACAATGAGGTGTATTTCTGTACGTTAACAAAAATCTAGCCATCAATGTCGATATTGGTAAATTTTTATTTTTAGGATCGATTGTAGCTGACGTTATTTTATTTTTAAACGTTTTGACTGCGTTTTCGGCTAAACCATTACTTTGTGGATTGTGTGGAGAAATCAGTAAATGTTTAATACCATTATTATACAAGAACTGTTCCATGTCTTCCGATACTAGGGAAGGTCCATTGTCGGATACGACAGTGTCTGGAAGACCAAACCTAGAAAAGCAATCTCTTAATTTTTCGATTGTTTCGTTTGTTGTAATCCGATTCATTTCGTAAATTTCGGGCCATTTCGTATAATTATCAATTATTATTAAAAACTGTTTATCGTACAATTGACAAAAGTCGATATTTATAGTTTGAAATGGTCTTGAACTTTTTGGCCATTCGACGTAACACTTGGGTGTACTTGGTCGAACTTGCAAGCAACTTTCGCATGATTAGCATACTTTTTCGATGTCCTTATCTATTCCTGGATACCATAAGTACGATCTTGCGATTGACTTGGTTCTGACAATTCCTTCGTGTGTCGAATGCAATTCTTCTAAAACACTTTTTCGTAAGGTTTCTGGTATAATTATGCGATTGCCATAAAATAAGCAATCTTGAATTACTTCAAGTTCGTTTCTTTTATCGTAAAAGGGTTTTAGGTCACTGCTGATTTTAAACGGCCAATGTGTTTTCAAATATGATTTTATTTGAGTAAATAGCTCGTATCTTTTTGATTCTAGTCGGACTAGATCATTATCCACAGGTATTTCCGTATTAGAAAAATAAATAAAACTGTGTTCCGGTTCATCTACCGCATCATGGTTTTGTAATGGCAATCTGCTAAAGCAATCCGCTATAGCATTGTCTTTGCCTTTAATGTGAGCAATTTTGAAATCAAAATTCGATAAGTAAATAGCGAATTTTTTTATTCGATTGGCATAATGTTGGTTTATTTCTTTTTCTTTACCGAACAGTGTAACTAACGACTTTTGGTCTGTCTTTAAAGTGAATTTATGTCCATACAGGTAATCTTGAAATTTGTTAACACCAAAGAAGCATGCTAAGCTCTCTTTATGAACCGTTGAATAATTTTGTTCTGCTGGTGCGTAAGTTCGTGATACACATGAGACAATACATTCTTTTTTATTAGGCATTACATTAGATAACACTGCCGCTATGCCTTTTCTCTGACGCGTCGCATGTTACAATGATAGGTAATTCAGGATTGAAATACGTTAACATTTGCTCAGATGCTATTATTCTTTTTATTTCTATAAAAGATTTTTCGCAATCTTCATTCCAATGAAATTTTGTTTCCTTTTTTAATAATTTATATAACGGTGATGAGACATGGGCTAGGTTATAAACGAATTGACTGTAGTAATTTGCCATACCAATGAATGATCTTAGTTCCGTTATATTTGTTGGACGGGGAGCTTCTGTTATAGCTTTGATTTTTGTACTGTTTTTACATAAACCATCTTTAGTTAAATCATAGCCTAAATAAGAAACTCTGGCTTGGAAAAATTTACATTTGTCTAAATTTATGGTTAATCCCGCTTCTTTTAAAATGGTCATAACTTGTCTGATAATTAGCAAATAATTTTCGCCTTCCTTGTGTCCTATTAAAATGTCGTCTTGAAACGTGAAAACATTATTTATTCCTTGGAATAATTGGTCAATATATTTCTGGAAATAAAAACTTGCGCATTTTATGCCAAATGGCATCCGATTGACACTGTATAAACCTTTATGAGTTGATATGGTAACCAGTTCTTTGGATTCATCGTCTAACATGAATTGCATATATGCATCAGCTAGATCAATTTTTGAGAACTTATGATTCCCCGAGAGACTTGCAAATATTTGTTCGATTCTCGGTAACGGGTAATAGATGTCAACCAAATTTTTGTTTAAATTGATGTAGCTACCGCATATTCTTACCGTGCCATTCTTCTTTAAAACTGGTACAATTTGTGTGCTCCATTTTGCCGTTACAGTCGGACTTATAATTCCTTGCTGTTCCAATCGAGTTAGTGCATATTCAATCTTGGTTTTCAATGCTAGGGGTACTGGTCTTGGAGGTGAGTGTTTGGGTATTGCATTGGGCTTGAGTTTTAACGATATTTTGGCATGAGTGAAACATCCTAGTTGTTTATTGCACACTTCCGGAAATTCTTTGTGTAATGCATCTTTGACATTCACTGAATCGACAGAGTTGATTGCTGTTGGATTAAAAGTGATGTTAAATTCATGAATAAAATCTCTACCTAATAAAGCTACATGTGCTTTTTGAATAACATACAATTTTACTACCTTCTTTATACCTTTAAATTCTAGACTAACCGTAATAAATCCTTCTGGAATAATTGGTTCCCCGGTGTAACCTTTAAATATTGAAATTGATTTTTGAATAGAATACAATTTTTTAAAACGTTCAACATAGAGTTCTTCAGATATGGCTGATATTGCAGAACCTGAGTCTAATTGCATATACACAATTTCATTACCAATTTTTACATGTAATTCGATTGGTTTTGTATTATTGCCTATGTTGTAGATGGTTTCGATGGGTACACTTACTTCTTCTACACGTTGTTGGGTAACGGCATTTATTTGCTTTGATTTTACCTGTTTGCATGCAGTTTGTAAATGTCCATTTTTGCCACATGCGTTACACCTGTAATTTGCGTATTTACATATGCCACTGTGTTTTTTTCCGCAACAATTGCATTTTGTCTTCTTGATTGAAGAGTCGGTGCCATTTTGATTTGGCTTGACTTTGCTGCTTGGAAAATTTTTTTGCTGCCATCTACCGTTTCGTGGAGTAGTTTTTGCAGTTTCGATTGCATGTACTCGTCCTTGGGCGTGTTGCACTGCGAATTCCTTCGACACGGCTATTACGAGGAGTTCTTGGACTGTCTTCGATGTCTCTTGCCTCTTGCTCGACTAACTTGTCCAGGATTGGTCCAGGTTTCATACCGGTTACGAACTTATCGCTCAGTATCTTCGTTAAATCGGTTCCAAAATTACAATTTACTGATAGTTTCTTAATTCTAGCGTACCACTCATTGCTGGTTTCATCAGAGAGTTGCTTTGATTCGTAAAATTCTATCCTTTCCCTATAGGTGTTTACTTTAGGACTGTAGTGCTGCTTTAATAGCGTTGTTAAATCGATGTAACTTTTTGTTTCTGGTGCCGTTGGATAACACAGGTCTCTCAAAGTACCGTACACGTGTTCCGACAAATGACTCAACAATAACCCAATTTTTACAGATTCTTCTATTATCTTATTAGCTGAACAAAAATGCTTCAAGCGTTCTTCATAAATTATGAAGTCTGTATTAGAATTTAGATATTCCCAAGTAACATTTTTAGCCTGCAAATAGCCTGTAAATAGCCTGCACCTGACACAGGCCTGTGTCAGGCCTGCAATTTGTCTGTGCCTGCATTTAACCGGTAATTTAGCCTGCGTCAGGCCTGCCGTTGGGTTATTTATCTGGGCCTGTAATTAGCTAATAATTTAACCTGCGGCAGCCCTGCGTCAGGCCTGCCGTTGGGTTATTTATCTGGGCCTGTAATTAGCTAATAATTTAACCTGCGGCAGCCCTGCGGTTATGTTATTTATCTGTGCCTGCAATTTAGCTAATAATTTAACCTGCGGCAGCCCTGTCGTTAGGTTATTTATCTGTGCCTGCAATTTAGCTAATAATTTAACCTGCGACAGCCCCTGCCTTTAGGTAATTTATCGGCATAAAACAACATAACATTTTTTTGAAAAAAAATTTGATTGTAAAAATTAATCAAGGTAAATTAACGGTATCTTGGAATATATATTTTCAGAAATTGAAAAATGCATATTCATTATAATAACCTGGTATAAGTGTGTACACGTGTTGCTCGGAGCTGCATTTTTAAACATTTAATAATTATCGGCGTTTGTTCTTTTTCCGAATGCTGTTAGAAAAAATTCTGTTCACACATACAGTGGAAAGTGTATTTTAATAAATAAAAATTTTTAATAAATTACATATAAAACTTAATACACAAAAGTGTAAAAAAAATTGTGGGTTTCTGAGATTTGAACCCGGGGCCTCTCAGTACCAATAGTTTGGTTAAAATTTTTACAGGTTTACACTGCCAAAATTTTATTTGCGATTGATGACTCACGAATATTTTTTTCTAAAAGTTTCTGGAAAATTTAAATAATTTTTAATTGTAAAAATTAATCAAGGTAAATTAACGGTATCTTGGAATATATATTTTCAGAAATTGAAAAATGCATATTCATTATAATAACCTGGTATAAGTGTGTACACGTGTTGCTCGGAGCTCGATTTTTAAACATTTAATAATTATCGGCGTTTGCTCTTTTTCCGAATGCTGTTAGGAAAAATTCTGTTCACACATACAGTGGAAAGTGTATTTTAATAAATAAAAATTTTTAATAAATTACATATAAAACTTAATACACAAAAGTGTAAAAAAAATTGTGGGTTTCTGAGATTTGAACCCGGGGCCTCTCAGTACCAATAGTTTGGTTAAAATTTTTACAGGTTTACACTGCCAAAATTTTATTTGCGATTGATGACTCACGAATATTTTTTTCCGATTTTTAACAGTTTTAACCAATCAGAATTAAGAAACATTTCACCGTTAACATAACGCTTGTTACTCATTGGTTTCATGTTATTATAAATATATATTATGCTTATTTGTGATTAAAAGTATTTAAATTAAATTAATTATTGTTAAAATTAAAATTAATTAATTATGACAAATAATAAGGTGTAATAGTGAAATAAGATATAAAAATACAAATTTTTATGAACACCCACGTGGTATGTCGAAAACAAAAATATTGTAGAAAAGAAAACTAATATTGAAATGTGAAAAATATTTAACATTAAAATATAATATATTATAAAATTAATAATTAAATAGCAATGAATTTTAATTACGTCTTTTAAAACAGTTTTATCCAATCAGAATTAAGAAACATTTCACCGTTAACATAACGCTTGTTACTCATTGGTTACATGTTATTATAAATATATATTATGCTTATTTGTGATTAAAAGTATTTAAATTAAATTAATTATTGTTAAAATTAAAATTAATTAATTATGACAAATAATAAGAAGGTGTAATAGTGAAATAAGATATAAAAATACAAATTTTTATGAACACCCACGTGGTATGTCGAAAACAAAAATATTGTAGAAAAGAAAACTAATATTGAAATGTGAAAAATATTTAACATTAAAATATATTATATTATAAATAATTTAAATTTAAAATTGATATATCGAACCATCAAACGTTACAATGAGACATCTACGAAATTAGATCCGATTAGAATTTTTTTTCTTATAAAAGTAATTCCCTCGACTTATAATTTTATCACAACTAAAATAAACAGTTCTATGTGGCTCAGACGTCAACGCGGTGGTACATGGAAGGCAAAGGTCCAGGGTTCGATCCTCGGTAAGGGTAAGAATTTTATTTCAAAAATTCAACATTTAATTTCAGATTTTTCAGACTCCAAGAACAAAGAAGGACGACAACATCATCAACCAATAAATATTAGATATTAGAAATATTACAAGGTCCTACAAATATTAAAAAAACGGGTAAAATAAAAAATTATATGTTGTAGAGTTAAAATTGTAAAATTAGCAGCTGAAACGAAGAAATAAAATAAATGGTAAATTAAAAAAATTAAATTTTTTTATTTTGATTTTCAAAATTGATTATAGTAAATTAAATTTATTAAACGAAATTTAATCTATATAAATTATTTTTGTGCCAGGCGCTGCCTCGAGCCTGCGATAAAGTTTAATGCAGGCTTTTTTTTGCCTGCGATAAAGGTAACCGCAGGCTAACCGCAGGCCTGTGTCAGGGCTGCCATGAGGCTGCCATTAGGGTAATTTTTTACCTGCGATGAGTTAACCGCAGGCTATTTGGTGCCTGTAATCAAGTTTAACACCGGCTATTTCTTGCGCCACTTAAGCTGTTTCGTACCTGTGTCAGGGTGTTATTGAGGCTGCCGCAGGTACAGGCACAGGGACAGGCTGTACCTGACAGGCTGTTTACAGGCTATTCGCAGGCTAAAATGTTTATTGGGTTGCGGAACCGCACCTACAAAAGTCGACATAACTACCGCGTGGTTTTGGAATTATGTTTTTCACACGATTTTACTATTAAAATTGTTCAAATATTGTTCTTTCGATTTACCTCGTCGCCAATTGTTATGTCTTACAAATCAAACTCTTATTGCAATTTAAGGAAACTTTATTTTTTAACTTGACACGTTATTTACACTTACGTTATCTTGTTATTATTAGATATGCTTGGCAACCATCAATCTATCAGGGTGCTTTGCATATGCATGCTATGTTCATACATAACAATTAGTTAACAGTAGATGTTAGATTATTCATTAAGAAAATATTAGTTGTTACAAGTTGAATATTAATTGTGTAAAAATCAATAATAAATACAAATAAAAAATTTAGTGTTTTTTTAAAAAATTAATTTGGGAAATCCAAAAGTTAACTTATTGTACAGGTACTATTTTATGCAATCCTAATAACTACCGACAAAAAAATAGCCGAAAAGAAAAATTGAAATAAACAGGTCCAAATTAAATTATATAAATTGAAGTGGCTGTTAAAAAACACATTGCAAAAGATAACATGTATGCAAAAATACTTCCTGATTATATGCAATTTATAAAATTCTCTATTAATGTATCATATTACAAATGATAACCAGTGGTTGAATGATTGCATAAAAGGCTTTTTTAGTAGTTACACATAGAGAAATATTTTCAGGAAGGCACAATGCGTATAAAAATAAATAAATTAAAACAAAAGGTATTGAGCAATCTTTTACGAAAAAAGTTTATATTTCATTTTCATCTCAGAAACGAATTCTTTTGTCAAAATACACAATGATTTGGTGCCTGTCGAACCTTTAGCTTTGTTTCAGAGAATATGTATACTGAAGAAGGATGTTAAAAATTTGAAAAATTATTTTGTATACGAACTGTGCCCCTTTGATGGGAGAAAGTCTTCCAAGGCGGTATTGTTGGATTGTACCCCAAATGCATGCGATGACTTTTATGTCATCGATGGAGAATTTCTCCTTCATCGAGTTGTATGGCCTCCAAATCAAAATTTTTAGCAAATACTTATGTGACGCTGTGTAGTTAGCATACCTAACTGGCGATACGCAAGTAGTTATTCAATAACAAATATCAAAATTTGACTTTACAAAAAGTGTTACAAATATATCTTGTAGCCTACAAAAACACAACAAATATTTAAGCACTCGGGTTGTTTTTAAAGAAAGATGAAAACTAAATGTTGTTTAAAAATTTTGAAACTATAAATATAAAAACAAATTAAAAAAATCTGATGTGACAACACATGACTTTCCCATTTAGTAGATTCCACTTCATTTTATATTAATAAAAAAGATGTTAACTCAAAAAAATTTTAACTCGAATAAATACACACATTACTTTGAGATATCAAAGTTACGAAATTTAATTTGTAATTTAACATGGTAACTCATATTTTTTAAAAGAACTTATTTTATATTTTCATTTTAACAATAAAATTGTTTGCAATGAAAAATTTTTAAAATTGTACTTTTCCGGAGAAATTAGAAATTTGCGGAATGCCGTGCTGTCTATATGCAATCAAATTTTAACTATGGGCGTAATGACGTCAGAATTAATTTTTTATAAGTAATTAAAAAATTCGTTTTATTAATTGACGACGGTCATGGCCTGATAGTTAGCGCGATCAACTGCTAACGTAGGGCTCCCCGGTTCGACTCCGGGTACAGTCTAAAATTTCTTGACCGTCTTCCGTGCTTTCGGAGGGCACGTAAAGCCGTCGGTCCCCCTTTGTTAATGATTTGCCATCATAACAATAAAAAACAGGGCCAGGCACATCGAAAGGCAAGCCTAGCAAGCTACCTGAGATGTAAAACCAAAATGCTCAAAGAACTAATTGCAAAAATTAATGAAGAACAGGTCCTGGACCGATATTAAGAAGGAGACTTCTTAATAAAAGTAGAAGAAGAAGTTTTATTAATTACATAACATGTTTATATAAGTAAACTAGTTAAAATATTAAATTATAGTAATGAACAATACAAATCACTTTGACTGATCAAAATTATCCAAGGCAAACCATATTCTTTTAATAGCGCTTATTTTATTTTTGCATTTTAACAATAATTTAAGAGGGAAGTATCAAGTGTGGGGTATCATAAGATGCGGAAAAATAATCTCTTTCGATTGATATGAGTTTCAATCTCATATGTTCCACCGGGAAGCGGCAATGCTCTTTAACAATTTTCATTCCCCTAAAAAAGGGGTTAAAAATGGACGGTTTTCAACCAAAACCTAATCAGCTCTTTAGACAGCTACTTCAAACTAGTGTATAAAATTTCAACTCAATCGGTGCACGCGTTTGTCTGAAAACGTTGACGATAGAATCACCACACATCACACTTCATACATCACACTTCATACATCACACACACATCCGGACATCATTCCAAAATTGGTCTTAAACAATTCGTATGGGCTCATAGACCATGGGAAAAATGCTAACTCAAAATTTTTTTTTAACTCGATAACAATACTTTCCTTTACTACGTAAATGGGAAAGTAAAATCTTTCACAAATTTTTGTAATTTTATATTGTGCTGGTATTGAATAAGAGGGGCACTCACTCCAGGGCGATCCAACTTAATGGACGTGAGTCGAGTCGCGCTTAAAGTAATAATTTTTGTAGAAGTAATTTGTAATTTTGAAAATGGTTTTTAATATTATTTGGTTTTGATGAAAATAAAATTTAATTGAATGAATGGGTAAAATTGTGTTTTGTTTTAAAATAGCTAAAGTGATGGAAGATTAAATTAATGGAAGCTAATAAATGAATGAATTATGAAAAAAGCAGCTGGAGCATTTTATTAGATAGTGTGCTTGAAATTAATTTGGAAATTGGAAATTAAGCCGAGTTACACAACAATATATTCGAATTTGAGCCTTCTGCGTCAAGTTTTAGGGTTCTTGAGCTTTGAAACTACATATCTCTACTAATAATTGTTTCAGGACCGTATCCAGAATTATTAGTCCAAGACCTTCATAAATATATTGCAGTTGTTTCAACTTGAAAAAGAGTTTTCAAAAGTGCTATTATAACCGTTTCAAACCAGTATCTTGTTTTTGGATCGTCGAGGGTGTTCTTGTAAATTGGTAAATTAGTACTTCTTCATGTAATTCCAATATATAACCGAGGAGCACGGCCGAAAAATCGCGTTAAAGGATGCAACAGCTGTAACATATTAAAGGTCTTGGATTTGATCAGTTATTTGCTTATTATTCAGTTCATAATTCCGGATGCGGTCCTGAAACAATTATAGGTTCCACGTTTACTTGTAGATTTTTCGCCTACAAACATATTTTTCTCTAATAAGTCGAATAGTTGCTGAGCGCCAGGGCTGACAGCACATTTTTGAAAATTTCTATTTAACAGCTCTGGCACTCAACAACTATTCGACTTACAAAAAAATATTATTTTAGATTAAAGTTGTAGTAAATTTTATTTTCTATAAGATTTATAGCAATCATTTTTGTCCTAAAGTCATCTGGTAAGGAAATATTGCGCAGAAACATTTTGTTGTCGCCTAAATCCTAAATAATTGAAAATGCATGAAAATAATTATATTTACTACCGTACGAAACCTACTTTTGGAACACATTTGTGTTAGGGAACAGCCAGCTTTTTCGCACTAGTGCGATAAAGTAGGCCATTCCCTAACGCAAATGTTTTCGAAAAGTAAGTGTTTTCGCCCGGTAGTAAAACAAAAATATTAGTTTACCATGTAGTACATAATATATAAACAACATCCAACAAATTAAATTTGGTAACTTTGATATTATGCCAAAGTTGTGTATTTATCGAGCGTTAATATTGCTGAAATATGGACAATATACGGTTAGATGAAAAATATACTGCAAGAAGAAATTTTTAATATTGTATACTACATACATAATTATTTATACAGTGATATGATTATTAATTTGGGATTCCATAGATTCATAATTTAAATCAATGTCGAAAAACTTTCTGGACCAGGCGGGCCAAGATTAGTTTTGAAGTTACAACAAAGTGGTAATATTTTTCAGACCCCAATAAATAAGGAAATAAAAAAATTAATAAGGGACAATAAAAATTTTAATTTATTAATTTCAACAATTTCAAAGGTGATAATGCGCATTTCTGAAATTTAGCATGTGATAACGGAAAAATCAGGTCCAGAAAATGTGTAGCCATAAAAATGTATCGGACAAGGTCGGATTTTGTATATAATTTTTTACCATTAGGTTTTTATTTATAAAAACTTTCATCCGCTACATAAATTATGGTAAATATTGACTTAAAGATTTAATTTAGAAATCTATAATATTAAAATAGCCGTTTTAGAGTCTAAGAAAAAATCCAAAATTCTCGGTTGATTTTTTAATAAACTAAATTATAAAAACCCATTAGAATTCAGAAACTGTTAGATGCAATAAACTGGAAGCTTCTGCAATAATAAATTATTGCCAAGCATAACTTATGCCCGGTTTCTGAAGCTCGAGTTATGTTAAGATTAAGCTTAATCATAGTATAACTGCAGATTTTGAGTTTCTATGGCGAAAGTTATTCTCTGATCTCTGGTTAAAGTTGACTTACGAATTTGGCTAGTTATGTATAGATTAACTTTCTGGAACATGCACACGTCGAATTTATTATGACAGCTGATAATATTGTACGTAGATTTTTACAAATTATTGTTCAACGGTTTGTGTTACTTGTTATACTTAAAACTACATAAGAAATTACAAATAATTATTGTTTGTGCCATAAATAAAGACGACATATAATATTTTTACGTGGTGTGTTCTTCTGAGAATAACTGATATTTTGTTTGAACTGGCATTAAATTTAGAGCATATTTCTACCCATGCATCATTTTTTAACTTTACGTTACTTGAATCAGTTTTAACATGGAACATGTTTTTACGGTCGTTACCTCGCAAAAATCGACACCAAAAACCGACACCAAAAATCGACACCAAAAACCGACACCAAAAATCGGCACCATATGTATAATTCAAATTTATAGTTTATAATTTGAATATAGAGTAGATTATCGAATAACATCTTCGCATTCACAATAATGAATTTTCAATAACAAAATTTTTATTACCAAAAATTTAAATCCGAAACCGAGCGCAAAAAGAAAATTTGCTTAATATATAATATATAGTACATTTTTATTACCAACACAAAAATTATAAGGGATTATCCTATTATAACCAACAGTAAGAAGAAGAAACGAGATAGGCACCCCTAAATCTCGAGGAAAACTATGATAAACGGTTTAGTACCGAAAAGCATGTTCCATGTTAAAGATATTAGTCGGAGACTAAAATAGAAGGAATCCGGGGGTCCAGGGGGCGGAGCCCCTTAGCGAGGCGCGGAGCGCCGAGTTTTGATAAACTCTATCTTCTGGATGAATCGATACCTGTCGATACATCTTGGATATGTCGCCTGTTAGAACATAGTCGTATGTCCTGAAGCGTGATATTATCGAGAATAAGTCTTCTTGTATGGTTGGTCCTGCAAATTGAATTTCGTTTAAATTGACCCAAATTCCATTTTGCAGGATCCGTCAAAAACAACACGTAGTTTTTTTTACTAATTTATTTATTGTAATTACCAAACTACAACCTAACCCAACTAAAAATTCTAACTAGGCAATACTCTCCAGGGGCTGCAGTAGTTTTATTTTTATTTTAGATATATAACGTGATTATAATCTTGGACAATATTATAAAAGATCCTTATCGAAGGCTATTCATTTATCCATTTTATTTTGAAGTACAAAATTTATTTTGACGTACAAAATTTATTTTTGTGTACATTTGAATTGGAATTGGTTAATTTGAAATAACTTTACTATATCTCCATCTACCGGTAATTATATCAAGGAAGTTGACCAGAGATTGGTTATTTGTAGTTTCAGAAACCCATTTTACTTTAATCTATGAATAACTTTAACCTTAGATTAGTTATGTAGAGTATAACTAGAGATCTTTAGAAACCGGGCATTAGTCAATGCATAAAATATAATGCTGATTCTCAAAATACGCCAATAATAAATTAAGCAAGGTCAAGACTAAATATTTATTTTTTAAAGAATATTTTATCTAGATCAAACAGTAACACATTTTAAACCCGTATATACCTGTTTTCATGTAGTACCATACTTATTTACAAATTAAAAACATCTGAAGAACTCAAAAAACTACTGCTGAAAGCTTATAAAAAAATTAACTTCAATTGCCTACTTAGATTTTTAAATTTGAATTTCATAAATTAATAATTTATATATTTTGAAGGGACATGGGGCTTCTCATCATGAAATTCTAAAGAATGCGCTACGAGGCATTGTGATCACAGTATTATAAGAAAATCAGAGATAATTATGATGCTTTGGTATTATTGGTACAAGATGAACCTCAAACCTATAGGGAAGCAATATTGGAGAGTACATTTTGAATTCCATTCAAGGACGATAGCAGGTGGGTTTAGAATAGACAAATGGGTTGTTTTTAAAATAAACACCGATTGTAAAGTACAATTTGTAACAAGAGGTTTTATTTAAAAAAAGGGGCGAGATTACAGTGAAACGTTTCGATATTATATGATTTGAACTGTATCAAGTAGTAGTATCAAGGGTACACAGGAAATTAATGAAAAGGATTTTGCTGTAAATAAACGGAACTCTAGATTTTGAGTCTTTTCTCGACTTGAATTTGAGATCTTTAGGGTAGCAATAGACGGGCATCTAAAACGCGGCGTGTAAAACGCCGCGTTTTCCGCTCTCGAATGTAACCAATGTATTTTAATTGAAGGCATTAGACGAGCATTTAAAACGTCGCGGATCATCGGCGGCCGCGGGCGAGACGCTCGCTGTAGCGTTGAAAATGCCCAACTCCCGACGTTTTCTCCGCGGCGGATAACACGCTGGCTATGTAACGCATTGGTTTATATTGTGGTTAGGGGTGCGCATATAATCGATTAATCGACACCGTAATTCGAATAATCGATTATTTCATAATCGATTATGATAATTTATAATAATCGATTAATCGATTATAGAAATAATCGATTGTGAGAATAATCGATTGTGAAAATAATCGATTGTGAAAATAATCGATTGTGAGAATAATCGATTGTGAAAATAATCGATTGTGAAAATAATCGATTGTGAAAATAATCGATTGTGAGAATAATCGATTGTGAAAATAATCGATTGTGAAAATAATCGATTGTGAAAATAATCGATTGTGGAAATAATCGATTATGAAAATAAACCTGCAATTACAAATTTTTGTATCGCAACATTATAAATATGCTTCCAGGTACTTGGTTGGAGGTTATGTGGTGCAATCTGAATAATTTGAACCCACGGTAATACGAATCTCCAGAATTCAAACTCAATAAAATGATCTACAACATTTTCGAAATTAAATTAATGTATGTAGATTAACTAATTAATGAAAGTTTATTTAAATATTTTCAATTCCAGATCAAAATAATTTTTAAATGTTTTTTAAATAAAAATTTAATTCCAATTCATAATTTGATCGAGTTCGTTAATTAGTGGGTAGAATTACTGTGGGTTTGCACTTTTGAGATTGCACGACATGTTTATCTTTGGTACTACATAATATTACAAAAGTCATGTCTGGTTGTCCGTCTTTCTTCGTGACGTAGTAAATTCATTATTATTTACATTATAAAACTTATTAGTTACGTTCCACAGGTTTAAAAATGAAAAGTGTTCGTAATCTAGACAAAATGCATGTATTTCTAAATACTTGTTTAGGTATATCCTAAATAAATGAAAAATTAAAATAAAAGACAATTATGTTATCAACTGGTGCTTAGCAACACTTCTTATCAGCACCACCGTAACACAATTAGCAAAATAATAAATTATATAGTAATTTAGTAACCCTTAATAGCCCTACCTATTATAGTTATAAGTTCATAATCGACTATGAGTTCATAATCGACTATGAGTTCATAATCGACTATGAGTTCATAATCGATTATGAATTCATAATCGATTATGGGTTCATAATCGATTATGGGTTCATAATCGATTATGAGTTCATAATCGATTACGAGTTCATAATCGATTACGAGTTCATAATCGATTACGAGTTCATAATCGATTATGAACTCATAATCGATTATGAATAATCGATTATTTTCAATAATCGATTAATCGAAAAAAATCGATTATTTTTTATAATCGATTATGAAATATCATAATCGCGCACCCCTAATTGTGGTCATTACATGAGCGTTGAGTCTGTACACCCACCATACAAAATGCTCGACATGAAGAAATTTATTTAAAAATAAATTTTAATCTTTATCAATTTTTTATGCGTGTTAAACAATTTTGTAACATGATACTACCTACTATGGTTATTAAAAACCGAAATATGAATACGTTTAATTAAATTATTACTGTTCATGATTATTATAGTATTTTAGTTAAAGCTTTGATTGTAAAAGCAACGATTTTAAATTTTGTTCGATTTTATTCTGATTTATTTATTGTTAAATCGATATAATAAATTATATCGTACGTTCCTTTTTATTGATACAATACGGCCAGTTTAAAATTTCTCGTTCTTTAGGTACCAAGTACATTTTAAACAAATCTACAATTTCGTTTCATGTTGATACAAAACTAATTTGAATGAATTGCATTTTCATATCGACTGTACAACCGCTGGTTAAAAACGCCCGTGTAGTTGCTACATAGTTGAGCGTGTAAAACGTCGCGTTTTCGATGCCCGTCTAGTGCTAGCCTTATGCTGGTATTCCACTATGCTTTATCACTTTATAACTTTATAACTATAATTTATCATACGAACGACGGTACCGTTTCTTGTACGTACAGTTTTTACTATATGAAAATAATAGGTAAAATCAACTAAAAAGAGCATATGAAACGGCGTCAATCTAGTTTCATGGTTAAATCAACCACAAAATAATAGTAAAACCATTTTTGTTACCATACAATTTTAATTGTTATTTTGAACTAAGAAATAGTTGGTAAACAATTTTTTAAGTTAAGTAACAATTTTTTTAGTTCTACGACAACTTTATTTGTTCATATAAACAAATTAATAGTAGTTCAGTATATTATTTAATATTTATAATAAAAATATAATAAATAAAAATATTTAATTTTTGTAATTAACCATATTTCTTCGTTTCAGCTGTTAAATTTTAACAATTTGATTAATTATTTTATTAACAACTCGACACTATTTACAATATTATTTAATCATTAATTTACCATATTATGCTTCCATCCCTCCGTATCTGTGTATCTGGAAATAACTGAAAATTTATAAATCACTTAAAATTTACTTACATTTTTTTTTGTCCAAACAAGATTCGAACCAAAGCCGCAACGTACATACAGATTTGAAAGTATCTGCTTACCTGTCGGACCTGCTAGGGTGTACTTAAACGAATGTTAATTTTTGATGATCAACTTCATTTATTACAATTCATAGATTTTAAAAATATCAGTGTTAAATAAAAATAAAATATTTTCTGAAATGTTCCTCAGATCAATTTTATATTATGAATTATTTAAAAATAATGCATGTTGCAGAAAAGGGAGAAACACGTGTCATACTTTTTTACAAGCATTATAATTTATTACATTAACCAGCATTTATTTAAAATAATTTATAACCACGTGTAATTTTTTTTTAAATTAAGACAAATAAATAACTGTTATTAATTAATAAAAACAAAAAAAATACAACCATTATAATTTATTACATTAAATTGAATTGATGTCAAAATTTTTTAATTAAATTTGAAAATGTTTTAACTGCTTAATTTTAAAGAAATCTTTAGTTTTTGATAGATGTTGCTATTTTTAAGCACTAAACATTGTAGGCTCTTGCACGAATATTTTGAAAATTTTGCCGAGTCAGTCGCTTGAAATTAATGTCAAAATTTTTAATTAAATTTGAAAATTTTTTAACTGCTATTATTTGCGCGCTTACTTTTAGTGTTTGTTTTTGAAGAAATTTTAAATTTTGGATAAAAGTTGCTATTTTTAAAAACACATTTTGTAGTCACTTTGCAACGTGTATTTTAATAATAAATTTTTCATTTATTAAAATACACAAATAATTTGCAGGCTAAAAATGTTACTTGGGTTTCCACTGATATATGTAAACAAGATTTTTCCTAACAGCATTCGGAAATAGAAGAAGGCCAATAATTAATGTTCAATATTTGAGCTCCGAGCAACATGTCTACTCCACGAGGTTTCTTGAATGAACATGCATTTTAACATATTTGTATTTTTCAATTTCAGAAAATATTCCAAGATACCGTTAATTTAGCTTGATTAATTTATAAAATCAAATTTTTTTTCAAAAAGTTTTATACTGTTTTTGTTGCACGATCAGCACATTTTTGTATCACTAGGTGGAAAGAACTGAAAATTGCAAATGCATATTCAGCGCAGTGTACATAATATGTTCCTGGGGTCTTAAGAAAAAATACAATATCATAAAGGTCGGTAGCAGAACAATTTTATGTTTACAATATTTGTTTATATAACAATTATAAAGGTAAGCAAACTATTACTATGTTAGATTTAACCATTTGATAATAGTTAAATGTAAAATTGAACGCATTGGTAGTTTGATTTTACAAAATTTAACAAATTAATAGTTAGATGACAAAATAATAGTCAGATGTGCCTATTTTTTAAGTAGGTTTTCATTTTGTTGTGCAACAATTTTTTAGTAGTTGTAATAACAATCCACTTTGGTTTGAAAATACTATTAATGTAGTTTGATTTTACAAAATTGACTAGATTGTTAGCTAAACATTTAATTTAGTTGAATTAACCTATTCGCGATTTCGATTAAGGAAAATCACGTGACCAAATATTCAAAATGGCCGCTTAAAACGGGTAGTTCTATGTTTTGCCATCATAAGCAAGGTTATTATATGCACATTAACGGGTTCAGAAACGTGTTATGGTTTGCTTATTATATTCGTTTGTGTTTAAATAATATCTAAATATGAATAAACAATTAACAACAAACAATATTTTGAAATTCTGTGGGAGTTCTGAGGCTAGAAACTTTTGTGAGGGTGAAGCTTTGGCAAACGCTAAGCACGTTGTGTTGTGTGGGAAAACGACTAGTAACGACGGATTCCATCATATTTATAGCTTAGTTTTACAAACTACAGCTTTGTCTGCACCGCTTCATGAGATATCAGGGCTAATTGACAAAAAAAGCTTGTTGATATCTAAGTATAAAAACCATGTATTTTGTAGGCTCCTTTCCCATTTTGAAGCTTTTCATCCACGCTTTTCTGCTATCAATTACTTCCACTTCACCCAACGGATTTGTCCATTTCACTTTGAATTTTCCTTTCATGGGAAACTTGTGGAAACTAAGGTCAGAATTCTTTATAGAGCTAGAATTACATCCGTGAACACAACAAAACGCTCTTGATTTACCTGTATTCATTTTGTCGTTTGCCTAATAACAAATTAATTTCGGAGGAATTTTCAAACACAAGCACTTAGAAGCAATATTTAACGTTAATACCGGCTATAAACATGCACTAGATGCACATGTAAAATTATGACAATACCCGTTTTAGCGAGTTAACATTCCTGCCGCCAGACGTCGCTTCACTTAGCTGTAATCGCGAATACTATTTCTTTGAGTGTTGTCAATTTACAATTATTATTCGAATGTCGCATAGGTTATGTTTATTTCGACACGTTTATTTTGTGGTAATAGGGATATAGTGATAAGCAACACGGCACCTAGCGGAATTTGACCGAACTAAAGTACCGTACACATAAAATTTATTTTGCATATGTTTAGTGCGGATTTTAAAAGTTTTCGACGATTAATAAAATTTTCTAGTAATACACTTCGATATGAACGCTAATCAATATTGTTCAGTGCCTCAATATTCATCTTGGGCAAAGAAAAATCCAGAGTTAAGTTTTCATTTATTCCCCACAGCTGAAAAACACAAGACGCTTGTGGTAAATAAATTGGAAGTTCAGGAAATGGTCGGTTAGAAAAATGTGGATTAAAAATTGGAAAAACTGTAACAAAGTTTATGAAAGTGTGTTCACTACATTTTACAGAATATGATTATTTTACACGAGGCAAGTAATTTCTTATTTAAAATATTTTTGAGGTTAGTTTTTTATGTGACACTTTTAGGAGATGCTTCCGATGTTAAGAAGAAAATTAAAGACGATAGCTGTTCCTTCTCAGAAGCTGCCAGTGGGAATATGTGAATCGTCGAGTGAAGCCAGAACAAAAAGACAAGAAAAACGAATCCGAAAGCCAACACGAAATTTCACAAACTTTAGCAGTGGTGTCATTAGTGCCACATATCCATGACATTTTAATTATTATATCTGGTCTCACTAATCTTTCCAAACCAATTCTGGGAAATGATAAATTTATTTATAGTAAAACTCCAAAATTTATAAAAAAAGATAACTTTTGCGTTTATTTTAATTTAGACGTTGTTCATTAACTGATTTAATTCACCAGTTCTTCGGGAACTAATTTAATTAATCAGTTCTTTGAACATTTGGTTTTTACATCTTAAGTAGCTTGCACGGCTTGCCTTCAAAATTTACAATTAATAATTAAAATTCAGCAAAAAATCAAAAATAAGTTTAAGCAAAATTGATCACAATTAAAATTTTACATTTATTACCCTATTATATTTATTACCCTATTATAATAATATAAACTGTAAGATCAAAATAAAATAAATCATAAATTAAATTTTGTTTCCTTTAAACAAGGCATTTCCGGTAGTGCTATGCTTGTCGTCTTGAGCTTGTCGGCTTGTATCTTGAGTCGTAGCTTTGTGGACCATACACAGTTTACATCGGTAGATGAAATCACCTCCATTTTTAATAAATCGTTCCTAAAACGAAAAACTAAATTAACTTTGAACAAAATTTATGGAACGTTACACACCTATAAGTAGAACAGCTGATATGTGTTTACACCTTCCGCTGTTGTTTGCTTTGCACGAGGAAACCATCGACTCTATTGTGACTTTCCTATCTTCTACATCTAAAACTCCATTAATTTTATGGGGATCAGCATTTATTGCAGAAGATTGGATGCACAATGCTACAATATTTATTTTGTTCTGCTTCGCTTGTATGAATGTTTTACCACATAAAACAACATGCCCTTCGTTTAAAACTGCTTCGCCTTCATAAACACATCTAGATGTTTCAGACCCCTCTAAATATTTGAGATAGTCAAGAAGACTTAATCTTAATTCGTAAGAATCCGACATATCTGCAAATTTTAAAAATTAACCTCAAAAATTAATCTAAAAATAAAACTCACCTAACCGTATATTATATTATTTAACTGCAGGAAGATGAACTACTAAACAACACTAACCGTAATTTAACAAAATAACAAGTTCACTTGGAAAAGGGAATGAAAAACACGTAAAATAGAACGGAACATAAGCGCGGCTATTAACAAAGTATATAGCTGTTAAAATACGAATGTACGAAACTTTAGTTCACATTTTTACCCCGCGGCGCTGCGATCTTAATCTCATATCCCTATAATACTGACAAGTCGAACAGCAGATATATTATTTACTGAATAATGCTTGAATCGTAATATTGAGGTTATATTGTCGTTTTGTGTACCTTGTAACCACTAGATAGCGTTAACTGCTGTATGTTTCCGTCTTTAAAATTAACCAATAAGAAAGAGTCTTTAGTCTTATTTCATGTACAAAAAATAACATAGTATCACACTTGCATCCTATCGATCGTACAATTTATTGTATAGAAAATGTTCATACAAGAAACGGTACCGTCGTTCGTATGATAAATTGCATAGTGGAATACCAGCATTAGAAGTTATTGGGTGTGTTTTTAAACTGTACCGGTCGCTCAAGTAATAATTGCTCAAACCAAATTCGAGCAGGTAAGGCACTACCTTACGATCCGGTGCATGAAAATTTGCTCGAGGAGTGCGTTAGAGCAGAGTGAAGGAGTTTTAAAACGACTGATGACAATTGATGCAGTAATTTAAAAACACACTTTTTTTGTTCGAGTATTAGTTTAAAAACACGCCCATTATATGGGAAAATGTTTCGACTTTAGACAACACTTTGTTATTTGTCTTTCTGATTACATTGCAAAATTACCTTCAATATCCGTGTGAAAATGTTTGGAATGCCCGAGTATTTCTTTAATAAGCTTTACACCTCTCTCATATTCAAGATGTACAGGAAATTTCTTGAACTCGGCTAGCGGTCCCATGCAAATTGGACACCGGGTAATTGTTTCAGACGTATAATAAGTCGAATGTTTGTATAAACAACCTTTACAAAATACATGACCACAATTTGTTTTAATGGGCTTGTCGAACTGTTTAAAACTAAAATAAATTAAGTTAGTAAAAAAATAAATTAAAGTTAGGTTATATTACCAAATGTAGCATGTGAAAAATTCATTAAGCTGTTTAGTATACCGCAGGATATAAAAAATCAACTTTGCTCTATCCTGCTGGTTTAATTTTAACGACTCGCTAATACTGTCACACATTTTTAACTAAGCTTTAAAAAAACTCAACATTTCTAACTAATATACAAAATTCTGGCGTGTATTGGTCGGCGAATGCCACAAACACACCAACTTAAATGTCAGCTGTCTCAATGTCAGAAAACATGTAAAAATTAAATTCCCCAAACAATAATAATTTTTCAATTGCAAATAAATACAATTCTTTACTGTTGCAGAAACATCAAATCTTTGTAAAAAAAATTAAGTAGATAAATTATGCGTTTTTAAATGCAACTTTAAGCTTACATTATGTGCACATTTATAGTCCAAATTGTACAACCAAAAGGTTTTTCGCCGGTATGAGTTTTTAAATGCGTTTTTAAATTGAATCTTTGTGAACTTTGATAGTCACAAAGTTCACAACTTAACCGTTTCTCACCGGTATGAATGTTTAGATGACTTTTTAACCCAGAACTATCTGCACATTTATAGTCACAAATTTCACAGCTAAAAGGTTTCTCGCCGGTAAGAGTCTTTAAATGCGTTTTTAAATTGAATCTTTGTAAACTTTGATAGTCACAAAGTTCACAATTAAACCGTTTCTCACCGGTATGAATGTTTAGATGACTTTTTAACCTAGACTTTCTGCACATTTCAGTCACAAATTTCACAGCTAAAAGGTTTCTCGCCGGTATGAGTTTTTAAATGCGTTTTTAAATCGAATCTTTGTGAACTTTAATAGTCACAAAGTTCACAACTAAACTGTTTCTCACCGGTATGAATGTTTAGATGACTTTTTAACCTAGAACTTTCTGCACATTTATAGTCAAAAATTTCACAGCTAAAAGGTTTCTCGCCGGTATGAGTTCTTAAATGCTTTTTTAAATTTGACCTCTTCACAGCAGGTTTTTGAAAATTTTTTAGCATGCAACTTACTTTTGTTTTAACTAAACTTTTACATTTATTTTAATTAATTAAATATAGAAGAGAGGGCTACTAGCCCTAATATCTGTAACATACGAAATGTAAGGTATCCTCATGCCTAGTACTAAATTAATAAATGTTATTTGATTTGATAAATTTGACCGTCCTGAAAATTTATAGCCACAAATTTCACAACCGAAAGGTTTCACACTGGTATGAATTTTTAAATGCTGCTTTAATCTTGAACGTACTGAACATTTATAGTCACAAAATTTACAACCGAAAGGTTTTTCACCGGTATGAATTTTTAAGATACTATAACTTTAAAGATATGCTCACGGTTACGAAGTACAAAATTAATTTACATCAGTCCTAAATGGTGGAGATCAGCAGTTGCTGGTTTTCATCTCAAATCAATTTGGAAGAATTCGTCCACATCATATAGCGCACTTTCATTTAGTGTTTTTTTCTGGCAATTTGTTATACAGTTTTATTTGCAGATTCATTCCATTAGGGGTCATCCATTAATTACGTAAGGGTTTTTTGGGGGGGAGGGGGTTATTGGATATCTTACGGACCCTTACGTAAGGGGGGAGGGGTCCGACGTATTCCTTACGTAAGTTTCTTAAAATATTTTTTTAAATTAAATTTAAAAATCAAATATAATTTTTTCTTTTTATGTTGGTAATTATATCCAGGTATAATGGAAATACCATATTATATTGAAATAATAGGTATATATAGATATAGTACTTAAAAATCATTAAACATAGTGGCATAATAGTGTGAATTATAGAAAATGGCATCAAACTTTGGCGATCTTTACGAACGGTTTTTCATCTATGTAAATAAAAATTTGATTTAAATTTTTGTATTTATTATTATCTAACAATATATATAAAAATGGATGTACTATGTGTGTATGTATGTTCCCTATAGACTCCTAAACCGTTTGACCGATCGGAACCAAATTTGGAACAGTTATTATGTAGGTCCCTGCGCATGTTTTTGTATTGAAATAGTTCAAAAATTCGCAAAGGAAAGGAAAGTTGATTTTGAGTAGCCTGCCTTCCTTTAAGGAATCTCGATAATCCATTCATGCGCGTCCCACAGGGACGCGCATGAATGGATTATCGAGATTCCTTAAAGGAAGGCAGGCTACTCAAAATCAACTTAAAAAACAATCATGAATGCTGTCAAACTGTCAATCGATCGACAATGCAAATACGCGTGCACGTGCTTTACGTTTCTGTTTGACCAATCTTAACTAAATTTGCTGTAGAAGTTATTTACAATGCTACGAAAAACATAGGCTACTTTAGTACCTTGGAGTGAGGCCGAAGGCCGAAAAACCACGGTCTACACGTATGCCTGCGATACCCTTGAGTGAGGCCGAAAGCCGAACAACCACATCCGACACGGTCTAGATGGCTAAAGGCGGCCGGTAGGCCGACTGTGCCAGCTAGTATAATATATTATTATTCATATTTTATAAATATAAGGGGTGGAGAGGGGGGTCAAAATTAATTTTATTTTAAATAATCCTTACGTAAGATGTGGGGGGGGGGGTTGCCACAATCTTACGTACCCTTACGTGGCGGGGGGAGGGGGTCCAAAATTACAAAAATCATCCTTACGTAATTAATGGACGGCCCCTTAGAACATTTGAGCCTATTTCTCTCAGTTCTCACTTCATTTCTGCTTCTGGTCTGATGTTCGTGTGTTGCGATGTTGTCTGAGATTTTCCGATCTGTCTTCACTCTCACTACACTAGCGTAAACATAGGCAGATGAGATCGTTTGAATACACAGATTACGGAAAATTGGATTACAGTGAGTCCTTGAGGGTACTCCTTCTAGTGCACGTATAGCCCTCTTCTGTAGTAGGAACACTTTCTCTATCTGCGCTTCATTACCCCAGATCAAGAGTCCATACACCATTTTGGCATGAAACATTGAATAATAGACTGCCTTAGCTGCCGCTTTTCCAACCGTTTCCCCAATTCTTCTTATCGCAAAAATACTCCTACTTAGGGAACTCACCAGAACAGCCACATGTTCATGCCAAGTCAGCAAAGTGTCCATTATTATGCCCAGGTATTTTACCGAAGACTTATCGTTTTGCTTAATCGCTCTACAGGCAGTGAACTTAACCATTTGAGTTTTGTCCATGTTTAGTAAGAGTTTGTTAGTTTCAAACCAATCAGTAACTTCCCTTTGCCGATCATTTGCTTGGTCACTTTCTTCCATGACTAGGGCAGTGTCATCTACATACAAGGTGGTGTTGCATTTTACATTATGTGGCAGATCATTAATGTACAAAACGAAGTAGAATGGGCCCAAGATGCTTCCCTGCGGTACACCACAGGTAGCCTCCCACTCCTGCCCGAGTTGCCCATTCCAAAATACCACTTGTTTTCTGTTCTGAAAGTATGATTCAATGATTTCAAATGCTCTCCCCCTAAATCCATAGTGTTGAATTTTACTCAAGAATATATTGAGATTCATCACATCAAATGCCTTTGCCAGATCATAGAAGATACCTTGGCACTTTAGTCCACTCTCTAGCATTTTGTAGATGTTTGATGTGAGCCGTAGTACTGCATCGATGGTGGTTTTTCCTTTTTGATATCCAAATTGCTCCTTCGTAAAAGATGTATTTTTACGTAAAAAACTCTCAAGTTGGATATAGAGAATCTTTTCAAAGACTTTGGAAAAAATTGGCAATATAGATATGGGCCGATAGTTATTTGTCTCATTTTCATCACCCTTCTTATGTATCGGAATTACTTTTGATACTTTCAAGGTGTCCGGAAAGATGCCTTTGCTCAAGCATTCATTAACAATGTGACAAAGTACCATCGATATTTCATCTGATATTAATTTTATGATTTTTGTATTTATGTTGTAGATATCGTAAGTAGCTGTGTTTTTAAGTTTTTTGATTATGTTGTTTATTTCAATTTCTGTTGTGGGTTGTAAAAACATTGAATTTACAGTGCTAGTTATAGCCGATTTTAGGTATTCTGTGTGTTGTCCCGTTATTTGTGGATTTTATGTGTTCGAGTTTTGAGCCACGTTAGCGAAGTGTATGGAACGCCGTTTTACTATTTATTCACATACATATCAATACAACATCGAAATGAAACAACATATTAATAGGACACTATTTTTAATATTATGAATTAATTTCTTTCCTATTTAAATTATACTTTCATATTTATGTAGAGTAAAGTCGGCGATTATGGAATATACCCGGTAATATGGAATACCATGTTTTTAGCAAAACTACTAAAGTTATCTATGCTCATTTGCTAAACTATCATTCGTATGAGTTCAAAGTTCTACCACAAGAGTGCGTAGTCTATAAACATTAACCGTTTTGATGTTATAACAATCGGAAGTGATTTTGGTGCACGTATTATTTTTAGGTTAGTACATTAAAGTTTTATTTTAAACACTTTTGAAAGTGCTTTTATCTGATCTTATTGTTTAATTAAGTAGATGAATTATGTATGAAAGCTTTAATACAGAGATATCGCTCATTTTAGATACTTTGTAATTTTTAATCGACCTAACTTCCAAATTTATATTGGCGGCAATTATGAAATAGTATTCCATATTACCAGACTTACAAACTAAAATTCTAAAATTGAATTTCTTCTTTAGAAATGCTTCGAACGATTACGAACATGACAAAAATGGCTAAAACCGCATCGCCAAAACGTAAAAAGTGGAATGAGGAAGACATGAAAAAAGCAGTGATAGCAGTTAGAAGCAAAAGAATGGGTTATTTGAAGGCATGCAAATCATTCAATGTGCCTCGTGCCACCCTTTTCAGACTTTCAGATTTTTTGTTGAAAATATAATAGTATTCCATATTACCTCATATACGTATTTCATATTACCCGACCATTTTTTCGTCAGTCGGAAAAGTACTTTTTTTAATCAACATAAAATATTTTTGTATTTTTGTATTTTTTTAACTTTGTAACCATTATTCCATGTAATAAACACTTTGGCCCTGCCATTACTATCTTTTTATTTATATTTTAATAAATACTTTTCGAAATAATTTCAAAAATAAAAATGGTATTCCATAATCCCCGACTTTACTCTATCATTTTAATGTTTATCGAAATATTTTGTAGCATTAAAATGATTATCGCATTTATTTTGTTTTCGAATTATTAACGTTATTGAATTCTTAAGGTTATGTCATTTTGAAGGTTTTGCTTTTAAAATTGTTTTCGAATTCTTTTGATTCTTCAATTAATTATGTTATCACATTGTTGTGATTATGCGATTTATTATGTTTTGCATTAATTTTGTTTTCCTTATTTTGTTTTCAATTAATTATGTTATCACGTTTATAATGTTATGTATGTAACATTGAAATGAATGCGAATAAAAAGTAAAACGGCGTGCCGGTATCACACGCCGCTTAGTGGCGAATAGCCAAACTACCAGTAATTATTTTTTATTATATTAATATAAAATGGTTGTCAAATTTTTTTTTGTAAACATATTGTGTAGATTTTGCAATAGTTAATATGCCTTTAAGACAAAGAGAAATGACTTTACGACGTTTACAAAGAAGTATTCTAGAAACTCATACCGGCGAGAAACCATTTCGTTGTGATATTTGTGAGTATACTTGTGCACGAAAATCACACTTCAAATCAAATCAAATTTATTTATTCAAATTTTACAAATTAAAACATTTAAATGTTAACAAAATTATTAATTACAGTCATCTATTGTTAGGTTTAGCCCTTTGTTAGAATTAAATTATTAAATAGTAGTTATAATTTTAAATGAAATACAATAACTTAGTTACAGGATAAAAATTTTTTAAAAAACCTGATAATTTTATTAAAATAAAATAAGGGAAAAAAACAATTGAGAAGGAGAGGGTAGATTGATACCATAGGTAAAATTGCAAACGTATCAGAGACTCCATGCCAAGGATGGCCTAGTCGTAGAAATTGAAACTTCTTGATAAAATTGTTTTCAATAATTTACTGTTATTTTTCGACAAGGTCTCGTCAGCAAGGTCATAGTTCCCTACGCCTCGAACCATCTCGTTTGCATGCTTTGAACAATTTTTTAATAGTTTGTTGGTAGTCTCTCTAATGAAGTCCCCGACGAATTCAATCATGTTATCGTCGTGCATATGATCAATGGTTGTGTATCTTGGGTAATTTCCGATGATTTTAAGATACTTATTCTGAGCACGCTGCACAGCAATTAAGTTGCTTTTTGCAGCGGTTCCCCAAACACTACAACCATATGTCAGGACTGACCTGGCACAAGTACGATACAGCAATAATTTGTATTCCTTGGGTAAACACACGTCGTGCTTTATCAGTGGATAGAGTAAGTGAAGGACGAAGTTTGTCTTTTGCACACGTTCGGCTATTGCTTTCTTCCAAGTTAGACGTTGATCGAGGATTAAACCCAAATACTTGATGTCTTTTTGCAATAACACGACATTACCATTGAGTTTTAAGTCAATTGTTGGTTTAGTTCTGCTGTTCGTAAACATTGTAGCCTCAGTCTTACCGATATTTAGCTTCAGCTTCCAGTCGCTGAAAAATTTGTTAATTAAAACCAAATGTTCGTTGATGTTTTCTACAATGATTTCTTTATTCAAGCTTGACGAATAAATAGCCGTATCATCAGCATATAATGCAAAATTAGTATTTAAAAACTCATACCGGCGAAAAACCATTTAGTTGCAATATTTGTGATTATACTTGTGCATGGAAATCAGACTTACAAAATCATTTAAAAACTCACACCGGCGAAAAACCATTTAGTTGTAATATTTGTGATTATACTTGTGCACAGAAATCAGCCTTAATAATAATAATATAATATTTATTCAATTTTCAATATTTACATTGACATGTAACAAATTACAATTCATAATCTATTACTAGGTTAAGCCCTTTGTTAGATATTTTATATATGTACAGTTATTATAATTTTTATAGTAAATACATAAATTAAATACAGGATAAAAATTTCAAAAACCTGTTAATTATTTTTACACGATTGATATAAAAGGGGGTCACAGGAATATGATGTAGGATAGGGTGGGTTAACATTTATAGGAGTTGGAAATGGAATTATATAAACGACACATTTAAAATAAAATATATACAACACTTCTAGTCCCAAGTAACATTTTTCCCTGTGAAATTAAAATTTCTCTGCCAGGGATAAATAAATTTTATAAACAATAAATTTAATTATAATCAAAATTTTTTTGCACCCTGTTAATCGCATATAATAACTCCCTGGTAGATCCCTATAACAACTCCCTGGTAGATCCCTGCGGTAGGGACTTACCAGGGCCCCTGTGAATGGTACTTAGTAGATCTCTAGTAGAGGCCCCTAATAGGTGGTCCATTTGCCCCTGGCGCAAGCCCCTACCACAATCCCAACTAGGGTTTTAGACAGGGACAGGGACCTGTGAGATTTGACTGGTAGGGATTTGCTAGGGGCCTACCAGGTTAAAAATGTTGCTTGGGGTCTTCCCTTCATGACAAGAACCGAGCGAGACCGACGCAGCTTCAGTGATTGTAGAAATCATATTTTCGCAGCAAGATTGATTTTAAAAGTTTGCCCTTATTCTTTGAATTCAAATTGTCTAGATCGTAGTCTCCAATTTTTCTAATTAGTTCATTATCATGATACGAGCAGCTTTTCAGAAACTTTTCAGTGGATTTTTTGATAAAATCTCCGAGATATTCAAAATTGTTTTCCTCGTGCATAAATTTAATCGTAGTGTAGCGGGGATAATTGTTCACGATTTTAAGGAATTTATTTATACAACGTTGAGCTGTGATTATATTACTGTCTGCGGCACTTCCCCAAATACTGCAACCATATGTAAGGACTGACCTGGCACATGTACGGACCAGCAGTAGCTTCAGCTCTTTTGCTAAGTACACGTCGTACTTAATGAGTGGATATAGCAGGTTTAGCACGTAGTTGGTCTTTTTGACTCTTTCAGCTATTGTTTTTTTTCCACGTAAGACGTTGATCTAAGAGTAAGCCTAGATACTTTATCTTTTTCTGCATTTCGATAACGGTATCATTTATTTTAATGTCGACTGCAGAACGTATTCTGCTGCCCGTAAACATGATAGCCTCAGTCTTACCAACATTTAATTTTAATTTCCAGTCGTTCAAAAACTTGCACACCGACAGAAGATGTTCATTGATATTTTCAATTATAATGTCTTTATTGAGGCACGACGAGTAAATCGCTGTATCGTCGGCATATAATGCGATGTTAGTATGTTCGTGCTTCGGAATATCATTTATATAAATGTTAAATAGCGTGGGTCCAAGAATGGAGCCCTGCGGAACACCAGCCGGTATGCATTTTTGCACAGATCTTGAATCGCCAATCGCAACACTGAAACTGCGACCAGTCAAATAGCTCTTGAAAATCGTTGTCAAGGACGCAGGAAGGCGCAGGTTAATCATTTTATACATCAGGCCCTCGTGCCAGACCGTGTCGAACGCCTTCTCCAAGTCTAATATAACCATTCCAGTGTGATTGTTGTTGTTGGATTCCATCACTACATCCTCAACTACTCTGGCTAACTGATGAATGGTGCCGTGCCCCTTTTGAAACCCAAACTGCTCATTTATTATTAAATTATGGTTTGTCAGATGGTCGACTATTTCTTCTTGTATTACTTTCTCCAAAATTTTGCTTAAGGAAGAAAGTAGACTAATCGGGCGATAGTTTTTGGCTTCGGCTTTGTCCTTGTTTGGCTTCGGAATTGCGAGCATTTTTGCAGTCTTCCACGACGTAGGAAAGTAACACAATTTTAGGCAAGCTCTGAATATATAATATATTTGTACAATGCCCTTTTTGGGAAGGTACTTCAGGTGCTTGTTGGTAATATCATCTCCACCCGGAGCTTTCTTGATTTTTCGGCTCTGAATAATTCGCCGTATTCTTTTAGGAGTGATGTTAATTTGATATGTTTCCTCAATACCTTGAAGTAGGTTCACGCTCGCATTTACCTGGTCCTCTAATGGAGAGGTAAGATTCGTTGTCACCTGGTGTACCTCTTCGAAAATATTGGCAATGACCTCTGCCTTTTCTTGGTTGGTATAATATTTTATATTTGCATGACTTAATGCGGGTGTGGGTTCATTTTTTCTTCTCAACGCGCCATAGACTTTCCATAATGAATTGTCCTGTGCGGTAAGGGTTCTGGTTTTATTTAACCATTCTTGGCGTCGAATGGTTTTAATCCGTGTTTGAATTTCTTCCGTTAGCTGATTTTTTTCAAACCGATATACAACTTGACCCGTTTCTAGCCATTTCCGTCTCGCTTTATTACGTCTTCTTTTAAGATCATCAATTTCAATATCTGCATAAAAAGTATTTTTAATTGCTTTAAATTTAGTTGCAACTTTATGAGCTTCATTAATTGCTTTAGTGAACTTGGCAATTTCGTTGTCGATATCTTGAATGCTGTTGATATTTGGAGATATTCGCATTCTGTTGTTGCATTCTATTTTGAATTTTTGCCAGTTAGTATTGGGTATGACATAGTTTGGCGGAATACGGCTAGTAAGCAGAGTCATCAACACAGGCCAGTGATTGGAACTGAGGTCATTAATTGTTTCGGGCTGGGAATAAGACGTTATTCCTTGCACAAGAAAAAAATCTATGGTGGATTGTTGTAACCCCGGCGGGCTAAAGGTAGGTGTAGGTGGATATAGCAGCAGATAGTTGTTGACGTCGTTATGTCCTTTTAAAGTGTTGCCGTTTCTATTCGCATATCTACAGTTCCATTGGGAGTGTTTGGAATTAAAGTCTCCTCCAACTATGATCTTATCGTACTTATTCATAATATTATCAAGCTCGGTTGATGTTAAATTTGTGGATGGTGGAACGTACATGGCACCGACATAAAAAGGACTGTTTAGATTTATTTTTAGTACTAACACCTCAGCCGTTACGTCGGGTTGTGCGGTCGATTCGTATGGCAACCCTTTTTTAATGAAAATAGCAACACCACCTGCCCTGCCTGTCAATCGATCTTTCCTGAAGACTAGAAAATTTTTAAATTTTAATTTATCGCTCGCCTGTAGCCAGGTTTCCGTTATTAGAGCAATATGGATATTATTTTCTTCTAAAAATAGTTCTAGATCTTGCATTTTGTTTACAACGCTTGTAGCGTTCCACGTCATTATATTAAGTGTTTCGTGGTCGTAATTACCCATTAAACTCTTTAGCACATTTGATGAATGCCGACATTCGATCAGCACCATCCACGGTACTTGCCATGACACGATTTAACTCGCGCAGAGCGTTTATCATTTTATCCAAGTTGCACAACGATTCTAACTTTTTCATTTCACTAAAAAGTGAATTCAAGTTATCCATACCTACTGGATTATTATTTTGCGATGTACCAACATAATTTACCGGATATTGGACAACCTGGTTTGCTTGGCCTCTTGTATGACCTTGAGTATTCATTACCTGTGCAGGTGTTTCAAATTGTGGGTTTTGTAGTACCGATGTATATGAAATGTCGGGTACTACTTTTCGTTTTTTTCGAAGTTCTGGAAACTCCTTCATATGCATTTGGTAGCCTCTGGATGTAATTACCTTTGGTGTGGGTGGTCTGATTACCTTCTTTAAAGTTTTAATAAAAACGGGGTAATCTCTCGAACTTGCTATGTGTGTCCCGTGGCAGTTCACGCATTTTGGGGTTGTGAGATCCAAACTTATACAGTCTCGAGTCAAATGACTTCCAGCACAATTTCGGCAAGCCATCTTAATATTGCAGTTATTAGCTGCATGCCCATACTGCTGGCATCTATAACATTGCGTAAGCCCCTTTCTGGCTCTGTACTTCTCCCAATAAACTCTTGTATTGGCCACATATCTTATTCCCTGAATTTCGGTGAACGTTATTTCGTTTTCGAACGCAACTTTATATTTAGGATACATTTTATTATCCTTATTGAGTAGTTTGCAGCTCACCGCTTTTGCATTTTGCAATTGTAAGGCTGCCAGAACTTCCTCCTCATTCATGCGGTGTACGCCTTTGAGAACAGCCATGGACTTTTTCTCATTGGCCAGACTATATGTATGAAATTCGGTATTATTTTTTGTTAGATCCTCTTTTAATCTGTGGAAGTCTTCAATGTCTTCGGTAACAATTTTTAACTTGTCACCGAGATATTTTAAGTGGAAATTCTTTTTCACTATGCCTTTTATTACATTTGTAAAATTTATATGATTTTTTGGTAATTTAATGATTACAATTGGTTTTGGCTTTATACTATTAGGAACAATAGCACAAAGTGACTCTGGTGTTACATCAGAACTTTCCATTGTCTCATCATTTTGTAATAAACCAAATTTGTTTGTGACGTCAACGTTATATATTGTTCTGTCAGAATTGGTTTTATCTGAATCCTTCTTGGACTTCTTCGACATGTTTTTATCTTCAGTATCTTTACTGATACCTGGTAAACTTAGGGAACTATTACCTCGTTTTAATTTGTGTTTTTTAAACATCTCATTTGGGCTCGCAAAATTGCTTTCGCAAACTTCCAAAAATTTGTCTATCACATGCGCTGCATTAGCGCAATTGTTCTTATTTATTTGTAATTTAGCCTTAATTTCGCTAATTAAATTAAACACTATACTAAAATTTTAAAAATATTCCACAATTTTTAATATCACGTCACGTCACCGGATGCACTATCGCACGCTCGTAAACACAACCGCTCTCTAACACAGCCGGACGTTGAATGAAATCAGCCTTACAAAGTCATTTAAAAACTCATACCGGCGAAAAACCATTTAGTTGTAAAATTTGTGATTATACTTGTGCATGGAAATCAGCCTTACAAAATCATTTAAAAACTCACACCGGCGAAAAACCATTTAGTTGTAATATTTGTGATTATACTTGTGCACAGAAATCAGCCTTACAAACAAGGGCGTACCAAGGATTTGAGCTAGGGGGGGGGGCAGACCTCCCAATGATTCATGAACTCGAGGAATGTATGAGTGTCCCCCCTCCCCACTCCCACCACCCCACTAAGTTGGAGGAATGTTATTCTTTAGGAAGAAATGTTTAAATTCACCCATTATGAATTCACGCGTCGAGCTAAAAAAAAAAAATTATGAATTCACGTTTAAGTTTGAACATTTAATAGTTTATTCTTTGTTTATCAAATACTGTATTGATAACATGAGTGCTATAATCAATTCTTGAATTTTGTAAAACCAATTGACGTTTGAACTATGAGCAACACTGAAAATTTGTTTAATATAACAAGAGGTGATATTATTAACCAAATTCATCTTAAAATAAATTATTAATAAGGTCAATAAGGACTAGGGAGAAAATATAACTCCAATTATGAAGGAAAAGCTTTTGTAATTAGAGATAATAACGAAAACTATACAAGTGCACATGAACAACTCATACATATTACATCGTATAGAACAATAAGCTATATATATTTACGAACAAATTTATTCAATTCACACATACTGTTGGTTGTTTTCACTTCAATAATAATCTTCTAGGATTGGATGCAAACTTATCCAATACTTCCTTTGAAAACTTGCTTTTATTTTCTTGTACAAATTTTCTGTGGACTCTCATCAAACACAGTCCACTGAGTCTTTCTTCTCCCATCGTGCTTCTAAGCCAGGTCTTAACTCGTCGCAAGGTGCTAAATGATCTCTCTACTGTAGCTGTAGTAGCTGGGATAGCCAACAGAATTAAAAGAGCTTGTTTGACTGATGGGTAAAATAGGTTGGTTTCTGTGTACAGATCCACAATTTCCAGTTCCTTTAGACTTTCCTTAGACAACTTTTTGTTCTTCCACAGATTGAACCAAAGATCTATCGATCTAAAGATCGCTTAATTCCTTTCGATGCTGTTACTTATTTAAAACAGATTAATTAAATTTGTATTAGTCGACTTGCAATAAAATAATTGAACATGCTTAATCTTTGTCTAGGGGGGGGCAGCAGCCCTCCCTGCCCCTCTCTGGGTACGCCCTTGCTTACAAAGTCATTTAAAAAATCATACCGGTGAAAAACCATTTAGTTGTAATATTTGTGATTATACTTGTGCATGGAAATCAGCCTTACAAAATCATTTAAAAACTCATACCGGCGAAAAACCATTTATTTGTAATATTTGTGATTATACTTGTGCATGGAAATCAGACTTACAAAATCATTTAAAAACTCATACCGGTGAAAAACCATTTAGTTGTAATATTTGTGATTATACTTGTGCACAGAAATCAGCCTTACAAAGTCATTAAAAACTCATACCGGTGAAAAACCATTTAGTTGTAATATTTGTGATTATACTTGTGCATGGAAATCAGCCTTACAAAATCATTTAAAAACTCGTACCGGCGAAAAACCATTTAGTTGTAATATTTGTGAGTATACTTCTGCACAGAAATCACACTTACAATCACATTTAAGAACTCATACCGGCGAAAAACCATTTAGTTGTAATATTTGTGATTATACTTGTGCACAGAAATCAGCCTTACAAAGTCATTTAAAAACTCATATCGGCGAAAAACCATTTAGTTGTAGGTACTTCTGCACAGAAATCAGGCTTACAGTCATTTAAAAACTCATACCGGCGAAAAACCATTTAGTTGTAATATTTGTGATTATACTTGTGCACAGAAATCAGCTTTACAAAGTCATTTAAAAACTCATACCGGCGAGAAACCATTTCGTTGTGATATTTGTGAGTATACTTCTGCATGGAAATCAGCCTTACAAAGTCATTTAAAAACTCGTACTCATAACTAGATCCAAACAATGTTTTACATAAATATGTATTGCAGTCCGTATATGTTGAGGAAATAAATGTCGCTTTATTAACATTTCAAAGTGCTTGGAATCATCATAAAATTCAAACAGAGCACAGAAGAACGTCAAGAGAACTTTGGATAGGTGGAATGTTAAGAAATATTAATTCCAGTTATGCAAGCGTTCAAGAGGTTTTTAATGAACAACCAAATATAGGAAGAAGGATTACATCGGCCCTCAATAATCTTGGAGTACAAACAAATGGAAGCGTAGTTAATGTTCCAGAAGATTTTTCTTTATTGTCGGCAACAATCAATTTAACAAATGCGCAGCAAGATTCAATTAAAAATATAATGCAGACTAATGTTTCTCCCAAAGAGAAATATCTATCTTGTGTTGAATTATTATCAAATTAATAATTATTCATGTCATACAGTAGACATCTTCGACATAATATTTATTCTGTTCAGGAAAACTAATGTTATTTTGTAAAATAAAATACAAAAATTTCTAGTATATAATTTTTATTTAATATTAAAAAACAAATAATAAAACAAAATAACATCAAATAAAATGTACAATGTTGTACAAGCGTTTTTTTTGCAAGAATAATATACAATAATTAAAAACTAGATCTAAGAATTACAATATTAAAAATTAAAGAATAAATTAAATGTTTTTTAAGAAATAAGTATGATGTAGGTAGGTACCTTGGAAAAATAATACACTGTCAAAATGAAGCTCAATTTATTGCATCTTGCATTCTGAACAATAATGAAAGAGGAAATAACAAGTGTTGGATATCTTCAAACGTGGAAAAAACGTCTCTTTCGATTGATACCATTTTCATGTATTACAATGGGAAATTGGAATCTTAAAAAAACTTATTTACCTTGTTTTATTTCCTTATGTTCGGGTGGTTGACCAGCCATATAAAACTACAGATTTAAAAACTAAGAATTACAATGTATATAAAATTACAAAACTAAAACTAGAAAACTACTTGAAAAATTGAGATTCCCGACTTACAACAGTATTATACTGGCAGTGCGATATAGTGCATATTGCTCAAAAGTTTGGGTACACTTGAACTTTTTTTAAAATATAAAAACTTTCACTACAAAATGCCACTTAAATTTGAAATAATTTTGCACAAAATATCGTTTATTAGTCATAAATCTAAAAATCTTTCAAAAGCTGCCCGCACGTGACCGGTTAAACAGAATTTTAAAAAATTCCCAAATGTTGGGATTATAACAATTTCAGGTAGTCGGCCCGCGCCGGGAACTTTCAAGCGAATTTCAACACTTATAATTGTTTCCTAATTGAAAGGAATTGCAATTTTCTGTCCTTAGCACATAGTGCAAATTTGAACCCTACCAAAGATAAAGGCGTATCTGGATATACGGTGCAAATAAACAAACTACTCCAATTTCGATTTATAGGTAAATCATTTCGTTTGCCTAAAAATGATAGCGATTAAGGGTTAAAAACTATTAATTGATACATACCTAAACCATTTCTAGTTAGAAAATCAATTTCCTTACTGGCGGGATAAAAATCAACATTGCTACGTCGTAATAACAAAATTATTTTCTTGACTATCGTATTCTTCTTTCTACCGCAGGATCGATTTCGCGATTGATTTCTTCGAAATGATTGCCTTGTTCTTGTTACGATATCATCGAAATCACTATCGCCGTCGTTTACATTGGTAGCAGAAGCGGCCGCACTTATGATGCTATTTATGATTGTTTGAGACATACCTAACTGTGGACAGAGTACATAAAAAAGACAGAGTCAATTTGTAAACTAACATCAAACATGGGGTGAAGTAATCTAGTACCCACTGGTACCCACCAAGCAAGTTGTACAAAACAAAACAAAATAAAAATCACTATAAAATGTTAGTTTGGTTTGTTTGAAACTTAAAAACCCCTGAAAATTCAAATTTACAAAATATTACAAAATACAATTGATGATCACAGTTAAAACACAAAATTTGAAAATTGCCGGCAGAAAGAGTAGTATACTCACAAATATCACAACGAAATGGTTTCTCGCCGGTATGAGTTTTTAAATGACTTTATAAGGCTAATTTCAATGCAGAAGTATACTCACAAATATCACAACTAAACAGTTTTTAGCCGGTATGAGTTCTTAAATGACTGTAAGTGTGATTTCCGTGCAGAAGTATACTCACCAATTTCACAATGAAATGGTTTCTCGCTGGTATGAGTTTTTAAATGACTTTGTAAGGCTGAATTCCATGCAGAAGTATACTCACAAATATCACAACTAAACAGTTTTTCGCCGGTATGAGTTCTTAAATGACTGTAAGTGTGATTTTCGAGCACAAGTATACTCACAAATATCACAACGAAATAGTTTCTCGCCGGTATGAGTTTTTAAATGACTTTGTAAGGCTGATTTCCATGCAGAAGTATACTCACAAATATTACAACTAAACAGTTTTTCGCCGGTATGAGTTCTTAAATGGATTTGTAAGTTTGATTTTAGTGCACAAGTAAACTCACAAATATGGAACTAAACGGCTTTTCGCCGGTATGAGTTCTTAAATGACTGTAAGCTTGATTTCCGTGCACAAGTAAACTCACAAATATGACAACTAAACGGTTTCTCACCGGTATGATTTGTTAAATGTATTTGTAATTGTGATTTATGTGCACAAGTATAATCACAAATATGGCAACTACACGGTTTATCGCCGGTATGAGTTCTTAAATGTTGTTGTAAGAGTGATTTATGTGCACAAGTATACTCATATATATTACAACGACATGGTTTCTCGCCGGTATGAGTTTTTAATTGTTGTTGTAAGTTTGATTTATGTGCACAAGTATACCCACAAATATGACAACTACACGGTTTTTCGCCGGTATGGTTTCTTAAATGTCTTTATAAGCCTGATTTCCGTGCACAAGCAAACTCACAAATATGGCAACTAAACGGTTTCTCACCGGTATGAGTTCTTAAATGGATTTGTAAAATTGATTTAAGTGCACATTTATACTTACAAATATGACAACTAAACAGTTTTTCGCCGGCAAGAGTTCTTAAATGACTGTAAGTGTGATTTCCGTGTAGAAGTATACTCACAAATATTACAACGAAATGGTTTCTCGCCGGTATGAGTTTTTAAATGACTTTGTAAGGTTGATTTCCATGCAGAAGTATACTCACAAATATCACAACTAAACAGTTTTTCGCCGGTATGAGTTCTTAAATGACTTTGTAAGTGTGATTGCCGTGCACAAGTATACTCACAAATATCAAAACGAAATGGTTTCTCGCCGGTATGAGTTTCTAGAATACTTTCTAAAATACTTCTTTCATTCAACGTCCGGCTTTGTTAGAGAGCGGTTGTGTTTACGAGCGTGCGATAGTGCATCCGGTGACGTGACGTGATATTAAAAATTGTGCAATATTTTTAAAATTTTAGTATAGTGTTTAATTTAATTAGCGAAATTAAGTCTAAATTACAAATAAATAAGAACAATTGCGCGAATGCAGCGCATGTGATAGACAAATTTTTGGAAGTATGCGAAAGCAATTTTGCGAGTCCAAATGAGATGTCTAAAAAACACAAACTAAAACGAGATAATAGTTCCCTAAGTTTACCAGGTATCAGTAAAGATACTGAAGATAAAAACATGTCGAAGAAGTCCAAGAAGGATTCAGATAAAACCAATTCTGACGAAACAATATATAACGTTGACGTCACAAACAAATTTGGTTTATTACAAAATGATGAGACAATGGAAAGTTCTGATGTAACACCAGAGTCACTTTGTGCTATTGTTCCTAATAGTATAAAGCCAAAACCAATTGTAATCACTAAATTACCAAAAAATCACATCAATTTTACAAATGTAATAAAAGGCATAGTGAAAAAGAATTTCCACTTAAAATATCTCGGTGACAAGTTAAAAATTGTTACCGAAGACATTGACGACTTCCACAAATTAAAAGAGGATCTAATAAAAGATAATACCGAATTTCATACATATAGTCTGGCCAATGAGAAAAAGTCCATGGCTGTTCTCCAAGGCGTACACCGCATGAATGAGGAGGAAGTTCTGGCAGCCTTACAATTGCAAAATGCAAAAGCGGTGAGCTGCAAACTACTCAATAAGGATAATAAAATGTATCCTAAATATAAAGTTGCGTTCGAAAACGAAATAACGTTCACCGAAATTCAGGGAATAAGATATGTGGCCAATACAAGAGTTTATTGGGAGAAGTACAGAGCCAGAAAGGGGCTTACGCAATGTTATAGATGCCAGCAGTATGGGCATGCAGCTAATAACTGCAATATTAAGATGGCTTGCCGAAATTGTGCTGGAAGTCATTTAACTCGAGACTGTACAAGTTTGGATCTCACAACCCCAAAATGCGCGAACTGCCACGGGACGCACATAGCAAGTTCGAGAGATTGCCCCGTTTTCATTAAAACTTTAAAGAAGGTAATCAGACCACCCACACCAAAGGTAATTACATCCAGAGGCTACCAAATGCATATGAAGGAGTTTCCAGAACTTCGAAAAAAACGAACAGTAGTACCCGACATTTCATATACATCGGTACTACAAAACCCACAATTTGAAACACCTGCACAGGTAATAAATACTCAAGTTCATACAAGAGGCCAAGCAAGCCAGGTTGTCCAATATCCGGTAAATTGTGTTGGTACATCGCGAAATAATTATCCAGTAGGTATGGATAACTTGGATTGACTTTTTAGTGAAATGAAAAAGTTAGAATCGTTGTGCAACTTGGATAAAATGTTAAACGCTCTGCGCGAGTTAAATCGTGTCATGGCAAGTACCGTGGATGGTGCTGCTCGAATGTCGGCATTCATCAAATGTGCTAAAGAGTTTAATGGGTAGTTACGACCACGAAACACTTAATATAATGACGTGGAACGCTACAAGCGTTGTAAACAAAATGCAAGATCTAGAACTATTTTTAGAAGAAAATAATATCCATATTGCTCTAATAACGGAAACCTGGCTACAGGCGAGCGATAAATTAAAATTTAAAAATTTTCTAGTCTTCAGGAAAGATCGATTGACAGGCAGGGCAGGTGGTGTTGCTATTTTCATTAAAAAAGGGTTGCCATACGAATCGACCGCACAACCCGACGTAACGGCTGAGGTGTTAGTACTAAAAATAAATCTGAACAGTCCTTTTTATGTTGGTGCCATGTACGTTCCACCATCCACAAATTTAACATCAACCGAGCTTGATAATATCATGAATAAGTACGATAAGATCATAGTTGGAGGAGACTTTAATTCCAAACACTCCCAATGGAACTGTAGATACGCAAATAGAAACGGCAACACTTTAAAAGGACATAACGACGTCAACAACTATCTGCTGCTATATCCACCTACACCTACCTTTAGCCCGCCGGGGTTACAACAATCCACCATAGATTTTTTTCTTGTGCAAGGAATAACGTCTTATTCCCAGCCCGAAACAATCAATGACCTCAGTTCCAATCACTGGCCTGTGTTGATGACTCTGCTTACTAGCCGTATTCCGCCAAACTATGTCATACCCAATACTAACTGGCAAAAATTCAAAATAGAATGCAACAACAGAATGCGAATATCTCCAAATATCAACAGCATTCAAGATATCGACAACGAAATTGCCAAGTTCACTAAAGCAATTAATGAAGCTCATAAAGTTGCAACTAAATTTAAAGCAATTAAAAATACTTTTTACGCAGATATTGAAATTGATGATCTTAAAAGAAGACGTAATAAAGCGAGACGGAAATGGCTAGAAACGGGTCAAGTTGCATATCGGTTTGAAAAAAATCAGCTAACGGAAGAAATTCAAACACGGATTAAAACCATTCGACGCCAAGAATGGTTAAATAAAACCAGAACCCTTACCGCACAGGACAATTCATTAGGGAAAGTCTATGGCGCGTTGAGAAGAAAAAATGAACCCACACCCGCATTAAGTCATGCAAATATAAAATATTATACCAACCAAGAAAAGGCAGAGGTCATTGCCAATATTTTCGAAGAGGTACACCAGGTGACAACGAATCTTACCTCTCCATTAGAGGACCAGGTAAATGCGAGCGTGAACCTACTTCAAGGTATTGAGGAAACATATCAAATTAACATCACTCCTAAAAGAATACGGCGAATTATTCAGAGCCGAAAAATCAAGAAAGCTCCGGGTGGAGATGATATTACCAACAAGCACCTGAAGTACCTTCCCAAAAAGGGCATTGTACAAATATATTATATATTCAGAGCTTGCCTAAAATTGTGTTACTTTCCTACGTCGTGGAAGGCTGCAAAAATGCTCGCAATTCCGAAGCCAAACAAGGACAAAGCCGAAGCCAAAAACTATCGCCCGATAAGTCTACTTTCTTCCTTAAGCAAAATTTTGGAGAAAGTAATACAAGAAGAAATAGTCGACCATCTGACAAACCATAATTTAATAATAAAAGAGCAGTTTGGGTTTCAAAAGGGGCACGGCACCATTCATCAGTTAGCCAGAGTAGTTGAGGATGTAGTGATGGAATCCAACAACAACAATCACACTGGAATGGTTATATTAGACCTGGAGAAGGCGTTCGACACGGTCTGGCACGAGGGCCTGATATATAAAATGATTAACCTGCGCCTTCCTGCGTCCTTGACAAGGATTGTCAAGAGCTATTTGACTGGTCGCAGTTTCAGTGTTGCGATTGGCGATTCAAGATCTGTGCAAAAATGCATACCGGCTGGTGTTCCGCAGGGCTCCATTCTTGGACCCACGCTATTTAACATTTATATAAATGATATTCCGAAGCACGAACATACTAACATCGCATTATATGCCGACGATACAGCGATTTACTCGTCGTGCCTCAATAAAGACATTATAATTGAAAATATCAATGAACATCTTCTGTCGGTGTGCAAGTTTTTGAACGACTGGAAATTAAAATTAAATGTTGGTAAGACTGAGGCTATCATGTTTACGGGCAGCAGAATACGTCCTGCAGTCGACATTAAAATAAATGATACCGTTATCGAACTGCAGAAAGAGATAAAGTATCTAGGCTTACTCTTAGATCAACGTCTTACGTGGAAAAAGACAATAGCTGAAAGAGTCAAAAAAACCAACTACGTGCTACACCTGCTATATCCACTCATTAAGTACGACGTGTACTTACCAAAAGAGCTGAAGCTAATGCTGGTCCGTACATGTGCCAGGTCAGTCCTTACATATGGTTGCAGTATTTGGGGAAGTGCCGCAGACAGTAATATAATCGCAGCTCAACGTTGTATAAATAAATTTCTTAAAATCGTGAACAATTATCCTCGCTACACTACGATTAAATTTATGCACGAGGAAAACAATTTTGAATATGTCGGAGATTTTATCAAAAAATCCACTGAAAAGTTTCTGAAAAGCTGCTCGTATCATGATAACGAACTAATTAGAAAAATTGGAGACTACGATCTAGACAATTTGAATTCAAAGAATAAGGGCAAACTTTTAAAATCAGTCTTGCTGCGAAAATATGATTTCTACAATCACTGAAGCTTCGTCGGTCTCGCTCGGTTCTTGTCATGAAGGGAAGACTAGAAGTGTTGTGATAGTGTTGTGATTGTGATAGTGTTGTGAAGTGATATATTTTACTTTAAATGTGTCGTTTATATAATTCCATTTCCAACTCCTATAAATGTTAACCCACCCTATCCTACATCATATTCCTGTGACCCCCTTTTATATCAATTGTGTAAAAATAATTAACAGGTTTTTGAAATTTTTATCCTGTATTTAATTTATGTATTTACTATAAAAATTATAATAACTGTACATATATAAAATATCTAACAAAGGGCTTAACCTAGTAATAGATAATGAATTGTAATTTGTTACCTACATGTCAATGTAAATATTGAAAATTGAATAAATATTATATTATTATTATTAGAATACTTCTTTGTAAACGTCGTAAAGTCATTTCTCTTTGTCTTAAAGGCATATTAACTATTGCAAAATCTACGCAATATGTTTTCAAAAAAAATTTTGACAACCATTTTATATTAATATAATAAAAAAAAATCTGATGTGGCCATCGCATAACTTTCCGAACAGACGCACATTTTTATATTAAATTTTTAAATAAAATGGTTACATAATTTCAACAGTAAATCGATGAAAAATTTCATATTTTGCCAAAATAGGAAGAAAAAAACTTTTGAATGCCTATATCTTGCAAACGAAGCATTTTTGGACCCATGTTATTAGGAACTTTTCATCTTATTTTCGTTAGTAGAATGCGTTTTACTATTTTATTTACAAATACAAAAATTTTTTACAAATACAAAAATTTTTGAAACGCCCTGTATATTTTAGAGAAAAACTTGTAGGACAAAAAATGTAGGAAATTCCATAGCGCTAATTTTTTGTTATTAATATTTTTACATATTTAATTTCGTTTCGAAGTTATGACGCATAATGTCATAATAGCTCCAGGTAAACCCCCCTTTCCCGTTACACGATTTAATTTATTTTCATCTGGCTTCGTCCTACGACAGGAAAAAGCTTATATGCAAAATTTGGAATGATTTGCTTGCTTCGTTTAGACGCTATCGTGTTCACAGACGTACATACACACACACACACACACATACATACACACATACATACATACAGACATCCTTCCAAAAATGATAAAAATGGATTCAGGGGACCTCAAAACGTGAACATCTGTCAAAAAATTGGGGGGTCAAATTTTGACTGATAACAATACTTTCCTTACCTAGGGGTTCGGAAAGTAATAATTACTGGTAGTTTGGCTATTCGCCACTAAGCGGCGTGTGATACCGGCACGCCGTTTTACTTTTTATTCGCATTCATTTCAATGTTACATACATAACATTATAAACGTGATAACATAATTAATTGAAAACAAAATTAATGAAAACAAAATTAATTCAAAACATAATAAATGGCATAATCACAACAATGTGATAACATAATTAATTGAAGAATCAAAAGAATTCGAAAACAATTTTAAAAGCAAAACCTTCAAAATGGCATAACCTTAAGAATTCAATAACGTTAACAATTCGAAAACAAAATAAATGCGATAATCATTTTAATGCTACAAAATATTTCGATAAACATTAAAATGATACACAAATATGAAAGTATAATTTAAATAGGAAAGAAATTAATTCATAATATTAAAAATAGTGTCCTATTAATATATTGTTTCATTTCGATGTTGTATTGATATGTATGCGAATGAATAGTAAAACGGCGTTCCATAGCTATACATTGTATATCGCATAAGTAAACTTAAAAATTAATTAATCATTAATTAATCATTAATTTGACCAAATTAGTGACTACGAAAACTTTTTATAGGGCTACCATACTTCTACATATTATAATCTATCTAATGAGCTAAACAAAAGTTGAAAAATCGATTGAAGGGGGCTAACTTGACAAAAAAATTTAATTAGTTAACAACTAATTACGAAAAAACAAAGACTACCAAAACTTTTAATCGAACTAATAAACCTTTCATGACGATGACCTATCGTTTGCCATTAAAAAAAGGTTAAAAAATGGTTTAAATTGGGCCAGATTGGCAATAAACAATTATTGTTGTATACATGTGAAGTTTAGCGCGTGCGTATAAATAAACTTCCAACTTAATTAATTATTTACGACAAAATTCGGGACTACCAAAACTTTTTATAGGACTACCAAACCTCTACACATTACAATCGATCAAATGAGCTAAAAAAAAGTTAAAAAATCGATTGAAGGGGGGCTAACTTGACAAAAAAATTTGATTGGTAATTACGAAAAAACAAAGAACTACCAAAACTTTTAATCGAACTACCAAATCTTACCTAACGATTACCAAACGTTTGGCATAAGAAAAAGTTAAAAATTCGATTAAAGGGGGGCTAACTTGATGGAGGCGATAAATTTGACCGTCCTGAAAATTTATAGCCACAAATTTCACAACCGAAAGGTTTCACACCGGTATGAATTTTTAAATGCTGCTTTAATCTTGACCGTACTGAACATTTATAGTCACAAAATTCACAAGCGAAAGGTTTTTCACCGGTATGAATTTTTATGATACTATAACTTTAAAGATATGCTCACGGGCACATCGCGTAGGGATATGAGATTAAGATCGCAGCGCCGCTGGGTAAAAATGTGAACTACGCTAAAACACATTCGTGTTTTAACAGCTATATTCTTTGTTAACAGCCGCGCTTATGTTCCGTTGTATTTTACGTGTTTTTCATTCCCTTTTCCAAGTGAACTTGTTATTTTGTTAAATTACGGTTAGTGTTGTTTAGTAGTTCATCTTCCTGCAGTTAAATAATATAATATACGGTTAGGTGAGTTTTAGATTAATTTTTGAGGTTAATTTTTAAAATTTGCAGATATGTCGGATTCTTACGAATTAAGATTAAGTCTTCTTGACTATCTCAAATATTTAGAGGGGTCTGAAACATCTAGATGTGTTTATGAAGGCGAATCAGTTTTAAACGCAGGGCATGTTGTTTTATGTGGTAAAACATTAATAGAAGCGAAGCAGAACAAAATAAATATTGTAGCATTGTGCATTCAATCTTCTGCAATAAATGCTGATCCCCATAAAATTAATGGAGTTTTAGATGTAGAAGATAGGAAAGTCACAATAGAGTCGATGGTTTGCTTATGCAAAGCAGGCAACAGTGGAAGGTGTAAACACATATCAGCTGTTCTACTTAAGTGTAATAGGTGTGTAACATTCCATAAATTTTGTTCAAAGTTTATGTAGTTTTTCGTTTTAGGAACGATTTATTAAAAATGGAGGTGATCTCATCTACCGATGTAAAATGTGTATGGTCTACCCACAAAGCTACGACCCAAGAAATGTACAAGCATGTAGCAGTACCGGAAATGCCTTGTTTAAAGGAAACAAAATTTAACTTATGATTTATTTTATTTTGATCTTACAGTTTATATTATTATAATAGGGTAATAAATATAATAGGGTAATAAATGTAAAATTTTAATTGTGATCAATTTTGCTTAAACTTATTTAAATAGTATTCATTCATTTTTTGCTGAATTTTAATTATTAATTGTAAATTTCGAAGGCAAGCCTAGCAAGGCTACATAAGATGTAAAAACCAAATGTTCAAAGAACTGATTAATTAAATTAGTTTCCGAATAACTGGTTAATTAAATCAGTTAATGAACAACGTCTAAATTAAAATAAACGCAAGTTATCTTTTTTTTTAAATTTTGGAGTTTTACTATAAATAAATTTATCATTTCCCAGAATTGGTTTAGAAAGATTATCTGCCGCAAAGAGATGGATGTGGATGCGCGAAGAGGTGGATCTGCCGTTAGGTTAGTGTTAGTTTTTGATATTTCTTTAGAAAACAAATGAAAAACAAACAAATTCCCGCGTAAAGTTAAATCTGCCGCAAAGAGGTGGATCTTCCGCGAAGAGGTGGATCTGCCGTTAGGTTAGTGTTAGTTTTTGATATTTCTTTAGAAAACAAATGAAAAACAAACAAATCTCCGCGTAAAGTTAAATCTGCCGCAAAGAGGTGGATCTTCCGCGAAGAGGTGGATCTGCCGTTAGGTTAGTGTTAGTTTTTGATATTTCTTTAGAAAACACATGAAAAACAAACAAATCCCCGCGTAAAGTTAAATCTGCCGCAAAGAGGTGGATCTTCCGCGAAGAGGTGGATCTGCCGTTAGGTTAGTGTTAGTTTTTGATATTTCTTTAGAAAACAAATGAAAAACAAACAAATCTCCGCGTAAAGTTAAATCTGCCGCAAAGAGGTGGATCTTCCGCGAAGAGGTGGATCTGCCGTTAGGTTAGTGTTAGTTTTTGATATTTCTTTAGAAAATAAATGAAAAACAAACAAACCTCCGCGTAAAGTTAAATCTGCCGCAAAGAGGTGGATCTTCCGCGAAGAGGTGGATCTGCCGTTAGGTTAGTGTTAGTTTTTGATATTTCTTTAGAAAACAAATGAAAAACAAACAAATCTCCGCGTAAAGTTAAATCTGCCGCAAAGAGGTGGATCTGGCGCGAAGAGGTGGATCTGCCGTTAGGTTAGTGTTAGTTTTTGATATTTCTTTAGAAAACAAATGAAAAACAAACAAATTCCCGCGTAAAGTTAAATCTGCCGCAAAGAGGTGGATCTTCCGCGAAGAGGTGGATCTGCCGTTAGGTTAGTGTTAGTTTTTGATATTTCTTTCGAAAATAAATGAAAAACAAACAAATCTCCGCGTAAAGTTAAATCTGCCGCAAAGAGGTGGATCTTCCGCGAAGAGGTGGATCTGCCGTTAGGTTAGTGTTAGTTTTTGATATTTCTTTAGAAAACAAATGAAAAACAAACAAATCTCCGCGTAAAGTTAAATCTGCCGCAAAGAGATGGATCTTCCGCGAAGAGGTGGATCTGCCGTTAGGTTAGTGTTAGTTTTTGATATTTCTTTAGAAAATAAATGAAAAACAAACAAATCTCCGCGTAAAGTTAAATCTGCCGCAAAGAGGTGGATCTTCCGCGAAGAGGTGGATCTGCCGTTAGGTTAGTGTTAGTTTTTGATATTTCTTTAGAAAACAAATGAAAAACAAACAAATCTCCGCGTAAAGTTAAATCTGCCGCAAAGAGGTGGATCTTCCGCGAAGAGGTGGATCTGCCGTTAGGTTAGTGTTAGTTTTTGATATTTCTTTAGAAAATAAATGAAAAACAAACAAATCTCCGCGTAAAGTTAAATCTGTCGCAAAGAGGTGGATCTTCCGCGAAGAAGTGGATCTGCCGTTAGGTTAGTGTTAGTTTTTGATATTTCTTTAGAAGACAAATTAAAACAAACAAATCTCCGCGTAAAGTTAAATCTGCCGCAAAGAGGTGGATCTGGCGCGAAGAGGTGGATCTGCCGTTAGGTTAGTGTTAGTTTTTGATATTTCTTTAGAAAACAAATGAAAAACAAACAAATCTCCGCATAAAGTTAAATCTGCCGCAAAGAGGTGGATCTTCCGCGAAGAGGTGGATTTACCGGTTACTCATAAAATTTGGTTTAAGTAAAAGTTCTCATAGAAATGCAATATTTGGCTTCTGGCTAGTAGTCCAGTAGTCATAAGGCCAATTGTCACTAGGGCCAGTTGTCGAAAGGGCCAGTTGTCGCCAGGGCCAGTTGTCGCCAGGGCCAGTTGTCGCTAGGGTCAGTTGTCCGAGGCGAGTTGTCGCAGGGCCAAGTGTCTCAGGGCCAGCTGTCACCAAACTGGCGACAACTGGCCCTTTCGACAACTGGCCCTAGCGACAATTGGCCTTATGACTACTGGACTACTAGCCAGAAGCCAAATATTGCATTTCTATGAGAACTTTTACTTAAACCAAATTTTATGAGTAACCGGTAAATCCACCTCTTTGCGGCAGATTTAACTTTACGCGGAGATTTGTTAGTTTTTCATTTGTTTTCTAAAGAAATATCAAAAACTAACACTAACCTAACGGCAGATCCACTTCTTCGCGGAAGATCCACCTCTTTGCGGAAGATTTAACTTTACGTGAAGATTTAACTTTACGTGATGATTTAATTGTTTTTAATTGGTTTTCTAAAGAAATATCAAAAACTAACACTAACCTAACGGCAGATCCACCTCTTCGTGGAAGATCCACCTCTTTGCGGAAGATTTAACTTTACCTGAAGATTTAACTTTACGTGAAGATTTATTTGTTTTTAATTGGTTTTCTAAAGAAATATCAAAAACTAACACTAACCTAACGGCAGATCCACCTCTTCGTGGAAGATCCACCTCTTTGCGGAAGATTTAACTTTACGTGAAGATTTAACTTTACGTGATGATTTAATTGTTTTTAATTGGTTTTCTAAAGAAATATCAAAAACTAACACTAACCTAACGGCAGATCCACCTCTTCGTGGAAGATCCACCTCTTTGCGGAAGATTTAACTTTACCTGGAGATTTAACTTTACGTGAAGATTTATTTGTTTTTAATTGGTTTTCTAAAGAAATATCAAGAACTAACACTAACCTGACGGCAGATCCACCTCTTCGCGGAAGATCCACCTCTTTGCGGAAGATTTAACATTACCTGAAGATTTAACTTTACGTGAAGATTTATTTGTTTTTAATTAGTTTTCTAAAGAAATATCAAAAACTAACACTAACCTAACGGCAGATCCACTTCTTCGCGGAAGATTCACCTCTTTGCGGAAGATTTAACTTTACGTGAAGATTTAACTTTACGTGATGATTTAATTGTTTTTAATTGGTTTTCTAAAGAAATATCAAAAACTAACACTAACCTAACGGCAGATCCACCTCTTCGTGGAAGATCCACCTCTTTGCGGAAGATTTAACTTTACCTGAAGATTAATTTGTTTTTAATTGGTTTTCTAAAGAAATATCAAAAACTAACACTAACCTAACGGCAGATCCACCTCTTTGTGGAAGATCCACCTCTTTGCGGAAGATTTAACTTTACCTGAAGATTTAACTTTACGTGAAGATTTATTTGTTTTTAATTGGTTTTCTAAAGAAATATCAAGAACTAACACTAACCTAACGGCAGATCCACCTCTTCGTGGAAGATCCACCTCTTTGCGGAAGATTTAACTTTACCTGAAGATTAATTTGTTTTTAATTGGTTTTCTAAAGAAGTATCAAAAACTAACACTAACCTAACGGCAGATCCACCTCTTCGTGGAAGATCCACCTCTTTGCGGAAGATTTAACTTTACGTGAAGATGAAGTTAATTTGCATCTTTAAATTTTAAGGTGTTAAGTCGCAAAAAAAACGCAAAACGCAATAATCAAGTTATAATAATCAAGAGGCAAAGTAGATTACTTTCCGATACTCACAATATATAATATTCTGCAAATTGATACAGACTGAGGCCAGTAGTCACAAGGCCAGTTGTCGCTAGGGCCAGTTGTCGCAAGGGCCAGTTGTCGCAAGGGCCAGTTGTCGCAAGGGCCAGTTGTCGCCAGGGCCAGTTGTCGCTAGGGTCAGTTGTCCGAGGCGAGTTGTCGCAGGGCCAAGTGTCGCAGGGCCAGCTGTCGGTACACGGTGTTGGCTTGTTTATATTCTTTTCGAAGTTAAATGATTTCATGAGAGCCATTATGTTTAATTGTTTGTTCGAGTTTTCGTTGAAGTCAACGTTAAAGTCTCCTGCTACTACTAACTTGGTTGATCGATTATACAATTTAGTTACTTCTTTCATATTATCCTCGAGAATTTCTAAAAAATTATTGAAATTGCCCGAGGGCGATCGATAGGTTGTTATTATTACTGTGTCAATTTCTTTGATGTGGCAAGCTGAAAATTCGCCATCGATTTCAATTGATTTGTCGGTAATACTATGAAGAGGTGTGCATGTCAAACCTCAAATAAGCCGGGTATGCGATATTTTTCGATTCCTTTCGTTTCTTTTTTTTCGACTTCTTAATAGAAGACTTCTTTAGGGCCGCAATGCGCGGCCGCGTTCTAAATTCGTTCACCAAGTGAGCATATCGCAAGTTATAGTATCATGCGCGCATGTATATACCCGTCCTTGTTGCACACTGTGACGTCAACTTGGGAGCAGATTCATAACTTTGCACTTGGCTACAGGCGCAAAACAATGTAACTACGTCTACAAAACTTGATAAATATCACTAAAATTTCTATAAATGAAATAAATGAATAAAATTAACACCAAACAGTACTATCAATTTCAATATTTTACAATTAAATGCGTTTCCCCTTTCTACAATTGATTTTTATTTTAATAATAGTATGACGTAGAAAATTTTTGAAAAAGCATACGTTATAAATTAAAATTAAATAAAAAAAACAACATCTAAAATGATATTTTTATTAAATTACTATTTAGGATCTTTATTTTTTACATTTGTAAATTTGCAAATTTTTTTATCTAACTTTCGTTCACAATTTTCAAAACTAATTTTCTTATTTATCGACCTTAACCTAATGTAAGTTCTAGTTCGTACCATACAAAGAATGATTTCATAAGGAAATCTACACTTTATAAGCTTATGTAATCGGGGTCAGTTTGAACTGCATTATCCACATTTTTTAAAATCAGTCGTTCTCCAAAATATTGATTGATCATAATTTTTCGATTTTGAACTTCAGCTCGTTTTTGACGACTTTTTCGTTTTTATTGATACTAGTACTTAAATTTAGCTTTTCATTTGGTAGAAATTCGGTGGGTATAGCGTCTTGCTTTAAAATGCGGCAAAATTTTGGTACATACTTAAGCAATTCATGTTTTAGTGACTTCATTAAAGCAGAAGTATTAAAATGCTTAGAACAAATACGTGCTACAAAAAAAGAGGATACAGTAAATACCCCACCAACATGTGGGGTTATACGCTCTTCTCTTTACAGTGGTTATGTGGGTTGCATAGCCTAACAACACGTCTACTCCTGTCTACACCTCCTATAAATTGAAAATTTCACCTGCGCTTTTGTGTAAGCTCTTGTCTTAACACAGATCATGTTAGAATTTTAAAGCTATCGAAAACTTTTCTACTTTGTTACAATTTCGTGATGTGGTATTATAAATTAATTACTATAATAAACAAGATATTATTCATAACTCACTACAATCTTTATTTCAAATGTATTTGTACGTTATACCTATACCTAGTTTAATTTAGTTTTCTTTAAAACATTTTTATTCTCTTTGCTACGGATTTGTAAGTTATTGAAGTATTAATTGTATTACGTATGAATGTAACGCTTTTAAATTGATCAAAATTTAAAAATTAATGAGATGTTTAATTTTCGAAAAATTAACAGTTTTACAGTTCTCAAATACAAATTTGATGTACTTCTATACAATAGTTAATTATTTTGCTACTATTTTATGATACAATTTAATAAAATTACCTTAATTTATTATTAAACTTAAAATTAACAAATTTAATATATTCTATAAATTATCTAATAAATATAAATAACAAATTTTAAAAACATCAAAAAACAATTAACAAATCAGTACGATTACTCTAAAAATAAATAATTACTTCTATAATTATTTATATAAATATTAAATAATAATTATAATAAATATAAATACAACACAAAACTACCGCTTCGTGCGCAAAACGTTACACAAAATTATGTATTCAGTTCTATTGTAACAATGAATAATTGCTGTTTATTAAAATTAATTTAATACCATATCACGAAATTGTAACAAAGTAGAAAAGTTTTCGATAGCTTTAAAATTCTAACATGAGTGTTAAGACAAGAGCTCTAACACAAAAGCACAGCACAAAAGCTAAAAGCGCGGGTAAATTTTTTTAATTTATAGGAGGTAAGGACGTGTTCACTACCACAGAGGTGAGGACATGTTCACATTACCACAGATATGTTGTTGGGGTATTTACTGTATCCTCAAAAAAAGAACTAATATAATATTAAAGATAATAAGAAGTTAACGCATTATTTTACCTTGCTGAACATTAAATTTATCTTGTCGGCGACAGGCGTTAACCCATTTCATGGAAACATGTTCGTCTTTTGGAAAACTGCAATATCTAATATCACTGCCTTTAGTTTTCCTGCTATAATTTCCACACCCTTACACGGCACATGCAGGCATTATTATTAACGATTACACCTATTACTTTGATACACTATTTTAATAACGAATTGAGCGAATTAAAACGTAAACTTCAAAGTTGTAACAATGCTTCACTTGTCAAATATTGTAACACGCCTACTCTTTGCTCCCAAAGTGACGTCATGCGCAAACATTTCAATAATGAGACCTGCCGTGAGCACACCATACAATCCTAACACCACGCATTAACCTAACATAAATAAAACTGTCACGAAGAGGTAAAATACGTGAAATACCAACCTGATTAATTATCCCCAACATGCAAGATTTTCGGATTTTTTTTGAAAAAAATAATTTAATTCTATTATAAAATTATTTTGAAAAGGTAGATAACTTTTCCGGCTATTTGTGATTAACAGACTATATTAAATCATATTATTTAAGTGCAATCGTTCAAATACATTTTTTTTGGTTCATTCTGTATATTATAATTGGAATAGATTTTTTTTTAAACACGGACGGAATGATACGCAGCACAGTGAGGTATTTGGCCTCAAAAGTTGGCATTAAATCAAATACTATTCCAACGGATTTCTAAGTAGGATATTTATTTTCAGGGCTCTAGAGGTAGTATCTAAAAAATATTTTGCATAATTCTGGTACATTTATTTATTAAAAAAATGAATTTATCTGAAAAATTTTGAAAAATTAACATCATCAGCAAAAAACACAGAAATAGCTTTTGGAAGATATGTGTAAATATACATATATTAAGCATCATTACGAAGCCCAAAATGATATATTCCACGGTTAATGCGAAGCCCGCAGCATCAATACGAAGCCCGGTTTCGGGCATGATAAAAATCTGCGTGTATATAGAGTCAGTTATGCTGGATATTAACAGAGGACCGTATGTGTCGCTTTTTGCTAGGGCTTCATAATTCTGGTTTATATCTCAAAACATACACGTTAAGTTAGTAGAAATTTTGTGCAGAGGGCGCGTCGGTGTGCCTGTATATAAAAGCTGTATGTCCTGTATATCATCACATATTAGGTTTAATTTCTGCGAATCCAAATGCAAGCATTAGATCCATTGCAGCTGAGTGTAATGTTGGTAGAGAAAATGTTCGAACAATTTAAAAAAAGCACAAGTACCATCCTTTTAAATATCAATGTCTTCAAGAAATATTTTTGTTTGACGAAGAATCCAGGCTTGTATTTTGTGAGAAAATGCAAGAACGTGCTAACAGAAACCGAAACTTATGAAACAAATATGTTTTACAGACGAATGTACATTTACATTAAACAATGAGCCAAATGTACAAAACCATCGCTATTGGGCTATACAAAATCCGAGACTAAATTTAATGACCGGCTCACAATATCCTCAAAAAATTAATATTTGGGCTGGCATTTATAATAACCGTGTTCTTGGTCCATTTGAAATACTTGGGGAAATTTAAATTCAGATATGTATTTAGATCTTCTTATAAATAATATTGGTCCTGCGTTAGACGAAATAGCTTCTGAACACCATGAGGTCTGGTTTCAGCAAGACGGTTGTCCAGCACATTTTGGGGTAAACGTTAGAGATTATTTAAACCAAGCATATCCAAATCGATGGATTGGTCGTGGTGGTGCTATAAACTGGCCAGCCCGATCTCCTGATCTGGCACCGTGTGACTTCTTTTTGTGGGGTATTATTAAAAGCAAAATTTATAAAACTTGTCACCCAAATATTGATTCTTTGAGGAACGCGATCTCTGCAGAATGCAATCAAATTACTGCTAGACAGCTAGCAAATGTAAGAGAATCATTTTATAATAGATTGGGTTACTGTTTAGTGCAGAATGGAGGGTTATTCGAATACTTGTTATAATATTATTATTATTTGGTTACTTTCGTTCAGTATTTAATAATCCAATTGATATTTTTCTTATTCTTGGGTTTTGTTGACTAAATAAAACTACTTTTAACTTTTAATATTGGTCAACTTCATATAACTAATAAAATAATATTCAAATTGCGTTCTTATTATTTTTAAAATAAAAACAAATTTAAAAAGTTTAAAAACAATAGCAATGCGGCACATTAGACGTAATGCAACGACCCAGCCCGCTAATATTTTTTTAAGAAGCGCTATTTCTTAATTTTACTATCAACTTTTTAACAATAATTAAAAAACAAAATATTAAGTGTTTGGTATCTTTAGGCGCGGAAAAAAAATCTCTTTAATTTGGTATTTTTTTTATTCATATTAGTTATAATGGGAAGCAGGAATTTAGAAAAAATCAATTTCCCATGTTATTTCCCTATGTTCAGTTTTCGGCCGGTCACCCGGTATAAATCTTACGTCGAAGCTAAAGATATTCATTGACAGTTATTTACATAATAAATAGAGATGTATGTACTATATACAAAGTAATTTCTACTCCGTTCACAGGCGCTGAAACGTAGCACTTGAATAATACAAATACGGTGTCAACGATTTATATGTTATGCATTATATATGCTGCATTATATATGAAATATATTTAATTCTTTTATCAATTAGGTATATTTTAGTTTTTGTGTGCATTATATTTTACCTATTTCGTAAATAAACCTTAGTTTTAAACTTTTGTTGTTAGTCTTAAATAAATTTTGGAACCTAACCCCCATTTTTCTATTGCTTCATTGGTTCCATTTACGCGAATTCCATGTACGCGAGGTTTTGGCGAACGGAACCCTCGCGTACATGGAGGGTCTAGTGTATTTATAACCTGCGATAAAACGCAAAAATATGGGAATAAAGGAAAATAATACATTACATGAATCATTAAAACTGTTAAATGTGATTTCTATTAACACTTCAGTGTTTTATAATGATCTCGGTGGTGGCAGAACGCCGTAAAGACCTTTTGACTGCTGCATAATAATATCGCTGTAACTCTTTTATTTTTTAACCGATTTCAATGAAACAATGCCATTTAATAGCTAATTTAATGCTTAATAAATTCTTTTCTATTACTTTTTTTAATTTTACTTTTTACATTTCTATTACTTTTTTACATTTTTAATCGGAAAAAATTTGAGTATACCGTTTGTACTTTTTTTTGTACCCCTTTTACTGTGCCAAATACTGTCGAGCCTCGATAATGTGAACTGAATAAAGACACTATTTGCTTACATATTTGAAAAATCACGCAATTGAATAATATATGGTTGTGTTTGGATGGATGAATGGAGGATTATTTCAAAAAAGTTAATAAATCCGTCATTAATCAGTTCCCATTATGGTAACTTTATCGTAATTTTCGGTTTCTAAATTTAAACAAAACAAGCATGATTATTGGCAACTGTAAGTAAGAAAACACCACTACGTGAGCGTTTATAGAATTGTAATAAAGGTGGTTCAAGTGCGATTTTACTTTTAAGTAAAAGCGCTATTTACTTGTGCATATTTTCGCCTTATAAGGGGACGCAACACATAATATATCGGCAATCAAGTTCCCAATTTTTTTGGTGATTTTAAAGTCAATAAAATTTTGACGGCCTTTGGATTTTTGCCAATGTTCCTTGGTTTTTGAGTTATGAATTTTTTAAAATAGAGTTGCAAATACAGTTTAACTACATAACTCTTCCCGGTTCTTATAAGTAGGTCTCCTGGTCTAATTGTAAAGTGTTTGGACAGTAATTCGTAAGTCTGGTTTCGATTGCCATAATAGTGTAAGAAAATTGGGCACATTTTGATCAAAAAAATCCAAAATCGATTTTCTGCGATTTTTCGACTGGCGATTTGGTGCTGGTGCTCAGCAACTATTCGACTAAAGAGAAAAATATCTTAACTAAAAGTTGTAGTAAATTTTATTCTCCATAAGATTTATAGCAGTCATTTTCGTCCTAAAGTCAACCGGTAAGGAAATATTGCGAAGAAACATTTTATTTTCGCAATTTTTTTTAAATGGCGGCACTTCCGGGCGGTCGCCGAGATCGCCAACTCAGAGTTTTTATTACGACCCCAAACGTTAAAACATATCCAAAAATCAGAACCCCCTGACCATTTTTAGGAAACTCTTCTTTTCATGATTTCGAGGATGTTAAAATATTTTAAGTGATTTTAATTTTTTTAACGAGTTATATGATAACAATATAGCTAAAATAGAAATTTGTTTAAAAATATTTTTCACTCCTTCATAAAAAATTTCAACTTCAGACGAAGAATTTGGTAAGAAGCTCAAGGTTCCGCGAGGACGTTTTTAGTATGTTAAAGTACGAACAATTACCTAACGAAATCCGTCGAAAAATCGCAGAAATCCGATTTTGGATTTTTTTGATCAAAATGTGCCCAATTTTCTTACACTATGGAAACAAGAAGTTCAAATATCTTACATAAAGTCTGGGGGGCAGGCGCCTAATATTGGCCACCCCAAATAAAATTAAAAATTTCCTATAGCAAAGAGGAAGGGGTATATAGTATACTGTAAAAATTTTATGTGTGAAAGTATAGTCAAAATTTTGAAAAAAACCAATTTTAAATTTTGGGGTTTGGATTCGAGACTCGTCCGGCTGTGCGCATCGAAAAACCCAAGCCTGCGCTCCTCCGGAGCTCCGGCCGGTTTTTCATCGCGTACGCCGCTACGCGGCAAAAGCTAAACATACTTGAAGGCGCCATCCTTCAAGAAAACCGGAATTCGAGTCATGTTACCTGTAGGACGTGCGAGCAGCATCTGACAAAATTTTCTAAGTGTTAGGGTATACCATTCCACACGTACCGTCAACAGAATGACGACGCGCGGAATCTCATATGAGATTTCCGCGCGTCGGTCGGCTTTTACATGTTAAATTCAAAATCGATTTATTCAAAATTTTGATAATACTTTCACATGTAAAATTATAATAGTATACTATATAAACCTTCCTCTTTGCAATAGGAAATTTTTAATTTTATTTGGGGTGGTCAATATTATGCGCCTCGACCCAAAGTCTGTAATACTTGATCTTTAAATAAATATGGTTACAATCATATAATGCATTGTATTAATTTTTGTAAAAGATTATCAGAAAAAAAAGAAGATTTGAATAAGAATTAAGGTCGATAAAGTTACTATGTTTTTTTACAGATAATACTCATGATAATACTAATACTTGAGACTTTAAAAAAAATTTATTTGCCTGCCAAGCTTTGCCGGATTCTTTTTAATTCGCGTTTTACTTGGTGAATAAATTAGGAAAAGGTGGCAAGAAGTACCCTTCCTAATCTATGTGATGTGAGTAACCATTCAAGTTGTAAGTTCAAATGATACTGTTTTATTAAAGTTATTTACAAGATTTATATACAATTTTTACAATCTGCAAAATAGTCAGTAATGTATTAATTTGGAACAATGACCTAATCGATTTATTGCTTATTAATAAATTGTTAATATTAAAGTTCATATAAAATTGTTGATGATACAAGTATTGTAATATTTTTTACTTCCTTATAATATTTAAAAATGCATTTCTGCTTAATTAAAGTTAATTGACCTGAGTAAATGTTGTGAACTATGATATGCTTACGGAAATGAATTTTGCTTATCTATAGTTTAAATGAATTACATTTTAATTGACCTACTAAAAAGTGCGAGGAGGCATTTTTGCTTTATTAAGCACTTCTTTAAGTAGCTTGATACAATTATGCGTTTATGATAAATTTATTTTATATACAGGATGGTTTGAAACGACAAACCAACCAACCAACAAAACCTGTTTAATTTTAAATTAAACACTTGGAGAACTCAAAAATTTCTAAGTCACCTAGTTTTTATCAAATTATTTTCAATTTTACATGGTTGGATTCGTTCTTTTGAATGTTTACTTCATATGGCATATAAGTTACCTATCAAAAAATGGCAAGCTCGCGGTAGTGATAAAGATATAGTAGCCAAAACCAAGACTCGGATTCAAAAAGAATTTAAAGAACGCTGTGGTTTAATTATCGATAAACCTAAGCCTGGTTTTGGAAATTCTAATGATGGAAAACGGCAAGGCGCTTTTTTGAAAATCCTGAACTTTGCTGAAATAACTGCAATTGATGTAGAACTTATTAGAAAAATGCAAGTGATATTAATAGTTGTAGCTTCTGGACACGAAACAAATGTTGAAAGATTTCGGGAACACTGCCACAGCACTGCCCGGTACTTTGTTGATAAATACCTATGGTACTGTATGCCACCTACCATACACAAATATATCTAATTCATGGCCCAGAAATAGTTAAATTTGCGTTGCTGCCTATAGGTTAGTTAAGCGAAGAAGCACAGGAAGCTTGCAATAAAAATTTTTCAAGAGATATCGTGAACATAACTCGAGAAAATGTAGCCGCGAAAGTTCAAACAGAGACGTTCTAAACAAATTTCTTTTAACCTCTGACCCTGTTATAACAAACAAAAGAGAATTACCCAAAAAAAGCCTTCGATACTTATCTCAGCAGGTATTACATTTATTAAAGCCCCCTACTGACCAAGTCATTGATGATCATAAACAGATTTCCGAGAGTGATGATGCGATCGATGGATGATGACGAAGAAGATGACCAAGACATTATTTAAAATTTTATTTTTAACGCTATTACTTGAAAAATAAATATAAAAATTATTAACTACTTTTCTTCTGAATTTATTAATTCGTATCCATTAAATATTTGTTGTATTATGATATCAAAACCTGTATTTTCGGATAAGTGTATGTATAACCGATATTATCGCCCCCAACTGTACAACAAACTACGCGAAGCCCTAAAATTGGCAACAACGCATACATTGATATCTTGAGAAGGCAGTAATATTATTCTAATAATAGCCTTGACGAGTTAGCATTTAATACTCTCATATTAATTTGATTATTTTAATTTTAACTTCAAACTGTTCATTTTGTAATTTGCTTTTTTTGTATTTCAATAAAGAAAACGCTAAAGCATATTTAAATTAAACATTTAATTTAAAAAAAATTAGTACAAATTTGAAATAAAAAAATTTAAAAAAATATAAAAAATCTTCTCTTTCGGCCCATCCTTTTTAGGTCGTCCAACATCTCGTCTAAAATAAATCATATTAGTAAATACTTAAAAATATTGTAACATTAAATTAACTTATTTATTCCGAAATGTGTTGTATACAAGCGTTTTGACTCGTACCCAATCTTTATTAATAAAAATATCGTTGTGTTTGGCAAGGAGGTCGTTGCATTCGTGTTTTTTAGGAGCCGTTTTCTTTTGAATATGTTTTTGAAAATGCTCCAATACTAAACTCTTCTCTTTCTTGGACCATTTAACACGACCATTTATTTTAGTTTTTCCTTTATCTTCGGCATACACTAAAAACAAATAATAACGGACACTGACATTATAATATTATTATAGTAAAACTAAAATTCATTAACAGTCGTACGTAAAGGACGTCCATTTCTAGGAGGAGGGTCACAAAATGTGAATGAGTGTGATCTGGAGAGGGGGGGGACCAAATATAACGTTCGATTTTTGTGTTAGAATAGCTATTAATAAATATTAATTTTAAAAATTAATGAATAGTTTAAATAGTCTAAAACCTTAACTTCATCTTTAGAGAAATCACAAATCTTAGAATTGTGGCCATCAAAGGTTCCTGGCCAAAAACAGATTTTATTTAAATACTCATAATAAATCAAAGGAGTAAGTAGAAACTAAAAAAGATTACTCCAAGAGGATGGTGGGGTACAAATCCAGTTTCGGAAGTTTTAACGGCATGTATTGTCATTTGCGGGTAAATTCCCGAAAATCCACGTTTTACTTACATTTTTGATTTATCAAATTCGATATATTAAAGTTTGAATATTTCTAACTTTGACATTGTGTTTTCTTTTTAAATACTCTTCGTATTTGAACATAAAATACTAACAGTTACCTTTTTTTTTCTGAACAGTTATTTGCTCCATTTCCATTTCTTGTTCTACATCTTCTTCAGTAAATGAGGATTCCAATCTAATGGTATTTTGATCTTCTACATTTTCTTCAATTCTTTGTAAGAGTACACTTGCAGAACTCAGGAGTTTGTTATCTTGTAAAGATTTATTTCCACACGAATTTATTGATGATTGAACTGTAGTAGTAGCAGTACGTTCAATGCGATTTAAAGCACGTTCTGCCACGGGCGCTAAATCGTTATCTTCATTTTCAGATTCTGAACTGTAGTAAATTTCGTTTTCTAGTTGAATGTCATTTAAAGTTTTACCTTTAAATTCCTTTCCCTTTCCTTTTTCCAATAACATCAAGACCTTTGCCACCTTTGCGGTCTGATAAATATCTTCAGATAGTCTAAAACAATTGCGTGCAAATTCAAAATTTCAGTTACAATATTGATAAGAATATTTACCTATAAAATTCTGTATGTGTTTTTTTCGTATGTCCCATGAAGGTCGCTATTTGTTCCATTTCATTGTCTTCCATACTCATTAACTGAAGAGTAGTTGCAATGTGTTTACGGAATTTTGTAGATGTTAGTAGTGCTGGATTTTTAGCCCCGCATTTTTTTGCAATTTTTCGGATAATATTAACTCCAGACATCCATTTATTTTCAGAACCCGGGTTTGCAAACATGTATGGATTTGTTTTGGGTACTAGATTGTTAGATTCCCTGATTTTTAATAGCATAGTAATAAATTTTTGCATTCTTTTAGAAAATAGTATTGGAACAGGTCTAGAACCTTTACCACCTGTTACAACTCTTTTAAATTTTTGGCTAATAATTTTTTCAACGTCAGTCAAGGAATCCATAAAGGCTTCTTGGTTATTTCCGTCCCTAGTATGGTCGATGTTATATGTCTCAATTTTCAAATATTGAACATCGCCTATGCGTTTACGATTAAACATAGTTGTCAGTGCTAATACACATTCAATTAAAATTTTATAATTTGTTTTAATATCAACATTAATAATTAATTTGGCGTATGCATCATCTGCTAGTTCATTAACATATTTTTGAAAGCATTGTATATCATTCGTTAAAGGTAACGCTACAGGTTTTTGCCAATGATTTTCTTTTAAAGTTTTTAATGCTAAGCTAGATATTTCGTTACTCCAATGTCCCTCGATCAGTTTTTTTAAATCTTTTATTTCAGATTTTTTTTGGTCTCTATCATTCCATATTATATTTGGAATTTTTTTTTTTCAATTACTATTTTAATGGCAACGTCACATATTATTTTTAAATTTGTTCCCATATGTAATGCTAAGGATGGAGCCTTAAAACCCTTCGTATTTGAATCATAACCACTAATTATTTTCGTTGCCGATAAGAGCGATGCAAACAGTTCTGGTTTTAGAGCATCGAACAAACCGCGAAGATCAACATGCATTTCTTTTACTACTTTCAAAAGTCGACCCATTTCTCTAATTTTGTTCGAAACTACAGTTGCCATTTGTTGCCTTTTGTGTTTATTTAAAAGGGCTTCTCCATACATACAAATCAAAGGATCATTTTTAGCGATGGAACTTATATCATCTGGACGCATTATTCCGAAAACTTCTTGTTTTATTCGTGATGCCTTTAAAAACTCATGATTTTTAGATATCACCGTTGCCATATATGTTTGCGATGATGTCAAACAGTTCTTTCCAGGTTTCAAATTGTCTACGGGTCTGTTTTTACATATTTTGACATGCTTATATAGCGACTTTTTACTGTAATGTCCTAAACAATAGGTACAAACGAAATAAATTGTTTCCGAATTCTTGGACCGCCTTACTGGATTTAAAATATTTCTTTCAGTATTTAAATAAAAATATCCTTGCTTTCGTAGAGCAGTTACTAAATCCAAACGTTCTTTGCTGCGCGGTTTCAAGCTTTGCAATAAAATCACTTCTCTGTGATCTTTATGGTGCCTGATCAAATGTCGACTAAAATGTGTAACCACATCGTTATAACAAATTGGACATATGGTCGGTCTCTCTCTCGCCTTTTTGGTATGTTGTTGATAATTCTTAATTTTAAAAACAAATAAGGAATTTGAAGTAGCATATCATAAAGTTTACAAAACTAGAACTTACAGGTATCGCATCCGGTGGTGAAAGATTCTTAATTTCTTCATATGTTTTAATTTGTGACTTCGATGGCGGCAATAAATCGGGTTTATTATGAATTTTTATACCTTCAGTATGGTCTACTAATGAATTCTAAAAAAAAAAAACAAATTTAAAAAGAAAATTATAATTTCTAACAATGCCTACCCAACTTTTAAAAATATTTAGTTATTTAACACATTACAATATTATAATCTCGAACGGGAACACTGATAAAAAGAAGAGTATTGATTCAAAACGAATTATTTTGAATCAATACGATTCGTTGTAAAACAAAACTGAAACATTTTGAATCAAAGTGATTTGTTTGAACTAAAACTTTTTTTTATCAGTGTAGCAATAATTCACTGATCTTTCTATATTTTTTTCTAACAGCATGAAAAATTAAAACCAACTTACTGAAGTACTAACTGATGCAATATTTGTCGTTCCCGGTTCAATTATTGTAACATTCGAAGTTGATGGTTTATTTTTCCGTGTTGATTTATTTATAGGATTCCGGATTTCCAAATTTTCTAAATAATGCAATACTTTTGAATTTGGTGATTCTTCAAGTTCAACATCAAAGCTTCCATCACTAGTACTACTTATTAGAGGTATATTGGAAATTTCTGAAGGAACATACTCAGATCCAGAACTTTCAAAATCTTGAAAACTCGTTGATAAAATCTCCTTGAAAAATAAAGTGATGGATAGGTGAAATTAAATACAAAACTTTTTTTTTTACTTTTTGGCAAAACATAACTCAATAGTAATTTATAAAAGAGTTCACATAATCGCCCCCGCGAAGTTAGCGAACCAACTTGAAACATCAAAAAAAAAAAATTTTTAAGTTGTTTGGTGATTATAAGGTGGTCATTTGTTGGTCGTTTTTGTCGTTTGATGGTCAAAATTGCCAAAGATATTTCATTTTTAAGTTTGTTGTATTCGTTCATGCTTACGCGTCACATTTTGGAATTTTTAAAAACATGATAATCAATTTATTTGGTGGTTATTACGAGATCATTTTTGTTGTTTGGTGGTTGAATTTGCAATATTAGTCTTAAATGACAAATTGGCGAAATTGAATAGCACCGTTGAGAGTGGGTTGCCTTGCCTTAGCCCGCTATCGATATTTAGCTTTGTTAATATTTTGCCGTTAATTTTCACCTTGTTTCTTGTTTCGGTTCGTGTCATTTTTACTAGTGTTACCAAACAATATTGATTTAAAAAAATTTTGACGGGGTTGTATAATCCGCATGTAAAGTAAGCACCAAATATCTATGCCCCTACGTCGCAAAATTCTGATTAATAAATGACATACTGAATGTAATTTAGGACGTCACTCGGCTGTATTTAAAGAGTACAAAAATATTTGCATGTCTTGCTGAACGAAACCAATTAACTACGTACGTTACCAATATTGTAGTATATAAAAACAAACAATGAAAAATTAATACCTATGTAGGCGAGTGCAAACTCGCTTTTATTTTGACTTTTGTGAGCATTTTGAGGAAAAAAGCAATAACCTATCCAAATTCCAAATCAATATTCCTCTTGCTTCACAAATTCGGCAAGTCGTCAAATATGCAATAAAATAATCTAAAGAGTTCGCTAAACTTGCTTATTTTTGCTGTCCTAAAAAAATCCCCCAAAAACGCATGATCCTGCCTTAAGGCGACCATTCCCAGAACGTATTCCTCGCGTGGGACGGGGGGGATTACCTATACTCTTCCGGAAAATGTGTTTACTATTGCATTATTTTAAGTAAAATTAAATTTTATATTAAAAATTTAGACAGATGTCCTGCTAAATACGGATTTTAACCTCTTACCCGAAAGAAATTTTATAAAAAAATTTTACTCTACTTGCTACAAAATTTTTATGGTTCAAATTTTAAAGCATGTACCGGGAAAAGTTAAAATTATGAATCTTCCAAAAATAAAGTACCTACTAAATCTTAATTACAAAAACCTAATATAAAAAAAATTTACATACATCAAATAACGGAGTTTCTTCATATTCCTGTTCTGTTTCCGCAATAATCGAGAGGGACTTTTCATCGAGAGTTTTCTCGACATGGTTGTTTTCTGACTGAGAAAAAATAATAATTAATATCTTCTCTAATTGGTAAATTAAACTTCATAAATAATATATTGTGAAGTACAGATTTACTTACCCCTCTGATTTTCTGTCGCTAATTTAACTAGTAATTTTCCACGATTCATTTTTACACTAGAAATCACACTTCAAATCACAATTAAAAAACACTTTAAAGCGTACCAATTTCAAATGACTGCGAAGACATAAATAACGAACGCTGGTCGGGAATTAAATAATAACTTGTGTATGATAAATAGCAGATAAATAATTAGCAATAGTTGCACTTTTGAAACAAAGTGGCGGGCATAATAAAATCTTTATGACATGATTCATCAGGTACTATACCTACGTAACATCCTTGAGTTGTGATACCTTATCCCAACTGCAAATTTTACAATTTTAATTTTCTAAAACAATTTAGAAAAAATATCGTATACCAAAATCAACATTTTTTTATTACACATTTAAAAATAATAAAATTTATAATTTTCTAATTTCATTTGAAACTCTATAAAAATGAATTCACAGATGTTGGAAATGTTCGAAAACTCCGAGCAACATGCAAACGGTAAAACGTCTGAAAATTAATCTGACATTGTTCCACCATGATACACGTCTTTGTTTTGGAAGTTTTTGGCTCTTTGGTGTAATTAATACGTTTTAGCCTATTGACTTCACTAATAAACGGATTTTTTCTAGTCACTCGGCCGTTATAACTAGGGGTGCGCGATTATGAAATTTCATAATCGATTATAAAAAATAATCGTTTGTTTCATAATCGATTATGAATTCATAGTCGATTATGAACTCATAATAAGGGTTACTAAGTTACTATTTAATTTATTATACAAAAACATAACAAAAATTAACAATTACAACTAGGAACGTTTTGGAACATTATTGAAATTCATTGACAATAAAATCAATTGTTCCGAATGTTCAGATGTCGTCAGTGAATTTCTTAAATCGGTAACATTATTTGGCCTCCACGGCTAAACACTCGTTCTGAAGCAACACGGGACCGTAATAACTGTAAGAAATGTGTCCACTTAACGGAGATGACATAATATGTTGAAAAAAATTAAGTAACTTTTTGAGCTGTTTGTATGAAAAACCGTGTCCGCGTGCGTCCAAGAGGGTGGAGTAGAGAGTTTACATTACATGAAATTTCCTATTACCGACTCCGGACTATAAAAAACGTCCGTTTAATAGGCATGAAAGTTATTGCAATTTTATTAGATGGCTCACTTCTTTTTCGACTAACTGTAAGAATTGTCAAACTAAACCAATACTATGGAAAAAATAAGATTTTTAATATTTGATTGATTTAAAAATCAACAACAAACTATTAAAAGGCTATTAAGGCAGTTTACTACCTTAAATTTCTCCCGAACTACACGAAATATCTAAAAAATGTTAAAAAAAACTAATTTTGCTGCGTAAAATTTCTTTGACTTTGTAATAAATAATTTTTATGCTACTAGATACTAAATAATTATTTAGACTACAAAAAAACTGTCGACCCACAAATTTTGTTTTATTAACGTTGTAAGCTGCTTTCGGTACTCTTGAATGCGAAGTGTGCGAACGCGTTGAATTTTATAAAAGTTTTAATATTTGCTAGTTTTCCACAATCTTCAAACAAACTAGTATATTATGCAAACCATATTTTACTTTTTTTTTATTTGATAAAATCATTTACAAATAAGAATTTGGAATCCCCGAATAAATTGGTAAAATAAGGTTCTTGTTTCTTTTAATAAGGAAAGAATATTCTGTTAACATTTTAGCAGTACACCGTTGGTTAATAGGTACCATTAAATTTTAGATATTAGGAATATAAGTCCTCGGGCATCTAATAAAAATTGCAATAACTGCAATGTAATTCGATTTTTACAAGTAATTTGGGAAGAAAACGGCGGTTTAAACTTCCCATTTGATCAATTATTCCTTAAGGTCACCGATAAACACAAAAAAGTTTAAAAAAATTCAACCACAAACAGAAATTATACGGTTTAAATCATTGCATAGTTGCAATTCTAATTAAATTATGTATGAAGAAGTCCTCGGGCACCATATATTATATTACTGTAACGCTTCCTAGAATTGTGCAATAGTTTTAAAATGCAGTTGATGCATTTTGTAAATAGTAGAGATGACATTAAGCTCAGTCTTAATCTTGACATTGAATATTTAGCACAATGGAGCGTAAAAATACCAAATACACAAGTTTCGATTTAAGACAATTAGTTATTTTTCATTCTGCCAATGGAAAATCGCAGCGGGAAATTGGGAAGTTACTCAATATGAGCAAGAGTACTGTAGCGGATATTGTTAAGCGCTTTAACAAAGAAGATCGGATCGATTTCAAAGAAAAAAGTGGCCGTCCACGTATATTAACATATAGAGATGAGAATTGTATTGTAAGAAAAGTTAAAAAAGACCCTAGAATTAGTGCGCCTAAATTACAAACTCAAGTGCTACACGAACTAGGGAAGAATGTGCATGTGGATACAATTCGCAAAGTTTTAAAAAAAGAAGGGTACAATGGCCGGGTGGCTAGGAAAAAGCCATTTGTAAGTCAAGTTAATAGGAAGAAACGCCTTATTTACGCTAAAGAGTACCTAGAAAAAGACATAGCATGGTGGAACGATGTTATATTTGCAGACGAGAGTAAATATAACATCTACGGTTCTGACGGTCGAACCATGGTGTGGCGTAAAGCCAATGAAGAACTGAATCCCAAAAATTTATGTGGTACGATCAAACATGGACTTGGAAATGTCCTTGGGGTTGTATTTCCACTCAGGGGACAGGCAAATTAGTTGTGATCGACGGCATAATGGACCGTTTTAAATATTTACAATTACTTCAAGAGAATTTGTTACCAAGTGCGGCCCAAATGGGAATTCAAAACAGTTTTAAATATTACGAGGATAACGATCCGAAACATAAATCCCATTTAGTGCAAGAATTTCTTTTATATAAATGTCCCAAAGTATTGCATCCGCCCGCTCAGTCACCCGATCTTAATCCCATAGAAAATCTATGGGATGAATTAGAACGTAGGATACGAACCACCCCTATAAACAACAAACAACATTTAATTCGGCGTTTACAGGAGGAATGGGCTCTTATAAGCGAAGACTATTTAAAAAAAATAATTTGTAACATGCCCAATCGACTCAGAGACGTTATAAAACAAAAAGGATACCCCACAAAATATTAATTTTTTCAGTTTCCCTAAACTACTGTGCTAATTTATGTAGTGCCCGAGGACTTGTTCATACATAATTTAATTAGAATTGCAACTATACAATGATTAGAACCTTATAATTTCTGTTTGTGGTTGAATTTTTTTAAACTTTTTTGTGTTTATCGGTGACCTTAAGGAATAATTGATCAAATGGTAAGTTGAAACCGATGTTTTCTTCCCAAATTACTTGAAAAAATCGAATTACATTGAAGTTATTGCAATTTTTATTAGATGCCCGAGGACTTTTTCGAGTCACTTAGGTAAGGTATTTCCTTGCATTAAAATTCTGATGATATTTATTGAATTCTTAGTTCGACCGGTTTCGGATTATATTACAAACCCATCATCAGGAAGAGCGTCAAGTTAGAGATAACAATTTTGCTCATTCATACAATTCACAAACTTCCAATTTTCAAATCAACCTCCCAATCTCAAAGTCAATTAATAAAATATTTACAATACATATTATCAGGGTTTCCGCCGATTAATAAAATATTTACAATACATATTATCAGGGTTTCCGCCGATAACTTTATTTAATAATTCAAATTAGTGCCAATTGCTTTTACACGTTATGGTAGGTTGTTCACAACAGCAACTTACATAATATTATACAAATAATAATCAGACGCGGTGTGAGTAATCATATGTAACTTAAAACCGGTAAAGCGACTATGAAAAGTGGCATCACTGGCGGGATTCATAAACCCGTAAAATAGTTGTACCATATACAATTGGGCTTAATAAGGTTGTTGTATGTGTAGGGAGCGGTAAAAGCTATTGAATATGTTTTTGTAATGTATCATATAAAACTTTACCCCTCTCTGTTTGCCTTACATTACATCAGAATAAGTTGCCTATATACTTCGATATTTTACTCATAATATTAATATAAAGCCCGGGAGTCAGGAGGCCTATAGTATATACCGGGCGTAGGATCCTCCGTTAGTCACGTAATAATATAGTTTCTTCCAATTCATGGTTGTTTCTCTGATATCCTATTTAAAAAATAATGATAAGACAACTTCAATTAATAATTTTGGTTAATAACTTTATTTAAATTTGTCGAAGTATTACCAGTGTCTTCAAATTTCTTAATTATATTCTGTATGGCCGATATTGATGGAATTTGGCTATTATTAAATTTAACAGAAAATAAGTCACGCATTTGGCGTAAACTATTACCGCTGTAATAATAATATTTTACCATGAAAACTTTTTCTTCAACAGACCACTTCATTGTTAACAAAATTAATTTTAATCTGTCAAAGTAACTTTTGTTTGTAATATTTGGCTTTCATACAATAGCAATGCGGCACATTAGACGTAATGCAACGACCCAGCCCGCTAATATTTTTTTAAGAAGCGCTATTTCTTAATTTTACTATCGACTTTTTAACAATAATTAAAAAACAAAATATTAAGTGTTTGGTATCTTTAGGCGCGGAAAAAAAATCTCTTTAATTTGGTATTTTTTTATTCATATCAGTTATAATGGGAAGCAGGAATTTAGAAAAAATCAATTTCCCATGTTATTTCCCTATGTTCAGTTTTCGGCCGGTCACCCGGTATATGTTACGGTCAATGATGTGAATTGGGCATTGACGTCAATGCCCGTTCACGGTGGACAATGATGTAAATATAAAAGGCCAAGTCTTTCTTTCTGTCCGTCCCACGGAAATACCCGAAGCAAACCGAACCGAACCGAACGCACAACGTATCATCGGATCAACGTATCATCGTATCAACGTATCATCGTATCAACGTATCATCGGATCAACGTATCATCGTATCATTTTGTCTATATAGGACAGCTATTTCCAAAAAAGCATTATGTGAACTTCCATAATGGATAATGAAAATTTTGAAAGTCCTGCTGCAAAGCGACGGCGATTGAATCGTGAGAGAAAAGCACGTACAAGAGCTAATAACACAGAAGAACAGCTTCGATCACAGCGACAAGCTGACGCTCGGTCTCATGCGATACGTCGACAACGTGAAACTTTGGAACAAACTCAAGCGCGGCAAGCTGCTGACGCTCGGTCCCATGCGATACGTCAACAACGTGAAACTTTAGAAGAAACTCAAGCGCGGCAAGCTGCTGACGCTCGGTCCCATGCGATACGTTGATCCGATGATACGTTGATCCGATGATACGTTCATCCGATGATACGTTGATCCGATGATACGTTGATCCGATGATACGTTGATACGATGATACGTTCATCCGATTGGTTATGAAATTATCCGTTATGCGTTCGGTTCGGTTTGCTTCGGGTATTTCCGTGGGACAGACAGAAGGAAGGAAGGACTTGGCCTTTTGTAATAAGAAATGAGAACAACATTAAATAAATAAACAAAAAACTTACATATATTTTTTTAAATTAAATTAAACTTAATCAATATTCAAAATTTTTTTACTTATTTTAAACTAGATGATACCCCGTCCGAGGACGGGCAGCTAGAAGGACGGGCAGCTACCCAAGGTAAATTAAGTTGAATGAAGATTAAAGAAAGCTCTCAGTGCAATCCAAAAGCCATATGACCTTGGGTAGCTGCCCGTCCTTCTAGTGATGTAAATATTTTTATCTGATTGTAATATTTACGTCCTTGGCTGGTCAATAACGTTATTGGCCAAAAGTGAACGGACAATAATGACATCAAAATTTAATGGATAGGAAGCAAAACCAAATATGTCGAATTTTGCTTATTTTGCGATATTTATTTTTACAGATCGTCATCAGTGAAGTATTATAATGCTTAATAATTTATTAATAACAATTTTTAAAAATAATATTGTTATTATCAATTTTATTATCATCGCGTTTTGTTTGAATTGTTAAATTAATACTCTCATTCGTTCGTTAGGGGTCGTCCATAAATTACGTCATGCAATTTTAAGCAATTTTTAACCCCCCCCCTATCGTCACACTTCGTCACACAAACCTAGCCCCCCCTCCAAGTATTACGTCACATATTCTTAAACCCCCCCCACCCACCCTCAAATTTTTCAAATTTAAAATTTATATAATAAAAATTATGGACGACCCCTTATGTCTTTGTCTTGGTAATCGTTAGAAATTATAGTCTTATATAATATTTACAGATAAATTTTTAAGTTGGTAATAATCCCTTAATTCCTTAATAGCTACTACCAATTATACAGACACTTTTAATATGTACATTCCCGATGGAATAATATCATCATCGCCCGCTCTGTATTGGGCAATGACGGGACAATGATGCAAAAACCATAGAAAGATTCTTAAATGTCAACAGTGCCCAACCGTGAAGGACATTAACGTCAATGGCCGGGCATTGACGTCAATGCCCGAATTGTCATCATTGACCGTATCATCACAGATAACTTACTACAGATAGCTCACGCTTATGGAGAAATGGGTGTCCCTATTCAGTTATATTTGGAAGCGAATGAAAATTAGTTTGGAAGCCAATGGTTAAAAGTAAGAGAGGCGCTGCATGTATTTGCTTCCAGCCCTCAGGCAAAAATAACCCCAGGCGACTCAGGTACTACCTAGCTAACTCAGGTAGTAAAAACTGTTGGGTTTTTACAAACATTTTGTGTTTCTGTTTATTGATTTGAATTTTGGAATGAACATATAAAAAATTATTTTAATTTTTTTCTTCTAACGGATAAAAATGAAAAGGTATCATTTGAAAGACTTTTTTTTGGCTTTTAAAGATACCCAACACTGGATATTTTGTTCTTTAATTATTGTTTTTTAAATTAATTTTTAATTCACATAAACTTCAGGGCCGTATCAGCGTTACATGAAACACTAGTCTTGTATGAATATTATAAAAATACCTCAAGTCAAATGGAAAAAGGGAAATCAATTTGGAATATCTAAAAGTTCGAAATGTTTTTAACAACAAAGTAATAATAGTAGAATAATTTTATCACTTTTATAGTTGAGAAATCACAGTACCTTAATTAGACCCCACTATGTCAAGAGGGGGGGGGGAGTTTTGAATGCAAGTCAAGTCAAATAACCTACCTTTTTAAACATTGAAAAAAATTGCATTAGCAGCCGACTGCTGTTGCATGATTCCGGTGTATGTCTGTAAAAATAGAGGTTTTGTTTTCATTGGCAAAATTTTGTTGTTGTTATTCATGATATCAGAAATACCAACCTCACAATATTACAATACAATAAAAAATGTTAACTTTAAAATTACGTGGAACATAAATAGAATTATTATTGCCCCCTGTAATGCGTCCTTGATTCCATTTGGAAACTTAGTGACTTTTCTTTCCTTATTAGAAAAAGTTCAAATGTAGACTGAAATACCGCCCCTTAATGATATCACAGTACCTTAATTAGTAATAATTTTAACTTTAAAATTGCGTGGAACGTAAATATAATTATTATTGCCCCCCCCCCCTGTGAATTATTTGTTAATGAATTATTTATTTTGAAAAAATTATATACAAACAAGCAAGAGTTTTCGACAGGTGTGAGAAATCCAAACAAAAATATTATAGAATACTCAAGAAGCATTATAAAATGTTTTCATAAAGTTTTTGATGTAGATAAGTCCAGCATAAGAATTAAATTAAACATGAAAGAACTCTTTGAAAGAAAAAATATGAAAAATGTAATTTGTTCTATAGACGAACATGAAAACTATTTTATAGACTTATTATTAAATGTTAAATTATTTAAGCATTGTAAGTAGGCAATAAGCACAGCCAATAGTAAATCAAATTGCTCAAATAATCAAAAATAAAAAATTTTAAAAAATGTATAAATATCTTTCCTTAATTTTTTGTTTTTTTTTGGTTTTTAATAATGACCTTGTATAATAAACTTATAATGTACAATAAAATTTATTTTGATACAGATAAAATGTTAAAAAATTTATTTATTTTTGGAAACCTTAAATCTACAAATAAATGTTGAATAATTAATACCGTAATAACTGTACATGCAAAACTAACCCTTGACAGGTACAAGTATTAATCTTGATAAGTACCTTTTACCGTGCTTTTACCTGTCCTGTTACTGTGGGGCTGTGGGTTACCTTTTTTATTTAAAGATAACTAAAAATCCCTGCTGCATAGGCAACCTGCACAATTTGAGGAAATTGTATAGCGTGAGCTATCTGTAGTAAGTTATCTGTGGTATCATATACACCTATAGGGGAAAAATATTAATTGTACGCACCCTCGTGGCTGTAATATCAACTAAATATTTGACGTCATGATGATGTGAAAATAAAACTTTTTGTTTATGCTATTTGGATAACACATAATCTATATATTATATAGATATTCTAAATATATAAAAGAGCTTGTCTGCGTGTTTGTTCGCTATACGTTCCTGGACCCTTTGACCGATCTCAACCAAATTTTGCACAGTTATTATGTAGGTCCAGGCGCAACTATTCGTGCATAAATGGAGAAGAAATTCCCGCGGGGAGCAAAGTTATTCGCGTTTTTCGATTTTTTATTGATACACTGTATACTTTACCCTAAGGTTAAGTACCCAGTTACCTGGGTACTTAACCCAGTTAACAAACCCTTACTTACTTACACGGCCGGGCTGGCCTGAACGTTCCTACACCCTTGGACCGATCTCAACCAAACTTTGCACAGTTATTCTGTAGGTCCAGGCGCAACTATTCGTGCATAAATGGAAAAAAATTGCGCGGGGAAAAAAGTTATTCGCGTTTTTCGATTTTTTATTGATTCACCCTATACTACGGTGAATCACCCTATACTACGCTTTCGCTAGATGGTGAACAAAACACGTGTTTGCCAATATTATAGTATAGTATAGGGTATACCCTTGGACCGATCTCAACCAAATTTTGCACAGTTATTTTGTAGGTCCAGGCGCAACTATTCGTGCATAAATGGAGAAAAAATTCGAGCGGGGAAAAATGTTATTCGCTTTTTTCGATAAATCAAATCACAGGTCTTGCAAACAAAAAATTTAATTTGTCAAAAATCGAAATATTCTGACATACTGTCAGTGATTCAAAACACTGTCAACAGATGGCGGGATGGCGGCTTTAATTCGAAAATTGAAAACCACTAACAAATTAATATATTAGAATTTAGTAATTTCAACGCTCAAAATAATACAAATAATTACAAAATCCGTTGACGGCGAAATATTTGAGATGGGGGTTCGGGGGCGACGGAGAGAGAGCAAAAACCATCTCTTCCGACTTCCCAAAAACGAAGAATTTTAAAATTGCATTTTTTTGAAAATCTGCAGCAATCTTTCGAACTTGAAAATAATAGTGAACAACTATGGCCTTCACGGATCTATTATGGTCCGCCCTGTGAGGCCGATGGCCGAACAACTATGGCCTTCACGGATCTATTATGGTCCGCCCTGTGAGGCCGAAGGCCGAACAACTATGGCCTTCACGGATCTATTATGGTCCGCCCTGTGAGGCCGAAGGCCGAACAACTATGGCCTTCACGGATCTATTATGGTCCGCCCTATGAAGCCCACGGCCGAACAACTATGGCCTTCACGGATCTATTATTGTCCTCCCCCTGTGAGGCCGAACAACCATGGCCTTCAGGGATCTATTATGGTCCGCCCTGTGAGGCCGAATGCCGAACAACTATGGCCTTCACGGATCTATTATGGTCCGCCCTGTGAGGCCGAAGGCGGAACAACTATGGCCTTCACGGATCTATTATGGTTCGCTCTGTGAGGCCGAAGGCCGAACAATTATGGCCTTCACGGATCTATTATGGTCCGCCCTGTGAGGCCGAACAACTATGGCCTTCACGGATCTATTATGGTTCGCCCTGTGAGGCCGAACAACTATGACCTTCATTGATCTATTATGGTCCGCCCTGTGAGGCCGAACAACTATGGCCTTCACGGATCTATTATTGTTCTCCCCCTGTGAGGCCGAAGGCCGAACAACTACGGTCTTCACGGATCTATTATTGTCCTCCTCCTGTGAGGCCGAAGGCCGAACAACCATGGCCTTCACGGATCTATTATGGTCCGCCCTGTGAGGCCGAATGCCGAACAACTATGGCCTTCACGGATCTATTATGGTCCGCCCTGTGAGGCCGAAGGCCGAACAACTATGGCCTTCACGGATCTATTATGGTCCGCCCTGTGAGGCCGAAGGCCGAACAACTATGGCCTTCACGGATCTATTATTTTTCGCTCTGTGAGGCCGAAGGCCGAACAACTATGGCCTTCACGGATCTATTATGGTCCGCCCTGTGAGGCCGAGGCCGCATATTTTGATTTGGTTGGTCGATAAAATTCGGGCAGATCAAATTGATTCCATTAATTCTGCTGTACTTCCCGATCCTAACGTAGACAAGGGCCTCTTCGACATAGTTAAAAAACATATGGTTCATGGTCCATGTGGTCGGCTAAATTTCAATTCGCCATGTATGAAAGAAAATAAATGTTCGAAACGTTATCCGAAATCATTTTTAAAAGAAACTCAAACTGGAGAAGATAGTTATCCTTCCTATCGTCGAAGAAAACGTGATGATGGAGGTTTTACCACCGAAATAGGGCGACATCAAATTGATAACAGATGGATAGTTCCGTATTGTCCCCTATTGAGTAAAACTTTTAATGCCCATATTAATGTGGAATTTTGTAATTCGGTTAAATCAATCAAATATGTCTGCAAGTACGTTAACAAGGGATCCGACGCGGCAATGTTTGGTTTAGAACAACAAAATTCCCATGATGAAGATACTTATTGCTAAGTTGTGGTTGGTGATTTATTTGTTGATCCATGGTGACGGATCTATTATGGTCCGCCCTGTGAGGCCGAAGGCCGAACAACTATGGCCTTCTCGGATCTATTCTGGGTCTAGATGGCTAAGGGCGGCGAAAGCTGCCCGTGCCAGCTAGTATGTATATAAATAAGGCTTCTTGCTATACTTTGTATAGAAGCCTAAAATGGATGTATGTGTGTATGTATGTATGTTCCCTACAGGGGAAAAATATTAATTGTACGCACCCTGGTGGCTGTAATATCAACTAAATATTTGACGCTTAATTAATTAAAATTATTTTAAAAATTAATTAAAATACGTTAAATTTATTATTTTTTATTAAATTATTTATTTATTACTTAGTTGTAATGTATTATTATCATTCAAAACCAAATCAAAGTATTTCTGAGCGAGGTCAAGCGAGGTTATATCATTAGCGTGCATCAGCGAGACGTCACGTTGATGTCGCTTACAGCGCACCATCGTTAATATTTCTCCCCTATAGACTCCTAAACCGTTTGACCGATCGGAACCAAATTTAGCACAGTTATTATGTAGGTTCCTGCGCATGTTTTTGTATTGAAATAGTGCAAAAATTCGTAAAGGAAAGGAAAGTTGATTAAAAGAAGGCAGGCTACTCAAAATCAACTTAAAAAATAATAATTAATGCTGTCAGCTGTCAACCGATCGACAATGCAAATACGCGTGCACGTGCTTTACGTTTCTATTTGACCAATCTAATGCCCGTATGCACCAACAACAAATAACACTATTCATAGAATAAAGTCACTATTTGGTATTCACCAACATAAAATAAGGTTTATTCATCGAATAAACTTCCAATAAGTTATTCGCAATAATTGGTCGAATAAAGTCCCTATTTGTCGATTTATAACCTTAAAATATTGCAGAAACTGACAAAATAAAATCTGAAAATGCCATTCAGTTACAACTTCTTCAAGTTTTAAAGGAAAAGGCTGAAATTGAGAAGGAACTGGCAGAATTTAACTTAAAAATAAAAAAACAGTAATTTAAATATTTTGTATTTTATTTTTTAAATAAAACTATCTATTAAAAAAGGTATCGATTACAGCATTTCTTATTGCAAAATTCTGATTAACAATATTTTCATTTCCAATGTTAAAAATTTCTTGTATTTCATTGTGAACGATGTTTTCATCAGGTGGCATTTCATCTCTTCTATCTATGGCAATGTTATGCAACACTGTTGTGGCTACAATTATCGAGTCCACTCGATCAAGAGCAACACGAAGTCCAAGAGAAAGACATGGAAATCTTCTTTTGAGAACACCGAAAGTTCTTTCCACTGTGTTTCTAGTATGAATATGGCTTCTGTTGTATCGCATTTCTGCACGAGTTGTTGGATTATGTAACGGTGTTAATAAATACTTCTTACAAGCATAAGCACTGTCGCCTAGCAAATAGGAATCCCCAAAAGCATTTTCTTCTAACCGACTTCTTAATCTAGATTCGTTAAAAATTGTTGAATCGTGAGCACTACCGGGACAGGAGGTTACTATATCCATAACTTTAAGGTTTGCATTTGCCACCATTTGAACATTTATGGAAAACCATCCTTTTCTATTCCGGTATAATTCAGCAGTATCTCCTCCGGGTGATTGAATTTTTATATGCGTCCCATCAATCGTACCTACTACTCTGGGAAAGTTTGCAATTTGATAAAAGTCACTGTTAATTTTATCTATTGCAAATCGAGTTTGTGGCATTTTTATATAAATATGACCTTTTAATGCAATATAGTGCGATACTTCGGTAATAATTCTGCTCACACTACTTTGTGATACTAAAAAATTATCACCCGTACACAGTTGAAATGACCCGGTAGCATAAAATCGTAAGGTTATCAGCACTTGATTAATTGGCGATATGGGATCATTTCTCAAACTTGTAGCTTTTAAATTCACTCCAATTAAATTTAAAATATTTTCCACAGATGCTTTCGAGAAACGAAATCGCATCTTAAAATCTATATCATCAAAATTTTCTATAAAATTAGTTCTGGGACGAACATTTCGGGAACGTCGGCAATTTCTATTTTCATTTTCAATTGGAATAAAATGTAGAGGCGGCAATAAATTGTAGCTAAAAACAAAGTAAATTTTATTATACAATAAATTACAATAATATTATGTACTTACATTAAATTTAAATCGTCCATTTCTCTTTCTAATTATGAATATTATGATTATGATGTACACAAAAGCATGTTTGTTTACAACTTATATAGAAATCTATTAGCTTAAACCATTACCAATTCCCCGGATTAACACAGAGTTCATCCCAAAATACAACACAAGGAAGTATGTTTCAACTTTTATAGGTTAAGATTTTAAATTTACCTAGTAATTTTATGACCTACTTTAATTTAACCTACTACTTTTGACCTACTTTAAATTTATTCTACAAATAGTTATTTATAGATACTTGACAAGTGGTTGGTGAATACCAACATTAGTTATTCATTGAATAAACTTTATTCATCCAATAGTTATTTGCAGATTTATTTGTAGTTGGTGCATACGGGCATTAACCAAATTTGGTGTAGAAGTTATTTACAACGCTACGAAAAACATAGGCTACTTTAGAACCTTGGAGTGAGGCCGAAAGCCGAACAACCACATCCGACACGGTCTAGATGGCTAAAGGCGGCCGGTAGGCCGACTGTGCCAGCTAGTTATTTTAGCGAAATTTAATTCGCGTTAAAGGGAATTTTGCTTCGCGTACAAAAAATTTAGGTATCAAAATCTAATTCGCGTTATTCTGAATTCGCGTACATCTAACTCGCGTACATGGAGGGTCTAGTGCAATGGTTCCCAAACTTTTTTTCTCGTGGACCCCCTGCTGCTACATTTCTACTGTATTCCCAAAACTCCTAAAAAATATCACCCTAAATTGGGGGTGGGGCTAAATTTCACGTCTACGTGGACCCCCGTGTGGTCTACTATGGACCCCTGGGGGTCCACCTGGACCACTTTGGGAACCACTGGTCTAGTGTAATAAATACAAATACACTGGGCTCCTTATATACAGAGTCAGGCAAAAATTTATTCAAAACAAATTAAGGCTAGAATTATTAAAAAATACAAAATGAATAAAAAAAAGATTTTCGCTTGGAGAGATCCCACAACAATATATAAGCATAACCTTTGCAGCTCCCCGAATCGAATCAAACGGCATACTTACAACTTTATTTTAGTTGATGTATCTACTCTGTATTTTTCATTTCAATTTGTACTGATTTGTTTTGCATTTTTAATGGTTCGTGCCGGAATATTAGGGAAGGGACTTTGCAGTGCTTGGAGATGTGGTCCGGCCATTTCGGCGCAAAGCTCATTCGGTGCGAAACTCAATCAGCATAGACGATATGGTACATGTTTATCCATTATCGCTCACACTGCAAAAACTAAGCGCGATAGCAAAAATATCAAAAGGAATTTTTTGTAGAGCATAAAATTATCTAAAAGTGATCCCCAAGAACACATTTTTAAAGTAAATACCACCATAATATAATTTCTACACATTCAAAAAAATATTTTTGCTTCCAATTTAAATTTTTATTGGTGGGGTGAAACTTAACCCTAAATACCACACTATTTGCTGCAATTGTTAATATATCCAGAAGTATTGATCGAAGGATAATGTTGATTTTTATACTTAAACCTTTATTATTTGTTTGTAAATTCAGCCGTTCGACAGTTATGGTTAAAATGAGTTCATCCATAATGGAACAAAGTGGAAATCTGGGTACATATAATTTTTGAAAAATCCAAGGACAATTTGATTGCTCATTTCTTAATTTTAACGGAAAATCACTGGCATTATCCAAATCAGATGGACATCATCCAATATTTTTTAAATAGCAACCGTTTTTTTAAATGGCTGTTGTCGAGTTCATAATCCTGCTTACGACCACTAAACTTAAAACCACTAATAATCTTAATAAAAACGCAGTTCCATCTAGAGCAAAAATCTATCCAAGATTCGCGATTTAATCCTAAAAGCATCGGCCTATGTGGTTTTTTGGTTAGGTGGCCACTTTTTACGCTTATAAATTTAGATTCAGGCAACACAGTTAGTATGGTTAATAAGGAAATGGTAGGAGGAACTTAAAAGGCGGTTGCAATATTACAAAAATGTTTTTAGTTAATGCAATAATATCAAAATTACAGAAATAAGTTATTTTTTAAAACAAATTTTTGTAATTATTGTTTGCCTTCCCCCTCCTTCCATTCATAAGATCATATAATATACTATGCGTAATCAATTTAATGCAAATTCCAGTTTGGGAATTCCTGAATATTAGGTTTAAGTATACGCAATGTTCCATGGGCAAAGAGGATGTATAAATTTTTTTTCCATGTGGATAAATCAGGTTTTTTCATGTTGCACGTGCAAAGGTTTCAAGGTCCATGGTTTCAGATTGGAAACTAGCGGTTATTTAGTAAAAATACACCAAGAAAAGAAAAAACAGCATAGTGTAATAATTATTAAATTCTGAACCTTTATAAAATCACCCTGTATAAAAATAGGTTAACATAAATTCATAATAAAAAATAATTGATTATAAAACTGATAACAAATTTACATAAAAACCAATCAGAACATACACCGGTATTAAATAATAATGTATTACACAATGTTGCATTTCTAAAATAAATTTACAGCTTACAGGTAGGTATTGTACGATGTCGAGTAATACATGGTCAAGACCACAAGATGTACCTTTCCCAAATGTGTGGCAGAAATTTACAAAAACATACAATGATAACTGTGTAGATTTTCAAATCCAAGACGTCACAGAAGACCTAATACCTGGATGCTTGGAGTTTATGGACAAATACTTTTTTCCGGATGAACCGTTATATGCGATACTCGGTGAGTTATAAATTAACAATCAGAAAATTTGAAAATAAGAAGAATTAGATTTTTGTAGCGATTCTGTTTCGGTGGAAGAACAACGTACATGGTGGAAAAAAATTCTACATGAAAATATGAGCATTGTGTGCTTGACAAACGAAGGAACTATTGCAGGAATTAATATTTTGTATTATCATCACAAGTCTCATGATAGTGACGAATGCCAGGTTGATAAAAACGAATAGCTTATAAGGTCTATAATTCAATTTCATTAATTAGTTGAAGGGGAAACAAATAATTCTGCTAAATAAAATTGTCCAGTATCTTGAAAATCAAATTAACCGTTACGATATGTTTCAAGTTGAAGATTACATCGACGAATTTGGTTTATGTGTGCATCCTAAATTTCGGGGCTTGGGAATAGCAACAGAGCTATTAAAAGCTAGGTAAGCTAAAATTAGTTGAAACAAATTTTGGTCAAGGGGCCGTTCATGTATTACGTAAGACGTTTAGGGGGAGGGGGGGGGGGTAGCTGACATCTTATTTTCCATTGATTAACATTAACATTTACTTATACATTTTCTTACTAGGGGGTGGGGGGGAGTCTAAAAGTAGGAAAAAACGTCTTACGTAATACATGAACGGCCCCCAACTTAGAAAGATCAACTTATTGGATTCATTTCTCAGTTAGAGAAATTCTTATTTCACGCCCTATTTAAGATAAATTGTACCAGCAGTGTAAGAACAATTTTCAATAGAACTTATAAAAAATCTTAGAATCCAACTTCATGCTGGAAATGATTTGTTTTAGATTTGCACTTGGAAAATCGCTTCGAATTAAAGCAACATTTACAGTATTTACAGCTATAGCTTCACAAAAAGCAGCTGATAAAGCAGGATTTAAAAATCTTCTCGAAATAAGTTATGATGAACTGTCAGAAGTATTTCCATTTTACAAATTTAAAGTAAAAGATACAAAAACAATACGTTACATGTACTTATTGTGTGTTGCTTGATTTTTCAATAAAGTTAAAAAAATTAATTGATTTGTTTCATTACATTAGTTTTACCCGTAAAAGCTGAAGTTCCATATGATATTTTAAAACTTTGGGGAATGTTTTCCCAATTTATTACACAACACAAATTTTATTTTGCTTAAAATGTTTACAACGATTACATTTTAATGATTGCAAATAATTTGCAATTATGATAGGTTGTGAATATATATATAAAAAATAAGTATCATTATGAAATAGAAAACAAACTTAAATCTCTTATAAAATCTTCAAACAACAAAACCCTTATTAAAACACAAACTTACATATTACTAAAGGCACTACGAGAATTTACAGGTAGATTTGATGTTAACTCGGGTGGATAACCCAAATCGGAAATAGTATCGTTAGAGCATAAAACAAAGTGTCTAAAATTAACAATTTCATATTGGCCAACTGATCGACTTAACCACTCCAATTCGACAGTTATAACTTTTAGTTTTTCCAACCATGCTGTGAAGAAGAAATCGTGAAAACAAAATCCGAGTAAACTTGTATTAAAAACTTACAGTTGAACATGTCCAAATATTTTGAACTCTTGGCTTCAGAAATAATGATACAAATTTTACCATTTTTCTTCAGTAAGTCATTTAGATTTTGTACTACTTCTCCACCTAGATTAATTATTACATCCTAAAACACAATTTGCAACATAAAATCATCAAATTACATTTTCATTTTATATTACTTCCATATCCTTTTGTATAATTGTTTCAAAAGGTGGCGATATGTAAATTTTAAAACCTCGAAACAAAGGATTAGAAGTTCTGCTTAATCGAGATTGTTTTGGACCATCGATTCCCGTCATGTCCAAGGCTTCAAATTGTTCCTAAAATGTACATAATAATTTTTTAAGTTAATACATGCCACGTAACTTACTTCGGGTACAATTTGATCGCGAAGTAGACACTCTTGAATCCAATTGAAACCAACAATCCAAATTCCTGCCGAAACAGCAGAGATGTATTTCATGGTATGATCGATTATACATTGCTGATCATCGATGCTAATAATTAAATGCGTTACAGAAGAATTAAAATTTGCACTGTAGGTAATCAAATTTTTCTCCGCTAGTGTTCTTATCACTGCAATTTCCGATGTGTTTAATCTTGTACAAGTAACACATGGCTTTTTGTTTCTAATGAAACTGAAAAGAGTTTTTTGTTTAGGTGTACTCGAACCTAAAGGACGCGCACTCTTAGCTTGAGTTTTCTTTTGAGATTTTACAACGTTTAAAGGTGACATCATAGAATTTTCGGCTGCCGCTATGGGATTTTGTAACTTAAACGGTTCCTGGTATGATGGTTTAATTGGAGATAGGTTCAAAGAATGTGATATAATTTGGGAATGTTCTGCAGGCGTGCTGGTTATCATATTACCTGCTTCCATAAATAAATCAGGTGTTATCGACGATAACATGGGTCTACTATCATGTACAACTTGTACATTATCACTTTCTGGTTTTAAAGTAACATCTTGACTTTCTTCCAAGTTATCTATATCTTCAAGATTAGCCACGTCTTGAAATTCGGGTGGAGGAGCAAAAGTCTGGTTGAAACAAGATAACAAAGGCGGATCGAGTGAAGATATAACGTCAGGATATTCTTCCACGAAAGGCGGAAAAACTGGTGGTACAACGGGACAGTAATAAGCTTGAGATAACAATTCTTCACAAGTAACAATTATATTTTTTTGCGGCGTGGTTTCTACTACATCATCGGTATCTGATAAAAAGACGTCATCACTTTTATTTAATTCTTCCGTTATGGCAACATCGATTTCTGTTGGAATGACTACATTTTGCAAGACTACGATGTTACCGCGATTATTTAATTTTGAATGACCTTCTCCAGCATTTTTAGGCAAAGTTTCAATATTTGTTGATCCGGAAGTACCATTGGCTAAATTTTCCAGTAACATGTTAATTTCTTCAAAATTATCTCCAAATTTGCTAGAAACTTGTGTTTCTATTGAATCAACTTTAACTGATTGCAATATTTCTTTAGGAATTTCTGAAGTTTTAACAATTTTACCTGTATTGTCAAAATCTTTAGTAAATTCGTTTTGCAATATCGATAAAGTCAATGGGCTAGGTCCTTGTTTCACATATTTTACAGTTTTGTCTAAATTTTCCGTGTTTTCTATATCGATTGCTTCCGAACATGCTTCATTTATAATTACATTGCACTCTTGAATCGCGGTTTGAGTTTTAGAAATTTTTTGCGATATTTTCTTAGAACTTTCAGAAGCATCTTCGTATTTCTTTAAAACATTATTCAAACATTCCTAAAATAAAAATGAAAACAAAATTAAAACTTGACACAATATCCATATTATGTTAAAAACTTAAGCAATCTGATTTTTTGGTTTCAATAATTGAAGGGCCTAGTGGAAAAAGTAGTTAAGTCACTTTTTTTTCAATTTGTAGTTGAGCACATTTTCACATTGCGGCATTTATTCTCTACAAATTAGTATAAAAATCAACAAATTGAAAAAAAAGTGACTTAACTACTTTTTCCACTAGGCCCTTCAATTATTGATACTGATACGCGAGAGATAAAATGCCTATTGTAACTTTGGTAGTTTTGATAAAACGCCAACTCAAGATTTTGAAGTCCCAGTTAAATATGGAATTTCAGAGTGCTCTTATTATTGACAAAATAATTATTGTAATAAATAATAATATCAGGTCGATGCATAAGTTCGTAGCGTTTTTAGTTTCCAAGGTAAAAACTAGTGTCCACTTGAGACAAAACAGTTTCGAGACTAGACTCACAAATGGAGAAGGGCTTGAGAGCAGTCTCGGAGACAAGAGGTGTAGGTATCAGAGACTGCATGTGTCACACGTGGACATGCTCATTTCTGCTCTCGTGACTTAGTCTCCAGTCTTCCGTAAATGTTGGAAGAGCTGAGATTTTCTCAAGTGATGCAAGTTTTTAATTTTTTAAATTTTAAACTAATTTTAATTTTTATTTCGCAATAAATATAATTTTTCAAAATTAGCGTGAAGAATGTTGACAAGTTTGTACCAGATAAACGAAAGTTGACCGATGAAGAAGGTTTTGAGTTAATTCATCTTGATGAGAAACAAGAGTTTTAATGGAATGGTTACCTTCCGGAACTCGCGCCGTTATAATTTATACAACAGGCTCACTATTTTGTAGGAATTTCGAAAAAGAGAGAAATTATGACAAAGCCTTGTATTCTGCAATTCATTCCTGCTGAATCATATTATCATTTTTGGAAAAAATTGATATTAATAAAAATAAAAAGCTTGCGATCAAGTCACACAACTGACCACAAACGACTGTGAGTTGACTTTCAAGTTGACACGAAATTTCGGTGAGAGACTGTCAAGTTTCCACAACCGTCTCGAGAGCGGAAGTGTCTTAAATGGACAACACCCTGACACCAATCTTGAGATTTTGTTTCAAGTGAACGCTAGCCTTAAGAGTGCTTCGGAAAAACAAATTTGCTTGAGAAATATCAATGTCATTTTAATGCCATAGTATTGATTTATTGAATACTTCTTGAATTTTTCAATTTGTAGAAAGTTAGGGGTAATTGTTGGCTAAAGAAAATGTTCAAAAAAATGAACATTTCCGACATATCTTTTGTTTGAGTTTAACCGAGGAGTTAAGGCACCGTATCGGAGGCCGCTAGAACCATTTGTGGCCTGTACGGAGAGAACGCCATCGTGGAAAGTACTGCATGAAAATGGTTTTTTCGTTTCAAAAAGGGGCATTTTGATATGAATGATTTCCCACGTTCAGGGAGACCATCTGGATTTGATGAAGACCGATTAAATGCTTTAATTCGTGGTGATCCACGTCAATCAACTCGGGAATTGGGCAATATGATGAATTGTGAACAATCAACTATCGTACGACATTTGCATTCCATGGGCAAAGTTCAAAAGTTGGGTGTTTTGGACGACATTGTTACTGGACGACTTCTTCACCTCCAAACTACCGGATTTCTTCAGGCGTGGAATCAAAAAACTGCCAGAACGTTAGGTGTCAATCATAAACAATGCAGGAGAATATATTATTGATTAGTTCATGTATTTTTATATTGAAAATATTAAATTTTAAATTTAAAAAAAAGAACGGTACGAATTTATGCATAAACCCTATAATAAATTAGTTGTAGGGCTGAAAAATGAGTTTATATGAATGTTACAATGCAACAGAAATGTAATTATAGGGTCATTCCATATCAACTCAACCAACGTATTTTTATATCCCTCTTCGATTTTGCTCAAATTTGATAAACTTCTAAGTTATGCCAAATAAACTGACCCGTATTTTTTTGTTTTGCCCTAAAGTGGCCCGTTTACATTTTACAACCCTCCAAATTAATTCAAATTTGGCTTGTAGAGCTCCAATAAATTATTTCTTCTGGCCGAACCGTACCACTTAGAGACACCTTTTTTTGTGAAATGAAGATATTGAATTTTGCTTTTTCAGCGAGTTCTTTGTGTAAATAATGAAGGTTACAAAATATATCGTCGGCATACAAGCAAAAGTGACCAACTACAAAATGCTGAAAATGAGAAAATTGACTAAATGGGATTGAATAACCAGTACGGTTACAAGGAAAAATGCCCATCTTTATTAGAAATTAAATGAATAAGTTATTGGCGATTTACATTACCGTTGGTGGCGCCACCAGCAACAAGAACATGGCTGTGTTTAGACGTATATTTTGAAATTCAAAGTCATAGTCTGGTGAAAATTTTCAAACATTTCAGTACGGTGTTAAATATATTGTAATATGTTTTGTTAATTAGTTGATTTTGTTATGTTTTGAGCCTGAAAAACGAATTTTTATTTTCATTTAATACGTCACTTACTAATTTGAAATTCTCCCGCATGGTGGCGTTTACTTAATGTAAATTGCGAATAGAGTTGGTAAAATTGACTATTTACAGGCGAAGTATAACTTAAAAACTGCTCTAAAGTAAAACTAGGGTTTTGCAGATGGTCACTTTTGATTGTATGCCGACGATATATGAATTGCAAAATTGTAAAAGGTGATAGGAATTGTTAAAAAATAATCAAGAATCAACTAATGAATCAATAATATATCATTTAAAATATTTAGGCTAAAAATTCAAAAGTTGTGTTTGCTAGCTATAAAACTCGGGAAAATTCAAATTTTGTAGATTCATCATATTTCAAGGACCCGATTTCGGTGGACTTCTTTTTAAGACTGGAGAATTTCATCCCTAAAATTATGTATGCTCTAGAAATGTTTCCAACTTTTGAAGACAACGACAATGTGAATATTTCTTTCATTTTCCAGAAGTAGGATTTTGTCCATGGGAAGATCATAAAAATATATTTCTTGGTGTGTTTGGCTGCAAACATAGTGTAGCTGCGAGCAAAGTAGTATGCAATGAATCACGCATTGGTTTTAATAATTCTCAATTAAAGGCAGAATGGATTCAGAGATAATCAATCTCAAAATCCATTTTTATAATGATTATTATATTACACTAGGTAAAGGAAGTAAAATGAAGTCTTTTTGCACAAGTATAAAAATATAAAAAAAGACTTACTTCATATTTCGAGCAATCGCTGTCATTAAATTCGATAGGATGGTTGGAATTTTCAGTTTCCTCAGATAGAAACCACAGGGAAGCATCTTCATTAATATACTTATTCCTTTTTATATCTTTTGGCAATAACTCCTCATCAGGTGTGTTTGATGTGCGTAAACGTTTAGAAGTACGTCTCGGTGTATTACAGTTTGGAGATTCAACATTACATTTCATACTAGAAGCTGAAGACGGAGTTCCGGGCTGTGAATGTTCTTTTAACTTGCGTTGATTTCTTACATCTTCTATTACAACATTTTTATCTATAGCTGAACTTAGTTTGCGTAATCGTTTAGAAGTACGTCTAGGTGATTCACATGATGCAGTTGGTGACTGCACTTTTAAATTGTCTTTAACTTTTACAAGATCCTGTGTTTTTATGAATTGTATGTTATCAAAACCATCATCCTTTTCCAATAACTGGTCAGTTAAATTTAGTTTGCATATACGTTTAGAAGTACGCCTGGGAGACTTAGAACTTGATGCTGGAGATTCCAAATCACAATTTTTGGTAAAAGACGCACATTGTACTTTACCCTTTAAAATCTCTTGCGTGTCAAATTGAACATTATCAAAACCATCGTCTTTTGCAAACAACTCTTCAGGTGAATTTTGCATGCGTAAACGTTTAGAAGTACGTTTGGTTGGTTCACAACTTGGAGATGTTTGATTTTCTATATCAGGTTTTTTATTACAAGGTGAAGCTCGAGATTGTAAACGCAATTCTAAATTAGGTTTACCTTTTATAAAATCTTGAGTTTCAAATTGTATGTTATCAAAACTTTCAGATAGGATTAATCTTGCAGGAGATTTTGCCACAGAAGTTATCATTTGATGGTTGCAATTAGAACAAGACAAAAAATCTGTCTGAATTTCAATATCAACGAGAGTCGGAGTGTTAAACATATCAGTGGACGATATATATAACCCTCTTCGAGAATTGTTGGAATCCGTTTGAATACCTATTTCGACTAAATTGTTTTCAAAACTTGGAATGGTTGGATCGGTTTGAATAGCCAAATCAACCATATTTGCGATATGCCGAACAGGTGAATTAGTTTGCACAAAAATATCATTTACCCTATTGGAAATTGCTTGATCAAGACGAATCGATGTAGTTATTGCTTCTAATGTATCGGTGATAAAGTGACCAACATATTCCTTAGCTTTAGGTTCTAATTGAGGATAATAATGTAGTAGTAGACCAACTGTATTGCTTAATCTTTTCAAACCTTCATTTAATTGCTGTGGTAAGTCAAGTTCTTCAGACTGTTGATGAGGTTTATCACAATGTTTGGTCACTTCAAAGGCTTCTTTGAATAAGGCTTGAGTAGGCATGTAAAAAATGTCATCTTTAAAGTCACTATTCGGTGAATTTACCTTTTCAACTGTTTCTTCTATTCTTTGAGTTAGTTTATCAAAAACGCTGGCACTACAATCAGTGTCGTGTCCCTCTTCATCATTTCTAACACTTTTTTCGATTTCTTTCGTTTTCTCTGTTAAATTAATATTTGTATTCTCTGCTTCCATTCCTTTAGTAGCAGAAGAGTCGATATCTTTAATCTTAGAAGATTTATTTGTAAGACCAGTTTTCATTTGCCCTGTTAAAATATTTGTAATCTCCGCTTCCATGCCTTTAGCAGCGGAAGAGTCAACATCTTTAATGTTAGAAGATTTATTTTTAAGACCAGTTTTCGTTTGCCCTGTTAAAATATTTGTAATCTCTGCTTCCATTCCTTTAGTAGCAGAAGAGTCGACATCTTTAATTTTAGAAGATTTATTTTTAAGACAAGTTTTCGTTTCTTCTGTTAAAATATTTGAATTCTTTACTTCCATTCCTATAGTAACAGAAGAGTCAGCGTCCTTAATTTTAGATTTAATTTTAAGACCAGGAGTACTTTTCGATTTTTCCTGTACACTAAATCTTCTATTACGTGTTCTATATCCTGAAGGATTTTCTAAATTGTCACTTTTATTTACATAATCAACTCTTGTCAATGCTGTATTCAGTGGTTTCGCCAAATTGTATGTTTCATTATCCGGTACATTTATGTTGTCAATTTTTTGTTTACTACCACTAGCAACAGGTTGATCATTCATTAAATTGCTTTTTTCAATTATTACAACCGGTTCATCGATTACATTCTTAACACTTGCAGCAGATGTTACAACTTTACAAAGCTTAACGCTTGGATTTCCAACAATTGGTAATTGTTTTAGTTTACGTTCCGTTTTACTAGTTATCTTTTTTATTTCCTTAAATTTGTTCAAACTAGAAGCATTTGATGTATCTTTCCCTTTTTTAATTACTTTGCTCAAATTAGAGCTTGACCCTTTTTTTTTCTTTCCAAATTTTGACAATTTTGTGGTTCTCTTACTGCTTTTTCCTTGCAACATTTCCTTATCAATATTATTCAAACATTGAAGTTCTAAATCTTGTAGACCCTTAGTGTAAGTTTTTAATTCATCACTAGTGAATTGTTCAATGGGAACATTTAAGTTGTCACATATTGCAATGCTGTGACGTTGTCTGGTTTTGGCTTGAATAACCTTGGAAGAAATACTCATCGAACGGGTAAGCCTTTTGGTTTTAATTTGATCCATTTTGTTTGGTTTTGAATTATAATCGAAATTGAGATGTTGCGAAATTGATGGTAAGTCGAATTTGGGTATTACTTCTTTCAAGTTTTTGGTACCTTCTAATTGAGTTGGTGAAGTTTCAAAATTATTACGAGTGTCTCGTAACCATTCCAAAGCTTTACTATTACCTAACCGTTTCTTAGTTTTTATCGCCTTTTCAATTTCTGTTACAATGACGTCTTTTTGAGGTTTTTTTGGAGGTTTATAAGTTTTTGTTGGTTTCAATCTTATTGATTCATTTACCAGCAGATCAAATGCATTTGCTTCAGTTTGCAAATTTCCAATTCGTGGAATAGCATTAACGTCATCAATACGTGCTTCATTTGATAAAATTGCATCGGCACTTTCATTTAAAAAAACTTGACTGTTAGGCAAAACTACAAATTTTCTAGAATTCAAGATAGATTTGTACCTACTATCTGATTGAAAATTTGCCATTTCATTACCGAGTTCTACTTCCTGTTCACTTGCGTTTTGTCGAATCTTTTTAAGAATTAAATTAAACTTAGCTGGCTCTGAAATTAAAAAGTGTCAAAAAGTTTTCAGTTTTCTATTTAAGATAATGTAACTGCTTACTTAAAAGCTAATCTGTATATGAATTAAATAATGTTTTATATAGATCTTTAAATATGTAATTGAATAAAGGAGTAATAAAATTCAACATGTTAAGAGCTCAATTCAACTCGTGAAATGGAAGGCTATAAAGTCGCGAAACTTCGCTATAATAGGCGACGCGATTAAAATATTGATAGGTTTTGTGGCAGTTCATAATGGTACAAAATCGAAACCGAAAAAGTAAAAGTAATCCTGGTTTGCCAACTAAACGAATGACAAGCTTGTTCGAAAACCTCAAAAATTCTTAATCGATTGCAATAATGCGTAATAAATGTATGTAAAAGTTTCACGCAATTTTCGATTTGAAGACAGGTAAGAGTTTAAGGTTGATACAGAACTAATTAGACTACCACAGTGGGGCAATATAACATGGGAATTCTAGAACAGTTGGTTAACAAATTGAAAAAGTTAGATTGTGCAGTACTCGAGTTAAAGTGATAGGAATTCTTTCATACCACTAAAACAATTAGCAGGATCAATATTGTGAAAAATATTGCCAATAATTTTTTGTCTCATCGATGATAAATATTTATGAAATAAATTTTGACGTTTTCGTTTTGTTAATTTGTGTTAATTTACAATATTCTGATAATTATATTTTTCAATAAAATTTGCCTATAGTGCTATTATACTAACACTTTTTAATCTATACTCATTGCCAACCGTGGAATTTACGGGTGCCATTCCAGCAGAAAGAGTTAACTATGAATCATCGGTGGAAATGAAATGCGTCCGAAAATGTTTAACTGGGGATCAGTATAGTATTTTATGTAATAAGTACGCAAAATATGGTTTTAGCGGACGAATCGTAATGTTACGGACGAGGCGCCAGCCGAGTCCGTAACATGAAGATGAGTCTGCTAAAACTATTTGCGTACGTATTGCATACAACGTTTTATTGTATTAGTTTCGCAAAAAATATTTTCTTGAATTAAAATATTCATTTTAAATAGACATCAATAACATAATATGTATGTATATTAGAAGGCTGTGCGAAAATGTTTATAGCAACCGGTTGCCAGATTTTGGAATAAACAAATTTGAATCCGCTAAAGTGCTGTCAAGACGACTTTAAGTACTAGGCCGCTAAAATAGAATTTTGCGGACCCGAAACAGCTTCAAAAGTAACCATTTTGTGTAGCTAATACAATAAAAATATTTAATGAGGAACTGCCCTAGAAAGGGGTGATTGTTTTATTCAAGTGCATCAGACCACATATTATCTTTGAAGGAAATTGAAAAGTTTTGTGTAGCTCCAGAAACCGAAACAATTGGACAAAATAGGCCAGGCGCTAAGTATTTTGGTACCGGAAAGGCGGAAGGGAAGAAATTCAGTTTCTTTCCGATTTCTCGGCTTTCTTCGAACTTCACGGCAAAAATAAATGTATAAAAAATTAAATTCTGTCAAAAAGGTTGACTACCCTACTTTTTTATGGTACAAATGCAGCAGTATGAAAATAAAATACAGTCGGAATTATTTAGGAATTTTGTCAAGATTTTCGACTTAGCGGCTGGCTTAAAAGATGTTATCTCTTTTATTAGAGAATTAAAAAGCAACGAAAATCAAATTCTTTCAAAAGCTTTCTGAAATAGGTTATTGCTTTCTTTAGATGTTTTTCATTTGTAAACAAGTAGGTGCAAGCTGAAATTTGACAGAGATGTACATTGGAGTGTTCTAATGAACACTCCAAAAGTCCCTTAAAAACCCAAGCCGGCGTCTCCTACAATCGGGGGTTTTGGTCTATAACTCGCTTATTTTCATTTCTATGAAAAATGATTATCAGACCATAGTTGGAAAGCATAACATTTGCTATAAAATATATTTTTTCCGTAGCACACAAATACTGAAATAACTTACCGAAAACACGACCCACTCTTAAAATGGCACAATATTGAATTGTTGCAGGGAGAGAAATGTTTTCAGACGGGAAATGCATTTGACAATAAATAAATTAAAATTGGAGCAAAGGTTAGAAAATGAAGAAAAACATTGATTTTTCAAAATTTGCCCATGTTATAGAATCTTCCAGGCAACGAAGTCGGAATTTTGGCTTGAGCTCACAAAACGTCCGGGCAAGCTGATATTTGGCAGAGATGTTATATTGAAGTGTCCTAATAAACCCCCAAAAATCCCAAGCCGACGTCGCCCGCAATTGGAGAATTTAGTTCCTCCAATGCGGTTTTTCGCCTATAGCTCGCGTAGTTTTACTTTTACGAAAAATTATCATTACACAAAGAGTATAAAATTCTTTACTAAATATATATTTTTTTATGAATACGCATGTGCTAGTGACTACACCTTTTCCACCAGTAATTCAGAAATCGTCAACCGTTATTCAGATTTGTCAATTGATATTCAGAAATCGTCAACCGTTATTCAGATTTGGGTTTCTGTGCAATAAGCACCACCACCCGAAACAAAATTTCTTTTGCTACACACTAAAGAACATCGTCACCCTAATTCTAAAACGTCGTAAATCCAAATTTATGCGATTTTGAGATTTTAGTTGTATGATATAGAGAAATCTAAAATACATCGTTCTAAAACCTCGTAATAAAAAAATTATACTTATTGTAACATCTATAAAACTATTAAATGTGAAAAATCAAGTCAATACTAATAATATATTTCTTAAATATCACTTTTTTCAGCCTTCTGTAAAATTTGTATTACTAGACTTACGAGGTTTTAGAATTAGGGTGACGACATAGTTAATATAGCAAATTGTAAAAATAATTAGGGTGAAAAGTGGCCAAACTTTTGAATAAATCGAATTTGAACTTAGCAAATTTACATGTAAATTTTAACGAGATTCCGCGCGTCGCTCATTCTGTTGACGGTGCGTGCAGAAAGAACTAGTCTTAAACTTAGCGTTTTACGGACCGGCAGATGCAGCTCGTCTCTCGTACATGTAACATCGATTATTTTTTGTTTTTACGCAATTTTTTGGGGGTTTGAGTTCCCGGTTACCTTCATCCCGGTTTCCTTGATGCTAGGCGCTTCAAGTACGTTTAGCTATCTGGCGCGGAGCGCCGACGGCCATGAAAAACCGGCCGTCCGCGGAGCCCGGGCGGCTTGGGTTTTTCGATGCACACAGTTATAGCCGGGCCAGAACCACCCTAAAAAGTAATTAGCACCATCAAAACCGGCCGCGGGGCAAGGCCTAGGTTTTCCCCATAGTTGTTTATGTCGTTTCAATGCTAATTTAACGTACTTTTAAAAAGTCGATATTGGGGTTGTTTTTCAGGATTTCACCCAAAATATTTTTTCTATAGACTAAAATAAGCCTGTTCTTTAGTGTGTAGCTGAAGAAAATTTTTTTCGGGTGGTGGTTCTTTCTGCACTTTTCCCCAGATTTGTCAATTAATATTCAGAAATCGTCAACGGTTATTCAGATTTGTCAATTAATATTCAGAAATCGTCAACGGTTATTCAGATTTGTCAATTGATATTCAGAAATCGTCAACCGTTATTCAGATTTGTCAATTGATATTCAGAAATCGTCAATTTTAATTTAGAAACCGACAAATGAAAATTAGAATAAAATGCAAAAGTGGGGCTTTTACAGTGCAGAATAAGGCTTTAATAAAAATCGAAAAAAATAACAATATTTTAATTTATTTTTTTATATATCGTCGGCTTACTGCAAAAACTGACCAAGTCAAAACACAGAGTTTCTAAATAAATTAAATTGAATGTTTAATATTTTGTGAAACATCAGCTTTTTAAAAGTTTTAATTTTTGTTTTAGGAAAATGAAACTTTAACAATACTTATTATTAGGGTAAGTTAGGATAGAGGATTTTTTCGTACTTTCTCCGCGAATAAAACAAAATATACTTCTCCTACCGGTTTCGCAAATTTACTCGCATCTTCAGGCAGAAACAGTCAAAATTTGCGAAATCGGTAGCAGAAGTATATTTTGTTTTATTCGCGGAGAAAGTACGAAAAAATCCTCTATCCTAACTTATCCAGTACTCCGCTTTTGCACAAGATTAACAAGATTATTATTAGGGCTTTTGCTAATTTTTAAATTTTTTAAAAATACTGAGCGAACTTAATCAACAAAGTTTGTCGTGACTGAGAAAACTGACTTGGTCAGTTTTTGCAGTAAGCCGACGATATATAAGAAAAACATAAATTATTTCATAATAAACAAATTTTTAGCGAATAACTTAGCGACCGACTGGCATAAATATCTTCCATTGATAAGGCTGCTGCATGATGTGTTGCGCGGCACGAGCACAATCGCCTTCATTTACAGTGTCCTTGGCCCGATCTATTATTTCCTCTAAGTAGACCAGTCTTTGTTCCCAAAGATTAGGCCCCGCGACATTGGGAACTCGAATGTTGCTTTTAGCTTCTGCCTTGAATTTCGACAAAATATACTCAATGGGATTTAGCATTGGAGAGTATGGGCCAAGTCGCAACAGAGTTTCTGTCGTCCCAGTAAAGACCGTTTCCAGTCTTGAATGGCAGCGCATTGTCCACAACGAGTACTAAATCGGACAGTTGATTTCCCATATCGTTCCATTGTTGCAGTAATGTCCTAACCCAATCACATGCTAATTGTGAAGTAAATGAACTTCTTCTGTGTTCCATAGCTACAACCCCAGCCACAGAAATTGCTCCAATTAAATGAATGTTAGGACCTCTTGAAGCTGGAAGTACTTGAACAGCTCTCTCACCAACTCTTAAACGGCCCTGTGTTCGTCGACAAAACAAATTAAAATTGGTTTCATCCATCCAAACAATTTGTTTCCCTTGTTGTACGTAGTTATTTAAATTTTGGACATATTCAGCACGTTTTGTTTTGTTGGCGAGCGAATTCATAGTCATTGGTTCTGTGTGCACTTTTTTTACAGTATATAACTTACTTTGTAAGTAGTTCCCCACGGTTGCCAAGGATACCGATTGGTGGAAATCGCGCAGCACATTTTCTTTCATTTGCTTCAATGTTATGCTGCTATCATCTTCTACCCATGAAACAATCATCGATTTGATCATTTGTGAGAGATTTTGGTTTTGTGCCTCCTCTATGAAACGTGTCATCACGTCCAGATCGCACCCAGTGGTATGCTGTTTTATATGCTATGTTTAAAGTTTTAGCCAAAACAGTCCAGTCGTCACCTCGGTTAGCACAATTTACAATTCTTTGACGATCTTCTCTTGAATTTGTTTGGTATTGTACCCTTTCCATCACTTCGTTGCCTGTTAGAGAAGTTTCGCAAACAGAACAAGTACCATCCGGCAGATTAATTATATGATTTGCGCACTTTGCGTGAATTAGATGTAAGCATAGTAGCAGTCGTACTACTGAATGTCTTCTCATATTGAAACCACAAATAACGCAATTGTGTTTAAACTCCGTTTCAATTATTACCTTTTTGATTTATTTAAGAATGTATTTTTGCTTATAGTGTAAGAAAATTGGCACATTTTGATGAAAAAAATCCAAAACAGGGTTTCTGGGATTTTTCGACGGATTTTGTTAGGTAATTGTTCGTACTTTAACATACTAAAAAACGTCCTCTCGGAATCCTGAGCTTCTTACCGAATTCTTCGTCTGAAGTTGACATTTTTTATGAAGAAGTGAAAATTATGTTTTCGGCAAAATATTTTTAAACAAATTTATATTTCAGCTATATTGTTATCATATAACTCATTAAAAAAATTAAAAACACTTAAAATATTTTAACAACATCCTCGAAATCATGAAAAGAAGAGTTTCCTAAAAATGGTGAGGGGGTTCTGATTTTTGGATGTTTTAAGGTTTGGGGTCCTAATAAAAACTCTGAGTTAGCGAACTCGGCGACCGCCCGGAAGTGCCGCCATTTTAAAAAATATGGCGAAAACAAAATGTTTCTTTGCAATATTTCCTTACCAGTTGACTTTGCGACGAAAATGACCTCTATAAATCTTATAGAGAATGAAATTTACTACAACTTCTATCTAAGGTATTTTTCTCTAAGTCGAATAGTTGCTGAGCGCCAGCACGGTTAAATAGACTACATTTTTGAAAATTTCAAAAACGTTCGATTTTGACCTTACTTTTTTATAATTTTTGTTTACTCTTTCTAAAATAGTCTATTATATGATAAAGTCTATTAATATATACTATGTATATTATAAAAAAAGGACAGGTCAAAATCGAGCGTTTTTGAAATTTTCAAAAAGGTAACAGCAGATGTTACAACAAATTCAAAAATTTAACAGTGCTGGCGCTCAGCAACTATTCGACTTAGAGAAAAATACTTTAGATAGAAGTTTTACTAAATTTTATTCTCTATAAGATTTATAGAAGTCATTTTCGTCCTAAAGTCAACTGGTAAGGAAATATTGCGAAGAAATATTTTGTTTTCTCAATTTTTTTTAAATGGCGGCACTTCCGGGCGGTCGCCGAGGTTGCCAACTCAGAGTTTTTATTAGGACCCCAAACGTTAAAACATATCCAAAAATCAGAACTCCCTGATCATTTTTAGGAAACTCTTCTTTTCATGATTTCGAGGATGTTGTTAAAATATTTTAAGTATTTTTAATTTTTTTAATGAGTTATATGATAACAATATAGCTGAAATATAAATTTGTTTAAAAATATTTTGCCGAAAAACATAATTTTCACTTCTTCATAGAAAATGTCAACTTCAGACGAAGAATTCGGTAAGAAGCTCAGGGTTCCGAGAGGACGTTTTTTAGTATGTTAAAGTACAAACAATTACCTAACGAAAACCGTCGAAAAATCGCAGAAAACTGATTTTGGATTTTTTTCCGCAATTTTCTTACACTATTATATAAGATTAATATTACGATAATCCCTTAATCCACAGATTAGGGCTCTTTCTGGTTTCGCACAGTTTTGCAATCAACACAGAATCATAACATTCAAATTTTTAGAAAAAAAAACAACTGATGCTTTAATTGAGCTGAACATTTGGCACTTGCTAAATTTCATTTAGTACTTTCTAATTTTCATTTGTCGGTTTCTAAATTAAAATTGACGGCTTCTGAATATCGGTTGACAAATCTGAATTACAATTCACGATTTCTGAATATCACTTGATAAATCTGAATTACAATTCACGATTTCTGAACAGCAGGTGAGGTTTTCTGAATTACTTCTGGAAAAGGTGTAGACAGTCAAGTAGGCTTTTCTTCCTTTCTTTTCTTTATTCACTTCACAATTTATTGTTTCTACATTATCAGGTTCATTTTTTTGAAACTAATAATAATTGTTTTATTTGAGTGTAAGTGCTTGTTCACTATGAATGTAAGACGTAAAATTTGCATAAAACCTAATTTTAATACATAAAATTACATAAATTTGAAATGGTTTCAACTTTATGTATAAAATTATGGTTATTGTGAACAAACACTAAGGGCCAATTTCAGTTAAAGTCGACTTTAACAAAAATCGACTTTAAATTTTATTATGAAATTGGCCCTATGCACGTAGACATAGAAAACAAAAGGTTTTGAGCAATTTTTTACGAAAACAAACTTAATATTTCATCTTCATCTCAGCAACGAATTCTTTTGTCAAAATACACAATGATTTGGTGCCTGTCGAACCTTTAGCTTTGTTTCAGAGAATATGTATACTGAAGAAGGATGATAAAAATTTGAAAAATTATTTTGTATACGAACTGCGCCCCTTTTATGGGAGAAAGTCTTCCAAGGCGGTATTGTTGGATTGTACCCCAAATGCATGCGATGACTTTTATGTCATCGATTGAGAATTTCTCCTTCATCGAGTTGTATGGCCTCCAAATCAAAATTTTTAGCAAATACTTATGTGACGCTGTGTAGTTAGCACAACTGGCGATACGCAAGTAGTTATTCAATAACAAATATCAAAATTTGACTTTACAAAAAGTGTTACAAATATATCTTGTAGCCTACAAAAACACAACAAATATTTAAGCACTCGGGGTTGTTTTTAGAGGAGGATAAAATTAAATGTTGTTTAAAAATTTTGAAACTTTATAAATTTAAACAAATTAAAAAATCTTTTACGATTTTTAAAATATAGTTGAGAATGCTATTAATTATTCTACATACATAAGTAGCCGAAAGATCTACAAGTAACGGTGCTAGAGAGAGTTTCTAAGCTCAAGAACCTAATCTGCGCGAGGAATAGCCATGAGGGCGAAATACATAATTATATTGCCCTGATTATTCTGTTTTTAAATTTGAAATTTTGAAAATCTTATTTATTTTGGATGAACATTTTTGTAATTTTATATTGTGCTAGTATTGGATAGGACCGGGCACTCACTCCGAGGCGATCCGACTTGATGGACGTGAGTCGAGTCGCGCTTAAAGTAATAATTTTTGTAGCAGTAATTTGTAATTTTGAAAATGGTTTTTAAAATTTGGTTTTGATGAAAATAAAATTTAATTGAATGAATGGGTAAAATTGTGTTTAATTTTAAAATGGCCAAAGTGATGGAAAATGGATGAATTATGAAAAAAGTAGGCGGAGCATTTTATTAGATAGTGTGCTTGAAATTAATTTGGAAATTGGAAATTAAGCCCAGTTACACAGCAATATATACGAATTTGAGCAACCTGCGTCAATTTTTACGGTTCTTGAGCATTGAAACTACATATCTCTACCAATAATTGTGTCAGGACCGTATCCAGAATTATTAGTCCAAGACCTTCATATATTGCAGTTGTTTCAACTTGAAAAAGGGTTTTCAAAAGTGCTATTATAACCGTTTCAAACCAGTATCTTGTTTTTGGATCGTCGAAGGTGTTCTTGTAAATTAGTAAATTAGTACTTCTTCATGTAATTCCAATATATAACCGAGGAGCACGACCGAAAAATCGCGTTTAAGGTTGCAACAGCTGTAACATATTAAAGGTCTTGGATTTGATCAGTTACTTGCTTATTTTTCAGTTCATAATTCCGGACGCAGTCCTGAAATAATTATAGGTTCCACGGTTACTTGTAGATTTTTCGCCTACAAGCATATTTTTCTCTAATAAGTAGAATAGTTCCTGAGCGCCAGGGCTGACAGCACATTTTAGAAAATTTCTATTTAACAGCTCTGGCACTCAACAACTATTCGACTTACAAGAAAATATTATGTTAGATTAAAGTTGTAGTAAATTTTATTTTCTATAAGATTTATAGCAATCATTTTCGTCCTAAAGTCATCTGGTAAGGAAATATTGCAAAGAAACATTTTGTTTTCGCTTAAATAATTGAAAATGCATGAAAATAATTTTATCTACTACCGTACGAAACCTACTTTTCGAACACATTTGCGTTACGGAACAGCCAGCTTTTTCGCACTAGTGCGATAAAGTAAACCATTTCCTAACGCAAATGTTTTCGAAAAGTAAGTGTTTTCGCCCGGTAGTAGATAAAAAATATTAGTATACCATGTAGTACACATATAAGCAACATCTAACAAATTACAAATTAAATTTGGTAACTTTGATATTACTCGTATGCCAAAGTTGTGTATTTTTCGAGTTAAAAAAATTTTTGAGTTAAAATATTTTTAATTAATATTTAAAATAAAATGAAGTGGAATCTAGTGAATGGGAAAGTAATGTGTAGTCACCTCAGATTTTTTATGTGCGGTTAAAATTAGCCGATAATATTGCTGAAATATGGACAATATGCGGTTAGATGAAAAATATACTGTAAAAACGAAATTTTTAATATTGTATACTACATATACATATTTATACAGTTATATGATTATTAATTTAGGATTCCATAGATTCATAATTTAAATCAATGTCGAAAAACTTTCTGGACCAGGCGGGCCAAGATTACTTTTGAAGTTACAACAAAGTGGTAATATTTCTCAGGCCCCAATAAATAAGAAAATAAAAAAGTTAATAAGGGACAATAACATTTTTTAATTTATTGATTTTAACAATTTCAAAGGTGCTAATAATGCGCATTTTTGAAATTTAGCATGTAGCAACGGAACAAACAGGTCCAGAAACTGTGTAGGCATAAAAATGTATCGGACAAGGTCGGATTTTGTATATAATTTTTTACCATTAGGTTTTTATTTATAAAAACTTTCAGCTGCTACATAAATTATGGTAAATATTGACTTAAAGATTTAACTTAGAAATCTATAACATTAAAATAGCCGTTTTAGGCCCAGTTGTTCAGTATTAGGTTATCTTTTAACCTGAATTATTTTCCATGGAAACAATTCTAGAAACAGTCATTTCTATGGAAAATAACCCAGGTTAAAAAATAAGCCGAAACTGAACAACTGGGCCTTAGAGTCTAAGAAAAAATCAAAAATTCTCGGTTGATTTTGTAATAAACTAAATTATAAAAACCCATTAGAATTTAGAAACTGTTAGATGCAATAAACTGGAAGCTTCTGTAATAATAAATTATTACCAAGCTTAACTTAGTCAATGCACTTGATGCTGATTTTCAAAATACGTCAATAATAAATTAAGCAAGGTCAAGACTAAATAATTATTTTTTAAGAATATTTTATCTAGATTAAACAGTAACACATTTTAAACCCGTACACCTGTTTTCATGTAGTACCATACTTATTTACAAATTAAAAACATCTGAAGAATTCATAAAACTATTGCTGAAAGCTTCTAAAAAAATTAATTTCAATTGCTTACTTAGATTTTTAAATTTCAATTTCATAAATTAATAATTTATATATTTTGAAGGAACTAGGGGTTTTTCATCATGAAATTCTAAAGAATGTGGTACGAGGCATTGTGATCACAGTATTATAAGAAAATCAGAGATAATTATGATGCTTTGATATTATTGGTACAAGATGAACCTCATACCTGTAGGGAAGCAATATTGGAGAGTACATTTTGAATTCCATTCAAGGACGATAGCAGGTGGGTTTTGTTTAACACCGATTGTAAAGTACAATTTGTAACAAGAAGTTTTATTTAAAAATTGGGGCGAGATTACAGTGAAACGTTTAGATACAATTTGCACTGTATCAGGGCGGCCACTAGCAATAAGTAACATTTATTTATGAATTTATGGCACTCCAAGCAAAAATTTATGGCACTCGATACAAAAATTTATGGCAAATTTAGTTATTATGTAGGTCCCTGCGCATGTTTTTGTATTGAAATAGTGCAAAAATTCGCAAAGGAAAGGAAAGTTGATTTTGAGTAGCCTGCCTTCCTTTAAGGAATCTCGATAATCCAATCATGCGCGTCCCATAGGGACGCGCATGAATGGATTATCGAGATTCCTTAAAGGAAGGCAGGCTACTCAAAATCAACTTAAAAACCAATAATGAATGCTGTTAAACTGTCAACCGATCGACAATGCAAATACGCGTGCACGTGCTTTACGTTTCTATTTGACCAATCTTAACCAAATTTGGTGGTGTAGAAGTTATTTACAACGCTACGAAAAACATAGGCAACTTTAGTAGCTTGGAGTGAGGCCGAATGCCGAACAACCACATCCAACACGGTCTAGATGGCTAAAGGCGGCCGATAGGCCGACTGTGCCAGCTAGTCCTTAATAGAATAGAAGAAAACAATAATTTTTGTGTTTTCCCACAGAATATTGCATAAGCCACGATTCGAAATGCTAAGTTCGTCATTTTAAAATAGTTTTCAATTGTTTTTAATATCTTTCTGTATCGTCCGTTCTGCTTATGTATTGTTTACATGGGCATTTGGGAAAAATTTATTGATTTGTTAATCCAATAATACCTTCGGTAAAAATTGGACAAGTCTCAGTAAAAACGCTCTTGTGTTCGCATCTGCAAGTATCTGCAGCTGAAATTTGGAGGGCAAGTACTAGAGATACCAATGATACCACAAAAAAATTTTCGGTGTGTCTCATGCGTTCTCACACAACTAGAAGTTTAAGAGAAGTTAACATTTAAAAAAATCGAGTTTTTAGGTCGAAATTAGGTCTACAAACCGTTAAAAATGTAATTCTTTGTTTTGTTTTGGCACTTGTGTGCTAGTAACGAGAAACAGAAATAATATTTCAACCTGAAAACTGAAAAAAATCAATGTATTTCCGTTTTTAAGCAAAGTTAAAGTACCTATGTACCTAGTCGTGCCATAGTTCTGATACTCAGGTAATACTGTTAGTATTTACCGTAAACATTAAGGGAGAGGGTTGATAATGGTATTTTTGGAAAGCTCATTTGAAGGTGTGTAAATGGGTAACAGTTGAATTTTGGAACTTAAATAGTAAACATGGAGTGGGGTGTCAAAGAAAACCGAGATGCTGTGATTGCTTTGCATAAGTGTGAAAAAAATGTTAGTGAAATTTATAATTTGTTAAAAAAGTTAAAAATTACAAAACTTTTTATAACCCGTACTATTAAACGGTATACTGAAACTTTGGCAGTAGGTGACCGAAAAAGAAGTGGTCGCCCACGCACTGTAAGGACTCCTACAGCCATTAAAGCAGTTCGTGAGCGAATTCGTAGAAATCCTTTGAGGAAGCAAAAGATTTTGGCTAGGGAACTTCAAATTTCCAAAAGGTCAATGTCTCGCATTTAAAAAAGTGACCTGCAACTTGGGGCTAACCGTAGGACAACAGCACAGCGTCTTACAATCGCTCTAAAAAAAATTAGGCACGAAAGAGCAAAACAACTCCTACATCGGCACGCTAATAACGATCACCACAACATTTTGTTTACCGATGAAAAAATTTTCACGGCGGAGGAAAAATTTAATAAACAGAATGATAGAGTGTATGCCCACAGCTCTAAGGAAGCCGCTGAAAAAATTTCTAGGGTTGAAAGGGGCCATTTACCGGCATCTGTAATGGTTTGGTGAGGTGTATCGTATGAAGGAGTGACTCAGCTTCATTTTTGTGAAAAGGGGGTAAAATCGTCTGCTGTGGTGTGTCAGGAAATGCTAGAAGAGGTTGTTAAGCCTCTAAACAATACCATGTTTGATGGAAACCGTTGGGTGTTTCAACAAGATTCGGCACCAGCACACAAAGCAAAATCCACACAACGATGGCTTCAAGAGAATTTACCTGAGTTTATTTCTGAGGAACAATGGCCCTCAGGTAGCCCAGATTTAAACCCATTAGACTACAAATTGTGGTCGATTCTTGAGCAGAAAGCTTGTCGAGTACACCATAAAAATATTGACCTATTAAAACGAGATTTGATAAAAGCAGCGGCATCGATGTCGATGGAAGTAGTGCGTGCCGCAATTGATGACTGGCCGCGGCGTTTAAAGGCCTGTGTAAACGCAAAAGGTGGCCATTTCGAATAAATCCTATAGAAATGAATTCGTTACAATGTCCTTAATAAAATAGAATTTTAATATAACAGTATTTTTATTTTCAAATCCTTTAAATAATAATATGAACGTATATCAGAACTTATGGCACGACTAGGTATACGGTACATATTATGTATATAAAAAAGGTTGACTTGGCCCCATTTTTTCGACACTTTCCAAGCGCATTTTTAATGATTTTTTTTGTGTTCCTGAATCCTTGGGATGTTCCTAGCAAGAAACTATTATTAAACAGACCAAATGAATTACTTAAAAAATCACCATTTGTCCGCTTCCACCACACTGTGCGCCGTTGACCTTTTTTTAGGTATTTACCGTGTTTCGCCGAAATGTACTTTTTTTTCATAAAAGTAATATGGTCACCATAAGTATAAGATATAATTTTTACCAAATTTGATCATGGAATAAGCATGGGTTCTGTTACTAAAAATAATTTAAGTATTGGGTCATTCCATCTCAAATCGACTGAAGAATTTACCTGACCCCCACCAAATTTGACGAAACTTGGTACACACCATCTTAGTAAGAAATAAAAAATACAAATTTAAGGATTTGTCCAAAAGGGCATTCGTTTCGTTGTTTTGGTCGTTCAAAATGTCAAAAAGTTGGTGTGTAGACTTGTAAGAAAACGGCTGTAACTTCGTCCATGGTGGTCTAAATTTAAAAATAAAAAATGTTCTGTAAAGGTAAATGAACGTTCTATCCAAATATTCAATCACATTTTAATTTTTCAACCCCTAACTGGATTAATTTTATAATATTAACCCTATTTCAACCCCTATTTAAAAAACGATTCTTTTTTTTTGTTTATTTTTTTACTGTTTGTTTGTGCAATTATGCTGAGTATGTGTGCCAAATTTTATCATGGGATCTGCATGGGTTCGGTTGCTAAAAATAAATTAAAAATATGGAATGCAAAATTGAATTTTACAAAATAATGTTTGGCAGTATATGTCCCCGTGACCGTGGAGAACCTTCGAGGTGGTGATAAAGGACACTTTTCTAAGACAAATTTTTAAATAAAATTTTTGCCCAAGTCCAAACCCTTGGGGGGTAGTGGACGAAGTTACAGCCGTTTTCCTAAAAGTCTACACACCAACTTTTTGACATTTTGAACGACCAAAACAACGAAACGAATGCCCTTTTGGACAAATCCTTAAATTTGTATTTTCTATTTCTTACTAAGATGGTGTGTACCAAGTTTCGTCAAATTTGGTGGGGGTCGAGTCAATTTTACCTATTTTTTGGTCGATTTGAGATGGAATGACCCTATTTTAAATTTTTAATTTTAATTAAAATTTATGATATTTTATGGCCAAGTCGTAAAATTTATGATTTTTATGGCAATTTTCAAAATTTATGATTTTTTATGAATTTACGGCAAGTGGCCACCCTGCTGTATCAAGTGTACACAGGAAATTAATGAAAAGGATTTTGCGATATATAAACGGAACTCCAGATTTTGAGCCTTTTCTCGACTTGAATTTGAGATCTTTACAAGTTGTTATAGGGGAAAATGTTTTGACTTTAGACAACACTTTGTTATTTGTCTTTCTGATTACATTGCAAAATTACCTTCAATATCCGTGTGAAAATGTTTGGAATGCCCGAGTATTTCTTTAATAAGCTTTACACCTCTCTCATATTCAAGATGTACAGGAAATTTCTTGAACTCGGCTAGCGGTCCCATGCAAATTGGACACGGGGTAATTGTTTCCGCCGTATAATAAGTCGTATGTTTGTATAAACAACCTTTACAAAATACATGACCACAATTTGTTTTAATGGGCTTGTCGAACTGTTCAAAACTAAAATAAATTAAGTTAGAGAAAAAATAAATCTAAAAGTTAGGTTATATTACCAAATGTAGCATTTGAAAAGTTCATGAAGCTTCTTAGTATACCGCAGGATATAAAAAATCAACTTTGCTCTATCCTGCTGGTTTAATTTTAACGACTCGCTAATACTGTCACACATTTTTAACTAAGTTCTAAACAATTTAATTTCATATAAACAAATTCGCGTTTCAAGTGTATCATTAACCTAACATAAATGAATAAAACTGTCATGAAGAGGTAAAATACGTGAAATACCAACCTGATTAATTATCCCCAACATGCAAGAATTTCGGATTTTTTTTGGAAAAAAATAATATAATTCCATTCTAAAATTATGTTGAAAAGGTAAATAACTTTTCCGGCTATTTGTTATTAACAGACTAAATGAAATCATATTATTTAAGTGCAATCGTTTAAAAATAATTTTTGTGGTTCACTCTGTATATTATAATCAGAATAGATCTTTTTTTAAACACGGACGGAATGATACGCCGTGTGATACACGACGAGTGGTGATGGTAATTTAATCTTAAGGTCAAAAAAGTCGATTAAATTGTTCAAATATTTTCGATTAATTTCTTTTAATTTTAACTTTTGCGGCAACATCATAACAATTACGATGTCTGGTAAATCGGCAATCTTCCTTATGAACAAAAATTGTTCTGTTGTTGGAAAAAGAGCAAGGTGAGGTAAGCAAAACCGGCGAAGTTTTTATATAATATTTTGATTTTAGCTCTTGGTGGTCTCATGTTCCTATGGGCCCACCCGATGCTATTTTGGGTGTAACGGAAGCTTTCAAGAGGGACAACAATCCAAAAAAAGTTAATTTAGGTGCCGGAGCTTATCGTGATGATGATGGTAAACCATATGTTTTACCTGTGGTGCGAAAGGCCGAAGAAAATTTGAAAGCAAAAAATTTGGATAAGGAATATTTGCCAATTTCTGGCGTTCCAGAGTTCTGTAAGTTGAGTATACAACTTGCATTAGGTGACAAGTCAACCGTTGTTTCCGATGGATTAAATGCCACTGTTCAAGGAATTTCTGGAACGGGGTCTCTTCGAATAGGAGCTGCATTTTTAAAGGCATTTTTCCCTGGCTCGAAAACCGTATACCTACCCACACCAAGTTGGGGTAATCACACTCCCATTTTCAAGCATTCTGGAGTGGATGTTAAATCTTATTCATATTTTGATCCTAGGACAAATGGTTTTGATTTTCAAGGAGCTTTAAGTGACATTTCTGTATGACAAAATTAATTTGAGAGAAAACAAAAGTAGAATATTTATTTGTTGCAGAAAATTCCTGAGAAATCCGTGATTTTGTTGCATGCTTGTGCTCATAATCCTACCGGTGTTGATCCATCTTTAGAACAATGGCGTGAACTTTCTCAATTAATCAAAAAGAAAAATATCTTTCCATTTTTCGATATGGCTTATCAAGGATTTGCTTCAGGAGATACCAGCCGAGATGCACAAGCTGTAAGTAGCTATTTTAATGAACAGGCATTTTAGAAAATTACCAATTACAAGGTTTTTTAAATGAAAAAGCTATTGCAATAATAGATTTTTAATTTGTTTTGCTTGATAACGTTTGTTTTTAAACCCCAAGGTCATTATCAAGTAGCTTACTAAAGATATATACGAAAATAAAGAATTTGCATATAGAACGTAAATAAGATAATCAATTAATATTATTTACTAGAACACAAGATGTTCTGTATATAGGCTGTTTTTCACATGAAGGATAATATATTATTATCTAAAATGCAATATTTATTACTATATCAACAACTGTTTTTAAATGGTAACTACTTCTTCAGGATATAGGATAAAGACCTCAGTTATGGTCATGTTAATAAAAACATCTTTCAATAAATTAGTGAGATGACAGTATCCCTGTGTTAACCGTTCCGATGAGTGGCTTTGTATATAGTATTTCTGTATTGAATGATATATATTTAAAAAAGCTAACAGCTACCTAATAAAAATTGGGCTTTCTCAAGTTAGAACTATGAATTCGGTAGTGAATTGTACACATTATCAAAAAGCGATTTAAGGGTTTCTTTGAAATGGGTTAGTTTTTAAAAAAAAGTTTACCAGACTAAAGTTATAGTTCGTTAAATTTGCTATCAAGAAGGGGGGGGTGTCGATGTTTTTCTGTAAAGTTTGCAAAAACAACAAAAGTAAAATTTAGAATATTTTGACGCAATTTCAATTTAGGATTTCCACGCTGTAACTTAAATGTTATATACCCTATCTCATTTTAGAAATACAGTGGCTCCCATAAGTAGGTTAATCCTTTCAGACCTGACTTTTTTTGGCTGAACGAAAAAATTATTTTTTTACTAATTTCGTGTTAGTATGTTCTAAAAAGTGTTTTTTGCGAGTTTCATAATTTTCTGATTTTTATATTCGGAGGTATAGGCATGCACACTATAGTGTGCATAACAGGTAAAACGTGATAAAACGCGTGATAACAGATTTAAACAGCTGACGCAGGCCCGTAGCCAGGAGGGGGCACCTGGGGGCACGTGCCCCCCCCGAAATGTTCAAAAGAATCAAAAATTTTGAAAGTAAAACATTTGAATTTCGAAAATAAAATACCTAGGTATACTTTGGAAAAAGTTTTTTTCTAAATTTATTTGGCGTAATTCATTCCTTCGGCCTCACTCCATCAAGGTTCTAAAGTAGGCTATGTTTATCGTAGCGTTGTAAATAACTTCTACACCAAATTTGGTTAAGATTGGTCAAATAGAAACGTAAAGCACGTGCACGCGTATTTGCATTGTCGATCGGTTGACAGCTTGACAGCATTCATTATTGTTTTATTTTATAAGTTGATTTTGAGTAGCCTGCCTTCCTTTAAGGAATCTCGATAATCCATTCATGCGCGTCCCATAGGGACGCGCATGAATGGATTATCGAGATTCCTTAAAGGAAGGCAGGCTACTCAAAATCAACTTTCCTTTCCTTTGCGAATTTTTGCACTATTTCAATACAAAAACATGCGCAGGGACCTACATAATAACTGTGCCAAATGGGGAGCTAAAACCTCCGATTGTGGGGGACGCCGGCGTGGGATTTTATGAAACTTTTGGGGGGGTTCATTAGAACACTCCAATGTACATCTCTGCCAAAATTCAGCTTGCCCGGATTTTTTGCAAACTAAAAACCATCCTTGCCTGGACTATAACGTTTGTTTTAAATAAAAATAAATTAAGAAAAATAAAATATTGAAAAAATTTATTTGTAATAAAAATTCCCGGAAGGGGAACCCCCGAAAATTTTACTTTTAAAATATTTGTAATAAAGTAGTTTAATACATAAATAAATAAAACTTTAAAAAATTGTAATAAAAAGGTGAACCCCCTTTACAAGTGCCCCCCCCCAAATGAAATCCTGGCTACGGGCCTGAGCTGACGAATGTTTATACACCAAGGTCAATATGATAACTACCAGAGAGAACAAAATTAGGCGTTTATTTGGCATTTATTCACCCCTATTTAGGTGAATTATTCTCAACCAGTTGTGTTATTTAAAAAAAAAATTTTGATTACATTTCTTATCATAATTATATTAACCCTGGATCCACAAGGTGATGTTGGTGCATGTCTAAATTAAGATTAGGGTTGCAAGAAGTACCCGTCTTAATTTAGGTGAATTGAGGACCACTAGAGTTGTAAGTTCTAGTGATTACTCTAAATTATGAGAAGTGGCAAGAAGTACTTCTCTTAATTTATTGATGAATAACATTTAAGTCGTAAATTTAAATGCTACTCATCAATAAATTAAGAGAAGTACTTCTTGCCACTTCTCATAATTTAGAGTAATCACTAGAACTTACAACTCTAGTGGTCCTCAATTCACCTAAATTAAGACGGGTACTTCTTGCAACCCTAATCTTAATTTAGACATGGTCCTTCGAGCCTAAGAAGATAAACCATCAGCAACACAACATACAACGGTCCAAACAAGAGATCGCACAGCAACACAACATACAACGGTCCAAACAAGAGATCGAAGCAGCATCAAATCAAATACAAGGGTCCACACAGCGACGCCAAAGCAACAAGAAGAATAAAATACAAGGGTCCACACAGCGACGCCAAGCAACAAGAAGAATAAAATACAAGGGTCCACACAGCGACGACAAAGCAAGAAGAATCAAATACAAGGGTCCACACAGCGACGCCAAAGCAAAAAGAATAATCAAAATACAAGGGTCCACAGCGACGCCAAAATCAAATACAACAATCAAAATACAAGGGTCCACAGCGAAGACAAAGCAAAGTCAACAAAACAAATACAACGGTCCAAACAAGAGATCAAACAATCAAAATACAAAAGGTCCACAGCAATTCCAAGAAATCAAAAAGGAGGAAGAATCATCCAATAAGTTGTTAAGAGTACAGTATATTTTGTGATACTGAAAAAGCCGAAATTCGGGCAGTATCATAAAATTGTTGTACGAAAAACTGCAATTCTTTTTTACGGGAGAAGACTAAAATACCCCATCGCACGTCTTTGAGTCTGAAGCACGTGGTAAAAAGGAAAAGCAGAAACTACTACGAAAACAAAGTACATCATCAAGTAACAAATTAATCAAAAATAAGAAGATAATAATTGAAAAATGGAAAAATGGTCACCGCAAGCGAATTAGCAAAGGTACAAGAAGACATTGGAATCAAAATCAAAACATTACTAGCAAACAGTAAAAAGGACTCTCCCAGTCGAAAAACAGAAGAATACATCCAAAGGAAGAACGAAGAATTATTAAGATTAATTTTAGAAGCAAGAAGCAACCACCAAATATTCTTACAATTAAACGCACCAGAAAACGTATATATTTCATCTCGTTACATTGAACAAATCGAAGCAAAATACCAAGAAGCAATACAATATTTACAAACCTGCAAGAAGAACAATCAAGAGGAATCAAGTGTAAAACCCGAAGAACCAGTGCAATCCAAATCACCAATACCACAAGAAAAAATAAAAATGGAAGTATCAGAACAAGCGATCCGCATCAAGAAACAAAAAATAAACATGAATCTGCTGACAAAATCATTTGAGATGGCAACAAACACATCATCAGAAACACAACTACATGAAATATTAAGAACCGGAATAAAAAATAAATGGAAAAATATAGAAGAGCTTCATACAGAAATAATGGCATACGAAGAAGAACATACGGATGACTATTTTATCAATACACTATATGAGAAAATCGAGAAAAAATATTACGAAATAATTTCGAAATTACAACAAGATGCAACCAACAAACCGAATATTAAATTACCAACAATAGAATTACCGTGTTTCTACGGAGGATATGAGGGATGGTATACATTTTTTGATATTTTTCAAAAAGTAATACATGCAAATACAGTGATTACTAAAACTGAAAAAATGCAATACCTAAAAACGCATGTAAAAGGAGAAGCAAGTAAAGTAATACAACACTTAATGATCTCAGGAGAAAATTACGAATCAGCATGGGAATTATTAATAAAACGGTATCAAAATAAACGGTTAATAACGAACACTTTAATAGACAAGATTTGTAATCTACCAAAGATAAATCACGAAAATATAAAACAACTACGTCAAATGCATGATACTATTCAAGAATGTGTAAAAGCACTCGAAAATCTAGGAATTGAAGTTGAAAATTGGGGACCGATTTTAGAGAGATGGGTCAGTCAAAAATGGGATACAGAAACAAATAAGTGGTACGAACAAACAATTCTGGATAATCATGAAGTTCAGTCGTTAACATCATTATTAGAATTTTTAGAAAAAAGATGTCAATCTCTAGAAGCATCTAGTCCAAGGAATAACGAGTATCATCAAATAAAAAAGATATATGGGTCAACCAACACCTATGCACCAAAAAATGTTTTTTCAAGATGTATCTGTTGCGGTCCTCTATGGTTGCGGTCAACAACATATCATTTTCGATTGCAGCGAATTCAGAAATATGAATCCAGCTGAAAGAAGAAGAAGAGTGATAGAAAACAAAGGGTGTTTCAATTGTTTAAAAAACCATGACAATACAGCACCATGTTTCAGCAAGAGCAGCTGTCAAATTTGCTTCAGAAAACATCATACTTTATTACATGATGATTGGAAACCAACGAATTCAAGATTTGGAAATTGGAAACCACAACAATCATCCACAAGACAGTATAATTCTTATCAAGGGCAGAATCAAGTCAGATCAAACCACACAAATACAAAACAAAACCAAAAGCATAACACAGAAGAGAGAAATATTCCAACAGGTTCTTATACGACTAACCAAAACCAAAGTACAGTGTTATTGGCAACAGCGTTAGTATGCACCACATCTCACATGGGCAATATGGAATATTTGAGAGTACTTATCGACTCAGGGAGCCAAGCAGCACTGATAACTGAAGAAGCCGCACAACGATTAGGATATCCCAAGCAAAAAATTGTAGCAGAAATATCAGGGATAAGCGATGCAAATCCAAAAGTATCCAAATACCAAATGCAAGTAACAATTAGACCAAGATTTCCAAGCAAGTTTTCGCTAAGTACCAATTTCATAATATTGCCAAAATTAATAAAAAATCATCCCGACAATAATTTGGATATCGATTTAACTTGGGACAGCGAATTTCTATCTGATCCAACATTCCATCAAAGAGGCCCAATAGACGCAATATTAGGGGCTGACGAATTAAGCCGCATCATTCAACAAGGATTACGAAGAATGGAGAATGGAATAGTCTGCCAAAACACACAACTAGGATGGATCCTGTCGGGCAACGTGTCACACCAGAATCAACAACCTATCAAAATAATCAGTATGATCAGCCGTTATGAAGAAGACAAAAAATTACAGCAATTTTGGGAACTAGAAGAAGTCGAAAATAAGAAGCCCATGTCAGTAGAAAACGAAAAATGCGAAGCACACTATGAGGAAAGCACGAAAAGAGATAGAGCCGGACAATACATTGTAAAAATACCATTTAAAGAAGATCAACCAAAGTTAGGAGAATCAAAACAAACAGCGTATGCAAGATTTCATCAACTGGAAAGAAAACTCGATCAACCAAAGAACAAAGAACTTAGAAATCAATACAACACATTCATGGAAGAATATTTAAAGCTGGGTCACATGAAAATTGCTCCGCAATCAGGAAAATACTACATACCACATCAACCAGTCATTAAGGAAGAAAGTACAACTACAAAACTGAGGGTAGTATTTGACGCTTCATCCAAAACGTCGAACGGCAAAAGTTTGAACGATACAATGTACACAGGACCAAGGCTTCAGCAAGAATTACGCGACATATTATTAAGATGGAGAAAATACCCAATAGTGTTCAGTGCAGACATAGAAAAAATGTATCGGCAGATTAAAATTTCACAGGAAGATCAAGCATTTCAGTACATATTATGGAGATTTAATAACAATCAACCAGTAAAAGAATATTGCTTGACAACAGTCACATATGGAACAGCATGTGCACCATATTTGGCCATCAAAACGCTTCAGAAATTAGCTCAAGATGAAATGAAAGAAGATATCCAAACAGCAAACATAATATTAAAAGATTTTTACGTAGATGATTTGATGTCCGGGGCAGAAACAGAAGAAGAAGCGACACAAATACAATCAAAAATAATAACCGTGTTACAATCAGGAGGATTCAATCTACGCAAATGGGCAAGCAATAAACAAAAAATTTTGGATCACGTACCTGAACATCAACGAAGCCAGAAAATGACAGAAATATCAGAACAAGAGGCCCAAAAAACGTTAGGGGTATATTGGTCGCCACACAAGGACACATTTCAATTTAAAACAAAAATAATGGCAGATGGAAAAATTACAAAAAGAAAAATCCTATCGGAAATCGCTAAATTATTCGATCCATTAGGATGGTTATCGCCAGTAATCATAACAGCAAAATTACTCATGCAAGAATTATGGGCGCGAGACATAGATTGGGATAAGGCAGTTCCAGAAAACATAAAAGACAAATGGACAACGTATTACACCGCATTAAAAGATGTAGAAAAAATAAGAATTCCAAGGTGGATAAACGTTTCAAAAAATATTGAAAATAAGGTCGAATTACACGGATTCTGCGACGCATCGGAAAAAGCATTCGGGGCAGTAGTTTACGTAAAAACAAACAACAATGGGATGATAAATACAACACTACTAATCGCCAAATCAAAAGTAGCATTTGAACTTACGACTTAAATGTTATTCAAACCAATAAATTAGGAAAGGTACTTCTAGCCACCTTACTAATTTAGAGTAAGCACTAGAACTTACAACTCTAGTGGTCCTCAATTCACCTAAATTAAGACGGGTACTTCTTGCCACCTGATCTGTAATTTAGACAGTGCATATTTAACAAGGTGGCGTCATATATGACACCAAATTATTTCTTTAATAAAGAGCTTAAAAACCGAAAAAGATTTTTTATTTTTATTATGAATCTAGTAGTTATATAATTTTTCGATGAAGTACTATTTACACAAAAAGTAAATTTTATATTTTATGCATATTATAAGTTATAAGTAACAAAAGGTCTCTCGTAAGAAAAATAGAAAACAAAAACATATCAAACTAAATTGAATGAATACTTTGAAATATATAAAAACAAAAATGATCAATAATACCCTTAAATATAATAATCAACTATTATATTTCATGCTATTCCATCATGTTCAGCACAGAGGCTCTTATTGCACTTATTACAATAAATAGCACCTCTTCTGCTTGTAGGACAATTAGAACATCTTCCTGGACGACCTATAGGTTTATTTTTTATATTTTTGTCTCTTCCTCATAGCCAAGTATTTTTCGAATTGAATCTCTAAGTTCAGTAGGTAAAAGGTAAACGTTCATTTACCATTCGGCGTCTCATGTGTTGTTCACACAATAAAGAAGCAATAATTCTTTAGAAAAACTTGACATTTTACTTAATTTGTATTGTAATTAAAACTCCACCTAATAGTATTTTATAATATCTGCTGAAAAATTTAATAATTAAAAAAAAATTATAAAAGAGTGTAATAAATTTATATTACGTAAATAACAAGGTGGCGTCATATATGACACAAGCTCCAATATTAAGCACAAATATCAAAATCAAAAATTTTTTAATGAACTCAACACAAGGTTAATACATGTACTGAAGGTATAGGGATGGAAAAGTTTGAAAGCCACTCCGGGGGAAGTACAGACTTAAAAATGTAAATCCCGTGTCACGGGTGACACCACCTTGTGGATCCAGGGTTAATATGATGGATTGTGTAGCTAATGGAATTTTTTTAATATTTTTATTGGATTTCTCGTGAGTTTTTCATTTAAAAATCACCTCTATCTAGCTTATAATTTTATCAATAACCATAGAATAATATAATAAAACCTATGCACACTATAGTGTGCCTGGGTCTTAAAGGGTTAAAATTTAAGAAAATTTCAGAATCATACTATAAATTTTAAAATAACGGAAAATAAATATTTTTTTTTGCTTTTGTAGTTCCTCTGACTATATTAAAGACATTTCTACTGCAATAAGCAAAATTACTTATCACAATAAAGAATAATATGAATGCAATCTTGCAACTATCATTTTACACGTTACAAAAGTAGGTTAATTTTGTTATTACTGGTTATTTCCTCCGTGCACAAGTGAATTTGAAAATTTAATTATAAAGTGAATCAGTGTATCTTTAGATAAAATTTTTATTTTGAAAATTGAAAAAAAGTTTGGTGGAAGAGTGTTTTTAATTTTATATCCGGTTTACTGCATTTTAACTCGTTTAATTCAGAATTTTTCTTAAAGAAAAACCCCCAAAATGGCAAAATTTCATTATTTAACCGCAGAAGAGCGTAAATTAGTATTAAAAATGTATGGATCCGGCAACACTATCAAAAAAATTGCAAAACTTTTTGATAAATCGACCACTTCAATTTTCAAAGTGACAAAAGCATTCAAATATGAAGGTAGAGTAATGCCTATTAGAAGAACAGGACGGCCAAGAATCACCACCAAAAGAGAAGATACGAAAATAGTATGTTAATCTAAAAATTTCAGTTCCAACAATTAAAGCAAACCTCGAAAATACATGGGAAAATGTTCCATCAAGCCAAACTACATATAAGGCGTCGCACAGCGGAGTATTTGGCTTCAAAAGGTGGCATAAAATACAAAAATCAAATGCTACATGCATATTCCCTATTATGATTTTCGTAAACTACACTATCTTGGGCACCATTATGTGAATTTATATTAGGAACATTACTGGTTAATTGTTAACACATTCTTTTCAAAGATTATTTTTGCTAGAAATCGTTATAAATTGTAACTTACTTATGAAAACAAGAAGTTCAAATATCTTAGATAAAGTCTGTAATAATTGATCTTTAAATAAATATGGTTACAATCATATAATGCATTGTATTAATTTTTGTAAAAGATTATCAAAAAAAAAAAGATTTGAATATGAATGAAGGTCGATAAAGTTACTATTTTTTTACGGATAATACCGATACTTGAGACTTTAAAATAAATTTTTTGGCTGCGAATCTTTGCGTGGTTCTTTTTAATTCGCGTTTTACTTGGAGAACTCAAAAATTTCTAAGTCACCCTGTATATAGTTTTTATCAAATTATTTATTAATTTTACATGATTGGATTCGTTTTTTTGAATGTTTACTCCATATGGCATATAAGTTACCTATCAAAAAATGGCAAGCTCGCGGTAGTGATAAAGATATACAGTGACTCGAAAAAGTCCTCGGGCATCTAATAAAAATTGCAATAACTGCAATGTAATTCGATTTTTACAAGTAATTTGGGAAGAAAACGGCGGTTTAAACTTCCCATTTGATCAATTATTCCTTAAGGTCACCGATAAACACAAAAAAGTTTTAAAAAATTCAACCACAAACAGAAATTATAAGGTTTAAATCATTGCATAGTTGCAATTCTAATTAAATTATGTATGAAGAAGTCCTCGGGCACCATATATTATATTACTGTAACGCTTCCTAGAATTGTGCAATAGTTTTAAAATGCAGTTGATGCATTTTGTAAATAGTAGAGATGACATTAAGCTCAGTCTTAATCTTGACATTGAATATTTAGCACAATGGAGCGTAAAAATACCAAATACACAAGTTTCGATTTAAGACAATTAGTTATTTTTCATTCTGCCAATGGAAAATCGCAGCGGGAAATTGGGAAGTTACTCAATATGAGCAAGAGTACTGTAGCGGATATTGTTAAGCGCTTTAACAAAGAAGATCGGATCGATTTCAAAGAAAAAAGTGGCCGTCCACGTACTATATTAACATATAGAGATGAGAATTGTATTGTAAGAAAAGTTAAAAAAGACCCTAGAATTAGTGCGCCTAAATTACAAACTCAAGTGCTACACGAACTAGGGAAGAATGTGCATGTGGATACAATTCGCAAAGTTTTAAAAAAAGAAGGGTACAATGGCCGGGTGGCTAGGAAAAAGCCATTTGTAAGTCAAGTTAATAGGAAGAAACGCCTTATTTACGCTAAAGAGTACCTAGAAAAAGACATAGCATGGTGGAACGATGTTATATTTGCAGACGAGAGTAAATATAACATCTACGGTTCTGACGGTCGAACCATGGTGTGGCGTAAAGCCAATGAAGAACTGAATCCCAAAAATTTATGTGGTACGATCAAACATGGACTTGGAAATGTCCTTGTTTGGGGTTGTATTTCCACTCAGGGGACAGGCAAATTAGTTGTGATCGACGGCATAATGGACCGTTTTAAATATTTACAATTACTTCAAGAGAATTTGTTACCAAGTGCGGCCCAAATGGGAATTCAAAACAGTTTTAAATATTACGAGGATAACGATCCGAAACATAAATCCCATTTAGTGCAAGAATTTCTTTTATATAAATGTCCCAAAGTATTGCATCCGCCCGCTCAGTCACCCGATCTTAATCCCATAGAAAATCTATGGGATGAATTAGAACGTAGGATACGAACCACCCCTATAAACAACAAACAACATTTAATTCGACGTTTACAGGAGGAATGGGCTCTTATAAGCGAAGACTATTTAAAAAAAATAATTTGTAACATGCCCAATCGACTCAGAGACGTTATAAAACAAAAAGGATACCCCACAAAATATTAATTTTTTCAGTTTCCCTAAACTACTGTGCTAATTTATGTAGTGCCCGAGGACTTGTTCATACATAATTTAATTAGAATTGCAACTATACAATGATTAGAACCTTATAATTTCTGTTTGTGGTTGAATTTTTTTAAACTTTTTTGTGTTTATCGGTGACCTTAAGGAATAATTGATCAAATGGTAAGTTGAAACCGATGTTTTCTTCCCAAATTACTTGAAAAAATCGAATTACATTGAAGTTATTGCAATTTTTATTAGATGCCCGAGGACTTTTTCGAGTCACTGTAGTAGCCGAAACCAAGACTCAGATTCAAAAAGAATTTAAAGAACGCTGTGGTTTAATTATTATCGATAAACCTATACCTGGTTTTGGCAATTCTAATGATGGAAACACGGCAAGGCGCATTTTTGAAAATCCTGAACTCTGCTGAAGTAACTGCAATTAATGTAGAACTTATTAGAAAAATGCAAGTGATATTAATAGTTGTGGCTTCTGGTCACGAAATAAATATTGAAAGATTTTGGAAACACTGCCACAGCACTGCCCGGTACTTTGTTGATAAATTCGCGATTACAGCTAAGTGAAGCGACGTCTGGCGGCAGAAATGTTAACTCGCTAAAACGGGCATTGTCATAAGTTTACATGTGCATCTAGTACATGTTTATAGCCGGTATTAACGTTAAATATTGCTTCTAATTGCTTGTGTTTGAAAATTCCTCCGAAATTAATTTGTTATTAAGCAAACGACAAAATGAATACAGGTAAATCAAAATCAAGAGCGTTTTGTTGTGTTCACGGATGTAATTCTAGCGCTAGAAAGAATTCTGACCTTAGTTTCCAGAAGTTTCCCATGAAAGGAAAATTCAAAGTGAAATGGACAAATCCGTTGGGTGAAGTGGAAGTAATTGATAGCAGAAAAGCGTGGATGAAAAGCTTCAAAATGGGAAAGGAGTCTACAAAATACATGGTTATGTGCAGTAAACATTTCAAACCAAAAAATTATTATTTTCAAAGACAAAGCTGTAGTTTGTAAAACTAAGCTATAAATATGATGTAATCCGTCGATACTAGGCGTTTTCCCACACAACACAACGTGCTTAGCGTTTGCCAAAGCTTCACCCTCACAAAAGTTTCTAGCCTCAGAACTCCCACAGAATTTCGAAATATTGTTAATTGTTTATTCATATTTAGATATTATTTAAACACAAACGAATATAATAAACAAACCACAACACGTTTCTGAACCCGTTAATGTGCATATAATAACTTTGCTTATGATGGCAAAACATAGAACTACCCGTTTTAAGCAACCATTTTGAATATTTGGTCACGTGATTTTCCTTAATCGAAATCGCGAATACCCATGGTACTGTATGCCACCTACCATGCACAAATATTTAATTCATGGCCCAGAAATAGTTAAATTTGCGTTGCTGCCTATAGGTCAGTTAAGCAAAGAAGCACAGGAAGCTTGTAATAAAGATTTCAAGAGATATCGTGAACATAACTCGTGAAAATGTAGCCGCGAAAGTTCAAACAGAGACGTTCTAAACAGAATTCTTTTAACCTCTGACCCGACCCTGTTATAACAAACAAAAGAGAATTACCCAAAAAAAACCTTTGATACTTATATCAGCAGGTATTACATTTATTAAAACCCCCTACCTAAGTTCATGCCCCCTACTGACCAAGTCATTGATGATCATAAACAGATTTCCGAGAGAGTGACGATGACGTGACGATGCGATCGATGGATGATGACGAAGATGACCAAGACATTATTTAAAATGTTTGCTTTATTTTTACTTTTCACGCTATTACTTGAAAAATAAATATAAAAATTATTAACTGAAGGGTACAGGGGAAGAAGGCGATTAGTCACATTTTGTAAAATGTTCAGGAAAGCGTTTTAAAGAATTTGAGCCTGTGCCATTTGCTTCATTAAGTTCTAAGCTCTTTGATATTTCACACTGTATATCATTATAGTTTTTTACATCACTATGTAAAATTAAATTGGTTAATGACCTCTAATTGCTGAGAAAATTACGGATTTTCAACTTGACCACGAACTTAAACATGTAAAAAGGGGGAATTCAACTAAATTCATACACATACACCATAGTAAATAATTTTTTACTAACTTTTATAATCGAACTTAATTTTTATTTATAAAAAATACAAAATAAAAATACATGAAAATATTTTGTTTTAAATTAATTTGATGTTTTCTTAGATTTTTTGTTTTTGTTGCTGGCAACTACTAAAGTTGACATTACGCATTCTTGCATTGTACCGCGTGGACATAACTCCTTTTTGCTTTGTACGGATTATTTTCAAATCCTTATAATTGCTGACTGAACACATTTTTGCTTAAAACAAATATACCAAATCATAGTATTCACCTCTAGCTACAAGATAGCGCAAAAATCTAATTTTGTCATTTTACTGACTTTTCGCCTTCTTCCCCTGTGCCCTTCAACTACTTCTCTTCTGAAGTTTTTAATTCGTATCCATTAAATATTTGTTGTATTGTGATATCACAACCTGTATTTTCGGATAAGTGTATATTTACACATATTTTCCAAAAACTATTTCTGTGTTTTTTGCTGATGATGTTAATTTTTCAAAGTTTTTCAAGTAAATTCATTTTCTTAATAAATAAATGTACCAGAATTATGCAAAGTATTTTTTAGATACTACTAAGAGCCCTGAAAATAAATATCCTACTTAGAAATCCGTTGGAATAGTATTTGATTTAATGCTACCTTTTGAGGCCAAATACCCCACTGTGCGTCGTCTTTATGAAGCACAGAAACACGGTCGGATTGCACGTAAAGTACCTTACTTAAGTAAAGTTAATATTAAAACAAGGTTGAAGTTTTACTCGGATCATGTCTTAAAACCTATAAATTACTGGAATAACGTATTATGGACAGATGAATCAATGATTCGACTTAAATACAGTCATGGCAGAACGTATGTTTGGAGAAACCAAAGCGAAGTTTACTATTTTAAGGCCCAGTTGTTCAGTATTAGCAGTATTAGGTTATCTTTTAACCTGAATTATTTTCTATGGAAACAATTCTTGAAACAATCATTTCTATGGAAAATAACTCAGGTTAAAAGATAACCCGAAACTGAACAACTGGGCCTTAGTGTATTAAACCTTCATTAAAATCGCTTGAAAGAGGAATTATGGTCTGGGGGTGCATGTGTACAGCAGGCGTAGGAAAAATTGTAATTCTAGAGGGAAAAGTTAATGCCACAGTTTATTGAAAACTCTTAAAAGACATAATTATACCTGAAGGTAAAAGGTTAATTGGTGACAGTTTTTTATTACAACAAGATAATGCACTGATTCATTGTGCTAAAATTATCACCAATTATTTACAGGAGAATAATATTAATGTTATGGAGTGGCCACCCCAAAGTCCAGACCTCTTACCCATCGAAAATCTCTGGTCTTTATTGAAACTCCGAATTTCAAAGAGGTCCCCAAGAAAATCAAATTCGCAGTATAATCGAAGAAATTTGGTATGGAATAAGTCCGTCTGAGTGTAGTTCATATATCCAAACACTACCCTCACGATTGGCAACCCTATCTGTAAGAAATGGTGGTCATTGTGGATATTAATTACTTTTATTTCTAAAATTAACCTACTTCTGGAACATTAATTTTTGTTAAGTTTTGGTTTTATTTTTTTTATGACTTATGACTAGAAATTAAAACTTTTTGTTTTAATTTTTGTTTGTTTTAAAAATATACATTTTTATTTTTTACTTAAAAAGTAAAAATAAGGTTCAATGGTGCATTTATATCAAACGTTACTTGATATTAACCTACTTTTAGGAGCCACTGTATCCACTATCCTATTTGCCCACACTGTTATGGGTCGTTTACACGACGCAAGTTGATAAGTTAATTGTTAAGTTAATTTTAAGTTAAAATTAAGTGACTGTCCGTTTACACGCATTTAAGTTGTTAAGTTGTAAGTAGCAGTGTACAAGATGGACATTCAACTGACACATCATGAATTAAATTGTATTGTTCATGTTTTACTGGAAAATATTTTGGAGGAAATTAAAAGTGAAGTTAATTTAGAGATTAATAAGCCAAACCGTCTCTGGGAAAGAAAGTGAATAAGCAGAAGAAATGAACTTAGTGCAAGTACATGTCTATTTAAAGAATTATATGCAGAAGATATACAAGAATATTATAAGGCATTATGTATGTCGGAGTCATATTTCAATTTATTACTTGGTAAAGTGGCACCTATGAAAGATTTTAGTGCATTGATAAGAATGGGGAACCACAGCGCTTGACCACGCCTATTAAAAGATGCGCGCGGTTCTTTACTTAACCGAAAAATAGAATATATTCTATTCTACTTTTAACTTATTCACTTAACGAGCAACTTGATACTTACAACTTGATGAAGTGTCCACACGCAAATTTAAGTTGTCGATTAAGTTAAATTTAACTTAATCACTTATCAACTTGCGTCGTGTAAACGACCCATTAGGCTAAAATCGGAAATGTAAACGTGTAAGAAAAATTATTATGAAATAAAACGTATACTAAAATATGTCAATTTTTTCTATTGTTCCAATAAAATAATGTTCAGGCTAAGCCCAGGAAAATTTCATAAGCTTGAGGACATTATGGGATTTGTACAAAAATCTTCAAACTTAAGTATACCATTTTACCCGTACTTCCCCTGCATATAAATAATGAATTTTTATAGGGGAGAAATATTAACACTTGGTGCGCTGTAAGCAACATCATCTTGACGTCACGCTGATGCACGCTAATGACATAACCTCGCTTGACCTCGCTCAGAAATACTTTGATTTGGTTTTGAACGATAATAATACATTACAACTAAGTAATAAATAAATAATTTAATAAAAAATAATAAATTTAACGTGTTTTAATTAATTTTTAAAATAATTTTAATTAATTAAGACGTCAAATATTTAGTTGATATTACAGCCACCAGGGTGCGTACAATTAATATTTTTCCCCTATATCTGATTTTGTGGTAGTTTAATCCCTTTGAAAAAATTGTTGATGTACTATCAATACGCTACATGAGCAAAAGCCTATTATTATAGAATATCCGTGCTGTTTCAAATATTGAAGAATACTTTACAATAATTACTTTTACTGCAAAAAATATTATTCACTTCAAAATATTTGATGAGCAGTTCACTTTTGAGTCTTTTTTTAAAGGAAACGAGGTACTTGATTGGGAGAATGCTCAAATTTTTTAACATAAATATTACAATTTATTCTATAATTTTCTGATTTAGGTTCGCTTATTCTTGGATGATGGTCATAAAATAGCATTGGCACAAAGCTTCGCAAAAAATATGGGTCTGTATGGTGAAAGAGCTGGGGCATTCTCAATAATCGCAAATGACAAAGAAGAAGCAAGCAAAGTCATGTCACAGCTTAAAATAATAATCAGACCTATGTATTCCAATCCACCATTAAGTGGGGCTAGAATTGCTGCAGAAATTCTAAGTAATCAAAGTTTGAAAAGTCAATGGTAACAATGTAAACATTTTGATGATCAATAACTTTTACTTTTTGTTTAGGCTAATAGAATTAAAAGGAATGGCCGATAGGATAATATCAGTACGTACAAAATTGCACGATAACTTAAAAAAAGAAGGTTCTACACGTAACTGGGAACATATTATAAACCAAATTGGTATGTTCTGCTACAGTGGTATGACGCCAGAGGAGGTAAATAATGTTGGCTACAACTTCAAACTCGGTACTCATCGATTAATTTTAGGTTGAAAAAATTACTAAAAACTTTAGTATTTATTTAACCAAAGATGGCCGGATTTCTATGGCAGGTGTAACTTCCAAGAATGTGGAATATTTAGCCCATGCAATGCACGCTGTAACTAAATAAGTGAAAACATAAAATAGTCCGTATTAAAAGTTTGCATTTACCCAGCAATTATTAATTTTACAACTTTTGCAGTTATAGGCAGGATTTTAAAACAACATTCGAGCAGAATTTTTTATTTTTTAAAATAACTGTAGATTTACGTTTTGTGAAAAAGTTTAAAATAATAAATTATTTTATTATACAATTAATTGCTATATTCTTTTAACATTTAAATTTTGTGTTGACCACCTAATTATATACAAAAAAAAGTATATTACTTAAACATAATGTACAAATTATCAAAAATTAATAAATAATACAACATTAATAAATTAATAGTTCATGATAAATTTATTTTATTAACGAGTGACTGAATTGTGGTCAGTGTTTAACAATTTGTTTAAATTTTTTTATTTAAATTATATTTCAGTTTGCACTAAATTGGAATCTTGATACAAATACTTGCATTATATTATAAGAAATAAAAATAATTAGAAATGTCCAGCTTCTGAGACCAAGTACATTATAAATTTCAATTTTGTAATAAAATTGATAAAAAATAGTTTTTTCATCATAACAATTTATTATTATTCTTGTGTACCACAAATTAAATTTCCTTCTATTATTTGCCCTACTTTAAAATTTTTGTACTTTTTATTTATCATTACCATTTTAACTAACTTTACTTCGCTTTTATATTGGGCATACAATCTTTCAGCATCTTGATTTTTAGTTCCAAATTTTAATAAGTTAATAATTAGCTTTCTTAATGTTTATCGTCTTGCATTTTAAAAACTTTGTATAGGAAATATTAAAATGAACACTTATTTTGTGTGCAATGGCTTTTTCTTACTTCTTTTAAATAGGAACATTTCTGTTCCACTTTAGATTTTTATTAATTTTCCCTCTTAAAGGTTTATTTTAAATTTAACTACTTACTGGATTTTTTATATATTTGTACTTTGCAAACAAAAATTTAAATTTTCAGTTTTAACAACATTGTTTTATTATATACCCTGCCCAAGTGAAATGATCATAAAAGAACTGTTTCTTACTTATTTTGGCTGATGGCAGTGTAATTTACTTACTAGTTCACTGGTAAAATTTCATTTTAATTAATTGCACATGTACATATCTTATAAGATCCCCATATTGAGCCACTTAAAACAGAGCTCTCTACAGAAAATTTATAATGTAAAAAATGTTATATTCTACAAATTAAGTTCTCTTCATTTTCAACAAATAAGTAAATGTTGATGAGATCGAGAATAATTTGATAAACATATCTTCATGTGAATGCAGAAAAAACCTAAGTCACAATTACTTGATTTTCATTTTATTACAGAAAATTATAGTATGAGATGTGTTTTACAATGCAGAAAAATCCTAAGTCGAAAATCCTAATAACATTTTATAATTTTGGACTTAGGATTTTTCTGCATTGTAAAACAATTCTCAAACTATAATTTTCTGTAATAAAATGTAGATCAAGAAATTTGGACTTACGTTTTTTCTGCATTCACATGACGATATTTTAGGTATGGTGAAACTGGTATTAGGCACATCAATTTTTGACGTACGTGAAGTTTTTATTTAATCATGTTGATTTCACTTTGTTTCGTAAAATGCTAGATTAAAAATGTGTTTTTGCGGTGGTTCCCCTTTTTTAAAATAATTTTTTTGTATTACACTGTTTTGTGTTTCGTAAATTTTTGTTTAACTTGAATAAAAACTTTATTTTTGAGCGAAATTGATGTCAACTTTCATTTTTAGAATGTAAAATTACACTCCATGAAATTTTGTAGACATGTATCAGGTTGATGCATAAGTTCGTAGCGTTTTTGGTTTCCAAGGTAAGTGTGCTTTGGAAACAAATTTGTTTGAGAAATATCAATGTCATTTTAATGCCATAGCATTATTTATTAAATAATATAAAGTATATTATTTATAGCTGAGACGGTGATCAGCTTAAGCAGTTAAGTGCATTGCTGCTAATGCGGAATGCCCGGTTCGACTCCGGGCTCAGTAAAAGCTTTATTCTGACCGTCTCCCCTCGGAAGGCAATGGCAAACCACCGAGGTGTAATATGCTTAGAACAGCCTCTCTGGAGATGAAGTAGGTCCCCTATGTGTGTGATAGTACTACAAATGCACAACACATACATAGGAGAGAGGTCGCCAACATCCAGTAACGGATAGGCACGCGAAGAAGCATTATTTTATTGAATACTTCTTGAATTATGGAATGTAACCATCACTTCTGAGGTTAATTGTCAACAACTGCTTCAACTTAAGGCTGCAATAATTCAAGAAAAACGACCGGCAAGACGACATCAAGTGGTTTTTCAGCATGTTAATACCCGTCCCCATACTGCTAACATTACAAAAGCAGCTATTCAAGACCTCGTTTGGGAGGTTATTTCTTCTTCACCTCCAAACCACCGGATTTATTCAGGTGTGGAATCAAAAAATTGCCAGAACGTTGGGAGTCAATCATAAACAATACAGGAGAATATATTATTGATTAGTTTATGTATTTTTTATATTTAAAAAAAAAACCGCTATGAACTTATGCATCAACCTGATATAGTGTTCCAATGAACCCTTCAGTCACTAATGCGGTGTTTCACTTACTACTCCTTTAATTTTAGCTTTACAAAAAATTGCCGTGAGATAATGAATAAAAGAAAAAAGAGAAAATGAAAAAAATGGGAAAATATATTTCTATAGTATTCTCAAAATAAAGTCATAGTTACTATACCAGATATAAAAAACCATTTCTGAAAAATACAGGCTTTGCTGCTTTATTTTAAATTAGAATCAAGGGGGCACCGACATGCACCTTTTAGTGGGAGATATTATCCAATCTTAAAAAGCAATTGAGTAGATTTTATCGTGATTTTGCCAAATAATTTTGAAAGTCCCTGTACTGATTAAACGCTCTCGCTCTGCACACATTAACGATTATCAAAATCTCAAACAACTTCTTGCGAAATAAGAAAATTAGATTTATGTGCAGATCTTAGTACAATTTCAAAAAGTCAGTACTGAACAGCATTTAGCATTTGATAAACCAGCATGTTAGTCTGTGGAGTTTTGCAAATTATTTGGTATAAATATATCGGGTGATAATTTATAATTTGGTTTCTTCCATTTTTTGATCAATTCGCGATTGTTACTCTAACATTTTGTGAAATCAAAATTTTTTTACGAAACAAACAAAAAAGTGAAACAGTATAATAAAAAAATCAATGGGTTTGTCACTTATAGTATAAATTATATATAAGGGTTTCTAACCGGCACCGACGGGCTTTAGGTGTGTTGCGTCATCGGTCACGATTCTTTTATTTTAAAAGTTTACTCACTGGTGCTATTCTCAATATTTTAATAAATCTAATACTTAGGATATATGCTTAAAAAAACTATTTACATGTGTGGTAGGTAATATTACCTATGATATTACGTCATTATGAAACAATTTTCTGTAGCGTCACGAAAAAATAAAAGGTCACATGTATCGCAAGTTTGGAAACCCCCCTGAATTAGATTATGTTTGTTTATATAGAATTAGCCTGTATAACAAACACATATTTACAATCTTTGTGTAATAAATAATAAATTAAATATATGGAAGAACGCAATATCAATTAATTAACTCATAGAAGCCCACCCTTTAAATTTTTCTACTGCACTTTTCTTTCCAAGATAACAATGCAATTTAAATAAATGTTCATTTTATTATTTATAATATATATTTGCATTCATTTACCTTGCCTTCAATTCAGTTCCAATTCCAATAATTAATATTTACTCGTAACAATTTAGTAATTTATGCAGTTCTAAAAAAATATTTAGGGCATATTTAATTTTTGTTTAGTTTTACACCATTCCATGGCATAAAACATGAATAAGATTTGCTTAACAATACAATTACAAAAGAAACATTGTTCAAAACACAAATTACAACAATGAAAAACAAATAAAAGTACAATTTGGATAATTGCAATCATAAGGATAAAAAAATTAATTTACAGTATCGGATAAAGCAGTAGAATTTTGAACTTCCATCACATATGTATCATCGTTTTCAATTTTATGTTCAACCGTGGATGTTTCGATAATATAATCATCATTTGAATCTTCTACATGTTCATATACGACATCGGAAGAATCTTCGCCTTCGAGATCTTTCAACAATCGTTGGGTATCATGATCTTTGCCTAAAATAAATATTCAAACAATATTTAGAAATTATACTTTAAAAATTTTACTTATACCCAAAAACACATAAGTGCTACCGTTGTTATAATTTTCTTCGATAGTCTCCTCACAATTAATCACTTCTGTGCTTTCCACTTCCTCAAACTCGTCACAATCGTCCACTTCGATATCTTCTTTTAAGGGTTGCGGTATAGCGGTTAGTTGCGATATTTTAGTTTCGATATCTTCAATGTGGTCATCGGATAAAATTGGATCAGACGATTTAATATTATCGTCTATTAGAACTGTAAACTCATTAGCATCTTCGACAAATTCAGATTCATTTAAAGTTTCTACATTTTCATTCGAATCTACTTCCGTCTCTCCCAAGTGCGACGGTTCTTTCTCTTCGTCTTGAATTTCTATTGCATTATTTTCGCTTATAGAATCTTGGGGTCGACAAGTCATAACAATTGAAGTACTCGACGTACTTTTCGTTAAGGCTTGTTGCACGCCACTAGAATTATTCATTATATAAACTGAAGACCCCGTTGAAATAGGAGCTTTCGATAATATTTTTCCACCGACGGGCAACATTTTAATGCTTCCTTTTGCGTTTAAGGCTTGTAAATGTGCAAGGGGAATAATTTTTTTTGTGGTAGGATTCGTTCTTACCGTTACCACTTTGTGTTTTGCAGAGTTCGTAGTAAATGTATTTGAATTACTTAAGGAAGTTAATTGTAAATTGGTTGTGTTGGTGCCAGTGGAAACTATTTTAAACTTGTCAAAATTTTTGACTGATATGTTTTTAACGAAAGGTATTGTTAGGGTTCGTTGCAATATACTGGATGTGGATAGCGATTGAGCATTTGAAACTATAATTAATTTTTGACCCGGAACGGTTTTTGTAATTCCTTTACGTGTTGTGGAGCACACCTTTAGAGATTTTTGTAAATCGCTGCTCGGACCAGGCGATGCAACGTGTTTATAAGTAATGTTGTGATTTGGTTTTATATTTACTAAAGTTTGTTTTTGTTGCTGTTTCGGCGCTTGATTTTCGTTAGAACAACCGGGCTGAGGTGATGGATTATTTTGATCTAGTACACCTCTTTGCACCATAAAACTATTAATTTCGTTTTTAATTTGTTCAATTGTTTCTTCTCCTTTAGTAATCGGTTGCAGGCTAATATTTTGAAGAATATTTATTTTTGGACTAGAACTAGTAGGCGATTGCACTGGAAGAGGAAGTTTTTGCATTTTTTGTTGAAATTGTTGTAAAATTCTTGGATGCGTATTTGTGTATTTAAATTCGAGAGGTTCTGGTTCTTGTTGTTTTGCTTTAGCTAATAGTTGCTCTTTTTTACTTTTGACTCTTTGCCTAAATTGTAAAAGAAAAAGAAGTTTTTTTATATTTCATGTAAGACACTGACACTAAAACTATTGATATAATTTACATAAATTAGATATACCAGGTAGAGCTTGTGCCAAAGCTCAAAACTTATACAATGCGCGAAGGAGGAGCAAAGAGGGCGAAATACATACATATGAAATGCTACGTAAAAACATTAGCTTGGCGCGAAAATTTAAAAAATGTAAATAAGGCTAAAATAGCCTTAAAGAAGGCTGATTGTTATTTATATTATGAAACAATACCAATACCATTTCATAATAATAAAACGCGAAATTTGTGTAGCTGTCAAAACGAAATCAAACATTCAACGAATGTTTTCTAGTTGGGCTTTTTAGTATTTGGACGCGTTTTCGTTATTGCGCTGATGTTTGTATAAGTTTTGAGCTTTGGTACGAACTCTACGTGCTGAGAAAATTTAGTAGTTTTTGCAAGTTAGCTTGATGATTACTTTTTAACTTATAAAAAAGTAAGTCAATTTTTTTAACACTGCGTAAATAGATTTGCGGGAGCAAAGAATTAAACATGATACATTTATGATACCTAATTAAAGAAACCGGTGCAAGAACCAGGCAAGTCCAGTTTCTTGACAAAATCCCTAAGTTTTTACTATATTTATATAAAGTAGCGGTTTGTGCATCATTTAATGTAACAACCAAGAAGATTTTCTTAAATATCCACTTAGTAGGGATAATTAATTTAGATAAGAAGATAAGAACTTTTTCTTCAATTAAAATTATTGCGATAGCGTAGGTGTATATAATATAATAATATCGTCCCACTTATGCCAAAACCACGAATTTGCAAAAATTGCCATTTTGACCTAAGTGCACTTTCTTTCTAAGAAAGAAAATTTTGTTTTTAAATTATCGTTAGATTTCGGCTACAATATATTCGAATAACAATAAAAAAATTGTCTGAATTACAATTAAAATTGATTAATTTCATTTACTTCATAATTTAGTTCAAATACACTTGACTGAAAACTAGAAAATGCACATTCGTGGTTTTGGCATAAGGGGGACGATATACAAGTATACCTGCATTTACGAAATCATTTGCACAGTGTTTACGTTCTTACATCAGGTTAATATGATAAAAATATTTTTGTAATTCACTATATCGTGGGATAGACTATACATGTTTTTGAACCCACAGAATATCCATGAATGACATTAAATAAAGAACATTAAATATATACAATGCCTCCTAAGCTGTATCTCCGTAGCCGCTCAATTGACCAGAAAAAAGTATAAGATCTTTTCTCTAGATAATTTACTCTAACTCGATGTTTTGCTCTAAAATACACTCAAACCGAGATATTCACGAGTATTCGTAAAACTGTCATTCTTCGCGTGGTTTTTCCACTATAGCGGCGAAATCCAGGGTCGCTAGAGGATGCAAAATTAGTATGTCTTTTTAGAGGTCCTAATAAACTTAATTTGTGTATGTATGTGCTCAGGAACGCATCTTGTTATCGCAATCATAAATGAATTTGTGGCCGGGCGTAGCCCACACTTCCTTCAAATAACTGGTGCGTCACAGAACCTGAATTTTAAATTGCTGGGTTGGATTTTGAACCCCCCTCCCTGCAAACAAAGACCGTTGGTGTGTAAGGTTGGTTTTGACGTGAATACGTCTATAAAATCGGTAACGTGTTTGAAAATTTAATAAAAATGTGTAACGAAAATTGTGTGTGTGTACGAAAAGTGTAGAAATGATAAATTTCGAATTGTCATTATTCAACAAAAGCTTGGAACGAAAATGGGTATCCTGCGACGACGTATTCACGTTAAACGATACGGCCATGTCCCTGAACATTGTAACGATTTTTTGAATCGTTACTTTTTATAATTTGCATTTGACAACTTTAGCAACGCCCTGTATGGTGGATTCATGCATGAATTCTAAGGTTGGCGGTATTGCTGTGTTTTGGATAACGGGGTCGCGATAGTGACTCGAAAAGGGAGAATGGTTTTGTGAAGTGCCGAGGAAGGTTGAGTTTTGGGGGAGCTAGTCGGATTTCTGTTTGTGATGGAGCGATAGCTATGGATGTGGTTCAAGTGGCTGTGGCGAGGATTCGTTTTTTGGCTTACGCAATTCTCGTTGGAGGATTTTTTAGTTCGCGTAGGTGAGTGCGATATTTTTGCTACTCCTTTGATTTCCGTTCTGGTTTGTCGTCTCTTGACCAAATTTGGGCATATGGCTTTTTTGTTACTCCTTGGTACCCAGAATTATTTTTCCTTGTGTGCGTAAATACAAGTTTGTTCTGTGTAGTAATTGTTGCCTCATACTGTATGTTTTTTTTATCTAAACGGTTTGTTTAGAGCCATTTTTTTGTGTAGTTTTAATACTGCAACAATTGCCTCGGAAATATTATTAAATTAGAAGAAATTTTGAAAAAGAAGGTTATAAACCAATATTAGAAAACAATGTGCTACCATCAGGTCGACGTTTAATTGGGAGAGGTTTTATTTTTCAAGAAGAAAATGATCCCAAGCACTCATCGAAGTTGTCCAGAGACTATTTGAGAGAAAATGAAAAACGAAGAGTGCTAAATTATATGGATTGGCCATCCGTTCCCGGATTTGAACCCTATAGAGCTATTGTAGGAGGAACTGGATCGGAACGTTCAACTAAAGTGCCCCAAATCACAAACCCATTTACGGCAAAAAATGCCTCGTTTGTACCGAGCTGTTATAAAAGCAAAGGTGGATTATTTTAAGAAATCAGAATAACATTTTCTCAGTTTTTTTTTGTCAAACTTGTAAATAAATTATATTACTTGATTTCATTTAAAATAATTGATTTAAAAAGGATTTAATGTTTAAAATTATGAAAACTTTTAAAAAATATAAGTACTTATCTTTTTGAGCGGTAGTGTACCTCTTTATAAGAACAATTTGTATTCTTAAAGCTGATAAGGCAGACATTCTGAAAAGAAAAACACAAAAAGCCTACGAAAATCTAAGTAAAACCCCGTATAGTCTGTGGAATTATAATACTTGAATTTAGCGACCATCTTTAAGAATTTCATAGCGGTTTTATGAAGTCGCGAGAGAGACTGGCATAACTAGGCGCCGCCGCCGCTTAGATTCAGGAGGTCACCGTGTTAGAATCGCCTTGGGCCTCTTAAACTTCGTGTAATCTTCGGGTTGGTAGTTACCTAGCCCATTGATTAACAGGTTTTCGGAGGTGGCCAAGCGGTCGTAGAATTTACCCGTCAAGTGCCGGATAAAGTCATCGATTGATTCCACACCTAGGAACGCATCTCAGAATCATGAATTAAATTGCGGAATACCTGGCCAAGCCATCACATCCTTCAACATAGCTGGTGCGCCGTAGCACCGGAGGTTTTGATATGCAGAGTTGGGTTTTGAGCCCCCCCCTCCCTACAAGCAAAGACTTAAATTGATTGATTTTTTGATCAAGTGAATTAAATTGATTGTAACCAATGCATGTAACTATTTTCATAAATAATGTAGAACAGATAGTCAATTGACTAGAAAGTTAAAAATGTTTTCGAACAATGAAAACATGTGGCTATAGAACTAAAATAGCCATTACCGGGTGGCGTGCAATAACCTTAACCACCCAAATCAAAATTTCCTATTGCCTACACTAAAGATAATGGTTAATAGAGGCTATAGAAAAATTAATTTAGGGTGAACCCTTGGAAAATTACCCTTATTTCGAATAATTAAAAATCCGGCGAATAGGCCACGCCCCCCATGCAATTTCACAAAAATTGGGGTAATTTCAGGACTTTTTGGGCATGTTTCGGTCCGAATGTGCCTCTGACGCCGTTGCGGACGTGAAGATTAAAAAAAATTCGAAAAAAAGTGCGAAAATCGGAAACATTCATACCAGGGGCTACAAGTCGCGTAGCGTCAGGCTCGCCTACTGGCATCGGGGTCCCCTGTCGGAATGAGTGAAATTTTTTCGCTCGGAAATTGATTTCTTCTTTGAGATTCGGATAGCTGGGGGTGTGATTAGTAGGTTTAGTAAAAAATATTAGTAAAAAAATCGAAAATTACCCGTGTATTAACGAAAAAGTGAAAAAATAAATTTTTTTTCGATTTTTGAGGTGTGCAATCGATTGCAAAATGTTTGGGGTGGATTCGAGACTTGTCGCGTTAGTCGCCATCGAAAAACCTGAGCCTACGCTGCTCCGGCCGGTTTTTCACGGCGTACGCCGCTACGCGGCGAAAGCTAAACATACTTGAAGGCGCCATCCATCAAGAAAACCGGGATTCGAGAAAACGTGGATCTTAAAAAAACCTGGTTTATAGCATTTAAAATCATTTTCGAGGTATGCAGTAGTTAATTATTACGTACCACCCCCAAACACACTAAAAAAGACAAAAAAATAACATATAACCTGTTCGAGGACCGAGCAGCATCTGACGGAGCGAAAATAAGTGTTAGGGTATATATTCTTGCACGGACTGAGAACAGAATGGGGAGATTCCACAAATCGCACTCCCGCGCGCCACTGAATAGTGTAAAATTTGCTAAGTTCAAATTCGATTTATTCATAAGTTTGGCCCGCTTTCACCCTAAATTTTTGTTTCAGTTTACTATATTATAAACCTTATACTATCCAATAGTCAATAGGAAATTTTGATTTGGGTGGACAAGTGCACTCTAGCCCAAAACTAGATATTAATATTACATGGATATCTTTTTCTTCCACTTTTATTAAGAAGTCTCCCTCTTAATATAGGTCCAGGACCTGTTCTTTACTAATTTTTGCAATTAGTTCTGTGAGCATTTTTGGATTTTACATCTCAGGTAGCTTGCTAGGCTTGCCTTTCGATGTGCCTGCACCCTGTTCTTTATTGTTATGATGGCAAATCATTAATACAGTGGGAACCACGGCTTTAAGTGCCCTCTGAAAGCACGGAAGACATGGATATAAATTAAAGCAATTGATATTGCTGTTTGTTGTTAATACCTACTTGTAGAACGAAATAACTTCGTATGCCGCAAAATAATACTCAGAAACTGAAGTGAAGTATAACTAGAAAAAATCTGATGTGGCCAGCACATGACTTCCCTATAAGGAATCATTCCTTCATCGTTCATCTAAAGATTCGCAGAAATATTATTTAAATTTTATTTTATTATTTAATTAAATTATTAAAAAAAATGCTACTTCCGGTTTAGGGATTTGCTCCAAAATCAAATAGTGCTTTCGTATACCGATTAAAGTGTTAAATATGAAATTTGGTTACTATATAACAATTCGTTCCTGAGATATTGAAGAAAAACTATTTCGTCCTTCAAGTAAAGTGCCATTTCCGGTTTAGGGATTTCCTCCAAAATCAAATGGTTCTTTCGTATATTGATTAAAGTGTTAAATATGAAATTTGGTTACTATATAACAATTTGTTCCTGAGATATTGAAGAAAAACCATTTCGTCCTTCAAGTAAAGTGCTACTTCCGGTTTAGGGATTTCCTCCAAAATCACATGGTGCTTTAGTATACTGATTAAAGTGTTAAATATGAAATTTGGTTACTAGATAACAATTCGTTCCTGAGATATTTAAGAAAAACCATTTCGTCCTTCAAGTGAAGTGCTACTTCCGATTTAAGGATTTCCTCCAAAATCCAATGGTGCCTTTGTATACCGATTAAAGTGTTAAATATGAAATTTGGTTACTATATAACAATTTGTTCCTGAGATATTGAAGAAAAACCATTTCGTCCTTCAAGTAAAGTGCTACTTCCGGTTTAGGGATTTCCTCCAAAATCACATGGTGCTTTAGTATACTGATTAAAGTGTTAAATATGAAATTTGGTTACTAGATAGCAATTCGTTCCTGAGATATTTAAGAAAAACCATTTCGTCCTTCAAGTGAAGTACTACTTCCGGTTTAAGGATTTCCTCCAAAATCAAATGGTGCCTTTGTATACCGATTAAAGTGTTAAATATGAAATTTTGTTACTATATAACAATTCGTTCCAGAGATACAGAACTTACAGACATTTTGCGTTACATACATCCATACATACAGACATACATACAGACATCATTGCGAAAGTAGTCAAAACGGATTCAGAAATGCTCAAAACGGATATTTCCGTTAAAATATCGACATCGAATTTTTTCATGATTACAATACTTCCTTATAGGGAAGTAAAAAGAAACCACGATAATGTACATTATTATAGCGAAGTTGTCTTAAGAGAACAACGGAATGCTTGAATGATTTGGATCATCATTTGAGATGATATTGGTTATTAGTGGGATTACCACTGGAGGAAACGTGGATGTCACGACACAGATCAGACAGGAATGACATGATATACAGACACTCACAAAAGTAGGTTAACATGTACGGAAATTTGAAAAACCATCACATAAAGTCTCAAAATCAACACAAAACTTTTTTTTTTAATTTGCAACTCATACATGTACCTTAAACCTGGAGATATAAAGTAAAATCAGCAGTTCTGTCGGCTTCAAATCAATTGTATCATTAATGCAATTGCCGAGCTGTTATTTTGCATCTCACAAAAGTAGGTTAACAAAAATATTTCATATCAGTCTTTTGATATCAGCTCAAGTGCATATAGAGTTTATTGAAATTATTATATATAATATGCAAGCGAATTCAAGCTTTTTGTTACACATTTTTTTGAAAAACTCAAAAAGGTCAGAAGTAAAACAAGGTAATTCATTTCAAATTATTTTGTTAAATGTTAACATTCATTATTATAGAATTATCAAAATTTAAAGTACCAATATGGCAAAATTTAAATATTTAACGTTAGAAGAACGTTCATTAATACTGAAAATGTCTGGATTTGGCAAAAAAAATCGCGAGATCGCAAAATTATTTGATAAATCACTAACTTCGACTTTTTAACTTATAAAAGCATTTAAAACCGAAGGTAGAGTAACGGCAATTAAGAGACAAGAACGGCCAAGAATCACAACTAAACGGGAGGATATTAAAATACAAACCCTCTTGTCTTCAGATCCATATAATATGTCCGCTCCACGCATTCGTGCAAAGCTTGATAGTAACACCAAAAATGAAATATCGACATAAGTTACTGTAAGAAGTCGTCTTCGTGAAGTAAATAAAAATGGACGATCTGTTAGCAGAGTACCTTTTGTTATCAAGATTAATATTAAAAAAAGGATGAAGTTCTATTCAGATCACGTTTTAAAACCTTCAAATTATTGTACAGCCATGGTAGGATGTACATTTGGAGGAAAACTGCAGAAATATACCTACTTATATAAGTGTACTAAACCCACACTAAAATCGTTAAAAAAGGTATTCATGATTTGGGGGTGTATGTGTTCAGCAGGAATAAGAAAAATTGTGGTATTAGAAGGAAGACTTAATGCTGCGGTATATTTAAATCTTTTAAAAGAAGTAATTATACCATAAAGTAAACGTCTAATTGGTGAAGAATTTATTCTGCATCAGGACAATGCTCCTATACACCGCGCCAAAATGGTCACCAATTACCTTAAATATGCCAATATTAATGTTATGGAGTGGCCACCCCAGAGTCCGGACCTTTCTCCTATAGAAAACCTCTGGGCTCTGCTTAAACTCCGAATCTCAAAAAGATGTCCCAGAAATTTGACTAACCTTCGCAATTTCATAAAGAAAAATGGTTTGATATTACTCCAACTGAGTGTAATAAGTATACCTAATCATTACCATCTAGATTGGCAACTATGTGACTTTGAGGGGGTGGACATTGTGGGTACTAACATATAATTTTGTGTTTGTTAACCTACTTTTGTGACATGCATTTTCATGAGTGTACTGGAATTTTTATGTTTAGAACTGGAATATTGCGAAATTTTCTTTTAAAAATATCCCTTGTTAACCTACTTTTGTGAGTAACTGTATCTTTATTTCTGATGGACATTTTTGTATCTTTTTAATATTTGATATCTGTCATGATTCAGTTAAAAGAAAGTTATACGTATTAATTTTAAATAACCCTATATGAAATTACCACGAACAAACGAACGAAGGAATCTCGTTAATCCTATATGCGCGTCATGTTGGTTTTCGAGAATATTTCGAAAAGGTAAGTACAAAAGAAGGTACAAACGAAAATAAAAGAGTTACAAATGATTTTCATTATTTTGGATCGAAAATTTGAAATGGGAGGGGGGCTGGCGAAATGCACCTAAAAATTGACCCTTGACCCTTTTATAAGGTGTGATTATTCACAGATTTACTGCGTAAGAGTGTAATAATTTTATATTAATATTAAATATTGTGTATGTATTGTGTATAATAAATATGTGTAGTATACATTGCCTAAAACATTAATATAAGGTCAGTTTGTTATCCATAATTATATTTATTCAATTTTATAGAAACAAATGTTTTTACTGTGCAGAAATTATCGCTGAAAATTATAAAGGATTAGAGCTAAAAAAAAACGCAATGAAAGAACAAATGTAGTTGATGTCACAACTATACATAGCAAATAGAAACTTATTAAACAAGCTGCAAAAAGAGATGATTAAATAGGGACGTGATGTTCAAGGGCGTATTTATGACCCGGAAAAGGTTAGAAAATAACATTCATCTACTGAATTATAAAAAATTTAAGGAGGTGTCAGTGATAAAATTTTTTTGACTCTCGTGCTTTCACTAGTTGTGATATTGCCAGTACAATTTACCAAAAAGGAAAATTAATAATATTATTGAACTTCCAGAAAAGGAAAATAATTCTTCGATGTTGTAAAAACTTTTAATAACATAGGTAAATCAAGCTGGCGAAAGACTTTTTCTTAAGTTGTAATAAAAGTAAACACTGAATTTATATGTATAATAAATTCGTGTAAGACCTGATGTTCTTAAAATTTAACGATTTTCAATAAAATAGTAATGAAGTCAATTCTTCCCTACTTAACCTCTTATTTCAGTCACCTACTGTTCTTTTAGTTGGGACTTGTTAATTTTATTCTTAAATAATTTTACTTTCCTATTTTAATGTTTGAATTTAACGTCAACATTGAATTTGCGAAAAAAGAACAGATAACCTCAGTAAAATTGCGATAAAATCTACTTGGCCCCATCTTTTCCTAGCTCAGGTACCCCACACTCGGAACTCATTGATTTCTTATAAAATATAATATGTATTCCAGAACACAGTTATGAACTTTTTACAAATATTAGAAATTTTTCTTACTCAAATCTAACTTTCCTGCACTATAATGACACATAACTTGTTAACAAAACATAGCAACCCAAATCTATTTACACAGCCTACCTACAGTAGAAGAATTAACTCGGGACGTGTTTCAATAATAACAAAGCTAATCTGCAAAACAACAAAATTTACTCATACTATACTGCTAGTTAATTTTTAAGACTGGTCAAATTATACTTGGAGTAAAACATTTCATTAATCGTTAATAGTTTATAACAAGGTTGTCCAACTGGCAGCTGCACAATGTGCAAAAATATTTGTGGGCCATGGATAACAACACATTTTTACAAAAAAAATTTATTTGGCCTGTATTTCATCATATTAAATATTTCTATCCAAGAATTTCTTTGAAGTTACAAGGTTTACAAATAAAAATGTTTGTTTTCATAGCACCGTTAAAATTTGACCAGAGATCTAATAAAAGTTTAGCAGCATTTAGTTGACAACACAAACTAAGGTTTGTTTTTTTGAAGTAACTTGCAAAGCCTGTTTTGTATGAAAAAACAAGAACGAGATAAAAATTTACCACCATTGACAATAAATCGATAATTTTTAAGTTACAAATAATATGCGTTATTTTTACCTGTAAATTTGTTGAACAGAACTAACTTTAGATGGTCCTATTAGATGTTGTGCCAATGTGCTATTTTCTACTCCACAAGGCAACTTTCTTTTTCTATTTTCTTCATTTTTAAATAGGTCGGGAACTTTAAATTGTGTAGATTTAATGGATTCAGACACAGTCGATTGTATTGATACTGCAGTAGTGGAACGTTTCCGATCAGCGTGTGCAGTTAAAGGTAGCTGGTCATTACTTATGTTAGCCGCATTTGCCACTTCATCTGCTATAGCCGAATATAGGGTTTGAGGAGCTACTCGTGGCATGAGCGAAATTAACCTCCTACCTTCTTTAATCCAATCGTCCGCCGTCTCCACTTGGCCGCATGAACTAAGAAAATGAAGGTGTGTTAAAATCTCAAAGTTTCAAAGTATAAAACTCACAAGTAAGCAATTGTATTGAGTCTTTCGTCCAATATAACCTTTCTAATTTCTGCCTTACATCGCTCTTGAGGTATTCGTAATACTGAACCAACATCTTTCAACAATTTCAATTTATCGCTAGTTGGCGGTCCTTGGGCCCTTAACGCGGACAGTATATTAGAATAAGCGTCCAATTCTGCAAGATAGTTTAAATAAAGAAACTACATTTGGGAGTTCGTAAGATACTAACCTAACATTCTGAGGTACTTGGAAGATTCATTTTCGTTCATATCGACGACAGCTGGGTACATTGCAAATACACTTACCTAAATTTAAAAAATACATGCAACAAACCTCGGTGTTCCTTTGAAAATATTTGACAAGTCAAAGCGTCTCACAATTTTTAGGTTACATGGGTTCAACAAATTTCAAGACAACTTCATTCGTACATATATTCATAAGCAATCAGTTTTACATCGCGAACTACTAAATTGGTTAATATTATGAGAACAAAACTTTTTTAAATAAAATTTAATAAATGTACGAATATTGTTAGTTGACAATAACGGCGGGTAAAACGTAACAACCAAGTCGGTGCTCCAAGTAGTTAATTGTGACAGAACTAATCGAGCTATCCTTCTTTAGCTTTCTGTGATTTAATATCGGACCAATTAATTAAAAATTTAGCCAATTTAAATAAATTGGATTTCAAGTTATTTTGGATGCGTTTTTAAGTTGTGTTTACAACGATAGGGTAATGAAATTTTTTGACAACTTTTAATATCCCTAAAAAATGTAAGTGATTTGTGAATCCACAGTCGGTTGTGAACCTACCTTATTTAAATTCAACATGATTTTTACAGAGATTTCGTAATTTTTTACGTTTTACAAAGGGGAAATATGTCGGTCGACACATTACATTTTTAAAATTTGCTAACCGGTCTTTCAGTTTTTATTATTTTACAATGATTGTTTTATTTAAAAAAATATGTTAGTATCCGTGTATATAACGCACCTGCGATTGGTACATTTTTTGCCAAACCAAAAAGAAATATGGCGGCGATTATGAAATTATTAAATTTATTATTAGGAAATATCTATGATTAGGAATAGAGAACAATACAAATTTCAACATTAATTATAATCAAATAATAACAAAATAAATAGTATTCCCTGCTCATTGAAAATGTTTGACGGACACAACCAAACTTGTAGGAAATTAAATTCTCTACAACTTTGGTTATTACCATTTTTCGTTCACAATAATAATTATTGATGTTTTAACCTGAAGAAAAAGTGACGAAATTAAACTATTACTTTATCTCGTTTATAGTAATTACATTAATTTGATTCCATAATTTTCTTATTCTAATCGTAAAGGGTGAGGTCATTGGTAGTCTAAATTCAGATTTTCGGGAAATTACTTATCGTCGGTGATCTGACAATAATAGACCGGGAGCCCGTAACACTTTTGAACGTATTATAACTTACCGCTCACAACTATCTTAAATTCCATAATTCGGTGTCCCACATTATGAAAATCGCATCGCCGACCAAATTCCGTGGCTACAAGATGCTGCGCTGGCGCGGTCAAAGTGTTTCGAAAACCCAGACTTTTTGAATCATAAGTTACCGTTCGGCATGCGTTGCAAATTACTATTAAATAAAAAAAAGTTTGGACGGAAGCCAATGCCGAACATGTAAGGTGGCTATGGAAGGCACTAGCGCCCCAGGCTTTTGTTAATAATATTTATTCCAAAAATATTATAACTTACTGTTCGGCATTTCGTTACATCCCAAATTATGTACAACAATGCAAAAAAATATGGTCGCCGAACATTTTGGTTCGCTAGGAGCCAAGTCGCATCTGCGCATGTCTGTATTTCCGGTGTCATATGTGTGATATCATAGCTTACTCCTTGAAATTTTAAAACTAAGTTAATAAAATGCCCGGGGGCCGGTTTCAGCAACCTTAACCTTAACCTGTGTTAGTTAACACAAATTAAAAATAATCCGTTGTTAAATTTTGAATGGGTTGTAGCAACCTTTTCTAATATGTAATTAGTTAATCTCGGATTATGTGTAGAATAGTTATGGTGGTACTCCTGAAACGATAACAACGCCTACTTCATACTATGCAAGTAGTTCAATTAGTTCGAAAATTATCAACAAGTGAGGTTTATAACCTATATTCTGTGAATACAGTTCATTGAAATATTTTATATTTTACATATATTTTACTGAAATGGCACAGAAAAGAACAAAAAACTATACAGAAGTAGAGAAGGAAGACAATTGCGGCTACTAAATGTAAAATTACGTGATATTGATAAATAAATTGTTAATTTGTTAATAACTGAATTTTTTTTCTCAAAAAGTACTCGGGTGCTCATAAAAAAATATTAAACTTTTATTTTATTTTATTGTAAATTTAATAAAGCTTTAAAAATTAATCCGCACGTGTGTGCAGTCGATGGCACCTATCACGCCTGGAATTTGAAAAAAACATTTTAAACAAAATTGTAATAATTTTTTACTCTGGTTTTCTCTGTATGAGACGGTCAAATTTATATTAATTGCGTATTTACACACTTTTCTATAATAAAAGGAGGTTAGTGCCCAGTTTCAGCAACTTTAATTTAGGAATTTAATCATAGATTAAATATTTAATCATAGATTAAGTCCGATTTGGGTTTTAGCAATATAATTTTTAACACAGGTTAAATTTAATCAATGATTAGCGTAATCATAGATTAAATCTGTAGTTTGGGTTGTAGCAACGTTAATTTATGCTTAACACAGGTTAAATACCCAAAGTATTTAATTACTAGTTGACCAGTGATTAAAGTTAAATTACCAAAAACCTAACCTCCTTTTATTATAGAAAAGTGTGTAAATACGCAATTAATATAAATTTGACCGTCTCATACAGAGAAAACCAGAGAAAAAAATTATTACAATTTTGTTTAAAATGTTTTTTTTCAAATTCCAGGCGTGATAGGTGCCATCGACTGCACACACGTGCGGATTAATTTTTAAAGCTTTATTAAATTTACAATAAAATAAAATAAAAGTTTAATATTTTTTATGAGCACCCGAGTACTTTTTGAGAAAAAAAATTCAGTTATTAACAAATTAACAATTTATTTATCAATATCACGTAATTTTACATTTAGTAGCCGCAATTGTCTTCCTTCTCTACTTCTTATAATTTTTTGTTCTTTTCTGTGCCATTTCAGTAAAATATATGTAAAATATAAAATATTTCAATGAACTGTATTCACAGAATATAGGTTATAAACCTCACTTGTTGATAATTTTCGAACTAATTGAACTACTTGCATAGTATGAAGTAGGCGTTGTTGTCGTTTCAGGAGTACCACCATAACTATTCTACACATAATCCGAGATTAACTAATTACATATTAGAAAAGGTTGCTACAACCCATTCAAAATTTAACAACGGATTATTTTTAATTTGTGTTAACTAACACAGGTTAAGGTTAAGGTTGCTGAAACCGGCCCTAGGTTTTTGGTAATTTAACTTTAATCACTGGTCAACTAGTAATTAAATACTTTGGGTATTTAACCTGTGTTAAGCATAAATTAACGTTGCTACAACCCAAACTACAGATTTAATCTATGATTACGCTAATCATTGATTAAATTTAACCTGTGTTAAAAATTATATTGCTAAAACCCAAATCGGACTTAATCTATGATTAAATATTTAATCTATGATTAAATTCCTAAATTAAAGTTGCTGAAACTGGGCACAAATGTTGCGAATTAACTATTGCCGAACAAATAAAATGGCTATGATGGATGTAAAAAAATTTGTAAATTGCGGATCTCATGTTTAAACAATATAATTACAACTTACTGTTCGGCACCTATTTCATTGTACAGATGTTTATTGATAATACGCAATATGTCCGTTTGTATGATAAAATAATGGCTACAAAGGTAATTATAAGAAAATATCATCGAATTTATAGTGGCAGTTTACGTCACTAACACATACGCCAATGCGGCGTCCTTTTCAAACGGCTGTTTGAACTTGAATTTCTCGTCAGTTGGTGTCGGCAACAACGTTCGTACTATAAATATTTCAAACATTTATAATGAATTGGGAGAAGAATTATGCGGTTCTTTAGCAGGCTTCCATCACGCTTTTACTGGCTGCGATTTTAACCCGGCATTTTACAGAAGAGCAAAAAAGAGACCCTTCGTTATTTTAGAGAAGAGCAGCGAATTTCAAAAGGCCTTCGGATCCCTCGGTGGTTTAAGCATTTTGGAAAAACCAGGCGAGTTGAAAAAAGTTTTCGAAATCATTGAGAAATTTGTATGCCACATATACAACTTGAGAAGCATTGATTGTGTCAATAAAGGAAGGTTGGCAATTTTTTCGAGAACTTACAAGGCAAAAAAAACACAGAACGGTTTAAAAAAGCGTGTGCAAAATTAGAGGCTTCCACTTTCCCACCTTGTAAAAGTGAACTGCAACAACAGATTCGAAGAACAATTTATATCACTCAAATCTGGAAAAATGCTCACTTGGCAAATCCAACACAATTGAAGCCAACAGAGTACGGTTGGAAGGAAGACAATGAACGGTACGTCTTCCATTGGTTTGATGGCGACAAAGTACCACCATCGGTCGATGACATTATTGTTCACGAGCAGGAGAGCGTTTATTCAGGTAAAAAGGCGTACCATCTTGGTTTCATTAATTTTTTGCCTCTTTTTTATATGTTATTTTTATGTTATAGATGACGAAAATTCTGATAGCAGTGGAAGTGAGACTTCCGAAATGTCCGACGACAGCGAGGCAGAAGTCGAAGAAAATTAAATTTGTAATGGAAACACAAATTTTTTTAAATTTGTAATTTCGGGATTATTTTCATACACTGAGAAAAAGAATTAATTGAAATTAATAAAACTTAGTTGAATACGTCCAAACGAATAATGTTTTTATATTGACTAAAATTTTGTCATTCAAACAGTACGTTTCGTTTTCCAACAGTATGTTTGTTGAAGTTCTAAAATGTACTGTTGAGATGACAAAATTTTAGTCAATATAACACAATAATCGTTTGGACATATCCAACTAAATTTTATTAATTTGAACGAAATTTTTTCTCGGTGTACTGGTGTGTGATTTTTTTTCATTAATTAAACATATTTTAAACAGTATTTTCTCATGCTCATCTTACAGTCGTCTAATTGTTATTAATGCCTTACCCATCCTATTTATTCGGCAGGTAATTTTTTTTATTACATTTGATAATATTCGTCGTTTGTGTATATTGCCGAACGGTAGAGTATAGATATCTTCCTATCTTGACTTCTTTCGAGTTGCAACAATTATATTATAATTATGTTGTACCCGACTAATTTGTTCGGCGTTACGATTTATGTACTTCATCCTATGAAACGAATGACAATCTACAAACGCCGAACAGTAGGTCATGATGTTGAAATGTCATCTCCATCAGACATAAGTGTATAGATAAGGGAGTCCCCCTTAATAATATACATGGTCGGCAGTTACATTTTTTTGTTCGGCACACCTTAATTTATTTGTAAATATGTGCAAAGTAATTTTGTGAAGCTATTAAACATGAAATAATTAGCTCTGCTTATTCAATGAAATAAAACAAAATTGATGCCATTTGTTTTTTAGTAATTACGAATCACATAGCCAATTATTTTGTTCGGGGGTTACATTGTTCAATAAAATATATTGGAATTAGTCGTAAAAAACCATCGCCGAACGGTACACTATAATTTGTTTACAACTGTCGCATTTTATTGTTTATAACAAATGTATGTCTACTCAATTTGTTCGGCATATATATTTTATTGTTTCATTTTATTTCATAAACGTTATAAAATTGACGCCGAACAGTAAGCTATGATATCACACATATGACACCGGAAATACAGACATGCGCAGATGCGACTTGGCTCCTAGCGAACCAAAATGTTCGGCGACCATATTTTTTTGCATTGTTGTACATAATTTGGGATATTACCACCCTACATGTTCGGCATTGGCTTCCGTCCAAACTTTTTTTTATTTAATAGTAATTTGCAACGCATGCCGAACGGTAACTTATGATTCAAAAAGTCTGGGTTTTCGAAACACTTTGACCGCGCCAGCGCAGCATCTTGTAGCCACGGAATTTGGTCGGCGATGCGATTTTCATAATGTGGGACACCGAATTATGGAATTTAAGATAGTTGTGAGCGGTAAGTTATAATACGTTCAAAAGTGTTACGGGCTCCCGGTCTATAACTGCTAACTGCAAAATCTCCTTTTTACAGGAGAACAAAAAACTGAATAAATTTACTGGATGGGAATTTTGGAAGTTATAATTTGTTAGCATTAAATGAAATTTATTTAATGCTAATTATTCAATCGAAACAAATTATAACTTCCAAAATTCCCATCCAGTAAATTTATTCTGTTTCTTTGTTCTCCTGTAAAAAGGGGATTTTGCAGTTAGCAGTTATTGTCAGATCACCGACGTTATGTTTATGGTGACCATATTATTTTTATGAAAAAAAAAGTACATTTCGGCGAAACACGGTAAATACCTAAAAAAGGTCAACGGCGCACAGTGTGGTGGAGGCGGACAAATGGTGATTTTTAAAGTAATTCATTTGGTCTGTTTAATAATAGTTTCTTGCTAGGAACATTCCAAGGATTCAGGAACACAAAAAAAATCATTAAAAATTCGCTTGGAAAGTGTCGAAAAAATGGGGCAAAGTCAACCTTTTTTATTTACATAGTATACTATGTACCGTATACATAGGTACTTTAAATTTGCTTAAAAACGGAAATACATTGATTTTTTTCAGTTTTCAAGTTGAAATATTATTTCTGTTTCACGTTACTAGCACACAAGTGCCAAAACAAAGAATTACATTTTTAACGGTTTGTAGACCTAATTTCGACCTAAAAACTCGATGTTTTTAAATGTTAACTTCTCTTAAACTTTTAGTTGTGTGAGAACGCATGAGACACACCGAAAATTTTTGTGGTATCATTGGTATCTCTACGAGGGTTGCTGTTTAACTTTCTGGCCTAATAATGAAAATGCGAATATTTATCATCAAAAATGATTTTATTGTTTTTCAAAGTATTCTCCAGCAAGATTTATACACTTTTGCATGCGCTCAAACCAATTGTCGAAGCACTTTTTCCACTCCGATTGAGACACCTCCAAAACATGGTTTTTGAACGCTTCAACAGCATCTTCTGGCGACGAAAATCGTTGACCACGCATTTTTCTCTTGATGTTCGGGAATAAAAAGAAGTCATTGGGTGCCAAGTCAGGGCTGTACGGCGGATGACCCATCAATTCGACGTTTTGGGCGGTCAAAAAGGCGCTGGTTTGAGCTGATGTGTGAGAGCTCGCATTGTCATGGTGCACAATGATCCGTCTTCTCTTGTTCGTTTTTCGAATTTCTCCGAAGACTTCAGGCAAACAAATTGTGGTGTACCACTCAGAATTGACCGTCCTACGTTGCTCAAGCGGAACAGTCGCCACATGACCAGTTTTACCAAAGAAACAGGCTACCATTTGCTTCGAAGTGCTTCGTGCACGAACAACTTTCGTTGGATTTGGCTCGTCTTCGAAGACCCACACGGTCGATTGCTGTTTTGTTTCGGGCTCATAAGCATAGATCCATGATTCGTCACCTGTGACGATCTTATAAACGTCTTTTGAAACACCGCGATTGTATTTTTTTAAATTTTCTTTGCACCAATCCACACGACACTTTTTTTGAGCCACTGTCAAATTATGCGGGATCCAACGAGAACAAACCTTTTTTACGGCCAGGTGCCCATGCAATATCGAATGTATGCTGGTGGAAGAAATGCCCAAGGATGCCTCTATCTCACGGTATGTCACATGACGATCTTGCTTTATCAGTTCACGGACGGCATCAATGTTCTCTGGCACAACGACTGTTTTTGGACGACCTTCACGACCTTCATCTTCGAGCGAGCTTCGGCCACGATTGAATTCATTAAACCAGTTTTTCACAGTGCTATAGGATGGTGCTTCATCGCCATACAAAGATTTAAGTTCATCGATGCACTCTTGTCATGATAATCCACGTCGAAAGTTGTGAAAAATGATTGCACGAAAATGTTCACGAGTTAATTCCATTTTTTTGCCAAATTGATTTTTTCAAGTCACTATAAACAACAGAAATGATGGCCGTACGTCAAAACGTTCTGAGTACGTTTATGCTACAACATGTCAAACTTTACAATGCAAATGTCAAATTGCACCTAGCAACGCTTAGTGTTCCCTAGGCCAGAAAGTTAAACAGCAACCCTCGTAGTACTTGCCCTCCAAATTTCAGCTGCAGATACTTGCAGATGCGAACACAAAAGCGTTTTTACTGAGACTTGTCCAATTTTTACCGAAGGTATTATTGGATTAACAAATCAATAAATTTTTCCCAAATGCCCATGTAAACAATACATAAGCAGAACGGACGATACAGAAAGATATTAAAAACAATTGAAAACTATTTTAAAATGACGAACTTTAGCATTTCGAATCGTGGCTTATGCAATATTCTGTGGGAAAACACAAAAATTATTGTTTTCTTCTATTCTATTAAGGACTAGCTGGCAGAGTCGGCCTACCGGCCGCCTTTAGCCATTTAGACCGTGTCGGATGTGGTTGTTCGGCCTTCGGCCTCACTCCATGGTACTAAAGTAGCCTATGTTTTTCGTAGCGTTGTAAATAACTTCTACACCAAATTTGGTTAAGATTGGTCAAATAGAAACGTAAAGCACGTGCACGCGTATTTGCATTGTCGATCGTTTGACAGCATTCATTATTGTTTTTAAGTTGATTTTGAGTAGCCTGCCTTCCTTTAAGGAATCTCGATAATCCATTCATGCGCATCCCATAGGGACGCGCATGAATGGATTATCGAGATTCCTTAAAGGAAGGCAGGCTACTCAAAATCAACTTTCCTTTCCTTTGCGAATTTTTGCACTATTTCAATACAAAAACATGCGCAGGGACCTAAATAATAACTGTGCCAAATTTGGTTCCGATCGGTCAAACGGTTTAGGAGTCTATAGGGAACATACATACATACATCCATTTTTATATATTATATTAACGATTAAGGGATATAGTAAGACAACTTCCAGATTTTTTGCCCTAAAATTGATGGCTCAGCAACCGTTTGTCCACAAAAACCCCATTTCACCACACTGTGCGGCGTACCTAAATATACGATGATTACGATTGATGACCTTTTTTGTTCTGTGGTTGCACTGAAGGAAACAACCATGAGGTTTGGGGCAGCGTCGGGTGGCACCCCCCCCCCCCCCCGGCGGGTGTACAAAAAATAAGTACATTGTAAGTACTTGGAGAAGTTTTTAAGTACATAGGACATCGTTCTAAAAAGGAGTACTGTCCTACTAAAATAAGTACATATGGTCACCATACTTATGTTGCGCTAGTCGCCATCTTGAATTCAAGGCTGAATTTGTTTTTATTAAATAACTCGCCCATTTTCAACTTTTGACTAAAAATAGTTATAACCAAATTTGTAGGAAATTTAATTCTCTACAATTGTAGTCAATACCTTTTTTCGTGGCGAAATTAAATTATTTTTTCAGGTTCAAGTCGAAAAATATAAATTTTGAGTCAACTAAATCGCACTCTGCCCGAGAAAAAGTAGCGCCTAAAATGCGAAATTGACCCGGTTGGTAACCGGAGTTTCTCTGAATGATATCAGAGCCAGTAGATTTAGAGAGTTCCGCCAACTTAAGGTAATGCCGCCATGTTTTATCCTGTCAACTCTGTAGGAAACCGTGATAGGGGGAAGTAAAATAAATTATTCCACCGCTAAGCCACCAATGTAGAAAACCGGTGGTGCGAGGTTAATAAGTTATTTCACCGCTGAGCCTCCAATCTTTCGACGGAACTTACGTGTTGGGTTGGATCTTCGGAAATCGATGATGCGACTACCGAAGGGGCTGCCACCACGAGCTTTCCTTTAATTTTACTTTAGCCTACCCTTCCGGTAGCTTTGGGAGAGATCAGCTCGACAGAACTCCCTTTTAATTTTACGTAAGTTTGGTAGCGGGGGGTCGTCCAGAGTCGTAGTTTAAAGGGGTTAACAACACTAATCACTTGCGTATTGACAAGCAGTAAAAGATTGAAATACTTTTAACATGAAGTCTATTATTACTTTTATACAATGATCTAAATTGGTACAATTGACAGACACAAAATAGCAGTTTACTGGGAACAGTTTCAAATGGGCACGATACCTTATTGTTGTTGGTTGCGGTCTCGGTCACCTGACTGAATCCAGGAAGAAACTTTAGAAATTAAACAAACTTCTCTTTTAATTTTACAAACCAATTGAATAACACTCAAACTAACGACTCGCGATCGAATAAGAACTTTTGATCGAGATCAGCTCGGATAACACTCCAAACTTTTAATCGAAAGTTTTGACGCCTCGAATAACACTGAAGAATTCTCACAAATCGAGATTTTTATAACCAATTTCTCACTTTGGATATTAATTAATCCACCCTCATGCCGGGTGGAGAACCAATGACTTTCGTTCTTCATTCTGCATCTCGTCGATGGGGGATGGGACTTAACTTCCTTATTCTCAAAACTTTCTTCCCGTTTCATGTGTGCAATCCTTAGGATTGACCGTGTGATTAGGCGACCCTTCTTATATTTGAATTCCTCGAAGTGAGGGTTTATTTAACTGTCCCCACAGATGCTGGAAATGAGGCGTTAAATTAAAAAAAAACACTTTACGATCCTTTGCCCTATTTTATGGACAAGTTTCGTTTGGCGGTGCAAATATATTTTAACCTCCCATTTCCTCCTGCACACGTGCAAGTGCAGTGTAAAATTAATTATATCGTATGCATTGACTTATAATCGATACGCCGAAATAAGGGGCAAGAGCCCTTTGTGACTAAAAAACCGCCCGCACCTGTTGCCGGGGTTCTTTGAGGGATTGTTCCCGTCTTGTTAAATGATTTACTGGTCTTTCGATAAATCAATGCATCGATATGTTAAGACTAAATCTTAACTAATTATTAGCTTTTTACATTAAATTAAACAGAGGTATGCTTAAATTACCTCTATTTAATTATCTTAATTACAATTATAGTATTTTCCTCATTCCGCTCAGTAAAAAAAGTAGCCTTTATGTCTACACAGAAGTAAAGGCAATGACATGTCAAGTGAGTGAATATGGCAATGTGTTATAATTGAGAAACGATAACCCATCATAATGTTGGTGTAATTATAAAAAGTTTGCTTTGATGACAATTTTCCAGCAGTGTAGCGTAAAGTATAAATTTGATCTCAAGCCTAATATCGATCTGTAGGCTATGCGGAAGGCAACGGGAAACCATCCAATTAAATTAATTTTCCTAGTTAGACATCTTGCCTTAGGTCAAGTTGTAAGGCAACGTCTAAAGAAGTTATGGCACTGTCAAGAAAAATAAGAAGAGAATTTTCCCTAAAAATGAAATTAAGCGAGTTATAGACGAAAAACCACTTTGGTGGAACTAAAATGATTAGTTAGGGGAGAAGCTGTCAGGGGAGTTTTGAGGGGCTTATTCGGATTGATATAGAGCTAATCTTCTCAAGACAATTTTGTATGGTATCCCAGCCGCCAATATAAAATCTTCCTCCGATACTCATGGCCTCTGTTAGCAAGATTAAATGCTGATACAAGGTTCCCTAGTTCGACCCCCGGTAGTAAAAAAATTTCTTGACCGTCTCCGTGTTTCGGAGGGCACATAAAGTTGTTGGTTCACTTCCCATTAAAAATTTACCATCATAACAATAAAAAATAGGGTACAGGCACATCGAAGGCCAGCCTAGCAAGCTACCTAAGATGTAAAAATCAATGCTCATAGAACTACTTGAATAAAAAAAGTCGACCTATCGAATGAGATGCTGTAATTAGTCAATTACTTATATCGTCCCCTTAGTACTACAACTAGGTAACTTGAAATTACTGATATTGAATAAATAGAGTTTACAGTTTACAATAGCAAAAAAAAATATTAAACTTCAAAATTATTTTTGTTTTAACGTTTAAAACTTTAGCTACTTATGTAAGTTAAATGTATTTAATACCCTCACAGTCTAATGTTTTATATTTTAGGAAATTTCTAATTACGAGTAGAAGTAAAATATCTACATATTATAGTCCAGGCAAGGAAGGTTTTTAGCTTGCAAAAAATCCGGGCAAGCTCAATTTTGGCAGAGATGTACATTGGAGTGTTCTAATGAACCCCCCAATAGTCCCATAAAATCCCACGGCGGCGTCCCTCACAATCGGGGGCTTTAGCTCCCCCAACGCGATTTTTTTGCCGATAACTCGTTTATTTATGCTTGTATGAAAAATTATGATCAGACCATAATTGAAGAGCATAAAATTCTCTATAAAATAGTGTTTTTTCATATTTTTCCATGGCACACTAATACTTATATTTATTGACCGAAAACACGACCCACTCTTAAAATGGCACAATATTGATTCGTTACAGGGAGAGAAATGTTTTCGGGCACGGGAAATGCTTTTAGTAATAAATTAATTGAAATTGTGGCCAAGGTTGGAAAATGAAGAGAAAAATAAATTTTTTCAAAATTTGCCAAAGTTATAGTATCTTCCAAGTACCAAAGCCGAAATTTTGGTTTGAGCTTACCGGAAGGCGGACACCGTCATTAAGGCGACGGTCAATTGGGCGACGACAATTGGGCGACGTCAATTAGGCGACGGTCAATTGGACACCGGTTTTTTGGGCGACGACTTATTAGGCGACCCCAATTAGGCGACCGGTCATATAGGCGACGGTAAATCAGGCGACGGTACAAATTGGGCGACTGGAAATTCAGTAAATTTTTTTAATTAAAAAATTTATTAAAATAATATTTTATTGCAAAATTTATTTTCAAATTCTTAAAGTATTCTATTATCTTTATTATTATAAAACATTAATAAATACACAAAAATTAAATTACATGACATACAAAAAATAAACAGTTTTCAATCCATGTCATAATTGTACGATAAACCGCGAAGATATTCTATAACATTTTGTAAATTGTGGTATTCGAGATCCTTATTTAAAATTCTTTTGTCAGCTTCTTCATACTTGACTCGCTTTCGAGTAGGTTCATGTCCGGCAATAATTCTTTCGTAATCTATGTCATACGATTTTTGAATTTGTTTTAAATTATCTAAAAACATGAACAAATGAGGATGAGCAATACCAGTACCAAAACCTAATTGCACTTTCCGATGACAGGCTTCCGCAAAATTATTTGTTCTATCAATACCATCTAATGTTCGTTGGTATACAGACCAAATATCGTAAGGAAACGTTGGTGTTGCTCTTGTGCCATTGTGTCGAATACGTCCTACATAATTAATACTAAACCATTGTAAAATTGGCTCCAGTTCTTCTGGCAAATAATCTTCCAAGCTGATTATTGCATTATCAATGTCGTTTTCGGGAACAAATGCAAGAGACGTAACCATTTTTGCACTCATTGCAAAGTCAGCATCCGTACTGTATCGTCCCAAAAGATTGTTTAAAGATAAATGCTTTTTTAGATTTTTTACCAGATGAAAAAAACAACCATTAATGCGTACTTCTGGAAAAACTTCGCGAATTGCTTGATGAACAGCAAGTTCATAATCCACTCTTATACTCTCTGGATTTAGTTCAGGCCACAGCTGGCGCATCATGGTAAACAATCTTACGTATGTATCATTTCTTTTATCGGGTAGTAAACAATATAATATAGGAAAAACCGCTCTTTCGCCTTTTCTAGCTAAGACTACAAAAATTTTAGCAAACAGAGGAGGAGATAGTAAAAACGTGCCGTCCATAAATAATTCTCGCATGTCTCTACTCCACGTAGAGTTATATTCTCTTCCAAACATCAAGATGCGCTCTGGGTCGCGATGCTCACTTCCCGAATCCGCTAGAAGGAAACGTTCAAAATTATTCGGGCTAAACTCGTATTGCAAATATGCCTCTGGTATAACGATTTCCTCACGAGTTTGTGGATTGCTAGGCGCTTGTAAATTTCTATTTCTTCTTCTTTGGATATTACGGTTCATGGCACTGCGGCTTGGAAGAACACCTCTCACAGCACCGGGTACATTTTGGGTAGCGGTGATCCTTATTTGAGCAGGGGTTTCATGAGTAGTTCCTGCTAGACATCTTACGGTTGTTTTCACTTGTTGTACTACAACATGTGCTGCATTTCCTACTGTGCTACAAGTGTGTTCTCTTCGTATGCAATTAAAAGATTTGTCTTCCATATTCGTCCATATTCGAGCATTACATCCAATATTTTTGTTTTCACAACGCCAGAATTGCATTGAACCGTCCTTACTGACTTTGTCTTTGATAAAAAGAAATCCGTCCCGAGCGTACTTTTCGTTCCCTTTTTGAGTCGTTATTTCTATTCTTCCTTCCATTGCAAATGATTTTGTTTTAACTTCAATTTGTAATATTCATACTTATATAAGGTAGAAATTAATATTTACCAATCACAAATATTTCCCAACCACAAATTGTAATTAAACATTAACGTAGCCTAATTTACCATCGCCTATTTGGCCAGTCGCCTATTTGACCGGTCGCCTAATAAGTCGTCGCCCAAAAAACCGGTGTCCAATTGACCGTCGCCTAATTGACGTCGCCCAATTGTCGTCGCCCAATTGACCGTCGCCCTAATGTCGTGTACCGACCTACTGCAGCGCTATAAGTTATAGAAATTTTATGTTCTTCAACTTTAGTTAATGGTAATTTTTCTTAAAAGTAAAAATACGTGAGCTATAAGTGAAACACCGCACTAGGGGGCTAAAATCCTCATTTAAGGGAACGCCGGCTTGGGATTATTATGAGAAATTTTGGGGGTTTATTAGAACACTTCAATATACATCTTTGCTAATTTTCAGCTTGCCCGGACCTTCTGTAAGCTCAAACCAAAATTTCGGCTTCGGTACTTGGATGATACTAGTATAACTTGGGCAAATTTTGAAAAAATCCATTTTTCTCTTCATTTTCCAACCTTTGCTCAAATTTCAATTAATTTACTTTAAAATCACTTCCTGTACCTGAAAACATTTCTCTCCTTGCAAGGAATCAATATATTATGCCATTTTAAGGGTAGGTCGTGTTTTGGGTAAATTATTTCAATATTAGTGAGCTATGGAAAAATTTGAAAAAAATCTATTTTATAAAGAATTTTATGCTCTTCAATTATGGTCTGATAATAATTTTTCATACAAGCGTAAATAAGCGAGTTATCGGCAAGAAATCGCGTTGGAGGAGCTAAAACCCCCGATTGCGGGGGACGCCGGCGTGGGATTTTATGGGACTTTTAGGAGGTTCATTAGAACACTCCAATGTACTACATCTCTACCAAAATTCAACTTGCCCGGATTTTTTGCAAGCTGAAGTCAATTTTTCGGCTTCGTTGCCTGGACTAATAGTTATATAAGTTATAACACTAATAAAAATTTGAAAAATCAGACTTATCTAGTTTTTTTATTTTATTTTAACTTTGTATATTTCAAATTACTCGTTTATCACTATAAAGAGTATAAAGCTTCACTACGGTGATTGCACAAATAGATATCTCAACTGTCTTGCGAAGGTGCCGGACGTACTACACGTAACGTTCGGAATTTGCACAACTAGGTATCTCAAGTTATCCACTTATAGCATAACAGCATTGAAGGGATCTGGGACTTATCTACATTTAGCAAGTGGATATTTGGTATATTTAGAAACATAATAGAACATTTTTAGTTGCAGCACTAAATAAAGTGGTTAAAATTAGGTGGGAACATGTAGGTACCTAACTCAAAATAGCCAAAATTCGAGTTACTGGTTGTAGTACTACGGGGACGATATAACTTAGTACCTACATACTTAAGTCCAGGCAACGAAGCCGAAAAAATGGCTTGAGTTTTCAAAAACTCCAAGTACACTGAAACTCAGCCGACATTTTGTATTCGAAAATCTCAACGAATCCCCCCCCCCCAAAGTCCCCTAAAACTTCTATCGGCTTCTTACCCAATGGGGTACTTACAAAAAAGCTTGGTATGTGTTTTCCTTTGCCATGCGACATAATTAGATTTTTTTTGCGCAACTCATTTCTATGTAATGAAATAATGGAATTAGAAATTAACAATCCAATAACATAATTTGGTGGTTTTTTGTTAGAACTAAAACAAACAAAAATAAAGCTGTACCATAATATACGAAGAAAGTAGTCAAAACGGATTCAGAAATGCTCAAAACGGATATTTCCGTTAAAATATCGACATCGAATTTTTTCATGATTACAATACTTCCTTATAGGGAAGTAAAAATGTTGTAGAGAATTTAATTTTCTACAAAAACAGTTCGTGACAGCATAAATTTATCTTCAAAAATTTGAACGCTAAAGCAATTGAAAGTTTCAGATTTTGCCTTCTTAGTTGTGATCTGCGACTGTCTTCAACGCTGAAACTATTAAAGATATACATAAAGTTGCTGCCATTAACTTTTTGTATAGGAAGTTAAATTCTCTACAAAATTCCTTGTATATAATTTTTTCGTATCGGTTATGGCTTTAGCAGCGTTTTCAGGGAAAACTAGCAGAAATTTATAACTTAGTCGTTAGTCAATATGTAAATGTTGGATTTAGTTCTAATAAAAATGTACAGAAATATGTTGTGCAGTGGAACAATTGGGCGTTCGCATACAATGTATTTTTATATTCTTTTACTGAAGTAAGACAAAATTTACGAATCTTTTAAATAATTTTTTGCAGGTCGCAAAGGCTTAAAAATTACCTTAGAAATTTGAAAAAATTATTGTCACGACCTATACGTCACAAATGCTTCGGGTTGTGGTCGGTAATTTTCGCACTTCTCAAATTCCAAAGTTAATTTAAAAAAAAATAATTCAAGCGTATTTTCATACTTTCAAATCAGAATTTAAAAAATTGATGTAACACCTAATTCTCATCACCAGTAAAATACTGGGTTAGAGTACCCTAACCAGTACTGCGAAATTGACTTTTTCCTATTAAGTTTGGTAAAGTTTAAGGTTTATAAAGTAAAATTAAATTATAAAATTCTTGGATGATGGACTTTTAATATGAAAAAAAAAATCTGATGTGGCCAGCACATGACTTCCCTATAAGGAATCATTCCTTCATCGTTCATCTAAAGATTCGCAGAAATATTATTTAAATTTTATTTTATTATTTAATTAAATTATTAAAAAAAAGTGCTACTTCCGGTTTAGGGATTTGCTCCAAAATCAAATGGTGCTTTCGTATACCGATTAAAGTGTTAAATATGAAATTTGGTTACTATATAACAATTCGTTCCTGAGATATTGAAGAAAAACTATTTCGTCCTTCAAGTAAAGTGCCATTTCCGGTTTAGGGATTTCCTCCAAAATCAAATGGTTCTTTCGTATATTGATTAAAGTGTTAAATATGAAATTTGGTTACTATATAACAATTTGTTCCTGAGATATTGAAGAAAAACCATTTCGTCCTTCAAGTAAAGTGCTACTTCCGGTTTAGGGATTTCCTCCAAAATCACATGGTGCTTTAGTATACTGATTAAAGTGTTAAATATGAAATTTGGTTACTAGATAACAATTCGTTCCTGAGATATTTAAGAAAAACCATTTCGTCCTTCAAGTGAAGTGCTACTTCCGATTTAAGGATTTCCTCCAAAATCAAATGGTGCCTTTGTATACCGATTAAAGTGTTAAATATGAAATTTGGTTACTATATAACAATTTGTTCCTGAGATATTGAAGAAAAACCATTTCGTCCTTCAAGTAAAGTGCTACTTCCGGTTTAGGGATTTCCTCCAAAATCACATGGTGCTTTAGTATACTGATTAAAGTGTTAAATATGAAATTTGGTTACTAGATAGCAATTCGTTCCTGAGATATTTAAGAAAAACCATTTCGTCCTTCAAGTGAAGTACTACTTCCGGTTTAAGGATTTCCTCCAAAATCAAATGGTGCCTTTGTATACCGATTAAAGTGTTAAATATGAAATTTTGTTACTATATAACAATTCGTTCCAGAGATACAGAACTTACAGACATTTTGCGTTACATACATCCATACATACAGACATACATACAGACATCATTGCGAAAGTTGTCAAAACGGATTCAGAAATACTCAAAACGGATATTTCCGTTAAAATATCGACATCGAATTTTTTCATGATTACAATACTTCCTTATAGGGAAGTAATTACTTTGAAAATCGTAAATTTTACACAATTCAGTGACGCGCATGAGGAATATTTGCGGAATCTCCCCATTTTGTTAACGGCACGTGTGCTTCTATATACTCTAAAACTTAGCGATTTCTGCACCGGCAGATGCAACACGTCTCCCGTACGAGTAACATCGATGAAAGGTTACTATTTTGTCATTATTTTTTTTAATGTGATTTTTTGGGGGTGATACGTAAAAGGGAACTGCCGCATACCGCAACTATACTTTTAAATGCTATATCCAGGTTTTCTATGATCCCGGTTTTCTTGATGGAAGGCCCTTCGAGTATGTTTAGCCCAAGTGAGCGTTTAAAAAAACCGCCCGTTAGGGGCTGAGGCTCCCGCCGATCACCAATATTTATATCCTCGGTTAGGGGTGGAGCCTATTTTCCTCGCTTTAGCAGGCCGTAGCCAATCCAACCTATGCATTCATTTTACCCTTCAATTAGGGTTTTTTTTCAATTAAAACTTAATGATCCTTGGTTTATATTAAAGCTAATTACTTTTTTGATCGAAATATTAAGCCATTTTATAGGGAAATTTCAATTTCCGAGTACTTGATAGGGCACTATCCCCAAATACTGTCGTAAAATTATAGTCACTGTACTCCTGAGTTCTTCTAATTTGTACAAAGATTTCCCCTAGCGATTACCTCCTTGTATCAAATTTTGTTACAAGAAATTAATAGATAATTATTCATAATTCCTGTTTGCATAAAGCGATGTTTCAAGATTATGCGTTATTTTTCAATTTTTGTAACATTCAGTTACATAATTAAAACACAAATTCCGCGGAGCGAAATTAAATAAGAAATAGTAGCGTTGACCTAGAAATTTACGGTTGAACATTTTGTAAAAATTTCATATTAAATCTTTTTGGCCTATAAATCGAAAACTGCAGATTCTAGGTAATAAAGGATTATAATTTAGCTTGTATATAATTTTGGGTTCTTTAAAATAACACCGTTTACCCAATACTGAAATACTTTCATAGAAACTGCTGCGTAGGCAAAATATTTTTTCGAGCTAAAAATTAAAGGTGAAATTTCACCCTTTAGGATTGCATGTACTAGTTGAAAATATCTCGTAAGTAATCTTGCAGTCCGTGTGTTTCTGAAAAAGTTAATGAAATTTAAATAATGTTAATTTTGAATTATTAACATGTTAGGGTAATTGCAAAAACAATCAGTTTTAAAAAATTATTAACTATTTATATTCATTTTTTTATGAATTACTCTATATACAATTGAAGTTTATTTATTATATAGAATAAAAAAACGGATTAGCATTGCCAATCTAAAACTTAATCCTGCATATTGGCAGGACATTCATGTTGTCATAAAAATAAAATAATTTATCAAAATTAATATTGCTGGTTCAAGTAGGTTTCTGTATGAATTTTCTCCGGGTTTCAAACCGTGTATCGTATTTACTATTGTAACTAACAATTAATCTGCCTGGTTTTTGTGTAGTTTGTGGTTCTAATAATTTTTCTTTTTTACGTTTCCATATCGGGATTGCGTGGGCATTTTTCCATCGTGACTTGTTTGTTAAGTATAAGTTTTTCATGTATTGGTTTGGTGTCTTTTTCTCTTTTGATTTAATCACTTTTATCGATTTTTAGGTTACACCCAAACCTTTTTCCTTGTCGGGTTGTTAATTTATATGATTAGATCTTCGTTTTCAGTTATGTTGATGGTCTTGTTCTCGAGGAACTTACACATCAGGTCGGGTGGTGTTTCTTCGTACAGCTCGTCCAGTTGTGCAGGGAGATGGATGCCATGATAGGCCGCCAGCTCCAACTGTTCTTGCATGTACAAATCGCACTCCCGTATCCGATGTGTAGGTTCATCGAGAATATCGCACGCCGGACATAGTCCGTCCACCGATTTCCCCAATCTCTTGAGGTGTCGGCCGAACTCGCCATGTCCGGTTAGCATCTGCGTCATCTGGAAGGAATTGTTCATTATTTTATTACTTACCTTGGGGATGAATTGGTAGGTAATTCTACCTACCAGTCCATCGTCCCATCTTTGTTGCCATTCTTTTTGGATTATGTCCTCCATTTTTCTTTTGATGTCCACTCTGTATTTGTAATCTTTCGGGTCTATTCTTACCCCCCATAAAGGTGGTTACTTTCTTGTTTCTGGCTTCACGCCATGACAGTAATCGTAAGAGTTCTAAGTCGATTGGGTGGATACCTGCCAAAACACCCGCGGCTATGGCCGACACAGTCCTATAACATTTTGCTATCACGCGACAGCAAAATCCATAGCACGATATCAGCCGGGCCAACGTGTGCTTATCCCCTATTCTATGTATCCAGATCTCGCTTCCGTAAGCCAAGATGGGGACTACCGCCCCCTGGTAGATCCTTCGCATAGAGTTCGAGGTGTCCAGGTTCCAACCGCTTTTTGCCATTCGATGCAGCGCATGGACAAGTTTACTGGCTTTGCCGCAAACGTAGTTTACATGCGGTTGCATCGATAGGTTTTCGTCAATAAGGACCCCAAGGTACTTATATTCCCTTACCACCTTTATTTTCTTTCCGTTAAGTCTGACATCTAAATCATAATTATGAACACGCTTCGGATACAAGCACATGATCTTCGTCTTCGTTTCCGAGAGAGCGAGTTTCATGTCCTTGCACCATCCGCTTAATTCGTTGACGCACGTTTGAAGTTTTTCTTGCAGTTAGATTCGGGAATCCGCCGTGACGGTCGCGATGTCATCCGCGTACACGAAGGTATGAGTACCCTCCTGTTCGTCTTTCTTTAGATAATGATCCAGAAGTGAGTTCCACAGGATCGGGCCGAGGACCGAGCCCTGTGGACATCCCTTCGTGGATCTTTTCCCTACCTTTGAGACCCCGGAGGTGAGAGTCACTTCCCGGGCTGAAAGGTAGCTTTTGATCATGACCTTTAACCTGTGAGGGAGCCCTTTTTCGCTCAGCGAGCGGAACAGGGCTGGCCACCACATGTTATCAAAAGCTCCGGAGATGTCGTAGAAGATTACCGCGAGAAAACCCTTGGCTTTCTTCCGCTTCATCTCCGTAGTATCTATTTTTTAGATACTACTCATATACAGGGTGTCCCCGTGACCGTGGAGAACCTTTGAGGTGGTGATAAAGGACACTTTTGTAAGACAAATTTTCAAATAAAATTTTTGCCCAAGTCCAAACCCTTGGGGGGTACCTCCCTTTAAAGCAATTTTTTGAATTTCTGATTTCAAACGGCCATAGCTCCGATATTATTGATTTTTTAAGGTTAACGGATTAGAACTTTTTTAAAGATCATTCGCTTGTCTACAAATTAGGTTATAACCCCTTATCGTGTAGAATCAACGGATTTCGAGTTATAAATTAAATTAAGGGAAAGCATGTTTAAAATAAAATTCAGGTTTTTTTAAAATTTTCTTGCGAACCCCCGTATCTCTTAAACGAAACATCTAAGAGAAAAACTAACGGCCTAAACCGGATAGGGAATTTAACGGGCTACAACTTTCGTCAAATAAATTTTTTTGGGCAACCAACCGTTTTCACAGAAACTCTGAAAATAATGAACAAGGTGTAGGTAAAAAATATAAATTCACATAATTACTAAAAATCTCAATTTGATTTATTTATAGCATTTGTTTTAATGTTAAAACATTGTTAAAGCGTATTGTAGCGTTTGACGTTTGAGCGACATTGTTATAAAGCGCATTAGTTTATCGGCAATTACTTTGTTAATTTATATTGTTTATTTATTATTGTTAATATTGATAATTATATTGTTTTATTAACTTTAAGCGTAATTTCTTTTCATGTTTTATTATCAATATTATGTTATATTCAAACCTGGAATATGCTGATATGCATTTTTTATACGGCTATTGCAATGGAAATGCATTGGCAGCTAAAAGAGAATACCAAAGAAGATATCCCCAAAGAAGGCTTCCAGATGCAAAAGTCTTTTCTAGGATACACGGGTTTGTATAAAAATTATTATTAAACTCATCAAGATGCATTGAAAAATAAATTATGTAAAAATAAATCCCTGTAGATACTTAACGGAATTTGGAAGATTCCCAAATACGTAATTAATTTTGTGAATTTATTTTTTTTACCTACACCTTGTTCATTATTTTCAGAGTTTCTGTGAAAACGGTTGGTTGCCCAAAAAAATTTATTTGACGAAAGTTGTAGCCCGTTAAATTCCCTATCCGGTTTGGGCCGTTAGTTTTTCTCTTATTTCGTTTAAGAGATACGGGGTTCGCAAGAAAATTAAAAAAAAAACCTGAATTTTTTCAACATTTTTTCCTTTAATTTAATTTATAACTCGAAATCCGTTGATTCTAGACGATAAGGGGTTATAACCTAATTTGTAGACAAGCGAATGATCTTTAAAAAAGTTCTAATCCATTAACCTTAAAAAATCAATAATATCGGAGCTATGGCCGTTTGAAATCAGAAATTCAAAAAATTGCTTTCAAGGGAGGTACCCCGCCAAGGGTTTGAACTTGGGCAAAAATTTTATTTGAAAATTTGTCTTAGAAAAGTGTCCTTTATCACCACTTCAAAGGTTCTCCATGGTCACGGGGACACCCTGTATATAAGATAAGAGAATATAATATTATGGGGCCCATTAGAGATAGGGGATTTGAACTGGGTGCCATTATTTCTAGTAAGTTTATAAATTAATGAAACTTTGTTAATTTCTTTTGGTAGTTTAAAAATTGGCATGATAAAAAATTTAAATAATCCAAGTGTTATTAAGACAATTTATTTTCTACAAAATTTGTAATCTGAACACAATCTTACACTGATTAGTTCAAAGTATCAAGGTTGCATTGTATTGACATGTTTCCCCTTTCCTCGGCAACACACAAACTTTTTACACAAAATCAAAAATATTCCTTTAAAGGAAGCATCGTACAGGACAAAAATGTTTTGATATAAATTACCACATTGTATATTATAACAATTGTTTATTAAATTATATCGATACATCGTAACCGTGTGTGCATATTATGATATTATACAAAAAAATATAGGTGGATAAAGGATTTGCGACAAAAACATAAAACTAGAAGCTCTGCTTAAGAGTAATATAATTAATAGAACCTATATAATACAAATATAACATTAATTATCATTTTTATACAGATGATCTTATGGTAGCACGATGTCGGATCATGCAAATCACATTCCAATAGTAATCATTTATAATGTTCAGCATAATGCAGATATATCCCAAATTTTTATTACACGATCTTGTCCTACAGTAACTAATCTTTTACGAGTTTCATCTATCTCCATTGCTACTACACTATGCTTAGCATCGTGGAATGTTGCCATCGAAGGACGTCTACATAATTATTCGTGGTTTAATAAAGAATTATTGAATATAAAAATAACTCACTCTGTATCTTTCAGTAATAAATGACAAGGTTCACATACACGAACGGCAAATTCAAATCCCATAATTGGAATAGACAATCTAGATTGGGAACATCTGTCGCACACTGCTTTTCCACAATGTCGACAATGGTGTTGTCTAAGACCCAGCTGTCTCTGATCCATCATCGCTCTTAAATTCCAAAAGAATGGACGACTGCATAACTGACACAAATCCGATTCCACCCATTCAGGCGTCTCTTTACGATTTTCAGTCATATCCCAAAAAACTAACACATTATCTTCGCCCCCACTAATTAATTGTTTGTTCCCACTTATATAACAGAGAGCCGATACCTGAAAAGAAATAACCAGAAGATATTGATTATTGATTGACATCTATTTTTACCTTATTGTGGTGGCCTTGAAGTTCATATGCAGTACCTCTTTGTCCTCCAATATCCCACACAATTACTGTTTGATCGAAGGAGCCACTAAACAACATTTTTCTTTCGGGATCCCAGGCCAGAGTCCGCACTGAACCCGAGTGTCCTTTCAATGTTGTAATGAAAACAGCGCCCGAATTTTCTAATTTTAACATACTTATTTGACCGGAATAATCGCCAACAAATGCGTGTTTCGATTGTGAATCAAATCTGAACGAAAGTTAAAAACAAATATATCTTGTTTTGCGAGTAAAAACAAAAATTGTAACAATAACGAAAAAGGATACTGTAAAGATGTACACCAAGCATCGGCAGTAAATAATCCAATATTTCTACCAGTTTGTGTGCAATTATATGAAAATACTTTGTCTCGACTCACGCTCAGCACCCATTCGCAGTTGAGTGCAAATAAAACATCGGTAACTCGAGCTTGATGTGCCAAGTATTCTCTAACGGGCATCATACGATTAAAATCGGCGGCCAAGGAAAATTCAGAAACTGTACCGTTTTCTTGTCCTATAAAAAGTTGCCTAGTTTCCATTTGATAAAACATGGACGTAGCTCCACTCGGCATATATTGACAAATGCTGGGCCAATATTGACCCGAATCGCGTTTCAACCATACTCGTACGGTTCTAAAAAGAATAAATTGGTCGGTTTATTATGGTCAAATACGTAGGCACAAATTAGGTTGATAACAAACATAAATGTCAAACTACCCACTTATCGTTAGAAACGCTAATAACACCGTCTTCTCCCGGTATTAAAACAGCAGCGTTTACTTCGTCGCTACATCCTTCTAATTTTGCCAATAGCGCCGGTTTTTTTGTCGTACAAAATCTTTCACTAAATTGTGTCGCAGGTTTTATCTCCGCTGCCATTTTTTGCTTTGAATGTTATTTTAAAAATGACAAATTAGATAAAGTTGGTTACTCCCTAGTTCGTTCAAACGATACCAATTACACGTAACGATAAACCGTCCGGCACCAAATAACCCCAATACATACACTTATCAAAATATTATTTATTTTAGGTGTCGATAAATATTATGTTTAATAAATAAATATGATAATAATGTTAGACCAAACCATAGTTCATGGTTGATATAATAAATGTCTGTATGAGAATCGTCAATAATGATAACAAACGTGGCTCACAATAATTCTAAAATTATACTTTTACATAATTAATTAAGTTAGTAGACAGTACTTCATACATAATTAATTAATTACTAAGCAAAAATTATATAACTCATTAAAATAAGTTTTAAAATGCAATAACAAAGTATAAAACAAATAAAATGGATACTTTCCGGAATTGTTTATCAAAAAAACCATTGGTGTCCTCATTTCTTTTGCTACGTGGGGCAATAATGATAAGATTAATAGTTGGGAAATAACTTTTTAGTAGAGGAGAAGGCCTGAATATGGGCCCCCATTTTGTTTTTTAATAACCATTTTTAGATTTTTGGAAAAAAAATTTAAAAATCGGCATACACCTAGCCCAAAGACTCCTGTAATTGTAGAAGCAACAAAGTTGCAAACAGGCAAACATTACTTAAATTTGAGAAGAAATATGAAATCATGTCAATTTCACAGAGGAAGGCAGACTGTGAAATATAAGCCCCTATCAGAAATAACACAAAAAGCTAAGGAGTAAGAAAATAAACTTTATTTTCAAGAAATAGACTTACATATCAATAAATTTCAAATGAAAAAGATACATTATCTGCAAAAATCACAAACATACCTAATTGTGTTTCTCTTTGAAGTGTTGAACTTGGTACGTTTAAATATTTACTGGCCCTTTTTAAACCCATGCGTTGGTTATTTACATTGTCCAAAGCCCTAATCATATCTTCGAATTTCCATTTCTTTCTTAAATTCCTTGGCGAGTACTTTGGTTGATTACGTGGCATGATGTGATCCTGGAAAAAACTATAAACAAGGTCAGAATATGGGCCCATATTCGGACCAGAAAAAGGCCCATATACGATAGTTGCGTACCTCCCAAAAGCGTACGAAGCGCCGTCTCGTGGATAAATTTTGCCTAAACTGGGATGCCCAAATGTTCATGTTTATATGGTAACTAGCTGGCACGGGCGGCATCCGCCGCCCTTAGCCATCTAGACCCAGAATAGATCCGAGTAGGCCATAGTTGTTCGGCCTTCGGCCTCACAGGGGGAGGTCCATAATAGATCCGTGAAGGCCATAGTTGTTCGGCCTTCGGCCTCACCGTTAGGTTATAATATTTATTTCATCATCTACGGCTAAGCCTTTTTTACAATAAACTTTTACAATAAACCTTTTACAATAAATAATACCCTTACAATAATAACAACAACTACAATGAACACGTACAAGTTAACAAAACAAAACCAAACACAATACTAACTGAATGTGATAAAAAACCAGCAACACACTATACAAAAGTCAATATCAACAAAAAATTAACAATATATAAAAAATAAATTAGACCCCTGCAACTGCAGACAAGTCAACACTGAACACAGTCCTCCTAAATGATGCAAGGGAAGAGTTAAACAGATCAGTGCCAAGAACATCACTTAAATAATTGGCCAAACGAGCCATCCTAGCCATGGGACAGTGCATCCCATAATTAGTCGGATGAAACTTAACTTCAAAAGGCCACTTGGATCTGGTACATCTTGAGGAATCTCTAAAAACAAACAACTCACGCAGCGCATCACAGTTGATTTTACCGCTGAACAACCCATGTACGAAACCAACATCGATGACCCTGCGTCTGACGGCCAGTGACTTAGTGTTGCAAAAGCTCAAGTATATCTCGTCCGAAAAATCCTCCCTGGCACGTCCCAGTTTATAGTGGAGCGACTTAAAAAATTTGTGTTGCACACGCTCGAGTTGGTCAATATGAACCTGGTAGCTGGGTGACCAAACACTGCAAGCATATTCAAGCTTAGAACGAACCAACGAATAGTACAAAACTTTCACGGTTGTAGCCGAGAAGTGAGCCGACATGCGACGGATGAACCCCAAAGTGCGAAAAGCCTAATTGCAAATATGTAAGATGTGACTTCTAAACGACAATCCAGCATCCAATCGAACATCGAGATCATTAACTTCAGTAACACGCTGAATTGTTCTATCGTTTAGGGAATAATCGTATGCAGTGGTTGAGTGTTTCTTTGAGAAGGAAATCGAAAAACATTTCCGAAAATTCAGATGCAAGTTATTCAATTCACACCAGTCAGAAAGGTTATGAAGATCTTTTTGTAAAAGTAGACAATCTTCGACTGATCCAATAGCTTTAAAAAGTTTGAGATCATCAGCAAACAACAAATAAGATGAATCAAGAATAAACCTACCTATATCATTAATAAACAGCAAAAACAGAATAGGGCCACAGTGCGAACCCTGCGGAACGCCAGACGACACCACAACATCATATGATAGAAAGTTGTCAATTCTCACCCTTTGGGTTCTACCCATTAAATAACTGCTGAGCCAATCAATAACGCCAAGACCGAAACCAAGGGAAGACAACTTTGCCAGAAGCGCAGCATGGGAAACTCGATCGAACGCCTTAGAGAAGTCCGTATAAACAGCATCAACCTGCATACGCTTCTCGAAGGCCTCAAAGCAATAGGAGGTAAAGGATAATAGGTTAGATGAAGTAGAACGACCGGGAAAAAATCCATGTTGGTAATCAACAACGAGATTTTTACTTGCAGACAATAATTGTTCGGAAACCAATTTATCCAGCATTTTAGGAATAGTTGACTGGATAGAGATACCCCTATAATTGGAGATATCATTTCTGTCACCATTTTTGAAGATCGGTGTAATAAAGCTTTGCTTCCAAATTTGAGGGACCCTACAGCTATCGAGGGAAACCCTGAATAAGTGGTAGATAGGATCGTATAACGAGTACATGCAATTTTTTATGAAATAAGAAGGAATCCCATCGGGACCCGAGCAAACGCTATCAGACACCTACAAATGGCCTCAAATATACCAGCCTTCGAGATATCGATAGATTGGCAACCTATCAAGTTGCCAGCCGCATATTGGTACGCCTTGGAGTCGCAGTCACCATAAACAGTCGCAAAATAATCAGCGAAAAGATTGGCACACTGTTGGCCGGTGTTGGAGACCCCGTCATCCAAATACATATGAGCGGGAAAACCTTTAATGTTTCTGCAATTGTCAACATGACGCCAAAAGACTTTTGGATCAGAACGAATATCATGATCCAATTTGGACATATAATTTCGATAAAGTTCGGAGTGAAGAGTCCTTACCTCGTCACGAAGAGAACTAAAAGCCTTATAATCAACTGGATGCCCAGATCGTTTGAAATTTAGGTGTGCCCGCTTCTTGCTTCCGATCAAGCCAATCAACCTACTGGAGAACCAAACAGGATAGCCAGAGACTCATACCCTCTTAAGAGGCACATGTGTGTCAATGACACTCAGCAGTGAGTCATAAAATTTCACCACAATGTCGTCGATATCATCCAAACCCCACAATTTAGACCAATCAATGTTAAAAAGGCATTCGTTAATTATGCAGTAATTGGCAGCCTTAAAATCGTAGATAAATTTATCCACGGGGAGAGCAGCCATCACCGAACCATCAATCGAGAACTCCAGCAAGTACGGTTCGTGGTGTATGGAAGAATTAGTTAGTTTGTCGCTAGCAAGTGAGATGGAAATGTCAAAGTTGGAGAGGACAAGATCCAACAGTACACCACGACTATTAGGAATCCGATTGACTTGAGATAATCCATGAAAGGCCATGCAGTTACCAACAGCCAAGGATTTGGCACAAATATTACTCGACGAGACAATTCCAGTTCCATCGCGACACCATTCAGTCCTGGGAAGATTGAAGTCACCACAAATAGCAATTCTAGATTGAGGATATAAATCGAACACGTCGTCGACCATGCAACAAAACTCATTGTATGATGAAACATCAGCATCGGGTGGTAAATAAACAGCACCAATAATGGTACCGTCAACTCGAACAAATAAACCCTCAACGCATGCAGGAGCACAGACTACACCACAGGAGCCAAGACTGTTATGGATTGCAATAAGCACACCACCACCACCCGACTTACTGCTAGACAAGTCGGAACGATCACAGCGAAAGACATTAAAGTTGTGAAAATTTAGCTCACTAGACAAAATGCTATCATCGAGAAACGTTTCCACCAGAACAACAACATTGTATGAGCTGCAATTAAGATTACTACTAATAGCATCAATCTTAGATTTTATACCAGTAGAATTATGAAAGAAGATGTTAAATTTACTTTTATTTAAGTGCTTACTTGAGGTGAGGCTGGTTTGAGAAAATTTTTCTTATTGTTCTTCTTTAGAGCCCTATTACCATTAACAAAATCCCGAATACCAATGCCGCAAGGCCAAGAATTTTCAACAAACAGCTTAGTAATTTTCAACAAAACAGGTTAGTGTTAGTTTGTGATATTTATTTGGAAAACCAATTAAAAACAATTTAATCTTCACGTAAAGTTAAATCTTCCGCAAAGAATAACTTTTGGAAAAGTGCAAAAATTTGTAAATTTGTACCGGGGATGACGCCCGTGCCAGCTAGTAATACATAAATATTACAAATTTTTGCACTTTTCCAAAAAGTTATTCACGATTTTGCCAATGTTTTAGACAACCGAAGAAGAAGTTTAGAGTACTTTTTTGTGTTATAATTCCCAAAAACGGTTTGCCCGTCCATTTCCGGCGTAAATAAGAGCGCTACATACGTCCAAAGTTTTTACACAATTTTCACTTTTCAATTTTCAAAATTGAAAATCAAAATCAGAGGAGATTACAAACTCTTTATTTAAAAATAAAACACAAAACGAACATCAATGAATAACAATAGAACTATAATTGAAAGAATAGTTTTCCAGACCATCGTAATATTCTAATGTTTTGTTGTGAAATAAAATTTGACTACCCAAAATGTTTACTTGTGTAGTACCTAGTATTAGTTTTCATTAGAATATAGGCGATACTATTCCAGGTTCGTTACTCACATTTTATATGGTGAGTTCGCATCCGCAATGATGATAAATATTACATGTTTATTCATTTCGGCAGCCCTACATGCCATAATTAATACTCACCCGACACAAAATAATTTTCGACATTAATTTGGCATTACATTTGGATCGGTGTTTAACGTCAATTGGATATTTGGCACATATGAAGTAGGCAGCACTTCTTTTCTTTTCTTACAATTTTGTTGTTCATTCTATTAATAAAACGTTAAATATTACATGTTTATTCATTTTGGCAGCCCTATATGCCATAATTAATACTCACCCGACACAAAATAATTTTCGACATTAATTTGGCATTACATTTGGATCGGTGTTTAACGTCAATTGGATATTTGGCACATTTGAAGTAGGCAGCACTTCTTTTCTTTTCTTACAATTTTGTTGTTCATCCTCAGACTGAGTCATAGTGCCGACATTGTTAGGTATGATCGTAGTCGTTAGGTGGTCTCTTGGCTTCACACCACCTGACTGGAACTTCTCAACAGAGTCAGGTGCATACAGGGACTTCGGCTCGGTGACCAAGCTCTGAGAAATCTACGTGATTTGCACTCCGCCAGTGCTAAGGCCAGTCGATGGGTGGCCTTTAGATCATGCTCTACCCGGCTAGAAAGCCTAACAAAAAGCCGAGCATTATGCAGTCGATGGATGAATAATTGTTGTATTACTCTGATGTCACATTCTACGGTGATATCAAAGGAGAGTAAGTTCGAAAGAAGATTGACTCTTGCTGGATTTCTTCCCGGATGCCATGGATCAACAAAATCATCAAAATCTGCACTACAAAACTTCCGAATAGACCACATTTCTTGTTTTTCCAGAAGGAGCATATACAAATAGTTTGTTGGGTGTTCATACTCTGGAGCATCCCACATACAGTTGACCATGAGCAAAACAATCTTCTTCTAATTGTAGCCCTACAACTTGCAACGTTTGTCCCTGAGATTTATTGATCGTCATTGCAAAACTTAGCTTTATTGGAAATTGCAAGCGCTTAAACTGGATTGGTACATCTGATGTTATTAAAGGTATTCTCGGAATAAACGTGACTTCGCCCTTGCCACAACCAGTTCGTATTTCGGCTTCAATAACATGAGCGTGCAAGGCTTTTATTATTAATCGTGTACCATTGCAAAGCTTGGGCTGATCTAAATTGCGTAAAAGCATTATCGGAGCTCCAACTTTTAAACGTAATAAGTGTGGCGGCAGGCCTGGAACTTGTAACGAATGCAGAAACTCAATCGGATAATGGACAACTTCGTCGATATCAGTAACTGTATCCACTGATTTGTATATATGAGAATCCACCGGAATTTTATCAAGCAACTGTCGATTGATACAATCAACCGTAACATTTTTCGGTGCTAATATTGCTCTTTCACACAACCAATTGCAATCTGTGTAATTGGAATCTAGGTTTGGAAATACTTTTTGCGTTAATTCATCAATACTTTGAACTACTACACTGATTGTAGATATAACGACCTTCTTTTCGGAGTCCACAGAGAGTCTTCCTTCGCCGAGTTTAACTAAGTTCTGAGCAAACAATTGCGAATCGGGATCCCCAGAATTTCTTGCTCGCATGTTCGTTGTAAGTTTAAAGGATTTCACAGCACGCCACAAAGAGGAAGATTTAAGACATGCTCGAATTTCGTCAGCCTTGGTTCCTTTAGGTATTACGGGAAGAGTTTGACGAAAATCTCCCGACAACACAACTGTTATACCACCCATCAGTACTTTCCGGTTTCTTAAATCTTGCAAACTGTTATTAAGTGCTTCCAATGCCTTCTTATGTGACATGGTACATTCATCTCAAATTATCAATTCACATCTTTGGAGAACCTCTCCCATGCCAGAATTTTTCGAGATTTTACAAACAGGGTCATCGATGTTGGCTAAATCGAACGGAAGTTTAAATGCAGAATGAGCTGTACGGCCACCAGGCAGTAATGTAGCAGCTATACCAGAGGAAGCTACTGCTACAGCAATTTTATTTTGGCTTCGAACACGGGCCAATAACAATTTCGAAACAAACGTTTTTCCAGTTCCACCGGGAGCATCCAAAAAATAAATACCTCCATTCTGCGTAGAGATACTATTTAGTATCGTTGAATAGGCAGTTCTTTGTTCAGGTAGCAGCATATTTTCGTTATCATTTACGAATTCGGTTAAAACGTTAACATCATACGAAGTTTCTCTAATCAACTCCGTAGATAAATTGCTAATTAGCGTCCTGTCAGTTTGCGGTAGTTCAAAGGAAGCTAAACTCGGTCCACCCATGGACGCTATTTTATCTTCAATGTCAATTAAGGCTTCATTGTACATTCTTTCAGTGTAAACAACATCAACGTGAGGATGGCGAAGTTGTTCTCTATGCCTGTAATCTTGTGCCAAATCATCTTTGTATTTATGCCATAAATCAGAGGGATTTCCAACATTACAGCTGTTAAGTAATATTGCAAATAAATTTCTAAGTTGCTTTGGAAATTTGTACGTGGCTGCTTCTTCCAAAGTGGCGTCCCACTGATTATCGTCCTCCAACAATCCAAGTTTGTGGCATGCTTCTCTAAATGTCTCACAAATAACACCATCAATTGTTTTAAGGTGTTCAAAACATGTAGGCCCTTTAACTTCGTGTAGCAACATCCTTATAAAGAAACACTCCTGTTGAGTGGGATGAACACCGTAGACTCGACCTAAATTAAAATCACAATATGTTAGATTGGATATTTACACACAAAAAATAATTACATACCAATAGCACTGTCAAATTTCACACCGGGATAACCTTCAACTTGGCTTCCTCTTTTTCTTCTAGACCATGTTTTATTGTTCCAAGTGTAATAGGAGGGCAATTGGTGGTACAACAAAGTTTGCGCAAACTCATCCTCCTGGCACAATTTAAAAAAAGCAGTTAGAGTGGTATCTCTCGGAGCAGCGGCTCGTTGGGCAGCCGTTTCGTTCGTAAAATAAACCCTTTGTCCGTTTTCTAAATGCACCGCTAGTTGCTGTACCGTAGGATATCTCTCGTGTATCGAGAAACCAAAAATTCTCCAAAAAGCTTCATTGCTGCTTATGTAACGACCTTGTTGATACTGGGTAACTTCATCATTGGAATTTTGTGGTTCGAAACCAAACATTGCCGCATCGGAACCCTTGTTAACGTACTTGCAGACATATTTGATTGATTTAACCGAATTACAAAATTCCACATTAATATGGGCATTATATGTTTTACTCAAAAGGGGACAATGTGGAACTATCCATCTGTTATCAATTTGATGTCGCCCTATTTCGGTGGTAAAACCTCCATCATCACGTTTTCTTCGACGATAGGAAGGATAACTATCTTCTCCAGTTTGAGTTTCTTTTAAAAATGATTTCGGGTAACGTTTCGAACATTTATTTTCTTTCATACATGGCGAATTGAAATTTAAACGACCGCATGGACCATGAACCATATGTTTTTTAACTATGTCGAAGAGGCCCTTGTCTACGTTAGGATCGGGAAGTTCAGCAGAAATAATGGAATCAATTTGATCTGCCCGAATTTTATCGACCAACCAAATCAAAATATGCGCATGAGGCAATCCCCTCTTTTGCCATTCAATAGTGTACATGTAGCATCGAACTGGTCCAAAATGTTGGATTTCGTTATGAGATCCATTAACTTCAATAATTTCAATCGAAACACTCTAGCTATAAGGTCATATCTGTGAATATGTTTTTGTCCAGGTAGTAACTCATCTTTAAGTTCTTGCCATTGCGAATTACACGTAAAGGTGATGAAGAGGTCAGGACGACCATAAGTGCGAACATAGGTCATAGCATCCTGGGTTCTTTCATGCATATAACGGGGGCTGCCAGTAAACGATGACGGAAGAATGCAAATTTGTCCAATATCGCCTCCTGCTCTGTCATTGTTTACGGCATCTCGTAAATGTATGTATGAGTCGCACCTTAATTCCTTCTGGTGAGTTCTTACGTAACATAATCTTTCGGCTTCTATTTTTGCGAACATATCTACAACAAACTGGTGAAAAAGATTTCTAGAAAGCAAAAGATAACTTAACGAATTACTGCGGACCATAAATCTGTACGCATAGAAGTCCATACAGGAAACAGTTTTGTTCGAACGTGCACCCGTTTGGGATATTTGAAAGTGGTATCCATCTTCTCCATAGACAAACAATAGCGGATATTGTAAAGCATCGTAAGATCTATGGGTTTCATTTATAAATTGGAGAGTATTCGCTCTAGTTTGAAGTACTATGTCTCGTTTGCCGTGTTTTTCACCGGTAATAATACAGCAACTTCATTGCATTCGGGGAGATTAAATCGTCTTGCATGTTCTGCGGAAGGTCTCTTGTCAGCATCGATAACAATTTTGTATTCGGTAGTAGGAACGTTTTCGAGAGCACATTTAAAACTTTGAACGTAACGATTGGACGTATGCAGCATACCCTGAAGTCGGTTAATCTAAATATATAAAAGAGAAGATCTGCTTGCTTGCTTGCGTGTTTGTTTGTTCGCTATACGTTCCTAGACCCTTGGACCGATCTCAACCAAATTTTGCACAGTTATTTTGTAGGTCCAGGCGCAACTATTCGTGCATAAATGGAGAAGAAATTCGCTCGGGGAAAAACGTTATTCGCTTTTTTCGATAAATCAAATCACAAGTCTTGCAAACAAAAAATTTAATTTGTAAAAAATCGAAATATATTCTGACGTACTGTGAGTGATTCAGATGACAGATGACAGATGAAAGATGAAAGATGACAGATGAAAGATGACAGATGACAGATGTCATCTGTCATCTGTCATCTTTTATTTTTCCTAAAAATCAAATTGCAAGTCATTCAAACAAAATTTAAATTTTGTCACTGTCAGTAATTAATTACCGACTCAAAAAGGTGATATTATTATTGTTAAAATTGTGTTTAGTGAAATTAGTGTTCAAATAGAACACAATACATTCAAATACCAATTTGGTAAGTTTTATTAGCATATATTATTATTATCAACATAAAATTACCTCAAATTACAAATATTATTTTAGTAAATTAAAATGCCACCTAAACAACGCCCATCATATGAATCTAATGCAGCGGCCAAGCGAATGCGATTGAATAGAGCAAATGAAGTTGATGATGAACGCACTCAAAGACTTATTGCGCAAGCTGAAAGACAGGCTACTCTAAGAGCAAATGAGGTTGAAGATGAAAGCACTCAAAGACTTCAAACGCAATCTGGAAGACAGTTTACTCTGAGGCAACAAGAGACAGAAATTGGTAATAATAATAGTTCGTTCATAACAATAACTTGTGAGCAACTTCATTGCATTCGGGGAGATTAAATCGTCTTGCATGTTCTGCGGAAGGTCTTTTGTCAGCATCGATAACAATTTTGTATTCGGTAGTAGGAACGTTTTCGAGAGCACATTTAAAACTTTGAACGTAACGATTGGACGTATGCAGCATGCCCTGAAGTCGGTTAATTAATTCTAATTTGGTTGCCGGGTACAGATTGTTCCTTTGTTCTGCTTGATGTTCCCAATCTCCAATGAAGTACAATTGCAGAAACCTTGCTTGTTCGTTGGGCAATGGACGCAAGGAACCAATCCTGTGGTATATTTGACCCTGGACTTTGAATGTAGGCATGAATCCAGTTTCGGTAATGACGTTACCTCCAAAGGAGGTCATTTGAAATGTAGAATTGTATGCACGAATGTTGTTCAAGAAATTTTCCGAATCACGTGTCGTTCCTGTAAGTAAACTTTTCAACGGTTCGGGAGGTTCCAAAAGCGCAGGTAATTGAACTTTGCCATTACTGCAACACATTCCTGGGGATTCTCTATCCCACTTTTTAGCATCACACTTGGCACATATTTTAGACATAGATCCAATTGTAACTAACTTATCGGACGCATAAGGAATTTGTGGATTATAGTTGAAAGCACTTAAATTCCAAGCCACTCTTAAGGCTACTGTTAGAGTTTCAAGTCGTCTTGTTCTGTCGGCCCGAAGTCTTTGATCGCGTTCTAAAAAAGCAAGCACTGTAATGCGTAGGTTAAACTTTTGAATAATACTTACCAATTTCTGTCTCTTGTTCCCTTCGAGTAGCATCTCTTACTGCTTGCGCATGATGCCTTTGATCGCGTTCTAAAAAAGCAAGTACTATTATTAAAAGGCACTCACAATAAGGCACTCACAAGTTATTGTTATGAACGAACTATTATTATTACCAATTTCTGTCTCTTGTTGCCTCAGAGTAAACTGTCTTCCAGATTGCGTTTGAAGTCTTTGAGTGCTTTCATCTTCAACCTCATTTGCTCTTAGAGTAGCCTGTCTTTCAGCTTGCGCAATAAGTCTTTGAGTGCGTTCATCATCAACTTCATTTGCTCTATTCAATCGCATTCGCTTGGCCGCTGCATTAGATTCATATGATGGGCGTTGTTTAGGTGGCATTTTAATTTACTAAAATAATATTTGTAATTTGAGGTAATTTTATGTTGATAATAATAATATATGCTAATAAAACTTACCAAATTGGTATTTGAATGTATTGTGTTCTATTTGAACACTAATTTCACTAAACACAATTTTAACAATAATAATATCACCTTTTTGAGTCGGTAATTAATTACTGACAGTGACAAAATTTAAATTTTGTTTGAAAGACTTGCAATTTGATTTTTAGGAAAAATAAAAGATGACAGATGACATCTGTCATCTGTCATCTGTCATCTGTCATCTTTCATCTGTCATCTGAATCACTCACAGTACGTCAGAATATATTTCGATTTTTGACAAATTAAATTTTTTGTTTGCAAGACTTGTGATTTGATTTATCGAAAAAAGCGAATAACTTTTTTCCTCAAGCGAATTTCTTCTCCATTTATGCACGAATAGTTGCGCCTGGACCTACAAAATAACTGTGCAAAATTTGGTTGAGATCGGTCCAAGGGTCTAGGAACGTATAGCGAACAAACAAACACGCAAGCAAGCAAGCAGATCTTCTCTTTAATATATTTAGATATTAGCAAAAATATTAATTATTTTCAATAATTTAAAATATTTTATTATGTAATAATTATTAGCTGGCACAGTCGGCCTACCGGCCGCCTTTAGCCATCTAGACCGTGTCGGATGTGGTTGTTCGGCCTTCGGCCTCACTCAAGGGTATCGCAGGCATACGTGTAGACCGTGGTTGTTCGGCCTTCGGTCTCACTCCAAGGTACTAAAGTAGCCTATGTTTTTCGTAGCGTTGTAAATAACTTTTACACCAAATTTGGTTAAGATTGGTCAAATAGAAACGTAAAGCACGTGCACGCGTATTTGCATTGTCGATCGGTTGACAGCTTGACAGCATTCATTATTGTTTTTTAAGTTGATTTTGAGTAGCCTGCCTTCCTTTAAGGAATCTCGATAATCCATTCATGCGCGTCCCTATGGGACGCGCATGAATGGATTATCGAGATTCCTTAAAGGAAGGCAGGCTACTCAAAATCAACTTTCCTTTCGTGTAATATATTTTCGTGCTTTGTCATATCAATACAAAATGACTGGCAATGCTCATAAGCAATACGTCGTTGCTATATTCGGTCAATCTATGACGAGATGTCAACTTTCGTGGCAATGACTTTACACACATACATCCATTTTTATATACACTACCGTCGGAAAGTTTGGAAGCAAGCATTAATTAATTAAAATATTTAATTAATAATATTTTATAAATTTTTTTATTGGATTGAATTGACCAAGTTAAAAATTTTCCTATATAATAAATTATAATATTCCGATAATATAATATATATACTGCAATGACCCCTCTCCTTAATGATATAAATAAAGCTTATGATAAGAATGAGACCCTTACCTGGAATGCTTATCCCACAATGATATACGTGTGGAGAAATTTTGTATTTACCTCGGCTAGCTCAAAAGTGAAAGAAATTCTTTGATTGTTTGTAAAATTTACCTTACTACATTCGCTCATCTTCAGAATAAACAAGATTCATATTTTCACACTGTTTATAAACTTGATTTAAATTCAAATAAAATAGAATCATGGCAATTTGAGTTTTTAATGAAATTAATAAATTTGCACAAATTGTCGTCATGGAGACGAAAGAAAATTTTAACCATGTGCTTCAAAACTAAATGTAACAAATTCTTAATTCTAACTGATAAATCTAAATAAATGTTTGTAAATAAAAAAGATTTTCAGATTTTTAATGTTTTAAATTTCCCGCACTTGGATATTTAAATAAATCTTACCCCACTTCCGAATTGCATCATAGTTCGTTCCTAAGCGTGGGTGTACCGGTTGTTTACACCTAGAATTCGCTCCAGTTTACTTTTCTGTGATCATCCAGTTAATTTTCATCAATCATCCAAATATTTCCTCGGCTATCAATACCAAATTTTGAGTTTTTTGTGAGTGTATTAATATTTTTTTTAACATTTTCAATATAATTTAACCTTTTCCAGAATAAATCAACTTGACTTTACTCTACTTGGGTTTTAAAAACACATTTTTCACAAATTTTCTGGAGCAGCACAAATTTTGCGTCCATTCACTTTGGGTTCTTTTATCGTTGTTCTTTGTTGTTAAGGTAAACAAATTCGTCGCCAAGGATATAAATTTTCGTTGATATTTCAACGCATGCCTGTTTTTGATGCAGCAAGTTTTCAGTGGCCGGTAACTTTGATTAAATTTTACCACACTTAATCTTCATTTAAATAATGTTTTTTAGGAAAGAACTGTAAATTGGAGACACGATGCACTTTAAAGTTTAAATTGAGGCGAATAATCGTCCTTTTAATTTATCGCACCAAGCTGTTATAACAAATGTCATCACGAAAACCTTTTCAGTGTGCTTAACACAACTAATTCTAAATTAACCTAGTTTTAATAACAATATTTACTAATATAATTATAACTAACAAATAATTTTAAGATATAAATTTTATAATTTCTATAACGAGTCAATCGTTATATCGCCTTGCCATGATCTCTCTATAATTCAACTTTCATTTAAAATTTGACTTAAAACTCGTTCATTCTTTTGATTTGCCAATTCAGCAGAGCAAAGAACATCGCAATACGTATAAAAACAGCTTTTGTGTAATAAAAAAAAATACCAGATAATATGAGTTCTAAAACTGTGTTGATCTCACGCCAAGAACTTTATGATATCTTGCTAAAATCTAAACAGACTGCAATGGACGACAAGTTTAATGAATTAAATGTTGAATTAAAGAAAAGGCTGTTATGTCCCAAACAACAGCCTTCCCCATTTCAAGCAAACTTTTGCGACCTTCAAATCACAATTCAAATTCCGTTAGCAGAAAGCGCATAGATGCCAAAAAAATTTGTTAAAAGTAATCGTAATTGGCTCGAAAAATCGATTTCGTTTTCTATCGCAAACGACATCGACACGTGGCCGCCCGGAAACTGTGTTTGTATTGAACTCTGAGCGAACGAAGCGAGTGCTTATAAAAAGACTTTTGAATCTGCTTCCGAATCAAAAATTTTGTCAGGTGAAGATGCCTTATCAATGATCGTGGAAGCAAAGTTATCGCGGCATCAATATAATGTAATTAGAAAAATGGCCCCAGAAAAGTTTCCATGTTATACGGTTGTGCAAAGGGCGAAGAAAGATTTATTACATTTATTAAAACCCCCTACTGACCAAGTCATTGATGATCATAAACAGATTTCCGAGAGTGACGATGACGATACGATGCGATCGATGGATGATGACGAAGAAGATGACCAAGACATTATTTAAAATTGCTTTATTTTTACTTTTAACGCTATTACTTGAAAAATAAATATAAAAATTATTAACTACTTCTCTTCTGAATTTTTTAATTCGTATCCATTAAATATTTGTTGTATTGTGATATCACAACCTATATTTTTGGATAAGTGTATATTTGCACATATCTTCCAAAAACTATTTCTGTGTTTTTTGCTGATGTTAATTTTTCAAAGTTTTTCAAATAAATTCATTTTCTTAATAAATAAATGCACCAGAATTATGCAAAGTATTTTTTAGATACTACTAAGAGCCCTGAAAATAAATATCCTACTTAGAAATCCGTTGGAATAGTATTTGATTTAATGCCACCTTTTGAAGCCAAATACCCCACTGTGCGTCGTCTAGATGTCAAAACCTCGTAACTCAAATTTTGGTTGTTTTGAGTTAAGTGTTTCTCGGCCTTCAGGAACTTGTCTAGCATGGATGCCAATACCTCGTATCTCGATAAGAAACGAATTACGCTTGTTTTACCCAAATTTCAAAACGTCGTTTCTCATAATGCCAACTCATAACTCATCCTAACTCATAGTGTTTATTTATTAGGTAGTATTATTTTGTGTCTAAATTATTTATTCTGATAAAAGTGCTCATCAGTCTACATTAATTATTTTAAATCAAATCTATGCTATACAAATAGTTTTTTGTACTTTCTGAAGAACAGCTGTTTTTGTGATACGAGGTTTTGACATCTAGGCGACGAAATGTCACTTATTTGATACTTGAAAAAATCGAGTTAAAAGTATTTTTTTATCAAATAGCAATTTATCTTGTACTAAATTTTTTAAATTTGCCAGAAACTTAAAAAAAAATATTCGTCAGTCATCAATCGCAAATAAAATTTTGGCAGTGTAAACGTGTAAAAATTTTATCCAATCACGCTCGAAGGTCACAGTTTTAGTACAATTTAGTTCTGCATTCTTAAAACGGATAAACTAGCCCCTTAAAATTCAAATAGTACAACTATATGCGTCTTCTTGGGAGAGCCTGTAACCTCTAAAGAATGCTAGGGGAATAGCTCCTAGGTATATGGGTCGGGAAGAGCACGTATTTTCCAACCCGGAATTTCAAAATTTCCTATAGAGATTCGGAAAACTGACGGTTTATATAGTATAATTAAAAATAAAATTTCCCGTAAACTCAGAAGTTTTTGAATAAATCGACTTTGAAGTTCGAAAATTTACCGATTTTGTGACGCGCATAAGGTGATTTACGGAATCTCACTGCACTAAAGGTACGCGTGCAATCATATACTCTAACACTTAGAAATGTTCACATCGTCTCATCCTCGCCCGACTAAACGAAGCCGCTGCAGAAAATCAAGTCATCCAAGACGAGCAGTTCGGCTTCAGAAAAGGGTTCAGTACCGTCCACCAGGCCCTTCGGCTCGTTGAAAACATCACTCTCGGTTTCAATAAACACGAGTTTACCGGTTTAGTAGTGCTAGACATGTCGAAAGCTTTCGACAAAGTTTGGCACGAAGGTCTAATTTTCAAACTTTTTCAGACAAACATTCAACCACCCCTGGTGAAGCTCATCGCCTCTTACCTCGAAAACTGACACTTCAGGATTAAGCTGAACGACACCCGTTCTTTGGAGAGATCCATTCCGTCCGGAGTCCCCCAAGGCTCCCTCCTTTCGCCAACCTTATTCAACATCTTCATGAGCGACATCCTTCCTTCCTTCTCAGTCCTTTTACCCTAATGAGGGTTTGGTGACCCATCTCGTTCTATCTCTTTCTATGCATATGATGTGCGTTCAAATTGTTTTCACATACATAGAGGACCTACTTGTTTAACGTGGGCTCCGAACCACGGGAAGTGTACTACACTTCATTTTGAGATGGATTTTCTTGGCAGATTACTTCGGTGGTTTGCCATTGCCTGCTGAGGAGAGACGGTCAGAATAAAGTTCTTACCCTGCCCGGATTCGATCCGAGCGTTTCGCATTAGCAGTAGACGCACTTAACTGCCAAGCTATGACCGCGACATCCCCAGGCCTAAAAACCTCCTTACTAACATTTCTTTGTATGCAGACGACACGGCGATCTACACGTCCGCTGTCAATCCCAATGTAATCACGACCCATCTCCGGGAGGCTACCAACGAGTTACAAAAATGGTTCGAAACTTCGTGCATCGGGGTAAACTCGAGCAAAAGTTCCACTATCATGTTTAGAACTCGATGGAAGCCTCACAAGTCCAGCGTCTGGCTGTTCGAGGAGAAAATCCCCTGGAAAACCCAGGTCGCGTACCTGGGGGGTCTCCATGGACCACCGTCTCAACTGGAAGAATCACGTAACCAAGGTCTCGAACCGAGCCAGGGCTCTTCGTAGGAAACTTCACCCCATGCTGCATGCCCATGATGACCCCGGAGAACAAAATCCGAATTTACACCGCCATTGTCAGGCCAACCATGATGTACGCCGCCCTAGTTTGGGGTTACGTCCGCCCCCGGACCTTGAACAAACTCCATGTTGTTAAAAACTTGGTCCTCAGAGCCGCCTTCAATGTCCCTTTCAACGGCACGATCCGACGACTCCACGCCGACGCCAAGATGGACCTCATCCAAGACTACGCACGTAAGGTCGCCACGAAACTTTATCTAAGAATTCCTTTTGCAGAAAATCCGCTCGTCAACAAACTTGGTCACCTGACCATAGGGGTACATCTCCACAGTCTAATTTTTTTGATTTCAGGTCAATCCATCGATTATCACCGTTTCCAGTTCAAAATTGAAAATTACTCGATTTGTGAAATTTTCGACTTCAAATTCACTTAGCATTGATTAAAATGCAAGTTTCAAGGGACAAGGGACCCGACTACAGCCAACTTCGAATCAAGCCACGCCTACAACGATCACTTCAACGGGAACCGGGTCCCACTAAAAATTAAGGACTCTATTGTTTCTAAACGTGTTACTATTAATTCTCTATATGTTTTTGTTTGTCCGTAGCCCACATCCGGTTTTTACAACCAACCAGTCTAGCCCAGCGCATCAAGCCGAGGTCAGTAGGCCTCCAAATTCCCGCAGCCAGCACCCACAAAGCGATGAAGGAGATACGGGGTTACCACCCTGGCCATGATGTCCATCGTTTCACATCGTCAAATGCACTACGCCCCTCGTACTGTTAACATGTATGAAAATTTATAATTTTCACACTTTTTTCGGTTTTTTGGGTTCTGCGTTAATGTTAAATGCTTATATACCTTTTCTACAATAATTTTAAATGCTATATCCCGCTTTTTTTGATCCCGGTGGGATGTATGGATCGTCTTTAAGATTGTTTTAGCTAAGTTCAGCGTTGTCAAAACCGCCCGGAGCGGAGGGTTGGTTTTTACAACGCAAACCCTTCTGAGTCGAATTCGGACCTAAAAACTCTTAAAATGCACCAAAATAACACCAATTTCTTTTAAAATTTGATGGTGGGCGTGGCCTACACTTTTCCGTTAATAAAAGGATGGTTTGTGATTTTTCCGCAAATAATTTTTGCTAAATCGACTATTCAAACTTTCAGCTTTCCGAATTCTTTTAGGAAATTTTGAAATTCCGGGTTGGAAAATCCGTGCTCTCCCCCACCTCACACACCACACAACACAACCGGTATTATAAATTACTAGCTGACCCGGCAGACGTTGTCCTGCCCAAATTTCAATATTTGCCTACATGTATTTTTTAGATCCAATCCGCATAATGACCTTGCGACTTATTTGGTCATTGCAAATACCAAACGTATTAAAAAAGTATTAAATAAATAAATTAATAAAAAATACAAATCAAGGTTTAATAAAAAAAACTTTAAAAAAACTGTTAAGTATTCACAAAAACCAGAATAATTTCTAATTTTACTTTATTTTATTTTTGCCAATTGCTCTTGTTCTTTGTGTTCTTCCTTTTCCTCCTCCCCTTCGTCTTCTAATAAGGTATTTTCGAAAGCACGCAGCGATATTGCCAATTCCTGTTCTTCTTACATACATACATACATACATACATACATTGAATTTTATATATTGCGGTGGTCCAAAATGAGATCAAAGTTGGAGAATAAACACAGTTGCATTTTTCATTTAGACACTATGATTTGATCACTTCGCTATACCATAATTTCGAAACCTAAGATTTGTTATAATGCTGTTGGCTCATATTTGTTTTGGTACTCAAATTAAATCCTTTCAATGAACGCCGTCTCTGTAATGATAAAATTTTTTAAAATGTAAGAGACAAAACATAAAATAATAAATGTTAGCAATTTAAGAAAATTTACAGAAACAAATTGGGTCAATCGAGTATGTGTTAAAGTTAGGCAAAGCGCAATTGAGTGGTAGTTGAAGTGTTTAAGTGAAATGTGAAAAAGGACGGGTTTATTTGCTGACAGGTTTGAGATTGGTTAAACGCGCCTGCTCGAAGGATTTGGGAAAAGATAAGTTTGGAAATTACAGGGGTCTTCCCACGTCCAGCAACGAGAGCGGACGTATTCATTTTTGTTTTTGGAACTCTCTCTCCATAGCGATCAGCGAGTACAGACGTGTTGGGAGAGGATATTTTTAAGTTTCTGGAAGGAACGTTTGAAAAGGAAGGACGTATAAATATTTGAATTTTGGAAAGTGAAAATTTATCGATTTATTTTTATCAAGTTATTGAAAGTAGAATAGTAAAGTCAATTAATAATTTTGGAATAAGAAGCAATAGCAGATTTGTGTTTCAAGAAGTTCTGGAATTTCGATTGAAGGTGATAGTGAAAATTTTTGATACCACTGGTTGTTACAAGTTTTTATGGTTATGGTACGAAATGGAAAAACATTAATTAATAATTTGAAATACTTACACGATATTCAACTGGTTACGACTGTGTTCGCAAGGATCCATGGTGTGTCATATTTATTCCTGACTACATTCACACAAAATAAGCAGGCCGTTTTTTACGAAGCACCGTTCCTGAAAGCCCGAGTCGCTGTCTTCGAACGTTATTGGTAAGACTGTTTTTTTTGAGCGCTTTTTTTGTTCGGTGGAAAGCGTCGCTAACGCGAATAACAATATAAAGTGCGGGATTTTTAAAAGGGGTTATTATTCTAGTTTTTAAGAAAATTAATTTTGTATGCTTAATTTGTTTCTTTCTTGTAAAAATTTTATGGTTTGTCTCGATTTCAAATTAATAAACAAAGGTATTTTGTTTGAATTGATTTATTTTGAGTATTTTTTGGTTTACATTTTTACAGCATAGGAATAGAGCAAGCTTTGGTATAGTTTTAAGTTTTAAATTCATTCAAATTTTTAATGCACAATAGCATTTTATGCAAAGTGTCTTTTCTCTATAGTCAGACCACTTACACGCCCAAAATACGAGAGTCTTATTCATGCTGGCCGAGGCAGTTTAATAAAGAAGAGCCGTATAGTATTCTCCTCCGCTATATAAATCAATCATAGAAATTTTATAGTAGCTAAACACGGCAATATATAGATATCGTTCGTTAATACGTTGATCCGTTGAAACGTTGATCCGTTGATCCGCACTAACGTTGGTCAAGCTAATACAACGCTTGACCAAAGTTCGCGGCAAGATTCTAAAGTAGCCTATGTTTTTCGTAGCATTGTAAATAGCTTCTACACCAAATTTGGTAGAGATTGGTCAAACGGTGTAGAATTGTATAGAAAACATACATACATACATTGAATTTTATATATATAGATAACACTTCACTGTACGGAAACGTGTTTCCAGCGATAAGTCGCGACTGCATAGCAGCTGTTTCATTTTTTGGAAAGCGTCTCATACCATTTCAATCTTTGCCCGAATTTCTTTATCGGGGTCCCAGTTTTCCGTTAGTTAACACCCCAAGTATTTCAAACTTGTTACTTTTTCTATTAAACTGCCATTGATATTGATTAGAGTATCCCGAGTTTCAGTTTTACTGATGACCATTATCTTTGTTTCATATTTATATTCATGTTGAGTCCATATTTGTTGCTCATCGTGTTAACTTTATCCAGGAGATACTGGAGATTAGTAGATTTCAACATATCCCCTATTATTTAATGAATAGTTTCTTCAAGAGAAAACCTCATCCTAGATACATATGGTTCAGTCCGGACGGAAAGACAAGAAATGAAATTGGCTTTATCGTAACAAATTACAAACAAAGCGTGAAAGACGTGAATGTCCTTAATCGGTTCTCAACTGGGAATGACCACACACTGGTGAGAGCTGATGTAAAACTTAACCTGGCTAAATAAAGATAAAAAATTGTAGCTAAAGCAAAATGGAGAACACCTTAAAGGATTGAACAGTACAGGAACAATACAAGCAACAGCAAATGTAGAAATATAATATGACGGCATAATGAGAGAAATACAAAAGGCAGAACAGCAGCAACTTAACAGGCCAAGTGACAGAAACAAAAAACTAAGTAAGCATTTTATAAAAGCACTGATGGAATGACGTCGAGAGCTTATGTGCTAAGAACAAACACAACTTGGATTAAGTGAGAAAGGTCAATAAGGAAATATTTAAAGCAGTAAGGAGGGATGCGAGCAGATTCCATATGCAAATTATTAGAGAAACAATAGAAGAAAACAAAAGAATGAAAGTATTGAGAAAAAGATTGTCAAATGGTAAGAAAGAAAATGACGACTAAAGGGTAAGCAAGGGGTGACGACGAACAACTGGGAAGGCATTTTATGTATAGTAATTGAGTTCTATAGAGAGCGATATTCAAGTCAAGACACCCAAAAAAGAAGAAAGAGGAAGACTCACTCAGAAAAAGATATTGAACCAAGGATTGAGAGAGATGCCGGAAATAACCCTGGAAGAAATTAGAAATTACTAAAAGAAAGGAAAAATAATAAATCACCTGGAAGTTGTCAAACTAACTGGAGAGACACTATTGAATATTATTAAATCGTTGTTCAACATTTGCATACGGTATAGCGTGACTCCTGAAAAATAAAATAACGAGGTGATGAATTTCGTTCATAAAAAAGCAAACACTACGAACTTGGAAAATTATAGACCAATTAGCCGTCTTTCTCATCTATATAAACTATTTATCAAAATAATAGGTAAACATCTGGAGTCACAACTAGAGTTTTACCTACTCGAGGAACAGGGTGGTTTCAAAAAGTTGGCGTTGGGGTTAAGATAAACAGCAATAAAACAAAACTCATGACAAATCATGTTCTAGGAGGGAAGGTGAAAATACATAGATGGAAAAGAGTTAGAGCAAGTGTACGAATATAAGTATTTGGGACATGAGGTCAAGATTGGTAGAGACAATCAAAAGCACGAGATTCATCGTAGAGTGGGTCTGAGATGGGCTGCATTGCTTCCGATATGTTTAAAAAGAAGGGTCTACGAACAATATGTCATGCCTGTTTTAATACTTACCTTAACATAAAGATCAGAGCTCAGAGGTTGTGGGTGCTCCAGAGAGCAAAGAGCCAAGTTCATAACATTAAGAAGCAGCGGTGGCTCGTGGGGTCAAATATTAGGTAAGCCAGCAGCTTGTTAAGCATAGATACAAGTTGCGGGGGAAGAATATTTTTTAAATTGATATAACTACAGGGTTTCCCACTGACTAATGCAAGTACTATAATGACAATACTGTAAGTGGATACATAAAAAATATTATTATGTTCACATTTTTTGGGTAGGCCAGGTCTACCCTGCCTGTTTTTTAAAACAGCCACTGTCCAGAAGAGGCAAAATACCCAATGCCGTCATACGTCAGAAAACAGGAATGATGGATATTATTGAAAGAATGGCAAATCTGAAATAGAGATGGGCAGGACATGTGGTACGAATGGTGGATGGAAGGTGGACGAGGAAGGTACTGGAGTGAAGACCAAGAGAGACAAGAGAAGTGAAGGCAGGCAGGCAGGCTTCAAAGAATTGCGTTATCACATTGCAATGAGATATTTTTGCGACGTGTAGGCTTGTATGCCGCCAAAGCTTTATATAATTATGCGCTCTTTCTTTTAATCATACAACCACTGTTATCATTTGTAGTGGGATACATTAATAGACAATTTTATAAATTGCATAATTACAAAGTATTTTTTGCATACACTGTTATCTTTTGCAATGCGTTTTTTAAAAGCCACTTCAATTTTCGGCTATTTTTTTTGTCGGTAGTTATTAAGATTGCATAAAATAGTATACACAACTCGTGGCTAAAGCGCCATTACATCTGTGGTGCTAATTGGGATCCCTTGGTAGAGGAGTAGCTACCGCTACCCCCACTACCGCAGGATCCCAATTCGCACGCGAGATTAAATGGCCTCCTTTAGCCACTTGGTGTGTTATATACTATTATGATTTCGATTTTCTTGCTCGTATTTTCAAGTACCTCTCTATTTGTTACATGTTCAGATCATATAGTTCTTAAACTGTGTTACCTATATAGCCACATTTCAAATAGAGGAGCACTGAAAAGACGTAACAATGGAGGAGTTTGATCCTTATTTCCCGACTCTTTCATAATTTGGATATCCTTACAAACGCATTTCTTGCTTTTTCAGTCCAATATCTGATTTATAATTCGTGGTCCCATTGATTATTCGCTCGGTTATTCGATTATACTCAAGATATGTAGGTAAATATCTTTTGCTATTTGCCTGCTGATTAACACCTTACGAGGTGAGGTTTTTATATAGCGTAATATATTTTGTCTTCTCTATGTTTTCGGAAAGAAAAAAAATTCTTTTGAATTTATAGTGCAGCATAAAAAACAGGGTGCAGGCACATCGAAAGGCAAGCCTAGTAAGCTGCCTTGAGATGTAAAAAAACTAAAAATGCTCACAGAACTAATTTCAAAAATTAGTAAAAAACAGGTCCTGGACCTATATTAAGTGGAAGAAGAAGAAGCACAGTAGTGGCGACAGAATGCAGCCCTAACGCACCTCGTTGAATTTAAATTTCGTTAGATATTGCACCCTTGTGTTTTATATGAGCTGTTGGCTCATTCTTATGAAGATTCAAATAATGTTTTAATATTGTAATCCATTCTGGACTACAAGTTATTACAAATTAATATTTGAGAATGGTATATTTATGTAACTGGAATAAGTATACTGACTTCATTTTTTAAAAACTTCATATTATCGATAATTTTCATTTTAAATAATTCATCATTCCAACAGTACAGGGGACAGGCACCTGAAATGCCAATTTATTATTAAAGTAACCTAGAATGTTAAATAATTATCGACATAATTAGTTACAAAATTTATATTTTCACCTTTTGAGCAAAAACTCTAGTGGCGCATCACTTAAATCTTTGTCGACGTTTATTTTAGGTATGCCTATAGTCAATATTTTTCCTTTCCAAATGAGTTCTGAATTTTTCAATTTTTGGAGGTGTTCATAGCAGGTTAGCCCATGATGTTTTTACCTTTACCTATTTACTAAACTAGGCAAGTAAAACATTTTATGAGTTAATATTCTAGACTCCTTTACTGATACCAATATTTGTCTATTTTATGACCATTTTTGTATCCGATTTTTCCGTAGAAAATTTTCAATCGCTTTTTCGTACCTTCTCGCAGTGTCGCAGTTCTAGTGGATTACACTCTAACTCATTTTGTTAGGTTATGTCAAAAATGCAAAAGAATGCTTGTTGATTTGATAGAAACACATTTTAAAAATTAAATGATTTCGAATAATATAGTAAGTTAAATTGAAAGGTTTTGGTAGACATAAATACACGTTTAATACAAATAAACTGTATATTAACCTATCGCTAAACAAAAAGGTCGTATATCTAACATGTTTTTAGATATGCGTAAATACGATTTTCTTCCTAAGGAATTCATGCGAAGCAGGATGAGCATTGTACGTATTTTTTCAGAAAAACCATGATATTGTATCAACCACCCCCAAATACCAGACATAATAAATTAATTTTATCCACTCATCGTAGTCTCGCTGTAAGGCACACGAATGGTGTGTTGGCGTTGCACCAAGAACTAAGCTATTCAAATGTGAATTGTTTTCTTCTTCGCTTCAGGGTTTAGGCTATGTTGCCTGTTCCGGTACCCATCTTTTTCTCGGCCGACCAATACTTCTTCTTCCTGGTGGTTTGTATCTTCGTACTGCTAGTGGCAGCCTCTCAGTTGCCATTCGCTGTAATTATAAATATTTGGATGTGGACATCCATAAATACACAAAAAACATGTAAAAACCTGTAACAATATAATAAATAAACCCCCAATATTTAATGTAATTCGATTAATTAAACGTCTATTTTTATTCAAAATGCTATGTTCGACACACGCGAAAATTTATTAAAATGTTTCACTAATTTCAAACTCACCAGCTTTGATTTAACCAAGTTGCAAAAGTTCCTGAATCCTATCTTGTAGTGACGCTACCATAATTCAGAGTGTAATCAAAACCATTGGTCATCAATTTGAACCAGTGAAACTTCTTTATGCCACTCGCATAATTAAACTTTTCCATAAATCAATATTATCGATTCAAACATTTAAAAAGGATATCGCAGGTGGCCATTCCTCATATCAATGGACTGAACCAAATTATACCAATACATCAAATTTCTTCGGTACGCTATTTATTAATTGCTAATATCCCACATCATACGGCGTATTTTATTTTTTTATAGGTGCCATCGTATTTCCATCCTCTAACGTCTTGATTTCCGGGATCCATCGAAAAATCCATCTAAAAATTTATCAAGTTTCGTGCACACCATTTTTCTACGACTTAACCGCACGACGTTGTTCCAAATTTCTCTCCTTTATCGCTATGCCCCGACCTTCGACTCAAATTGCCAATTTCTGTCTAATACCATTTTTATTAAATTTAAATTTCACAATTTTTAGTCAATCAGAACCCGTCACTTTTATTTTATTTTTCACATTCAATTTACGTTGTTATTATCCCTAATTGACTTCCTAGTTGATTCTAAACAATTCTTTAATTACTTTTACATGTCTCTTGCCTCTAATACAATTGAACAATAAAATTTTGTGCCTACATTCAAATACCTTCATGGCTCTTAAACCTATAAATATTCGGTAAGCCGAACCTTCCTGTTGTTTAGCATTACCTCAACAAACCTTACTCTACACAAAATTGATTGATTGATCATTATCATCCACCTCAAATATCAGTTTATACAGTGTTTACGTGAATAATTACACCTCGAGCATTCCTCAACATAGGCCTAATTTCCGAATCATGGCAGTATATATCTAGTTCTTCTCTAATAGCGTCATTTCTGAGTCTGTCCTCTTTTGTACATCCTTTAGTTGCACGCAGAAATTTCATCTCATTGGCTTGTATTTTGCTTATGTCTTTAGATGTTAGTGCCCATGTCTCACTTCCATATGTTAATGTTGGGACAGCTATCGGTTTCTTAATCAGTATGAAGCTGTATGCAAGTGTCGGCCGATACCGAATCGTTATAATTTGCGCACTTGCATACAGCTTCATACTGATTAAGAAACCGACTAAACTATCGGCCGATAGAAAGTCTGCAGTCTGCGGGGACTCTTAATGCGTGTCTGTTTTTGTCTAGTTTTTTAAACATATCTGTGGATTGTTCCACAGATATGTTCAAACTTGGCTAATTTGTTGTCAATATCGTGGTGTTTATCTACGGACACATCACATCCCAAATATCTAAGGTGCAGCACTTGTTCTATATTGCATCCATCTCTATTTTTGTTCTGACCGGGTATCATCCTCTAAAAGCCAGGTCTAGAATTACTGTGGTGTTGTTGTATAGATTTTTAACTGTGTTTATTAAATGTTGTGGGTAACCTTGATATTCCATTATTTCCCAAATCTGTTCTCTGATTAGATTATCAAAGGCTTTTTCGAAGTCTATAAAAGCAATATGAGTTTCTTGCTTAAATTCCCGTATTTTTTCCATTATTTGCTTTAACGTAAAGACTGCGTTCGTAGTGGATCTTCCTTTTCTGAAGCCTATCTATTCTTCACCTAAAATGTGTTCGCATATTGTTTTTAGTCTTTCATTAATTATTCTAGCGTACACCTGGTATCCGCTGTTCAACAGACTAATTCCTCGATAGTTGTGGCAATCACTACGATTTCCTTTCTTAAACAGTTGTATAATTTTAAATTTTTTCCAGTTTTTTGGGATTGCCAAATTCTTCCAATACATGTTATATGAGTGAAGCAGTCTAAGGTGTAGCAAATAGCCTCCATACTTCATTAATTCCATCATATTAACTCCATCTAACCCACATGGTTTTCTGTTTTTGCCTCTTCTCAGAGCATCTTGTAGCTCTTCCATGCATATATCATCCAGTCCATGTGGATTTGGTGTTTGGTTTTCATTTTTTGGGATTGTCTCATCATACCATAGATCTTTATTGTCACGCTAAGGGGTAGTTTCCCTAAGTCATGGAGTTTTTGGGTGGTGTAGCTCTTAGGGATCACTTTAAGTTTGGAGCGGCGTAACGAATAATAAATCCAAAGTTCATAACAAATTAATTATATTGAAAATAAAATAACATATTTACAGAGAGAATATTTACAGCAATTAATTAAACTAACCTTACGAGTACCAATATGATTTTGGTCACCCTGAACCTGTGCAGTGCGAGAGGGATGGTGATCATTGTGGACTGCTAATCCTTGATTATTAACTCACGACACCCACGACGTGCCCGTTCAATAAAACTACCGTTACTGCCTTTAGCGTCGCCCTGAGGGCGTATTTATAACGTCGTATCCCTCTCGCTAAGATTGCACTTTCCTTGAACTTGGTGGATCTCACGGTTAAAGCCAGACTTCCCCGTATGTGATAATTATTATCATCTCGTTTTTTGCCTCTGTCATTTCCTATGTCAACGGCTTTAATAAAATCTAACATTTCTTCTAATTTCCAACGTTGCCACGTTTTCTATTAATTAATTATGAATTTTAAGTTTGAATTTTCAATATGTGTTTTAACCACTCTTCTTCTGCTATACAGTTAAATTGTACACTATCTTTCTCTGTTTGGTTAAGCCTTTTCATAGTTTTATATGCCAATGCTTGTCTTCCATGAGCATCTTCTTTTATTCTTTGCGCGATTTCTAAGTTCTGTATAGTTTTGTTTGTTGTTTTCTGTAGGTTTACTTAGATGTGTTCTATACGCTTTGTTCTTATTTTTCACTGCTACTTCAATTTCAGCTGTCCATCTTTCGAGACCTTTCCTTTTTCTATATTTTTTCTTTGTTCCAAAGGTATTTAGGGCAGATTCATTAATTATATTTTTGATGTTTTGCCATTCTTCTTCTATGCTGTTGCTACGTTGGAACGGTGGTCACTAAGCTGTTGATTTTATTTTTATATTGCAGTCTTGTATCTTCTTTTTCAAGTTGGTAGATTTTGTATACGTTCTCATAGTTTGATTTTGGTGCTGGTTGTTTTTGTTTCTTCCATCTTGTATATAGATTTATTTTGTCTACTACCAAGAAATGGTCTGAGTATATGAGGAGCAATACTTTCAAAACGCAACATATCCATCCTTCAAACCTAAAGTTAAGTAAATGAAGATTTTGTGTAGCTTCATTATATTTACAACAATAATGTGATAATTCTTTTTTTATATATACGAAAATATAGTTGACCTTGTAAATTAATAAATAAACGAATCTCGTTGAGGTCCTAGGTCTTTATTGAAAATTTTTTTAAATTTTCCCGAAAATGGGCCAATAAACGGCCCGAAACGTCGGGAAAATTTAAAAATTTTTTCAATAAAGACCTAGGACCTCAACGAGATTCGTTTATTTATTAATTCTTTTTTTGTTTAACGCATAATCGCATTGTAGTATTAATATGCTTAAAATTGGAAATCGTTGGCTTTTAGTATTTTTGTAAATCTACTTTAATACTGGATTTTATTTTAATACTGGAAATGGATATGTTGCGTTTTGAAAGAATTGCTCCTCATATGTCGTATCCTCTGTGTACTCTCACATCTGTTACTTGTTTGGCTATTTTCTTTTGAATTGTGAAGAAATGTGAATTGTACACAGATAATTAGGTATGTCAACTTAAACTGACGTGTGTCATCTTACCCACATGGACATGATTGGTGTTTTACTATTTTATTTCAATTATTAATTTTTTTATAGAATCAAGATTCATTTTTGCGCTTCGTAAATAAACGTTTTAAATGCGTAACCTTAGATTTATTTTTAATTTTTTGAATAAAACCTTTTGAAAAAAAATGAAACCTTTGAATTTTCAAATATTTGCCTTAAAATAAAAAGTATGTCATCTTAAGCACAATTCCCCTACTACAATATCTTAACCAAAAGTGCAGAAACACACCCTTCTTGTTTATGTTAGGACGGAAAAATATTTCTAGTGCACATTACACGGCCCGTTCGGCTGCAGCAACCGATCGCGGCAACCGATTGCAGCAGCCGAACGCACGTGCAACCGAATGCACAAGGCTATGAGATGCATAGCCGTGATGCGATTTTCGTATTTTAACAATTTATCACAAATTTTAACTCACAAAAAAAATTAACAAATTTAACCACACAACATAAGTACAATATTTTTACGTCAATTTTATCTATTGGTATAACTTCAATAACATCAAATGTTAATAGAAATCACTAGAAAGCATGAGAAATCGCATACAAAATAGAACAAGTTCTATTTTCGCCAGGCGATCTAAGATCACCTGGCGATCATTTGCTGAATGGGTTGCCTATGCGATTAGCTGTTTTACACGAGGCGTTCGGCTGCAGCAATCGGTTGCTGCAACCGATTGCATGAGAAAAAGGCCCCGTGTAAAGTGCACTTTAGAACAACTCTTCATAGTATTGTATTGTATTGTAATAATTGGAATCTGAAGATCAACAACTGAAAGTGTGCTACAAAAATGTTCATCCTAAGAAGAAAAGAAAATTGTCTAAAAATTTCGAACTGATTAATTAAAAGTCGACCGAAGCAGTTATACAATATCTTGGGGTTTACTCCGACATAAAACTCAACTGGAAAATACATAGCCAGAAAAAGTTATGAGTCAACCATATTATTTATATGACTGATGAAACTTTTCTATCCATTGATCAATAAGAAGTTTGCTTTCAGGCACGAGTGCTGCATCCTCATTTATAAAATACTCGTTCGATCATCAGTAATGTACCCTTTCTTAACCCTACAGTGCATACGTAGGGCCTAGCAGGCCCGAGTGAACATTTAAATGAATATAAAAGAAGAACCGTTGAAATAAATTTCACCATATCATTAGTAGCTGTCTAAAATATGAAAAGACATCGATATGTGTTTAAAAATCTTGAAAAAGTTGAATGGATTGCCAATAAAAGGGCTTTGGGCCTAGTAGGCCCGACGTATGCACTGGCGTTACTATTTTATATTAATCGGATTTCTATCGAATTATAAGCTTTGTAAAACAAAATTTTAGCTAGTAATAACAATTAATGGTAATCATTACTCGCAAAATAATTTTAGACCTAATAAAAATGCTATAATTTCCATGTAATTCAATCATATTATCAAAAATATCTTTACAATTCTTGTACGTCATCGTAATACAATAATATACAACTACAATGCGACTTTGAATATTTCGCAATAATTTATTTGATTTAACTCAACAATTTTGATTTTTTTTTAAATTTTCGAATTTTATGAAGTTTAATAAATTATATAGATTTCAAAAATTATCTTATTTTCCTGAAATATCCAAATATTCATCGATTTAAAGCTATGGGCCTGACAGGCCCTACGTATGCACTGGTGTGATTTTTATTGACGTATGCACTGTAGGGTTAATCTGGAGAAATCTATAAGCAATACTCATCTAAGTAAACTCCAGGTTCTTTAAATAATGTTTAGAGGATGTAATTTAAATTAAATATCTAGCATGAACTCACCATTATTCTGTGAATAGAAGATTTTTCCCTTAGATAAATACAACTAAAACCTTCTGGGTACAACGACCCTCTCTTGATATAAATATGTCAAGTGAATTACCTTAATATTATGCCTGCTATGTATAACAATATAATTTGTTGATCTAGTAATTTACCAATTAAAAAAAATTTCAATTACGATGAATGACTTGAATTTATGTACCTACCTACATATTATACAAAAATATATTTTGAAGTTTTATTTTGAATGAATTTTCCAGTTATACCTGCGATAATTCCATTCAGGGTCAAATTTTGTCGTTTCGACCAATCAGCGTGCGTTATTTTACATTGTAGTTAAATGGGTACAACGCATGCACAGTCGAATAATATCCGAAAATAAAAAATATTCCAAATACCCTACCAGAATATCTAATATTTGTAGTGGAGCGTAAAAGAATTCATACGTAATAAAAAATCTCTTCGAATATTATAATTTATGTAGTGTGTATGACTAACGCACTCAACAGATGCGATGTAGGAAAGCGGTTCAACGCATTACTTCCAACCCGAGTTCACTTAAAGCAATGTACTTCTAACGAATTTTTTTTTCCATTTTTTTCGGTACTTCGAAATTTTTTGTTTGATTTTTTTTTGCAATGATTGTGATGCGATATGGTCAATTTGTTTCACAATTTTCGACATTAAAAATGGCGTTTGAAATGTCGATTTTCATATTATGTGATGTTGTGCTTTTAAGTTGTGGCGTTTCTTCACGGAATTATCACCGCAACAGCAACGCGGGTTCGGACAATACTCAAAGATTCAGCGAGTACAGGTTTTAGCAAGGAGATTGCACGAGCTCCGCTGCGCTTCGCTCGTGCAATCTCCTTGCTAAAACCTGTACTCGCTGAATCTTTGAGTATTGTCCTAACCCTTGTGTTGTATCGTGCGAGTACTTACTTAGTATGCATGTATGTAAAATAAAACAACATAAAAGCTCTAAATTTTAAATAAAATTTAATAAAACTTTATTTTCTTAATCACTACAGTCGTTTTTTAAAAACTAAATTGTGTTAATTGTAAAAAAATATGTATTTCGAAAGTTTGAATTCGATTTATGTTATTAATGGAGATCATGAATATAAATAGATGAATTATAAAATGCTTCATCCGTATTTTAAAATCGGTTACAATAATACTTACACAAATAAGAACTCACGTTATCTATCTCTAAATAAAGTAAACGATTCATCAGCAATTTTTAGAATAGGAAAATATAAATTTGCTTTAATTATAAACCAGTCTTGAAATATTAGAGAAACGATAAATTAAGTTCATTAAATAATAAAGTACTTAACGATTATAACAATAATTCTAAATTGCTCTATCACAGTACAAGTACCTTTAATTACCACACTTTACATTTTTTAGCCGGATTCATTTTAGATCCAAGAGGACAATTGAAATCGCTGGCAAAATATTCGATATTACTGAAAGGTCCTCTAACTCTAAACGCTCCTGGTGAATGATAACCGGTTAAAACACGTAATTTAAGAGCTTCGGGTCGATATTTAGAACACCAGGTGCTAGCTGCAGAAATCCAAAACATTTGTTGTGGAGTGTAGTTCAAACCAGGCAATTTTTGTTCAACTCTGTTACGTTTTACCCAATTTACGTACGCTAAATATGATTCCTTAACTCCTCCGTTATCTGCTATATTTTCTCCTTGAGTGTTAACTCCGTTTAACTGAAATTTAAACAATGTAGTCTTTGTTGGACTATTACATAATTTTAAAATTTCCTTAATATTTCGTTAGTTCTAAGTAATAATTGAAAATATTGCATTACATTAATACTGACCATGGATACTATTATACATAATATTATTATATAAGAAGTTAGTTCAAAGTAATATTCTTAAATTGCACTACTAAGTATAAATTTTTAATTTTGAGATATGTTCTGCTATTCAAAATTATAAATAAAAAATTGTGTTAGTATAGCAAATTTTCTACCATATTATAATATAATACACATAGTAATAAAAGTCTCTTTGCAGTGGTGAGCTGACGTGATTATTTAAATTTTGATGTTAATAAAATTGTAAGAAATTAAATTAACTGTGTAGTAACTGCAAAGAGATTTTTAATTGTAACAGGATGTCCATAAAAAATGTTGAACCGCGAACACGCGTTTCTCTATTGTTTCATTTCCTCAGTGAAGTAAATTTTATGGATATTCTGATACCGATATTGATACAAACCTCTTCAAACAATAATTTGCTATATAAATTATTTGGTAATGCGTTAATGACACTTTTTAGGACACATTTTATACACCTGATATACAAAAGCTACAATTATTAAGTTTGAAGAAAATGATCCGATAACCGCTTAATCAACTTGAATGAAGTTTAGTTTTGTTTTGTTTATCGCATTATTTGAAAAGTTTAGTTTACTTGAAGTCAATTAACCGGTTATAAACTAATTACCACAAGTACCTTAACCCAGTTAATTGTTCAGAACTATTACCATTTATGCTGTTTACACACAGACAATTACGTGTCCAGATAATAATTTAGTATGTAGATACAGTGCAGTATAGTATATACAAAATTTTAGACTAGAAAAGTCTCCTATTTAGCTAATTATGATGACATTATTTGATTAAAATTTAAATATTTAATTCTACATTATATTATGTTTAAGTACACAATTGAAGTACATTCAGATCAATGTTAAAACTTTTAAAACAGAAGTTCTAGAAAAACTTTTAAATTTACAAAAAAGTTAAAAATTTGGCATAAATGGAACTACCAAATTTTGCACTTTTTCACAGGATTCATTTGTGATCCTGGAGGACAGTTATAATCCTTTGCAAAATATTCCATGTTACTAAAAGGAACTAAAACTCTGTATTTATCTGGTACATGTTCGTCTGTAATAATTAATTGCTTAAGTTCTTCTAGTCTCATTTTAGAACACCAAACACTAGCAGCAGATATCCAAAATAGCTGCTGTCCAGTGTAGTTGAGAGATGGTAACTTTGGCTCTTCACCATTTCGTTTTACCCATTTATCATAAGCCAGATAGGCTTGTTTAATACCACCATTATCGGCTATATTCTCTCCCTGAGTGTTAATACCATTTAACTGAAATTATTAGTTTCGAAAGCATTGTTAGTATTTATTACCCCAAAATACTTTACTCCTAATTTTACTACACTAAAATTTTCATGTTTGTGTAATACTTCAAAAAATTAAATAAATGTAAAATTCATTTATCTGCGTTTACTCATAGACATGATATGAATACCTCGATCAGTACGAAAAAAAGTTTATGTGTTCCTTAACCCACATCACCCTCTATCTTTAGACAAAAACTAAAACGTAATTCGCAAGTCTATGGTTTGATATTTTTACCTAACAAATTTAAGTGAAAATTCAAGAATAGTTTTTGCAATAAATTGTAAACTTGAAAAACATTTCTATCAAAATTCAAGTCTATGGTTGCACTATAAATCAATTTTATAATTCAATAATTCTAAAAACCACAACTAAAATAATGTTACGTAAAATATTAACTAATTTATTATAACAATAAGTAAAATACTTAAAGCATTAAATTATGAGTTTGCAAACCATTCATGCATTATATAATTCAAGCAAAAACCAAAAGTGTGAAAAGTATAAAAAATGTGCATGTAATAAAAGAACCATTAAAAATATTCTGTGGTGTACCCATTTAATAAATAATTGAAAACTTATTTCTTTTCGATGTCTAATGGATCACATTTTGGATAATTGTTCCTATTTGGTTAATAATCCTATTTACCGGAAATACGTTAAGTACTTACATTCAGGCCTATTTCTGGAACACTGTAATTTCCATATTGGTTAATGATGCATTGTGCTTTTTTGATAAACGCCTTCTTTGTATCTTCTTGCCACCAATCCACCAAATTACCATCTTTGTCAAATTGTCTTCCTTGATCGTCGAAACCATGAGTTATTTCGTGTCCTATAACGAAGCCAATGGCACCATAATTCATATAACGAGGTCTGTCACTGTCGAAGAAGACGCCTTGTAAAATTCCAGCAGGAAATTCTATATGCAAAGAAAAAATATAAATACAACAAAATCTATAATAAATAATCACGTAATAACTTACGAATACTATTTTCTATTGAAGAGTAGAACGCGTTTACTACTGAAGGCCTTCCATGTGTAACCCAATCGGTTTTGTTTACAGGTTGTCGTAATCTTTTGAACGAATATTGAGTTCCAAACAATGTCAAATTTAAAATAGTTTTTAAATAATGAGGAGAAGTAAAGTCAAGCTAAAAGAACAAAATCAAATTTTTTTCATTTACTGGAAAATAAACTTACCGTAGAATAAAATTCTTCCAACTTTTTATCATCGAGTAATTCATCTGGATAAGCAATATGAGATGTCATAGATGCTGCTTTATCTAATGCATTTTTTCTTGTTATTTCGTCCATCCATTCGACCTTTTTTAAGATGTCGATAAATTCAGTTTGAATATCTGATACCATTTCTACGGCCTTTTGTCTGGCATCTTCATTAAAATATTTACGAACGTATAAAGCACCGGCTGCGATTGACATGCTTAAATTTAAAAAAATCAATATTTCGTTTATTAGATTTTATTATGGCTATATTTACCTTCCAGAAGCTATATCAACGCATTCTTTCCACCGCGATTCTCTTTCAGTTCTACCGCTTAAAATTGTCCCGTATTGTAATTGCCTATTACGTAGTTCCTCCGTCAAATAAGACACCGAAGAAGCTGCAGCTCTCCACATGACGTAATTCGATATTATTCTAAAATGTTAATAAAAACAAAACTAACGTTAATTACATTACATTTCAAAATATACCTTTTTGGAGTTTGACTTAAAAGCGTTTCTAAGTCACCGATATATTTTGGAACACTCACGATTACTCTTTCATCAATGCCAATTGTAATTTCTGGGATATCTAGTAAAGTGTTTATGTATTCCACCCAAGGAATGGTTGGATATTTTTGTTGAAGCTCTTCTACGGTCATTGGATTATATAGCGCCGTAGCATTTCTACGTTTCTCATTTGGAAGAGAAATCTATTTCAAAAAACAAAAGTTAATTGTTGAATAACTACTAAATACGGGGTTTTATTTACATTGGCAAGCTTAATTTCAAATTCAAGCGAATCTTTGAGCTCGTTTTGTGCCACACTTCTTTCTGCACCAAACAACACAGCTATGTCGATCATGTAGTCGTAGTAAGATTTTACTAGTTTGTCATTTAAACCTTTAATGAGAAATTCTCGACGAAGACCTAATGCTCCTTGATCAAACTAAAAAATAGTGATTAATATAATTTTACAACAGACTTTTATATATTCTTACATCTATTAATCGTTGAGACGAATTTTTTAAATCGATTCCGACCGAAAAATCAATCAAGTAATCTACACTGTATCCAACTTGTCTAAATTTGTAAATGGATTGTCTCCAGTCAAAATTGCCAGCATTCCATTGATCTCCTTCCAAAATCGGCCACCCGCCCAAATCTTTCAGTATACTTTTAATGGTAGTCAATCCATCAGCCTCAATAGCGGTTTTATTCATACACGACTGATATAATTTTTTTAACAGGACGAACGGTTTAGGCTCGTTATTTTTGATTGGTTCTTCAATCATTGTTCTGAGTTGCTCTTGAAGAAGGTCACTAATAACACTAAACGAAGTAACCGATGATTTGTCATCTGGGATATTTGTAGTTCTTAAAAAGTTGCCACAAGCAAATTGATAAAAATCGTCGCATGGTTCGACAGTTTCGTCCATGTGTTTTAAAATATGAGAAGCTGTGTGGACACAGCCTGGAGACAAACAAACGTCGTTCTTTTTTGTATCAATTGGAAACGAATTAACAAGAACAGGACTTTGTTTTCCTTGTAAGGCTTCAAATCCATATGGAACGTCTGAAAAAAAAGTTTGAAATTTGCATTGTTTGATTGCGTAAAAATTCAAAAAATTTGTGAGTTCAAAATTTAACTTACTTTTAGTGGTGGTTTCATCGTGATAATTATATAACACTGTAATAAGGGCAACTACAAGTGCTATTGTAACTAAAAAGATTATTCCTGATAACAAAGTTAAACATCGTTCCATACTTGTCCGTCTCTTCCACCATGTTGGATTTCTGAAACAACATACAAACATTAAATTAATTATAAACTTCAAAAATCATTTTAACATGCATAACGCCTTTTTGCAAATTTGTCTTGGACGTAACGGTCTTTTACTATAAACCTAAATAAACACGGTAACAAATTTACATTTAAGAAAATTATGCTGGGCAATGCAAATTGTGATTTGGGTACAAGCATAACTAAAATAATTTACAAATAATTTTTACTCGAATATTATGGAATAACATATCATTGCCGCTCTTTTTATAATTATTATTGCATGAAAGTTTATAGATGACTTATTAATTTTGACATATTCTTTATAATAATTATGTCACGGTATTTCGTAATGGTTCAACACGAGTGATAAAAATTTAAGCGTAAAAAATTGATAGTTCAGGTCAGGTTGCAATTATTTCATTTTATAGAAATTAATAGAAGGTTAATTTCCACTTTTAAACTATATTAATTACATATTATTATTTATATATATAATCAAAATCCTCATTTACCCTAAGGTGTTGAGGTATTATTATTATTTATACCTATATAAAATATTAGTAATTTGTGGTATTCTAGGCTACTGTAACCAGATTTGGAATTAAAATTACTCCTTATTCAAGCGTACAGTTAATAATAATTTTAAGTGTAATTACGTGAAGTAATCGATTATCCACGATTGTATTGTGTGAAATTTGATTATAAACTGCCTTTAGTAAATTAAAAAGATTGTAATATGATAAATAAAATGAATTATAGTATACATAGCCTGTACCTTTATAGTAGGGTATGTACAGTATATTATATTTTTTTATTGCAGCTACAGTTTCTATACAGTTTGTATAATGTTGAGTTTTAACTTTTGAGAATATATTTACTTTTCATAATCCTAGTTATTGAAATTTAACTTATATGTAATTAATTGTTCAAATAATAGGAAGTTACAATTATTACGTTGCTTCGTATTGGATAAGTCCCGATAAGGACGAAATAACGTTGTCGTATTTGAACAATTAATTACAACATGTAAATTGCATAAAGAGTACATAAAATTGAAAAAAAAAACAAATACACTTTTCATTCCATAACTCAATCAGCAAGCACATCAAGCCACAGCGTGGTCCATGTTACCTAAAATTCTAGATTCTGATGATGATGTTTAGGAAAGGTAATAATAAACTGGTAAATATTTAACATGGTATATGTACAAACTAGGTATGTATCATAAAGCTTAGTTTAAAATTGGCAAACAGAACCTTTGCTAATTAACAATACAATTTATTTTATCCATATCATTTTACTAATCAATGTGTCTCTAGCAGTTAATAAAATTAATTAGAATTTTTCTGGAAAACTTAATTATTTAAATGTTAAAATAAAATTTTAATTGTTTTTTTTTAAATTAAAATTAAAATTTAAAATTTTAATTTTAACTGTAAGTCACTCGCACATAAATTTTTTTTTTATCCAAAAACTACTTTTTCGACAAATTCTCAACTCTGAGTTTAGTTAAACATTTTTGTACTTCGGTATTCACGTATTAGATAATTTATTATAAACAAATAATATTTACATAATGAACATTGTACCCATAAGTGCGCTAAAATTTCCGTCAATTTACGAAGGTGTTAGAATTTCGTAATGTTGAATTTTTTTGAAAATCATACACCGTGGTGTAAATTTTTTAGATTTCGATAGTATTGCCAATAATTATAAAAAAATCAGGTTAAAGTTTTCTACATGAGTTGATATGTTTTGTTAACAATTACCAAATTGACCTTTACGACGATAACAATAATTTTAAGCACAATCATTGCATTACCTACCGCAAAAATATAAATAGGGAATTTTGTTGTTGTTGTGGCCAAGATAATTCGCTATAGGCAACTTCGTCGTCGAACATTCGCATCATATTGATACTTTCTAACGATTTAACAATATATTAAAATAACATATGGCCTATTACATTGTTATACATACAATTTTAATCCTGTTGATACAAAATCAAAATGTATCAGTCACTCAAAGGGTTTATGAAAGTAAATTTCACTTTGGATTGTTAATTTTAGAAAGCTACGTACAAGTGACTTTAACAAGTCGCAATATACAAACTACAGTTTATTTTTATCACAGTTCCATGGTATACGTATTAGAATATCTGCTATAGGTTAAAATGCTGAATTAAACGTATGCAATATTTTATCATTTATTAATAGCAGATTGGAAGATAAGATTGTACGATAAAATAAAAAAAGTACTAAAATTTGCAATGTATTATATAAATTTTGTCTATATTATCTACTTTTACATTTGCTAATCTAAATAATTTCGATTCCTTATTTTTCAAATTATTTTCTCAATCATTATTTCGTTGAAAAATCACAAATTTTAATGCTCGATTGATTTTTATTCAATAGTGATCTTAAAAACTACTCAAAATAAAAAATTTTAAGTTTTATCCACACTTGAATATAATTATTATAATCACAATATTAAAAATGTAAAATATATATGACATTAAAACAGGTACAATAACCACTCTGTATAAAAAATGTGTACACCAAATTGTAAAATTTGCAAGATATTTGCAAAAAAAATGCAAACCCTAAAATGTGAAGGAAATTGAATTGAAAGATTGAAGTGCAACATCTTGTACACCAACATTGCAGAGTGGTCAACCCCCCCCCCGTAGCTGAAAATGTACCCAACTATAAATGCAGTCAATTCAAAAATAAATAAAGTGAACTATTTCGCATAAAAATATGTACTTATATTTAAATTATATATTTTTGTATGATTTATTAAAAGTTTAGTAATAACAAAATTTATAATAAAAACAACATGAAGTCATGATTCATGCAATTTGTGCGATGATCTATGCTGTGATCAAGTAGCAACAATTATTTTAAATAACGTTATTGCCTGCCTACGTACATGTAATACCACATAAATATTAATATTGTACTTTGTTTTTAGTTATTTATAACTTTTTTAATTTTTTCTGATTAATTTATTGGCATATTATAAAAATTGAGTAATATTAAAATTATTATAATAATGGGTCCAGTATTACTATATTATTTATTAATTGCTGAACTATTAATATACTTGAAACTTATTTTTAAATATATTTTATTTCATTAAAATATTCATCTCTAATTCTGAAAGTGAAGCTATAATTTCAATGACTACAGGAAGACATATTTGTACTTTTTGTATTTGATAAATCTCAATTACTTCCGTAGTTCATCTTTCACTTCTTATACAATAATTTTACTTGAAATGGTAAGAAAATATATAATTGTTATAACGAGATTTTAATCATACGCAATGATCCATGCTTAATGGAAAATTATTGCGCTAAACAGCTTCCTGTACATTATAATATTAACAACACGTATTTATGTAATTATTAGAAAATAGTACGTGATTGCATTAGATGTGCGGCCTGAAGGCCGCACTGAAGGGGGATGCATCAATTTAGCATTACAATTAAGGCTACTATATTTTAAATTTATTAATAAGTTGTTTTGGAACCGTAAATCTAAAACAAAGATATGTTTAAAATTTTGATGATCAAATTGGCGAAGTTCGAAAGATTACTATAATAATCTTAAGTATAGTTGATGGTGCAAGTGCTTTGATCATTTTGGTTCTATTCTTACAAGCACAGTTGGATCTTTGTTTTTAGTTTCTAAAGAAAACTAATTGAATATTAATTTTAATTCTAATTTTTGGTATTTTTTTTGAAAATTGTTATCCGAAAAGAAAGTAATTTTGCAACATGATCTGGATAATAACTATGATCTAAAATGTTGCCTTATTTAAATTTTTCAAAGTCTTTATGATCCTAATTCCTTAGGTGGGATCACTCCTCTTCGTACTCTTTGTCTGCTTTTCCTACAAAACTGCATGTGTAGTAGCACTATTCTTCTCCATAATTGCTTATTGATCCATTTATTCTTCTAGTTTGTTACCTTTGAACTTCTCAGATCTCTCGTCACCTTGTCGAGCCATCTGCTTCGCCTGGTTTCCACTCCGTCATCTTTCTCATAACCTTCATTTTCTCCTCTCATCACATGTCCGATTCGTATAACTCCTGTGCATTAATACACTTCATGATGTCTTCATTTGCCATAATTACCATTGATTCTATGTTTTACTATGCTGGACCCATAATAAGATCCATCTTTATTATCTTCCTCTCGAACACTGTCAGATTTTTTTTCTTTTATTCTATTTGTTAGATTCCTTTCGTACGCCTCGTATGTTACTATTATTCTAATATAGATCTTGTGTATTCTTACTTTTATCTTCACTAATACCCGTTTTGGATTTCAAAACCTTCTTATTTGTATTATTTCCTTTTCTTGATCCGGTATGCGATTTTTGTGGTTTATTTAGATACCCAGATACTTAAATTTTTTTTACAATTTCGAATGTGCCCGTTCACCTTCAGTTCGTTTTCCTGACCTGTGTCTCTATTTCCTTTTCAAGTTTTTGTCTTCTTTTAATTTATTTTAGCCTCATTATTGGTGTTTGTTCTATTTTTTTCTTCATTACTTAATGTTCTGTCTATGTTCACTACATCATCTGTATAAGCCAGCACCTGAACTTCTTTTGTTATTATTGTGCATCTGCAGTTTACTTTTTTCATAACGTTATCCATTACCATATTGAATAATGTCGCTGATAGCGCATCTCCTTGTCTAACTTCGTTATTGAACAAGAATGGTTTTGTCTCCTTTACTCCAGTTTTGATCGTGGCTCGTGTTTCCCTCTTCGTTATTTTTATTAACCTTATTAGCTTTTCTGGTACGCTTTTCTTAAGTCAATAAACATCATATGATGTGTTCGTAACCCTTTTATGCTATCTGCTTTATTAGGTGGAGCACTTCGACCGTGGATATCCCTTTTCAGAATCCACCCTGCTAGTCACCAATCTTGAATTATGTTACTTTTTTAATTTCTTGTTAATGAGTGTCAACGGTATCTTGCAGCAGGATTATTCCTTTGTAATTTTTACACTCCTCAATGCCACTTCTTACATGAGTGAGATATGACCTAATATAAAGTCTCAATTTAGAAAAATCAACCACGTGAAAAATTATGAAACAATTTCGCAGTGATTATTATCGCCAAACACAAAAGCTGTGTATTTTGGGTGCAAAGGAGGACATTTCTGAAAAATTTGAATTTTTATTAAGTTGAAAACAGTTAGCAAGGTAGAAGGCCGAGCAGCTTTGCAGAGTTAACTAGTTGATAACTTATTTAAGTCTTTACAGGAAAATGTAGCCAAAACATTAAATTAATTTCACAAAACGTGGATAACGTCAAAACGTGTCATGCATCAAGGATATCTTGAATTCTTATGTTTGAACTTTTATGACGTATGATGTGTTGAAGAAGTATCTTATGTAACTATGGTAGATCGTCATTTCCGATTGCCTAAAATTTTATCAGGTTGAAATTTTGTTAGTTTGATAAATTAGTGATATTTCAGCAAATTATTAAATTAAAAGTCAGAATATAAATTTTTAGAAATTTATATAAATACGTAAAATATTAATTAAATTAATATACCATTAAAAATTACTTTATTGTTTGAATTCAGAATATATATGAACTATTTAACTGTTGATAATACCTAAATATTAAATAAACTTTCTTATAAAAAATTTAGAAAAATTTAGATTTTTTATTGTTTAATAACTTTTCAAGTGATTTGAATTTATGCCATTATTTTTGGAGTCATCCAATAAAACTTTGCAAACCCCTGATAATAGGGCACTATTTAGTTTACGAATCGGTGCTACATTACACTGCATAGTCTATACAAGGTGTTGAAAAATGACGGTATTAAATTTTAGGATAATTATTTTATTTAGAAGCACCCGTTGAAAGGAGTAAGGCGAGCTTAACTCTCGCAAAATATCATACAATCCCTTAAAGTAAAGCAAAGAGAAAAATTAAAAAAAAATCAATAAGAAATTATATTTTCATTTTTCAATAATGCAGTTTTCTTTCTCCTTTTTTTATATGTGGCTTTTTAAACTATTGAAAAGTAATATTAAATTAAAATTTAAAAATTAACTTGCAAAAAGCAAATGAAAATTATTTAACATAAAAGACCTTTAACGTTAATAAAATAATTTCGATTTGTTTATTTAATTAGTTAATTTTTAAAGTTTAATTTATAATACCGTTTTCTTCCGGCTTTATTCCAAAAATATCCTAATAATTTTACTTCTGTTTTGGAAAACTTCCTGGAGAAGATGAAAAAATAAAACTATTTATTATAATAGTTTCTTTAACTACATACAATTGTAAGGAGTGGGTGGTGCTAGTGACAAAAATAAATTTAAATTTAAAAAAGAGACCTTAAAGTCTTCGCGAATATTAGAAATACTTTCAGAAACATACTGAGACGAGTTAATTAGCTTTTACCTAAAGTGTAAAAATAAAAAAACGAAGATGTTAGTCATATTGTTCTATCGGTATTTTTAAGAGTTCTGGGGCAATTTCTCTAAACCAAATTAATCGATTTTAATTTACTTTAGGCAAAACGATAACATTTTAAAGTACCTTTAATTTGAGGTGTCATAAAGAGCCTAGTGCCATTTAGTTTTTCATTGCGGTGTAGGTGTGCGTAAGGGGGTGCATCTGAGCGAAAATCAGATTAAACAGTCTAGCCTCCCTTTCTCTTTAGAAAAGTGCTTTTATATTTTTTTGATATTTCCTACAGTTCACCAGAAGTTAAAGGTGGGTCATTTTCAAATGAATACCCTGTATATATTTTATAGTTAAAATATTCAAATTTTGTCTCGAAAATTATGGTTTGACAACAAATAAATACAAATTTTTAAACTAATGAGTACGACAATGTACTTCCATCACATTCTATTATGTGAACATTCTATGTATAATAGTTTTCATTGCGTTAATTAGCTATTCGAAAACACGTTTTTCATCGTTTTTATTATGTAATAGCAATAAAATTGTTATTTATGTTTTACAGCGAATAAATTAAGAAAATAATTAATATTTTTAAAGCGAAATTAATATAATTTTAGTAATCTTACGGATAAGTAATCAGATTTTACCTTTAAATTGATCATTTCTGAGCTACTGCTTTATAAAGTGCCTAGGTGGATAAAAAGTAAAGCCTCAAGCACTTATGAAAATTAATTTAAACCAAGCATCATCGAAGCGTGTTTAATTTAAATTATCATTTTGTAAGACCTTTAGTAAATTAACAACATAGAAAATAGCTGTTAATTTAGATGTAGTGGGACAATTAAGGTAAATTTACTATTGAAAGTTGTTATTGTTAAATTCAAGTTATTATCGGTATTTCGGTATAACATCGTATCTTTCATAAAAAAAGAATAATAAATAAATAAAATATAAAAACGATTCTTAACTTGGCCTCTTATAATCATGTAACATCCATTACGGTTAACAATTCCGAAATAACGAGCTATATAATCGAAATTGGCTTATTAAAATAAAATGATAATATGAACTTTTGTTTCTAATTCCTTTAGATGTTATCATATTACAAAAGTTAATCTTTTGACGTTTAATTGTATCTTGTGTCATAAGATATCAAATTAATATGATTTACAAACTATTAAAAAAAAAGTTTTGAAGTGAAATTTTTGCTTCACGATGTTTACGGTTGATTTAAGAAAACTTTAAGGACATCAACAAGCATTGCGTGTTTGGTCATGGTTCGATTCATATTAATCGCAACAACTATTAATTTACTTAATAAAATTAGTACTGAAATATAAAAATACGATAATTGTTGACCATTGACACCATGAGCAATGCTTTTTTTTACGTCAGACGTATTTTCTTCCTAAGTATGTCACTGTAAAAGATATGGAGCGAAAAGTTCAATCCTTGGCATCATTCAACTTTTCAGCAGACTTCTCCTGAATGATATTTATTATGTGTGTTGTGATCCGCTATGATCTACATAGCTAAATTTATTTCAAATAAATTTTAACTAATACTAAATTTACTTAAAATTAATATTACATTACAAATTAACAATGTAAGCAATTTCGCTTGTTAAATTTTAATTTAATGAAAACAGTAAATTTACTAACAAATTAAAATAGTTAAATCTTAAGCAAGCATTCTGAAACGCTATTTTTAGCCGCATTAAAAATTTATCAAATTTAAAGTAACATTTTACGGAAGTTTACCTATAGCTCATCAACAAATAAATAAATAAAGACTTGTAAATTTACGCGTTGGGAGTTAAAATAAAAGTGGCAAAATTACAATAAATTAAATTTGAAATAGAGAAAATTTTAAACACTTAAAAATAACTACATTGATAAAATAAAAATTTAATTCTATTTTTAAACTTCCTCCCTTATTTCACTGTATACTAATGAAATTATAGTAAAGTTCCTTCTATTGATGTAACGGAAATTAGTATAACATCCGCTGAAATTCTCAAAAAGGAATGATAAAAATAGGTCAATTTTATTTAAATTCTGATTATTGTTTCCTTTACATTTTAAATTTTATAAAATATAAAACTTGAATATGTAACCGGTTAGTTTGTACTTACCATTTCTGGTAAACAGTAATTTGACTTTTTTTTCAGAGCAATAAATAAATTGTAAATGCCAGGGTTACTATGTACTACTCCAGTGTATCCGTATTGTACAATTTAATCTAATGTCATCTCGCTCACTTGACCCATTGTGTAGGGTCTGCTGCATAATTTAACGAGTGAAATTTATTATTAACTTGCCGAAAACTTGGGAAATTTATTACACAATATACCAAGCACCAAATTGTAATTTCAAATTTTTTTAACTGTTTCTCATATTTGAGAGCTGACATAAGATAACTGGTCCAATTTATCATAAGTAGAACTTTCATTCATACTGGAGCGATACAGTATGTATAATATAAATGGAATTAGGTTAAGAGAACAATTAAATATAAGCAATAATTGTTAGCTAGTATAAGTATCTACAAACGAGTAAAAGTTTATCACGATTAAATTGATTTGAACGTGACATTGCTTTTACAACCATCATTCTTCATTTCGTTAAAACTTTTATGTTACTGACAATAGATGCAGGAAATCGGAAAAAACATCATCAAATTGTATAACAATTATTCAAGGTAAACAAATCGAAAACCTTCCAACAATTAACTGCTAATTAAATGTTTTACCAAAAACAAAGTATAGACAGCCACAGGATGTAAAGCATGCAATCACAGATCACAGATACAATAGAAATAAACAATACCCATTTTTTGTCGAGTTATGTAAGGGATTTCATTTAAAATAGTTTTTTTTGTTAATTAATTAAATTTAATTTATCGGTATTTTAAAAATATTATTTTATAGTGTTAAAGTTACAGTACAGAATCGCTCAATAAACTTTTTATGTCGATTATGTTGTTATATAGGTTCAACAATCGAATTGTATGTGGTTAATTTGCATGTAGTGGATACAATTATGCCTAGTGAATTTGCAATGATTGTAATTGCCACAATAAATTATTTATTTCCATGCGTTAATTTCATATACAACTACAAAGTGGTACCGCTTATTAATTCTTATTCGTATGAAAACCACAATTTTATTTGAAAAACTTGGTTTTCAAAAAATATTCTTAGATCATCGAAATACAAGCAAGTTAATTAATTCCTTACAAGGTAATAATTACTTAATTTGGGTAATTTGTATAATGTTAATTGCTATAATTATCTATGGTAATTATAAAATTTTGTTGCATATCATTACAAAGCGCGATGCATATTAGCTAAATTAAGTGGTTAAATTAGTGGAAAAAACTAGGTAAGTAAGTGAGTGCATTTAAAAATGGGAAAATTATGCATAAGTTAATTTATTGTTTATACACAATTACACAAAATCTAGTTTGGCATTCGAAGATGTCATTAAAGCTAAAAGTTATTGTGCAAAAAGATGCAAGGTCGGGAAAGCATAAAAGCTGTGCTGTGCAATAAATTTCATCTTTCCTACATATAAAATTTTCTATACTTTTGTATAGTAGGTATAACACGATCAAGCATTCATTGTCCCAAAAGAATATATTCCTTCCAAAACGATGACTAGAATGTTCGATTCAAATATTTTCAGACAAATTTATTTTCACTATCGGAAAAAAAAGGTTAACGAGTTCCACATTATGCTACATAAACATTTTATAACATAAAAGGTTAATAAATTAATAAATGCGAAGAAGTAATAATTACGAAATCGAGATATTAAACGAAAAATATGTCTCGCATATCAGAAATAAGTCAATCCGGGATGATCTTTTGCTGAAAAATCGCTGTGGTTATAGCTGTGGTTGTAATATGGTGAGAAAATCTAAAGGTGTTAACGCTGTAATTGAAAATGAAAATCCTCTTACTCGTATTACGAGTATATTTTTCATGTTATTCCTATTGTAGGAATTCAGTTGTTGATAACCAGCTTTGGTTTTGCTTTTTTTAAATTAATACGTATTTGGTTTAAATAATGTAGACATTTGAGTAGATTTGGAAACGTAAAACAAAAAATTTTATTAATTAATTTCTGAGTAAAATTAATTCGCATGTTAATCTGTATTGGATTTACCCATTTAGAAACAAAAAATTATTAATTATTAATGTATTAAAATTGTTTGTTTAGAAAATTATCGCGTAGTACCGATTTAATTTGTGTAAAAAATTTTATTATTTAATCTTGTGTCTTGTCGTCATTAAGAACTTATCACACTGTATATACAGATTCACTTAAGCTGAAGTATTTGTGACTTCTGACCCGTCGTTCTCGTAAATTATGAAATAACATACAGTTTCGTTTAGTTACAACCTACATTTTTCTAAACAAGAACGTGAGTTCTTGCTTACTTTATTATTGATGGTGTAGGAATTTTTTATTGTAGTAATTTTTTGTAATGCAATTTAATGTATCGAATATTTATTGTAAGAGTAATTATATCATTTATATTTGATAATACTAAATTGTTTTTATTGCCAATAAAATTCCCCTTATTATTTAGTTGATAATTTTAAGGAAACTACGCGATATATTAGTAATAATAAATTATATTTTATAATATTATTCATAAAATATTTGTAATAATGGTGACAGATATTATCGACACCTTGAAAAGTTTGATTCGCGAGACAATGGATAATATTTCTCTATTTACGTGTTTCGTACAATATTTTGTCCTACACCTCTTAAATAATAAATCATGTCAATGGATAATTTATTGATAATTAAAATGTCACTATCATTATAATTTCATGTAGGGTGCATAATAAGTTAATGAAAGCAGTTAATACTACAAGGCAATGTTTCATAAATTAATTTACTCCTTGTGCAAGCTTCCTAGTTTATTTTTAGAATAAAAATAATTTTCGTTGTATCGACTCAAGTTTGGGTAATTTATTAAATCATCATCAGGACACATTGCCAATTATTATGAAAGAACAAGTAAATAAAACTACAAAAATTGACTATACCATCTCTAAAATCAGTATAAAATGAAAGTATGTTTGTCGCTTTTTTTAGTTTTATTTGTTCGATCTTTCAAAATTGACACTGTGTCCTGATGATGGTATTTTAATAAATTACCGAAACTATAGTCGGCACAAGGAATATCGTTTTTGTGCAAAGAGATACCTATTCCCATATTATTTTGCAATGTTTCGTATTTCAAAGACGATTGTCATAATATTACAATTATTTCAGAAAGAATTATCCAAGGAGTTATAAAATATAACTCAGTTGTTTATTCTAGCAATGCGAGCTATAAACTATAAACCACTGGTTGTTTCGCAAAATGCAAGTGAATGATAATGACAGTATCATTTTAATTAATTTCGTTTCTATGGATCTTATTTTTTAACAATTCAGTGCTATTCACTTTCATAAATAAATATAAATCTTTGGGGTTAAGTAGAAGAACTTCAGTCAAAAAATGCGTTTTTGAGTTATAAGTAGGTACCAAATTTTTTATATTTTCCCCCTATCAATTATTGGTATATAAAATATGTATAATTTAATTGTCAAAAATAAGAATGAGAGACATGCAAATATGTACAATGAACTTAAGTTTATTTTGTCGACTTAAATTCAGTCTTTTATACCGGTTATATAAATATAAATTTGCGGCATTATAAACTTAAAAAAGTGAAAGCATTTTATCGTATTTTATCAAAGCTATATTTTCCATCAATCACAAATTTTTGTAAACTGGGTATACCCATTAAGATTGTGATATACACCATTTTATGCTCGAAAAAAAATCCAGAACGCGAATAATTGTCGATCCCCCATGATTGATTTAAATTAATTCGAGCTATACTGGCACTAAAAATAAGTTTCAAGTGGTTGAAATAATAAGAGAAAATTGTTTTGACTTTACTGGCCTTCTTAGCACTTTGGTATTTAGAAAAAAAAATGAAATAGGTGATCATTTTAAAATTCAGGAAGTAAATTCGTTTCAATATCGGAAAAGCATGTTGGGAAATATTTTTTATGAATTTAAAAAAATTTGCTTTTTAGGATGGAAATAGAAGACCACCATAAATGTTCGAAAATGATATTCTGTTCTGGTACCGATTTATAAAGGAAAGAAGAAAGATCTTGTAGATATTCTTCATTTGATACCACCTGTTTTTCATCGATTTTATGACAACTTGTCAACATTAGATGTTCCTGAAGTTTAGCCAGATTTGGAAAATTACGAATTAATTAAGATTAATGGTTGTGTTTTACGATAACGTTTTATGCTGTTTAATAATGCATTAAATTGACTTAAATTACAATGTTCATTAAAATTATGATTTTATTTGAGATCCTAACACCGTAAATTGACCTAAGTTCATAATATCAAGGAATTCATGTTTAATCGTAGATACTATGAATAACTTAAATCAATATAAACTATACAACGGCTTTAAATATTGAATTGATAGAAAAAGGTTAATTACAACTCGGTGGGGTGGTTCCATACCCAAAATTTTGTTTTGTTTTATATGAAATTCTAGTATGAATACTAATAAACGTGTGTTTACTTCTACGAAAGTTGAGTTTTTTGACTTAAGTTCCTTTTACCTAACCGCAAGGAAATGTGAATGATATTTTGTCAATATTTGTGTCAGTATTTTGTCAACATTGTTAACTAACAACTCAGTCGTGGATAGTGCACTAATTGTGTACAAAAATTGTGTGTACAACTAATTGTGTACAATTTATTACGATGTGTTGCGTAAAATTTTATATGAAACACATGAGTAAAGAGATAGTACATACATATATTATTCACTCGAAAAAATATCCATAATATAATTAATTAATTTAAATATTTACCGCTCGAAAAATAGGCTTATTTTAAAATACCAATAAACCCGAAAGTTTCGAATGTATTTGTTCAGCACCTGGTAGTTCATGCTTGGAACAATATAATATACAACAAAAATGATAAAAAAATATTTATAAATAGCGACGCTGCAAATGATATCGTGGAGTTTTTCCATTGAAACGCACGTTGCTGGCTGCATGAAAATTTCTGTAATTGCGCATTTCAAATTAAAAAAAATTATTAGCATATTTTTGTATAATATAGCTATACCGTTACGTAAAGATTGTTGCTTCTTTGAAGAAAACAGTTTTTCTTAATTTGCCAAGAAAACAAACAGTCCGCTATATTGGAGATAATACATCGAAGAATATTGTACCCAAATTTAAACTCAATCGGTCCGGAAGTTTTTGAGATATATTTGCATTCAAGTCGAAAAATGTGGTTTCGAGATAAACGCAAAAGAAGGTGACTAACTTTTAAATACTGGTAACTTCGAATCTTCTAACGTTTAATTTTTAGAATTTTAATGCCAAATATTGATTAAATGTTCGCAAAACTGTAATTTTTACAATCACGAAATTTAAAAAAAATTTAAGAAAGTCAAAACCAGAGCCTTTAAGGACTTTCTTATATTAATTTATAAATTTCCACGGGCTTGTTTTTTACTCAACCCTACACAGGGTTTATGAGTCAGGTTCAACCCTCAACACCTATTTAAGACTATCGATATGTGTGAAATTCTGAAATGTAATTCTTCACACGCCTGGTTGTAAAAGTGCTTCCATTATACAGTCAAAGTACTTATGATGAATACTTAGTTGAAGTTATTGTCAAATATAAGCAAGAATTGCCATAATATTGCAAATATTTGGTTAGGTAAAGGCTTCTCCATTTTCTTTAGTTTTAATAAAGGAACGTTTAAAAGAAAACATTAAATTATGTTAAAAGTCATGAAAGATATCAAGAAATGCCCTAAAAAGTACTGAAATATTTTTATAATTAAAAGATTAAGGTCAGAATTTTGTAAATTCGCATGATCTGCATGCGAATTTATGATAAGGTATGATTTTGACTTAAAATATCATAAAGCATTAAATTTAATCCACATAACATTGCAACTCGAAAAATAAAAAACTGGGTTTGTCATACAACACAATCATAAGTTGCAAACGTAAAGTAAACCAAAGTTTCTCAACTCTTGGTTAAGTTGAAAATTTTAATTGTCTTCTATGAAACCAAATTCAAAAATCAGGTCAGTTTTTCATCATCAGCAGACAGACAAAATAAAATTTATCACGTGCTTCTTGGCTTTGTAAAAAAGTTTTTTTATGCAACTCAGATACTGTATCCCATGTAAACATGTAAATAATTGTAGTTTTATTTTATTGTTTCGTTCCCTCAGCTTTAACACTTTTATAGTCGAGAAGCCTATACGCACAATTTCGTTGTTGTTATGTTTAGCCATTCCTTCAATAACGGATTTTCGTGGTAATTCAGGACAGAATTCCTTAACAGCAGATTTTCAATAAAAAGTTACGACCAGATGTTTAGAAAAATAGCAAACAGGCCGTTGTTTAAATTTTCCTATAACAGGAACAATAGTGGAGATAATGTGGCACACACCTTCTCCAGTTTTATATTATAATTGTCAATTTGTATTCTTAAGAAATAAATATTTATATCCTACCTATTTTACACCAGTTTTCATCATCATTTATACAATAGTAACTAATTAATATTTTTTAAATTATTTAATTTACACATAATGGTTAAATAATTTGAAAGTATATCAAAAGTTGATGGTACAAAATTTAACTCCCAGTTTAATAAAAATTTTTATGATTGCAGGGAAAACTTTCCATGCTTAGAATAAAATTAATTAGTTAGTGATAATTTAATTACAATGTTTATAAAAATTTAAATATCAAAAACCTCGCAACTCATTGTTAAATTTTATTATTAAAAACACATTTAAACACTTTGATTGTTCATCAGTTATATTGTTAAAATAAATAAAAGCAATTTGCAGCTATTCACTAATTGTTAATTAGACTAAGTTTATAACTTCAAGCAATTATACATAAATTCATGGTCATATTAAAACTTAATAAAAGTAATAATTTGAAATAAACAAAATTCCACATAAAAGCAAGACAAAATTCTATTTTATGAATAACTAAATAATCATCACTTGCTGTAATCACAACATTTTGCTGGTAGTACACATAAACGTGATTTAATTTAATTTAGCCAAAACAAATAAAAAATTTAATATTTCTAAGTGAAACATTCACACCAGTAAAGTATTGTTTATCAATAGAATTAGTTAACAATAAATTTGCATGTTTTATATTTAAAGAAGAAATACAATTTTGTATTTTATTTAAATTTATCGTCTTCCTATTGAAATTGATTTTATGAATTTAAAATTTTATTACGTGAATGGTAATCAAATTTATAATTCTGTAATATTGAATAATCGCATATTTAGCTAACCGAAGTTTACTGCTAAATCTTATATTGCATTTAGTACCTATACAACTTTCTAGATTTATGAAACACTTATAGGTAACCGCACTTCCACCTAATTAATTTAATTGCATACATATTATAAAAGAAATTGTAAATCAATAGGTTTAAGTCACAATTACTTCAAGTTTAATTATTCAATAAATAATTTATGAGTGATATAAAAGCGTGCTACAGTTACTATAATAAATAAAGACAATTCTGGTAAAAAATTGGTACCAGTTTAAAAATTGTAATTTATGTATCAGGTGAAAAGGTTACTTCCTGAAGATGAAAGCTGTTTATATTCAAAAGTGTAACATTCAGGTCGCATTTCGGCCTTGTCAAAGGTTATATTAACTTGCGATTTTGATTAGTTATTACTTAAAGTCAAAATAAAACGTGACAAAGATATCAAAATAAAAGAAATAAAAGTTTTGAAAACTTTTCAAGTTTGAAATTGACAAAATTTTCAATTGCACTAAAATTTTCTCAACTTACTTGATTACAGTCTGTTTCACGCCCGAAGTCATTTTTATCACTTACACTATCACTTTTATAAAATATTGAAAGTTTATTTTATTAATTTATCATTTGTAAATATAACTAGAAAACAATGTGAATGATAAGCCCGAAAACATACACACGATGCAGATATATACTGTGAGAGCTTTGGTATCCAGATATATAACCATACCGAATACCCCACTCTCGATCGGCGCTCGAGCGTCTTGACAAGATAATTGAAAAGTTTAAAATTTGTACGATATTTGTATCAACTTATTTGTTTTCGATATATTTTGCATGTGTCCAAAAATTCGCAAATTAGATTCAAGTTCAAAGTTTAGGAAATGCATTCTTCCATTATTTACTGTTTTTGTATTCAACATTTCGTAGAAGTTTTTCAATAATTAAAAATTAAATAAAAAGTGTTTATTTGTTTATATTTGTACTAATTATTTATGCATATATAAATAAACGTTCCTTGCATTTCTGGTGTTGTATTCAAATTTATGCATGATACGATGTATATAAATATCATCTATTAGAATATTAGATTAACATTTCTTTGATAGGTACATATTAACTGGTTTTTATTTTAATTATTTGTACTATGTAAATTAACTATAACTTTCCGATGAAGTCAATTTATTGATTGAAAAAAATGGCAATAAAAAAATTATCACCGATTTTAATTAAATAATTGGTTCAGCTTTTAGGAAATCGGGTGAATCAAATTGACAAAGGTTAATAACGTTTATTATTAGTAAACTTTGCGAAGGGCTGGAAGTTTCTCCTAAAAGAGACAGTTTCAGACGGTACAACACATTATGTGACAAAATTACGGCACATAATTAAGCAAGACAAGAAAAACTAGTTTCATAGAAAAAATTTATTACATTTTTATATGTATAAAAAATTGTGGTATTTTGAAATAATCGTCTCACGATTTAAAAAATTATTAACTTTTTAATTAATGATAACTACAATAAATTATTCCCGTGGGTAATTACCGTATAATATTCAATTGCCCTTTCTTTCACGATTTTGATTGCTCATTAATCTATTCATGAGAGTCATGAGATTTCACGCACATCACGATTGAACTTCTAATCGAAGTTTGATTGACATTTTCATCAAATTATCGTATAGCGATTACTTAATGAATCTGTACTTTTTTCAACCTTTCTACCAACAAACTGCTGCTCTACCAATTTTTGCTTTTATCTGAACTTGACTAATTTAGCAGTAGTATGCTGCCGAAAAGTTTAATTAAATAATTGTTACAGGATAATTAGACTAAAACGTCAACCAACTTCGATTAATTGTTTAATACGCGCGAATGGAATAACGATGAATTAAAACATATCATGTCGATCATGATGCGCATGAACGGATTAACATCAATTAGATAATAAGAAAATCACGGCACAAAATCTATTTTATGATTTTCCTGACAGTTTTTCATTTGAGGTTCATTCTGAAGGCAGCTCTGACTGTTAATCTTTTTTACGATAGATGGAAACATTTTATTTGCTTTTTAGATGCAATGACCTATTTCTTAATATAATTCTGCAATTAAAAAATACTACAGTTTCGGTTTATTGTATTAAGTATATGTACTATATAAATTAATGTAAATATAAGAAAAAATAATAATAATATGTAGTAATCCATAAAATTCTGTCGTAATGTGATTCATTTGTGAAATTTAACGTATTATTACAATAGATACTTTTTTTGTAATTTTACTACTAGAAAATGACGCAATAAATAATTTATTTATTCATATTTGTTTTTATAGAAAATTTTGTTAATCAAATAAAGAAATTATAAATTGTCGCATAGTTGGAAGTTTATGAGAATTTTTTTTATTATTAAAACTTCCTTGGACTACAAAATTGAGTATAATCAGAATTGGGCGGTACCTTATTAGAGAACTATCTACATAGCTTAGCCAATTTATTTAAAACAGTAGCTGGAGCTTACAATATAATATTATAGTAATGTTATTTCATCCTATAATTCCTGTCAATGTATTTATGATATAATTTATAAAAGTAGCGCTATTGACTTTTAAAATTGTACATCGTGTACATATTTAAAGTTAACTTTTTATATTTAACCAAGCTAATCAAGCATTGCATTTTAATAAATGCTCAAATAAATTAAAGAAAAATCCTTTCTCATCAATAAAAATTATATGAAGTCTAAGAAGATATTTATAAATAAACACTAATCACCTACTCTACAATAAAATATTAAAATCATTAAAATGATAAAAAACTTCTAATTGAAATCCAACACTATAATAGGATCTTCTTCTTCTTCTTCTACATTTATTAAGAAGTCTCCCTCTTAATATAGGTCCAGGACCTGTTCTTCACTAATTTTTGCAATTAGTTCTGTGAGCATTTTTGTTTTTACATCTCAGGTAGCTTGCTACGCTTGCCTTTCGATGTGCCTGACCCTGTTTTTACTGTTATGATGGCAAATCATTAACACAGGGGGACCGACTGCTTTACGTGCCCTCCGAAAGCACGGAAGACGGTCAAGAAATTTTAGATTGTACCCGGAGTCGAACCGGGGAGCCCTACGTTAGCAGTTGATCGCGCTAACTATCAGGCCATGACTAATAGGATAAGTAATATAATATAGACAAATATATTAACTAATAAATCAAACAACTCTGTTTAGTTGGCAACAGAGAAATGTAGTAACATTAGAATTCGTCAAAATATCTCAAATTTCTACCAAGATAATTATTTAATTAAATTACAGTAAGATATCCATAAAATGACAAAAAACTACTCTTTGAAATCAAAAACATTATCTAATCTAACTGGATAAGTGATATTTAAAAAATTTGTTAACTAACAAATCAAAGACCCCTGTTTAGTTGGCAACGGAAAAATGCATTTTAATGCATAAAAAAATCAATTCATTATTATAAACTTGACTTAATCCCTTCCACTTATACGAAAATGATATCAATTCCAATCGATTTGTATTTCGTTTGTTGGTGTTGATCAACTGCTAATGCAAGGTTCTCCGGCTTGACTCCGGGTACAGCCTAAAATTTTTTGATTATCATCCGTGCTTGGGAGGGCATTGTGTTAATGATTTGCCATAAAAACCAAAATCTCGTAGAACTAATTAAATAAATTATATAAAGGACAGGTCTTGGACCTACATTAAGAGGAAGAAGAAGTTAAACCTTTCAGTATGTAGTATCATACATACATGAATATAGTATAGAATATACATAGTATAGTACATATCCAATATGAGTTTTAGAAGTACCTGGTGGAGGCGGCGTTACCAATTGGAGGGCGGAATAAATTGTTTGAGTACTAATCATGGACCACTTAAAGATCCGCAGCACCAATACAAATGAAGAATTGCAATAATAAAGCAATGTAATACGACTTCAAATTAAGTAGCGCCATCTGTGAATAGTATTTTCAATTACAAAAGGTGTTTCCAAACCCTCTGCAAGGTTTGCCAATCTGGTACTATATAATAGAAGATTAAACGTATAAAACAGACGTTTTATCCCGTGTTCTGTTTAAAAATAAATAATATCCATACCTCGTACCAAAAACTAGGACAGTCATAAGCCCTGAGAGAAATTATTAGAAATACTAACTTCAAAATATTAAAAATATTATTGAGGAAGCGATCATTATTATCTTTAAGTAGACGAATTTCTACAAGCATTATCAAAAAATAAAACAACAAATAAGTAGTCAGGATCGTATCCAGGATCAACGTCAATCGATGGTGGATGGCATATTGTAGAAACCCTTGATCAACAATATTCCTAATATTTTAATTACAAATCTGTAAATTATTTTTAAAATTCCTTTTTTCGAAAATTCACATTCAAATCCTTAAGTAGGTGTACATACTGCATAACCATAATACTGAATCTTCAAAAAATATTTTCTTCACCAAGAAATATAGGCGCTTCTGGGGCGGGAAATTGTACTCTTCCTTTTTAAACTTATTAATTTTTCAATCTTTAAAGAGTTGTTAAAAGTAATGTAAAAATAAATTATATTTTTATCTAATAAAGGAGGTTTATTGCAACATCCGCCGTTTCCCGAAACTAAAATCTCTCATATTTTGAATGTCTTCCTTAGTCAATAGCTTACTAGTCCGCCATTCCTTCTTCTACACGTCAAATTGCTCGGACTTCTTTCCTCATATTCATCGTTTTCCCTCATGTTCCTCATATTCATATTCTTTCTTCGTCTTCCGGCAAGAGTTTACTTCCAAATTTTTCTTGGCGAATATCTTCTTCTAAGCTGTTCAGATGCCTGTTATTAAAATGAAGGTAAAATTGCTGCCAATTGAATGTGTCCTGGTTGTTTTACAAAAACTAACAACTTATACAGAAGTTGATTACATATAATAGTGTTTCCATATTTTCACATTTCCTGGTCCAGTGGCTGAGAGCAAACGTCACGTATATTCTGAAGAGGGTAGGTGACATGTAACATCCCTGTAGCAGACCCTTTGCAGTTTGGAAACTTTGTTGGATATACTGTTTTTATTTATGCTAATTTCTTAATTTACATGAAAAAGCCACAATCTCACGTACGTAACAAGCAACAATGCATATTTAAAAGAACTATTATTAGCTTAATGAATTTTATTTTGTTCAGCAGACAGTACAATTTATGTATTGAGAGATTTGAAAGACTGAAGGCAATGCCATTTGATATTTTGAACGAAACTTAAAACATCTTATAGCAATAAAATAATGCGACAGGTATAGAAGTCGAAAAGCTGATTTACAATAATTCTAATAATGTGAAATTGGCAGAAAAAGGTTTATGTGCTCGTATACTTGAGCTGCAATCTGTAGGTATATTAAAAATAGATAACTTGTTTTTTACAGGTCGTTTATTTATTTGTATCTGATAATAAATTAATATTTATTGATATATACCTACCTATTTATTTGATTTTTCGAAATGGAGTCGGATTTTTTATGCCAACGCACTTCCTTACCAGAAACTGCATCAACATTATTATAGTCCTCAATAATTAACAACAAATCGTTCAATTATGTTAGAAATAATTATAGCGTGTAGTACATAAATGCAAATTAATATGGAAACTTTTACTTTTACAATTTAATTCTTATTTTGTTGGTAAGATGTCCGTGTTAACATTATAGACCAGGCAAAATAGATGAAATTTCGCCATTGGCGTAGCTAGTATGGGTGACATCCGGGGCGGATTTCATGGGTGTCACCCCCCACCTAGGCTGACGACTTTTTCTTTTAGAGATTTTTTAAACCAAGTTTTTAAAAACCAAGAAACGAGGTAATTTCAGTCAAGAAATTTAAATAATTTGGGGTCGGGTGTCACCCCACCTAAGCTGATGACCTTTTCGTGCTGCAAAGCTGCGAATGGAGGTTAATCGCCCAAACAAAATGTCAAAGGAGTCAATTCCGCTACAATTTTCCCATAAATGTCCCTAAAGGCATTGCTGAACAATATACTAAAACTCCCAAGATTTCATGGATTTATGTCTTTGTAAGTTTTCCCTCGAAAACCTTGCATTTTGATCTAGTAAAAAGAAGATATATTTTAAATGTCCCCAAGGCATTGCTAAACAATATTAAAATTCCAAAGACCTTAAGCAAAGAACCAAAGACTTCATTGTTTTTACATTTGTAAATGTTCCGCTTTTTAGGTTTGACCCAGAAAAAATTCGGAAAACTTTACTATAATACGATATTACGTAATCGTATAAAATTTTCTTAGGGACATTTGAGCTAATTTTCAGATTTACAATATTTTTTTCTGGGTGAAAATTTAAAAGTTCTGCACCAGTAAAAGAAGAGGAAATTTAGAGCACTACAATTAATTAGAAAATTAATTTTCAATGCTCTATATTTTACATACGTTAATCATAAGAAGCCATCGTTGTAGAGTTTAAAGTTTTAGATTATACTAATTTGTGTACTACAATATTCATTCAAATTTTATGAATTTTCGAGAAGTAAAGTGCTTATTACCACGATCACGAACAATTATTAATACTTCACTTAAATTTTTATGTACATACCTATATGAAAGTTAGTTTAATCTACAAACATGGAAAGGATAAAATTAACTAACTGTGGTATAAATTTTTAATTTTTGCTAATGTTTTCTGCCAAGTCGTTTTAGAATCAATCCCGACCGACAATTATATCGACGATATTTAAAATAAGATATTTTGTCCCTCGTCGTAGTGCTTCCAAATTTTTTTACAAATATAAATAAAAACAATACTTTCCTTACCTAGGGGTTCGGAAAGTAATAATGATACGGAGTTACCCTTGCTGCTTATTGCAATTTGTTTTGCTTTACCCACAAGCTCATTAATTTGACAGTTGAGTTGAGTCACGTAGTGTGTGTATTTTATATTCACTTTTAAGATCTCCATGAATATATGATACACAAGGGACGGTTACAACTTAGTGGTTAAGTACATTGACTGTTAATGATTGAGGTACCCGGTTCGAGCCCGGACAAGGTAAACATTATATTCTGGACGTCTCTCTTCGAGCAGTGGTACAAAACAGAAGTAATCTTCAATAAAAACACTATTACCCTACCCATGGTTTGGAATCCACGTTCCAATAGTCCAAGTTCCAAGTACATGAAATCACTTCTAACGTTCGATACAAGCATAGGAAAGAATGCACCATTGCGCTTATATCAAGAGGCGAACGATTGGGGAGAGAGAAAATGATAATTTGATCAACGCAGAAAACCATAAAATTGATCTACTGATTTGAATCAGTTTGAGCAAAACCATTGAAATAAAATTCCAAGTTCATTCACTCAAGGTGCTATCACCAACAAATAATAATGCATTATCAGTACTTAGTATAGAAATTATTTTTACATCAAGGATGAATTAATTTAGAAGATAGTTTTGGGTATTAAAAAGATATTAGACATCTATACCATGGGTAATAAAAAACACCGATTTTAATGGGGATATTAGGGTATTGTAGTCTAATAGCATAATATTGAATACAAGTCCAATTCGTGGCTGAATTTACAAAGACACCTACTGGGTTATCGAAATATGAAACGTGAAGATGAACAATCAATCATTAAAATTTGTTTTTTTTAATTCAAAGTGTTCTTATAAAACAGATAATTAAAAACACAGAAATTTAATTTGAAAAATTCTGTTAATGTATTTGTAAGCAAAAAAAGAAGAAAAGCTGGTGGAACATCACGCTCAGTTTGTATATAATAAGAAATTTAAACTAATATTCTTATGTGAGATGCCAAACTAATATGAGCCGACTTTTGACTGTTATTATTGTATATTATACTACCTTGTTTCATTAGGAACACTTTTTTTTTATTAAAAATTTTATTTATTAAGAAACTGGAGTTATCAATTGAATGGATCATAGTCATCTATTGAAGCTGTGTCAAGGGTTATTCAACTTTTTAGTTACAAGGATAAATTTTTAAGGTGTAACTTTTTTTCTGAATAAATTACATATTGTATATAATATTTTTAGCCATGTACAGCTATATATTATGAGTTATTTATTATTACGTATAATAGCAATAATAATAACAATAATATTCACAACATATAAATTGAATTAGCACCGTTACCTATTAATGTGTATTAATTGTGTTAAAAAACTGCTTTATGTCTTTTCAGGTAATAATAATTTTATATACATTTACTTTGTATTTAAAAGGTTTCCTTGTATATCATCTATTTAATATGAACGATATTGTACTAATTTATGTAAAAAACTGATGTTTAAGAGAAAGAAACATTAACCATATCTATATTATTGCAAAATCACGAAAAAATGCACTTAACACTTTTCATAATTAAAATAGTACACATACATATTTATGGAATTTTGCTGTGAAGCCCGAATCAATTCATTATACAAAAAATTTGTTCTTATTAGTCAAGAAAACTAATGCAGAAAAGAAATCAGTCAATTTTATTCCAATATTAAAAAATTTAAAAAGTAACAACTTTTAAGTAATTTCTTAATTAAATAGGTTTTTTTATTTGATACAATGCAGTGAAAGTAAACAATGCTCAAATATAACTAAAGTAGGTCTTCCACTTTTGCTTTTAGTAAGATAAGTATACCTAATAATTACCCGGCGCCAGCGGTGTAACTTCAAATCCAGCTAGCTAAAAAATGAGAAACTCTGGTGGTTCTCTTATTCTCTAATTTCTTAGGGCAGGTTAAAGCTAGTGTATATGGAGTAATTTACTTTGTGAAATTAATTATAAAAACTGAAATATCTTAATTGAGTTCCCACTGCTTCAGGAGAGCGTATTGAAAAATACGGCAGTTTAGTTAAAATTGTTCCTGTGGTGACTGTTGATGGCAAAAACAGCAACAGGTTGATTAAATAGTGTAACCCTATCGCAAAAGAAAAAAAGCCAACATTTTGGATACGAATGTGTCAATAGATGGACAGAAAGAAAGATCTTAACTATGCAAACAAGGTCTTGTAAAATTTCCCCGCTCGGATCATGGATAATCCAAGCTATGTAGTGCCCAATTCCTCCATTGATATGAACGTATTCCAGTTCCCATGATACGGAATTTCGTAAAATCTGAACAAGAAAACTATTTAAATATAATTAAAAATATGAATGATTCATTACATATTTTATGTTGGCAGATATCTGCTCAATTATATTTAAATAGTTTTTTGCTCAGATTTTGTGGAATTCCGCCCCGTAATGCGGAATTTTACGCTATGAGAACAAGGCTTTAGCCATCGATCAGAACCTTTAAGATCAGATACCATATTATGACAATATAATAAAATTAAAAAATTAAAAATTAATTAAGTCGATTAGCAAGTGTAAGCAGTGGTGTGCTGTGAATATTTTATTAATGGGTTACCAGTTTTGTCTCATTTTAGAAGAAGGTAATCTAAAAATTTCACTGTATTCTATTGGATATTAATTTTAACATTAATTATTGCGTAAAATTAATAGAAAACTCTAAAATAAAAAATATATAATAAAATAATAAACAAAACAATAAAAATTCCTACAAAAATGTAAGAGAACAGTAATTGTTATTCTAGAAAGGGTAGCAACTTAATGATAATTTTAATGACTGACTTTCAATTTTTCAAAAAATTTAATAAAGGGCTTACACAAACCCCCACGAGCCTGCTACAGCACACCACTGTGTGTAGGTCAAGTTCATTATGGTTTAGACTATTATGAAACGTGATATCTTCAGCCTTTTTAAAACTAATATGAAACCATAGTTTCAACTGCGATAGTTATACTAAGTGACTACTAATTTCACTAACGTTATTAATAGATTTAAAAGAAAGTATTACATATTGAAACCGAGAAATTGAGTGCAAATTTGTTTTTCTTATTCGAACTTTTGCTGCGTTTCAGTTTAGTTTTTCTGCTGAGTACTAACCAATTAGAGAATGCTACGTTCCGTACTAAAGAAAATTTGGTTAACCGCTGGGGTAATTCCCTAATTTAGTTTTTTTTTCAAATTTTCAAAGCAGTTTTTGGTATCTAGTAAAAATATATTGCACCATTCCATCCCTGCGAAAAAGTTTTGGGAAGAGTGCAATAAACTAAACCACCCGAAAAAAATTTTCGTGTGCTACACACTAAAGAACATGCTTATATTAGTCTATAGAAAAAATATTTTGAGAGAACCCTTAAAAATGAAATGCATTGACGTTCCCTTCGAATCGAGTGAAATTTTTTCGCTCGGATTTGATTTTTTCTTTGAAATTCGGATAGGTGGGGGTGTGATTAGTAAATATTAGTAATAAATATTAGCAAAAAAATGGAAAATAACCCGTGTATTGCCGAAAAAGTGAAAAAATTAAATTTTTTTAATTCGATTTTTGGGGTGTGCATTCGATTTGGAGGTCAATAAAATGACGACGCGCGGAATCTCGTTAGGATTTTACATGTAAATTTGCTAACTTCAAATTCGATTTATTCAAAAGTTTGACCACCTACCTCCCAAAATATTTTTACAATTTGCTCTATTAACTATGCTCTTTAGTGTGTAGCACACGAAAATTTGTTTCGGGTGGTGTTGTTTATTGCACTGCAACCAAAGTTTTTAATTAATTTTTTGGAAATAGTATTATTATGTTTGAGGTTATGACTAGAAAATGCCTCTTAACGTACAAGGCATCGCCACTTTATTTTGAGGGATAGGAACGGATCGATTCTTATTCAGTTAACACCCCCGATAAAACTCTTCTATACTATAATTATTCTAATTTAAGTTAACCCTTTCAGACCTGACTTTTTTGGCTGAAAAAAAAATTATTTTTTTACAAATTTGGTAATTAATGTGTTCTAAAAAGTGTTTCTTGCGAGTTTCATAATTTTCTGATTTTTATCCACGGAGATATAGGTATGCACACTATAGTGTGCATGGGGACTTCGTGGAGTTAATTTTATTCATAGTCATACCAAATACTTTTATTAATAAGACGTTTTATTTAAACAATCATCAACTTTTTAATCAATACTAGTTATATACTACTTATACCTACTTTTAAAATATAAAAAATTAAAAAGATCAAATTACACAAATAATATTATTTTTGAATATGATGGTAGTCTCGATGGTAGTTTTTGAAACAGTTACTCTTTCTATAATTTTTGTTGTAATTTTTAATGCAGTAGAAGTGCCAGGAATATCAATTTTAGACTCGTCTAGTAAATTTTTGTTTTCAAATTCATTTGCACGTATTTTGAGTTCTTGTACTTCAAATATTTCGGTATCACTTTCGTTGTCACTGTTAAAATCACCAATATCAGACACATTTCCGTCGCCAAATAAGGCTAAAATGTCATCTTCGCCGAGCATATTAATATTTAAAACTAATATTACTTTATTATGATGATTTGTTATTAGCGGCATGACAAACGTTAAAAATGCAATATGAATAAAATGTTTCCACGAAGTCCTGATGCACACTATAGTGTGCATACAGGTAAAACGTGATAAAACGCGTGATAACAGATTTAAACAGCTGACGAATGTTTATACACAAAGGTCAATATGATAACTACCAGAGAGAGAAAAATTAGGCGTTTATAAGGCTATTTGGGTGAATTATTCTCAACCAAAATTGTGTTATTTAAAAAAAAAATTTTGATTACATTTTTTATCATAATTATATTAATATGATGGTTTGCGTAGCTAATGGAATTTTTTAAATATTTTTATTGGATTTCTCGTGAGTTTTTCATTTAAAAATCACCTCTATCTAGTTTGTAATTTTATCAATAACCATAGAAAAAAATAATAAAACCTATGCACACTATAGTTTGCCGTGGGTCTGAAAGGGTTGAAAACAAAACTCTTAAAGTTAATATAAAAACACCAAAACTTGACTTTACAGCTGCTAATATCCCGCACAAGTAACTTTCTTGATTTTGAAAAGATTTAATCGAATATTTTGTTTGAATTTTCCCGATTTCAGTTACAACAAATATTGGATGAAAATGTTTTTATTTCATTTTGGTATCATAACCTTGTTTTTTAGCACGGAAATGGGGGCATAATATGGCCTTTATAGCCCTAGGGCCTATAAAGTTGCTAAGCAATGACAACAATATCAAAACAAAAGAGTTAGTCCAGACTGTTTTTTTTGCGCGATCGATCTGAAATTTTATGCCTTCCTACCGACAATTCAGGGAGGGGAGTACCTTGCGAGGGGGTAGAATTTTTTGCTCAGTTTTTCGATATCTAGTGCCGTTTTCGAGTTATTGCTAAATAAAAAAATTAATTCTCGCCCCTCCAAGTTTCTCGCCATAGGAACCATGGCACACCAAAAATTCATAGCACAAACAAAATGACATGATATTTTTTTTCAAAATACTTAATTCTTCAATTATGACAATTCAAGTACCAAGTACCAAAATGAAATAAAACGTTGTATGTATAGTGTATTTCAAATTAATTGGAATTAAAAAAAGTCTAGCATCAAATTACGTTGTTATAAAAACATACAAACTATGCAAGGAAAAACAATATAAGAGATAAGATTATCGCGCCAACGAAAGCCCGCATTTCATACTCCACGTGGAGTAGTGTAGTTCTAATTGGTTAATATTTATAATAAGGACTTATTATTGGATAATATTTCTATTACGAAAATTCTCTTTGCGACTCCACGTGGACGCGTGTACCAGGTGTACAGTAAGTTTGTATGTTTTTATAACAACGTAATTTGATGCTAGACTTTTTTTAATTCCAATTAATTTGAAATACACTATACCACGGGCACAATCAGATTATAGCCCTCGGGCAATTTAAAGCCCTCCGCTAACGCGTCGGGCTTTAAATTACCCTCGGTGCTATAATCTATTGATTGTGCCCTTGATACATAAATAACTAATAATAATTGCGATGCATTATTATAATTTAAATTTAGCTAAATATTGAATGGCTTGTAATAGACAAAAAATATTTTTAGCTAGGTAATTTACAAAATGCCGTTCGTATAAGGTATCTTGAAGATATTGAAAGTTCAAGATTACATTCATGTATTGGGGTTTCAGTTCATTACAGTTCAATGTCAATGAAATGACACAAAACAGGTTTATTTTATTTTGTATGAATTAATTTCTAGTTTGGGGATAAACTACGTAGGTATGTAAAAACTGTAAGTAAACATGCAAATGTATTATTTTTTTGGAACTGATATGTTGATAATAATTTTCCATTATAAATCAGTAAAATTTTGAATGACAAATTTTAAGCAAAAATAGGAATTTAATTGATCTATTTAATTCTTTAGAAAACTATAAAAAACAACTTGGAAATTTTGTATTTACAAATACGTGACAAATTTGGTAAAAATGTTCAAAACAAATTCTTGTTAATAATTTGATTGATTAAACTTTTTAAATTTTATAAAACTTAAAAATTCGAAGTTTTAGTTTTCGCAATATACCTACGAGTATAATCAATTTTTCACGGATTTTTCAACAAAATCAGATATTCAATTTGAAATATGTATGCCTGATACATAATTTATTTTGAGTTTATCGCTCAGAAATGAAAAATTAATTTTTTAATTTATCAATTTTTCCTTTACTATAATACCTACAACATAGTGATGATTGATATTCATCGGCAGTATATATTGAGGGTTTTTTGCTTGCAGTGTGTTATGGAAACTTAGTTCCACACTTGGATTTTCACGTTCATTTGAAAACTTTTGAAAGTTTGGGGTAACAATCGTCTGGACTCCAGAACCCGATGGAACCCCCAGAATCTTTATGCTACTCACCGAGGAGAGTGTCAGAAAACCACTGGTCTAGGAATAGTTTTGAATAACACAAAAACTCCACAAATCTTCCTTCCAAGTTTTTAAGAGTATTTATACCTTATTATGTACATTTCGAAAGTAATATAATAATTTTGCTATGTTATGTTATAATGTTTTACCATATATTTGAAATAAAGACGTACGGAATGCATTGGCAACTTTGCACAATATTAGCTCAGCTTGAATTCTTGAAAATACATTTGGAGTCACCTTAAATTGTGGCACATAAATTAAAAGCAGTTTTTAACAAGTGCTTTTGAAAAGCACCAATACGCTGTACTTAACGAATTGGTAAGTAGGTACATTAATTTTGCATAAATCACCTATTCTTTCTTTTATAAAACAACATCGTTATTTCATTTTATTCCGAGATCTTTAAGTATTAAACTGAAGATTATACGTAATTAATAAAAAATTAATCAATTAATTCCACGCGCTTTTAAATATTTATGAATATTTAACAAATGCTGGCAATTATTCCAAATGATGCAATTTCTTTTAAGATGTCACTAACTTACTATGGTTATTATGCTAATTTTGAATTTATTATAAATAACTTCCGATGTTATAGTCCAAAAGTATCTAATTTATTGTGTTATTGGATCATGATTTTTAGGTAACTCTTTTTTTAAATATAGGTGTGTCATATCAATCGACGTTAAAATAGGTACATTATATTAAGAACTTCTTAACACCGCAAAAAATTATAACAATGTGAATAGGATCAATAACCAATAACAAATATAAAAAAATTCAGTTTTTTTAGAAAAGCTGGTCGTTTGGTCCTTTTATAAATTCAAAACTCTCTGAGATGACTCAATATTCTAATGAAGTCAATATTTCAACTTTGTTAACCACAAAATAAGATATGAATATTAAAATCAAGTTTCGGGTTTTAATGCGGTTTAGTAGGAAATTGCTCTGGATTGCCCAATGATCGATATTAAGGGTATTTTTATTATTTGAGCGTTGGAAGGTGTTTCAGATGAAGTGAAAGGCAATGAACCAGAAATAATGCTATATTCATTGATGCCGAAAATGAAAAAATGTATATCACACACATAGTAGTTCTACAAGCAGCTTTATTTGCTACTTAACACATTAATTCGTATCAATTTAGTTCTATTTTGGGGTTTCTAAATTATTTTGAATATAGTAGGCGTTCGGTTAAGTGAACTAACAGAAACCAGGGTTGTTCATAAAATCAAATTGTACATACATATAATCATAAGTGTTTTTATTAATATTGTTATTCGTTTACAATAAATTATTATGGATTGTTTGCTTTTGAACTATCTTCGCAGCTAAACTTTTCTCTAATGCCTTTTCTACGCATTTTCATGTATATATTATGTAAATATTAAAGTGTAATTTTCCTTCATAGAGATATTTTCAATATTTAGTGTTCAATTTGGAAACCTAAATTTTTCTTGTATAAGCTAAATGAGACAGTACCCAACGATTGATCCATATTTCACCCTTTCTTTCGAGTATGGTAGAAGAATTTGCTGTTCCATGTGCAACTATGAATGTGAATTTTGTTAATTGATGTGTGCGCAAATCACACCGGAGTACGACCTAATAACAGGAAGAGTCTTGAAAGAGCCACCACCAGTAGGAACAAAATTGATAACTATCATGTTCAATGCCATCGATTGGGTTACTTTCCTTCACAATGGAAGGTGGCTCATATAATCATGATAAAAAAACCTGGAAAGGATCTAACAGAAGCTGCCTCTTATCGTCCAATCAGTCTCTTGGCTGTTCTGTCCAAGGTGTTTGAAAAAATTTTTGTGGCTAAGCTCAAACCACTCCTCGAAGACAGCCATTTAACACCCAACCGTCAATTTGGATTTCGACAGAATCATTCCACCATCGAACAGGTACACAGAGTTGTTGGGAGGATTAGAGAGGATTTGGAACAAATTGACATCTCCCAGGCCTTTGATAAGGTGTGGCATACAGGATTAGTCTACAAAATCAAGAATAGTTTACCTCATCCATATTGTCAACTACTGCGGTCTTACCTGACAAATAGAAATTTCTTTGTTAAGTGCATATATTTATATTCCACTCTGGTTCCAATAGCATCTGGTGTACCACAAGGAAGTGTGCTTGGCCCATTCTTGTATATTCTATATAGGTACTTCTGATCTGCCAACTAGCACCAACACCGAAATAGCCACCTTTGCGGATGACACTACAATAATGGCCTCACATCAGGACCCAGGCGTGGCCTCTACATTCCTACAAGAACACTTAGACGAAGTGGATAAATGGCTTAATATGTGGCGAATCAAAGCAAATAGCACAAAATCAACCCATATCACGTTTACCTTGAGGGGAGGGACATGTCCTGTGGTCTCATCAAACAATATTCCTCTCCCGCAAAGTGAGGAAGTCGAATACCTCGGTCTTTATTTAGACAGACGCCTGACATGGGCAAAACACAGTTGGAAGAAGCGATTGCAGCTGGGCCTTATCTACCGCAAGGTGTTTTGGTTGATGAGTAGAAATTCCCATCTCACCATGGAAAACAAACTTTTCATTTATAAAGCCATTATCACACCTGTGTGGACATATGGCATACAGTTGTGGGGTTCTGCTAGTGAATCAAATATTAGGGTCATTCCATCTCAAATCGAATCATGAATTTACTTGACCCACGCCTAATTTGACACAATTTGGTACACACCATCTTAGTAAGAAATAAAAAATACAAATTAAAGGATTTGCCCGAAAAGGCACTCGTTTCATTGTTTTAGTCCTTCAAAAAGTCAAAAAGTTGGAGTGTAGACTTGTAGGAAAACGACTGTAACTTCATCCACAGTGGTCTAAATTTAAAAATAAAAAATGTCCTGTAGGGTTAAATGAACGTTCTCTTCAAATATTCAACCACATTTTATATTTTCAACCCCTAACTCGATTAATTTTTTAATATTAACCCTATTTCAACCCGTATTTCTAAAGGGGTCTTTTACTTTCCCATTTACGTAGTAAAGGAAAGTATTGTTATCGAGTTAAAAAAACATTTTGAGTTAGCATTTTTCCCATGGTCTATGAGCCCATACTAATTGTTTAAGACCAATTTTGGAATGATGTCCGGATGTGTGTGTGATGTGTAGAGATGAGATTTTTAGGTCGTATAAATGTTATACCAGAGAGCGTTAAAGGGTTAATTGATACACGGCCCCGTTCGAAAGTTATGCTGTATGAAAAAGAGAAGAAATGGGGCCGTGTATCAATTAACCCTTTAACGCTCTCTGGTATAACATTTATACGACCTAAAAATCTCATCTCTAGTGATGTGTGATGTGCTGATGTGTGATGTATGAAGTGTGGTTATTCTATCGTCAACGTTTTCAGACAAACGCGTGCACCAATTGAGTTGAAATTTTATACACTAGTTTGAAGTAACTGTCTAAAGAGCTGATTAGATTTTGGTTGAAAACCGTCCATTTTTAACCCCTTTTTTAGGGGAATGAAAATTGTTAAAGAGCATTGCCGCTTCCCAGTGGAACATATGAGATTGAAACTCATATCAATCGAAAGAGATTATTTTTCCGCATCTTATGATTCCCCACACTTGATATTTCCATCTTAAATTATTGTTAAAATGCAAAAATAAGCACTGTTAAAAAAATATGGTTTGCCTTGGATAATTTTGATCCAAGTTTTTATCAAAATTTTGTATTAAACACATAAATTTGAGCAAATCACTCACTCACTCATTCATAATTTAGTGCGTATAGCTACGAGGGTCGTGGAGAGTTGAAATTTTGCATACCCGTGTGGTTTTACGAGGATTGAACGGGAAAATTTTCCCGTTTTTCATGGGACGTAACGGAGGGGGTGAAATGGCGCTTCAAAGTGGTCACAAAATTTCGGCATTCACTTTGGAGAGTTGAAATTTTTCAGGAAACTCCGGGCGGTGGGCGAGGGGGCGAAACAATTTTTTCTTTTTCGAAATTTTTTTCCAGCGCTTGGCAAGAGGGTTCCTCGCGGTTTTTCGTATTTTTGTATCTACTTCCAGAGTTTTCGTCCGATCGACCTGAAATTTGCTAGAGGGGTGGGGGCGGCGAAAACGGACAATCGGTATGGCCAAATTTTCCAATTTTTGTCCCGTTACCGTTTAAGGGGGGGGGGTAAAAATTGAATCGTTTTTTGCGCCTGGCTCGCTTATTTTCAGATTAAAGTTTCGATTTTTTGGTCTCATTTGGATCCTCTCGAATTTAGATTTGCATTTGTGCAAAAAAATGAAAGCGCTAAGCGAGACGACGATTTTAATTACATATTTTTGCCGTTTTTTGCGTTATGCCGGGCGGCGTCGAACGGATCGCGAAAAATAATACACCGTCATCGAGCCGACTGTATGCCCGACAAAATTTGTAGATATACTTTTTCTCGAAAAATGAACTGGTTTCGAGTAATCGTGATATACAAATTAAAAAACGGCAAATTTACAAAATTATGGTTTGCCTTAGTTTAATTTTGATCTGTCCAATTGATTTGTATTGTTTATTACTATAATTTAATATTTTAACTAATTTACTTGTATAAACATATTATGTAATTAATATCAAACGAATTTTTTAATTACTACTGAAAAATTAATTCTGACGTCATTACGCCCATAGTTAAAATTTTATTGCACATAGACGGCACGGCATTCCGCAAATTTCTAATTTTTTTTGGAAACACAATTTTAAAAATTTTTCAATGCACACATGGTTATAATATTATTGTTAAAATGAAAATATATAAGTGCTTTTAAAAAATATGAGTTACCATGTTAAATTACAAATTAAATTTCGTAACTTTGATATCTCAAAGTAATTTGTGTATTTTATTGAGTTATCACATCATATTTTTTTGTTAATTTTTTACAGTTTTTGTTGTACAAATGTGCTGAGTATGTGTACCAAATTTTATCATGGGATCAGCATGGGTTCGGTTACTAAGAATTAAATCAGTTTTTCGCCGATTTCTCAAGTTTCTTTGAACTTTATGACAAAATAGTTTAATATAAATTTAAAGCTAATTAAATTCTCTACAAAACAATATTTACACATATTTTTCTTCAGATTCGTATTCACATAGCAATAACAGCTAGGTTGCGCGACCACCGTTATATTTATTTAAAATGGTTGGAATCGATTTTCAATTAATTGTATAGATTTTCATCATAAATATTTATTATCTGAATATAAGTTTACCACACTATCCCTAATTTTGATAAATATAAACCGTCAGCTTTCCGAATCTCTATAGGTAATTTTGAAATTCCGGGTTGGCAAATACGTGCTCTTCCCGTCTGTAATGAACTTATTTTAATTATTTGTTCATTATTTTCAAAGTTTTCTTATTATATCCATCATTCATAGATCTTTTCACTTTTTAAAACCTACTCTATTAAATTTTGACTGTTCACTATAGTGAATAGTTCATTTAATCGAGTATTCAGATAACCGAGCGCCTACTGTATTTCCATTTTGTGTTTCTCTAAACTGTGTAATACGACCGTTCACCTAAAACATCCCATAATAAAATACTATTAATCGAATAACCACCATATCTTATCTTTTATTTAGTGTTCTTGAACCTGAAGAATATTTTTAGAATTCAATATATTAAGCACATTACTATAAAATTTATGTTTTTCGGTTTTTAATGTAAATATTTAAAGACGTTGAACTTGGAAAACCGGTCAAAACCGTTATATTTGTAGTTCTGCAATTTGCTTAAGGGCTTATGCAAAATAGAATAAATTTAATTTAAATTACGCAATTTCCAATCAAGTCTAGTTTTTCTAGAGAAGTGCGTTTTAAAATTACGTTATCATTTAACAAATTTATTTATTGCTATATGCGGTTATAGTAAATAAATATAACTGTTTTATTCAAAGCGGTTTAATAAATTTAATTACATTTGAATGGATTTATAAGAATATTATAATTTCCTATCTAATTCTAGTTTATCCCACCCGTTTTTCAAAATCAAGATTGAATTAGCAGAAAATTGAAAAAGTTCCTATACCAATTCAAGATGTTATGCCGATTAAATAATGTCACTTTAGAGAGGTTGGTCACGATTTTAGTCAATAACCGAAATGTTTATAATGTTGATCCATTTATAGTTTATTTAACAAGCACTAGTTACTAAATAGTGATATTTATTTTTCCAAAATTTCAGAAATCCGATACTTGATTGTTAGAAGAGCCCATGTCAAAAATTATTATAGTTTTGAGTTATGGCTGACCAAAGATTTTAATATAATATAATTACATATATCGGACTCAATTTAAAAAATTTTTAATTTTAAAAATTGTATTGCCTTTTAATTTCTGTATTGGCTTATCATAGGTCCTTTTTAGTTTTATTTAAAAAGTTATTATAAAATATAAAAACGTCAATTTTATCAATTTATCGATATCTTATTTTTTAGAAAAAAAAAGATATGGTTTCACTCCAATAAAGTTCACTATCCTCGTCATTTTCAGGTTCCTGATCTAGTAAGTAACCCTTCATTATGGATGATGGTGTGAAGTACTCTAAAGATTTTATAACACGTATGACTACTTACATCTATGTACGTATATACGGAAGTAACTTCTTCAGATCTTTAACTTTATTAGCTGGTAGCTGTAGCGTTGTGTTTGTAAAGGTGAAAGCTGGATTTCAGCTAACATTTGATCTTCCTCTAGTTAACTTCTTTTTTCATTACAGTGATTGTCTTGGTCAGTTTCTTAAATTTATCAGAGCTTTCACATGTGTCGTTTTGGGGCTTCCGAGATGAGAGATTAAATTCACCCACAAAATGTTTGGGATAGGTAGCCTCATTTTTGGCAAGGCATTGCAGTTCTTCGCAACACTCTTTGAAGCAACGGTGCACTTTTGCTATAGCAAGATTAGATTGCAAATGTTTTTGGATGAGAGACTTCTTGAATAATGACTTTCATAAGCAGGAAACATGTTGATGTATTTTATTATGATTTTGTTATCTTTGGAAATTTTAGTTTGATTTCCATGCTCCGTAGTACAAATTCCTGACACTTCGTTCCGCTTTTTCTCTGTAAGTACTTTTTTCTTTTTTCACTGCAATCGAACGTACCGAAAATACTGTTTTGCAAACTTTCCTTCTATCAGTTTTGTCTTTTAAGTAGTATTTTCTTGTATAAAACTTCCGTGTGCTATCATCATTTTAGTTACTTCTTAACCTCTGAATTGCTATCTCAACTTCTTCTACCGACTTTGAGAAAAACTGATCTTGTCCTCCTTTGGTAAGTTTCAAGTATATCGTGTCTACATTTTTGATTACAGTTGCAGGGGTCATTGTCACAACTATTTACATTGTCACAACTATTTACATTGTCACAACTATTTACATTGTCACTAAACTTTTCACGCTCCCGCGGTATACCACGAAAGTATTCAACACAACCGCATCGTGGTGGGACTGAGTGAAAAGCGCATGCAACGACAGTTCAATTCTGGAATTCAAGCTGAAAAGGTGAATTTTTGTCGTGTTTATTTTATACGGATTCCACACAGTAGCTTTGGATTCAAAGTCGATCTTTTGTTAATTCGAGGGGGAGTGCGCAAATCGTAAATGTTGTAAAGTTCGTTCGCGACTAAAGTAAATAACAGATTCGAATAGGCGTTGGTTAAATAAGTTTATTTTTTTAACAGCTGCGAATTTGTGCCGAGATTTTCCTGGAAGAGGTGCCCATTTTTACTCGACAACGTTCGACTGTCTTTTTTTTCTCACGAATGGTCCGGTTTTTTCGATTCAGCATCCCAGCTTCCTTCATTCAGCTGCACGAGAAGTTCTTCAAAATTTACCAGTGCCAGCCCAGACAAAACTCAATAACTAATGGATATCTAGTGGATATCCACTAGCTTCTGGATATCCACTGGATATTCACAGGATATCCACTAGATTTCAGTGTTGTCTGAGAGTGCTTCTTTGCAATTCACTACCCTAACGCCAGGCGAAAGGAATTTTCTTGTCACCAACAATATTGTAAGTATTCTCAGATCTGGTAAGTCCCAGTTATTATTTTTCATCTTGGCGTAGTTTGTCATAGGTATCTATGTTTGTCATAGGTCAATCACGCTGTACTGTACAATTTTGATAGAGGATTCTGTTTGCGGCTTATGTTCAAATTCGCCTGTATGAATTGCTACTTGAAATTCTTATACTGTTTGGTTTGTAAAAAGTTTTCTTGGAAATGTAGTCATATATGTATGTATCCACTATCCACACTGAACTACAATTAATTTTTAATACCAATATTAAATTAATTTTGATACTCTAGTGTTTTATTTACGAGGAACATTTCCTTCGTTGCCTCAAAGGATCCAAAACCCAAGCTTCCTCAATAAATCTAGAGCTAGCCTATCCGAACATCAAAGGGCAATAACAAAAAAATAAGTAAGCTTCTGTTTACAGAAGCTTGCGTGAGGCCGCGTGGCGATTGGTGCCTGCCGGCTCTATTTCAAAATTGTTATCATCCATTACATTTTTAGCAGGCACAATGTTACCCTTATTCGTAGCATATTAGTTTCCTTCAATTCTTAATTGAATTGAAGGATAATTAGTTCCTAGGATAATTATTTGAATTTCGCTTTCTTTTTTTGGCGTTTAGAATTTCTTCAATGGACTAGTGCATTGTTTAGGATCGTTAGAAGTTCTTATTATTTTTCACTTTTTTTTCAGTATAATCATTATAAAGAAATTACAAGTACCTATAATTAAATAATTTGTTTAACAATCGGTCACCTTATTTTAAATTTCGTTTTATTTCAATTCGAATTTTTAGCTACTTACAATAAGTACCTACTTGCTTAGAATAAAAAAATATAATGCCAATCCAAGTTTTTCAAGTTTAAATTTTAGATGTAACATAAATAACAGGTAAAATTTATCTGTTTTATTCATTGCCAATGTTATAGTAAATAATTTATATTGTAGTTAAGTTTCTATAATAATATAATAAGAATTTATTGAAAACACGTCCTTAAAATTTATTAGATTTGTTCTATTCGAGTCACACAAGTGTTATTGAGTATAAGTTGTACTGAACCCGCATCGCTAATTTAACGATTCTTTGTAATAAATATATTATACCGTTATAGTACTATTGTTTACATGATTTTACAATTCGTTACGCAAATAATAGATTATTGTTAGATGTAGATATAATTAAGTTCAAAATAATTTATATTGGATTAGTTATTATTAGTAGGTTCGCCATTAGCATAAACTAAATAAGTAAATGCAGTATACCTATTACACCATGTACTACTCGTATGTAATACATACTTACAATAAATTTGTATTAATTTAAAGTGATATATTATTATAATTTACAAATAAATATTAATATTTTTAATTTCAATTAGAATGCATCTTCATTCTTTTACTGCTTAAGCGATTTTTTGTGGTATTAACTTTCTTAAACTATAATATCAGGTTGATGCTTAAGTTCGTAGCGTTTTTTGATTCCAAGGTAAGAGTATTTTGGAAACAAATTTGTTTGAGAAATATCAATGTCCTTTTAATGCCATAGTATTGTTTTATTGAATATTTCTTGAATTTTTCAATTTGTAGAAAGTTAGGGGTAATTGTTGGCTAAAGAAAATGGAGTGTCCGCCATTTGGGAAACACTGCACGAAAATGGTTTTCTCGTTTCAAACAGGGGCATTTTGATATGAATTATTTCCCACGTTCAGGGAGACCAACCGGCTTTGATGAAGACCGATTAAATGCTTCAATTCGTGATGATCCACGTCAATCAACTCGGGAATTGGGCAATATGATGAATTGTAATCAATCAACTATCGCACGACATTTGCATTCCATGGGCAAAGTTCAAAAGTTGGGTGTTTGGGTATCATACGTTTTGAGCGAAAACAACAAAAATCAGCGTGTTACCATTTGTGCTTCTTTGCTTGCTCATCATCGTTTAGCTCGTCAACAACATCGGCCGTTTTTGTCCAAAATTGTTACTGTTTAGACTTAACCTGCTAACTACCATCCAGTTCTCCGTTGTTGGCATAATACTTTTGTGGATTAGGTACTATTCGGCGCAGCCGATTAGACGCGACTTTTTCGTCTTTCGTCTTTCGTATTCGGTGCGAGCGATTCAACGTAAGATTTTTCGGCGCGGATCCGAATCGGCGCGAGTCCGATTCGGCGCATGACTATTCGGCGCACGTCTTTTTCGGCGCCATACCACTTTCGGCGCAAGCCGTTCCGGTGCTAAACCGTTTCGGCGCAAAGGCCCAAGTCATTTCGATGCAAATATTTTTAGCGAAAAGCTTATTTATCCATTCCATTCCGAATATTTTTACTTTGTTTCTCTGCGAAATCTTCACGTTCAAAAACTAACACTAACCTAACGGCAGACCCACCACTTCGCGGAAGATCCACCTCTTTGCGGAAGATTTAACTTTACGTGAAGATTAAATTGTTTTTAATTGGTTTTCTAAAGAAATATCAAAAACTAACACTAATCTAACGGCAGATTCACCTCTCCGCGGAAGATCCACCTCTTTGCGGAAGATTTAACTTTACGTGAAGATTTAACTTTACGTGAAGATTTATTTGTTTTTAATTAGTTTTCTAAAGAAATATCAAAAACTAACACTAACCTAACGGCAGATCCACCTCTTCGCGGAAGATCCACCTTTTCGCGGAAGATCCACCTCATTGCGGAAGATTTAACTTTACGTGAATATTTATTTGTTTTTAATTAGTTTTCTAGAGGAATATCAAAATCTTACACTAACCTAACGGCAGAACCACCTCTTCGTGGAAGATCCACCTCTTTGCGGAAGATTTAACTTTACGTGAAGATTTATTTGTTTTTAATTAGTTTTCTAAAGAAATATCAAAAACTAACACTAACCTAACGGCAGATCCACCTCTTCGCGGAAGATCCACCTCTTTGCGGAAGATTTAACTTTACGTGAAGATTTATTTGTCTTTAATTAGTTTTCTAGAGGAATATCAAAAACTTACACTAACCTAACGGCAGAACCACCTCTTCGTGGAAGATCCACCTCTTTGCGGAAGATTTAACTTTACGTCAAGATTTAACTTTACGTGAAGATTTATTTGTTTTTAATTAGTTTTCTAAAGAAATATCAAAAACTAACACTAACCTAACGGCAGATCCACCTCTTTGCGGAAGATTTAACTTTACGTGAAGATTTAACTTTACGTGAAGATTTATTTGTTTTTGATTAGTTTTCTAAAGAAATATCAAAAACTAACACTAACCTAACGGCAGATCCACCTCTTCGCGGAAGATCCACCTCTTTGCGGAAGATTTAACTTTACATGAAGATTTAACTTTACGTGAAGATTTATTTGTTTTTAATTAGTTTTCTAGAGGAATATCAAAAACTTACACTAACCTAACGGCAGATCCACCTATTCGTGGAAGATCCACCTCTTTGCGGAAGATTTAACTTTACGTGAAGATTTATTTGTTTTTAATTAGTTTTCTAAAGAAATATCAAAAACTAACACTAACCAAACGGCGGATCCACCTCTTCGCGGAAGATTCACCTCTTCGCGGAAGATTCACCTCTTTGCGGAAGATTTAACTTTACGCGGAGATTTATTAATATCAATAACAGATCTAGCACCAAATCTGCTCTGAAGAAACCTCACACCGAATAAGCCTCACGCCGAATGAACCTCGCGCCGATTGAGCGTCGCGCCGAATGAGCGTCGCGCCGAATGGGCTTCGCGCCGAATAAACCGGCGCCGAAACAGATGTCGCCGAAAGGGCTTCGCGCCGAAAGGGCTTCGCGCCGAAAGGGATTGCGCCGAACAGGGTTGGCGCCGAACAGGGTTGGCGTCGAAACGGCTGCGCCGAAAAAGACGCGCCGATTCGGCAGGGCCGAAAAGTCCTTCTGACTGAAAGTAGTTCTGATCTCGAAACACGATTTTTTTTGCATTCAGATGGTGAAATTTGGATTTGGACGATTATAGTATTATTCAGTTTCAAGGGGAGTGAGCAAGTCGCCAATATTAATAAATATCAATTTTAAATTTATACGTTCCGCGTTTTTAAACCCCTTAAATTCCATTATTTTAAACGATTGTGCATTGCGCCGAGTTTTCCTGGAACTGGAAAGAAACCATTCAAGTTAGTAGCGTTCGACGGGGTTTTCTCACGCCTAATCCATTGGTATCAATTTAACATCGCAGGTGATTCATCATTTACTGCGGAGGAATTCGTCATCATTAGTGTCAGTGCTTCTTTGACGCCCACTCATTAGCTCCAGTTGGAAAGAATTTTCTGTCATCTTAAAACTTGTAAGGCTTCTCAGTACTGGTGAGTCAATATTATTTTTTTCCATCTTGGGGTGGCTGTTTATTGCTAATTTCTCTACCATTACGATTACTACCTGTGGTAGTACCACTCTACAGTATTAATATAAACGTCCGTTTGCAGCTGATGTTATTTGAATTCACGTGTATTGATCACTGCTTGAAATTCCCACACTGTTTCATTGGCAATATTTGAAGATTTTTAATACTTTTATTAAATTCATTGTTGCCAATCAGTGTTTTATTTACAGGAAGCATTTCCTTTATTACCCTCCCCAACTTATCTACGATCCAGATTCCTCAAAAATCAGGAGCTAGCCTAAACCGAACATCGAAGAGCAATAACAAAAAATAAGTATGCTCCTGTTTACAGAAGCCTGCGTGAGGCGGTGGCGATTGGGTTTCATTGACTCGTTCCAAATCAAGTCTATTTGCCGATAGCAGCTTAGTTTGATTGGTCTTCGCAAATCATTCACGTCCGTCATGCCTGCCAACTAATCATGCATAAAAAATGAAATATTGGATACTATTTGGCAAATATAATACTTACGAAGTATTTTATCGAAGTAGCTTTAAAGAAACAGTTGATAAAACAGGAGATTTCTTAAACTTTAATAACTACAGGTAATTCATATATTCAAGATATATCAATGGCCAAATGCAATCAAATTATGCAGTTTTAACCAGTAGTAAAAACTGCTCACGGAAAAATATGGATAAGTATCTTAAGGGAAAATCCACGCTAACAATAATAATGGTATAACCAGCCATAGGGGTTTCCATGATTCCTATAATATCTATTACTCAACCAAAAAAAACTTCAAAGAATATATTGCAGTTTAAGTGTAGGAGCACAAAATGATATAATTTTTGTTCTACATAAATGAGTAATCGTATTTAACATATACTATTCTGATATATTATTAATTTGGTAGAATATATTATAATAGAAGTTTGTAAACATCCCACATATTATGTACATGTTTTTTATTAAACACTTTCATTTGCACGTTACAAATTTGCATTTTTATACAATAGGGTATTTTTTGTCACATAATTTAAAAATCTGAACTGAATTTGCTAATGTTATAAATAAAATTTCCTAGTTAATTGTTGGGGTCGGGAACCCCAATGGTGATCGCGAAATTGAAATTTCCCTATAGAAATGGCTTGATATTTCGAACCAAAAAGTCATTAGCTACAATGTAAAAAAAGGATTATTGAGTTTCAATAGAAAATAATACCGAAATTTAAGTAAAAATAACACTATGCGGTGGCCGGGATAGGTTGTCGGCCTATTTTTTGCGTGGTTTCGAGAACTACGGACACGCCCCTAACATGTAATTTAGCAAAATTATGGGTAATTAACGGCCTTTTTGGGTATGTTTTGATCCGAATGTATAACTTTTGTCGTCGCGGAGGTGATCATAAAAAAAAATCCGAAAAAGTGTGAAAATGGGAAAGTTGCATTTCAAGCGGCCACTGGCACACTCCGGGTCGATCTCACATCGTTCGCCCGTCGTTCCTTGAAATCGAGTGAAATTTTTTCGCTTCGATTTGAAATTTTCTTTGAAATTTGGGAAGGTGGGGGTGTAATTAGTAGATATTAGTAATAAATATTATCAAAAAATGGGAAATAACCCGTGTATTGCCGAAAAAGTGAAAAAATTAAATTTTTTTTCTTCGATTTTTGGGGTGTGCATTCGATAGGGAGGGTTATCCGTCGTCAAAACCTACTCTTCCGGGGCGCCGCTCCGCTCTGCACCCCTCCAGAGCGGTTTTGACTCTGGTTAGTAGGCTAAACATACAAGAAGCGCCACCCATCAAGAAAACCGGGATAAATGAAACCGGGATGTGAGAGAACCTCGAAATAGCATTAAAAAGTATAGTCGCGGTATGGGGCAGTTATCTTTTACGTTTCACCCCCAAAAAATCGCGTAAAAACAAAAAATAATCGATGTTACATGTAGGAGAGACGAGCTGCATCTGCCGGTCCGTAAAGTTTCTAGTTTCTAGTTTCTATTTTGACCAAAATGGAGCATCCCGGCATGGCCGGCCTTCTCCTTCATCTGACTAATGTGGATAACTGGCTTTTGGAATTGCGGAGACCTGTGGGCCTCGCGTTTGTAGCGCTAGGCTAAACTAAGTGGCAAATTTTTGCCTGATTTTTGACGTTGGTATTTTTGTTAAGACATGATTTTATTTCCTGGCGGAAATTTTTTAGAGTTTTTGAGGAGGGGGGAGGTTTAAAATGGTAATTGTCTCAATGTTTGTTCACGGGTCTTCACTTGCGCGGCACTCGCGTAGTTGAAGTCTCGCATGGTCTCTAGTTTTGATTTTGAATGTCTGTATGTTTGAATGCACTGGATAGGGCTCCGATACGGGCTATGATGGCTTCGTCCACCATGGCTTCGCGCAGCATCACACACACTGCGTCTAGTAATTTTACCAGAGGAGCTGTATCTTCGTTTATTGATCTTGTTTGGATTGGCCTTGTGGGTGGGTGCCTGGTGGCCCCACTGTTTGGTTGATGGTCGGTGTTGTTAGTACCGCGTCTTGTTGATTTGGATTTTGGTAATCGAGGGTAACGAGGACACCCTTGGAAATTTGCCGGATGGCTGCCTTCGCAGTTCGCGCACTTTGCGGGTTCAGAGCGCGGTTTGACACACTCGGAGGTCAAATGTTCACCAGCACATTTAACGCACTTTGGGATCGCGCGGCAGTTCCGCTGCATGTGACCAAAGTCTTGACACCGGTAACACTGGTTGGCATCTGGTTTTTTGTGAGGTTTCTCGATCTTTATGGCAATGTCGAGGATCGAGGAGACGGTAAAAATGTTTTTTGCGTTTGTCTCTTTGCTAAGCGTAGCTAAGAAAAGAGGCATCGGCCGTCGGTCGCGCCCGTATAACATCTGGTGCGTGCTGGTGCAAGAGAAGCCTTGCGCCAGCAGGTCGTCTTTGATTTCGTTGCACTTGATTGAGCTGGGTAGTCCGCGTATGACTACCTTCACCGGTTTTTCGGAACGGGGTGGAAAAAAGTGAAATTGTATGGAGTTCAGCTCTAGCAGGTTGATTAGTTCGCGGTGATCTTCTTCGGTTTTTGGGAACACTGAGATGCCCGATCTGGATGTTTTAATTCTAGTGAATTCAATGTTTTTGTTTTTAATTAACCCAATAACTGATTTCCAGTCATTAGTTTTAATTATAATCGGAGGTACGCGTGTCGTGATTGCTGGGAGCGCGTCGATGGTGGGTGCGCTGTTGTTTTCGTCCTCGTGGGTGGAGGCTATATCAGCAATCAAGGTAGCACTGGCAAAATCTGATAGTGGGGAGGAGCTAGTGTGAGCAACTGGGGAGGAGCCTATGTGCACAACTTGGTCCGTGGCAGTTGAAAGTGCAAGCGGGGAATAATCTGAAGCCAACGTTTCACTAACCTTGACTTTTTTCCTCGTTTGTTTTCCTTTCTTTTCACTTCCGTCGGACCAATTTCCGTCTTCAGTGGAATCCACTTCGATGTCGTTGTCCAACACGCAGAATTTGTTATATAGCTGCACCGCTTCAGGTGAGGGTTCGCTGGAGCTGGATTCACTCGGCAGCTTCCTTTTCACGACCTTTCGTGGGGTTTCGAAGGCTTGCTCGGTTGAGCAGGATGGTGTTTCGTCTTCTTGGACCCCAAGTGCGTCACGGATGTAACGCTGCTGTTCCGGTGAGCCTTCTGGTAATTGTAGAGCGGTATTATAAACTGTGCTGAGGACAGCTTGTTGCGCTAGGATTTCCTTCCGTTCGGAGTCGATTTGTATAAGGCGTTCAGCGGAGGTCGATAGTTGGTCTTCGACCTCTTGGATGTCGATTGGGATGTTAAGCTCTTTGCACATTTTGATTGATCCGATTGACATTGGTGTGTAAGGAACAAATTCACTGTATCTGGCCATTACTACCTCTGGTTGAGGTGGTACAGGTTGTGCAGGATGTTCATTGTGTACAGGTTTCTTGGTTTTACGTTTGCCTCCCATCTTGTTGTTAGCAAGTGGGAATTTTATCTCGAGTTGCACTGCACTTTTGCACTACTTGTCACTGTGGCGTTTCACTCGCGAATGCTGAGGCCTGCGGTCCGTAAACGGCTAAGTTTAAGACTAGTTCTTTCAGCACGGACCGTCAACAAAATGAATGAGATTCCACCCGCGCGTCAGTGAAACATGTAAAATTAACGATTTTCAAAGTAATAATTTTCATATTAAAAGGACCCCATCCAAGAATTTTATTTTTGAATATCACTCTATTAACCTTAAACTTCACAAAACTTAATAGGATTAAGTTGCGCGCGCGTGACTCAATAGGGTACCTTAGCCAATTGGGGTATCAGAAAATCAAAAAAGTTGTAAATTTGGAGATGAAAAAGTTTTAGTTATTAGTAAAGTTATTTGTAATGCATTTTGTTGTTTCTTTCGGAAAATTTTTACCTTCACTTCAAAAACACGCATATAACTCAAAAATGATAAAATTCTACGTTTGTTGTTTTGAAGCTAAATAAAAGTTAAATTGTATGATCGACTTTTTCCATGTAAACATTGGTATAAAGTATATTTTAGTAGATATTAAAATGAAATGTAGGTATTTTTTATAAGGTCGATATTCTCCATGACAAACAAGGATTAAAGAAAAAATGCATTAGTTTTTCTATACACGTTGAGCGAACAATGCTACCGCATCTGATCATGAATTTTGATATTGTTATCCATTTACCTAAAGATCACTGCTCTATTGATATTTATGTACCAAAAGAGTAATAATCCTTTTAGGAATTTAATATATTAAGCTTAATAATATTTAAATTAGCCAGACCTTTTCATCATTCCAAAATGTATATGTACGGGTATAATTTATTAGCTAAGCAAGTTTACTGAAAATGTCGCCTCATATCTACATTATTTACCACAATTTGATTAAACGCTACAAACACAACCCTAATCTTTATTTAAAATATTATCAAATGGTTAAAAAGTGAGTAATCAATTAAGATTTTAGGTACTTTTATCCAACAAAAAAGCATTTTGCATAATTTATGCACACTTTTAGAAACTGTCAAATATGATTACGATAAATTGGACGATATAGAGCAGGTAAGAAAAAATAAGAGTTAGGTGACCGGGTCAAGGTTCCTTTTATCATTTTTGTCAGTTCATACTACCAGTATACTTATTCAAATGATGTCACGCCGATGTCAAATTTAAATAAAATGCATTGCGTACTTGATTCGATGTGAGTGTTTTCCTTTTGGGAAATGATTAGCATACAATATAATGTTTGGGTAGAGTCGTGTATAAGAATTCGTAAGCACTTTTAAACGCAAATTTTGAATATGATGTCAAATATGTATGTATATCACAATAGTCAAAATTTAAATGTTAACCAATAAACAGATATAATATTATATTTTGTGTTACAGTTGGATAATACCACAACAATGAATAAATTAATGTAATTATTACTAAATATGCTCTTTAATAGAATAAATGGCATTAGTAGCATACTGTCATTTTATTTAATTCAAGTAGGAGCAAAAGCTTGATTAAATTCAGTTGTGGACTTGATTTTTGTTTTCAGGATTACGACTTGTATGTACTTCATTGACCCCCTGAATGTCTTTTGGTTATAGAACCAGTTTTAAAAATATTTTCAACTTCCAATGTTAAAAGGTATTACATTTTTTATTTTCTAAATACCTTTTAAAAACATATATTATTATAATATACAATACCTATTTATTGTAATTATATTAATCACCTATTACAGAAGTAGTATAATATGGAGGCATAATCTTAGATTGCAATAGTTGGAAATAATTGCTAGAAAATATGTTTCTACTTACCTACATTAAATAATTATACGAGTATATCGTACAGGATAGGTATAATAAAATGCCTTACTTTAGGTAAACGCATTTAAACGTAAAAAAACTAGAACAATACTATACTTCGAAATACGCGTTTTGTCCTTTTTTTTAAAATCAACTAAGCAAACATGGCCACAGCCTAATTCGGCTACTGTCTGAATTTTTGTATCAGGTTGATCCATAAATTCGTAGCGTTTTTGGTTTCTAAGGTAAGAGTGATTTGGAAACACATTTTTTTGAGATATATCAATGTCATTTTAATGCCATAGTATTGTTTTATTGAATACTTCTTGAATTTTTTAAATTGTGGAAAGTTAGGGGTAATTAATTATTGGCTATAGAAAATGCAGTGTCAAGTAAAAAAAAAAAATTTCCGACATATATCCTTTTGTTTGAGTTTAACCGAGGAGTTAAGGCATCGGAGGCCGCTAGAACCATTTTGTGCCGTTTACGGAAAGAATGCCATCGTGGAAAGTACTGCAAGAAAATGGTTTTCTAGTTTTAAAAAGGGCCATTTTGATATGAATGATTTCCCACGTTCAGGGAGACCATCCGGCTTTGATGAAGACTGATTAAATGCTGCAATGCTGCAAATTGTGACCAATCAAATATCGTACGACATTTGAATTCCATGGGAAAAGTTCAAAAGTTGGGTACCATACGTTTTGAGCGAAAACGACAAAAACCAGCGTGTTACCATTTGTGCTTCTTTACTTGCTCGTCAACAACATCAGCCGTTTTTGTCTCAAATTGTTACTGGTGACGAAAAAGGGTTCCTTTACATCAACATCTAGAACAGAAAGGAATGACTGAGCCCTAAAAATAAGCAAATCCTCGTGCAAAAGCTGGTGCCCACCCATGCAAGGTAATGTTGTGCATCTGGTAGGATAAAGATGGCATCATCTACTATGAATTGCTTCCGAGGAATGTAACCATCACTTCGGAGGTTTATTGTCAACAACTGCTCCGCCTGGAGGCTGCAATTCAAGAAAAACGACCGGCAAGGTGGCATCAAGTGGTTTTGCAGCATGATAATGCCCGTCCGCATACTGATTACATTACAAAAGCAGCTATTCAAAACTTCGGTTGGGAGGTTATTCCACATCCGCCCTATTCTCCTGATATTGCTCCATCAGATTTTCATCCTTTCCGCTGTCTATCCAACAATCTCTTCGGAATCTCATTTAATAACGACGTTGCTCTTCAAAACTGGCTCGCCGACTTCTTCACCTCCAAACAACCGGATTTCTTCAGGCGTGGAATCGAAAAACTGCCAGAACGTTGGAAGTCCATCATAAACAATGCAGGACAATAATGTATTATATAGTAATTAATTTATGTATTTTTTATATTTAAAAAATTAAATTTTAAATTAAAAGAAAACGCTACGAATTTATGTATGCATCAACCCGATAATTTGAAAGGTGAGAATAAATATTGGTACTATAATTGACATATTTTTCTTATCAATAGCAGATTTTTCAAATTTAAATAAAAATAAACTTATCTTTAAATCACCCAGCACAATTTACAATTTTTGTAGAAAACATTTAAGTTTGTAATTTATATTACACTAGCTGACCCGGCAAACGTTGTTTTGCCTGAAAAAGAGAATATCAAAAATTTGAATTTTAATTGTCTGCAATCTAAAACGGGTAGAATGGATTATCAAATTATAATAATATTTATAAACTTTTTTATTAAAATTAAAATGGATATATGGAAGAAATGTATTAAAATGTAATATTTTTATTAAATTAGCAGCTCCGATAAGTATTCAACGCAACATTTGCAACAATTGTTTGCAATCTAAAACGGGTAGAATCGATTATGAAATAATATTTAAAACTTTTTATTGATGTAATATATAAAACATAGCTGATAAGTACATAAAAGTTTATTGAAGTGCTTTCGGATAAACAATGTTTTTGGTCTTTCCATCTTCAGCAAAAACAAATAAATTTTTTGGCTGTCCCACTCGTGAGCATGCAACATATAATTGACCATGCGAAAAGCATGGATTTTCTAGATTTAAACCACACACTTGAAGCGATTGACCTTGTGCCTTGTTGATGGTCATTGAAAATGCAAGGCGAACGGGGAACTGCAGTCGTTTAAAATCAAAAGGCATGTCTGTGGGAATAAAGGGAATACGTGGAATTAACACATCTTCCCCTTTTGACTTGCCATTGAGAATTGTTGCTTCGATGACGTTTGGCATCAATTTTTTGACAGCGAGTCTGGTTCCATTGCACAATCGTGGCGGATTAATGTTGCGCAAAAGAATTATTGGTGCGCCAATTTGGAGTGATAATCTGTGCGGTGGTACACCAGAAATATCCAACGAATTTAAAAATTCAATTGGATAATTTAAAATGTCGCCATCATTCATGACGCTGTCAATTGATTTGTAGGTGACAGACTCGCCCGCAATTTGTTCGTGAATTGTGTGGTTGATCGCATTGACATCGGTGTTTTTTGCTGCCAAAATAGCACGTTCGCAAAGCCATTGATGATTTTTGTAATTAGTGGCAATTTGTGGGAAAACCTTCAGAATTAATTGTTCGATCGATGGAACAATGACACAAAAATTCAATGGAAATGAAATACATTTTGTGTCGGCATGAACTGGTATTTTTCCATCACCAATGTCCAATAGCTGCTTTGAAAATATGGATGACGCATTGCGTTGCAAATGTACGCCCATATTAATCTTTAATGTGAGTTTCTGCATGTGTCTCCAAAGATGCGACGCTTTGAGGCAAGCGTGGAGTTCATCAGCTGGTGTTGATTTTGGTATGACTGGTAGAGTCTGTCGAAAATCACCTGATAATAAAATGAGAGCTCCACCAAATGGGTTTGCATTTGCTCGTAAATCTTGAAGAGTTTGATCAAGCGCTTGAAGTGATTTTTTATGTGCCATGGTGCACTCATCCCAAACAATCAATTTGCAAGTTTGCAGCACTTTTGCCATGCCGGAACCTTTGGAAATATTACATGTTTGAACTTGGGAAAATTGTATATTCAATGGCAATTTTAGCGCCGAATGCGCTGTTCGACCACCATCCATTAATGTAGCTGCAATACCTGATGACGCAAGAGCCAAAGCAATTCCATTTTTCGAGCGAATTTGAGCTAATAGCAAACCGATTACGAATGTTTTTCCTGTGCCGCCGGGCGCATCAAGGAAAAAAAGACCTCCTCTACCATTGGCTACCGCATTTGTAATTGTGTCATAAGCTAATTTTTGATCTGCAACTAAGAGTGGTTTATTTGCTTCGACAAATGCGCGCAAGTCATCAGCATTGAATTGTTGTTCTCTCAGTACATCGGCATCACAAAGGTCATACGTAGAACGTTGTGGTGCAACCATCCCAAGTCGAAGAAGCGTTTTGTTGTTGATGGTTAAACACATATCTTCGATTTTTATCAGAGCTTCATTGAAAATGTTGTTCGAAAATGGAATGGTATTATCGTTGCAAACGGTACGAATACGGTGCAAAATGTCTTCGCTCAAGTTCTCCCTGAATTTTTCCCACAGATCGTTAGGGTTGGATGGCGAACATGTAGTCAAAATAATAGCGAATAATGTTCGTAATTGTCGAGGATGACTGCCGACTGAGGCGTCCATCAATGTAATTTCCCAATGTTGGTCATTTTCGAGTAAATGCAGTTTTTGGCAAGCTTCTCTGTATGTTTGACATTCTACGTCATCGATCGTTCTCAAATTTGTAAATGAAGTTGGACCTTTGACATTAATCAGCAGCATTCTTAAATAATAGCATTCGGAATTATTTGGATGTACTGTGTAAATACGGCCCAATGCGTCAGATGAATACATATTTTGATAGCCTTCAACTCGCGCGCCTTGTTTACGTCGTTGAAATATTTTCGATGTGGCATTCCAGGTATAGTACTTTGGTACTTCCGCGTACAATAATGTTTTGGCAAATACATCTTCTTCGCACAGCGCAAAAAATGCTGTCAGTGTTGTGTGCGCCGGTGCAGCGGCAACATTTCGTGCGTTCTCTTCCGTGAAATACACTCTTTGTCCATTTTCAAGGTGAACACTAAGATGAACAACAGTGGGATGCCGACAGTGAATCGGGAAACTCAAAATGCGCCACACAGCCTCATTGCTGCTGATATATCGACCTGTTTGAAATTGAATAACTTCATCCGTACGCGCATCGGAATTATCAACATGGAATACTGCCATATCGCTGCCCTTGTTGACGTATTTGCATATGTACTCGATTGATTTGACGGAATTGCAATATTCCATGTTGATATGCGCTTTAAATGTTTTTGATAACAAAGGCGAATATGGCACAATCCATCTGTTGTCGATTTCAATATCGGCATTTCTTGTTCTGATTGTAGCTGTCCGACCTCCATCATCTGGTGAACGGCGTCTGTATTGAGGATAACCGTTATCACCAGTGCGAGTTTCATTAATGAATTCCTTGGGATACTTTTTCGTGCATTTGTTATCAGCCATACATGGTGAATGTGGGTTCATAGCACCGCATGGCCCATGCACCATATTTTTAGTAACAATATCGTACAGTAATCGATCTTCTTGAGGATCTGGTATCTCTGCACAAATGACATCATCAATTTGAACTGAGTGTATTTTCGTTTTGAGCCATATGAGAATGTGCGCATGAGGAAGGCCTCTCTTTTGCCATTCAATGGAATACATCCAGCAGCGAGTTTCACCAAAAATGTGATGCTTCACAATCAAATCCATCAATTTAGTGAGTTTTTGCTTGAAAATTCTAGCAGTCAAATCGTGTCGGTCGGACGGAGCTTGACCGGGCAATAGAAGCTCTTTTATCTCATCCCATGCTGGATTGCATGTGAATGTGATGAATAAATCGGGACAACCGTACGAACGCACATATGTCATGGCGTCTTGCGCGTATTCATGCATGTGTCGCGGACTGCCAGTAAAAGTTGCTGGAAGTATGACCTTTTTGCCGATGTCGCTGGTGTTTCCATCGTTCGCAATCGCATCTCGTAAATGAATGTATTCCTCTGAACGCAACGATTTTTGATTTAATCGAATGAAGAGGAGACGTTCAGATTCAATTTTCGCATACATGTCTACCACGTATAGATGAAAAAGTTGACGGCATTGCAGAATATAATTTGTTCCGTTTTGAGGTATCATTATGCGGTTTGAATAATAATTCATTGCTGATACTTTTTTAGTGAGTTGTTCACCTGTAGCAGGATTAGTTAGCATAATATTGAAGTGATATCCATCTTCACCCTCCCAAAAAAGTATGGGATACTGCAACGCATCGTAAGATCGATGCGTTTCAGCAACACGTACAATTGAGTCATTCCGTCGCTGAAGAATAATATCACGCGTATCACGTTCTTCTCCAACTATAACAATCGCTACTTCATTGGCGGTAGGTGCGTTGTAGCATCCGGCATGCTGTCCGACTGGTGTTTTATCTGCTCTTATACGGATTGCGTAATCATCCGCCGGCAAGTTAGTATCAATTGATGTTCTGAACAACTTTATGAGGGCGTTGTGTTGGTGAAAAAATGTTTTGCAAAGTTGATATAATATGACGTTTGACACCTGGAATCGCACGGCATCGCTGATTAGCTTGCACATCATCGTCGCCCATGAAGTAGGTTTGTAAAAATTTATGTTCCGCGTTGGGAACTGGTAAAAGTGATCCTACGCGATGATATATTTGCCCTTGGATTTTGAAAGTTGGCATATAGTGGTCCTGGAATACTTTATCGGCTCCAAAAGATGTCATTTGAAACGCGGAATTGTATTTGCGAATGTTATGCAAAAAATGCTTCGAATCAGCTGAGTTGCCCGAAAGCAATGACAGCAGAGGTTCAAGCGGTGAACGCAAAGTAGGTAGTTTAACTTTGCCGTTTGCGCAGCACATTCCTGGTGTTTCATTGTTGAACTTTCGTGCACCGCAATGCCCACACACCTTATCCATTTTGCCGATGACTACATTTGGATGTAGACTGTAGTCGTAATTGACATTGTACTGGAATGCACCAAGATTCAAGTCAGTACATATGGTTCGTCGAGATTGAATATTTCGTAAACGTTGTGCTTCGACTCTTACAGTTCGTTGCTCTTCTGATTCAGACGCACGCGATTGAGCAAGTCGCAAACGATCTGCTTCGACTCTTACTGTTCGTTGCTCTTCCGATTCTGACGCACGCGATTGAGCAAGTCGTAAACGATCAGCTTCATTGCTCGCTTGTCGCTCCTCACTTGATTGAGAAGCTCGGAATCGCCGAATGTTACGTGCTCCGCTGGTAGATCTACCAAGTGATGCGCGTGTGCGTTTAGGCATAACAGTGTGTTGGATTCAAATTATAACAGTGAAGTAAATAATAATTACAAAAAGTAAATAAAATAAAATAAACAGATAAAATAAAAAGATAAAACAAATAAAGGTAAAAACAAATAATACTTACACAAATAAAACCGTTCGTCACTTCATAATTAGAATAAGTTTCATTATATAGTAAAAAAAAAGGGATAATCTGATAATCTGGGTGGATTTATCTGATAATCCGTACATACAGGGTGGGATAACTGATCGCTTTTAAAAAATACAACTACTTTCCGTACACTACAGAGTGGGATAACTGATGGATTTTAAAAAATATATTTAGATTTTTGGCCACCAATCAGTACACTTATATGATAGATTAGGAGCACTATCTAGCCGTTCGTCACTTCAAAACTCACCGTACTTAAAAATAATTATAAAAATGTAAGAACGATTGCCACTTTATTCAATTATCTTCAGTTATTTCTTCGTTCCGTGTTGTTCGATATTATATTTTTGTGATGTTTTAATGTTAATGTTGTTTTATATAGTATTCCATTATAAGTTGGTATTACTTTAATACTTTAATACCAACTTATCGACTTAATCTCTTCAGAGATAATCAGTGGTGATTATCTTTTATCCATGGTTAGTCAGGGCCGGCGTTTAGTGTTAATCATGTTTTCCTTCGGCACCTGTTGACGGTATTAGTTGAACGTTTTGCTGTTTTGTCCCGCATTCCTATACCGTTCGTTCGATCGCGATGAAACTTTACAAAAACTTTCGCCTCATGCTTTTGGCCGCGACTTTTCTCTTTGCTGATCGTAATGTAGTTTGATGGTTAAGGTCTCTGCCAAATTTCCGAAGTATCTCTTTTAAATCACTTTTGATTAAGGCATTGTATTCGGACTTTATTTTTATATTTGGCAAACGACAAAGCCCTCTGTAGCACCTGGTCCATGACCGTGTTTAAATCTTGGGAAGCTATTTTTAGCTGATTTTACTTATTTAAAAATAATTTCTAGATTTTCATAACTACTGGTGGAAACATAATTAGCGACATGTTTAGGCCGCGGCACCTGTTGACGATATTATAACGCACTTTCAGTTTTTCAATTGTCGCGCTATCTATTGACGGCATTAGTTGAATGTTTCGCTGTTGGTCCCGCATTCCTATGCCGTTCGTCCGAACGCGATGAAACTTTACAAAAACCTTCGCGGGCGTACCCGCAACAACTCCCTAAAGTTTCGTCGCAATCGGTCACGCGGTCTAGGAGCCTATAACATACGAACAGACAAACATTCATTTTTATATAATAGATTAACAAATTAAACAGTCACCAATTAAAAAAACATTAAAAAGTAAAAAAAGCGTCTAGTCTACTATACTGAATACTGAAATAATCCCGGTGCCTTCCAGATACCGGAGAATTCGAATATTGCATTGCTTATCCCAAGAGAACACTAAATAATTATGTTTGATTTGATCGATTTTGTAGCTTTAAGTACCAATTAAAAATTTAGACTTACCAAAATTTTATTAGAATTTAATGTCGAGTATTTTTGAGCATTTTAGTAGTAAATGTATTAAATTAATTAGTTACCTTCAAAATTTAAAGAGAAGACGTAGTATATATAAAATTCATTAGAGTATAAATTTTAATAGAACAATTTAAATTAGAAAATTTAAAAAATTTTGAGGGCAATTTGAGTTGCAAAAATCACTCTTTCATTATTTTCCATTCCGGAAGAGCTTGATTTAATTCATATTTCTCAATTACAAAATTATTTAAAAATTTTGACTCTACCATAATTATTCATTCTTATTAAATTTTTATAACGAATTTTTCAATATGCCCACTTGCACTGCCACGTTAAGTTGTAGTTAACTACGACACTATTTTTTTAATGTTTAAAATAAAATCTACCATTTGTACTGTCTAAAAAGTTATCCCAGCTAGAACTTCATATTGCACACAAAGATTTTAAAATTAGAAGACCCCACTTTCCTATTTAGCTTTTCAGTTACTCAAAAGGCTTCCGACGCCACCTTCTTTATTGCTTTATCTTATTGTGTCATATTCTATTTCTACTTCTTCACATTTCCGGGGTGCTTTTGGTGGCATTAAACCTAGCAATCTGGTCAAAATAGATGGAAAACTAAACAAAGAAGGCTATCTGAAAATTCTTCAGGAACATGCCATACCGTTTGGAGTCTGGAGTAAATGTTATTGGTCTAAGTGTCATTTTGCAGTAGGAAAATAACCCCAAGGCTCTTCGAAACCGTGCCTTGGGGTTTTTAAAATTAAAAGAAACCGATAGTGTTCTGAAAATCATAGAGTGGCAGTCCCAATCACTTGATCTATCTCCAATTTATATTGGTGTGCGATTAACTGAACAGGAATGTAAAAAGTCGTTCCCAACCAGTGGCTACACAACTGTGGAAATATTTACAGGAAGAGTGGAAAAGTTTGAGTCCAAAATATTTTAGAAAATTAATTAATAGATTGCCAGAAATATGTTCCCGCGCGATTAAGAATAAAGGTGTTCATTTTGATGCATCAATAATTAAATTTAAAATAGAATTTTTCTATTAAATTATTATATTATTGTTAATCTTTTTTGTTAAATTAAGATATTATTAGTCGGGTATAGGTCTATTTAAAGTTTTTAATTATTAAACCAACGTTTCGGGCCGTTTATATCTGGTCCATTTTCAAGGCTAAAAATAAATTAAATTAATTAAATTATTAAAATATAAATTGTAGCGCTTTTTTGGAAATAATTTGACAATGTCAATTTAATTTATATTTTAATAATTTAATTAATCGAATTTTTCTAACTTTCGATATAAATATGCACGTTAAATATTTCTTTTTTATGGTTATTTTTAAATTTTCTTAGTGCTTGCAAACTTTTGAAGGGTAGGTGCTATTGTATGTGTGTATATTATGTATTATGTAGAGTTAAAACCTACACATTGAAATTACATGTAGATAGGCGTATGGAAAATCAAACTAATACAAAATTAATTTATAAAAAGTGTAATTTATAAAAAAAACCATACCCGGTCTTCCTACCTATACAAAATAAGGAAACTCATTATATTTTAATCTAACACTTATAAAATTCCTATACATATAACATGATTTTAAATTTATGTTATAATATAAGCTTATCCTAGTCAAAAGCACTAATCTTTCCGGCGTTATGGTAAAATAAAATACAATTAATAATAAAAAATAATTAGTTAAGACATAAATCAGAACAATGATGCAATAAGAGCAAAACAAATGGACGATAGAGTAGACTAAATAGTATTTTACCTTTCTCTTCTAAACCACATTATAATGATGGTGAATTTTAATAAACGCAACGAACTTGAATTTAAATAAAATTTAAAATATGCTGCAATATTACATTTAATCAGAATTGGAGTGACATACATATTATGCTACGTTACGCTATAACGATTTAATGCATTAAATATGTTAATATGGTATTTTCCTACTAGGTAGCACTAATTTAATTATGATTTAGTAAAATGCATGTACTTATTATGTGTATAACGCCCATAGTTTTGTTTTTACCTTTAACACAGTTTTCAGTCTGTGTCTGGTGAGTGTTGAAAATGTGTGACGGACACAGGGGACCTGACTCACAGCGTAACGTGAATTTCAAACCACGGGAACAAATAACTTTTGCACCGTTAATTCCCAAGCAAGGAAATATTTAGGCTACATAATATAATATTACCTAGGGCCATAGGTAGACATTTCGTTTTTGAAAAATTCTCCTATAGATGGTACTATGCCATGAACCCCAAAATCCTGGCACAAGCCGCTCGGCCATTTAATTTTAAGCTTAAGTGAATCTTAAAACGAAAAGGTTAGTGAATAGAGGAAGGAAGGTGACAATAAAAATAATTTTAGTTATTGGATTTTCGAAAAAAAACCATATTAATCATTATTACAAAATTTATTCCAATTTCGTAACAATTTGAATTTATTCAAATTCAAATCCTTACTTTTCGCGCCACTTATGTACGTATGCGAACGTGATTTGACCGAAAATGAGACGCGCATGCGAAGATAGTCAGGCTGGTTTAGAAAAGTTAACGGGCAGACGACATTTTGTAGTGATCCTATTTTTGCAATCGATTAATTATTCGATTATCGATCACCATTAGTTGTTTTATATCGTGCGTAATAGTGTTTTCGCCGTGTCGACGGATATTAGGAAAATCATACGTAGCGATCCCGTTAACAGCTAGTTCTACCGTTTTCAAGATAGCATTTTTTTATCTTTCCACATTTTTTCACTTGCGACTTTTGACACGCAGTGTTGCCAATTGTCATTTGGTGCGAACCGGCTAGTAATTGTTTTGACAGCCAACAAGTTGTTGATATTTTGGATGATCAAATATATTGTTTTGGAACGATCATCATTGACTTTTAATTGGATTGTTGATTATACCATCCGACCACACATCATACTGAGGGGCGCAGTTCCATCAACGTTCGTCCTGCCAAAAGCTGTTGTTGCGGCCATCTCGTCGGTACGATTCGATCTGGGCCTCGAGGAGGGAGCCGTAGTGTCAAGGATTTCATCCACCTATTCATTCAAGGAGCAGTTGTCACCCTTAAGTTTGTAAACTTACCGAGCTCGGGTAACGTATTATTTTATTCTTGTTTGTTTATGGTGGTGTACATTTTTTATTCAATTAAAGCCAACATTTGTATTGGCGGGTTACCTTTTGGGTTCCTGATTTGGGTAGTATCTTTGACGTGGCATTCATAAATTCATTAACGTGCAATCTATTGTCAGCACGTCACGGCCACGTTCGTTTCGTAGTATTGTTGCTATTAAACATAGTCAAATCAAATCTTATTTTATTTCGACGAAGACGTATCCTTTTACTATTTCAGCACTGCACGGAGTTGAATCCACGATCCTCGCTCCCAGCTACAGCGAGTTAGTTTATAAAAAAAACACCAGGGCTACCACGTAATAAAAGTAGGAGTTTTAAACCTTCTGCGTGGTTTGTTTCTTTTCGGGGCCGTTCTCCCATTAGGAACGGGAAGAAGGAAAACATATCATCATTTCTAATAACATACAAAATAAAGTTATTACATTGTAATTTATTAATAGCAAAATATTGAACAAATGTAATTATTTAGACAGACAATTATACAGACATTATAAGTTCATTGTGCCCATGTGGGGCCTGCCATGAGGGCAAGCTCCCACACCCTCCCTATGTAATTGCCTTCTTGGTTCCCAAGCAAGGAAAAAGTTATAATTTATTTGGATACGATACGCATTTACGTCCCTAAAAATCCTAATGTAAATGGAAGGTTTATTAAGCTGAAACGTTTTCTTTACCTTCCCAAGAAAACGCAGGCCACCATAAACTGAAGGTAGAAGTATCATTACAAATGAAAATTCTACAAAAATAGCGATGGTATACAAAAAAAATGTTATCTTCCTTGGTATGTTGAAAAGATTACCATCGGGTGTAATAGCGCAAGTACAAGGAAAATATTCGAAGGTTTCTCGAGACCAGGGTTTAGTAAGAAGTGGAGCGAAGTTCTATGCCTGCAGCCAAAACCTGTTATAGATTAATGTTCAAGAGATTATTCAAGCCCAAGGTGCTGTTTAGTCAATTATTCAGCGAATTATGCTTTCGTCAACGCAGACAGTATAATTTCTTTGAAAAATTTACTATTGTTTTTATCTAATACACTTTGCTCCGAGAAACAGCCGTGAAAACCTACCCATTAGGTTTACAATTTATAAAATAACCTTGAAAAAGTTTCTTACGAAGATTAAATTATGGCTGCTATTTATTGGGTTACTTTTTTTAAAGTTTGGTCATATTCTTAATAAATGGTAAGTATTTGTAATGAAATATCAGAACGTAATATAAATGGTCAGTATTATACAGGGCAGTATAAACACCGTCAGTATTTTATTTAAAGTGTTAGTATTTTAAATAGATAGTCAGTATTTTAACCAGATGGTCAGTATTTATTATATATTAAAATATCAGTATGCAGTAAGAAAAGCTGTCAATAAAAATAGATATTACAATTTCTATATGATTATATTATTATATTATTATCCAACATAGTTGAAGTCACAACAATAATTGCACTGTATCAATGGACAAAATGCTATACCAATGGGCAAAACAGAACGTGAACATTTCATCAGTAATCAGTTCAATATTTTTCTTCATCCAATGAATAATTTAGTATTTCATGGGATGAAATCAATATTTCGCCACAAAAAAATCATAAAAATTTTGAGTATGTAAGTTATTTTTCATTTATTACAATAAAAAAGGGTACCTAGCACCTTGCAAAGTAATTAGTTAATTTTTTAAGTAAAACACTAATTGCGATGAGCAACTAGGAAATTGACAGCAACGAAGTTTTCAGCATTGAAGAATTTGATACATAATCGATGATATTGGCTACTAACTGTAATTTTAGTATTTATGCTAAGCAAAAATATGAAATTTTTTCGCCAAAAACCAAAATTGTACTGACTAAAATTCAAAATTATACTGGCCAAATACTATTTGATACTGATATTTAATTATTTATACTAACCAAAAATATTATTATATCACACTGCTAGTAAAATTCTGCCGTAAGTCGAGAATTTCAATTTTTCAAGTCATGAATATAAAGTCTTACAACTTAAAAATAAAATAGAAACTACTAATCATAGATTAGTGAATTGTCGTGTTATGCTCTCTTTCTTCTGAAATTGACCCAGGTCAGTATTTTTATAGAAGCAGTATTATTTTATAGCCAAGTTAAGGCACGATTTCATAATCAAATTTAATCTAACTTTAAAATACAATGCAAAAATTATAACAAATAATATGAATTTCATGAAGATTTTTAATAGACTGTTAATATTTTATGCAATACAGATATTTACTCAGCGTTACTAACTGACCAATTAATTAATCCAATATAACGTCATTCAGTAAGTTCGTAAAGTTTGGAAAAAAGTCAATAACAAATTCTAGAAAGGTTTTCTTAGAAAATCCTCAAATACGTCTACCTTACTTTTTAAAATGTCACTTTTTCCGTCATTGCAATTTTTTGATTGTTTACTTTTTGAGCTTTGATGTCATAGTTTTTTTTTAAATTGTAACCATTATTTTTTCTTCATGGATTTGGATAGCAGATTTTTCACATTTTTCCGAGTATATAAAAATGTCATACACGTATGACTTTTAACTGGAAAGTTTTCGAGATCATCAGTCCCCAAGTTTCAAAAATGCATGTTTAAGTTTTCACGGTAGATTAATTATTTATCAACTGGAAAAAAGACGATTTTCACAATCAACAAAATTTATTTATATAAAAATGAAAACAATTAAGGTTTCTGTACAAATAATGAATGGGTAAAATAATTAAATTTAGGCAATGATTAATTAACATAATGAACAACGATTTTTGATGAAAACGTGCAAAAATTTAATAGATACCTTAACCGTCTATTTTTCAGCTCCTCTTTTACCAACGATTGGTTTACGATAATAATTTTAATAAGTACTATTGAAATTTTGGGAATGCTTATTTCGAAAACTTTTCTCTTTTAGCTCATACCTTTTAGATATTTTTACAATCATGTTCAACATAACAGCACAGAATCACCTGGTAGATATAACGCAATGAACCGTCAATATTAACATGGACAACATAATTCCATTTGATATTGACAATACAGAAAGTTTGCCTAAGGAATTGGACATCTTTGTAGGAGATAAGATTATGCTACGATCCAACATCGATGTACCCAAAAAAGGACTCGTGACTTACACAATTGAATTTATCACTGAAATCATATGACCCAACTTCCTGATAATATTTGATAGGTCGAATATAACCTCCCGAAATTATTTCGAGGTTCCGATTTTAGTTTCCTTGAAATTTTAACAATTTAAGGCCATCAAATCAATATAACCTATGGTACTAATGTAATCCAAAACGTTTTCCATTTCAACCAAATGAATACAAACATGTATATGAGAATTTGGAATACAATGAACTTTTACGACCTTCCACAAAATTTAAGCTTCCCATGACTATTTAAAACTATTACACGTCTCTGGACTCAATAAATGATCACAATATCGGATCGACTCATACAAAAGTTTGCGTAACTCTACGCTAAACGCAAAATTCTCGTGCAAAATTGCCACCTCAGTGTGACTGACCGTGCTCCTCGCTCGCACATCTTTCATTGCACCTCGAAGTCAAATCACTCATTAATTTCCATGTAGATATTCAATCTTCCCACTTGAATGATATGTTGGCACTTATAAAATTTAATTATCACTTTTGCAAATTTTAACTCTACTAAGCACACATAAAATTAACAAAATTCACTATCATAAATTTACATGGAACAGTGGAGATTATTTTAAAATCATTAATAGCAGGTTCGTCTATCGGAAGAAGAAGCACGATCGATTTTATTAATCCTACCGGGTGTCGCGAGTGAATATGGATCAATATTCCGTTCTGTTTCATTGGAGTTATTCTTAAGACACAAATTCTAAGGCCAAATGAAGATGGCCCTAGCTTGAGCTCTGGATATTGGAAATATCTCAAGAGGAAAATATTATTTCCAATTAAAAATATTACCAATTAATACAACCTGTCCAAAGGCCAGATGTGTGCAAAATGGGAGCGAACATGCAGACGTTTCAGATAAAACAAAACAATTTAAATGCTTGTGATGTGTACACAAAGTACATGACCTAGTTTTCACCTACTTTCGAAACTATTTTTTATGCAAAAGGGATGTTTTTCTTACTTTAATTACATTTCTTATATGTTTACATTTTTTTTAAATTACCATTTTATGTTAGGTAAAGTTAAGTGAATGAATCGTAAAATTTTCAAGATTTATCACGTTATGCAACGAAGTAAAGATGCTATGCTATTTTAGGCCAGTTTCCTCTATATGAACTATTAAGAACGAAGAAAATACGTATTTAAGTGGTCAATATTCAAAATTATGTCAATAATAAAAATTGTGAGCATGAGTTTTTAAAACCAACTTAGAACCTACCTTAGAAACTAATTTTATTTCGGGATAATTGTTGTCGCTTTTACAATAACATTATTAAATTGTGTATAATTAGTATTAATTTATTAACTGTCATTGGTGTTTTTCGCGTTTGCTCATGTAAATTGTTCTCTTAACGATGCTACGGTAGCGGCAAACTATCATTTTTGAGCAATCAAACGAAAGAAAGTACGGTTAAAGCATTTGTTAGAGAGTATATTATGTATAATATTTATATTATAATATGATTATTTAGCATAAGCTTTCGGTACTGTATAATTTATAGTACCATCATTAGATATAATATTAAAAACATGCTATTATACAGTACCGAAAGCTTATGCTAAATAAATACTAATTCACGTTTAATTAACGATTTTATTTTAAAAGTTTTAATTATATTATAGGATTATAGTTACACTAGTTAAAAGTCTTATATTTAAATATATTTTGTATATTATATACTATTATTTATTTTGTATTATATTATTATAGTAATTAATATAATATTAATAAAATAATTAAACATGCATGGCTATTAATATTATTTTAGAAAAACATACACATTCTGAAATATGAAAATTTTTAGCAAATATTTCAAAATTTAGAGCTTCAACAAACTAATTTAGTGTTGCACAGTTTTCTATTTCAGCGGCAGTGTAAGGTTGGTTGTATACATAAAAGTTTCTGAAAATATAAAATAAAAATTATAAATGGATCAAGTCATTCAATAAACAAGTAAAATTAAATTTTAACAAAATTCTGCTTTCAAATTTACGTAAAAAATAATAAAAGTGTAAAAAAATCTAATAAAGTTAAGAAATTTCTAAGGAAATATCAATAATTATACCTTCAAGTACGCAAATACAAATTTTAAAGGTCGTGAAAATGGAACGTGACTCAAAAACTTTATTTCCTAGAACCAACAAATTAGCCATGCCGTCTGAACGCAAGATAACAAAAAAATATGTACCTCCAGCTTATAACTGTGGAAAAGTTGATGCTCGATTTAGTCTTGATTCCATTAAAGGTAACCGAAAGAAGAACTAGAACCAAGATATACATAGTTCAAGCAGTTCAAGTTTTCCATAACATACATAATCTAAAAATGTATTAAATAACATTTCATCTTTTGAACCAAGGTATTCCATTTAATATTTTTATACTTGGAATATTGTTATTATAAGTTATTAACATTTTACAATAAAAATTCGACTTATTAGAAAGAATTTTATTTCACTCATGTTTTATAAAACTGGCATTTGGATAAGGAAAACTTATAGATAACAAAATAAGGAAAACAATTCTATCTGGAACTATTTTTCTCAAGTGGAAACTGTAGAGTAAAAATTTATTATAAATATTCTTTGACGAACCCCCTTGATAGAGGTAACATGTACGAAGTCCACTTTTTGCAAAACTGAGATATTATTACCATGTGTTGCCCAGTACTTCCTTCTCTACATGTGATAAAATTTTTTCAGAGCTAAATTGTACAATGCCGATTTTAGACCTCTTTGAACAGTATCAAGTTCAATTTATGTTCCAAGGTAAACAATACTTTCAAGACTTAATACTAATATTACTGGACTTAATACCCAGCAATGTAGAAGACTTAGTTACATAGTCCGATAATTGTTCAGCACAAAACAGAAACTTAAATTCTGTGTTGGCTAACTTCACTATTTTGCACTAGTATGTTCCCACTATCATAAATTTATTCTAAGATGACATACGCACCTAGAATTAGAACTTAATAAAAGAATGGAGCAATTCCAATTATTAATGACTCCATGTGATTGTGGCAGTAATTGGTAAAACCAGCATCCCACAAAATCCCTTTCAATGTCATAGACATGGAAGCCTTCGGTTTTAAAAATTTCAGGATACAGATTGACAATAATCACTTTAATTTAACGTGTTAGCATCGTCGTAAAACATGCCCAGCACGAGCCCCTTGGCCAGGGACTCCGCCTTTTGTGGTATTCCGAAGAAGCACCGAACAGAGTTTTTCGCTGAGTCGCACGCTGTACTCGGATATATAAATGGATGGATATACAAAACATGCGTAAGACCAGTTCTGATCTACTCAGCAGAAACAAGGGCCGCAACATGGAGAACAAAACAGACAATGAGATCTACAGAGATCAGAACGTTGAGAACGATAGCAGGAGTAATATTGTGGGATAGAGTGAGAAGCGAAATAATCCGCGAAAGATGCAAAATTCAGGACGTTGTCAGATGAGCCAGATCGAGAAGAAGGTTTTAGAGAGATCATGTAGAGAGGATGGATGATGTGGGAATCACAAAAATAGTCATGACGCAAAGACCTAACACCAGAAGACCCCCCGGAAGAAATGGAAGGATAGCTATACGTCTGTATCCCAGGAGGAGACTATTCTGATTAATTAACAGGGCTGAGCCCTAACAACAGAAGAAGAAGCACGCTCTACTTAAATATAATATGTCCTATTTTGTCGTAAGTGTATCAAACTTATGTTTACCCCAGGACGGCCCACAAGTTCCGTTCTTCAAACTCGTGCTTCCGACAACAGGTCGACGCCTGATCCATTGAACTCGGTAGATCGCGTCGCAGGAATTTCCATACACAAATATGTTGAGACTCTGCTCTAGGCCAACGCGCCCAGACCACAGCTATTACGAGTCCTTTTCCACCTGACGGGGAAGAGCGTCGAATACTCTTTGGGCCTCCCGTAGTAACGGTAGTAACTACCGCGTAGGAACGGTTTTGCACAGCAATCCGGACCGAGATCAGAATTACTGCGCTAAGGAGCTGCACCACTACGCCTTCATGACGTCCGACCTAATTAAGGTACTAGAGCTGCAACTCCGGTAGATTAAGAAAAGCTGGGAAGGATGTCAATCCTCAGATACGACGGTTTCCACATAGCGGATTCTTTCCTATCTCCTCATATCGGACTGCTGTCCCTTAGCAAGCGCTGCGCCCTTACCATGGTAAGGTCGTGTTTGCTTTTGGTCACCTTAAACAGTCCAATAGCTACACATACGTGGATTTACACAGAGTCTTGCATGTGTTCCTTTCTTCCTGTATTGGGTTAACGAGCTAACCAGCGTTTCAATTGCCAAGGCAGGTCTTACCTGGTAGGGAGTCTACTGTCTTGTGTGCGCGTGTAATTGGTAACAAGTGCGACTGTATCACAAATGTATCCAGGGGGGGGGGGCTTGTGGAGGTTTACATCACACTTGATCGCTGTTGGTTCAGGATGGGACGAATAGTAGCTGATCAAGGATTCCGCATCCTTTTTGCCAGGCCCTCGGGATGGGGTGCAGTATCAAAATTCGAACGCTAATTCAACAGATCAAGCTTTTGTTGTTCTCCGATCCATCACCACCATCGCTCATCCTTCGTCAGTTGCGTACCCCCTTGGCCCGTCCATCCGAGACTGCTTAACAGTCGAAATTCGCCATTAACATCAAAATATAAGTCTAAGAGTGGCGGACATTTCAAAATATCGAAAGTTCTGTATGACCGATTGGGAAAACTGTACTATAAAACGAATTTTCCTGCAGACTTTGACATTGTTGAATTTTTCCGTACTTCACCTAATGCAGCTCATTTTCCTGAAGAAATACCTGTAACTAGGGAAGGTCTGAAGCTAATATAAGTACAATGTTATTTGAACAAAAATGTACAAAGTACTAAGTCCATTTATTGAAATTATTCCTAGTTAAATTTTTAGTTACTAACCTGCCTTTCCAGTCGTTTCAATTTTTATTCTGCTAGTTCAGATCGATAAATATGGTTGTTTTAAAAGTGCTGCGAAAATTTTAAGAAGATTGGTTAAAAATAAAAGAGCTACTTCTTCAGCTCTGATGTTCTTTCAAACATCCAGATATGGTTTCAGGCCATATCCTACCACGCTGGCTAAGTGCGGGTCGGTAAGGGAGCAACCAGCGCCATTCTTTTTAAATTAGGTACCACGCGGTCACCCATCCAAATGCAAACCACGAGCAACCCTGCTTGACTCTCGTGATCTATTGACCACAGGCATTTGCATTGCGCTACTTCGCTGCTCAGAGAACTACTAATTACGTTTAATTAAGCAAATATGACTTTAAGAACTTCTTTTGCTTCTCCTGAAAATTTACTTTTTGTGACTTAGTACATGTTGCCTCAGAGGTACAGATATTCAAAAGTACTTTCATGGAAATACATTTATTAACCATTTATTTACATTTACTATTCAATCACCACACCTTACACTTTTTATTAGGGTTCATATTGGAACCTAACGGACACAAAAAATCTTCTGAGAAATATTCCAAATTACTGATCGGTAGCAACACTCGAAAATTGCCAGGTGAACGATCGCCATGCAAGATTGATTGTTTTACAGATTCCTTACTTTCTTTATTACACCAAGGAAGAGCAGCCGATATCCAAAAAATTTGATGAGCTGTAAAATTCAAACCTGGAAGATATAATTCTGCACCGTTTTCTTTTACCCATGTTTGGTATGCTAAATATGCATGTTTTAATCCTACATTATCAGCAACATTTTCTGTTAGAGTATTTTTACCATTTAACTAAAATTTAATTAATTATTATTTATCACAAGAAGTACAAAATTGACTAACGTTCATATTAACTTCTGGTTCAGTTAAATTTGAGTATTGGTTTATGAAACAATTAACTTGTTTTTTATAAGCAGTATCGGTTGTTTTTTTCCACCAATTGTTAAAATTACCATTTTTGTCATATAATTTACCTTTGGTGTCAAATCCGTGACTAATTTCATGCCCAACTATGCTTCCTATTGCACCGTAGTTCATCGAGTGTAGGCCATTATTATTAAAAAATATTTTCTGTAATATTCCAGCAGAAATATCTGAAAAATAAATGTAATTAAGTTGTAATAAAAAAATTCAATACATGCCAACACTATTTTTTCTCAAAGAATAGGATACATTTACTTCAGTAGGCAATAAATGAGATCTCCTGTTTGTTTCGTTGACAGTATTGAATAACTCACTATACACCTTATCAGTTTTAAATAAGGATAGATTTCCAATAAAAAGTAAATAGTTAGTGGTATTGGTTTTTAACTGAAATGAAACAGTTAATGAATCATGAAATTAAATTATGCTTACCCATGTACATCAGCATAATAATCTTCAATTTTGTTTATGTCTAAATACTCTTTAGAATATCCAATATTGATTCCCATTGCTTCAAACTTTTCAATCGCTAATTTTCTTGTAGTGTTATCAATCCATTCAAGATTTTGGAAACTGTTGATGAACTCGTTTTTTATATTTTCAACCAATTCTTTTGTACTTTTCTTAGAAGTTTCGTTGAAGTATTTATGAACGTACAAGGATCCCGCTACCAGGTTTAATCTAAAAGCTGACTATGATCTTCATTAATAAATAACGGTTTTATTATTCACATACGACGTGGAAGAAATGGCAACACATTCTTTCCATCGCGGAAGTATGCTATTAAAAGTTCCATGAATTTCCTGGTTAAAATGTTGTTCCAGATTTCTGATCCTCTCGGGTAGTGCAATCACTAAGGAACGTACAGCTTGAAAAATCGCGTGATTAGCTTGCACCCTAATAAATTTATAGAAATCATTTCTGTGATGAAGATGGAGATAATATTACCTTTTTGGTGTTTCATGCAATAGTGCTTCCAAATTTTCTATATAATTTGGATTTTTTATAGTTACCAAACTGTCATATTTCAACGCTTGGTCTGGGAGTGATACCACATAATTGATAATGTCTAACCAAGATATACTAGGATATTTTTCTTGTAGTTTTCTTATGGTGATGGTTTCATTTTGGTTTTGTTCTTCAGTAACATTAATCTGCACGCATTTAATAAATTACTAACTAAAAATATTAAAAAAAGAAATTGTTATTACTTGAGCTAGTTTTATTTTGAAGTTTATGATTTCAGAAACTTCTGATTGAGCAAAACTTTTATTTGCACCAAAGTGATGAGCTAATTCGACCATGTAATTAAAATAAGCTTGGACGTTTTTATCTTCTACACCATTTAATAAATTATCTTTATTTAAATCTAAATTCGCTTCTTCCAACTGAAACAGAGTCTTTAGCAAGTAATTCGATCATGAAGTTTGATCTTACTTGTAAAATATTTTTAGAAGAATTTTTTGGATTTGGAACAACACTAAAAGTTATAAAGTTGTTAGTACTTAAACCAAACTTTCTAAATTTGTAAATGGATTTTTGCCAATCATATTTTTTGTCGTTCCAACCGTTTTCTTCTAGTACTGGCCATCCGCCCAAATCTTTAATGATTATTTTTAAAGAATTTACGCTATCTTGGTCGATAGCTGTGGTGTTCATGCAAGCATTGTACATTTGTTTGTATAATGTGTGGGATCTTAGTTCATCAGTTTGAAGTGGTTCTTCTAAAATGGATCTTAGTTGATTTTGTACTACTTTGTTTATATCTATGAACATATCTATTTTTGTTTCGTTATCTGGAATGCGAGCTCTCTTTAAGTATCCACCACAGGCAAAATCGTAGAAGTTATCACAAGGATCAATTGATTGATCAATAAATTTGAGCATTTTTGCTGCTGCTTGAATACATCCTGGAGTTAAACAAACTCGATCTACTGTTGTAGCCACAGATCTATGTGTTATAATTTATTTATTAAATTGTTTCTTATATAGTATAATATTATTATGAATTGCATAATATGATTAAGTACCACTTACTCAAAATGCGCAATTGTTATTGTGTTCTTCTTTGATAGTAAATATATAGTTAAAATAACTATTAAAATAGAACATATTGGTAAGGTTATGATCGTAAACCGTTCATACCTTGACCTTTTTTGCCAAAAAGACTGTCTGGATTGTCTGCAAAATAAATTGATAAAAAAATGTAATATTTCACATAAACTTAAGGAATGAAATTGGTTGGAAGGCTTGAAGAATCGTTTTAAAAAGAGATATTGCAAAATTTCGGCCCACTTTAAATTTGAATTTAGATCTGGTTCCGAAGTGGGTCACATAATTATGAATAGGATTAACCCCACGTAACGTTATTTTCTATGCACAAAAATTTGGAAATTTTATAATATGAAAAAAGTGATTACTTATTCTATACTTCTGCCTTTTTTTTTAACAATAATTATTATTATTTATACTGTATGTATATGTAATTCATAATTGATAAATAATGGAAATCTCACCTTATTACAACTCCACTTGAAGTGATAACCATTTTAACAATTGTCCTACAATATAAATTCAAAATTAATAAGGGTCTTCATAATATGACAGAATTGAAACATGTTCGCACAACTAATGTCCACTTATATTGTGTTTGTGACGCCTGCATTGTTATTAGCATGAAAATTACAGCAAATTTGCCTTTATTTAATTTAATACACACAAGCAGCATAATTTCTGATAGAATTAAAATAATAATTTTAGCGGGAGTAAAAATGCTTTATAGTAATTTAGTACTTAGGTTATTTTTAACTATCGATTATTTGCTGGTTTTGAATCAGTAATGTGTTGAATTTTTCAGTAATAAATTTCATTATAACGCATTCTTGCCGAAAATAATTATGTGCGTCCTGTTAGTCCAACAATCTATTTTTGGTGCATAGTTGTAGTAGATTTTTTAATCAACATTTTATGTAGAAAACGGATCTGTATGTAGCTTTGAGTGACCTAAATTTTATTCAGAATTAAATTAAATTTAAGAAGTCAAGGGTTTCTAATGGATATTTAGAAATGCGACGTCTAAATAAATACAAATTAATTGGTTGGACCAGAGTCCAAGAATTTTTTCAACAATAATTGAATTGTCTAACTATGCTGTTATTATTATTATTTAAGTAGTAAAGTTACTTTAAGGGTAGCTTGAGATAAAAGCAAATAAAAGAGTCAAAAAGCAGTAGAAGTGAGTAAATCTTACGTAAAACAGGATACCGAAACATTTCTGTTAATGTTTGCAGTAAAAAATTATGTATTGTTACATTTTTAAATAACATGACGACCTGTCGAAGGACGATTTGTACATGAGCATGTGTGACATCTTAATGTATGTATGTAATGCATCATATATTTATGTTTTATATTATTAAATTTGTCATTGTGCAATGCAAGTATTATCGTTAATTATTTAGTACTTACTATCATTAAATGGTTCAAGTGCGGCCTTTAGGCCGCACAACAATGTTCATTACATATTACAAGGTCTGATGGTTTCTACCGCCTTAATTTTCTAGTTGAAATAATTAAATTTATTTTTTTTAAATTACTTATTAAATAATTAAAAAAGTTATCGATTATGATTTAAATTTGGGTCGAATTCTAGGGAGTACGTCATGTTCTTATTGGTGGGGTCGAATTGAAAATGTATCATCTCCTGGTCTCACCTTTAACCTTAAAAACCTAAAAATTTTAAATTGTTCTACTCAACATCAAACTATTACTGACTGATAAGCTATAAATTTCCGCGACTTTTCATTCATAAAAGCTGCTAAAACCGTAGAAATTCGAAAAAATGCATACATTCAAAATCGCATCTAAGAACTAAAATAGCAAAATCTGTGAATTGAATTACCTCCACCGTGAAAACTACGCATTTAAAAAGGCAATTAATAGCCAGTTATTGTAAAAGCAACAATTTCGACTTACGTATGATGATTAAACAAATATTACGTTTTCCAATAAAATTTTCACAGAAAAAAACTTTTTGTTTACTGAAGTTTACTTTTGACCCAGTTTACTGTCACCCATGAGAACAATCGGGTATTGAGATCACTTTTGCGAGGAGCTGGCCGGCCATAAATATATGACTGCATAGAAAAATCATCGTATAATCAAAATTAGGTTTATGCGATCAAAGTTTTGTTAAAATGTTTCAAATGCAGGAAAGCGTTGGAAGTTTTCAACGGTGTTCTGATTTTCATACGTATTAAAAATTGCAACATTTTATAAACAGTTTCTCTATCCAGTCGTTTAGCTTCTTGACAGAAGCATCGTGATCCATCTCTTCTATGCATGTGACATGTATTCAATGTGTTCTTGCATACATAGAGGACCTACTTGTTTAACGTGGGCTCCGAACCACGGGAAGTGTAATACATTTCATTTTGAGATGAATTTTCATGGCAGCTTACCTTAGTGGTTTGCCATTGCCTTCCGAGGAAAGACGGTCAGAATAAAGTTCTTACCCTGCCCGGATTAGATCCGAGCATTTCGCATTAGCAGTAAACGCATTTAACTGCCAAAGCTATGACCGCCTCTTAAAATAAACAATTAACCCGCGAAAATTATAGACAATCAACACCAGATGACTTTTTTTGAATCCCATTGAATTGGCATCCCATTGGTTTACCATTGGCCCAGTTTACCGTCACCCTGTTGGAGTCAAATGTGCACGAGCGCATTTAACACACCTCGGGGGCGACCTTCAGAACCGTTGAGCATGCCCAAAGGTTGGCAACAGTGACATTGCAAAATCCAATTTTTTCTGTATGGGGATTCAATCTTGACGTCGATTTCCAATATGTGGATTATGTGGGGTAAATGAGTTTATTTTGATTGGTCCTTTTCAGCGACACTATAATAAGTGGGAAGGGCTTCTTGTTATACCCTCGGTGCATCCTACTGATGGACTTACTCAGTAGGAAAACTTCGGGTGAGTAGGTTATCGTTCACGACTTGGATATTCATTTCTTGGTCGATACCCCTAATGAAGACGCTTTTTTAATGTACCTAGTCGGTTGGAGAAAAAGCTGTTACCTCCTGAGGGGTTCAAGTTGACCTCGAACAACTTAAACATTGTACGGTAGTCGTCTGGGGTGGAAGCCTTGATGGAAATGCTTTTTGCGACGTTTTGAACTTTGAAGAACTTAAAACCATCAAATTTAAGTTGCTCAGCGAACTGGGGCCAGTTGGCGATGTCCTTCAAGACGAGTAGTGGTACTCTAGTTCATTTTGGTCTACTTGTTAAGGCGATTTGGGGGCGTGGCTGTTGGGGGCGCAGCCCTAGATGGTATTTGATCGGACTGTTGGCTGCATCCTGGTATCGATTCCCTGACTGGTATCGAGTCAGATTGCCAAACTTGTTAGCTCGGGTAAGTTTATCTAACGGTGGTGGGAGGTCATTCTTCTTCCTTTTAATGTGGCAATTTTTTCCGACACGTGGTGAAAACCACCACAAGTGGGTGACTTTTTGGGTTGGAGTGACCTTTTCTGCTCGAGTAAGAAGGCGGCTTTATCAGCTTCGAAAAGTTTGATGTCTTCGATAAAACCTGCTCTGGTTTCTTCAAGTTCGTTACGCATGATGATGGATTCCTCGAGCTGTTTGGTCAGCTTGACGCGTACTTCCTCCATTCTCATGGAGCTTTCGCGCAGATTGGCCTCCAACTGGACCAATACGATGCTCCGGCGGTTTCTTTTGACTTCGAAGGGTTCGAAGGTCGGAATTGCCTTTTCGGAGTTTGTATGTGAAGTTGTATCAGAATCATGTCTAGTATTATCGATCGAGGTGGTTGTTCGATCGGGGTGTCCAGCCTTTCAATAGTGACAGAGCGCCTTAAAATCTTTATGGCTGTCGCAAAATAATATCGCTGTAACCCCTTTATTTTATAACCGATTCCAATTGAATGTATACCGTTAATAGATAATTAAAGTCTTATTAAATTCATTTCTATTACGTTATTTTACATAAAGTGTTTAGTTTGTGAGTAAACTTATAAATTATGAAAAAGGAGCAGAAATTCTAAAATCGCTAAAACTGTGCTAATTTTTTTACATATCTTAATAGTAAGGATGTAATATGAATCAAGAAATTTACTTCTAATATTTTTTTTATAATATATTTTTTATATAATTTACCTTTTTGTCAATAAAACGTTGTTGAACTACATATATACTACATTATAATAGTTTTCATTAATTGACGACAGTCTTGCACTTTTTATTTCAAGCTAATAAGCAAATTTGATGTTTATTTGGGTAGGTAACTTCTCATTACAACACACTTTATCGAATAAATCTTTATTCAAATTTGACTTAAACTTAACCTTATTTATAAATTCCGTGTTTTACAATCAATACTTGAATCACGCAAATTAATAATTCATTTTAGGTAGACGTGCTTTTCGTGAAACTTTTCTTGTACTTCAACAAAATAAGAAATACTTTACCAAACCTCACATTTGTGTTTCGGATTCATTTTTGAGCCTAAAGCACAATTAAAGTCTTTAGCAAAGGATTCTGTATTGCCGAATGGAATTTTAACTCGAAAATTGCTTGGAGAATGAAAATCGCGCATAATTTGTTGCTTTAATTCTTTACTTTGGACTTTTTTGCACCACGTGGTTCCAGCAGAAATCCAAAATAGTTGATTTTGGGTATAATTTAAGCCCGGTAATAATTCTTCAACACCATTTCGGCTTACCCAAGCTTGATAAGCTTTATACGCCAACTTTATTCCCCCATTATCTGCTATATTTTCGCCTTGCGTGTTTACACCATTTAACTTTAAGAAAACATAATAATTATTATAAGTTCATTAAGTTAATTGACGCAAGTAACATACAGTCATATTTAGTTCGGTAACAACTTGCTCTTGATATTGATTAATGATACATTGAGCTCTTTCTAGAAAAGCTACTTCAGTACTATTACCCCACCAGTCTTTTAAGTTTCCATCTTTGTCATATTTTCTTCCAACATCATCAAATCCGTGGGTAATTTCGTGACCGATAGTAAAACCAATTCCTCCAAAGTTTAGGTATTGAGGCCTTTCGCTGTTAAATAATAATCCTTGTAATATTCCAGCAGGCATTTCTAGAAAATATTTTATACAAACTTGAAAAGCATAATTAGAAATATTTTACCTATTTGGTTCTTCTCTGGACTATAGAACGCATTCACTACTATAGGAGAAACGTAAGAGGTCCAATCATTTTTGTTTAACGGTTGCCTCAATTTTAACCATGTTCTATTTATTTTAAATAATTTTACACTTAAAATAGCATTGAAAAATGAACTTGTGTTTACGATGAGCTACAAGTTGAATAATGTAGACAATTTAATTTATAAAAGATGAAATTACCCCTGAATAATATTGCTCTAATTTTAAATCATCAAATAGCTCATCTGAGTATGCAACGTAATATGTCATAAAGTTTGCCTTTTCTAAAGCTTTGCTTTTTGTTATATCATCCATCCAGTTGGATTCTTTCAAGGTATTGAAAATTTCTTCGCGTATGTCTGTCACAATTTCTAAAATTTTGTTTTTAGCGCTTTTGCTAAAATGTTGACGTACGTACAAAGCTCCGGCGGCTAATGTGAATCTGAAATTAGATAAAAATATCAATCTATTGTCAAAATGATTGTACCGATTTAAACTAAACTCGCTTATAACAATGTTTATGCAATCTTTCCATCGAGGTGATTTTTCTTTGATTCCATAAATTGCTTCATTATATTGTTGTTCGCGTTCTCTCAGGTCTTGTGTAAGGAAAGCTATTGAGAAGCTAACCACCTTAAACATAGCATAGTTTGCCTGAACCCTAAAAGGATAACATTAAAAACTGATTTTTTTTAAATTACGTTTTTACCTTTTCGGTGTTCTGTTTATTAGATTTATAAATTCTTGTACGTAATGTAAGTTACTAATATCGACTATATCGTTCTCGTTGATTTTAAGATGGGGCACATCTATTGTGTTGTTAAGAAACTCTAACCACGGTATACCTGTAAATTGCTCTTGAACTTCTTTTAATGTCATTGGGTTATATAAAGCAGTTGTGTTTCGTAATTCGTTCATTTTAAGACAAATCTAAAATGTAATTATTACCACCCACTTTTAAGTCACCGCTCTAAATTTACCTTTGCTAGCTCAATTTCAAATGCAACTGCTTTTTTTAATTCCACTTCAGCTGATGACCTATCGGCACCTAGCAGTACAGCAATGTCGACCATGTAGCTGTAGTAACTTTGTACAAGTTCATCTTCAAACCCTTTAATAAAGTTTTCTCTGCTAAACTCTAAAGAAGCTTCATCTATCTTAAAATTTTAAAATTGCATTAAGATAACTAAACATACGAAGTACTTACAATTATTATTCTGCGAGACGAATTTTGTTTGTCAATTTCCAATCCAATAAACATAAAGTAATTGGTACTTAAACCCTGTTTTCTCGACTTATACATGAATTTTTGCCAATCAAATTCATCTTCGTTCCAATACCTGCTTTCAAGAACCGGCCAACCACCCAATGCACGTAAAATAGTATGAGTTAGCGCTTCGAATCCTTCGGATTCAATTCCGGATGTGTTCATGCAACTTTTGTACAAGTTTTTGAGAATGTTGAATGATTTAGGATCATCCACATTCAAAGGTTTTTCTAAAATTGTACGCACTCGCTTAATAACGACGTCCTTAATTTCAGAAAATGACGATATTAATGTTTGATCTACTGGTATAAAGTTTTTCTCCAAAAAGCCACCACATGCAAATTGATAAAAATCTGTGCATGGATCTACTGTTGAGTCAATGTAGTCGAGAATTTTTAATGCCGAACCAATGCATGCATGATTGCTGCAAATTCGTGGTTCTGATAGGTTTTGTACTGGATTTCTGAAAAGAGTTTCATTTTATACATGGCGAGTAGTATTTATTAAATTTCACACTTAACTGTACTTTAGGATTACTTTTAAAGGACGCAATGTATAGTATTAAAAAGGTGATTACCAAAATAGATAATAAAATTAAAATAATTATTAATACACGTTCCATGTAAGTCCTTTGGTTACACCAAGGTGGATTTCTAAAACAAAATTATTTTATAATACAGAAATGTGAAATATTTTTTCCCAAAAGGTCAAGTATGAAGTTTTTAAGCTTAGTTGATGATTTTCAATAAGCAACAAATACGTGTTCAATTATCATAAATACCGAGGAATATTTAAAAAAGCTTTAGAAAAAACGCAGCAATATTTCACTTTTATTTTAATAATTATTATTATTAATAAAAAAGATTTTAATTTATTAGAATACATAATAAACTTAAATCATTTCTAAATTTAGAAGGTGTGATGGGTCAAACAATATTTTATAAAATTATTGATAATAACAGCATAGATATATTGGGAAAATTGTATAGGTACTTACTTTATATTTAATTGCCTTTGATTTCTGGAACTTCTTTTGAACATTTTAAAGATTATGAAAATAATGAAAGCAAACTATTCCAAATTTTAATTATTTTAACGTACAAAACGAAGTGCTAATTTTTATAACTTTTTTGTATAATAGTAGTAGTATGTACGTTAAATTGTAACTAGCCGCACTGAATAAAAATAACTAATTTAAGCAATTTACTTTGTGAGTAATTAAAATGTTTAATGAAGATAATTTTTATTAACAAAACTATATTTATATTGTTTTAGAAGCACAAAACAGGAAAATTTGTATTTTAAATTGACCACGTATTAACGAAAGTAAGCTTCATTGTCGCTATTAAATCAAACACTGCGGTTATATTAAACTTAACATATTTTGCCAGTATTCATCGTGGATATCTTACAACAAATGTAGTCTTTGGAGTAATATTCCAAATTACTAATCGATTGAATAATTCAGAAGCATGATGGAGAGACATATTAAACGGACGTTTGACACTACGGCTTAGTACATGCAATAATTCTATCTGCCTTTGTGTAACTAAATAATTACTAACAATAGTTTCGTGCAGATATAAAGAACAAAGATTTCGTGATTTATGTAGAACAACTTCGTAATAAATATATCAATATTTTTTATATCCCACAAATACTTAAATTTTTTTGTGCTATATTGGGAAAGTATAAATAAAATCCATTAAAAATATAGAAGAAATAAATATAGTAACATAAGAAATCTAGCATTGCTAAATTATGTGAAAGAATAACATTTGGCAAAAAATATCTAGAGTGGCAATAAATGGGGAAGTCCTTATAAATCAATTTTTCTTATATCTATCTTCAAGCGAAGTCCATTTCGCACCCTCCCCAACCCGAATTTTTTAATGAAATTATTGTCAAATGTTTGAGCTCCAATGAGCTTCATAAGAACCGTTTGTACCTCAAGGTTATTAATAAAAATTAAATTCATTAAAACAACTTTGAGAGGGGCTGTAGAAATGCCTTTTTTTTAAGATGTGATTTTTTTAATAAAATAAATACCAATCAATCGATCGAGAATCGTTTGAGCTCCAACTAGGTTCAATTTCGATAAAAAAAGTTGGAGCGTTTGAAGGAGAGTAATATTCAGTGACACTTCACCGCTCCCCTCCCTTCGCGAATTTATTAATGAAATTATTGTCAAAAGTTTGAGCCTCGTTTGAGCCTTGTTTGAGCTCCAACGAACTACCATTAAAATCGTTTGTACTACACGAATTGCGAAGTTATTCGCGAAAACTTAGGGGTTCTGTAGAAACGACATCGCGATTTTTTTTTATAAAATTGGTGTCAATCGATAGAGAATAGTTTGAGCTACAATTCCCATCGTTTGAACCCCAAAGTAAGATTGTGAAATTGTAAATTTTTCTAATATCGGTACAAGTAAGTAGCGCGCAAAATTAGGGTATTATTTTTCCATAATTTTTCTAAAGAATTCAATTTTTATCGCAAACTTTCGAAACTCAAACGACAGGAATACAAACTCATTTGCACTCAAACGATTGACACAAATTTCATTGGAAAATTCGCATGTGTGGGGGGGGGGGGGTGAAATTGATACCCAAACGATTCTCTATTTTATTCAAAAATTTTATTTAATTAAAAATTTTTTAATTAAAAATAATTTTCGAAAAACTCACATCAGTACTGCCACTAGCAAACTATTTTTATCGACTGTAATAGTCGATTCTCTTCTTCTTTAATAATTGTTATCAGCAACACTAAAATTTTGTAAGCTACTTGCTCGGAACGATGATAATTTACTATTTCACAATTTATGAAATGCTCTAATCTTTTTACCTTTGCGTTACAAACGATCGAAAAGTTGAAGCTCATTGGAGCTCAAACGATTCTCGATCGATTGTCATTTATTGTATTAAAAAAATCACGTCTTAAAAAGCGATTTCTACACCCCTTCTCAAAATTGTTCTTAAAAATTTCATTGGAGCTCAAACTCAGATGGTGGTGGGGGGGGGGATGTACCTCTTAAAGCGGTAGTGGCATCCTAGCTATTGATTTTTGAATCATTTTCAGTAACATTTATCGTCAAGTCATTTGTTTAGTTGATACGCGCCATTAAACTCCGAAACTCAGGCCCAAACTTCCTCAAATTTGTTGCTTTTATTTTCCCATTTACGTAGTAAAGGAAAGTATTGTTGTCGAGTTAAACAAAAATTTTGAGTTAACCTTTTTCCCATGGTCTTTTATGCACTAATTTGAAACAGCTGCCTAAAGAGCTGATTAGATTTTGGTTGCAAACCGTTCATTTTTAACCCATAGTTTAGACAATGGTTCCCAAACTTTTTTTACGGTAGACCCCCTGCTCCTACATTTCTACTGTATTTCCAAAACTCCTAAAAAATATCACCCTAAATTGGGGGTGTTTTCTTTTTCTGTTTTCTTTTCACGTCTACGTGGACCCCCGTGTGGTTCTAAACCCCGTGTGGCCTAAACCACTGGTTTAGACGAATGAAAATTGCTAAAGAGCATATTCTTCGGTAACTAACGTCCTTTAACTAATTGAAATTGTATGGAAAAATTTCAATTGTAAAAATTAAAAGTTATCGGCTGCATTTTGAAGATTATTTCAATCATACCAAAATTTTACTTATTTAATTTTTAAGGTATGATTAAATTAAAAGTAACAAATTCTTTACAAAACTTAACTCTACATAAACACCGCATTTTTCCTGCAATTGTTAATATTTATCTCGAGAAGTATTAGTGGAAGAATAATGTTGATTTTTAAACTTGCAGGCAATAAAATTGTCTAGAAATTTGTTCTCTTATCATTTGTTCGTAAATGCAACAGTTTGCGAGTTTGCAAAGACGCAGGGATCCGTGCAAAATACTGTCGATTTTAAAGATCTTCTCTTAATTAAGAAAATTTAGACCCTATCGGATTTCAAATCCAAGCACAATATTGGCGTTTAGCACCAGTGGTAATTGTTAACCAATGGGTATAACGCATTGATTTCGAATTATTTATTTAAACTCCATCAGCATTGTGCTTACCACCACCGTACAACGGAGGTGGTGCAATTCGGACAAACGTAAAGATCGGGCGTTTACTTGAAATGAAGATGGTGCAGTTCGGATAGGATATTTGTGGACTAATATTTTCGTGGTGCAATTCGGGTGTATCGAAAATTTAGAATTCTATTTATACAATATTTTTACTAACCGGTAAATTTAATAGATTATAAGACCATAATCTGTAGGTATAATGGGTTTCTCGATCCATCGAGAACTTCAACGTGACCCTTTACCTTCATGAAAAGGAACACCATCGCATCAACAACGTAGTGATCGATCAAACGATCTCGTGTCGATTTGTAGGTTATTGAATCGATAACTTTTATTTGTCATCTCGTAGCCGTTGTTGACATGCCGTAGTGAATATAAACATAGCCGATAAAATATGAACTGAATTGGCTGATTCGCTCACTTATGTTGCGGAATCAAACATGAAAACATAAAAATTAAAAGAAAAGCGCACATGAGAGAAGAATAAATTTTAGCTATGTAGAAGATGAATAAATAATAAAACTTTTTATTACATAAATTAATATTTTTTTCTGCTTATCTGAACTTATTGATTTAAAAAATTAAACATAATATAATATACATATTAATAAAGTATATAAAAATTTAGAATTTATAGAAATTCCAAAATTATAAACTTATAAAACTGATGTATCTATACAATATTTATAGCTAGTAAAGCAATGTTAGAATATTCACGTAAAAATAGAATTTTAATAATAACTAATTATAGGTTACCCTTTAAGGTCAATAAAATGGTAAATTAAATATAATTAAATAATAACCTATGTAGTTTGGGGCGGTAGAAAAAAAGCGTCTCACAGTTACCCATGCTTCACTATACAAATACCTATATTAAATATTTTTTCATCAATTTATTCCTTAAATACATTATTCCTTTGTAAAAATTATGAAACATAAAAAATGAACAGGTTAATTGAACAATAATAAAATTGAAATTAATTTTATAAGAATCCGACAGTAATTGCTGCATTCGTCAATGTTTTATTTGTAAACCTTATAAAATGAATTTGAATTTTATTGTAAATTTCACTAGTTTAACTTTGTATTGTTATAAGGGTTATAAGATATACCAAAAGTATGTAAAATTAGCAACATATCAATGTGATATAAAAATAATTAAAATTGGAAATATAAATTCTAATGATATTCTACCGAATAAAACCTTGAAAATGTAATAATAAATAAATTTAGCATTGTAGTATGTCTCATAAATTTGTTAATAAAATGAAACCATTTCAGTTTTACATTATTTTGAATTACGGTAATACAAATAAAGTTTTATTTCTGTTTACATCAAATACTAAAATAGGATAGGATTAAGTAAATGTATTAAAATAAACTCTAAAAGTTAAGCAGTTAATTAAACAATAAAAAATTTAATATTTTCTATTTATAAGCTTTCCGCAATGTTTAATTTTTTAGTTTTTAATTAACTACTTAACTATTAAAGTTTATTTTAATCTTAATTTCAACAGTTGAAAAGTTTCCGTTTGACGGGCGTCTGTGGAAAAGATTACAAACATCAAGACACTTTTAAAATTATTGCTATGCATGTACTATATTATAAGCCATCTGAAGTATGTAGTAGAGGGGTTATGCCGAAACCGCCTAACTTTTAAGCAAAACATAAATATTCGAATAGTACGTGGGTTTTTTAAGTATTAGTTAAGAATTAAACTATTCTCACATTTTTAATCTAATTATTGTCGTGTATTTTGTGGTATCGTATCTTGTTGGCCGAGCCGTGTTTTACGGCTCCCATAATTAAAATATTTATATTTATAGGAATTATTCGGAGTGCCTGATAAATAAAATATGGTGTTTAATGTAGCCACAATCTAGTGTAGCCTTTTTTATAATGTGCTGAGAGGATTACGGATTAAAGTTGTAAAATGTTATACACAATATTAAATTATTACTGTAAAATATGTTCTATATTTGTTTTATATTATAATAAATTAGTACCTATCATTATTCGACTGCTTAATTTTATACGTAATTATTATATCAGAATTGTGTTTATATTGTTCTAGAAGCACAAAACAGGAATTTTTAAAAAATTTTTTTTACTTATACACTAATGTTATTAGATTAAACACCACAAGTTTATTTATTTATAGTTCTCCATAAATTATTTACCAAACATGACATTTTTTGCTTGGATTCATTGCAGATCCTTTAGGACAATTGAAATCCTCAGAAAAATGTTCCGAATTGCTAACCGATCCTATAACTCGGAAGTACGATGGAGAGTGTTCGTCCGTTAAAACTTGTTGACGTAAAAATTCATTTCGTACATTTATGCACCACAGGTTTGCTGTGGAAATCCAAAACATTTGCTTTGGGGTATAATTAAGACCGGGAAGTCGCGGTTCTTCCCCGTTACGCTCAATCCACTTTTCGTATGCCAAATATGCTTCTTTTATTCCACCGTTATCTGCGATATTTTCTCCTTGTGTATTAATACCATGTAGCTTAAAATTGATGGGGTAAATCTCTTAAATTACAAAAAATAATATACTCACATTCATGTTAACTTCAGGTACAGTGTAGTTACTATATTGATCTATAATACATTGAGCCTTCTGCATAAACAATTGTTTGGTCTCCTCACCCCACCATTCAACCATTTCGCCGTTTTTATCAAATTGTCTGCCTACATCATCAAAACCGTGTGTAAGTTCGTGACCTATTACAAAACCCATTGAACCATAATTCATGTAGTGTGGTCTATCGTTATCGAAGAAAGCACCTTGAAGTATCCCCGCTGGTAATACTGAAAGTAAAAACTTTAATATCTGCTTATTTCTTTTGTTAAATTGTTTACATACAAATACTATTTTGAGATGCCGAATAATATGCATTTATACTAACAGCATCGCCAAATTTGGTCCAATCTGTTTTGTTAACCGTTTCTCTCAATTTACTCATACTTTTATAATCCATAAATTTTTTAAGTTTTAATGCTGACTCAAGATAGTTAACGGATGAAATGTTCAACTAAAAAAGTTTATAAGTATACCTAATTCAAGTTCTTTTTTGATAAAGAATACCCTTGAATAATATTCTTCGACATTTTTATCATCCTGCAATTCTTGAGGATATGCTACATGAGCTGTAATTGCAAGTGCTTTATCAATTGCTTTCGACTTGGTTTCTTTATCCATCCAATCTATATCATTCAATATATCGTGGAAGGTGTGTCTTACATCTTTCACCAATTCTTCAGCGTTTAGTTTAGCTTCTTCATGGAAATACTTACGTACGTACATTGCACTAGTAGCAATACGAAGACTACCAAATTGTTAAATATTTAAGTAAATGATATGTACATTATATTATTGGCAATGTCTAGGTAGCCGGTACTGGTTTCAATATTGAGAACCGGTAGTAAACGTTCATTGGCCAATTTAAAGAAGGCGTTACTACCGGTACTTTTAGTTACTAATAAAAAATAGGTAACGATTTTAATTTTATGCATTCGGTAACTACACACTAAGAATTCGTAGCAGGGTTCATTCGTAATACATTCTCAATGAAAAAGCTAAGCTTATTTTTAAGATTAATTACAAATTTTCGTTTTGGAGTGTGCTAATCGTCTTCGGCTTTCTAAATTAATTTGTTTTGCTAATTAAAATTGTTAACCTTTAAGTAGGTAGGTGGGGTACTCAGAACACCCCAGGCAGAGGTTTCTCATATATTTTAGACTTCTATAACTAAAATTGAAGGCACTAGAATTTTAATGTACCTACAATGGATGCATCAGTTAATACCGGCAATCGTTTTGATGCCGGTATTTCTTAAGTTCAATACCTATCTCAACAAGATGCGCTATGCAAATTGATCAGTGAACGTAAACTACCGGATCTCAATATATTTATAGTAACCGGTACCGGCTACCTAGACGTTGTCTATATTATTTCTCACCCGTTGTTCACTACATCGACACATTCTTTCCATCTTGGCCTCATAGATTTGGTACCTTGGTATATCTGCTTAAATTTTTGTTCTAACTTTTTCAGTCTTTTTGTAGAGAAAGGTACTGCAGAAGTTACAACATGTAAGACAAGATGATTATGTAAGACCCTAACAATTAGGTATATAATTAACAACTTGGAGCATTTGACATTTATTAAGTTACCTTTCTGAAGTACGATTTAGTAAGAGTTGCAAATTGTTTATATATTTGGGAACTCCTACGTCCACTACATCGTCAAGATTAATTTCAACGTCTCCTTCTTTTATGATATTATTAATATATTCTATCCAAGGGATGCTATTAAATAGTTCTTGGAGTTCTCGTACGGTCATTTGATTTGTAAGCAAAGATACGTTACGTCTTTCTTCTTGTGGAAGCGTGATCTGTTAATAAAATAAATCAAAAACATTTACAAAGTAAAAGAAACCTTACCTTTGCAACTTCTATTTCAAATTCTATTACTTCCCTTAATTCTTTTAAAGCATATTCTTTGTTAGCTCCTAGTATTACTGCAACTTCAACAATATAATCGTAATAAGCATTGACTATATCATTTTCGAATCCTTTTACAATATTTTCTCGATTAAGAAACAATTGGGCTTGATCAATCTTAAAAGGGACGCAAAAATAAAATAATAGGTCAATAAAAAATACTTACGTTGATTATTCTTTCAGAGGTTTTCATTATATTGAGCCCCACATAAACGGTCAACAAACTGTTGCTATAAAATCCTTCATTTTGTATATTGTACAACGTTGTTCTCCAACTGAAATTTTCTTCTTTCCATTTAGAGCCTTCTATTACTGGAAAACCACCCAATCGTCTTAAGATAGTATGTATTGGTTCGAAACCATTGTCCTCAATTGCTTTTATATCTAAGCATACATTATACAGTGATTTTGCTAATCCAAAAGCACGTGGTTCATTTTCATCTATGGGTTCTTCTATTGCATTTTTTATTTGATTTTGAACTTGATCGTTAATTATGGTAAACGATATCATGAACGAATAATCATCCGGTATATCGTGCTTTTTTGGAAAACCTCCACAAGCAAATTCGTAAAAGTTGTCGCATGGATCCACAGATTGATTTAAGTTTTTTAATATATCTGAAGCGCAATGAATGCATCCTGGTGTATAACAAATAGAATCAGAATCGTTGCATCTAAAAATGATTAATTGTTTAAAAAATTAATTTCATATTTAATATAATGACAACGTCGTAATAGTTCTGATGTAGTAATCAACTATTAATAGAAATTAAAAATTTAAAATTAAAATGAAATAAAATCAACTTACTTTGTTACATTTCTTTCTTCTACTTGCAATGTGGATGCTTGTAGTAAATTTATTATAACTAAACCGAGAAATGTTATTGCAAATTTAAACATTTTTGTGACTAGACATCAAAAACTAGAAAATATTAGAAAAATGTTTCTGGTAAATATTGGCTACTACGATATCGTTATTACGCTATATTATTACACATTTTGAAATATATTTTTGTTTACTATCTACAAATAAAATAATTTGTCGTAATAATTTATCTACACCACGACTTCACTATAATAAATTTTAGTGAGATAAGAATTCCCAGTTTATATATTAATTGACTTCAATAATTAAGAAATCTAATTTTATTTTACCAGTGTACATAAAAGTATGTGTTTTCATTGCACACTATTAATTTCTGATTATACAGGGTATTTTATACTTTAATGAAATTAGTCGAGGCAAACCGTCGATTATTGTACCCGCAAAGGCTTGCATAAAAAGAGGACTTACATAATGCTATAATGATCTTTCATTGTATGTCCAAATTTTCAATTCCACCTTTGAATCCATCTACTAACCAGCCTCGAAAGAAATTGGTGCAAATTGAGCTATAATTATACTTGATGTTTTTATTCCACTTTGATTACACGATTATGGTTTTTTTAATATTTTGAGAATTGTTGAAAGTTTTTAATTGAAACGCGATTTAGGTTTTAGTTATCTTTCACGACTAAAGGTCAACAATTTATATAAAATTGACAACGTAATATCTTTATCCAAAAATTAATAACAAATAGTGTAGTTAATATAAAATAAATATTATAAAACGTAACTCTGGTATAGGAAGACCGGGTATGGTTGTCACACTTTTTAGAAATCAATTTTTGATTAGCTTGATTTTCCATATTTATGAATATAATTTATTAAAATTACCCAGTAGCGTAATTTATTTTAATAAAAAAATATTTGACCACCTGTAGAAAATGGCATCTATCTCAGAGCTAGGTTAATCTGTATTATCTTCTTCTTCTTATGTTAGGCCTGGGACCTGAGTTTTACGAATTTATTCAAATCAGTTCTGTGAGTATAATTGGTTATTACATATAATTTAACTTGCTAAACTGGTCCTTGATGTGCCTGTACCCTGTGCTTTATTGTTATGAAGGCAAATCATTAACACTGGGGGCCGACGGCTTTACGTACCCTCCGAAGAACGGAGACGGTCAAGAAATTTTAAGGTCAAACCCGAAGTGGAACCGGAAAACCCTACATTAGCAGTTGATCGAGTTAACTATTTATCCTTTTAAAATATATCAAAGATTTCCTCGTATTTTTAGCTATTAATTAGTATAAGAAAATTTACAATATATCTTTCCATATCTGAGCAATTAAATAAAGCCGAACAAAGGAAAATTTTAGTTACAGGTCAACAAATTTCGGCTACTGTTTCGGCATTAGTTGTTGGAATGAAATGAAACTTCATATATGTACTGTCATGTTCCGCTTATAAGAGATAGGGGGTATGACGTAATTGGGTCGATTTATTAAAACACTCATAATTTTATTAATTCAATAAGACCATAACAGGTAACCACTAGATTGTATCTGAATTTTCTTTGATTGAAAGATTGTTTGACTGCTTCTGCCTCACACATCCGGAAGATGCAAACGCTGTTAAAATCTGAAAAACATAAAATTTGAGAAGGACAAAATATTGGTAGTTGTTTGATTTAATGAAAATAAGAGAAAACAAATTAAATTAATTTAATTTATTTGTTAAAGTAGGAATTTCGTGTAAATAAAATAAGTGACGATTTTGAGATTTGCGAATGCGCGAGTGGAGAATTTAGTGGGGTATTGGAAATGAGAAGGGAGCGAAGAGGCTTCTCAAGCCGGCCGTCGAAGAGTTAAGACGCGCTGATCGTATTATAAGTTTGAATTTAGTTTTTGGATTGAAGATTCTGAAGGAAGCCGTCGGAGAATCAAGACGTGCTGTTGGAGTTTGAAAACCGTTTTTGAATATTAAGTTGGAATTTTCGAGTCAGTCTTCAGCAAGGAAAGACTTAATTATTATTTGCGATAATATTTAGAAAATAATTGGAGGTGATAGTATTTGGATATGGTTATCACTTTAATATTGTCTGGAAAAGTAAAATTAAATTCGATTGAAAATCAATATTATGTTTGATGAGGAAATTTATGAAAATTTTTGGGACCACTGACGCTAACTTTTGATGGTTATGTTTTATGGTTATGTAAATGGGAGTTTATTGGAGAAAATCATTCAAATTGCTAACCTGTTATTTATTGTACGATTCCGAGGAAGATAATTATTCACTGGTCGTTCCTACCTGCTTTTGTTTGGTCCAAGATCAGAAGCTGTTTTTCAACTATAATATTCATGCTTCGACGCTCCACATCATACCGGCCGCATCGGAAAACTTCGGAAGAACATTACACTTCGGTAAGAGTTTTTTGTGACGCACTTACTATTTGATAAATAGACAAATCGTTTTTAAAATTCGGGCGCGCATAAACTTTCGGGGATTTTATTACTAATGTTTGCCTTTGTAAAATTTAATTTGTTTAGATATAAGAAAACTAATATTTTGTCTTAATTTTTTATTGTGTTAAATAAATTCCATTATTTTTGTTTTGATAACGTTTGCGTTTAATTTCATTTTAATAGCAGTAGTAGATCGAAGAATAAACAGATACAATTTCCATTTATTTGAGTCGTCTTTATAAGAAAGATCACTGATTAAGGTGAAGTATATGAGTGTTTTGATTGATCTAGATGAACCCAAGTTTCGACCCAAATTATCGAGTCTGTCATGCATAGCTGGTCGGAGCATTATTGAATTAAGTGCCATTACATTCCCCGCTATATAAGTAAAAATTTTTAATCTGAACAGTAGCGAAACATGGCAGTACATATAAATTCCTGACAACCAACCTGTCACGGACAAAATAAACACGGTCTCTCCTTTGAAGATTTTGAAGAAGAAAAGGTGTAACAATATCAACACGAATATGTACTAGTTTAAATTTCGGAACATCTTGTACAGTAAATTAAATCAGTATTAAAATTTAGGCATGTCCAATTAGAACAATAAAATCTAACGACTCTTTTATGAATACCTAATAAAAAAGTTATAAGAACAATAAAATTAATAATGTTCATTGTTTGATTTTAAATTCCCAAAGGACGCGGAATTAAAAAATAACCAGTGCTTAATTTTACTTTTCTTTTTAGTGTTTTATTTTACTTTTCTTTTTAGTGTTTTATTTTACTTTTTACTTTTTATTTTATTATTTAATATTATAGTAGGGTAGCATGGGAAACAGTGGGACGAGGGTGACAGTGATATATTGAAAATATATTCTATTGTACTCCGATCCGAGGTGGTGGCGTAAAAATAATTGGAGGCGAGTGTAGGAGGCGGTGTGGAGGAGCGCAAAAGAGGCCGTTTTACGCCGAAATTCCTATCCGAGAATCTCGGAAGAACCCACCGGGTCGATTTTTGCACACTTGGTGGCGATCGACGCCGGAAGTTCCGAAATTATGCACAAACTTATTGCCTTTTCTCGAAAATGAACCGGCACTCCACGGTGAATTTTCAAAAATGAAAAACTTTTAACGTGAAAATTTCTACTTTTTCAAGGTCAAGTGATTTTATGGCAAATTCGAGCACAGCTTTATTAGACAACTTCAGGAGGATAATAAAGTATTTCATACGACCATGCGGTCACGCTTACATGTTCTTCCGACAGTTATTTTAAATCTGGGGGAGCTTGAAATGTAGTATTTGTTAGAGGTCTTATGTAGTTGTTAACTATCCATCCATTGTAACCTTGAAAAACAGTTGAAGGTCATAGTTATGGCGGTAATAGCAAAATTTACAAACTTTACAAAATCGCCACAATTAAAGATCTCGATGGATACCGTCGTTAGCTTTGATTTCTTCCAAAACATGTGACCTTTAAAATCGATTTGAAGGCCAAAATTTTTCCCAGAGTCGAATTGTGGATTGGTACGACAAATAAGAAATGGGATGTTACTTGTATGCCATGTTATTGTTATGAATAGAAAATAATTCAATTTTTAAAAGTTTGTAATTAAGTTGGAATTACACATTGAAAAATCATTGTTCCCAGGTTTGTCCTTAATAAAGTCATTGGAATAGATTTTGCTATGAATATCAATCTGTAGTACCTTATTTATTATTGAAAATGTATACACCTTGAATTATGTGAGAATGCCATGGTCGCACCGTTAACCTTAATCATCTAAAAATTTGAATAATTGTGCTACTACACAACATAATTTCGTCGCTTACTTTATGTATCTTTGTAATCTTCCAAACTGATAATTGCATCATAGCATGCATCTTAATTTTGATACTAGCAACCGTCTGTTAATCTTTAACAAAAATAAGAGATATTATAATAACAACTACGTAGGTCTACGTTATAATTGATTCCGTTTCTCAATATAAATAGACGATCGCTAGTGCCACATTTTCGAATTTTTGTTCCGTTTCCATTTGAGGGGGGCTCACAGGTTTAATAGTTTCTTAATCTTTCAAGGCGAAAAAAGTCCCAGACCGAACATGGCCTTTATAAATGCCGTCAAAGTGACAGGGAATTTGATTCTTAAGGAGTTGGCTATTATTTTTCATTTTGTATTAGGTCCATAACTTTTTTCAAATTTTTTTTCATTTTTTTTCACGATCTTAAATTATAATATTATTAATATTATTATACAGGGTGTCCCAGTGACCGTGGAGAGCCTTTGAGGTGGTGATAAAGGACACTTTTCTAAGACAAATTTTCAAATAAAATTTTTGCCCAAGTCCAAACCCTTGGGGGGTACCTCCCTTTAAAGCAATTTTTTGAATTTCTGATTTCAAACGGCCATAGCTCCGATATTATTGATTTTTTAAGGTTAATGGATTAGAACTTTTTAAAGATCATTCGCTTGTCTACAAATTAGGATATAACCCCTTATCGTCTAGAATCAACGGATTTCGAGTTATAAATTAAATTAAGGGAAAAAATGTTTAAAAAATTCAGGTTTTTTTTTTAATTTTCTTGCGAACCCCGTATCTCTTAAACGAAACGTCTAAGAGAAAAACTAATGGCGCAAACCGGATAGGGAATTTAACGGGCTACAACTTTCGTCAAATAAATTTTTTTGGTCAACCAACCGTTTTCACAGAAACTCTGAAAATAATGAACAAGGTGTAGGTAAAAAATATAAATTCACACTATTACTAAAAATCTCAATTTGATTTATATCATTTGTTTTAATGTTAAAACATTGTTAAAACGTATTGTAGCGTTTGACGTTTGAGCGACATTGTTATAAAGCGCATTAGTTTATCGGCAATTACTTTGTTAATTTATATTGTTTATTTATTATTGTTAATATTGATAATTATATTGTTTTATTAACTTTAAGCGTAATTTCATTTCGTGTTTTATTATCAATATTATGTTATATTCAAACCTGGAATATGCTGATATGCATTTTTTATACGGCTATTGCAATTGAAATGCATTGGCAGCTGAAAGAGAATACCAAAGAAGATATCCCCAAAGAAGGCTTCCAGATGCAAAAGTCTTTTCTAGGATACACGGGTTTGTATAATAGTTATTTATGTATCAAGGGCACAATCAATTGATTATAGCACCGAGGGTAATTTTAAGCCCGACGCGTTAGCGGAGGGCTTTAAATTGCCCGAGGGCTATAATCTGATTGTGCCCGTGGTGCATACAACGTTTTATTTCATTTTGGTACTTGGTACTTGAATAATCAAAATTGAAGAATTAAGTATTTTGGGAAAAAATATCATGTCATTTCGTTTGTGCTATGAATTTTTGGTGTGCCATGGTTCCTATGTAGATTGTTGATGTTGCTATAATGCTCTATTGTTTTATTGTAAACAAATTAACTTTTTATTTGAAAATGGATAAAACCGAACAAGATTATTCCAAAGAAATTTTGGACAAATTTGAGGTCGCTCAGAGTAGATTAATTCCCATAAAATCAAAGGATTTGTACGAGAAGGAGTATGAGAAGTTTTGTGAGTGGCGGTATGCAAAAAATGTCAACAGTTGCGATGAAAAACTCGTTATGGTGTATTTATTTGAAATGGTAAGAAAATGTTCAACCGCTTAATAATTGTATTTATTAACAATTTTCGTTTTTCTTAGTCAAAGCTTTATAAACCTTCATCTCTTTGGTGTATCTATTCAAAGATTAAGAAGATGGTGAAAGTTAAGGAAAGTGTTGATATATCGAAGTTTCTTTTACTTACGGAGTTCATGAAAAATAACTCTGTGGGTGATGAAGCTAAAAAATCATTGGTCCTGCAACGAGATCACATTCAGCAATTCATGTTAAATGCACCAGATATTACGTATTTGCTGTTTAAGGTATGACAGTTCTATCTAATTGTTTAGTTTTTCATAATGTACATCGCTGTTTGTAGGTTGTTACAGTTTTCGGTATGTATGGAGCTTGTCGACGAGAGGAGCTTCATGATTTACGTGTTCAGGATGTAACGCTTGAGGGAACTGTCTTGCTGGTGAAGATCCGTCAAACTAAAACTTACACGCCTAGACAATTTACGATTGTTCCGAACGATGGTCCCGTAGATTACCTTGCTTTGTACAACAAATATATTTCTTTGCGTCCTAAAAATTCCAAAATCAACAGTTTGTTTTTATCCTATCGCTGTGGAAAATGCAATTTGCAGCCAGTGGGGAAGAACACTTTAGGAAAAATACCTAGGATGATTGCGGAATTCTTAAAATTACCGGATGCAAATAAGTTCACTGGACATTGTTTCCGTAGAAGTGCTGCAACTATATTGGCTGAGAGTGGTGGTGACACAAGAATGTTAAAACAGTTGGGTGGATGGCGATCGGATAAGGTAGCCGAGTCTTACGTAGAAAATTCATTACAAAACAAAATCAAAATCGCTCAAAGCATCTCCAATGGAGCTTCGATAAACGTGTCTCAAGCATCGATAAGTAAGTATACCTCAAGAAAATGAAGGACATTTTAGCTTTGGAGGTGGTTCTCTTACCATATCAAATCCAAGCAATTGCGTTTTTAATTTTAATAAATAATTTGTAACCCTTGTAACCTTAAAATTTAATTAATAAAATTGAAGATTTCCACTATTTTGTTTTGATATTTTGTATTTATTTGAAATGGTAAGGAAATGTTCAAGCGCTTAATAATTATTGTATTTATTAACAATTTTCATTTAAGCAAAAGTAAGGGTGGCGTAGTGGGTGGAGGTTAAAATGGTAGATAACAATATGATGGGATGCTCTATTATGTGTAGGTATACCAAAAATCAGCTCTGTAGGCGTAACTTTGGCGAGAAACTTGGAGGGGCGAGAATTAATTTTTTTATTTAGCAATAACTCGAAAACGGCACTAGATATCGAAAAACTGAGCAAAAAAGATTACCCGTAGATTACCTTGCTTTGTACAACAAATATATTTCTTTGCGTCCTAAAAATTCCAAAATCAACAGTTTGTTTTTATCCTATCGCTGTGGAAAATGCAATTTGCAGCCAGTGGGGAAGAACACTTTAGGAAAAATACCTAGGATGATTGCGGAATTCTTAAAATTACCGGATGCAAATAAGTTCACTGGACATTGTTTCCGTAGAAGTGCTGCAACTATATTGGCTGAGAGTGGTGGTGACACAAGAATGTTAAAACAGTTGGGTGGATGGCGATCGGATAAGGTAGCCGAGTCTTACGTAGAAAATTCATTACAAAACAAAATCAAAATCGCTCAAAGCATCTCCAATGGAGCTTCGATAAACGTGTCTCAAGCATCGATAAGTAAGTATACCTCAAGAAAATGAAGGACATTTTAGCTTTGGAGGTGGTTCTCTTACCATATCAAATCCAAGCAATTGCGTTTTTAATTTTAATAAATAATTTGTAACCCTTGTAACCTTAAAATTTAATTAATAAAATTGAAGATTTCCACTATTTTGTTTTGATATTTTGTATTTATTTGAAATGGTAAGGAAATGTTCAAGCGCTTAATAATTATTGTATTTATTAACAATTTTCATTTAAGCAAAAGTAAGGGTGGCGTAGTGGGTGGAGGTTAAAATGGTAGATAACAATATGATGGGATGCTCTATTATGTGTAGGTATACCAAAAATCAGCTCTGTAGGCGTAACTTTGGCGAGAAACTTGGAGGGGCGAGAATTAATTTTTTTATTTAGCAATAACTCGAAAACGGCACTAGATATCGAAAAACTGAGCAAAAAATTCTCCCCACTCGCAAGTCACTCCCCCTCGTGAATTGTCGGTAGGAAGGCATATGCAAAATTTCAGATCGATCGCGCAAAAAAAACAGAGTCTGGACACTCTTTTGTTTTGATATTGTTGTCATTGCTTAGCAACTTTATAGGCCCTAGGGCTATAAAAGCCAAATTACGCCCCCATTTCCGTGCTAAAAAACAAGGTTATGATAACAAAATGAAATAAAAATTATTATTAAACTCATCAAGATGCATTGAAAAATAAATTATGTAAAAATAAATCCCTGTAGATACTTAACGGAATTTGGAAGATTCCCAAATACGTATAAAGAAAGAAGTCAGAATGCTGTCGATGAAGATAACTTACCAAACAGCCAAGACGTTTTGGATATAGTAGAAAATAACCCGGCAACTAGCATCAGAAAATTGGAAGCTGAACTACAAATATCTAAACACAAAGTTAGTCAAATAATCAAATAGTATTATTTTTAATGAATTTTTTTTAAATTATGGAAGATTAATTTGACCTTTTACAATTAGATATGGAAAATTTTACATAAATACCAGTACTATCCATATCATTTATATCCGGTGCATGTATTGGAGAATGGAGATTATGGATCAAGATTAATTTTTTCCAACTACTTACGAGGGCAAGCGAATCCACAAAGATTTGTTGCAAAGATTTTGTTTACCGCCGAGGCGCAGTTTACAAGAGATGGTGTAAACAATTGTAGAAATGAACATCGATGGGCAGTAGAAAATCCCAGGGAAAAACTTGAGAGAGGACATCAGAGACGTTTCAGTGTGAACTGTTGGTGTGGAATACTGGGAAGCCAAATTATAGGTCCTTATTTTTTTCCACAAAACATAAGGCTTACAGCTGCCGGATACCTAAATTTTTTAGAAGAAAATCTTCCATTATTGCTAGATGATATTCCACTGGCATCAAGACAAGGAATGTGGTTTCAGCATGATGGTGCGCTGGTACATTTTGGACGACAAGTACAAAATTTTTTAAATACTGCGTATCCAGAAAAATGGATAAGAAGAGGAGGATTTATCAATTGGCCGGCACGATCACCCGATTTAACACCACTCGATTATTTTTTATGGGGTGCCCTTAAAGCTATAGTTTACAGCGATAGAAGAAAGCCCGAAACCAGAGAGGAATTAATGGAAAGAATACAGATAGGTGTTACAGAACTTAACGTAAGAAGCGCCATTATAAATAATACCGTGAAACACCTTTTGAAAAGAGCACGCCTGTGTGCTGAAAATGAGGGAGGCCATTTTGAGCATTTATTAAATTAATTTTGTGAATTTATTTTTTTTACCTACACCTTGTTCATTATTTTCAGAGTTTCTGTGAAAACGGTTGGTTTCCCAAAAAAATTTATTTGACGAAAGTTGTAGCCCGTTAAATTCCCTATCCGGTTTGGGCCATTAATTTTTCTCTTAGACGTTTCGTTTAAGAGATACGGGGTTCGCAAGAAAATTAAAAAAAAAACCTGAATTTTTTAAACATTTTTTCCCTTAATTTAATTTATAACTCGAAATTTGTTGATTCTAGACGATAAGGGGTTATAACCTAATTTGTAGACAAGCGAATGATCTTTAAAAAAGTTCTAATCTATTAACCTTAAAAAATCAATAATATCGGAGCTATGGCCGTTTGAAATCAGAAATTCAAAATATTGCTTTAAAGGGAGGTACCCCCCAAGGGTTTGGACTTGGGCAAAAATTTTATTTGAAAATTTGTCTTAGAAAAGTGTCCTTTATCACCACCTCAAAGGTTCTCCACGGTCACGGGGACACCCTGTATACAGGATATACCTTTCACACCAGAAAAGTAGTTGTATAGAAGCCTAGTTTCTTAATAAGTTTCATCCTAGTTTCTTAATAAGTTTCATCCTAGATCAACGGATACGTTGATCTCTTGATCTGTTGATCCAGATTACAGACCGTTCTACAATGAGGAGCGTCACACACAGATCTGGGTAACTCTTATTATTATATGTAGAAAAAGGGAGGGTTTTCCTAGAATTGCCGAACAAATGCACATGAACCGTTACCATTTGAAAATTAACGGTACCCCACTACCGCAGGATCCCAATTCGCACGCGAGATTAAATGGACTCCTGTGGAATGCTAAGATTCCACCTGGTGTGTAATATACTAATGTACAAGTAAAGAAAGGAATAAATAAAACTATTATATACAGGTAAATAATATTTCAGTCGTTTCTTAAAAAGTTAAAACAGCAATAAAAATGTAGAAAAACGTAGGTAAATATACTAATTGGGCTAAACTACTTTAAAACAAATATACTATAAAAATTTTAAATGCACATAAATTATTTTAATTATTACCAAACATGGCATTTATGTTGTGGGTTCATATTAGAGCCTAAAGAGCAATTAAAATCTTTAGCGAAGTGCTCTGAATTACTAAACGTTCCTCGAACTCGAAATTGCATAGGTGAATGGCGATCTACTAAAATCGAGTCTTTCAAATATTCATCTGTTTCCACTGAACACATGTACTGAGCACAAGAAATCCAAAATAACTGATTTTGTGTGTAATTAATTCCTGGTAATAACTTTTCTTCGCCGTTTTTCTTAATCCAATCTTGATAAGCCAGGTAAGCTACTTTAGCTGCACCATTGTCAGCTATATTTTCACCTAAAGTATGTTTTCCATCTACCTAAAATGTACATACTTATTATAATAAGACTATACTAATTTTTTATCATTTTACATGTAAATTAAACTTGGGCACAGTGAAATTATTGTATTGTTCAGTAATGCATTTAGATTTCTTAACATATTCGGTTGCTGTTTTTGGTTCCCACCAATTGTTCACTTTCCCATCTTTATCATATTTTCTGCCGTTTTGATCAAATCCGTGCACAATTTCGTGACCAATGACAAATCCTACACTTCCATAGTTCATATATTCAGGTCTGTTGATATCATAGCTTTCATCTTGTAAAACAACAGCTGCAACATCTGGAATAATATTTATTACAAATTAATTTTATAATAATTATGTGTTTCTAGAACATCTAAAAAACTTACTCATACTGTTCTTGTCGCGTAAATAATGAGCATTCAAAGTTGTTGCTGCCATTTGGTCGGCCCAAAAGGTTTTATTGGAAGGTTTCCCTAATTTAATAAAGTTTAAATCATGCTGAAACTTATTCTGTTTTAAAAATATTTCTATCAAAGAATCACTTGCAGTTATGGTTAACTAAAAATAAATTTTATTACTAGTAACTACAGGGAGTCATAAATAATTAAATTTGTCAAAAACTCACGTTTTTGTAAAATTGTTCTAAAACGAGATCATCTAATAATTCGTCAGGAAAAGCTATATTAGCGTCCATATTAATGGCTTTTTCCACAGCTTTCAATTTAGTAGCTGAATCCATCCAACTTGTATTTTGGATTACGTTGGTAAACGTTGATTTCAAAGTATTGACTAATTCTATGGCTTTTAATTTTGTGTTTGTATCAAAAAAGGTTCTGACGTATAATGCACCCACTAGTCTACTTAACCTGAAATAAGAATTTTATTAACATATGAAAATTAAGAATATAGCTAATGAATTCTACAATAGAATAATGTACATACTCATCGGGAATATTGTTTACGCATTGCTTCCAACCTACTGGGTTTTTGGTAACTCCATATGCAATTTTATTGTACTCCAACGTAAAGTTTTGAATTTCAGCAGTTAAATATGGTGAGAATGCATTCAATATTCGAGAGAAAATATAATTTGCTTGAACTCTATAAAATATTAAAAAATTATGTCGAACATTAAAATAAAATTAGCTGACCACTACCTTTTAGAGGTTGCTTTCACTAATTTCTCTAATTCTGGAATAAATTCAACGTCCTTCACATAAATACTATCATTTATGCCTATTCGAATATGTTCATCAGCGATCAAGTTATTTAAATAATCTACCCATGGAATGAATGGATGCGTTTGATTAAGTTCGTTAATGGATACCAAAGTATAAGGTGTCGAAGAATTAGTAACAAGATTGGAATCTGTTACCTGAAAAAGACGATTATGGAGACTGTGAGAGATATTAAAATAAAAATAATTACATTTGCAAATTGAATTAAGAACAACATCGAATCATGAAATTCCTTTTTTGCAAAATCTCTATCAGCTCCAAGTACTACTGATATATTAACTATCAAATCTAGGTAGGCATCAACTTTACTATTATTAAGTCCTTGAATTAAATATTCACTTTCCACTGCAAACTCGGGTCGTTCAATCTAAAAATTTTTTTTAATTTCAATAATAAATAAAAATTTAAATTAAATTATTTACGTATAAAATATTATCAGAAGTTTTCATGCTTGAGTCAACATATACTGAAATCAAATTATCGAAAGGTATTCCCATTTGTCGCATTTTGTAGGTAACATTATTAACATCAAATTCATCACTATTCCACTGATTTCCTTGTAAAAGAGGCCATTTTCCAATTTGGTTTAAAATTGTTTTAGCGGTATTGATACTATTTAATTCAATTTCATTTTTATCTAAACACTTTTGGTAAAATTGTTTTAAATATTTAAATGGTTTTATTTCGGCGTTAACCATGGGTGCATCTAAAAGACTTTTTATTTGATTTTGTAGTTTATCGTGCATTGCAGTAAACAACATTTCCATCGGCCTATCTTCAGATATAACGGTATTTTTTATAAAGTTACCACAAGCAAAATTATAAAAATTGTCACATGGATCTACACTTGCATCCATTTTATTTAAAATAATTGCCGCGGAAGCATTGCACCCTGAGGTTAAACAAACACTTTTATTGACTCCGGTAGCTCCAAAATCATTGGGTTTATCTGGTAATTCATTTTTTACGGATCTAAAATAATGTTAAATGAGAACATATAAAAAAATATTAAAAGCATACAATAGCAAAGTTAAATTTAATATGTAAATATGAAATTTAATTGTAGGCGTTTAGTTCAATTGATTAATACAAAGTATTAATACAAAAAGTTGATTCAATCAGAATAAATATTCAAATAAAATTCAAAACTAAGATTAATAGAAATTACCATTTTCTAATTAAATGGTAATTATTCCTCACAATAATTGGATAATTAACTTTTAATTTATATGCAGATACATAAATTTGGTTGGTATAGCAAAAGAAATTGTTTAAAGGAAACATGTTGCAAAGTTTCTTTAGAAATTTGATATTAAATTTTGTAAAATTTTTTACCTTTTAAGTTAAATCTTTTAAAATATTTTTAAATTAATTAAATGCAAGTAATATTACACCCTCAATGTAATTACCCATTTCGTTGTTAAACATTAATTTATTTTATTACGTAGACAAAGAATAATCAAAAAAAAATTAATTTTTTTACTTACAAATCCGTTATTAGGCCTGATAAAATAGAAAACGCAATGGGAATAAGAATAATTAAAAAAACTGGACTACTTAAAAACATTTTAAAATTAACACGACACAACACAACGAATATTAAAACAACGTTGGAATATAAATAATTATATCAAACCTTCCAGATTTGTATATCAGTAATGTTTTAATGATAATTTTGCTATTCCTGGTTTTAGTTTGCTATTAGAGAATTTTATTTTATTAAATTTGAATAATAGTAAATTGTTTTGGTATGAATTTCTAAGAAAACAAATAAAATTCAATTAAATAATTATTATGTATTATCACAAAAATTAATCGAATTATTTAAATTAAATATAGATGGTATTCATTTAAAACGTTTCTACCTTCAGTATTCATAGTATAAGAGAACAAAAAAAAAGTAGAAATAATAGAAAAATACGTCAACCAATTTAGAGAAATGATGATAAGAATACGTATTTAACAGCATGTTGTAACTCACTAATATCAATATTGTATACTACATAAAAAATTATATAAATTATTAGAATCTGCCTATTTATTTTAATATGGATGTGCTCATTTTGAAAGTTATAACTAACTTTTAGTCATCTATTGCACAATATTTCTATTCGGATTAGGGGTCATCCATTAATTACGTAAGGGTTTTTGGGTTTTTTTTTTTTGGATATCTTACGGACCCTTACGTAGGGGGGAAGGGGTCCGACGTATTCCTTACGTAAGTTTCTTAAAATATTTTTTTAAATTAAATTTAAACAAGTTGGAACTTGCTTTAGCAGCGGTTCCTAGGCTTCTATACAGCTACCTTTCTGGTGTGAAAAGTTGTTGTTGCTAGTTATTTTTGGTCGACATAATATTTATAATGTAACATCAGATAATTCGATAATCTGCACCAATTAAATTTTTCGAGATAACTTCTTATTAGGGTATCCACGTCTTAAGGTATCAACGTCTTAACGGATCAAAGGATCAACGAATCAAAGGATCAACGGATCAAAGGATCAACGGATCAACGTATCAACAGATCAACGTATCAACAGATCAACAGATCAACTTATCAACAGATCAACGTATCAACGTATCAACGGATCAACGGATCAACGGATCAACGTATCAACGTATCAAAAGCAAACTTTTTCATTCCATCCGGAACTTGACTTCTCTGTAATGTACGATCCATTTCTTAAGGTCGATCAATCCTAATCTTTCTCTTTTATTTACAACTTAACTTCACCAATCACATCAAGCCACTGCTGTGGTTACAATAAACTAGGCTTCTATACATACAACTACTTTTCTGGTGTGAAAAGTTGTTGTTATTTTTGGTCGCCATAATTTTATAATGTGATATCAGATAATCCGATAATTCGGAACCGAGAGTTACCAACTTAAAAAATATTCGATATAAGTAAAATTTAGTGAAAAAACATTTAGATTTTCAGATTAGTATCTTTATTATCGGATAAAAATTATTTTTTCAGATACCTATAAGAAAAATCTAGCATTTTAAGTTCAAATATAAATCTCAGAATATTTCATTTTTTAAATCTGTGGTAATTCTGATAATCTGAATTTTTAATACCTACCAAGCTAAAAAATATTCTAGTATAGTATAAGTAAAATTTAGTGACAATAAGAGATTTCGATTATCAGATTAGTATCTTTATTATCGGATAAAAAATTATTTTTTCACATAAAAGCAAAAGAATAGCATTTTAAGTTCAAATATAAATCTCAGAATATTTCATTTCTTAAATCTGTGGTAATTCTAATAATATGAATCTTTAGTAGCAACCTAACAAATCTATTTATATTCGTTCATCCGTCGCGTCGCTACCAGGCCCGATGCATTGCACAGATAACCTCAAACCCACCACAAGGGAATATTTTAAGAACGTATATGTTATTAAATTTTAAAGTGATCAAATATAACACCATGCGCAACTCTTGAGCGGAAACAAAATCTTAAAAATAATAGGGTATCAACGTCTTAAGGTATCAACGTCTTAACGGATCAAAGGATCAACGGATCAAAGTAAATACGAATCAAAGGATCAACGTATCAACAGATCAACGTATCAACAGATCAACGTATCAACGTATCAACGGATCAACGTATCAACGTATTTAAATTTCCTATATAGGTAAAAAATTATGTAAATAAAATATAACTTATATTTGGTCAATTTCGAAGGTTCTGATTAGATTTGAATTATGCGGACAGACAGACGGACAGACGCGGAGCCAGATCATAAGGGTTCTTGCTATACTTTGTATAGAAGCCTAACAAGTAGTTTATATAGGGAGACCTCTTTGAAAATATCTTTAACTTAGTAAATTTCTTTCGAACATTTGCGTATTTATAAATTGCATTAGCGAATCGAAACAACGGATTAACAGATTAACGCAATACTATATAGACGAAGTATCTATATATATAAAATTCAATGTATGTATGTGTGTTTTTTATACAATTCTACACCGTTTGACCAATCTCTACCAAATTTGGTGTAGAAGCTATTTACAATGCTACGAAAAACATAGGCTACTTTAGAATCTTGCCGCGAACTTTGGTCAAGCGCTGTATTAGCTTGACCAACGTTAGTGCGGATCAGCGGATCAACGTTTCAACGGATCAACGTATTAACGAACGATATCTATATATATAAAATTCAATGTATGTATGTGTGTTTTCTATACAATTCTACACCGTTTGACCAATCTCTACCAAATTTGGTGTAGAAGCTATTTACAATGCTACGAAAAACAAAGGCTACTTTAGAATCTTGCCGCGAACTTTGGTCAAGCGCTGTATTAGCTTGACCAACGTTAGTGCGGATCAGCGGATCAACGTTTCAACGGATCAACGTATTAACGAACGATATCTATATCGTCGGCATACAAGCAAAAGTGACCAACTACAAAATGCTGAAAATGAGAAAATTGACTAAATGGGATTGAATAACCAGTACGGTTACAAGGAAAAATGCCCATCTTTATTAGAAATTAAATGAATAAGTTATAGAGTTGGTAAAATTGACTATTTACAGGCGAAGTATAACTTAAAAACTGCTCTAAAGTAAAACTAGGGTTTTGCAGATGGTCACTTTTGATTGTATGCCGACGATATATATAAAATTCAATGTATGTATGTGTGTTTTCTATACAATTCTACACCGTTTGACCAATCTCTACCAAATTTGGTGTAGAAGCTATTTACAATGCTACGAAAAACATAGGCTACTTTAGAATCTTGCCGCGAACTTTGGTCAAGCGCTGTATTAGCTTGACAAACGTTAGTGCGGATCAACGGATCAACGTTTCAACGGATCAACGTATTAACGAACGATATGTATCTATATAAAATTCAATGTATGTATGTATGTAAGAAGAACAGGAATTGGCAATATCGCTGCGTGCTTTCGAAAATTCCTTATTAGAAGACGAAGGGGAGGAGGAAAAGGAAGAACACAAATAACAAGAGTAATTGGCAAAAATAAAATAAAGCAAAATTAGAAATTATTGTGGTTTTTGTAAATACTTAACAGTTTTGTTAAACTTTTTTTTATTAAACCTTGATTTGTATTTTTTATTAATTTATTTATTTAATCCTTTTTTAATACGTTTGGTATTTGCGATGACCAAATAAGTCGCAAGGTCATTATGCGGATTGGATCTAAAAAATACATGTAGGCAAATATTGAAATTTGGGCAGGACAACGTCTGCCGGGTCAGCTAGTTTAAAATATAACAACGTATCAGTTGATCAACGTTATGATTGGCTCTGAAACATGCGGACGGACACGAAGCCAGACCATAAGGCTTCTTTCTATACCTTTTATAGAAGCCTAAAAGTAGCGCACTGGCTACCCACTTCTTAGACCTCTATACACACAGAGTATTTCCAACACGATTTGAAACGCTCTGTTTCAAATGGATAATGAGATTAACGAATAACAAATTAGTGAATAACGAGATCAACATATCAATATATCAACGTATCATCGTATCAACTTATCATCGAATCATCGGGTCATCGGATCAACGTATCAACGTATCAACGTATCATCGGATCAAAGTATCATCGGATCAACGTATCATCGGATCAACGTATCATCGGATGAACGTATCATCGTATCAACGCATCATCGGATCAACGTATCTTCGGATCAACGTATCAACGGATCAACGTATTTAAATTATATAGGTGAAAAGTTATGTAAATAAAATATAACTTATATTTGGTCAATTTCGAAGGTTCTGATTAGATTTGAATTATGCGGACAGACAGACGGACAGACGCGGAGCCAGATCATAAGGGTTCTTGCTATACTTTGTATAGAAGCCTAACAAGTAGTTTATATAGGGAGACCTCTTTGAAAATATCTTTAACTTAGTAAATTTCTTTCGAACATTTACGTATTTATAAATTGCATTAGCGAATCGAAACAACGGATTAATAGATTAACGCAATACTATATAGACGAAGTATTTAAAATATAACAACGTATCAGTGTATCAACGTTATGATTGGCTCTGAAACATGCGGACGGACACGAAGCCAGACCATAAGGCTTCTTTCTATACCTTGTATAGAAGCCTAAAAGTAGCGCACTGGCTACCAGATCTTAGACCTCTATACACACAGAGTATTTCCAACACGATTTGAAACGCCCTGTATGATTTTGAATTATGCGGACGGACGGACAGACAGACAGACGGACAGACAGACAGACGGACAGACAGACGGACAGACACGGAGCCAGATCATAAGACTTCTTGTTATACTTTGTATAGAAGCCTAAAATCAAATATAATTTTTTCTTTTTATGTTGGTAATTATATCCAGGTATAATGGAAATACCATATATTGAAATATATAGTACTTAAAAATCATTAAACATAGTGGCATAATAGTGTGAATTATAGAAAATGGCATCAAACTTAGCGATCTTTACGAACGGTTTTTCATCTACATATTATGTAAATAAAAATTTAATTTAAATTTTTGTATTTATTATTATCTATCTACATAAATATATAAAAATGGATGTATGTGTGTATGTATGTTCCCTCTATAGACTCCTAAACCGTTTGGCCGATCGGAACCAAATTTGGCACAGTTATTATGTAGGTCCCTGCGCATGTTTTTGTATTGAAATAGTGCAAAAATTTGCAAAGGAAAGGGAAGTTGATTTTGAGTAGCCTGCCTTCCTTTAAGGAATCTCGATAATCCATTCATGCGCGTCCCATAGGGACGCGCATGAATGGATTATCGAGATTCCTTAAAGGAAGGCAGGCTACTCAAAATCAACTTAAAAAACAATAATTAATGCTGTCAAACTGTCAACCGATCGACAATGCAAATACGCGTGCACGTGTTTTACGTTTCTATTTGACCAATCTTAACGAAATTTGGTGTAGAAGTTATTTACAATGCTACGAAAAACATAGGCTACTTTAGTACCTTGGAGTGAGGCCGAAGGCCGAACAACCACATCCGACACGGTCTAGATGGCTAAAGGCGGCCGGTAGGCCGACTGTGCCAGCTAGTATAATATATTATTATTCATAATCGAAATTCTTACTCCAGAAAATATTAAAGGGAAGGATCTCGGGTAGTGTGTTTGTTATATCGTGTTCTTCTTGTTTATGGTACTTCTGTTGAAAACTTTACCATCCTACTTAAGAGGTAAATTATTAACTTTTGCTCCAGTTTTATTATGTGTTATCACTAATTTGTAAAAGCTTCTGAACTGTATATTTTTTCTTATATTATAGTCTTGACGATGACAAGAAATCTTGTCGAAACCGGTCGATTTAAGTAAATTGTTTTCTTGAATACAAACTCCACTACCCGAGATCCTTCCCTTTAATATTATTATTCATATTATTATTTTATAAATATAAGGGGCGGAGAGGGGGGTCAAAATTAATTTTCTTTTAAATAATCCTTACGTAAGATGTGGGGGGGGGGGTTGCCACAATCTTACGTACCCTTACGTGGCGGGGTGAGGGGGTCCAAAATTACAAAAATCATCCTTACGTAATTAATGGACGGCCCCTATACAAAAAAAGGTTTTTATTACAACCCGGCTAGAAACAAATTTTAGTATCTTTAAGTTTTTAATAACTAAAAAATGGTCTAAAATTAAATCATTCTATTGTAGTATTCCGTCCCCCCTTCTTTTAATTATTACTATTATTATCATTAGTGTTAGCTATTTTCCATGGGCAACCAGAAAAGGCGTCTAGGGGGCGATTAAAGTTAATGAAGCGAGGAAGAGCGACTAGGTGACCTCGACATGAACCCACATAAGAGGAAGAACCAGGGGTGGTCGGGGCATGTTATTGTAAAGTCAATGAGTTAATTTTAATAAATTGTTAACTACAACTTTAAGTGTACATAATTATTTCTACGTTTAGCTTTTATTAGGTATAAAAAAAAGTTGTTTTATGTTTTTTACCTATGAAAGCTAAAATTTTAAGGTCTTTTAATAAATTCTAACAAAGAGATGCTATTATCTAAGGTAAACAGATAAACAGAATGCGACTGTACGTATAAACATAGTGAATACTTCCAAATCATGTCTTAATGCCTCGATTACATTGGGCGACTTTACTCGCTAGTCGCTAGCGAATTTACACGCAGCGACTAAATTCGCTTAATGTAATAGACCTAGTCGCTTACTCGCCGCGTGTTGAACAGACGCTGTTCGCCCGCGATTAAAGTTGCCAGCCGGGCTACTTTAGTCGCTACTCGCTAGCTATTTTACACTCCGGCGAGTAAAATCGCTTTGTGTAATCGACATGGCTAGTAAAATCGCTAGGCTTTTAGTTGCTTTTAGTTCATTTCTTCTACCAATCCTTCGATTCCAGACTACGAGACTAGCGAGTATACTCGCTGTAGTGTAATCGGACAGGTCGCTACACGCTCAGTCGCGCGCGACTTTATTCGCAAGCGACTAGCGAGTAAATTCGCCCAATGTAATCGAGGCATTATGTAATAATAAATATAGTCATATCCTAATGCAGAGACCATCAAATTTTTGTTATCGCCAAAAAATAATTTTGAGAAACAATTAGTTTAAGCATTTAAAGTATTTTAAGAACCTCTTATTTAATTGTAACTCGTGAGAAATAACAAACTACCCTTGGACATCTAAATCAGTGATAACAATTCAATACAGATAAAATTTCCCAATAAAAGGGGGGCCAAAGGTGAAATAAGGCTGTCAGAGTGAGTCAGAGAGAAAGAGTTGATGGTGCTTAGTAACAATAATTAGAGTCGTGATAACAGATTCATAAAAATAAAGTTTTAATTTAATAAATTTGTATTCAAATTTTTTTATATTTTATTTAGTGTTTTGCGAGGATTTATTTATTCATACGTCTCCAAATAAACTCGCACGACTACCTACCCTCTCCCTTCTTAAACCATTTTCATACAGGTTCCGCTTAATCTCCAGGCATTATAAAGGATTAAGATGATGGTGGCAGCTTCAATAAACATTAGCAAAATTGGAGATACCACAATTTCTAAATAATCGCCTCAAACTACTACAACGTTGATACTACGTTAGGTTAAGGAAACTTAGGGTCTTTATTTCTGGAAAAGGACTACAATTCCATAACTAGCCTTGAGTTTGGGTTTAGAGCAATAGCAGTGTAGTTTTTTTTTCAGCAGACAATTTTTAGGATTAGAATGGATCGCAATTTACTACACAATCAACAGTTAATCTCTTGAATTAGCATAGATATTATTAAGAAGTAGTCTAAATGAGATTTCGAGGAGATATCAATGGAGTCTACTGTTTTAAATATAAATGGCAGGCGGAAATTCATCCCTTACCCTAACTTACCCCAGTTTTAAAATTTTTAATAGCATTGTTAAGAATATTTTATGAGAGACTACAAACGTTTGAATTAAAATTAATTCTTGTACAGTTATGCAATGTTGGTGCTACAAATTTTTGAAAGCAGTACATAACCAGAAATTGGTAAACTAAGTTTTGAATTTCTTGGAGAAAGGTGTGGGAGGGTCTGTTACATTTTTTTGTGCTGTTCAAAGAGAGCAGGCCACAATCACCCAATGCTTTTAAGCGATTTTAGGGCCAAACCTGGACATACAGAATTGTTAAAAATCAAAACCCAGTTTATTCATGTCTAACCACATATTAAAGTCCCAAGTTAGTCATGTAAAACAGAAAAATGCCCGTTCGCTGTAGAAAAGGGCGCCTTTTCGAAGAACGCTATATAGACACCTGACTTTTTTCATAAATATTGGTAATGTTGTCTATCAGGTTAAATATAAATTTTTAGGTAAACGCTGGTCATAAGCTCAGCTACAGTGGAACTTCAATAAAATTAAATTAAATTTTAAGAAATTGTCGATAGCAACATTGACTTTGACAATAAATTAAATAAAATTTATTCAGAAAATTCAGAAAAGAAAATTCAGGTATATCATAGGTTTTATTCGGTTTTAGAAGACCATTTTACAGCATAACTTTCTGATTGAATTTGTTTTCTGCGTCCAAGTAGACAAAGTATTTGAAAAAATTCGACACATTTCAATTAATTTAGTTGAAACGAGTGATTAGTATAAAAAAATTAATTAAATTTAAGTTTGTTAGACCTACTCGCGCCGGATATACTGCAGCCCAATATAAATCTATGGGCTATGGGGAAGGCAACGGGAAACCACCCCATTAAATTTCTTTCCCTAGTTAAGTTATCTTGACTTCGGTCAAGTTGATAACCAACGTTCGCTGAGCGGATACGGTACTTTAAGAAGAAGAACTTTGTTATATTCGGGTTGGTTGGTTCATCACCAATATTTATGAAAAAATCAGTTATCTAGGGAGTTCCGTTCGCTTTCTACATCTGTACATATTCTCTGAGTTTTGCTTAGTAATTCGATATGTTCGGGTAAAACTAATTTTTACTGAACTAAAAGTGGAATTAATTCTGGCACAAATTGCATTATAGAAGGATTACTGTATCAAGGTTATACAAAACAGCTCGTTGTAAGAAAAATACAGGCACGTTGGTAGAAAGTAGAGACGATCAGTTGTAGTTGTCTGAAAATGTGAAAATGCGGAAAGATCGTCCGCGAGCTACCTAAATGAGAATACCCCGTAGAATGGAAAAACGCCAAATTAGTGCTGTTTGAAAATCTCAACAAGCCACTAGAACTGCAAGGTTCATACATACTCATCTGCCTTCTGGACCATGTGGGAAAGGTGTTCGAGCGCCTCATCCTTTCCCAACTACGACATGAAATCCACAAATCGGTGACCCAGTCGAAAACCACAGTTCAGGTTCAGGAGGGCCAGATCCACAAACAAAGCGGTAGAATAAATTGTTCAAAGACTTATGGCAACGAGAAAATGAACCTGTAAGATAAGGAGAAGGTATTGGCTACCTTGGACGTAAAAACATGTTTAACTCCACAAGATGGATTTACATAATGGAAGAGCTATAGCGGAGGGAAGTTGCACCGTACCCAGTAAGTTCACAGCGAGCTATTTAAGCGATAGGTCTTTGACCATGGACGAAAAGCTTTGTAAAAGTAACCTAGACGTAACGAATGGAGTCCTCCATGGCTTGGTACTCGGGCCTATGTTGTGGAACGTAATTTAAAATCATGTCGTCCACCGCCCCAACACTACCTGGAATAAAAATTATCGGATTCGCCGACGACATTACAATGTGACGGAAACTAAAACGGAATAAGAGATAATGGAATATACAAATTCCATCACATCAGACATTACCGAATTGATGGAAGAACGAGGCCTGACGCTGATATCCAGAAGAAAGCTTACCCATGTCGTCCCTACTAAATGGTCAGACCATGGACACGTCGACTGTAGCGAAAGTCCTCGCCGTGAATATTGATAAGAACCTATATATCCCATGGAGCTCATCTTACCAGAGTAGCGGCGAGAGTCGAGAAACAGTGGTATCAGGTTGAACAAATGCTAATATGGATTAAATCAAAAAATTTACACAAACATTTCGAAATACAAAAATAAGAAGAGATAAGCTCCAAATGGGGGTAAATATAACATCAAGAAGGTAGCGTACGAAAGTAATTATGCAATAGCGGTTCCCTGTGCGACCAAAGAGACGGGAGGTTTTAGTCAGTAGGAATCTGACATGCCCAACTAGCATGGTGTGGGTGAACTCTTATGAAAGACTTTTACCCCTTCCTACTCAAAGGAAACAAAAAACAAGACACTGGCAAAACAAAGGGGAAAAGTGCTAAGAAGAAAAGTAATCTCTGTCTTAGCAAAGCAGAGCAAAAACTGAATTGTTTTCTGTTGTTTCTGGATCCTGCTTAGGTACTTCTCCAGACACTATCCCAGATGATTTTATGGTAGCAGTGACGTGCCCAATCAGTTTAAAGATATTAAATGCTTAAGACGAAGATAATAGTTAATATCACCAAAAAATTTAAAGCTAGATGTGTTGCTAATCGTAGTTTTGTGTAGATTTACAAAGTACCAAAATTATTAGTTTTCAAATTGAAAATATTAAAAGTTCCAGAATTGTTTGTTTTAAATTTTTTTATTAATATTCTTTACTTTAAAAAATTGTAATATCAAATAAATCATTGATCTCTATTATTAACGAAATATCTTCTTCTGTGAAGTTTCCACAATTCATTTCATGGTGTTGATTATTCTTTCATTAAAATCATATTTTATCATCATCAGGAATAGAACCGCGATTTCCTACGCTATAAAAATCCACTAAAGATTGGATTACTGTAAGTTGAAACCTTCATCCAGTTTTTAGATTCTTCAACTACTAATTCTCATTTCAAAACTATTAATAAAAAGAACTTGCTAGGAAAGAATTATACAAGAAAGAAAAAAAATTAAAATTATACTGTTGATAAAAATTTCCTTCAGGAGAGTCTCAGTTGTTTGGTATTCACCAATAAGTATCAAACAGAATAATTATTATTAAAATATAAATTCAAATCAATTTCGATCACTTTATTAAAAACTTGTAACAGGTAGCTATGTACTATGAATTAAAAAATATAGACAATTTTTTACACAATAAATTAAAGTGTAAAATTATTTGTATTATTACCAGAATTGACATTTATTTTCGGGATTCATTCGTGAACCCATTGGACAATTAAAATCTTTAGCAAAATCCTTTGAATTACTAAACGTTCCTTTTACTGTAAATTCGAAAGGTGGACGAATATCTGATAAAATTGCATCTTTCAAATCTTCTTCAGTTTCTACTGAACACATAAATTGGGCACAAGCAATCCAAAACAACTGATTTGATGTGCAATTCAGTCCAGGCAATATTTGTTCCACACCATTTTCATTAACCCACTTTTGATAAGCCATGTAGGCTATTCTAATTGCAGCGTTGTTCGCAATATTATTTTCAACAGTTTTACTACCATTCACCTAAATGATTTAAATTATAATAATGTAAAATAATATTTTCCACTACCTTACCTGCAAATTTAACTTGGGTTCAGTATAGTTATCGAATTGATGAATAAGGCATTGGGATTTCTTGTCGTATTCGGTTTTTGTACTTAATTTCCACCAATCGTTCTTTAGACCGTCTTTATCGTATAGTCTACCATAATCACTAAATCCCTGAGCAATTTCCGATCCAATTAAAAATCCTAAACTTCCGTAATTCATATATTGAGGCTTATTAATATCATAACTTTCGTTCTCCAAAAATACGGCTGGTACATCTGAAATAATTCATTTCATATTGTTCCGAAAATTTTAAATTTAAACTTACTAATTGCGTTTGCGAATGGAGAATATTTCGCATTTAGGTTGGTTGCTGCAAGACGGTTGGCCCAAAAAGATGTATCATATATAGTTTTCCATAATCTAAGAACATCGCATCATTTCTAAACTTATTAACTTTCAAAAACATTTCTAACGAACTATTGCTTGGAGTTATGGTTAACTAAAATAAAATTTATAGTTTATTATTAACTGCCGTCTAATAATTATTCGGTATGCAATTTATTAAAATCTCACATCGTTGTAAATTTCTTCCAAAAATTTGTCGTCCAATAGTTGGTCAGGAAATCCCATGTGGAAGCTTAATGAATTAGCCTTTTCTATAGCCTTCAATTTTACGTTTTCATCCATCCAAGTTGATTCATCGATTATGTTTATAAAAATTGACTTTAAAGTTTTAGCGAATTCCATGGCTTCCAATTTTATATTTGAAATATCAGGGAAGTTTCTTATGTACAATGCACTTATTGCTGTTATTAACCTAGTATGATAAGAATTGTTAGCTATTCATAAGATAATTTAATACAAATTACCCGTTAGGAACTATATTGAGGCATTCCTTCCATCTTAATGGTTTTTCAGTAACTCCGTTAGTAACTCGATAGTACTCCAACTGAAAGTTTTGGATTTCTTCAGATAAATATGGCGAAAGTACTTCTAATATACGAGATAAAATATAATTTGCTTGAACTCTATAAATATTTGAAAATTATCTTTGACTGACGTATTAATATAACATTGATTGTAATACCGTTTAGGAGTTTCTTTTAATAATTTCTCTATTCCTGCAACAAAGTCGAAGGATTTTAAATGAATAGTTTCATTTTGGCCTAATTGAATATTTTCATTATCAATTATATGGATTATGTAATCTTCCCATGGAATAAACGGATGCGACGAAGTGAGATTTTTAATTGAAGTCTCATCAATTTTATCTGAAGAATTTTGAAGGTTCTAAAATACACAATTTTATGAATTTCTTAGCGTAATTGAAATGAGCCAACCTTTGCAAGTTCTATTTCAAATAACATTGAATCATTAAATTCTTTTCTTGAGAAATTTCTTTCAGCTCCTAGTGCCACTGAAATATTAACGATAAAGTCGTAATAAGCTTTGACTGCGCTGTTATTAAGCCCTTTAATTAAATATTCAGTATCCATTGATAATCGCGGATATGAAATCTAAATGAAAATTAAGAACTATAAGAATCAATAGATGTACGTTTTTAAATACTTACATATAAGGAATTTTTAGCAACTTTCGACTTTCTGTCGATATATAGTGAAACTGAAAAAATATTATTATAAGGAAGGCCCATTTGGCGCAACTTATAAGTAACGTTCTTAATATCAAATTCATCGCTTTTCCATTCTTCACCTTGTAACGCAGGCCAATTTCCAATTTGGTTTAAAATTGTCTTAACACTCTTGATACTATTTAATTCAATTTCATTTTGATCCATACATTTTTGGTAAAATTGTTTCGCGTATTGGAAAGGTTTTATTTCATCCGTAGCTATGGGTGATTCTACAATCTTCTTTACTATATCTTGTACTTTGTCAGCTAGTACAGTAAATAAATTTTCATGTGATCTATCGCTTGGTATAATAGTATTTTTTACATAGCTACCGCATGCAAACTTATAGAAATCATCACATGGATTGGCAGTGGTATCCATTTTTTCTTTAACACTCGCCGCGGAAGCGTTACAAACTGAGGTTACACAAATGTTTTTATCATCTTGAAATCTGGGACTGCCTTTTTTGCATATATCTGAGCTTCTAACTTGAAAAATGCTTTCTGATTCTTCAAAGCATGGTGGATCGGTGCTTGCATCGGGATCTTGTGGAGTTCTAAAATTATTTTGCAAAATTTAATTAGAAGAATTACGAGAATAAATAGTATTAATAATTAATTTATTATTGCAGGATAATGTAAGTTATTAACAAAACCTAAAAAAAAATTACTTGAAAAATAACGATATGATTTGTTAAATTAAAAATCCATATAATATTTCAATTTAATTGTCAATGTGTAAAATAAATGTATAAAATGTGCAAATGTTTGTTTGATGATGATAAGTTTAAAGCTGAATTAAATATTTAAATGTTTAAAAATTTTATTTAATTTTATTAAGCCTATAATAAAAAATATAAAAAAGAAAAATGGTGTAATAGGTACAACTTAAAAAATCACAAATTATAATAAATGTGGGTTCTATAATAAAATCAAATATCAAATTTTGTACTTCGAAAAATAAAATAATTACTTACGAATTGGTCATTAAGGTTGAGAATATTAGAGAAAAAGTTACTGGAATGAAAATAATTAAACAAACGCGTTGGGTTAAACCCATTTTGCTAATTAATACAATACAACACAACAAATTTTGAATACTAATGTAAAAATCAAAGTTTCGATATTACAGTGTTATCGCTCATAATTTCTGATTATTGCTTAGTTTGCTATTGGCGATTTTCATTTAGCTAAAGTTTGAATTATGGTATGCATACTTAAATGTAAATGTGGGATTTAAAATAGTTTTTTATATAAAATGAATAAAATAGAATTTAAATAACAAAAAACAACCACAAAAAATTATATACCTAAAGGATTTAAAAAGATCCCCTAATTAGCAAAATGAATAAGAATTAGTAAAATAAAAAAAGCTCAAAAACATTTGGGAGTTTTTGAATCAGAAAAAGCTGATCACAAAGTTTATTTGAGATTTGAATCCCTAATCAGTCGCTGCTAGGTTTTCTAGAAGGTAAAGGATTTAACTAAATGATTTAAAAAAATCCCCTGATTAGCAAATTGAATAATGAGCAGTAAAATAAAACGCTCAAAACACATTTTGCAGTCTTTAAATCAGGGACAAGGTAATTTGAGTTGTAAATGCGTAATCGGTCGCTGCTACGTTATTTAGAGGGTAAAGGATTTAAAAAAAACTTTCAATAAAAATTAAATCAAACCTGTAAATATTTCAAAAAAATTAAAAGTATTTTATTTTATCCGGTGTACCCAAACTTTTGAGCGGTAGTCTATGTGTGAAACTGAGATTGTTTGGGCTTTTGCAGACTTCGGGAAGAATGTTAAATATCCTAGTCCCTGGGTCCTTAAAATTTTAGATTTTCTTGTGGGGTATTTATGGAGATCAGTACTTTATAGAGTGACTACTTACATAAGGCATTCAAGTATTTAATATAAGTAGTTGTAATAGTAGTTAGAGATTAATAGTAAGGTTTACAGTCATTGCAATAAACAATATCAGTCAAAACTTGACGGCATCGCCAATGAATCTTCACTATTTTTTCGGTGTAGACCGAATAGCCTCAATTTGACATATTAAAGTGAAAAAGAGCCAAGTAGTCTGTTCAGAGGTACGTCCTTAAAAGATAATTTCTCAATAGTCTCAAGCCAAAGCTAATGGTGGAATTGTTTAGTTTGTTGATTACCTTCCTGGACTGTAAAGGAATGACTTGATGAAGAGAAGCCGGAAGCATCATCTTCATTATCTTCATTTACACTTGGAAAGTTTTACACGATGTTGGCAACGACATTGAGGATGAAATCATTACGTTTGGAGCGGGTATGGATACAAGCTTAAACGACATTCATGACGATATCGGACGACATCTATTTATCTCTCTCGTGGAACTCTTTTGCATGTTTTATAAGGAAAATATATCTCATCGAGATAATGTGCAGGAACCAGCTTACTTTTGTGTTCAAATCCATTCCGACGTATTTTATAAAATACCAATCAACAGATTCAAGAGCATTACAGAGGCAGAAAAACCCATACTCAGTATCATTAAGAGGCTGTGAGGTCAGATCGAAAATCAAACCAGAGTGATCCGAGTTTATCACATTGTTAGGGTATACCTGAACAAAGGACTGATTACAATAAATTAGACAGGAAGTTATCCTGCAGGATTCGTCATATCCATTGGAAATTAAATTGAGAAAGACCATATGATTCCATTAGATTTATTAGCGTAATCGTAGATACATAAATATATCATTCAACAGAAACTTGGCTTTGCAATCACAAGATATCCAATGCGCGGAAAACAAGATATTGTACTAAAGAAAGTATTCTAGTGTTCTAAAATATTTTTAACAGATTTATTTAAGCCATTTAATCGATTTATTTTTTGTGTAGAATTTAGATAATCATAAAAATGTCAGAATATTAGAAATCTGGGATCGATAGATCGTGAAAATGTTTTTCATGGTGCTAAATAATGATGATACAATTTATTCCAGTTTTTCCCCAATTACATATAGACTAAAACCCTTGTCGACTCGCCCATGCTATACCTAATATGGAATAAACAAATACTTTATAGCAAGAAATTTAAAATTTTATATTTTTCCGCAGTGGGCTATATGATAACGAAATAATTTTTAAGGTAGGCTTCCGATCACTCTTAGAGCCACTACTGTGCCTAATACATATTTGTAAATTTCCTTGTTTTTACTTTATTTATTTATTCGTATAGCATATAGAGATAGTAAAGTTTACAACACATGAAATCGCCATATTATCAGAGAGACTTATCATTATCATCCAATTTATGTGAGCCCACCATCTGCGAGGACGATCAAAATCGACGATCCTTGTTGATTATATTGATGTTGCTGCTTCTCTTCTTATTTTAGGAAGAGCAATATGTGCAAGAATTAGAAGCTAAGATAAGGGTGTAAATTTTATTATTCCTGAAATTTATAGCATTGTACAATATAAATGTAGTATAGAATCAACATATTGAGTGTAAGAGTTTAGTGCCCATACTGGGGCACAGTACTCACTCTCTCACTTTACATAGAGGTATTTAATTTATAATTTATTAATTCTTTAATTTGTTATCACACTTAAAAATAATAAAACTTTAAATAATAAAAGTAAAGATCAAATACTGATTATTTGTTTGCAGAAAAAGCTAGGCCAGAAGGTGGATTTAATTTTGTTATCCCAAGGTTGCATCTTTAGGTTTTTGCTTTTTTTAAAATTTAGTGTCATTATAGAGTAATCAATTTATTGTAAATCAAGAAGGTATTAAAAATATGAAACTTTTTTTTTTGCAAAAAACATGGTATTTCAGTAGGTACCTACCTATGTATTTTTTATAATCAATTCTGGACTAATATCAACGACTAATATGATGCTTTCAATGATTCTTTACAAGGTGTTTTACAGATCTTGGACTTTTTATCTTTGGATACTTTGTAAAGATATATTATGTTTGATTCAAATGCATTTTTAAAATCATGGAATTTTTAAATAATAGCACTTAACATAATGCCCGATTGGTTGCATACCGCCCCAGGCTTTTTGAAAATTACAGGTTGCTGCAAATAGAATCTGATAAAATTAAGCATGCAATTATGTTTAACATTTAAATATACAGAGGCAGTTGGTGAAAGGCTGACTTTCTGAAATCTTCACCCTTCCTACAAGAAGGGTCATAAAATTTTTGCAGAAAGGATACCGGTAACCGATTCCGATCCGAAAGTTAGATATCCGATCCGAAAGTATCTAACTGAAAGATTATCCGTCCGGCCGATGCATTGTTTATGTTCCTAGACATTGTACTCGACATCCCGAAATCCTCCGCTTTCGTTTATGTCTCTAGACGTTAGCAACTTTCCATCACGTGGTTGTTTAAAGTTCTAGACAAGCATACTCGCTGCTCCGATCCTAGCTTGCGTTTAAGTTTCTAGACGTTAGTAAACCCCATCCAGGTGATTGTTTACGTCTCTAGACATTCATGTCCATCTACGAAAAGATAATCCTGTTGAATAATTAGTTCTCATCAAGAATTAGTATTCACCTGTGATAAGCAAATCTAATTTGCTTCCGGAGTTAATTTATTGACTTCCACCGTACTTTCAAAGTTCCGAGTAAGAAAAATCACTTGCATTGATTTTCCCGATTAATCTTTTTACCGAAAACTTCAGTAGCTTGAAACAGATTCCGCCGTCAAGTAAAAATCCGATTAAAGTAAAACTGTTTTATTCCATTTTCACAGGTAGCAAACTGATTTGATTTAGATTCAATATTAACTGTCAACGTTATTAAAGGTTATGTTATATTTTGTATGTACATAAAATACTCCAGTGGCGTACTATGTTCAATTTCAGAATAAAGTAATTAAATTGTGCAAACCATTTTTATTTAAAGTAAAATATATTGTATATAAATCATTCAATAAATCCTATGTTACATTTTCCGAAAACAACTCATTGTTTTATTATTAGTTTAAAGTTTACCTATAAAAACTTTTGGCGCTCGAGTTTAAAAGAAGTAAGTGCAAAAATCGACAAGACGTCCTAAAAACCCTGGCTACCCAAAAAGGCAATTTGAACGACCTAAAAAATCGTTACAAATTTTGACGCCCTGTGCAGGGACATTTTTTTGGTCACTTACACCGAGTTAAAAGCTGCTGTTTTCGGTCAAGGGAATCAATCTAATACCTATCTCCCTCCGATCCCCGATTACAATTTTTTGTTTTAGAAATGAGTCTCGCTGCAGAACCAAATCTAATCATGCTGAAGACCCCGGAACCGCAGAGAAAGGAAGCCAACCCTCTGGACTCACCGAATCCCGCCGAAACCAACTTCGCATGGTTGAATGTGTTGAAGAAGCCGTCTCTTGTCGGTTTGGCTACCGATTGCGGACTCATCCCCTACGGTACCATACCGGAATTGAAGGAAAGAGTAAAAGAATGCTTCCTAACCGGGAAAGGAAAGAGACCCACCATTACTCTTCCAGGAGAAACCAACAAACCCGCCGAGATAACAAGATCCCGTATGAATCCCGCCGAAGTATGCAACACTGTCCGGAAGTGGAATCTCCGATTTGATGGAAAAGAGGATCCCATCTCTTTTCTAGAAAGAGTAGAAGAGCTAAAAGAGAGCTACCAATGGCCAGAGGAAGAGCTGCTATCAGCACTGCCAGAACTTTTTTATAGCAAGGCCCTGCTGTGGTATCGAAATAACCGAACCGACTGGACCAATTGGCAGCAATTTCTGGCCACCTTTCGCCAACATTATTGTCCCGACCATAATCGCTTACAACTGGGAGCGGACATACTCAATAAAAAGCATACCACAGAGCCAGTCTTGGACTATATCACAGATATGCTGACTCTGATGAGAAGGTATGGCCGATACTCGCCGACGGATCAAGCCGAGATCATCCATAACAACCTACGGCCCGAATTTAAAATTACGATAAGGAGAAAGGACTTCTCCACCGTACCCGAACTAATCCTGTTAGCGCAAGAAACCGACCGAAACGTCGTTAAACTAGGAAGCCAAAAAGAGACCAATTAAGACCGATGGATCCCGACCGAAACGTCGTTAAACTACAAGCCGACCGAAAACGTCGTTAAACTACGTAGCCAAGAACAACCCGATGGCAAACGACCGCAAAGTCGTTAAACTAGGTCCGATGATTCCATCCGATAGGGAATCCGACAGGTGCCGACCGAAATGGTTCTTTCTGATAAACCCGATGGTCGCAATTGAGCCTGGACGACCGGAGCCGGCTTGAAGACCATATTTCTCCCCCATATGGCCGACCAGTCCCCCCCAGTTGCGAACAACATCCCGGATTCGATCGTCAATCCTCCGCCGATTCCGAAATCAAGGATTGTCGACGAATCAATGGCAATTGGGACTGGAAGACATCCGAAGAGAGGTGTGGGCGAAACGGCATCCGCCGACTAGGTTCGCTTTCCGAGAGGCGACTCCGTTCCCGACATCAGAAGAACCATGAGGAAGGCCCAATCCGAGAAACCAACCCAACAATACCGATTGGTAAACGACCGAGAAGTCGATAAACTAAAGAAAACCATAAACTCCGATAAACCCAACATTACCTATGGGTTACGACCGAAAAAGTCGCTAAACTAAAAGGCCAATATCCTGCCGACCAATCCGATTGGTAAACGACCGAGAAGTCGATAAACTCCGATGTCCTAAGGCAACCGAAGAAGGGAGTTCGACACCAGGGAAATCCTTCGGAGAAAGATTTCCCCCCCGTATAGCCAACCATCGTCCGCTACAAACTCCGGATTCAACCGTCAGCTTTCCGCCGATCCGTAAAAGAAGCTGCCGACGAATCACCCAGTAGTGGAGATGGGAAGGCTCCCGAAAGTGCGAACAAATCAACAGCCCGCCATGAAAACAAAAATTTCCTAGGACAACCCTGTAAAAGATTTCGAAAAATTTCAATCGCCTGCAAAAGACCTTGCAAGATAAGAGAAAATTTATCAAGCAAATGGTGGAAAATTTTCACAAACGACGTAGTTACTTACAAGATTTCGAAGTGTTTCGTTGTAAGATGCCACCAATCCGCACCCAAAGGAAGGCGAAACCCGGCCAAAATACCGGAAACCTGTGGAGGAGATCCCACCGAGACGCCGAAGTATTACGGAGAAGACTGCAGGTCCCTCCCTCCGTAGGAGCACCATGGGGTCGAATACCTACCCGACCTACCTTGGTCACCAGCAGGACCTCCACCTCCACAGCCCGGCCCAATTTCGAGGAAACGCTGCAGAAGATGGCCCAGCTGGACCTGACCACACCCAAGGTGAATCTTCCAGGAGGGAAGTCAGTGGTCCCGACGACCACTAGGAAACCAGCAGTCCTTCCCTGCACCAAAGAGCCAGGTAAGTACCGGACTTTTCGCCGACCAAATCGGCATATTTTAGGTGTACCCCGGACAATCCGAGTCGCACGGGAAACCCAACCGTCGACCAAGAAGGAGGTAGCAGACCTCATTATCCGAGAGGTCCCCGACTCCGCCATTCCGGACTCTTGGGTCCTACCCATTCTCCAGGATCAGCCGGAGCCCAGGAGAGTGGAACCCCCCGTAGCCGTTCCAGAGAAGCCGAGCAACGCCTTCATTCCGGAGGCTTACATCATCACATCGCCACCCTTCGTCACCACAATCGGGGTAATCCAACGGATCCTCGATGACGGGATGAAGAAGAATGGCCCATATCGTTCCATCGTATTGTGCGATGGACAGCTCCGGGAGTTGCGCGCCCGCAGATTGAAACGGCTGCTCAAAAACGCTACCAACTAAAGCCGGCTGAGAAATTTTATTATTTTTTAATTTTTATTACTGGTGAGAGGTATATGTACATACAAAGTTCTTTTATTTTTATTATCATTTTTTACATACAGTTACGGTCTCTTTTTTTTTTGGGACCCTCCGAGCTGTAAAGATATATTATGTTTGATTCAAATGCATTTTTAAAATCATGGAATTTTTAAATAATAGCACTTAACATAATGCCCGATTGGTTGCATACCGCCCCAGGCTTTTTGAAAATTACAGGTTGCTGCAAATAGAATCTGATAAAATTAAGCATGCAATTATGTTTAACATTTAAATATACAGAGGCAGTTGGTGAAAGGCTGACTTTCTGAAATCTTCACCCTTCCTACAAGAAGGGTCATAAAATTTTTGCAGAAAGGATACCGGTAACCGATTCCGATCCGAAAGTTAGATATCCGATCCGAAAGTATCTAACTGAAAGATTATCCGTCCGGCCGATGCATTGTTTATGTTCCTAGACATTGTACTCGACATCCCGAAATCCTCCGCTTTCGTTTATGTCTCTAGACGTTAGCAACTTTCCATCACGTGGTTGTTTAAAGTTCTAGACAAGCATACTCGCTGCTCCGATCCTAGCTTGCGTTTAAGTTTCTAGACGTTAGTAAACCCCATCCAGGTGATTGTTTACGTCTCTAGACATTCATGTCCATCTACGAAAAGATAATCCTGTTGAATAATTAGTTCTCATCAAGAATTAGTATTCACCTGTGATAAGCAAATCTAATTTGCTTCCGGAGTTAATTTATTGACTTCCACCGTACTTTCAAAGTTCCGAGTAAGAAAAATCACTTGCATTGATTTTCCCGATTAATCTTTTTACCGAAAACTTCAGTAGCTTGAAACAGATTCCGCCGTCAAGTAAAAATCCGATTAAAGTAAAACTGTTTTATTCCATTTTCACAGGTAGCAAACTGATTTGATTTAGATTCAATATTAACTGTCAACGTTATTAAAGGTTATGTTATATTTTGTATGTACATAAAATACTCCAGTGGCGTACTATGTTCAATTTCAGAATAAAGTAATTAAATTGTGCAAACCATTTTTATTTAAAGTAAAATATATTGTATATAAATCATTCAATAAATCCTATGTTACATTTTCCGAAAACAACTCATTGTTTTATTATTAGTTTAAAGTTTACCTATAAAAACTTTTGGCGCTCGAGTTTAAAAGAAGTAAGTGCAAAAATCGACAAGACGTCCTAAAAACCCTGGCTACCCAAAAAGGCAATTTGAACGACCTAAAAAATCGTTACAACTTTGAATACATTTTTGGACATTCGCTTGGTAATTTTACGATGCTATCAACCTGCTACTGGTAAGTAATCTCAACAAATGCATTGAATTCATTAGTAGTACTTAAAAATTTAATAAACCGTTTTTTTATGTTTGTTTTATTTCTATTACAAAAAATTTTATACCGTTATTTTTGGAATATTTAAAATGATGTAAATTTTGGAATTCAAATAACATTTTCTAATTCTACTTATGATGACCATAAAAACAGACAATCAATAATTTATATATACTGCTAATCTTAACGAAAACACCTATCGAGAGGTGCATAAAGTGTTTATTAACAAGCATTTTCTTAAAACTGATATAACATAATACTGAATAACATAAATATGACATTCTATTGATTTTTGTAAAACATTTAAATTTATTTGTTACCATACTGGACATTTTAGTTCCGGATTCATATTGGACCCTGTAGGGCAATTAAAATCTTGAGCAAAGTATTCAGAATTACTAAAAGCTCCCACAATTCTGAACTCTGAAGGTGAATGATCATCCGTTAACACTTGATTCTTTAAATATTCCGCCCTCTGTACGGAACACCACAAGTTTGCACAAGAAATCCAAAACAACTGATTTTGTGTATAATTGACTCCTGGCAGTAACTGTTCTTCTCCATTTTCTTTAACCCAATTTTGGTAAGCAAGATAAGCTTCTTTAACTCCACCATTATCTGCTATATTTTCCCCTTGGGTGTTTACACCGTCCAACTAAAAACAAACATTTCAATATTTCAAATTTTGCACTTTATAAAATTACATTTAAATTTATTGAGGGAGCGGTGTAGTTACTGTATTGATCAATAATACACTGTGCTTTTTTGATGAATTGATTTTTTGTTTCTTTTTCCCACCAGTCAGATAAAATTCCATCTTTATCAAATTGTCTACCAACATCATCAAATCCATGGGTTATTTCATGGCCAATTGCAAAACCCATTGCACCATAATTCATATACTGGGGTCTGTTATTATCGAAAAATACTCCTTGTAATATTCCTCCCGGTAATTCTATTTCAAATACAAATGCCTGTAATTCAATGCAACATCAAGTATAATTAAGCAAACTTACGAATACTGTTTTCTTCCGGATCATAAAATGCATTTACGGTTGCTATCCAGCTATGGTCAGCCCAATAAGTTTTATTTACAGGTTTTGGCAATTCTTTGAAAGATTTATCATCTCTAAATTTCATAGATTTCATGTACGACATTAAAAATGTATCGTCTTCCGTTATTTTTAACTAAAAATAATCATCTTTTTAAATTACAATATCATTTTTGGATGCTTACATCTTGGTAATATTCACTTAGTATTTCATCGTCTAACAATTCTTCGGGATAAGCTACATAAGCTCCCATCGCGTTAGCTTTTTCTATAGCTTTTTCTTTTGTGGTTTCGTCCATCCAATCTACATCATTTAACATTTTAAGAAACGTAGCTTTTAAGTTTTCGACTAAATTGATGGCATTTGTTTTGGAATTTTTGTCAAAATAATTTCTTACATATAGTGAACCCGCTGCTTGCTTAAACCTAAAAACATTACAAGGTTTCAAAAGAATTTTTATATTAAGTAATTTCAAATTACGTACTGTTTGAGCGATAATTCTAAACATTCCTTCCATCTGGGTTCTCTTTCTTGATTTCCGTACACAATTTTCTCAAACTTTAACTGTAAATTTTTAATTTCTTCAGATAAATACGGAACTAGGGAGGATACCACTTGAGCCATAATGTAATTCGATTGAACCCTGTTAATATTTTAAAAAATAAAACGGTCCCAATAAAACTGTTAATTAGCAAATACCTCTTTGGAGTTTTCTTTAATAATTCTTGTAAATGTGATAGGTACGTAGGTACACCTACATCAACTATATCGTTTAAATGTAGTTCTATATTTTCAGTATCTATAATACTATTTATATACTCATACCATGGAATAAACGGATATTTTGAAGTAAGTTCATCGATAGACATTGGATTATTAAGTAAAGATACATTTCGGCGGACTTCTCTTGACAGGGTAATCTAAAAAAATCGACATTAATATTCTTGTAAAACTGATCTATAGAAATCGTACGTGCGCTAGTTTAATTTCAAATTGCACTATATCTGTAATTTCGTTAATTGCATCATCTTTATCGGCACCAAATATCACAGCAAGATCAACTAGATAATTATAGTAAGCTTGAACAACAGAATCATCGAATCCTTTAATTAGGTGTTCTCTTTCTAATCCCAACGGTGCTTGATCTATCTGTTACATAACCAAGAATAAGTTATTGAAATATTAGCTTTCGCTACATAAATACAGCTTTTTTTTTAATAGAAATCTTATAAGAATACTTACATTTATTATATTTTTAGACGTATTTCTTGTATCTGGGCCAGAGTAAACACTAAGAAAGGCATCGTAAGATAAACCAATTTTTCTAAATTTGTACATTGTTTCGGTCCAATGGAAGTCACCCTCGTTCCAATCAGAACCTTCTAAAACTGGCCAATTTCCACTTTCTTGTAAAATCTTTTTAACCTCGTCCAAACCATCATGTTCTATTTTGTTCACATCTGTACACATCTGATAATATCGTTTAAAAATTTTAAAAGGTTCTATTTCGTCTGGTAGTATTTCCTTCCGAGCAATGCTTTTCATTTTTTCAAATAGAATATCAGCAATTAAGTTAAATGAAATTAGAATAGATTTCGCTTCCGGTAGAAAAGTGTTTTTGATAAAATTTCCACAAGCAAAATTATAAAAGTTGTCACAAGGATCTACAGAGGAATCCAAATTGGCTAGAATATTTGCGGCAGATTGAACACATCCTTGTGTTAAGCATATTGATTCTTTTTCACCTTGTGATATTCTGAAATAATAAATAACAAATATTAGGGTTTACGAATATAAAATTAAATTTTCGGAAAGTTTAGGTAGCACCATTTATTTTGAATTTTTATTTTGTTATATCCAGTGCTATTATTTATTTATTTATTTATTTATTTATCTACGGCTAAACCTTTTTACAATAATAAACTTTTTCATTATAATTATTTTTCATTTCCGTTTGGGTATTTTTTATTACTTTGCGTCCTTGATGCTTTGTTAATTGGGTAGACTTATGTAAACATAGAACCAATTCCTAAATTTACAGCGTGTTGTTCATCGGAGGGCCGAAGCAGATATTTCGTGAATTCCGCAATTCGAACACGGAATTTTCGCACTCTAGCTCAAATAGCGGTCACACCAAGTTATTGATGTGTTAAATGCCGAGTTATTACCGTCTTTACAACTGATATAAATTTAGAATTTTTGTAATTGAGGGATAATTTAATAAAATAGTGTGATATTTTGAGCGACGTTTAAAACTTGATTAGTTCACCTTCAATGGTACAAAACATGACAATACATTATGAGTATATTCCAATAATTGAATTAGTTGTAATTGAAAAACAAGAGATGTACTGACTTTTTTGTAGGAAAATTTTTTGGGGCAGGTAAATTAAAAGTTAAAAATTGTCTGATCTTTAAGATTACAAGTCAGGACCTCACTAATGAAAATAATTGAACTACCTATACAGGTTTTTGTTTCTCAATCCCATAATATTATTGCAATGTACTTGCAATTTTTTCAGTTATTTTATAGCCATGAATATAAAATATCATTATTTTAAATAATTAATTTCTAAATTTGACAGTTTGAAAGCTAATTTTTTATATGAAAAACATCTCGAATAAATTCAAATTAAAAATTAATAGTAAAGAAAAGGATATTTTGTATGATGGTCCTGTAGGCGCTTATGGAGTACTTTTTTAATTTAGGAATTTCCTTTTACTACGTATAAATTTTATTAATGTTTTGGTCCTGGTTTAAGAATGGTATTTAAAATTTTTTATGTTGACATTTCAATATTGGTTCCATTTTTTTAAATATTATTAATAACAAAATAGTTACATTTTCATTTAAGTAGGATAGAAGAATTGTATTTAATCCTTACAATTGTGGTTGTTTATGACCTACTCTTCTTTTAGCATACTAAATGTGAATCTACATATTCGGTAATGATATATTATAATTATTAGTACATCCGCTCTTTCATTTATTTGTGTCATCACTAATTGGTTTACACAATAAATATTTCCACCAGTGCATAGATAGCAAAAATTATTTTACGAAATTTGTGACTTTAAAATTAATTTGGTAATTTAAAAAACATTGTAACCTAGTTTTTTGTTACTAAGGGAAGCATCTAAAACCTGCGTTCTTCTAGCAAAAAATTATTCTACAAAATTCTGACTTTTATTCCAATTTAATTGAGAAATCATAAATATACAATAATATTAATTCAGTTGGAAATTCCTTTTTAAATGTTACTGACATCAATAATTTTTTTTCTCTTTTGACCTTAACTTTGCTTCAATTAGTCACTCATATTGAAATAATTCTTTAATCCACGGAGTGCCTGTGCACGAGAATTTCCGCTCTTTAACTCAACCAGTGATCACATCATGCCACCGCTGTAGTCACGAGTGATGAATGAAAGCAGCGTTATTCAAATTTAAAATTTGTACTTCACAAAATATCTAGGGTCAAGGATTTTAATTTACTTTTGCCATGGAAGATTAACTATTCATCAAATCATAGTATGGTTTTTTTTTTTTTTAATTATCTTACTGGAAAACAACATTTTATAATATTGTATAATTGTGTATAACTTGAAATATTATAAATAATTAAAAATGCAAATAGAGAAGTAAATTAAATAAGCAGGTACCCAGTAAGGTACATTGAAATATTAATTAATTAAAAAATCTGTATAGGAGCATGATGTACCGTTGGCATTGGATATTTCCAGACATCCTTGACCCGATATCATATAAAAGAAAATAAATGCTTATGGGGGATATATGTAGATTAAATCATGTTTATGATCAATTAGAATTTTTGCATAATATATAAAAATATACGAAAATTTTAATATTGTAAGTACGACGGCGTACCTGACGTTGTTATTATGATATTGAATGTTATTTTATATTATTAAAATTACAAAACCCCGGAACTTTTTTCTTTTCAATTAGTACTTATCTTGTATTTTATTAGATATAATTAAAAAATAAAAAGACACGTATTGAGCTAAATTACCGATAATAAATAAATTTGCATTCAAAACTGATCGTAAATGTTCCATTATGTAATAAATTTTTTTAAGGTAAACGAACACAATATAGTAGATATTGAAATTTATCAAATGATTTATTTAATCGTATAATCATTTTTGAAAACCATAATAAATTGTAACTTTTCATTAATATCTTATGCATATCAAGTAGTGTTATCTAATGAATTCTATAGTAGAAGATTCCATCAATATTTATATTAAAATAATGTAATCAAAAATGTTAATTTTTAGCAAATATCAAATACATTTCTTGAACAATTAATTATTAAAACTTCAAAATAATTGAGTGAAGTAATATTTTAATTTTTATAATACTTAAGAGGGGTACCCAGATTAAAATTGTTTACATTTTTAAAATATCATTAACATATTATTTTATTAAGAAAAATTGGTTAATTTATTACAAATTTACTTACAAATTTGAATATTCTTTAATGGTATCCAATGATTTTGAATTTATTGAATATGCACTTAGAGAGAAAATCATTAAAACTAGAAAAGCGAACATGTTGGAAGTTTAAACTAATAATAATGGCACCAAAAATTTAACAATTACGAGAGTTTTAGTTAATTTGCATGCTTATTATTTATGTAACTATATTTTAATTAACTGATATAACACCAACAGTATAGGTACTGTTTACTATCAGAACCCAACTGATTACCTCCTATTAGTTCAAGCTACTGAATTTGGTTACGATTGTTATAAAATATATAAATTTTCTCGACGACCTTGTTGATAGAAGATATTACTTATGCATATAATTTTTTGTTGTAGTATATTAATAAATTCTTCTTTTTTAATTGTTGTTACTACTATGGCTAGGCAAATAAACATTTGTAATTAATAAAATTTGTAATAAATGTAATTTGCATAGCATCAGGATAATTAATTAACGGTGTGGTTCACCAAACTGTGCATGTTAATAAATAAATACTTTATTATTTATTACACTTATTATCGGCAATTATTATAAAATTATAATTATTTTCCTGGAAAGGTTGGTTAATTTCTAATTTTTTTAAAACAATGATCACATAAACTTATCATAAAAGCTATCGAGGTAATTAATATTTTAAAATGGAATCATGTATGTATTTCCAAAAATTAAGTGCCTATTGAAATTTTTGCAATTCGATAGTATAAACAAATCAATTTTTATTTAAAATTGGAAATGTATAGTATGTACATTGAAAATATACAAAACGTATTGCGTATGTACTAGTTGGTGTCAATGTCTTAATCACATTATGTTACTTCTTACAAATTTTGCTTCCAAAAAAATTATAATAAACCAATGGTATTAGTCAGTGTCGGTTTATCTCAAGGATTTCTAATCCTGTTAGTAACATCGATCCCACTAAATAGTACTAAATAGATCATTATAGTTTACTTTTTATTGATTACTCATTTATTGATATATCGTATGATAAAATACTTGGTAAAGTTATTAAGGTGCAGATAAAAGTATGCTCTATTTATTATTTGAAGGATATACACAAGATGTTAATAAATAATTAACATTAGAAGGATAAACAGAGAAAAACAGAGTTAACAGAGTAAGTTGACACAGTTATATTTTGGACAACCACTAAAATATAATATTTTTCTATATTAATAAACATCGTGATCGAATCAATATAGCTTTCAATGAGTGCCTTTCTGTCTTGACTCATATTTATTGCATTTATATTAACCGAGTTTCAGAGATCAGCTAAATATAAGGAATAATAATTCTTTTTAACTATAACAACAAAAATAAGAAGAGAAAAAAAAACAATAACAAATAGTTGTATTTACGTGAATTGCATATTTCAAGCAAGTCTTGGCGGTGATTTGAACCTCATTAATGAACTTGCAAAAATATCGAGGTCAATTTTATTGGCAAGAGTCTGCAATCTTGTAACTGGCGAGTGCGTCCCATAACTTGTCTTATGAAAGTCGGTCAGGAAAAGGTTAGGGTTCCGTACCTACTGAGCAAAAATGAGCCCGAAAATTTATTTTTCAAAATAGAGCTGGGCAGTCGATCAAGCATTTAATAACTTTTAATAACTCAAATCTTGAGCAAGCCTCAAGATGAAACCCACTATACGGTTACCCTTATTAATAATTTCGTTTACATGCGATAAAAAACTAAGATCAGATTGCATAGTGACGCCTAAAACTTTGACGCGTAAAACATTGCCAATGACTTTTCCTAACAATTTGTAGGTAAACTTCTAAGTTATTCCAAATACACGGACACATATTTTTTGTTTAAAATAAAAAATAATTCTAATTTGGCTTTGAGAGCTTCGATAAATAATTTCTATCAGCCGAATCGTACCACTTAGAGACACGAATCTTTTTGTGAAATGAAGATATCGACTAGGCCTTTTTAGAGTGAGTTTTTTTGTGTAAATAATTAAGGTCACAAAATGAGGTACCTGATTAAAGTCTGACTTTGAGTGCCCCTCCCGCAAAAACTAAGTAATTTAAAATTCAAAAAAGTATTATCTTCATTATACTTTTGGCTACTTGCATGACAAATTTTAGAGACGGTACGATTTTGGTTTAGGAATGACATCGAAATGAATAATCGTGGTCATAAATCGAAACACTTTAATGAATTTGCATGGGCCCTAAAGTGGTCCATTTACATTGTACAGCCCTCCAAAATAATTCAAATTTGGCTTTGTAAAGCTTTGATAAATTATTTCTATTGGCTGATCCGTGCCATTAGAAACACAATTTTTTTTTGTAAAGTAAAGATATTGAATTGGCCTTGTAGGGAGTCAGCTTTTATAGCTTGCAACAAGCGCACGTGCTTGCGTTTTATGTTTGAAAAATATTATAAAATTAATAAAATGAGCCTCAAGTAGCCTGAAAGTGATACAATAAAATTATTGGAACTATATCATAAGAACGATTGTCTTTGGGATCACCGAACGGATTTATATAAAAATAGAGATGTACGAGAAAATGCTTTAAGTTCCATTGTCAAGGAAATGGAAAGTTATGGTATTACTATTGCTGATCTGAAGAACAAAATCAAGACTATTCGAACGATTTATAAAAAAGAACATTCATGGGTTTGGAAATCAAAAAAAAGTGGAATGGAACAGAAGAATTGTACGTGCCAAAATTGGCACGTGAAAAATGAAACGACCGAAAATGTAGAAGAAACCTAGGATGAAACTGCATTTCCTGCATCAACATCTGCATCTGTTACTGCTGAAAATGGCAATACTCAGGAAGAAGCGATACATTTAGAAAACACAGAAACTGCCAATCCGTCTGCTCCAAAACAATTAAAGACAACAAATGTCTTTCGTGCTCCTTAGAGTCGCAAATAGAAAATATCAGGAAAAGAGAATATTTCAACTATAAGCGCAGCAATTGATAAACTTGATGAAGTAGTGCACAAAAGTAAAAATAAGGTTGATGACGAATTCGACATATTTGTCAAATATATCGCTGTTCAGTCAAAAGAGATGTCTCTTTGCGATGCAATTATCTGCCAGGAACAAATTCAATATATAATAAGACAAAACTGCTTGCAGCTCTTGGGTCAGTCCCAGTATCAAAGAACTCCATCACCGGCGGCGGTGTTTCCACCTTCTGAGTATCAGAAAACTCAATCAGCAGCGTTCTCATCTCCTCAGTATCATTCATCTCCATCACCAGCGTTTCAAACAACATGGACGGAGAATATTGATCGTTGTCAGTTTCAAATCAATCATACAACAGCCAACAATGCGAAGAGATTGAGCAGGAATCATTTGATATATACTACTTACTGCAGCTCGAACAAACTAAATTTTGTACTACTTTCGTTAATAAATTATTATAGTTACTTACTTTAATAAAATCTTGTAAAACATTGTATATTGCCGTACAAACTTCTCCCAAAAAAATTGAAATGATATTTTTAGGCACTCGGTATACGGAAACAAGCGTAGAAAATTGTAGCTAAATATCTTAAAGCTACTTGCAGCTTTAATTTTGGTGAGATAGCTTGTCGCATCACTGCATCTTGTTTTTATGCAATTCTGAACTTTCGACAGCAGCTCGCTAAATTTTTCATCAAACATTCATACATTATTTCGATATCCTTCTTTATCCTCTAATGCTAGCTCCTTCAGCAAGGTTTCTGATGCTCCCAATCCATTTCTTCTGAAAATCCATTGCCTCACCCAAAAACGACGTTTCTTTACGACAGTTCTTCATTTAACAAAACTGCAATTAACTGCACACATTCACGCAAAACTGCATTCGACGCAATTTTCAAATTGAAACTACCGATCAGTTTGTATTGAAATGTGTGAACAAAAACTGATTCAAGTTTTATTGATCAACTAAAATCGGTCAACTAAACTTGACTCGTAATAGTTTCTGCATAATATTACAAACTAATAAGGTTATAAATATAACCAGATTTCCGGGCAAATTTTTTTAATAAAACATAATTTAGGACAGGTTTGGATGAGGTACTCGCACTATGAATTACTTGTGCAGTTCCTGACATTAAATATTAGTATTTAATTTATAAATATTACTTTCGGGATATTTACATTTGGTCCATTTTCAATTTGGTCCATTTTGCAAGAAATAAATATAGGTAAATGTTCTTTTCGATATATTTTTTTCACTTTTCTTTCCAATTTTGCATGATTCAATTTCAAATTTTATTTACTTTAGATCAAACTCCATTTTGGTACTATCCTACCATTTTACTACTTAGTAGGTACTATCAAGGATTTGTTATGATTATTTAGTTTATCAGTCTAACTTATACATTACATGCAAATGTATTTGTTTTCAGCCTTGAAAATGGGCCAAATGTTCTAACAGACCTATACCCAACTATAATTTTACCATTATTATCTAAAAGGTCAACTGTATTTATAAATAAAACATTAGTATGTGCGTATGTAAAAAAAGTAGTCAAAACTCCGACTTAAAAAGCAATGAAATTGAAGGACATTAGTGTGGTGTTAAATGTAATCAACAATGAGTACAAAGTGGGATTCTAATATGGTTTATATTTTGTCAAATTTTGGGATTAAATTCTTGTATGTCCGAATATGTCCCACCTTTGTTGGTATGTACCTCAGCATGGGGCACAATTGAACAACTGATATGTTTTTAAAATATTTACTTATCTCATAACTTATACAAACATAAATCGATATTGGAACCTATGAGAAAAAATAAATAATAGTTTATAGGATACATAGTATATAGTTGAGTTCTTCAGTTTTAACATCTAACATATAATTATTATAATCCCCACTAGAAAAATTATTACTTGCCTACGTTTAAAAATTAAAAATCTACTTGTAACGATTAAAATAAGATTTATTTATCTTAATTATAGGTAATCTATGTTACAATGTAATTACAAAAATTTATAAGAGTAAATTATTAATGCATCCACATCTTTATTTAAAATCTGTCGTAGCCGATTTCTTAAAGAACATAAACATAATATTATAAAGATATAATTTTTAATACAATTAAACAAATTAAGAACAGCGAAAAAATTAATTTGATTTTGTGATGTCTATCTTACTTACTTGATGCTATGAATGTTTATGAAAACGAGTAATGAAAAAACTTATGGAAATTAATTAATATATCGGATGTCCGTGATTTTTGCGAAGGCTAACATGAAAGGTTGTTGTTCTGCTGTCGAGAGAGAAATATTCGTTTGTGTTTGTCAACGTCGTTTTTACAAGCCAAAATATTTATTAGTGAACTTAATTGAAGTATTTACAATTTATTACAAATATTACAAGATAAATATTCAGTATAGATAATAAAATAACAGTAATTAAGACAACATTCTGGAAAACCTTAATAGGCACTACAGACTACCAAACATGGCATTTTCTAGCCGGATTCATATTTGATCCTAGGTGACAATGAAAATCTCTTGAAAAGTATTCGATATTGCTTAATGCTTCATTTAATCTAAATTGTGCTGGTGTTAATTCTTCGGTATAACCTTCCTCCTTCATAAACTTTGATTGATATTTTTCGCATTGCGTTTGAGCAGCTGATATCCAAAAAAGTTGTGGTGGTGTATATTGGTTCAGACTTGGTAGTTGAAACTCATGTCCATACCTTTCAACCCAAACATTGTAAGCATAGTAAGCTGCCTTTATTCCTCCTTGATTAGCAAAATTAACTTCGTGATTAGTAATTCCATTTACCTAGAAAAATTGTTTTACTCCATTGCAAGCCAATTTTTATGAATTTAATTGTTTACGTATAATTCAATTTCTGGAACGGTGTGATTTCGATATTGACTATGGAGGCACTTAGCTTTCTTGGTGAAAGCTCTTTTTGTGTATTCAGTCCACCAATCGCTCGGATTTCCATATTTGTCAAACTGTCTTCCGTTGTCATCAAAACCGTGTACCATTTCGTGACCAATTAAAAATCCAAGAGATCCGTAGTTAAAATATTGTGGTTTATCCGTTCCAAAGAAAATGCCTTGTAATATTCCATTTGGAATATCTACAAAGAAACCCGTAATTTTTTATTTTATGACTAATGCTCAATTTGTTACATAATTTATTTCTGGTTATGGAATAATATGGGCGATATCCAACCGAATAGTCGTTTTCTTCCCATTCTCTATGAGTAACATACCTCGTTAATTTTTTAAAATACTTGTCTTTTTTGAACAAAGCTAAGTTTAATACGCTTTTTAGGTAATTATTTCGGGTAAATTCCAACTGAAATGTAATTAAAAACATAAAACAAACATTTTAATTTAATTAAATTGTGTCATACTTGAATGTAATATTTTTGTAACTTTTTAATGGATAAGTAATCTTCCGAATAAGCTGTATTCATTGTCATAGCTTGTGCCTTATCGTAACCATTTACTCTTGTAATATCGTCCATCCAATCTACCGATTTTATTAATTCAATTAATTGACTTCGAAGATTGGTTACCATATCAAAAACAATATCTTTGGTGTCTTTTTCGATATATCTTTCGGTATAAATGTATCCTACCGCAAATTGCATTCTAAAAAGTTGATTTGCAAAATTTGTTGAATATGAATAACTTTTGAAGTTACCTATTAGTGACTAAATTTACACATTCTCTCCACCGAGGTTCTCTTTCCGAAAATGAATAAGCATCCCTATAAAATGTAGCTTGTCGATCTCGTAATTGCGTTGTAAGGTAATTGATTGAATATTTCACAACTCTCCACACTAAATAGTTTGCTATAACTCTACGGGGTAAAATAAATAATGACTCTCTCAAATTTAATATTAATTTCTCACCTTTTTGAACTCCATCTAATTAAATTCTCCAAATCATGTAAATACTGTGGTACACGTACTATTATTTGATCTTGAAACGTAACTTTGTAGTCTGACAAATCTATTACCCCATTAATATATTCAGCCCACGGAATACTGGGATATCTCGATTGCAACTGCGCTATTGTCATTGTATGATAGAAAGATGACGAATTGAAAACATCTCTTCTCTGACCACCAGAAATCTAAATAATCAACCAGACAATTTATTATTTAAATTACAATGCAGGTTCTCTTACTTTAGCTAGTGCAATTTCAAATTCTAGCGCTGCTTTCATTTCATTTAAAGCAAAGGTAAAGTTAGCTCCAAATAATGTTACTATATCAACCATATAATTAAAATAGACAGTCGAAAAATCCGTGCCCAAACCTTCGGATAAAAACAACTCTTCTTCAGGTTCGAGAAAAGCCGAATCCAGCTAAAACAAAAAAGTTTGCCAAATTGCAATAACAGCGGAAGTTATTTTTACCGCCAAAATATGTTGAGATGAATTGAGTGTTTCAGCAGTCACATCTAAAGTTATAAGATAATTTTCGTTAAATCCAAGTCTTCGTAGTTTAAAAACAGTATTTTTCCAATCATAATCATTTTCGTTCCAGTAGTAAGATTCAAGTACAGGCCAACCTCCAATATGGTGTATTAGAGTTTTTATTGTAACTAGATTATCTTTATCGATTGCTGCTGTGTCCATACAGAGGTTAAAAAGTTTTTTAATAAGCCCGACTGGTTTAATATCTTTATATGATGTCGGTTCTTCAAATATCGTTTTCAACTGACTCTGAACTCGTCTGTGATTTATATCGAAAGCCGTTATACTCGGCTTATTTTCGGATATGTGAGTTTTATTTAAGAAACCTCCACATGCAAATTTGTAAAAGTTATCGCAAGGGTTAATTCCAGTGTCTAAATATTTTAGTGTGTTTGATGAAGCATGGATACATCCTGGTTCCATGCATAGCTGATGTGGCTCGGTATATGTGTGACCCAGTTCTTGGAATGGCTGCATTTCGTAATCAAATTGATACCTATCATTATAAAGTTTGTATGATTTTTTATTAAATCAATTTAAAAATTACACATGTGCGAAAAGATTTACTTACGGATAATAAGGTCCTTGGTCATCAGTTTTAAAAAGAATCATGAGCAGGCAAATAACAAGACCGACGCAAAGAAGAAACAATATAAAGACGACTATCATCGCCCGTCTTTCCAAATTCGTTCGTCTTTCCCACCAAGAGGGATTTCTATACAAAAATTTTCTTGTTTGAAATAAATATTAGCGCGATACTAATAAATAGTAATAATTGGATAAAAACTTACTTAAGAATAGAATGACTTCCTTCATATTCCATATTCACAAAATATTTTAACTTATTCAAACGCGAAACATTACTGGGGACAACGTTAATTTGCGTAATAAATAAAATTGAAATGGCAAGCAAATAGGCAATTGAGTTTCTTTATTGCGTTATATAACGAAATGTTAAAAGCAACAAAAATTCAAATTTTTAAATACAACTATACGGTCGGTTCAATTTTTAAATAATTCTTATGTCAACGTTTCTAATTATAAAATTAGTGTGAAAATTTTGTTAATTGACTCGAGAGAGTTAGTATATGGACTACCAATTTCAAAAATGAATTTTCTTTGTCGATTGTTTGGTTAAAATTGCAATATGCATTTAAATATCTCATTTTAAAGCAATGGTGTAACTAAAACTTTTTAGTTGCCAAAAGGCTTTATTCGTGTATTAACATTATGTTGCAACTAATATGTAATTTGAACTCACAATAATTAAGGCAATTAACTCTTACGCACCCAGTTTTACATAATGTGTACTAATTTACAAGTGAAAATAAACTTACAGTAAAATCAAAATAATTGAAAATGGCTAAAAATAATTATTATGCGTAATAAAAATCATCATCATCCACATGCGTTAAGCCATAGTTGGCTTGTTCACACTTCATCTTTGTTGGTCACTCCAGTGCTTTTTTGGCCGCCCCACGGTTCTTTTGCCTATCGGGATGTAGTTTATTATTCTTTTGGGCACACAAGTAGTATTGTTTATTCTCCGGATATGCTGAATCCACTTTTCCCTGTAGTTCGTGATCTATATAGTGTTTGTGTTTCTTATATGATTACATAATGAATAGCTCATTACAAATCGTAGGAATCTCATTTCAGCAGTATCAATTCGTCTTTTCTACTCTTGAGTCATAACCAAATTTTCACAGCCATACAGCAAGATTGGGATTTCCATAACCTTGTAGAAACGTAGCAGAGTTTCACGTCTTGTTTCTATTAAAGTTCGCCCAATTGTACCCCATATATTACATAATATCTATATTGCAATCTGCTCAGTTTTGCTTCGATGTCTGAAATATTATCTTAATAGGATACCTTGAATCCAAGATAGCCTAAGGTTACTTGTTCTACATTTTTGTTGTTTAATACAATTTTAGCTCTTATGTGGTCGCAGCCTCGGAATGCCATTACTTTCCATTTTCATTCTGATATAATTTGGTGATACCTTTTTCGCAATATTATTGAGAGTGTATATTGCGCTTCTAAGGATATTTTCTGTCTCAGAAGAGAATGTCTGGTCATCAGCAAAAAGAATTGTATCCTAGGTCATATCTGCAACCTCGAAGTGTTTGTCATTTTTTTGCCATTGTTGAATGATATCGCCGATCTATAATATATTAAAGACAGTCGGTGGCATTGGACACCTTTATCTAACCCCTTAGTTAATTTCTATAGTTTTGCATTTTTGTGATGACACGTCCTCAATAATAATTTTGGTACCAGAGTACAAGCTTTGAACGGCCCGAACGAGATGCTATGGAAATCCTTTCATAATCATTATTCGCCAGAGCCTAATAAAAATGCGTAATATATTTTTTCTCTAGGATAGCACGAAATCATTACTTTCTTTAGAATTTATCTCTTCGAAAGTCAGATGTAGTCCTCCAAAGTAAGATGGAAGATTAACTCCAACCATCCAATTCTTTACATTTTGTTATTCTTCTTATTATTATCATCTAATTGGTTTGGTACATTTATTCGTTTTATTTTATCATAATTATTTATTCCGAGTAGTATAAAATTTGAAATTTGAAAAATTTTCAATTTTGAGAATTTAAAAATTTCCTGACAATGTGGCACGTTTCCAAAATTACCGCTATCTGTATTTTAAAGAATAATTTACAAGATACTTGTCCAATTTTGACAAGTGGATTTTAAATTTGCAAGATACAGCACCAGTAGCCGATATTATCTACTATCGGTACCAATAAAATTTTTGTGAAACTCCACAGACCCATCATTTCTATTGCTAGTGCCTCATATCTCTGAACTTTTTCTGTATTTAATACATTTTTGGATAAAGGCACAGCAACATCTATGATAATTGTATATCGGTCTATTTAATTAATTTGGACAATGTCAGGTCTATTATGGCTAATTTGCCTGTCTGTTAATATTAACATGTACCAATAAAAGAAGAGAGAGGTTGTCCTCTAGCACAGGTTCAGGTATATAATCATAATATGGTTTAACATTGTTCAAAAAATTGAATTTCTTACCAATTTGTTGGTGTAATATTTTACAAACCTGGTTATGTCTTCGGAGATAGTAGGAGCCAAATAAAAGCACCCAGCAAGGATATGCTGCATATAGTTTCCATGGGGAGATATCATTTTCGACAACGATCTGAAACTTCCAGATTCATGAGGTGCTTCTAGCAATTATTTTTGGCAATTGCACCATCTTGTATAGCACACATGAATCCTTCAATTTCGAAATGCAATAATCCCCACTTCAATCATTCTACTGACATATCCTTATCTGTTCCATTGGAGTCTGAAATTGCCGGATATTTATCATGGAGCACCTTATTTTTCCAATTTATATCTAAATATAATTTTGATTGACAATCTACATTATTATTTTTTAAATTTAGGCCACTCAAATTTTTGTCGAGGTTTACAATTTCTTGAATAATTAAAGGAGTATTAATTAAATAACAATAATCACGCAATAATGTAGTTATGGATTTACACGAGTTAAACAAATTTATTAAATCTCGTCCTCCTGTTTTTCTTTTAATGTTTAGGCTTTATACTGCCGATTGGAACCGCCCACGAGTTTATAGCCAAAATCATATTTCGAGAAGTTAATTTTGATTTAAGTAAAATTTTTATTTTATTGATATATTTTTGCTTAAATTTATTTTTGAAAAGGGTGAGATCTAAAACAAAATTTTGCTATATTCCTAAATAATTATATAATTTATTGGGCAGTAATTGGGGAATTTTATTCAAAACCTAGATATTTGCAAGTGGAGTACCCATGACAACATCAATTTTTGAACATTTATCAAAACCAAATTCCATGCAAATATCATTACTGAACAATTTTGTAATTTCTAGTAAGTTATGAAGTTGGTCGTTGGTCCTGGAATATAATTTCAAATCGTCCATGTAAAAGCACTTTTAAATTCTGCCGAGGAATCGTTCAATAGCGACCAAAGTGGATTCATTGCTAAACAAAACTATAGTGGAATCTCCTTGAAATATTCCACGCTTAATTTTGATAGAATCCAAACTAGTTCGATCATTCATGATAAGGGTATTCCATTTCGACATCATAATAGATATAAGCTTTATAATTTTGGAGTCGATTTTGTAGATTTATAAAATTTCGAGAAGCCAATCGTGTGGAACAGAATCATAAGCCTTTTTATAATCAAAATATCACATATGTAAGTTTCTTTTGTTATTTTGTGCTACTTTTGTAATTATTGAGTCCACGATTAGCGATATTCGACATCATTGTGAACCTTTAACCCATCCTTTTTGTTCAATACCCACACGTTATTTGCTTTACGATGATTTTCAATTTTAGAAGCCAAAATAGACGTAAACATTTTGTAAATAGTTGGTGAACAAATAATCGGTCTATAATTTTTTGGTTCCAACGGGTCTCCATTTTTGAAAAGCATTATGTAACACCCGTGCATAAAAATGTTGATATAACTGAAGGATCATTCAATGCTTCGTTAAACCAAAAAAGTAAAGGTACAGATTTAAACATTTTAAACCAATAATTATGAATGCCATCTAATCCTGGCGATTTCCAATTAGAGGAAAATTTATAACAGTGGTTAGGTCTTCTAATGTTATAAAATCACCTTCGTGCCATTCCATATCGCTCAAATCATCATTAACCAGAAGGCATTTTTATTATACTCACAATTTTGAGACCAAAGATCGGACCAACACTGTAAAATGCTGTCTTATTTTCATAGCCCCACTTAATCATTTGCTCAGCACATACTAGAATAGCAATTAATTCTGCCTGAAAACCAGTTGTAAGACAACCCAGGTTAATGCTAAAAGCATCTCCCATTCTTCTCCCGCATATACCTGCTCCATTACTTTTCTGTATATCAGATACATCTATATATTGCCATGTAATCTTGCAATATTTTAAACTATTATCAACAAATTACAATGACACTTAATTAAAAAAAAAATGCACCGGCCAGCAGATGAGCTCTTTCAGGGTCAAAAGTGAATTCATGTACTCAATTGCAACACTCACAAGTCAACTTACTTTTAATCTTTCTTATAAAGATTGTTTGATAAAAGAAAATATCAAAAATTATATCTGCCTTCCTCCGTGATCTAATACTGCGAAATGAAATCAAAATCATACGCTGATGCTAAGTGAAAAATAATGTAATTTATTAAACATAATAAAAATTTAAAGACAAATATTGATTTTTATTACTAACAAATTAAATCGCACAAGAGAAATATTTTATTTTAAAACCCCAATGTTTTTGCGCAACCGAAATTAAAAAACGTAACGATTCGTCTATTTCGAATAGAAAAATTTTTAACGCACAAAAATTTCTTACCGGAGTGTACTCGTTCTTTTATTTTCGCACGGTCTCGGAGTTGTCGCACGTGCAGCGTTGGTGTCTTGGTACTTGAATTCAGCATCCAATTTTGACTCGACCAAATAAACAGAAACAACCGTTGAACGAATCTTCTACCTCGGATCATCCAATCAATCGCAGGTAAGTGGATCTTATTCTTTTCTAATAATAATTTCATTAAATTTCCATAAACACCATAAAATTCTCAATGGTTCCAAACTCCTCATGAATTCACTATTCTTCCAATTATTAAAATTTCAATTATGTATTACGAACATCAACGAAATATTGTTTTCTTAATTTTCAGAATATTTCCTTCTTCTCGAAATAACTTGTTGATTTCAACTTAATTAAATAAATTTTCCAAAATCAATGTTCCAAATTATAAATTAATTAACGCATATGTGCTATGAGCTCGCAGACTTCAAACTCCCAACACGTCTTTCCGTCACCGTGGACGAGACCCAACCTTTCAAATTACGTCGTCCGTCTTACGTGGACGAAAACCAACTGACCAAAATACGTCGTCCCTATTTCATGGACGGACATCGACTCTCTAAATACGTCGTCCCCATTTCATGGACGAAAGCCAACTCCTTTCTTCTATCCATTTCCAAAATTTTCACCAACGCTATCACTCGCGCATGTATCTTCGCGAACCGCCACATTATTTAATTTTAAAAATCCTAGATTTACAACTAATAAATTAACTTAATTTGTTATTCAATTTTCTTTGAACAAAACATTTACCAATATTTATCTTTTTTACAATTTGTTTTTATTTTTCAGGATTTAACAGCGTACACATTTTCCATCTTCCTGAAGCAAAGCAGTTAGTCAAGTTTGTAGATCATGGAGAATCCAGATACAACTATTCAACTGACTATCATAGTCTGACCAAATGAAAGGACCTCATGAGTGTTACAATCTTGGACAAATAACCCAAAATCATCCCTTATTGAGCAAACCATGACAATATGTACCAGATGGCATCAAATCGATTTCCCAGCTCTTGTGTGGTCTCCTATTTCCCCCTCTCAGGTGTTATAACCCTGAACGGTTTACAGAAGTTCCTCCCAATGCTACTTCTATCTGATTGCATGCTTAGCACGTTATTACTCCTTATTGATTCAAAGATCATGATGGTGTGGTACCCCTTTATTAGGGTAGTTTTACCATGTTCATTAAGTGTCAACCTTTATGCTGCTTGTAGGGCCTCTGTCTCCACCACTAAATGTAGTGGATGCAATCCCAGAAGAGTCTGCATGGATACGGTGGGCGTTGAACGCATTGCCCCCGTAATACCTATCCAAGCAAGTTTTTGCAGCTTGTTAAGCCTTTTTATGCTTTCCCTTTTCTCGATATTATGCTACCAGATTAGGACAGAGTAGGTTACTGTGGGTATCACCACTTTGGTGTACAGCTAAAGTACCATTTTTGGTCTTAGTCCCCACGTTTTACCAATTATGCTTCTACAGGACCATAGGGTAGGAACCCCTATAGATACATAGGGGTTAGTATAGGTTATATAGGGGATAGTATCAGAACATTTGGTACGCCTTATGATTGCCTGATAATTTTCTTATAAGATCGAAAGAATACTGTTGTAGTTAGTTTTCCAATTCAGTAATTTCAGGATGAAGCTTTCCCGGCATCGGAAGGATATCACAGCGGTGAAGCAACGAAAACTTGAATAGCTATAAGATATGTCGTAGAAAAGCTCGAAGATGAGATTCTCAAGATAAAATTATTTGGACTAATCTTCATAATCGGTATAAAAGAGACGGTAATCAGCTTAAGCGGTTAAGTGCATTGCTGCTAAAGCTGAATGCCCGGTTCGACTCCGGGCTCAGTAAAAACTTTATTCTGACCGTCTCCCCTCGGAAGGCAATGGCAAACCACCGAGGTGTAATATGCCAAGAATAGCCTCTCTGGAGATGAAGTGTATACACTTCCCGCGGTTCGGAGCCCGCGTTAAATAAGTAGGTCCCCTATGTGTGTGATAGTACTACAAATGCACAACACATACATAGGAGAGAGGTCGCCAACATCCGTTAACGGATAGGCACCTGAAGAAGAAGAAGAATCTTCATAAGATCTCGCCGTGAGGGAAGTTCTATTTGTAGGTAGAAAGTATGAAGTTATTAGTTCTATGGTTCTTTATTATTGATTGTTGACATCCGGGACATGGACATGGCATTCAGTGTGTAGCTGATTCCTCAGCCAAACCAGGTGCTCAGCATTGGCAGGCAATACACATTAAAGTTAAGACTGTCGTTCTGGATGAAGAGCCTACAAGAACCCATACTGAATTAGTATGGTTACCACGTGATTTTCGGAAGAGGGGGTCTAAACGATCCTACTAAAAATGCTAAGCTAGGGTTGATGGTTTTATGCGGCGTGTCAAATCCATCCGTTAGATTATTTCACAGAAAATTTCTCACAATTCTGAGAAGTTAAGAATAATTGTTAAGGGGGTTTTGTATTAAGAATTTTAAGAGCATTAATATCATATAATATTATTCAAAATCAAATGAAATGTCAACGGTTCATTTGGACAACTATCACTTCCGTCTTCATCAGAAACGATATAATTATTTATTACGTACTGTAATCATCATTAATTAATATTCTAGAGTAACAATGATGAGTAACTAATTAACTAAAAAAGTAGTTAAGATTTCTTTCAGTTTAACCACGTTTTTTATCACAGTGCTTTTAGTTTATTTGTTTATCGATTAAAATATATTTTTTAAAATTTTGAACAAGGTTTACGCTAACTAGTTGAAAATTCTATTTATGGTTTTTTATCAGTTCTTTGGTAATTCTTTATTTTAAAATGTAGATATCAATTTTGTGGTTATTTCTCGTTAAGTCTCACCGATACAAGCAATCGATTATTAATTTAATTCTCAATTTTCATATACGATTAGGTGAGAATGATTCGCAAAATCACATTTATATTATAAAATATGTAATATTGTAAATATATTCAAATTTTATACCACGGATTATGCAAAAAATATTTAATAAAAAAAATATTTACAATAAATTATAATATTGATACACCTACACAACATTTCATAAAAATTATAAGTGTTAAACCTTACGTTCTACCACACTTCACATTTTTTAACAGGATTCATCATTGAACCAATGGGACAGTTAAAGTCTTGGGCAAAATATTTTATATTACTGAAAGGACCGATTACTCTAAACCTGCTTATAGAGTGGGCTCCTGTTTTAATTTGAGTCTCCATAACCTTTTTACGCATTTTAGAGCAATAGACATTAGCAGAAGATATCCAAAACAATTGCTTAGGGGTATATTTTAAACCTGGAAGTTTAGGTTCCTGACCATTGCGTTCTACCCATCTGCTGTAAGCAAGGTAAGCTTCTTTTAGGCCACCATTATCGGCAATATTTTCACCTTGTGTATTTATACCATTTAACTGAAAGTAACCACATTTTTATTATTTTGTTCTAATATGCTTCCATACACTTACATTCATATCAACCTCTGGAACTGTATAGTTCCCATATTGATATATAATACATTGCGCCTTCTTTATGAAAGCAGATTTGGTGTCATTAGACCACCAATCTTTAAGATTACCATTTACATCGTATTGTCTTCCAACGTCATCAAAACCATGGGTAATTTCGTGTCCTATCACATAACCTATAGCGCCATAATTCATATAACGAGGCCTATCTGCATTAAAGAAAACTCCTTGAAGAATTCCGGCCGGAAATTCTATAAAATATTTAGTTTAGTTAATTTTAAAATAAAATATTATAAACGTATGAAAAACTATACATACCGATACTGTTTTGTAAGGATGAGTAATACGCATTTACAGTTGGGCTGGAAGAATGAGATATCCAATCGGTTTTATTAACCGGTTGGCGAAATTTGCTGTTGGAATAATTAATATAAAATATATTTACAGATTTTGAAGCCTCGAGGTAGTTGGTGAAATTAACAGTGAGCTGTGGAGAAATGACAAAATCATATTTATGTAAAATTACTCCAATATTATACCAACATTCGAATAAAAAGTTTCAATTTTGTTATCGTCGAGTAATTCGTTAGGATAACCAATATATTCCACTATCGAGTTTGCTTTCAGTATAGCACGTTGCTTGGTCTCTTCATCCATCCATTGTGAGTTTTCTAGGTTTTTTACAAATTCCATTCTTATATTAGAAATCATCTCTAACATATTCCATTTAGCATTTTCATTGAAGTATTTTTTTACGTATGTTGATGCCGTTGCTAATCCAAAACTAAGAGAAAACATAATTAGTGTAGTTTCAGCCTCAAAATAATAGTAGGTATATTACGTTCCTGTTGCGAGTCTCAAACAACTTTTCCATCGCGGAGTTACTTCTGAGTTGCCTGTAAATGTTTTAAAATAATCCTGCTTGCGTTTTCTAAACTTTTCAGGAAGAAACGGTATAACAGATTCGTAAGTGGTTGTCATAAAGTAATTTGCTAAAACACTACAAATAATAATTATACTTTCAATTTCATATTAATATGTAGGTTATACCGTTTGGGGGTGTCTTCTATTAACTTTTCTAAATTATTAAAATAATTTAAATCGTCTATTATAACTGTTTCATTTTCAGTAAATGTATTATTTGGAATAATCAAAATATTGTTCACATATTCCACCCAGTCAACGTACGGATATTGCTGATTTAATTCTTTCAATGTTCTGGGATTGTATAATGCCATCGGATCTCGACGCTTTTCTCTTTTTAAAGTAATCTGGTAAATAAAATGTACAAATTAATCAATATTGCGATATTCTAAGTTAACCTTACATTAGCAAGTTTTGATGCAAATTCTACGATTTCTTTTAAGTCATTTAGAGCTATATTTTTATCAGCACCATATAATACTGCCATATCCACAATATACTCGTAGTAATTTTTTACGTGTGTATCATTCATTCCATTTATCATATATTCCCTACTCAGCGGTAAAAATCCGGAACTTATCTAAAAAAAAAAAATGATAAAGAAAGCTGTTACCAGTATAAATAACAACACTCACTTTGACCACCCGTCGGGTAGAATTCTTGTTATCAGTCGATATATATACTGATATTAAGTAGTCAGTTGAAAAACTATTTTTTCTGAATTTATAAACTGTTTTTTTCCAATCAAATGTATTAGCATTCCACTTTTGGCCTACCAAAAGTGGCCACTGATCTAATTTACTTAATTCTCCAAGAACTATTCTTAAACCGTCAGTTTCTAAAGCTGTTTTATTCATGCATATATTATACATTTCTTTTATTAGACGATATGGTTTTGTTGCATTGTGTGGAAGATCATCATCTACCATACGTTTTATTTGTTGTAAAACTTTTTCAGCTAGATCACTAAACGCACTTACAGATGACTTATCTTCCGGTATGGAAGTTTCCTTTAAATAATTTCCACATGCAAATTTGTGAAAGTCGTCGCATGGGTTAACCGATTCATCAATATTTTTTAATAAAACCGATGCTTCGTGAATGCAATTTGGAGTCAAACAAGTTTTGCTGAAATAAAATTTTTGTTTAGCTTAGTTTTGTGATGAAGTATATCGGAAATAATTTATGTATAAATAATATGCGATAATAATGTTTGGTCAGAAGGAGTAGGCGATACTCCCGCTTTTATTTCAGAAAGTGTTAGTAAAACCAGGTCGGAATTCAAAATTTGTAAACAATTTTTACATACTACATACGTGACCCCAAATAAACACGACTATTTTATCAACTTGCCGATCAATATCAGATAATCTGAACTACTTGTCAGAATTAGTAGAAATATTTTAAACTTAAAAGTTTTATAATTCGTAAACTGAAATTTCAAAATTGTTAGTTGATTTATTATATCTGGTATATTATAATTCCTGTCTTGATTTGCATATTATGCAAATTAAGACATGAAGTACACACAATTCAGTAAACGTCGTATTCCACAGTAGTTCCATAAATTGAGGATTAAATAAATCATATCATAAAATTTAAAATTATTAATCAACTTTTAGATTTTATATGAACATATATTATTGTTTCTTTGAATATGTAAAAAGGTTAATCCGTTAATATAAATAAATAAATAAATAACGCATTAAAATTAAGTTATTTAATTGAAAATGGCAATGTGATGAAAATACAAATTTCGTAGAATTACCTTTAGAAAATCATTGAAGATCGAGGAAAATTTCAAATAATAATATTATAACAGCGTTGAATTAACTGACGAAAAAGTTCATTGCTATATTGACGCCCTCAAGTAATTTTCACACTACTTAAAATAATTGTTTTGGCAGACGTGTAATAAAATAATTTTTATATTGTTAAATTCGGAGTAAAAGTGCTTTTGTGACTCGCCAGTATTATTGACGGACTCCTCCGCTCATCCGCCTAGTTTCACTATCAGTAGTTAGTGTATCATCACAAGTCGAGACGGTGGTATAAGATGAGCTATCCACTAATTGCTTATCCCAATTTAACTTGATATACGTAATATCAATCATGCAATTCTTGATCTTGTTTTTTATAACCGAAACCACTTGTTGGTTTAGGAAAATCTGCATTAATCCCTCCAGAGGATTCCACACCTTCCTAGATCTGGGCATTGATATTCTCATGTGTTGGTCTCAATTACTACTCCGATTTTAAAAATTATCCTTACTCCATTATTAATGATCACTTGAGTTAGATTAATTAAAATTTTATTCAAGAATTTTCATACATTGAAAATTGTGAAAGTAAATTTAACGAAATCGTCCATTTTATGATTGAAGCCTTGATACCAAAAAAAATTGGAGAAGAAAAATTGTGATTCTTTTCTTACCTGAATAAGCAAACGCACCAAAATGTTAATTTTTAAAAAGAAGCTCCTGCACAAGTTGCATAACGACTCCCCGGATGTTACCACGTGTCGAAATTTTGCAGAACCGAGAAAACACTGCAAATTAACCATTGATTGAAATAGGAAGAATTATACTTTATTATAAATGTCGAGTATAACATATTGAACAACTGTCCCAAGCAATTCTGGTCATTTATGAAATCAAAGTCTGTGTTTAGTGATCGTGATATCCCTTCAAAAATGCATGACTCTGAAAGCAGCTGTGACGATGCCACCGGAATAGAGAATCTTTTTGTGAACTCCTTAAAGCCTACCTTACACGGTCAATATTATTGAAGCAATATTATTGACGCAATATTATTAATATTATATAATCAATATTATTGCTTCAATATACTCCTTACACATTCAATATATTGATCAATATCGATTATTGCTTCAATAATATTGACCGTGTAAGGTAGGCTTAAGCGAGAATACTAAAAATGTTATCAATATCGAATTGATATCAATTGATGTTGATATCACTACATATGATGCGGCTGGTAAATTACCACTGTTTAAGTTATCATCAAACCCCTGCAATATTTGATAAAAATTGTGGCGAAAGTCTCCTAAATCCCCCAACACTACTAATTAATATATCTTTGCTGATCGCTATTTTTCCCAGTGCTTGGAAGATCTCATAAAGTACAACTGATTTTAAGAGTACAGGGCAAAAGTTTGAATACACCTAATAATTTTTCACATTTTGTATAATAAAGAAATAAATAATTATGACTATATCAAAATTAAACGTTTATATCAAAAATACAATGGAAATGCTAAAAAAATATAAATAATTAATAAAAAAAGGCTTAAACTTTTGCTTCATCAAAATATCCACCTCTAGATTTAATTACTGCCGCACAAAAATATACAGCATTCTTTCAATCAATTTTTTAATGGCAGCTTCAGGAGTAGCTTTCTATTATTCCTGAATGATCGTCCATAAATGCTTGGTACTTCTTTGGTGATACTCAATTGGTGATAAATTTGGAGACTGCAGAGGCCATATCATATTTTCTAATATGCCATCTTTCTGTAGTACTATGTTACAACAGAATTTGGTTCATTGTCTTGTTACAAAACAAAATTTTCATCAATTAACTCAATATCGGCTGGCACAGCACACTCTTCAAGAATTTTATAATAACCTTATTTTTTTAATTTCGTCTCTAATCTGCGTGATGAACCTACTGAATTACCTCCAAAACATTCATGAATCATCACAATATCTTTCCATTCTTCCTGAATGATCTCCACAAACGCTGGATACGTTTTGGGGTTCTAAGGTGTATGAGACGATCCAATTCGTCCCACAACTCAATTGGTGGTAAACCTGGAGACTGCGGAGGCCACATTATATTTTCTAATATTGCATGTTCTTCTTTCTGTTGAACCAGGTTGCAACACAATTTGGTTCATTGCCTTGTTTCAAAATAAAATTTTCACCAATTAACTCAATACCTGTTGGCACATCACACTCGTCAAGAATTTCTTCAAATTTCTACACTCTTCAATTCCGCGTAATGAACCTATCGAATTACCTCCAAAACGTCCATAAATCATCACGTTACCTTCGCCGTATTTCGGGGGTAGGTCTATGAGTCCCTCACAAACCTTCCATCGAATGAAAATACGACGTATGTTTCAATAATTTGAAATAGGCCATCACAGCTGTTTATTTAAATTTATCCTTGGAAGAAGAGTTTTTCGCGCTGAAACGCTGCCTCCACTACGGGCGTCGCGTCGTTCTGGTTTGATTGAATTCTAAGGTAATTTCAGGAGCTGTAAGCCGTTTATTTCGTATACTAGTCACCAATTAACTGATCTTCGGCTTTAGTAGTAGTTTTAGGTCTTCCAGGACGCGGGTAGTCGGTCTCTTCTTATTTCAAAGCTTTTTGCACTCCACCAATCAATAAAATTAGTTTTTTTCGCAATATAATTAATAGAATGGCCATTCGACCACAATGCGCAACCAGCAGGACGTTTTTCTTTCGATTTTTTCCTTCGTTTTTGCCATTACAATGGCAATTATATAACAACAACTTCTTAATTTATAAATAAGTTTTGGTTTAAATAAGAAAACTTTACTGATACACGTAAATTAACCCGAGTTAAAAAATAACCAGAGACCCAACAACTGGGCAATAATAGGGCTATTTAAGATATTCAGGTAACCCACCAATTGAGTTCAATTTTATTCTACACATTTTGTTATGAATATCGCTTTTGTTTCAGAGTATCATTTTTGATGCATTTGATATTCACAATAATAAAAAATTAAAGAAGAATATTAGGTGTATTCAAACTTTTGCACGGTAATACATAAAAAAAATTCCCAAACCTTTCATGGATTATCACTGTATCATTGATAAGCTTTTCAGGGCGATTAAACAATCATTGATGAACAACATTGTTTCTTCAAGCACCAATTAACCGCAACTAACTTATGTACATTCTCGGAATAATGGGAATATGTTGTTAACCATTTAGGATCTGGGATTATACAGATTTCACGAATTCCTTTAATCGTGTCCACATCGATGGGGATGATCGCTCAAGGAAAACATAAAATGCTGAAAAGGTAAATCTTTCAAGCATTTTAAAAGAAATTCAGCATAAAAGAAGATTAAAAAAATAAAAATCTCACAACTTCAAGTTCACGATTAGAGATGGGTATGTTTAATATTGGAAAACAGAGGAGGTTTCTTTCCGGCATTGGAGTCTCTGAACCCGTTTTTAAATTGTTTACTACCAGAACTGGAATGCTTAGCCGTTCCTTCAATAAATCGTGGCAGGGGAGAACGGTTGTCGCTTCACCTACCTGTCTCCATTGACAGCCTACTGTCAATCCATAAATTGCCACACAATTTATGAGTCTTTCTGTTCAATCATGATCAACGTAACGATGCAATCGTCGCGGTGTTCAAAATATATTTGAATTTAAAAATCAATATCATAAGCCCGACGAAGGAGGTCCAACGAGCTACGCTCGCAATATACTTCACTACGCCGCCTTTGTAGACTATGCTATGCGATCGGGTGATATTCAACTTGGGTAGGCTCTGTTTAGACGTTAAGATACTCAATTGGCCCTCATATAACTTGTCCAATCGACACCAAAAGGTCAAGATTAATGATGCTTTCTCTCGCAATATACTGGTAAAATCTGGAATCCCCAAAGTTATTTGTCCTGCACATTAACGACATTAAATCGATCTTCAAGTCCTGTAAATTCTTACTTTATGTTGACAATTTAAAAATTTTCTAAATCGCCACTTTTATCCAATTAAATATCGTGAAATGCAAAGTTCTTCGCTTTTTACGGAAGATTAACTATACACCTCATACTTATGAATTGCATGGGAATGAACTTGAAACAGTTTCTGTTTTCAAGAACTTAGGTGTAACGATGGAATCTAGTTTTTATTTTGCATAGCACATAAACGATATCATTATCAAGATTAATAGGATGCTGGGTCTTATATTGAGACATGCTGGATAAGCTGGATAATTCACTAGCTTAAGAGTCTTAAACCTGCTGTTTGCTGCTTACGTTAAGTCGCATCTCAAATAGCTACTCAAAATTTTAGTATCCATACTACTTTTAATGCACTTCACTCACATTGAGAAAATTCAGAGAACATTCGTGAAACTCGTTTGTTATAAGTTTCATATTTGTTTTGATGTTAACCTGGGTTTGTTGCGGTTGGATGGTAAGGGGAAGTACTTGAATTTATGCATCATCTGTAAAATGTTGAACAACTAAATCAAATGCCCAATCATACCGTTCAGCTTCAACATTGAGGCTCATCCCCGTGTGGCTCGAAACTCGGATCTTTTCCGAACGGATTTCCACAAGGTAAGGGCATGGAATGCACTCACTAATTGCAAGAATGCAGAAACTTGCCAACAAAGTGATTTTATTACCCTTTTAGACATGAGATCAGGGGGACCACCGGCTTTACGTGCCCTCCAAAGCACGGAGACGGTCATGGAAGGAAATAAAGTTTGAAAGAAGATTGACACTTGATGGATTGGAACCAGTGCCTTTGGCATCAGTAGTTGATTGCTGTAACTACTCCTACTAGTCCAATGACTGCCTCCTGAGGATAGACTTTGCAATAATTTATTGTATAAGAAACTGTATCACTTCAGTACTGATGCAAGTTTGGGACATTCTGCGCAGAAACGGTAACGTTTATTGTACAATAAATTGCATAATGGAATACCAGCATAATGCAGAATCCAACACTGGTGTAACTTCTAATAATATTGCAGTGACCGTATTTAATTAGAAATATTAGTAAAGGGTTTCCCAATAGGGATGACATGTTTTCGAAATGTCATAGCGGCCATTTTAAAAATAATAGAACTGTCATTCGATGACATTTGTTTTTAGTATACTCTAACAATTTAACATGGCAAAATACACGCTTCCACAACGTTTGGAAATTATCCAAAAATTCTATGGAAATAATCGTTCTTTTGTGCAAACTTATCGTTCGTTACGTGAAAGTTATGAACCAAATAATCGTCCTGATGTGCGTGCAATTCGTCGAATCGTGGAAAAATTTGAACGTGATTTCACTGTACACGATAGAAAACCACCAACTAGACAACGAAATGCAAGAAATCCGGAGAATATTGCTGCTGTAAGAGCCAGTGTAGCAGAGAATGCAAATGTGTCTGTAAATCGTCGTTCACAAGAAGTTGAACTCTCCAGAATGACAACTTGGCGAATTTTGAGAAAAGATTTAGGCTTACACCATTACAAGATTGTGCTGACTCAAGAACTGAAGCCACTTGACCATCATAAACGTCGTTTGTTTGCCGATTGGGCTTTACAGAAACTGGAAACTGATGATGATTTTTTTAAAAAAATCATCTTTTCTGATGAAGCTCATTTTTGGTTAAACGGCTTTGTGAATAAGCAAAATTGTCGTTTTTGGAGTGAAAATAATCCACATGAGATTCTTGAGAAGCCTTTGCATCCACACAAAGTCACTGTCTGGTGTGGTTTATGGCATGGTGGCATCATCGGACCTTATTTTTTTCAAAATGGTGTTACAGTCGACGGTGAAAGATATCGAACGATGATAAGGGAGTTTTTGTGACCCCAGTTAGAAGAAATGGATTTGGATGGCATGTTTTTCCAACAGGACGGTGCCACACTACTGGTGAAACCATTGACTTATTGAAAGAAAAGTTTCCTGAAATATTGATTTCTCTTGATGCGAGAGATCGAAGAAGAATTGAACAACTTCGACCAGATGCTTGGCCTCCAAGAAGCTGCGATTTAACACCGTTGGATTATTTTTTATGGGGTTATGTGAAGTCATTGGTCTATGCGAACAAACCACAAACAATTGAGGACTTGAAGAGGAACATAGAGGACGCCATTCGTGAGATTAATGTGGATATTCTGCATAGCGTGACCGAAAATTGGGTTCTTCGGATTCGCTCCTGCGATCGTAGTCGCGGTGGACATTTGAATGATGTGTTATTTAGAACATAAATGTTATTGATCAAACTTCGAATAAAAAAGTTTTTTTGATCTACAGTTATTTTTACCGTTTTTTTAATATTTAAAATCATGACATTCTTAATGGGAAACCCTTTATATTGTTGAGACTTCTTTTTTAAATAAATAATGTCGATAACACTTCCATGTAATTTCAACAATTAAAATATAAATACTTTATATTCAATTACACCGCATTTTGGAATATCTCATTCAGTATTCAAAGATATGATAATAAAGTAGACAAGTTACTTACGGCCAAATAATAATATTCCTAATTTTTGGAAAGATATTAGAACAAGTGTTACGCGACCTTACTAAAATTCTTACATAAACAAGAATCTCCCACAATTCAATTTAGTTACCAAAAAGCAAAAAGTAACATGTATTTAAGATAACGAAAATTAAAAAAAATGCAAAACTATTTTGTGAAAGTTATTTAAACCTTTCGAAATGATGGAGATCAAACTTCTGATATAATCGCTTAAGACAAGTAAATCGAATATTAATTCAACTAAAAGGTTATAATTATCAGCTATAGAAATATTAAAAATCATTTATTTAAAATTAGAGTAGAAGATAAATAAATCATTAAACCATAGAAGAAAACTACGCATTTCTACAAAACCAGCCAAAGAAACGCACAATAAGTAACACTAACATAACGGTGTGAAATGTGAAAGCAGAAACCTGAGGGGTTATGTTATACAATAAACAGCCACTAAACATAAAAACCGGAGGTCAAAAAGTTTCAAATTGAACAGAAAGGCCATTGCCATTTCTTATATTGTTATTGTTTAAAATTTATTATTATTGTATTGAAATCTATTTCACTGTAAAAATAGTATATTATTTTAATACGAGTAAAATTGTTTCTTTTTATGATTTGACTGACTTTGTTTTGAGTGTAACGGACGACCGAAGGGGTCCAATAACTGCTAATCCACAAAAAGCCCTTTTATTCCGAATAAAGCATGCTATTTCTTCTTCGAGGTCTAAATCGAGTATAAGTTAAAATTAATTTTAAAATGATTTAACAAACTTTGACAACTTTCGAGATTTAAATTAAGCGGCAGTAAAAGTAAATTGTGAGGTTAGAATTTGGAGACGAAATAGAAAAATTTTAATGGCCAGTTTCGTGAATGATTTAATTTACGATTAAACCATAATTAAGTTAATCTCTGATCAAACAGAATTTATTTTAATTGTTGTAATTTTAATCATAAATTAAACTTAATTATCGTTCGTGAAACCGGTTATTAGTTTAGGGTTAAATGATGTCATGTTTTAATGAGGTTTGAAGAAAAATATTATTATTTCATTGCTTCTTACCTTAATTTGACGTAGTTACGGATACTCAAGAAGAATGTAATCAAGAAAATAATGAAAAGTGCAGCAAACCCAATCAGTAAATATTTTTCTAATTTTGTTCTTTTGGCATACCATAGTAATAATCTAAAACAGTTTACATATTATCAAAAACTTTATCGGAAACTTTAGCCTCAATAAGCTTTTAAAATTAACACAGTTAATACTTACTTGCCCGAATTACTTTTTGGATCTTCCTTTATGTTCATGGTTTATTGGGAGTTGTACAGTAAGTTAAGACAGTACAAATCTAAAAGTTTGAAAGGAAATGAAAACAAGAGCCACGTTTTATATTAATTTAACAAATTAAAATGATTTGAATGAAAGTTCTTGTTTTAACCATAATTAATTTAATGGTTGTTTAAAACCGTTTAACTAATTTTGAAAGTTAACGTTGAAGAATCCAGAAAACAACTTTTATTACTTACTTAATCAAGTGTGGGATAATTTAACAATGTGATTAGCTGACAAATTGCAATTTAAATTGTTTAGGATATAAAAAATTAAAAGATTATTAAATTACCGCTAATACTGATTAATTCTAAATATTATTTGTTATGGATTAATTAATTTCATACTTACTTGGAGAAGTGTTCAATCACACCACTGCATTTACACTAAACTGTTAAAAAACTTACTGATGCAGATTTTTAAATTCTATGTTGATGTAGCGATTGTTGTAAAAACAAATGGCAATAGTACTGTTGATGTAGATGTCTCGCCAACAACCATACAAATTACTTTCTATCGTAATTAAATATATTTAAGAATTCAGTAACACATTACTTATGTTTTCGTTTTTAAGAAAGTGAAATCGCCTACTTATGTATTCCGAAAAAATATTCCGATACCATTGATAACACAACATGAGCTGTAATCACTTACTGCGACTTTTTCAAGGTGCATATTTTTAAATACTCTTAACGGTAAAACAGACATTGAATTTTAATGCACCCACTTTTAAACGTAAATTTAATTTTTTACTGAAAAATGCAATTTATTAATGTGCGGTACACTGTAAAGGCAAAATAAAAAGGTCAAGATAAATATTTGTCACAACTTAATAAAAATTATGTATAGTTTTGAATAATCTTAAAGAACGTTAATTAGCATTAATTAATTTAAATGAAAGTTGAAAAGAATTTCATAATCAGTTTGAGAAGTAAGTTATAAATATAAAAAAACACAATGGAACCCATAGCAATTTATTTTCTTTGATTATTTTTTAAAATAATAAATTATGAATAACCATCACGCTTCAAAAAAAATTTTCATCCTACCATACTGTGCATTTTTTTAATGGATTCATTCGAGAACCAGAAGCACATTTAAAATCGTTTGCAAAATCTTCTGAATTAACTAGAGGTCCATTAACTCTAAATGTATTTGGGGAATGATATCCAGCCGTTATAAATAGTCTAACAATTTCATTTCTTTCTTTGGTGCACCACACATTTGCGGCCGAAATCCAAAACAGCTGACGCGGTGTGTATTGTAAACCTGGAAGTCGAGGTTCTGGACCATTCTCTGCTACCCACTTATTATAAGCCATATAAGCCACTTTTATTCCACCGTTGTCTGCTATATTTTCTCCCTGGCCACTTATTCCATTCAGCTGATGAAAAGATTGTATTATTTTATTGTATTATAAGAACAACATTGACTCACGTTCATATCAACTCCTGTCATGGTGTAATTTCCATACTGATCTATGATACATTGAGCTTTTTTCACAAACGCTTCGTTAGTTTCTTCGTGCCACCAATTCTTAAGGTCGCCTATTTTATCATATTGTCGCCCTTCATCATCAAAACCATGGGTTATTTCATGACCCATAACATAGCCGATAGCACCATAATTTAAATAGCGCGGTCGATCAGCATTAAAGAAAACGCCTTGTAAGATTCCAGCTGGAAATTCTATTAAATTCGGGATTATTAAAAAAGCGTTCAGAAATTGCTATATAATTATTAATTACCTATACTATTATCCGATGTACTGTAAAATGCGTTGACTGTGGTAGGTGATGAATGGTCTCTCCAATCCGTTTTATTAACTGGTTCACGCAATTTGCTGTTGTAGTAGTCTTGATAAAATAAACTTATCGCTCTCGAAGATTTTAAAAAGCTGTCCGTATTAATTTCTAACTAAAACATGGTTTTCAAAGAAAGAAAATCATTTTAAAAATTACTTACATGGGAATAGAACTTATCAACTTTTTTATCATCAAGCAACTCATTTGGAAAGGCTATATACTTGATAATAGATTCCGCTTTTTCAATAGCATTGGCTTTAGTTAATGGATCCATCCAATCCAAAGTTTTTAAATTGTTTATAAATACACCCTGTATATTAGACAAGATTTCTTCAGAATAATCTTTTGTTTTAATATCAAAAAATCTTTTGGCATATGCAGCTCCCGAAGCTAAATTTATACTGGAACAATTCAATAAATTTTTCGTAAATATGATACAGTAGTATTTACCTTCCACTAGCCATACGAGTACATTCTTTCCATCTGGCTTGACGTTCTGACGCACCAACAATTGCTTTTATAAATTCTTGTTGTCGATTTCTAAATTTATCATTAAGGAAAAACACCATGCCCAACGCTAAATTTGACATAACATGGTTTGCTAGAACTCTAAAAAAAAGTATTTCTTATATTGAGTACAGTATGATGAGCTCATATTATATTTTTACCGTTTTGGCGTTTGTCGAATTAAGGCATCTAACTTGTTTATATAATGTGGAACAGCAACAATAACAATGTCGTCGTCGGTAATTTCAATATCGGGAATATCTAAAACTTTGGTAAAGTATTCTAACCACGGAAGTATGGGATAATCTCTATGAAGATCATCAATTGTCGTAGGATTGTATAAAGCTGTCGAATTTCTACGATCTTCTTTTGGTATACAAATCTAAAAAATGTATTGACGAGTTAATAAGAATTATTGTAGACACTGTTGTCTAGTTTATACCTTGGCAAGTTTAACTTCAAATTCTAGAGTCTCCTTAAGTTCTTTTAATGCTGCCTCTCTATTAGCTCCAAAATATTCAGCTATATCAACCTTATAATCATAATAAGCGCGAACCAGCGTTTCGTTCATACCTTTGATAAGAAATTCTCTGCTTACACTTAAGGAACCTTCGTCCAACTAAAATTAATTTTATGAATATATCTGAAAATATTAATATCTCTTTTACTGACGCAAAGTACACGTCTCGTAGTATTTTTTTCATCGATGCAGACATATACAGATATAAAAAAACTAGTACCATGTCCATGTTTTCTAAATTTGTACATGGTTTGTTTCCAGTCGAAAGAATTTTCATTCCAATTACTACCTTCCAGCAATGGCCATCCTCCCAATTCTTTGATTATACGTTTAGGTGTTGATATGCCATCAAGTTCGATAGCTGTTGTATTCATACAAATGTCATAAAGTTTCTTAATTAGATGGCGAGGTTTCGAAGAGTTCTCCTCGAGAGGCTCTTCTAAAAGAAGTTTAAGCTGATCGCGAATATCATCTGATAATGTAGTGAAAGGTCCAATTGAAGTTTTGTCTTCCGGAATTGTATTGTCTTTTACAAATTTTCCACAAGCAAAATTGTAAAAGTCGTCACATGGATCTTCTGATGTGTCTATATGTTTAATGATATCAGATGCTGCGTGTATGCAACCCGGAGTTGTACAAACATTTCTATAAGAATAAAAGTTACAAATAATTTTGAAAATTGGTAGGTAGTTTTAAAATTTATATGTATATTATGGTGGTCGTTATTTGGATCTGATGGAATTTTTATACTGCTACCCCCCCAAAGAGACTTCAAATAAATTAAAACAAAGTCTTGAAATTATTTCAAATTGTTATTTTAATATTTAACCTTTGAGAACAGGGCATAAAGTTTTAAAATATGTGAGCTTTTACGGAATTTGCACAGTCCTAACTATGGTCCTAAAAATTTGAAATTCGCTGAAATTACTTTAGGAGAATGCTGTTGTAGGGAAAAAATTGTCAACCCTGCTTATAAAATTTTGTATAGGTTATTTAAAAACATTGAAATGTTATATGAAATATTTTCAATTTTCTTCTGAACCGTTAGTTGTACGAAAAAATGGAAAGGAACGCGAATATTTATCATTTAATCTGCATTAAAAGTTTAGCAAGATGGTATGCTGAAAAATATGTTCCTCAACTGTGAATGGATTCGAACCTATCCGTAATAGCTTGTTACAAAATTTTTTCTCATTTCGCAACTAATTTAAATTTATTTAAATTCATTCTTACATCAAGCGCCACCTTTCCTCAGCCTTTACAACGAACTTGATATGACAAGAAGTTTTGAGATGCGCATAAGAGAATAATAAATTCTGGTTTTGACGAGCGAACTGGACGGTCGACATTTTTGGTTCTAGTGTATAGAATCGATAATTTTTGTTCGATTTTCGATCGCCAGTTAGTTTATTATCGTACGTGTTGGTATTTTCACCGTGACTACGGATTTAGTGAAAATTGAGCGTATCCGATATTTCGTCAGCCAATTCAACCGTGTTGGATATATAATTTTTTATATCGTTCGGCCACATTTTTCCATCGTGCGATTAACACGCAGTGTTACCAACAGTTATTTGGTGGAAAAGATTCTGGTGAATATTTTGACAATCAACTCTTGTTGTCATTTGGATGATTGCTTATTTTGTTTGGACAATCATCTTGTTATATCGCTGGATTGCATAAGTGTACCATTCCAACACATATTACTGAGGAGTGTCGGTCTATTATCGTTCCATCCTGCCAAAACCTGCTGTTCGTGTCATCACGTCGGTGGTATACGTCCGAGGATCTTAGAGGGGAGCCAATTGTGTCAACACTCGCTACCACATATCCATTCAAGAAGCCGTCTGTCACATTTAAAGTTGTAAACTTGCCTGAGCTCAAGGTAAAGTATCGTTACTTTCTTGTTTGTTTATGGTGGTATATTTTTTTGTTCATTGCAGCCAACATTTGCATTGGCGGGGTTGCCCTTCTGGTTTCCCCAGTTTGTGTACATCTTTGACGTGACGCTTGTCAAATTCATTAACGTGCATTCTATTTTAAGCACGTCGCAGCCACGCTTGCTTTGTCGATTTGATTATATTAAATATTGTCACTTAATTATTGTTTTATTTCGACGAAAGCGTATCCTCATTTTGTTTTCAGCATTGCACGGAGTGGAACTCACTGCCCTCGCTCACCGCTACAACGAGTTAGCTTAAGGCAGCCACAGATTAACAGCTTTGTTCGACGAACAAGTCTGTCGAACAAGTACGTTTACCCCACACACTACGGACTTGTGACTGACTTTTCGTCGAACAAAAGCGTCGAACAAATCCGTCGTTCTTGTTGGCGAACAAGTACGACGGAGTTACTGCCACACACCTTCAGCTTTGCCACAGACTTGTTCGACAGACTTGTTCGTCGAACAAGTACGTCGAACAAAGCTGTTAATCTGTGGCTGCCTTTATACCTACCATCAGGGTCCCACGCAAATAAAAGTAGAAGGTTTTACTTTCTGCGTGAGTCGTTTTCTTCTCTGGGCCGTTCCCTCATTAGGAACGGGCAGAAAGGATTGCGTTTCAAGCTATGCATATTACCATTATATTACATAGGGGAGAGTGATCTAAAACCGACCGGTGTCCAAATCCGACCTCCATGCATATTTCGAAAATGTAAACACAAATTGAGACCATATTCATCTCATTATAGTCTCCATGAAATAGTCACAGGTTGGTTGAGATGACAGATATTGCAGGTTACATTTATATTTGTTACAGTCAACTTTATGTTTTCATAGTGTATGCAATTCATTTTTAACTAATTTATGATCTGTGATAATTTTGTTTATTACATATCGCCAAAAAAAGGTAAGTAATATCTAATAATATCGCCTTACTGTTTTTGAAAATAATATTTAATCAGTGATTGATTGTTTGTTTTTATACGTAAATACCGTTTAATTGTTAAAAAGTGGTGTGGTCTAAATCCGACCTCACATGATGGTTCCAAATCCGACCTTCATTTTTCGCGTTGTTTCCAATAAATACATTCATAATAATCGTACAAAGTTACTTTTTTGTATTTTTGTGTATTCGTGCATTCCACACACCTATTTATTTGTGATTCTTAAGACAAAATGGGACGCAATTACAAGCGAAAAACCGAAAAAAGAGATCCTCACCAACTTCGACGTGCTATAGGTGCAATGAAATTAGGTCTGTCGCTTAGAGCAGCATCACGTGAATTTCAAATTCCATGTTCAACTTTATTACTTCACCGACGCAACAACAAAAATGAAGAATTAGCTGAAACACAATCGCATACAACAGCATCATCGTCAACAAAAACTTTACAAACTGCAGAAATTGATATAAATAAATAAAAAATTGCACAAAAGGATCGTTCAACAGTGAGATAACAAACTATTTTGTTTTTTTCCTTTTTACTGAATCTATTTTATTTTTGCAATTTTATTTTTATAACTAAGACAATTTTCAATTTTTAATATAATATTTGTTTAAATAAAGTTTAAATTTTACATTGAAAAGTGATTAGTTTTGATAAAATCTGATAAAAATAGAGGGGTCGGATTTAGAACACGTGGGGGTCGGATTTACCTCCAGAGGTCGGATTTGGAACCAATATTTTAGTTTCTTTATTTTGGTTGTAGCTCAGAAGAGGTAGGAGATATATCAAAGGTTTGTTTGACGAAAAGTTGAGGAATTGAATGCACTTTACAACGGTACTAAAAGTAAAGTAATAGATCTCGATTTAAAAGTTTTATGTAAAAAATCAAAAAGGAGGTCGCTTTTAGACCACTCTCCCCTACCTTATGTCAAAAAAATAAGTCATACCATGTTTGTTAAAATTTTGTTCTTACCAATTTTCAGGATATTTTCAGAAAAAATCACGCAAATTCGCTATTTACTGAGTGGTATGTAAATTTTAAGGAATTAAAATCCCCCCCCCCCCCACAGGTTAGTGCAACTTGACGGATATTCAATTCTACAGTACTCAAGAGTATGCTATACTAAATTTCAAATTTCCGCCAAAATGGTTCTTAATTTACTCTCTGTAAACTGTTAATTTTGAGGGTATGGGGTTGGCAATTGTTTCCGTACAGCAGCATTCTTGTAAACCAATTTTTGAAAATTTCAAATTTTTAGAGCCATAATTATTACTCCTATCGTAAATTACTAACTGCAGAGATAATAAAACCTCATGTATGTAATTTAAATGGCAAACTTTATACCCGTGGTCAAGGGGGAAAATCTGAAATAATTACAAGGTTATTTTAAAATTTATTTGGAGCCCATTTGGAAGGAATCAGCTTAAAAATTCGCAAGTAACGACTGCCCCAATGTACCTACATAATTGCACAAAAGTTACAAACTGTATGGGCCAAAATAATATGTGTTTTAAGAAGTTGGTACTCAAAATGTATTTGTCTAGAAATTTATTCTAATAAGTTTTAATTGCTTAATTCAGATTAATAATATAAAGTATTACATATTGAATTGGCAATTATTTTTTACTGTCATTAATTAATAAATGAGTATGACCAAAAATTTCGGGTACCACTACTTATGTTTAAGTTTGAATAAATTGGTCAAAATTCATTTTAAATTGACTTATAAGAACTTACTAATTCACTACTTGTAAGTTGTAAGAAATGTATACTTACTTATTTAGTTCACTATTTTTGTTAGCTACCACTATAAGTGCTATAAGCAATGCGATAGAAATTAAAAAAATTAATATGCAGACTATCAATAATTTTTTTTCACATTTAGTTTTCGTTGAGAACCAATTTGAGTCTCTAAAATAATATTAAGCCAATATTATTTGCATGCCACTTGTTATATAATATGCACGTACCTGGAAAACGTTGGTTTACTATTTTCGAAATTCATTATCTTAAAGTTTAAAATTGAAATAATTTTTCTGCTTTAGTTATTTCATGATAATTGTGGCTAAAATTTAAAGATTCTAATAATAGTGCTATTAAGCAATTTCCAAGTATTTTGTACGCTTACCGAATAATTATCACCCTCGAACTGAGCTCACTAAATGAGTTTCCACAATAAAAATTGCGGGAAAATGCACAACAAAAACTACCTGTTTGATTAAACAGGTACGGGCACTAAACTGGAAAGTCTTGAATAAAAAGTTAAGAAGTATCTTTCGCTCCGAATTTACACAAAAAATTGATTTGTGAAACTTTAATCTACCCAAATAGCTTCAAGACTGCTTCTTATTTTACAACTAAATTAAGCTAGATACTATAAAACTGTGGGAATCCAAAAATTCACATTTTTTATTGGCATAATGCAGCGTGGGCCAGGAATGGGTATAATTAAGTAATAACAAAGTTAGTTCTCGACAATGTAGTTTTTACTTTTAGTTTTTGGACTACTAATCATTTTTTTAATTTAATGGTATTGAAAGGAATAGGTAGGACACCAATTACATTATTATTTTCATCGTTTGTTAACGTAGTTGTCAATTCAAAATGACGTATTGATTTTTAATGTGTAATTAGTTTGTACCTACTATCTGTTGAATTGTTAATTGTTTTAATTAATCCCTCGTTAATTTGTTGTCAATTGGTGATAAATCCATCCTTTTTTATCATGATAGGAATATTACTATGAATTACCACCATAATCATAACAATTAACTATACAGGGTATTACAAAATTTTGTACGTGGTTAATAATTATAAATGGAATGGCAAGGCGACCTTGAGTATGCATAATATAATTTATTAACAGTTAATAATAAATTTAAACATTGCCCCTCTTGAAGGACACCTTCAAAGTTACTAACGTCACGATAGTGCGGATAATCATTTAATTAGCTTCGTCGGACACAGCCATAGACACAGAATTGAATGATGAACTGATAAAAGTTTGAAGGTACATCCGTGTGCCGTTCTACTAGAATTTATGTAGTTGTAATGCATCAAAGTGTTCCAAAATTGAGATATTTGTAATTAGCAGAACTCTCTTATACAATATGCGTTGTAATGTTGTTTTATTTACTTTACTGCTGATTCTCATAAACCTCCAAAAATAAGTCTATGTGATGATATGAGCTGTCATATATTATGTAGGTACATACGCAGTTTTAAAAGTTAAATGCTCTACAGTCTCATTTGTATTCAAAAGTAGAAATTCGTTGATTCTGTGTATAATTTATATTAATAAGTACATTGAAAATTGGTCCTGTTTCCGGAATGGAATAATGGGAATAATCATCACTTAGAAGAAAACTTTGGCGGCCATACTTGTAATAATAATTAGTAATTGGCGCGTACGGAATTTATTTTCCTGTATGGGGAGTAAAATTATTATTTTTAATTAATTAAAAATTAAACTTGTGTTTTTTGGAAAGAAAATACCACTTCCTTATTTGAAAATAACTATTTTATTTAATTTTATTTTCAGGTTGATTAATATAGGTTATTGTTACCAGTTTTGTTAGCGTTTTAGTTGGTATCTAAAAGGTTGGGATCACAGTGGAACGAAATCCCACAAAAGTGGAAATTCATTATTTATTATTTTGCACTTTTCCAATTAGGTATTAATTTATTTTCCATTTCGAGAGAAACACCTTCTTCCCTATCATAGCATACTGCGATGTTCCTCACCTATGTGCCATCTGATTTTTGCCCCACGTTGGCGCCAAATTTATATAATAATATGCTCTGTTCTTTAACATTTATTTACTTCCCTGATTGATCAAATAATTATCCCTACCTTGAGCGCCACCTTTTTATATGCTATGTCCCTTACATTACCTTTCACGGGTAAACGTGTGAGTTGGCGATTTAAGATTTTAAAGACATCGAGAGGTGATTAGCGGAATATTGAAATTGATGTAATAGTGTCCATTGAGTCTGGGAGATATTTATAAATAAAACAGCTCATGGTATTTGGTACGGCTTATGCAAGAGGTGTAACATAACCTCAATATGCAACTATGGCAGCGGCGCAGGGATATATACCAGCCCATAGCGCACAAAAAAACGATCCAACAATGAATAACCAGCAACATACAAATGTCATGCAACCAGAACAACAACCACAGGTGACGATGATGCAATGATGCACATATTAAGAGAGAGATTCCGCAATGTGCAAAATTCCAGAGATTTGGTCACACCAAAAACTTCTGTCATAAACCATCAAGATGTGTTAAATGCACAGATGATCGCTCGACAAAGGAATGTACGAGAAAAGAAAAAGACAACGCTGAAAATGTGTTAATTGTGGTGGTGCACATCCTGCTAATTACAGAAGATGCACAATACACAAACAATTGCAGCAGCGATTATATCCAGCACTGAGAGAAAGAAATTTCAAGTCAAACCAGGACAACATACTAAACAATAATAATAATAATACACAACACAAAATAATTTCTCCACAAATGGCACAACCAGGACTATCTTACGCCCAGCAAGCAAATCAATCAGTACCCAATCAATTCACTAATTACCAAAGTCAAGTCAACCAAGCCAACCAGATACAACAAACAACCGACATCGAATAGCTTAAATCTATGATGAAAAAACTGACTGAACAAATGGGAACCATGTTAAACTTATTGACTACCCTAGTCAATAAAATGGCTTAATGGCCGAAATACTTAAACTGGCCATATGGAATGCCAACGGCTTGTGTCAGAAAGCACAAGAACTCACTTTGTTTTTAGAAATGCATAGGGTAGATAATGAGGCCGTGAGAGCAAGAGTGGTGTAACCATCAAATATAACTATTGCAGATATTCACCACTAAAGCTTTGAAATATGCATTACATTTATGGAATGCAAAAACATTGTATGGCTTCCACTTATTACAATATTATAATAATGTTGGTTACATCAATTTTATTTCAAAGGTATTACTAAGACAGAGGCATTACACCAAAAAACCCAATTTTGGCAATTTGAGGGTTACACCACTCTTGCTCTCACGGCCTCTACAATGTCAATCTCGGAAACCCACTTTAAGTCTAAAAGTTACTTAAAAATTCCTAATTATGTCATCTACAACACTAACCACCCTGATGGAGCTGCACATGGTGGAACTGCAATAATCATCATAAGGAAGACTATCAAACACTACGAAATAGAGAAGTATCAGCACGATTACTTACAAGCAACTAACATAATTGTTGAAAACCAACTGGGAAAACTAGTGATTTTAGCAATATACTGCCCACCCAAACATAATGATAAGAGAGAACACTATCAACAATTCTTCGAAACACTAGAAAACAGGTTTATCGCAGGGGGCGATTTTAATGCGAAGCACCAATATTGGGGCTCAAGACTGTGACATCCGTTTAAATTTGTATTTTTTTCGCAGTTCTAAAATAATATTTTGGTAAAAACTTATTTACAATTATTCAATTTTTCTTCTTTGTAATACAATGATACAATTTCCTGTCTTAAAAACTACACAAAAGCACTCAATACTTAAAAATAGTAGACCTATTAAATTTTAATGTATTCTAAAACCATAAAAAATAGCTACATTGTCCCGAAACTAAGACTTAAGTTAATTATTATTATGGAGCGGTTCTACTAATCTTTGAAGTTTACTTAAATCTCAAAGTAGAAATTTCATGTATGCTTCATTCACATTTATGTTCTTATTTTGTAACAATTTTTGTACTATTTAGTAATACCATTCAATTTGATATTTTTATGATTTTGTTTTTTCTCGCAACGCGGAAGTCCCGCATAATGCATTTCACGTGTCTCGAATATGACATAAAAAGCAAGCGGTAGGAAGTTAGTGGAGAGTTCACGCACAAATCCCGGCAGGGAAGGTCGAAATCACTCATGGCTTCCATCCAGGAAAGCCCAGTGTATCAGACCAGTTAATATGTGAAGTTAAGTCTTCCATTCGACGAATTGTCGAAACAACCGGATCAGAACATCTTTGATTCCGTGTTGAAGAATATCTGTGTAGTTTTTGTGTTTGTGGGTCTCCAAATATTTCGCTCTCGCTTGAGTGAATATTTGCTTTTGGGTACGCGTTATTTCCCGCTGGAAATAACCCAGCTAGTTGGTGTTTAGTTCACGCATTTTAACATCTAGTTGTGATTATGGGAGGGTACAAAGCTATTCACGCTTCTAAGGAAGGATTCCAGGCCATCCTCTCCGTATGTCAACTCAATACCGCAGTTCGGATTATCACCACTGTTGGAGTCACCCAATTGACAAAGCATATTTGAACAACTCGTTACATCCATGTGTAAGGTTAGTGTAAAGTTGTAAAATGTAACTGCACCAAGAATGATCGTCATAGATTATTCCTTTTTTTCGTATTTTAAGGAGTTATGTTTTTTTTGGGATATGTTCATTAGTAAATTTTATGTCATTAATTTTCGGGTCCTGTGAGACCAAATTTAAGTAACGTAATAATCTTGAAGCATTAATTTTACGCAATGATGAGAGCTCGATCATTTTTTTTTAAATAACGTTAAATTCAAATTTAAGAAATAATCACCATTTTAGTAGTAAGAATTTCCAGTTTTGTACCGTATCAACGACACCAAATTGAAGGTGTATTTTTGTGTATTGTTAGTTTTGATTATTATATTATGTTACCTAGTTATTTGTGTTTTTTTTTTGTGTTTATTGTCAAGGATTTAGCGAAATGTTCAAAATATGCTGAAGAATCTACCGATTAAGTCAAGTAAACCTGCGTTAATGTAACGCATTTTTAAGGGCATTGAGGATGAACTTCCACGTTCCCAAATTAAGTATTTTGCCAGTGATATGGAAGTTGGCGCCTTCTTTTTCACGATTATGACGTTTTGTCGGTTTAGTTTTATCGGTCCTTAGCTAAGCTTCGAACCACCCCAGGCTGATTTAAAGTTGGGTAACTTTATTTTAACGCGGAGGCCGTTGAAACAAACCGACTGTTTCTCGAATTTGTCGCATTTTCAATTTAATAGCTCCGGAATGGTCTTAGTGCCGTTCTGGCCTGTAACAAGACTCACATAGTCATCTGGGGTAAATATGAAGCAAAATATAAAACTTTCAATTTTTAAGGCACTTGGAAATACAAATTAAATATTCTAATTGTATATACTATCCCATGCAGTTTCTCGTAATCTTGACAATTATGCATAAATATTTGTATAATTTTACATATCAATTGAGGAAAAAAAAAATAAAAACAGTGTTTCACTTTTATACTGAAATTTGGGAAAAAGTGAAACAGGCATGTGAAAATGTGAAACAAGCGTGTAACGTTTAAACTATACGTGATACTAAAATTTTAGAAGTTAAAATGAAACAAGGGAGAAAAACTGCATCGAAAGCATGTGCTGCACTTCTTAGTTTTTTTTTCGGTAGGTAGTAAATAAAATGAAATGCTACTGTAGGTGATGAAAATTAAAATAAACGCTCCAATTTTATTAAAAAGCAATTAATTTTATTGAAAAAATCGGATTAATTTATAAAACAAACAGCAAATACATAATAACAAACTAAAACTAACCGTTAAAGAAGAATTCTAAATTCGGAAAAAATCTTAATTTTAAATAAATCAATTAATTAAAACAAAACACAAAATACATTTAACAATGGGAAAACATGAAAAAAGATACAAATTACTTTTCAATGACAGGCACTGGTTTTGGAAATACATGTTTTATCTTACCTGAACTTATACGAATAATTTGTGGAATTGGGAGAATTTCTAAAATATCATCACGATGTATTACAGAAATATCTTTTTTCATTAATTTAAATTCACTTCTGTTGTTCAAACTATGTAATCCCATCACTTCAATTTCAGATTCATCTAGGATCTTTAAAATGGTGCACACATATTTGTAGTGGAAGGTGTTTCCTTTTCCACCTTTGAATATTACTAATGCATAGTCCCCAACCTTGATGGCAGCCTCTTCATTACCTAAATTCACTTAAAAAAAAAGACAAAAGAACTTTGTTAACCTGTGTAGGACGTGGGCGCGATAATGCATTATCTATTGCATTGGCCGCGTATTAAGGGAAATTATTATGCATTGAAGGACCAAGGACGAACATAAAATGTTCAACAAGTAGACGCAGTATTTTGATTACATAATTTTAAATTAATTTTCGATACAAATTTGATAAAAATTATTACTACAGAAATAAACAAATCGAATGAAAGCAACTAGAAATCTAACGTTGAATATGGGAAGACACAGTTAATTCTGAAGTTTATTGCTTTCTTGCTATAATATTTGTATTGACGGGTTATCAAACGCATGACGATCTTTAACTGAAAGGGTTAAAGATCCTTTATTGTCTACGGGTCTTATATATATTATATGTATGCACAAACCTGCAAAAGCTTGCAGAAAGCTGCATACTAAATTGTTGCATATTTTCCCAGACGCTGTTTCACATTTTCCCTTATTCATGTTTCACTTTTGCCCAAAATTTACAAATACAATAAAAAAAAAACTAATTAACAAAAAACCATAACTAAAAGGACATCATCGCCTGCTGTCTATTTGTTATGTGAAAAATTAATATTAAACTGATGCTGCAATTTATTTTGTAGATATAGACAAAGTTATAGTAATAAAACTGAAATTTATTTTGCACATTTTTACACCGTTTGTGAAAACACTCCGTAGACAGTGCAAATTTGAGAACTAATATTTCAGATTTTTGTATCCATTTAATTAAACTATCAATGAAATAATGACATTCACAATTTTGTGATAAATTAATTTGTTAATTAATTACATGCTTGTTTCACTTTTACCCTAATTTTTGTGTGCTTCATATTTACCCCAAATATTACAAGGAAAGGAACTATTTACGACAATAAAAAACAATAACCTGACAAGTTTATCAACAGGGCAACCAACTTACTGGCCCAGCGATTCAACGAAACTTCCAGATGTGATCGATTTTTGGGTAACAAAAGGAATAGATACTAAAAACTTTAGAATCGAGTCGTCACTGGACTTATCTTCAGACCATACACCCATTCCGTTGACATTGCACACTCAAATCCTCCTTAAGAAAAAGCGACCCTCATTGTATAATAAAAAAACCAATTTGGAAATCTTTAAAACAACACTGGATCATCAATTACATTTAGAAATGGCTTTAAAATCAGAAAAAGACTTGGAAAACTCAGTTGAACACATGACAAAATCAATTCAGAATGCGGCGTGGCTAGCAACTCCTGACTCAAATGTAACATTTATTAAGGAGTCATCCAATAATAATCAAACAAAAAATAGTAGAAAAAAGAAAAGCTCGTAAACAGTGGCAGATCACTAAAACACCAGAAGACAAAAGTAAAATTAATAAGAAAGCTGCAGAACTCAAGGTGCTACTTCTTAGCCTCAAAAATTAATCATTCAATGATTATATTGCTAACTAGTCACCTATAGAATCAAGTGACTACTCTCTCTGGAGGCTACAAAGAAGTTAAAGCGTCCTCAATAACAAGTACCACCAATTAAAGATAACAATGGAAAATAGATAAGAAGTAACAAAAAAAACCGACATTTTCAAAGAACATTTTTAAGAAGGTGTTCAAACCATTTCCCTCTACTCTTACAGCAGAAGAAACTTCTGAAGTTCAACATTACCTGGAAGCACCCTTTCAAATGGATCTACCTATCAAGAATTTTAAAGTAAAGGATGTTCAACGTGTTATCTTCAATGAAATCAGTCCAAAAAAGGCTCCTGGATTTGACCTAATTACTGGCAAAGTGTTATAACAACTAACACCTAAATGCATCAAATTTTTAACATTTATCTACATACAATGCAGTTTTACGATTAAAACACTTCCCTAACCAATGGAAGGTAGCCCAAATTATCGTCATCCCAAAACCAGGAAAAAAGACTGAAGAAGTGACATCCTATCGGCCAATCAGTCAAAAATTTGAGCCTGTACTAGAAGGAGAAAAGCTGGTACCTGATCACCAATTTGGATTTAGAGGTCGACATGGCACGATTGAACAGGTACACAGAATTATAAAAAAAAACAGTAACAACCTAGAAAGCAAAAAATACTGCTCTGCAGCTTTCATCGACATCAGCCAAGCTTTTGATAAGGTATGGCACGAGGGGTTGTATTACAAACTAAAGAAATGTCTTCCGTATAACTTTTATCAAATACTAAAATCATACTTAAGTAATAGACACTTTTTAGTAAAATACCAGGAAGAGTATACCGAACTTCACCCAATAAGCTCAGGTGTACCCCAGGGCAGTGTTTTAGGGCCAGTGCTGTATCTGTTGTACACGGTTGATGTACTCACCTCAAGGCTAACAACAACAGCTAGGTTTGCTGACGACACAGCCGTATTGGCATCACATGAAGATCCCATATAGTCGCCTCCAAAAATCTACAGGATAATTTGGATAAAATTTAAAATGGCTCCGTAAAAGGAGAATTAGGGCCAATGAAGCAAAGTCTGTTGTACCATTGTAAAATGGTTGTACTCTACCCCAAGCTGACGATACAAAGTATCTTGGTATTCATATGGACAGAAGATTGACATGGAGAAAGCACATTTTCACGAAACGTAAACAACTTGGATTGAAGCTTAATCAAATGTATAGGTTACTTGGCAGAAAATCTCAATTACTGCTTGAAAACAAAATACTACTATACAAATCCATAATAACACAAATATGGACGTATGGTATACAAGTATGGGTACTGCAAGTGTCTCCAATATTGAAATACTACAAAGATTTCAAAACAAGACCTTACGAACGATTGTCAATGCTCCGTGGTACGTGACTAATTATGTCGTCCAACAAGATTTACAAGTCCCATCAGTTACTGAACAGATTCAAAAATTTTACAAAAGATACGAACACAGATTAGAAATACACCCCAACGAACTAGCTAATAAACTGATGGACACCACAGGAGGGGGTACGAAAATTGAAGAGATTCAGACCTACTGACCTACCTGTTCGATTCAATTCAACTAACTGAAAACTAAGCGTTACTCAATATCATTGAATAAATTGTATATATGATAGGAAAACATTTATTGGAATGTTTTTCGCATGACTTGTACACACATCACCACATTTACCTATTCTTTATTGAACAGATGGTAAATATAATTGAAATAAAATTTTAAAAAAATATTTGTTTACCTACACTTTATTTTTACAAGAAATTTCATTGAATTGTATAAGCAGTGTTTTGGGTATCATCGCAGTACTTACTCTCATTAATGGTAAAGTTGAGTATACGAAATTAATAACTTTGTTTTTAATTCTGTTCCAATTTATGTTCGTGATTTCTAGTAATTAATTCAATTGCATCTTGATGTAACTCCATCATGGGTGTCTTTATGTTTGATTTGGTAATAAATTTGTCCAAAATAATTTCCGACATAATTTTAATTATTAACACAGCAGTTATAAATTTTCATAATCTTTAATTTTCAATTTGATGTTTACTCAAGAAACGACTGATCTCCTCGCTCGGTTCCGATATTTATATCCTTTTTTATATTTTAATTTCTTCCAATAGCCTTTAGATTGGTTTCTATACAAGGTAGATTTTTATCTTGTCTTTCCATGTAGTTCATTTTTCTAAATGTTTTTTCTTTGGCTCATAATTTGTATTTGTAAATTTTGACTTAACACATTTTCTTTGACGTTTTTCCAAATTTTTACATTAAATTTAACGTTTAATTCTTGTTCCTAGGGTTGAATTTCGTATCTCCTTGTTATCAGTGACTATCTCTTTACATCCTTTCACAATTTTTGATCCATCAATTTACCGTGTAAGCCAATGGCTAGCTTCTTGTCAATTATCTTGTTTTACGAGATTCAGCTCTTTTTCATAGTCCGATGCACAAAACTTTCTTGCAATATTAATACATTAACTAACTCGAATACAATTTTTATAAATTTTAGACACATAATTGATAAATTAACACAGACTGCAACGTATATACAAACTTGGTTGGAACTTGTGTGAATTAAAAAGATGTTTCATAAGGCTGTACTCGTAGGAGCAACAATGACCAACTGCCATTCTTCTTAACCCGTTTATTGAAGTTACCTCCAAGCATGATTAGGTATATTTGAATAAAATAAAATTCAAGTTTTATCTCAATTTCGTTGACATTTAATTTAGCAAGTGATTTTGAACAAATCATCCCTTTGTTTGTTGTGTATCTGATAAAATTGACTATGTTAAAAAAATTTATGTGTTTTGTGTAGGTTGAAGAGTTCTGTGTTTGGAATGTTGTTTAATTGTTAAATTTTCAGGTGTTTCCAAAAGTGTTGATGTTGCGTGTAATTTCGTATCAAGAATCTAAATATCTTTGCAATATCTACTGTAATATCTACTATATATGTATTTCGTGATATTTAGTACACCATACAATTAGAAATTGTTTACCCGATCCCCGATCCCCAATCTTCATCTCTCTCTATTGGCCGCATCTTTTGCCTTTAAGTTCTTGACTGCCATAGCATCGTTCCGAGATCTTGGAGGTCTTCCACGTTTCCTTCTTCCTGTGGGTAACCTCTTCTGTCTTTTTAAGACTTGTTTGCAGGCCCCATTTTTTATACTCAATGTATAGCGTCCTCATCATGAACTCCAGGTCATACGAGTCCTGCGCTACCACCACCTGATCGTCCACAAAACTTAATGTAAATAAATGTACATCATTAATAGGAACACCACTTCACAGTTCTTTTCCAATTTTGCAGAGTATTTTAATTTTAATTTTTCTTTTCCAATTTAATATTTCTTAATTTTAATTTTTTGTCCATTATTTAGTTGACAGAAGAATAAATCCAGCGTAGGGTTTTGAGTTATAACCTTCTAAATGGTTTGCTGTTAATTTAAAAAATAAAGATGGGTTTATAAATTAAGGTACTATATTATACGGAAATCGTAAGAACTTAGGAAGGAACCTTTAAACGCCCTTATCTCGCAAACGAATCAGTTCCGGACATATGCTATTAACAATTTTTTCTCTTTTCATCAGTAGAATAATACGTCAAGAAAGGTTAGCGAAAAATTTTAAATATACTCTGCATGTTTTTCTTGCATTTGAGAAAAAATGTCTTGGAACAAAAATTGTAGGAAATTATATTGCGATAATTTTTGGTTCGTAGTATTTGAAGTTATAAAAAATATAGTATGCCATTATCGCTTTAAATAAACCACCTTTTTCCTGTATGCGATTTTATTATTTTCAGTAGACTTCCTTCCAGGGCAGATACAAACTTAAATTCAAAATTTGGGGCGATCGTTGCTTTGTTTTGACGACATCCTGGTCATACACTTACACACTTACATACGCAAATATACCCATTCATAAAAACATTCACCCAGAAATTGTGATAACAATACTTTACTTATATAAGAGATTCGGAAAGAAAAACGGGGGGTGAGAAAATAATGAAAACTTAAAAACGAGATAGATCATTGGTCGAGTGTTATAATGTTGCATCAGCATTTGTGGTGGAAAATGAGACGGAAAATTAAAAGTACAAAATTGGATCACTGAGTGCCATACCTTGCTATTATAATCGACTCTTTCTGCAATTTGTTAAAAGGTTTAACTTTGAACACAGTATTCCTGTTGCAAATAGAAAATTATTACTAAATGTTATATTGTTCAATCAACTTCAACCAATAGGAAGCGGAATTATGTGCACTTAGAAAATTATATATAATTATGAAGGTATAATAACTCGTACAAATTAATAACTATAGAATTAACGCTCTCTAGACATGATTTTGCATTTGCAAAAGCTCTTTAAATTTATGCCGTCTAAAGATAACACTTGTCTTTGAACTTCTTTTAATAAAACCTAAGATTTTTGCAGCCACATTATCTAGGTAAAAGAAATGTCCTAAAACTGGCGATGAAATGAATCTTGAAATTACCTCGGCATTTTTTCTTCCAGTATTCCAACAGAGAGAAAATCAGCAGGAAGTTAACAAAAACAAATAACCAATCATGGCCAAAATAAATATAATTAACATGTTAATTTTGACACATTTTGACATCTGTTAAAATTATTTTACAATTTTTTAATTTATAAATGATCAAATCAAGGTCATTATGTAAAAGTAGATCAAATCTTATCTATTATTCGTATGATATTACAAATTATCAGATTTGTCTCATAACAGAACCCGCTTACGACTCCTTTTGCGATTTTCAAAACATGTGTGAGAAAATTCTGCATAATATCCCACTTGTAATATAAATAGTGACAATAAAATTATTAAATTGTATAACTTATTCAATTAATTATAACAAAAAAACATTATTTTGCAAAACGTTGCATCTTACCATACTACACATTTATCTATCGGATTCATTCGAGTACCGGAAACGCATTTAAAATCATTTGCAAATGCTTTAGAATTACTTAACGGTCCATTAATTCGAAAGTTACTTGGAGAATATTGCCCAGCGGTAATAAATTGTTCAAGAATTTCATTTCTCTCTTTGCTACACTCTAGATTGGCCGTCCAAATCCAAAATAGTTGTCGGGGTGTATAGTCTAAACCTGGAAGTTGAGATTCTGGACCATTCCTTTCTACCCAATTAGTATAAGCCATATAAGCTACTTTTATTCCACCATTGTCTGCTATATTTTCTCTTTGGCCAGTTAATCCATTCAGCTGAAGCAAAAATACACTATTTTTTTACATTACATTATAAAAATTATATTAACTCACGTGCTTTTCAATTCCTGGGATAATATAATTTCCATATTGCTCTATAATACACTGTGCTTTTTTAATAAACGTTGCGTCAGTTTTCTTGTTCCACCAATTATTAAGGTTACCCTCTTTATCATATTGTCGCCCTTCATCATCGAAACCATGGGATATTTCATGACCCATAATAGAACCGATACCTCCATAATTTAAATAACGAGGCCGATCAGCATCAAAGAAAATCCCCTGGAGGATTGCCGCTGGGAATTCTTTTAAATTCGGTATTATTAAGGAAGGATTCAGAACCGCTTACGCAGGGTATTTTTAAAATGATTTACCAAACTTTGAAGTATACTCACGCAAGAAAAGAAATACGGATAAACATGGTGTGTTCTAAATTTATGCGTTACGGAATGATTATCGAAAGAAATTCAATTGTACAATTAAAATTATTTTTAGGGAGTTATTTTTATATTGTATGTATTTAAAACCGTTTAAAATATATACATGGAGTAATAGGCAAGTTATGATTGTGGTACATTTTAAAAACACCCTAATGGCCAGTTTCACCAACGTTAATTAAGGATTTAATCAATGATTAAGGTATAATTAACTAATCTCTGATCAAATACAATGCTTTTTAATTGCTGTTACCATGGTTGCAGTTTTTAACACAGGTTAAAGTTAATCAGCGTTCGTGAAACTGGACAGAAGTATTATTTTAATTACCTATACTGTTTTCCGAAGCCTTGTAAAATGCGTTAACTCTAGTGGGATAGGAGTGTGTTCTCCAATCTGTTTTATTAATTGGTTCTCGTAATTGTCCGTTATAGTAGTTTGTATGAAATAATCCTACAGCTTTCGACGATTTTAAAAAATTACTTGTATTAATTTCTAACTAAAATATACCATTTGTTAAAGAAGGAATGTCTTTCTACTAACAACTTACATTAGAATAGAACGTTTCAACTTCTTTATCATCAAGCAATTCATATGGAAATGCTATGTATTTACTTATGGATTCCGCTTTTTCAATAGCATTGTTTTTAGTTAGCGGATCCATCCAATCCAAGGTTTTTAAATTGTTTATGAACGCACCTTGTATATTAACTAAAATTTCTTCAGAATATTGTTTTACTTTCATATTAAAAAATCTTTTAATATATGAAGCTCCCGATGCTAAATTTAAACTGTAACAATTCTATTATACCTTATACTTTACAAACATATGATGGATTAGTATTACTTTTCTGTAGCCATATTAGTGCATAACTTCCATCTGGCTGGTTGTTCTGACGAACCTTGGAATACTTTAGTAAAATCTTGTGACCTGCTTGTAAGTTTATCGTTAAGAAAAGGTACCATTGACAAAGCTAAATTTGTCATAACGTGGTTTGCTAAAACTCTAAGAAACGCAATTTATTAAGAAATCTGCTACATACACTCAAGCAATCGGCCGATTTGTTTAAGTATATCATGTAACACGCTTTGTGCTAAGTAGAGATAGTTTCAAAGCTCAAGAACCCTAAAAATCGTCGCGGAAGGCTCAAATTCGTATATGTATGTATTTTGCCTTCTTGGCTCCTTCTTGCGCAGATTAGGGTTCTTGAGCTTTGAAACTATCTCTACATACATTAGTGAGTTGATAAGTATATAGTAGGTATGTAACACTAACCGTTTTGGCGTTTTCTGAAGTAACGCATCTAATTTTTTTATATAATTTGGAACGTAAACAATAACAATATCTGTATTGGTAATTTTAATATTTGGAATACCTAAAATATTAGTAAAGTATTCTAACCACGGAATTATGGGATAATCTCGGTGAAGATCATCAATTGTCATAGGATTGTATAAAGCTGTCAAATTTCTACGATCTTCTTTTGGTTTACAAATCTAAAATATAGATGAACAAGTTAATAAAAAATTGTAGACATTTTGTATTGTTTATACTTTGGCTAGTTCAATTTCAAATTCTATAATCTCCTTAAGTTCCTTTAATGCTGCAGCTCTAGTAGCTCCAAAATATTGAGAAACATCAACTATGTAATCATAATAAGCACTAACAATCTTGTCGTCCATACCTTTACTGAGATATTCTCTTATTACACTCAAAGAGGCATCGTCCAACTAAAATCAATTTTGTCAGTTCAGCGAAACGCATGTATTTTCTTTTACTGACGCAAAGTACACGTTTGGTAGAATTTTTCGGATCTGTGCAGACCAATACCGTTATAAAATAATTAGTACGATATCCTTGTTTTCTAAACTTGTACATAGTTTGCTTCCAGTCGAATAAATTTTCATTCCAATCATTACCTTCTAACAGTGGCCACCCCCCTAATTCTTTAATTATACCAACAGCTGTTGATGTACCATCAATTTCGATAGCTGTGGTGTTCATGCAGTTATCATAAAGTTTCTTAATTAATCGACGTGGTTTTGAAGAGTTATCATGAAGGGGTTCATCTAAAAGAATCCTAAGCTGATTAAGGACCACATCTACTGTTGTGTCAAAAGGTCCAATATAATCTTTATCTTCTGGAATTGTATTTTCTTTTATAAATGTTCCACATGCAAAACTGTAAAAGTCGTCACATGGATCTCTTGATGTGTCTATTTTTTTTAAAATATCGGATGCTGCGCGTATACACCCCGCAGTTGAACAATCATTTCTGTAAGATAAAGAAGTTAAAATCTAGTTTAAAAATTATTGTTTATTACGACTAACTAAATAATGTCTAATGGATTAATTATGATTGAAAGTAATGCCACAGATAGTTGTACCGTATTACAGCTACCCACGCTTATGTAAAAAGTGATATGACTATAAATGACGTGATTTGGAAGACATTGAAGATTAATTTGAGATGTATTGAAAGTAAGAAGGGCCTTGATTGAATTGATCTTTGCTTGCTAGCACCGCTACCAGCCTTCCACGTGGGTAAATATAGTAAACATAAATCTAGTACCTAAGTTATGTGGCGCACTTAATTATTTAATAGTAATCAGTAATTACTTCTTACTCTCAGTAATTACTTAGTACAGCGAATAACTTTCAGGTAGGTACTTCTGGTTATTTTGAAATTAATAAAATGTAGACAAAAATAAATTCCGTTTCAATTGAAATTAACAATGTAATCTATAATCTCTTGTATTCAGAGCAATGTTGGGCATGGTCGTTGGTTGAGTTATAGTTTGGAAATTCCGTGTTAAGGCCTCTACTCACGTTCCAATTTCTAGGTCCAACTTGCGACCCGACGAGATTGGAGGTTGCCTCTACACGTTCCAACCGCGTTGGGTGCTCTATCCCATTCTATCCCGTGGGCCAGAGCGCACCGAGGAGTGTTCTGGCTTAGCTCGGGATACCGAATTCGAAAAAAGTTAAAACTATAAAAACGTTATCTTTTGATATGATAATAATTTTATCGACAACAGTATTCTATTAAAATAAAATTAGTGATTACAATGAAAATAAATTAACAACTTGTAGGTAATTATAAATACACAAATTCATTTAAGTAATTTGTCTGAACAATTTAAAATTTTTAAAAACTTTCTTCAAAATACGTTTTTTAAGTCATTTTGGGAAGACGTACTAAAAATTATCACCAAATTACTTGAAAATATGGTTTTTATAAGTAGTTTTAGGAAAACTGTTATGTTCTAGATATTATGTAAACAAAACATGTTACAATTCAAATTAAAACTTTTCTTCATTTATTTTAAAAATGAATACCACAAATTTCAATTATTTAATTCTAAATAGTTATTAAAATAAATTTAATATCTCGTATGAAATTTTGTATTGTGTTCATCTCATAATCAAATATGCTATAAGTGCTTTCCGCAGTGAAAACTTAAAAATGCTATGTTTTGACATCAAATAATTTTCAATTTGTTATTGAGTTATTACAAAATATTTTATATGTACTGAAAGTGAAAATATTTTTCGAAAGACTCTTTCAGACCATTTTTTTGTGAGAAGTACAAAAATTACTACCAAATTACCACCTAATTACTTTTTAAAATTCAACATTTTTTTAAATTAATGAATGAAAACATAGATTTTGGTCAGAATATTACCTCAAGTTTTTATTATAATTATAATTATGCATTATAATTTTAATATTTTGTGTGATACTTTAAACGTATTTAATAAAAAAATAACTATGTTTTTATATAGTAGATAACTGGTCGGCAGGTTGGAGGTTCTGAACCTTCCTACATGATCCGACAAGGAATGGCATTAAAAAACAGTTTTTATCAAGTTGAGCTCGCCTTATCTACGACCAAACAACGCTCCACACGCTCCAATCTCGTCGGATGCCAACGCCGTCGGATGGCTACATCAGTGACAACACGATCCGACAAGGAATGTTGCGAAATTTTTAGGCTGATGAGCCTCCACACGGTTCAACTTGAGACCCGACCGACGAGATTGGAATTTAGTACCAACCAGATTGGATCGTGTGTCGACCCTATTAGAATCGCGGACTTCACGGTATTTCTCCGGTGACTCCAAAGAGAGATAGAAAATGATTTATCCACCTTGGATAATGCTAATGATAAGACTTGTGGATAATATCTTTGAAGAAATTACTAATCAGGTACTTACTTATTTAATTCATGACTTTGATTGGCTACCACTATAACAGATATAAGCAATGCAATAGAAATTAAGAAAATTAATACACATAGTATCAATAACTGCTTTTCACATTTAGTTTTCGGAGTAAACCAATTCGAATCTCTAAAATAATGTTAACTTTATATTATTTGCATCCAACTTTTAATCAACTATGCACCTACCTGGAAAACGTTGGTTTATTATTTTCAAAATTCATGTTCTTTAAGTTTAAAATTTTAATAAATTTTATGTTGTAAAGTATTTCATATTTAATATTTATTTGTATTTTCCAAGTAATTATTTTTACGGTCCGTTATTTTTATGCTTACTGAATTTCCACCCCTGAACTGAGCTTACTAAATTAGTTACCAGACTAAATGCATGGCAAAATATAAAACGAACACTGCATTTATGATTAGGGATGAAAGGCTAGAAAACTTCACTGGGTTAATTAAAAAATTAAGGAGGACTTCGCTACTATAAATTTATACCCAAAAATATTTTTAATAACTTCTATGTACTCAAATAGCAGTAAGACTACTTCTGATTTTACAACTAAATTAAAGTAATAACCACATAACAATAGGAATGTAAAGAATCAAATTTTAAATCGCCATAAGCAGCGTGGGCCAGGAATGGATATTATAATGAAGTAATAACTAAATTAGTCATAAATGATTATTAAATTAACTTGACAAAAACATTACAATAAATTTTATTTTAACTATAGGAATATTATACATAATATTATGTACATACATGCAGATTAGAGCATTATTAGAATATTCCAGAAATTGGAAAATTGAAATTATACAACTGAAAATCTAAATAAAAAAATCTGATGTGGCCATCGCATAACTTTCCGAACAGACGCAAATTTTTATGTTATATTTTTAAATAAAATGTGGTTACATAATTTCAACAGTAAATCGATGAAAAATTTCATATTTTGCCAAAATAGGAAGAAAAAAACATTTGAATGCCTATATCTTGCAAACGAAGCATTTTTGGACCCATGTTATTAGAAACTTTTCATCTTATTTTCGTTAGTAGAATGCGGTTTACTATTTTATTTACAAATACAAAATTTTTTTACAAATACAAAATTTTTTGAAACGCCCTGTATATTTTAGAGAAAAACTTGTAGGAGAAAAAATGTAGGAAATTCCATAGCGCTAATTTTTTGTTATTAATATTTTTACATATTTAATTTCGTTTCGAAGTTATGACGCATAATGTCATAATAGCTCCAGGTAAACCCCCCTTTCCCGTTACACGATTTAATTTATTTTCATCTGGCTTCGTCCTACGATAGGAAAAAGCTTATATGCAAAATTTGGAATGATTTGCTTGCTTCGTTTAGACGCTATCGTGTTCACAGACGTACATACACACACACATACACACATACATACAGACATCCTTCCAAAAATGATAAAAATGGATTCAGGGGACCTCAAAACGTGAACATCTGTCAAAAAATTGGGGGGTCAAATTTTGACTGATAACAATACTTTCCTTACCTAGGGGTTCGGAAAGTAAAAAAGGAAAGAGTTAAAATTTAGCAAAATTTTAAAAGTTACTATAATTTCTTTTTAAACAAATTTTTGTAAATACAGATCATTTTTCCAATTTCTGAGAAATTCTCATGCAATTCAAATAATTAAGCTACTTAAATAAAGTCAGTACAAACTTAACGGAGCGCAAAACAGTAGAAGTGTGTAAATTCAATTCAAAAGAGGATACTAAAAGGCTATGATTTAAACGGCCAGAAAAATAATAGAGATTTGGCCAGCATTAAAATATATTTGAGCCGCAAAATTATTGAATGAGCAGCAACTCATGAGCGGCAATTAAAATGAAAATGGTTTGCATTAAATTTCTTTACGAGCAGCTTTAAAACGATATTGGCAGCAAGAAAAAGAAAATTACATCAAAATAATTATATGCGATTGGCACAAAGTTGTCAGTATTTTATTATATTATTTTTCCAGCTCTAAAATTACAATGACAGTAGAAATTGATCAGTAACCAAATACTTCAATTTTCATTTCATTTCAGAACCACAAATATTGTAAGAATGAGGTCTCAATTAAATGTTTGGGGTGGATTCGAGACTTGTCGCGGCTTTCGCCATCAAAAACTTGAGCCTCCGCTGCTCCGCAGCTCCGGCCGGTTTTTCATGTCGGTCGCCGCTACGCGGCACAAGCTAAACATACTTGAAGGCGCTATACATCAAGAAAACCGGGATCAAAAAAATCGGGATCATAGAAATCCAGGATTATTGAACAATAACCATAACTCGTACACCGATGGCGCCACCGCGTAGACTGCTTTAGCTCCCTTCCTTTTCCAACAATGTTACTATAAAACCTTTTTCAATTTGCCGATTAATATTAGAACATCAAATGTTTTACCCGCAGATGAATCAAATTAGTTGCTGCTCATTTAATACTTTAGCAGACCAACTAATAATTTTGCTGCTGGAATAAATTTTGGGCAGCGAGACTAGCGGTTTATATGCCGATTAAAAGTTTATTGTGCCGACATAATAATTTTATTTTCTTACCATAACTTGCTGTTCGTATATTAAAATCGCAAACCAAAAAATAAAATGCTGCACAAATAATTGTTTCGCAGATTATTCTTGCTGATCGAAATTTTAAATAGCAGATCATTTAATTACTTCCCATACTAAAACATCGACCGTAATGAATGACGTTAAACATTTTAAAATGAGCGATTTGATAACATTAAATAATTGAAAATTGAGCTATTAAGACCAATATCAATGTTTAAAATAATTGTCGCTATTCGCTACGATGAATATTTTGCCGAAACGATGATCTTAATGTTCTTTAGGATACAGGTTAAGTTAGAAATACATACGTAATAATACATCTATCAAGAGTCCTTGGTTCATACATAATATTTTTTACGAATTATTTGTTTGTCCTTCAATGAACAATTGGTCTTCAATGGACAATGGTCTTCTGTTCGTAGTATTAACAATTGATAGTTTAGTAGCATACGAAAACAAAAATCTTATTTTAATCATAACTTATCGTTTTTATCACAGCTGCATCGGTAAATCACTTGAAAGTCTTTAACGAATTCTTTTCAGGAATAAATGAGCATTCCTAAGACAACGCAAGAAATTGTTGCTCCATAAACATCAAAATTTTGTTATAGCAGCTCTTCTTCCAAATGGATATGCGCGATGAAAAGAGATCAATGTGATAACCAACAAAACCAATTCTTAGATTGACGGAATTCTCAGAGAAACGGTTAGTATTTTGTGAACAGTGGTTTTCAACTTACTGAAAAAATCATCTTAAAAAAATTGGAAACGTGTGAAGTAGAATCATCAGCAGAATTAAGTATATACGCAGAAAAATTTTCAAAGCCAACCGTTTGAATAAATTTAGAGAATTCATTGGGTACCAAATTGATACTTATCAGTATTTTCGACAGGTTGTTGGACAATTGGGTTTCCAAAGTAAACCGGAACAATAATCCAAACAATTTGTATCCGGTCTGCCGGAGAAAATACTGATGGAAGATGAAATCTGCAAACATTTTTTGAAAAATTTTCAAAATTTGTCTGATGAAAAATTCAAGAAGTACTCAATAAAACAATACTATGGCATTAAAATGACATTGATATTTCTCAAACAAATTTGTTTCCAAAGTACTTTTACCTAGGAAACCAAAAACGCGACGAACTTATGCATCAACGCTGTCAAATTTACAGAGCAGCAATGCCATGCGATTCAAAAGGACATATCTTATTGAATCACCTTTTTAAATTTTGCAAATTATTTGTGTAAGGTTAAATAACTACATAAAATGCATTAGTTTTGAATTTCTAGATACCCAAAAATTTTGAAACTTCTTTATTACTTTCTAGAATTGCAATGAATTTTAAAGTAGAGGTTTTAATTTTTTATAATGGAATGTACGAAAATGTCTGATTGTTCAAAATATATTATAAGCAATTCGGGCAACCTTGACCTTGTATTAGTCTAGACACATCATTAACCTCAACTGGTAAACTGTATTTTCCGCCATCGATACTCTCAGGTGAGTTGTATTGACAACATGTATTAGCGATTATAATTAAATATATTCTTTGCACCAATCACAGCATCCTTCATTGGTTACAGTTAATCAAGGTTTTGTGCAACATGAAATACACTTAACAATTACTTAATTAACTTCAATTAGCTAACACACAAACTAATTGAGGTACGTGCAACCCACCTTTAATATAACTGTTCACTCATTAATTCGTCTGTATAATTAGTTATTTTTTTACCTTGAAGTATATGTTTACTTTTCAAATTTATTATAACTTCATTTTGTTTAAATATTCGGATATATTATGTAAGTAGGTACATTGAATATATTGTGAATCACCAAACTTGTACGTTGCGACTTAATTGGTTTAGCTGTCTTACGCTACGCCTGACGAATTTATAGCATTTAAAAATGCATTGCAAAGTAATGAATAAATTAAATTAACCCCTTGAAACCCTTTACGGATAATATCAAATAGTTAATGTGCAAGGTGGTCAAGATAAAAATCACTTCTTTACAATTTTTTTTGTAAACTTTGGCGCTAAAGACAAAATGTTGCAAATGCAGCATCCACTGTAATTTAGGTTTCCAAAATAGTTTAAGGTTAAAATAACTATAAAATTCATAAATATAACGATGTTATTTCAAGTGGTATTACATATTTATATCACCCACTGTCTATCAAGGGTTAAATGGTGTAATCCAATAACGTTGAGGACAATTTTCTATTTCCTTCAATCAGTCAATTCTAATCGATATCGATTCAATTGATTTAATTCATTTAGAATAGGTTCATGCAATGATAATACTGCATGCATTTCTGATATGTGGAGCTTGTTTTATAATGAAAGCTAGTCTACAAGTTACAAATTAGCAATTGTATGTTACGAGTAGTTGATTATTATTAGATTACATCATATTGAACAATTATCATCAGTTACGCTGATCAAATTGGATATTTTATTAATAATTACAAAAAAAAAACTTTTCAGTAAGATAATCGCAATAATTTATTGTTTTTATCTAAATGCTTATAGTATGCCAAGTACTATTAGAATAAAAATTATTATGAAGCAGCCCTCAGGTGGGTTCAACGATTGAACGCAAGGTATTTTGCTAAAATCTCTTGTTTTGAAATTGATTCAGTGAAAGTTAATGACTTAAGATTGTGTAGGTATAATTAGCATTTTTATATTGTAAATGTAAGTTATATTGTATAACTTAAGTCTCAAATATATTGTGTGGTGTTTTTAGGACGACCAAGCTATTTAAAATTAAAACCCCGTGGTTTTTGGAGATTTTATATCCATTTCCATTAAATTCATCATCCACTATTATTCGTCCATCAATCAATCCTTAATTAAATAATTTTCTTCTTGTAGCAAACATTCATCCACAAATTTCAATCAAACGCACTTGTTTACATGTTATATTTATTTTATATCAAAATCAATAATCATTTTCAAAATTACAAAAATGTCTCGCAACTACGAGTCTTTGCGCGACCCACTTCTATTTCGTTCGCTCGCCTTCACGCGAGTCCCTAGGCACGTAAAACTGTCGGTTCCTCTGTGATTATCATTTGCCATCATAACAATAAAAAACGGGGTGCAGGCACATCGAAAGCAACCCTAGCAAGCTACCTGAGGTGTAACAACAAAAAATGCTCATAGAACTAATTACAAAAATTAGTAAAGATCAGGTCCTGCTCCTATATTAAGAGGAAGAGTTCTTAATAAAAGTAAAAGTAGAAGAAGAAGATCTATCTATTAATTATTATCAGTCTATTGATATTAAGAGTGCATGTGCAGGGTCGCTGGTCATCGGTAGTAAATTTTAGAATATTTTGTGGAACTTCTTTCTGATATACGCCCAATAAAGTGATTGGCTAACTAATTGATGGGAAATTTAAAAAAAGAATTTATTCCAACGAAAATATTAATTTTTCTGTATTTTTATATGAAAATAGACTTTCAACAATCACATAATTATTATGTAAGTAAGATAAATATTGAAATAAACCAAGGTGCAATCACTAGTATACATGTTTTTCTAAGGTGGAAAGCTTCAAAATTTTTTGATAACGGTTACATAACTTAGAAATATAAATATATAATGGCTACAAAAAAACATCAAATTTCAATTACATTACATTAAGTTTACTATATTAATATCTATTTAAAATTGAAATTTAAACTCGTTAAACCTTAGTCTGAACATTTATTAATTGAAATATTTAAAAATTATATTAAAAAGTAATATAGTTTTGATTTTATCATGTTAATGTTACGGCACTAAAACAACCTATATTTCGCGGGGTATACATGCACTCTTAACAACTGCAATGTAACGACTTTACCTGTATACTACATCGAAAAGATATTCTGGTCCAGAAAATCGTCCAAATACAGGAAAGTACAAAATAAAATAACGTTAAAACCGTGTACCGACAGCTGGCCCTGAGACACTTGGCCCTACGACAACTCGCCTCGGACAACTGACCCTAGCGACAACTGGCCCTGGCGACAATTGGCCCTGGCGACAATTGGCCTTGGCGGCAACTGGCCTTTGCGACAACTGGCCCTAGCGACAACTGGCCTTGTGACTACTGGCCTCAGTCTGTATCAATTTGCAGAATATTATATATTGTGAGTATCGGAAAGTAATCCACTTTGCCTCTTGATTATTAACTTCATCATTGCGTTTTGCGTTTTTTGCGACTTAACACCTTAAAATTTAAAGATGCAAATTACCTTCATATTATTCACCGGTAACTCATAAAATTTGGTTTTAGTAAAAGTTCTCATATTTGGCTCCTGGTTAAATAAATAAGGGTAGGTGTAAATTGCGCAAATTGGGCAGGTAGAAATAAAAGTACAAGTGTAAATTCCGCTCCAAGCAAAAAGGTCGCCAGAAATCTGAAATGTAAACTGCGCAAATTTGCGCAATTTACTACTTTTTTCTACCTGCCGAATTTTCGCAGTTTTGACAGATTAACGGCAGATCCACCACTTCGCGGAAGATCTACCTCTTTGCGGAAGATTTAACTTTACGTGAAGATTAAATTGTTTTTAATTGGTTTTCTAAAGAAATATCAAAAACTAACACTAACCTAACGGCAGATCCACCTCTTCGCGGAAGATCCACCTCTTTGCGCCAGATGTAACTTTACGTGAAGATTTATTTGTTTTTAATTGGTTTTCTAAGGAAATATCAAAAACTAACACTAACCTAACGGCAGATCCCCCTCTTCGCGGAAGATCCACCTCTTTGCGGAAGATTTCACTTTACGCGGAGATTTATAAATATCAATAACAGATCTAGCACCAAATCTGCTCTGAAGAAACCTCACACCGAATAAGCCTCACGCCGAATGATCTTCGCGCCGAATTAGCGTGCAGGTATTTTGGAGCGCAGTTTACATTGGGTGCGAGCGCAGTTTACATTTCAGATTTCTGTGACCTTTTTCATCGGAGCGCAATTTACAATAATGCAGGCATTTTGGAGCGCAGTTTACATTACCCCAAATAAATAAAGGTGGATCTTCCGCGAAGAGGTGGATCTGCCGTTAGGTTAGTGTTAGTTTGTGATATTTCTTTAGAAAACAAATGAAAACAAACAAATCTCCGCGTAAAGTTAAATCTGCCGCAAAGAGGTGGATCTGGCGCGAAGAGGTGGATCTGCCGTTAGGTTAGTGTTAGTTTTTGATATTTCTTTAGAAAACAAATTAAAAACAAACAAATCTCCGAATAAAGTTAAATCTGCCACAAAGAGGTGGATCTGCCGTTAGGTTAGTGTTAGTTTTTGATATTTCTTTAGAAAATAAATGAAAAACAAACAAATCTCCGCGTAAAGTTAAATCTGTCGCAAAGAGGTGGATCTTCCGCGAAGAGGTGGATCTGCCGTTAGGTTAGTGTTAGTTTTTGATATCTCTTTAGAAGACAAATTAAAAACAAACAAATCTCCGCGTAAAGTTAAATCTGCCGCAAAGAGGTGGATCTTCCCCGAAGAGATGGATCTGCCGTTAGGTTAGTGTTAGTTTTTGATATTTCTTTAGAAAACAAATGGAAAACAAACAAATCTCCGTGTAAAGTTAAATCTGCCGCAAAGAGGTGGATCTTCCGCGAAGAGGTGGATCTGCCGTTAGGTTAGTGTTAGTTTTTGATATTTCATTAGAAAATAAATGAAAAACAAACAAATCTCCGCGTAAAGTTAAATCTGCCGCAAAGAGGTGGATCTTCCGCGAAGAGGTGGATTTACCGGTTACTCATAAAATTTGGTTTAAGTAAAAGTTCTCATAGAAATGTAATATTTAGCTTCTGGCCAGTAGTCCAGTAGTCATAAGGCCAATTGTCGCCAGGGTCAGTTGTCGCCAGGGCCAGTTGTCGCTAGGGTCAGTTGTCCGAGGCGAGTTGTCGTAGGACCAAGTGTCTCAGGGCCAGCTGTCACCAAACTTTCAACTTGAAGATTTAAAACTTAGATAACAAAAGAAACGCATATGAAATCAGAAAACTGACTGAAGGTAAGCTCCTGTGATGCATTTAATAGGCAATCCAAAGGGAGAATATACCGATTTCCAAAATGAAAATAAAAAAAATAAGTATAGTATAGATTTATCGAATTGCATATAAAAATCAATGTCAGTCCGCTTACCCCTTCTACCTTCAATCAGCAGGCTAGTATCTGGATCTTTCTGAATTCTCCGTATACGTTACTTTATTAATAGGTACGTTATTATTCTTCCTGTGCGTTGAGGTTTCAGTAAAAGCTGTACCTGTACTGTAACTGTTAACCATCCCATCTTCAAAATGTCAGATATCAAATGAATAAAATTACTATCACTCAAAGTCATAGCACATTGTTAAATCACACATAAAATGTTGTTGACGTCAAAAATATCAAAAAAACCTATTATTTGAAAAATTTTGTGCTACCATAATATTATGAATATACACGTGTAAATTGTCGAGATTATGAAGTACAACAAAATGCCAATCTTCGTCAATTACTTACAACATTTAGGTTAGATTACTTTGATATATTGTAAGTAATGTAAGTAATAACTAATTGGTTATATTATAAAATTTGATTAAGTATAAGTTGCGCTGAAATCCATAATGTGACCTTATAAACACAATATTAATTCCAAAATGAATATTCGAGGATTTCCAAATACTAATTTTGGAATTATACATACGACATTCATAAGGATTTGCCCCAAATGAAGAAGCATATTGAGGATATATGTAGTTAAATAAGGACAGCTCCAGTATTCAAATTAGCGGCATTATACCGGCTCAAATGGAGGCGAAAATATACAACCTTCCCAAGTAACACACGATCGTATATTACACAGAGAATATTCGAATATGCAAACCGTATTTTATGAATAATATCTGTATAATAAATACGTATATGTAAACGTGTCAATGTCGCGTCCGTAAACTAATATCTATACGTATATGTTAAACATGTAGTAACCGTATTGGACGTATGTATATTATCTGTATAATAAAAACGTGTATGTAAACGTGTCAATGTCGAGTCCATAAACTAATATCTATACGTATATGTTAAACATGTAGTAACCGTATTGGACGTATGTATATTATCTGTATAATAAAAACGTGTATGTAAACGTGTCAATGTCGCGTCCGTAAACTAATATCTATACGTATATGTTAAACATGTAGTAACCGTATTGGACGTATGTATATTATCTGTATAATAAAAACGTGTATGTAAACGTGTCAATGTCGCGTCCGTAAACTAATATCTATACGTATATGTTAAACATGTAGTAACCGTATTTGACATATGTATATTACCAGTAAAATAGTTATGTATTTAAAACGTGTAATTACAACGTTTATTATCTGTGCGAATGTCGCCACCGTAAAGAGAAAAAATTAAAGAATACTTTTATTATTATTTAAATTATTTTATTTGACAATTTATCTATTATCACATCTATACAATTTCATTGGCTTAAATTTTACTACTTATTCATGGTAATTTTGGTATTCATCATAAATATGTTGCTCCTGTTGATTTTGTATATCTGTAAATTTCTGATTAAATTTCGAATTATTAAATTTATTTATCACATACTTACTTTTTCTACCAGCTCGATTCGATGTTTTCCGCATATCTGTAAAATCCTGATTATGTTCGAAATATTAATTATACTTACTTTTTTTTTACGGCTCCAACGAGGGTTCGAACCTGGGTCCTTCAGGTATTGAGTCTAACGCTGTAACATCTTTGCTATCTAAGGTGATTGACTATTGTCATTTTAAATAGTCATAAAAATCCTATTTTCTAATCCGAATTTTAAATTACTATAAAATATTAATTTTTACAATATTAATTACAATAATATTAATAACAATATTAAATAATATAAATATTATTACTACAAAATATATATTGCTGTGCTGCCCCGGAGCTTTATTAGGCTTGCACTCTGTGTAGTTAATGTCTTGTACGAGTGTACGTAAATGTACCTCGTCAATAAAAATGATTGTAAAATTACTTGATAAATTGCAATAAAATAAACTTTCACCTCGGCTTTGACTATTTCGGAGAGCACTGACTTACCTAATCTCAAGTTGGGCCCTTTCCTTGACCAAGTTGTGTTACTGAAATATAAATTACTGGTCGTTGGAAAATAAGGTTACAACAACAAATTATGCTCCGTTTTCAATGAAATCTTAATTTTATTATAAATTGTGCAAATAAAAATAAACTTGAATAGAAATTCTTAAATTTACTGACAAAATCTTATTATTCTAATAACTTTAAACGAACTAACGCACGCGTATTTAAGTTTCCAAAAATTTTCACTAAATTTATTAAATAATTGTTAATGTGAAATTACCTTAATCAATGTAGGGAATTTCTTGTCACCAGTTTCTAACAGCACACAATAGAATAGTTTTACTTGGTGGATGGCCTTCGGTTACTGATAATAAATACGGATAAATTCTTCTTGTATAGTGTCTAACCACGTTTTGTGCGTAACCAATTTTTCCAAAAATAAACACAATCACTTGATAAATTCAACCAAATTGACTTTTTTAATACGTAAGTATTTTTGCTTTAATGATATTTTCGCTTTTTGTACGATTTTAAATCAATTTTCTCACTATTTGTTTAATTTAAGCAGAGACGCTAAACTTTTACCACCATTTAAGAATCAACTTATTATTAATCAACAATCCATTGTTTTTCCATAGTTACCTGTCTACCATAGTTTATCGAAAATAAAGTCAATTTATTTGACGTAAAATTTCCAGGTTCGTACTTAGCCCAAAATAATTTGTAAAATTTTTAATAAAATTTTTATGTTTCAGATTAATTTGACGTATTAACATCTCCTGTGGTCTTCCAGTAAACTTTTGAAGAAAATGTTTTTCACATTTATGGTTCATTGAATATCGAGGCACTTTGACACGTAAAAATTTTGTTATCTTGATTTTATCGTTTTTCACACTCTTATAAACTAATATTATGAACAATTTTGATTTCAAATTACATTTCTTATTGTTATTTAGATTAATTTACAATTTTAACAAACCTTTTATAAACAAAATTAAAACGTTGCATTTTTAATTTATTTTGTCATCTCGTTCCGTGACCTCTCTTTATATAAATTCATGACGTTAAAACAATTCATTGGTGTCAGATAAAACCTTTACGTTTGAGCCAATAAGTCTCGTGCTGCCTTTGTTGATAAATTACAACTTTGAATCAATAACGTGATCATTTCTATTGACGTGGTAGTGGTACATTGCAATATACACAACGTATTTCGGTATTCACGTTAACGTCTTTGATGAAGAATAGGAAAAACCGCATAACCTTTTTTATGCTCAATAGCAACACATTTGCATTCTATTTTGGGAGAGAATAAAATTTTGATGTTTAATACCTTCGTGGCATACATAATAAATATTTAATTTACTTGATTGCAATGGAGTATCGTACAAATCATACATGTATCTATCGTTTCAAAACGTCAAGTGTTGCGGCAAACTGTTTATAGATATTGTCAAGATTTTTTTTTAATAGAAAGAATAATTTTGTTTAATTTATTAAAGAAAGTCGATGAGAAATTGTGGTCAACAGGTGGCGCGAAAAATACCGAAAATAGTTATCGTTTACAATTTGGCACCGTATCGCGAGTAAGTTAAATAATTGCTTTTTAAAAAACAAGTAATTTTTTTAATGGTGCTATTTTGAGGACAATTTCAAAACGTCAAGTGTTGCGGCAAACTGTTTATAAATACTGTCAAGATTTTTTTTTAACAGAAAGAATAATTTTCCGAAGAATATGATATAACTTTTAATGCATTTTGATAACATTATATATATTTTGATTATATTCATTAGCGTTTTTATATCAAATTTGCGCAATCTTGATTTCTCGATGAGCAAAGGCACTTATGACCGGTTTCTAATCGATTTTCTAATCCGAAATTTAAATTACTATAAAATATTTATTTTTACAATATTAATTACAATAATATTAATAACAATATTAAATAATATAAATATTATTACTACTAATATAAATATATTAGATAATAATATATTAGATAATAATATAAATATTATCAAAATATATATAATGTTATCAAAATGCATTAAAAGTTATATCATATTCTTCGGAAAATTATTCTTTCTATTAAAAAAAAATCTTGACAATATCTATAAACAGTTTGCCGCAACACTTGACGTTTTAAAATTGTCCTCAAATTCCACCATTAAAAAAATTACTTGTTTTTTAAAAAGCAATTATTTAACTTACTCGCGATACGGTGACAAATTGTAAACGATAACTATTTTCGGTATTTTTCGCGCCACCTGTTGACCACAATTTCTCATCGACTTTCTTTAATAAATTAAACACAACCTAAAAATTTTAAAAATAAAATCAATTAAAGAATTGAAAAAAAGCTTCCATTTAAAAAATGGTTGCAATAATATTTTGGTTGCTTATAGTATATATAATTTTTAATTTATTTTTATTACTTTATTTTTATTTTATCATTAAACATTTATTCAAAATTTATCCTAATTTTAAAATTACGTTTTAAAAATTAAAATGCGGTTTCCCCCTCCTATAATCTATACGTCCAATAAATGATTACGATAACTCAAATTTCGACCTTTCTAGACGACATTTGTGAAAAAAATCGCTTTAAGTCTGTCCGTCTACATTACACGGTTATTCAACATTTATACTAATCCAAAATTATACTCATTTACAGTTAGAAGATTACTGGTATAATCTACATGTCTAATAAACGATTACGATAACTCAAAATTCCTCCTTTCTAGAGGACATCTGTAAAAAAATCGCTTTAAGTCTGTCCGTCTACATTACACGGTTATTCAACATTTATACTAACCCAAAATTATACTCTCTTACAGTTGGAAGATTACTGGTATAATCTACATGTCTAATAAACGATTACGATAACTCAAAATTCCTCCTTTCTAGAGGACATTTGTGAAAAAAATCGCTTTAAGTCTGTCCGTCTACATTACACGCTTATTCAACATTTATACTAACCCAAAATTATACTCTTTTAAAGTTAGAAGATTACTGGTATAATCTACATGTCTAATAAACGATTATGATAACTCAAAATTCGACCTTTCTAGATGACATTTGTAAAAAAAATCGCTTTAAGTCTGTCCGTCTACATTACACGGTTATTCAACATTTATACTAACCCAAAATTATACTCTCTTACAGTTGGAAGATTACTGGTATAATCTACATGTCTAATAAACGATTACGATAACTCAAAATTCCTCCTTTCTAGAGGACATTTGTAAAAAAATCGCTGTAAGTCTGTACGTCTATATTACACGGTTATTCAACATTTATACTAACCCAAAATTATACTCTCTTACAGTTGGAAGATTACTGGTATAATCTACATGTCTAATAAACGATTACGATAACTCAAAATTCCTCCTTTCTAGAGGACATTTGTAAAAAAATCGCTGTAAGTCTGTACGTCTATATTACACGGTTATTCAACATTTATACTAACCCAAAATTATACTCTCTTACAGTTGGAAGATTACTGGTATAATCTACATGTCTAATAAACGATTACGATAACTCAAAATTCCTCCTTTCTAGAGGACATTTGTGAAAAAAATCGCTTTAAGTCTGTCCGTCTACATTACACGCTTATTCAACATTTATACTAACCCAAAATTATACTCTTTTAAAGTTAGAAGATTACTGGTATAATCTACATGTCTAATAAACGATTATGATAACTCAAAATTCGACCTTTCTAGATGACATTTGTAAAAAAAATCGCTTTAAGTCTGTCCGTCTACATTACACGGTTATTCAACATTTATAGTAATCCAAAATTATACTCTTTTACCGTTGGAAGATTACTGGTATAATATACATGTTTAATAGACGACTACGATAACTCAAAATTCTACCTTTAGGGATTACATTTATAAAGCAAATATACGCATCGTATAATATCCGAATATTCTAAGTATAAGTACATGAAGTGTATATGATACACGTATATTAAATATACGAAAATTATACCTATCCGTTAAATATACCTAATTTCCCAATAATACACGTATATCATACGAACGTGTGTTACTTGGGTTGGTATTGTAGCACCGCAAGTGAATCAATTTTAACTAAAACTTTTAAGTGCAAATTTCAGCTTTCAATTTTCACGACACTTCATTTTGTACGCGTATTTAATTCAAGTTTAGTAACTTTCTAGTTAAAATTTAGTAACTTTCTGGTTAAACTAGTAAAAATCATATAAAGAAACAAAAAATGTTTGTCTTTTTTCGCTATAGACACGTTTAGACTTTCCAGAATTTTTGATATATCTCAACGTTTTTGAATTAGTGGAAGTAAGTTATAAAAATAATATAATTTGTTAGAACCCATAACTACTTTGTTAGTTTTGGACTTTTTTTATTTAATAATAACGTTATAAAAAAACATTTTGCAAAATTGTTACACTCTACCATACATCGCATTTTTCTATTGGATTCATTTGAGAACCAGCAGCACATTTAAAATCATTTGCAAATTCCTTTGAATTGCCAAAAGGTACATTAACTCGAGCGGTACTTGGAGAATGATGTCCAACCGTAATGAAAAGTTTTACACTTTCATCTCTTTTTTTGGTGCACTCTAAACTGCAGTCCAAATCCAGAATAGTTGTCGGGGTGTATATTTCAAACCTGGAAGTCGAGGTTCTGGCCCATTCTCTTCCATCCATTTATTGTAAGCCATATAAGCTACCTTGATTGCACCATTATCAGCTATATTTTCTCCCTGACCACTTATTCCATTTAGATGAGCAAAGTATGCATTATTCTATTATATTGCAAAAGTGTTATTAAATACTCACGGTCATTTCGACACCTGGCATAGTATAATCGCCATACTGATCTATGATACACTGAGTAAATGCTGCGTTGGTATCATCGTGCCACCAATTGTTAAGGTTACCCTCTTTATCATATTGTCGCCCTTCATCATCAAAACCATGCGTTATTATGCCGTCCTCCTAATTCTTTAAGTAATGCTATAGGTGTTGATATACCGTCAATTTCGATAGCCGTCATATTCATGCATAATATCGTCTGTGTAATTCTAATACCTCGTATACCCAAAATGCAAGTTCTGAGATAAATGAAAAAAACTGTTTAATTTTGAATATGCACTTTAGCAAACGAGGTATTAGAAAACCGTTTTAATACATAACTAATTTTTTTTGGGCTAAGTGTAATACTAAAATGGTCGAGTGTGGCTTACAGCATCCAAAAACATCATAACCCGATTTTCATATTTTTGAGGCTTACGAGGTATTACAATTACACAGACGATATGTCAAAGTTTCTTAATTAAACGACATGGTTTTGAAGAGTTCTTAAGGAGAGGTTCTTCTAAAAGAAGCTTAAGCTGATCACGTACAACATCTGATGTAGCAAAAGGTCCAATTGCAACTTCATCTTCGGGAATTGTATTTTTTCTTATAAACTTTCCACATGCAAAATTGTAAAAGTCGTCACATGGATCTTTGGATGTGTCAATATTTTTCAAGATAACTGATGCTGCGTGTATGCAACCAGGAGTCGAACAAATATTTCTACTAGATGTGGAAGTTAAAAACTTCCGAAATTGCCAACTATATAGTCATCACGACTAATACCTGGAACACGCTTTTTTATTATTTTCAAAATCCATGTTCTTACAGTTTAACATTTAAATAAATTTTAGACTGCGTAGTACATATATCGCAACCTAAACTGAAGTGAATAATTTAATGGTTCTTATTATTATAAATTATCAAAAAAGAAATTAATCGTTATATTATAGTATAGTAAAAACTAAAATCATGGCAAAATACACAAAAACACTGCATGTATGATTACATGTACGCATTCAAAACCTCATTGTTTTAAATAAAAAAAATGTATGTATATTTTTAACTATAAATTTACTCATAAAAATTAATTGCACCAATTTCAATTTATCCAAATAACTTCTACACTGCTTCTTATTTTACAATTAAAGTAAGCTCCGTACTGTGAAATTATGGAAATCCAAAAATGCACATTAATTATTGGTTATAACCAAGTTAGTAATAAAATTAACTTAACAGAAACGTTAAAATGAATTAGGATTAACTGTCAGTTTAAATTTTAAATGAATGTAGATTTGAATAACATACAATAATTAGAGCTATTGTAGATAATGCAAAGCAGGATTTTAAATTAAAAAAAAACGAAATCTGAAGTCAAAGAAATTGCTTTCAAGTTAGTGCAGTTAATCGTGTAATCCACTCTGTCGGATTGGAAATGTTTATTCAAAATCAATTTGAAGAAATGGCCGGTTATTAGCACCAGGTTTTTAATCACAAATGGTTTATAAAAGTAAAATGAATAAGTGACGTACTTTTTTAATGAAGGGGGGGGGGGGGTTAAAATTGATGGAGTTTTAAAAATGATAGCTTACGAAAATAATTGGTTCGATCTTTTTATATTTTTCCCACATAAGCGGGAAAATGGAAATAATGTATGTAGTATGTATTTCAGGTGGGGGAATGGCTGAGCGGTTAGCGTGTTAACTTCTCATGCCGAGATTCATAGGTTCAAATCCTGTGAGGTGCTATCTATAAAAGGATTTTTCGCTTACCAAATGTCTATCTGCTGGCCACAGGTAGCATTAAATATGACTCAAAGACTTCCCTGGTCGGAGTAGACGATGTAATAAAAATCGTCTACTCCCGTGGTTCGGAATCCACGTTAAGTTGTAGGTCCTCTGTGCTCGTCACACAGTTTCAACACGCAGCGAGCACAGACAGGGAAATCGGAAGACGGCGTAGAACGTCAAAAACCAATGTATGAATGTATATGTATGTGTTTCAAATCCTTGAAATAATTTAATAGTGGAAGGGAATTCAAAAGAGTATAAACTCTTTTTATGTTCAATATATCGGTACTTTTCTACTGATTTTTGGAAACCTACAAAACTGTAGGTCTAGTGAAAATATGAGTTAGTACCTACCATACAGTTTTTGAAATCTGTAACTTGTTTTGAACCTTAAAAATTTGTTCTGCTCTGCATCCGGAATATCGTCGGCTTCACATGAAAAGTGCATAAGTGCCAAAATTTCTGAAAATGTGATTTTTGTGCCATCTAGTAGTTAAATTAATGCTTTAAAACAGTTTTTAGCTCTTCCTGTAAAATATTTCATTTTTGGACTTATGCACTTTTCATGTGAAGCCGACGATATATTTGTTACGCTAAACTTTTCTCTGAAGAAAACTTTTGGTTACCATACTTATCTCTTGTGGCGACTCGTGGTTTACTGTAATGAGGGGGCTACAACAAAAAATAAAATGCAAAAATTACGAACTACGTTACCTGATTTATTATTTATATATAAATTCAGCGCGACGTTCTTTTTGGTGAATGAAATGGTTCATCACACACGGTCGTTAAAATCACTAGTGTTTTGTATTTAAGTTTTTTCTATGGAACACATTGCTAAAAACCTTCTAAATTAGCAAAATATATTTTTACTTTTTTATTTTGAGAGGCAGCCTTTTCCAAAATCAGATATATGCCCGGTTTCTGAAGATCTCTGGTTATACTCTACAACTCTACATAACTAATCGAAGGTTAAAGTTATCCTTACGTTAAAGTAAAATGGATTTCTGAAACTAATACAAACCTTTGAACAATAATTTGTAAATACTACACATACCATCACCAGCTGTCATAATAAATTCGACACAATGTGCATATTCCAAAAAGTTAACCAACATATTTTATTATTTATTTATTTTATTTAAAGCATTACATTCTTTGTAGAATATTGCTATCCCGTTACCAGGATTTACAAATCCATTTGAAGGGGAGGATTAGCCCTCGTATACAGATACAGATATATTTATTTATTCAATATAATCAATATTACATGAAACGTCAAAATTAAAATTTCACAATTAAAGATAAAATTCCACAGACATAAAAATACAAAATGCACATATAAATATTCAATACACAAATTCAAATGTACAGCTAGCTTCAACCACCAAGTTACAAGTCACAGTTATCATTATAATAAATCAAAAATGATCAAAAACCATTCAGCCAACGCAACGTTAGAACTCATGTTCTAAGTACTCCTGTATGGAGTAAAAAGCATTTTTTATTAATATGTCCCTAATCGTTTTACTAAATGCCTTTGAAGGTAAATCCTGGATGCTCTTAGGTATTACATTGTACAATTTGACACCCCAATAATCAAGGCCTTGCTGGGTGGTTTTCAGTCTATGGAATCGAGTCAACAAAAAATCATTTTGCCCTGTATCGTGCGAGTGTACCTCCGAATTTTTTTTCCAGTTTTTTATATTATTATGCACGGATTTCAAACAGTTCAACACAAATATGCACGGCAAGGTCAGTATTCTTTCTCTTTTAAAGGAGTTCCTACATGAATCTCTACACTTTAAGTCGCACAAAACACGAACCGCTCGCTTCTGCAGAATGAACACCCCATCAGCCCCACACGACGATCCCCAGATAATGATTCCATATGAAATGCGGCTATAGAAGTAAGGATAGTAACATGTCATAGCCGACTCAAAATCAGCATAACGCTTCAAAGTTCGCAAACAGTAAATGGCACTAGACAATTGTCCACACATGACCTCAATATGGCGATTCCACCTTAACTTACTATCCACATAAACCCCCAAAAACTTCACTACCTCTGTTTCCTTCGGGTTGAAGAAGCCCATAGTTTGAGTCTTCGACTCATTCAAGCGCAGCCTATTCGAATCCATCCACTGCTTTGTAGTTTCCAAGATCGAGGAAGTTTCCTCTTTGATTTTCTGCACATTCCTTTCCTTCACAAGGAATGACGTATCATCTGCATACACACATGCACCATAATTGGGCACATTGGCTACCAGGTCATTAACGTAGACAACAAACAATATAGGACTCAGAACAGATCCCTGGGGAACGCCATGCGATACGCTACTGGTACTCAAAAGCACATCATTCCATTTTACAGTTTGTCTCCTATTACTTAGGTAGGATGACATTAGCTGAAGAGTGTTACCTCGGACTCCATAATGTTCCAGCTTTTTTAGCAGAATTTCATGGTTTACAGTATCAAATGCCTTACTGAGATCACAGCAGATGATTGCTGTTTTTTCACCATTGTCATGCGCGTCCAAGACGAGGCTCATAATGCTATTTATTGCTGACACTGTAGATCTATGTTCTCTGTAGCCATGTTGGCATGGATTAAACAGATGCTTGGATTCAAAGTATCTAACAAGTCTGACCTTAATAATAACTTCAAACACCTTTGAGATAACTGGTAGCAGCGCAATAGGTCGAAAGTTTTCACACTTGCTGCGGTTGCCGTTCTTATGTATTGGAACAATTTTTGCCAATTTCAATTCGTCCGGAAAGACACCCTCTTCCATACACTTGTTGAGAACCATTGCTAGACTTCTCGATATACCGTCACGCACACATTTTAAAATTCGTGTTGTTGTACCATATATGTCTTCAGAACCCTTAGATTTTAAATTAGATATGATATCGTAAATTTCATTCTCATTCGTATAGTCCAAGAATATAGATGACTCGTTGTTAATGGATATGTTTTTCAAATACTTGACTGCGCTTGTGGTCGAACCAGGTCCGATGCTGGATATCACCGCTTCAGCAACACCTGAGAAGTACTGACTGAAATCGTCAGCCGAAAGCTTTGAGGCAACACCCCTTGTACTGATTTTCTTGTTTGTTTCCTCCTTTATAATATTCCACATTGCTCTTTGTTTATTTTCAGCGTTTTTCAAGTAATTAGCGTTTCTTTGTTTCTTTTCTTCGGCGAGTTGTCGAAAGTAAATTTCCTTGCATTCGCCGTATGCATTATAAGAGGCTTCACTTCTATCAACGGTAGCAACTATGCTTAATGCATTCAACGTTTTTTTTATTTCAAGTAATTTATCGGACCATGTATTATTATTATCCTCCTTGCTAATATCAATTTTTTTCGTGATGATAGGGAAAGAATCTGCTTGAACCCTTAAAAATTCTTTATGGAAAAAAGCAAAAGATTCCGACGCTGACATCCTTTGCAACACCTCCGTCCATGGCACCGAGGCAAACATTTCATTAAATAAAGAGGCGTTCTCTTCAGTCACCTTAACTATTTTGATTGTTTTGTAGTGTTTCTGTTTTTGAATATAAAGGGTTCTGTCGCAAATTATTTGAGCAAGGTGATCGGACACATGCAAATTGGTAGTGACCATACTGCAGTCATTCATATTAGAATTTGTGAATATATTGTCGATACACGTGGAACTTGTTCTTGTCACTCTGGAGGCTTCGCTAAAGGCCGGCTCGAGTCCATACGAATTGAGCAGATTTACGAGTTGCATCTTGCTTTGGCCCTGCTCTAAGAAATTGATATTATAATCACCTGCAATGTAAATGTGCTTATATACTTTTTTTCTAATTGAAAGAAATTTCAATGCTTTATCCAAAATTTGGGTAAATATCTCAAAACTACCACAAGGGGACCTGTATACAGTGAGTACGATGATGCTCATTGATTTGATTTCTGCAGCAGCAAGTTCAATATCTTTTTCAATAGACATACTTGTAATCTCTTCAATGGTTTTAGATTCCAAGCCATTTCTTGTCAATATGAGTACTCCCCCATGTATGAAATCTTGTCTACAAAAATAACTACAAATATTATAATTTCTTATGTTTATGTTTTGAATAACATGTCTGTCGAGCCAATGCTCCGTGATACATAAGATATCTATTTTATTTTGATTCAAATATAGGTTCAAAAGATTTATTTTTCGATTCGATTTTTTCGATTTTTCGATTATAACATATTTTGGTTTTGTCTTATTTGTTTCTTCTTTCCTAATTTGTCGTTTATAATTTCGTATGTGTTGTCGCGTTCCTTACTGCTTCTCTCCAGTATTTCCGGTCCTGAACCTTTATCCACCATTCACCGATCTCCATCTTTTTCAAGTCGCCTGTCACCTGGTCCCACCATCTCGGCCTCGGTCTTCCTCTTGTTCTATCGTCGTTCGGTTTCCATAATGTTATTATTTTCTCTATGCTATCATCGTCGCTTCTCATGACATGTCCCATCCATCTTAATCTCTGCGACTTTACGAACTTCACTATGTCTTCGCCTTTCACTGCGTTCTTGATTTCATGGTTCATCATTGGCCTGTATTCGCCGTTTTCATCTCTTTTAGGACCCAGGATCTTGCGCAATATTTTTCTCTCAAGTATCCATAGTGTTTCTTCTTCTAGCTGTGACATGCACATCGTTTCCGATGCATACCATCACTAGCTGTCATAATAAATTCGACACAATGTGCATATTCCAAAAAGTTAACCAACATATAAACCGTACATATCCGTAGGTCAACTATGACCAGAGATTATTTTTCGTTATAGAAACTCAAAATTTGCAGTTATACTAAGGTTAAGCTTAACCTTAATATAACTCTCGAGCTTCAGAAACCGGACATTAATTGATAGGCATAACAATGAATCAAATGAACTTCTTTATAAATGTTCATTTTTAACTGAACATAATTAGTGCAAGAAAATTACATTTTGATCAAAAAAATCCAAAATCGGTTTTCTACGATTTTTCGACGGATTTCGTTAGGTAATTGTTCGTACTTGAACTTACCTACTAAAAACGTCGTAAAAAAAATTACCTAACGAAATCCGTCGAAAAATCGCAGAAAACCGATTTTGGATTCTTTTTTCGCAATTTTCTTACACTAAATAAACTTTTATTTGAATTTTGCTGTTCAAAATTAACTGATGCTGCTAGAGACACGGTAGTCATTTCTTTACCTGGGATAGAGTAAAAAATACATTACTGAATCGATTTGGTGATCCACGGAATGAAACTTTATTATTAAATGATTTAACCACTTGTTTACAAAATCATAACGAAACTTACGATGCATACATTGAAAAAATAAAAAGTAAATTACAACAATTTTTAGAACGTTTCGATAAGAGAAACCAAACCAAATTTATCCGATTTTAAAACTTGAGCTCTTATGTACACAAACTACATTAAATACTTTTAGGGCTGGCTTATTAGTTCCTTGGCCAAAATTGGAACCAGACGGTAACCAGCATAGACTTCAAACATTCCAGCAGAAAAGCCTGGAGCCTCTTACGAAAACTGGGGTCGAGTACACCACCTGCCCGATTGGAACCGGCTGTACCCCCGACCAGGTTGCAAACCACATCGTTTTGACATCCAGATCAACTAGAGACAAGAACCACACAACGCTGACTAGAAAAGAGCTAAGACAACTTAAAAGGCAAACTATCGAGGAGTCAGCCCCCACGTATCCTTTTTCAATTAAGGAACTGTCTGGCGCTATAAAAGAGATGAAGACTGGAAGAGCTCCCGGCTATGATGGAATCCATTCGGAATTCCTGCACAACTGCGGCCCTGTGGCTAGAAATTGGCTAACCAAATTCTACTCTAAAATTCTCCTTACTGGCAACCTACCGCCAAAACTGAAAGAAACAAAAATAATATCAATACTTAAACCAGGCAAGGATAAGGCCAAGCCAGAGAGCTATAGACCAATTGCCCTCCTCAGCCCGTGCTACAAACTACTGGAAAGACTGATTTACAACCGCATCGTCGATAAAATAATGGAGCACGTCCCGGTGGAGCAGGCGGGGTTCCGAAGGAATCGAAGCTGCTGCGATCAAGTTCTTTCTTTAACAACGTTCATAGAAGCCGGCTTCCAAAAACGGCATAAAACATCAGTAGTCTTTATAGACCTCACAGCGGCATACGATACGGTCTGGCGACAAGGTCTCATATACAAACTATTAAAGGCCACCAAATGTAAAATAACAACCAGGCTAATTGAAAACATGCTGACAAATCGCACCTTTCAAGTACATATGAACGACCGAACAAGCAAGAAACGTACCCTGAACAACGGTCTCCCCCAGGGATCCGTGCTTGCCCCGCTGCTTTTCAACCTGTATGTGGCTGACCTCCCTGAAACAAGCTCGAAGAAATTCTGCTATGCTGACGACATGGCCCTGGCATTTAGTCACAGTAACCTCTCGATAACAGAAGACGCACTGAACGAGGACTTAACAACCATGAACGCCTACTTCGCTAAATGGGGACTGAAACCGAATGTATCAAAAACCGAAACAGCATGTTTCCACCTAACCAACAAGATGGCCAACGTTGAACTGAACGTCCAGTTCAATGCCACCCGCCTAAACCACAACAAGTTTCCCAAATACCTCGGCGTTACATTAGACAGAACACTATCGTTCAAAAAACATCTCACCAACGTGGCCGCAAAACTCAAGACCAGAAATAATATCATCTCTCAACTTAGCGGTACCTCCTGGGGAGCTGCAGCCGATACACTGAGGTGCTCCGTCATGGGCCTGGTTTACTCGACGGCAGAATACTGTTCACCAGTATGGCTAAACAGCCCACACACAAATCTAGTGGATGTTCAATTAAATAACTCGATGCGAATCATCAGTGGAACCATTAAACCCACTCCTATTCACTGGCTGCCCACTCTGAGTAACATCCCCCCCTCCCTACCTCAGTCGCTCAAGCGCTCTAGTCAGGGAGTACAATAAAATCCTAAGAAATCCGCTCCTAAAAATCCATGAAGACATCGCGCACTTGGGCCACAGACTGCGCTCCAGAAAACCGCCCATTCAAACCGCTGAACGATTACTTGCCAACAACTTCAGCCTGGACCAGGAATGGGAACGGGAATGGCAAGCTAAAGCGCTACCTGAGATCCGCGATATTCTCCACACCGGACAGACGCCACCTGGTTTTGCCCTGCCGCGGAATACATGGTGCAGATTGAACAGAGTCCGAACAGGCTGTGGGGTATGTGCTGATTCCCTGTTTAAATGGGGCAAATCCGTATCAGCCGCATGCGACTGCGGCGAAGAAAGGCAAACTATACACCATCTCTCCTATAACTGCGAAAGCAGACCGAGCCACTGTACAGCTGAAGACTTTTTGAGGGCCACCCCACCGGCTGTCACTTGGATTGAAAGCCTGAACATCGCGATTTGACTGTGCATTACTGACATGTAGTTTCTTTTCTATTTTGTGTACACGCCATACGATAAATAAATAAATTAGTTCCTTATCGTTCTCATATTGCAATACATTTAATTAATTAATTAATTTTATAATTAATTAATAAAATTTTTTGAAACTTGATGAGAAACAAAAATCCCGGAAAACAAAATGCGAATAAATCAGTTCAAAAATTACCACCAATCGAACTACCATTTAATACACCTACCAGGCACTTTGCTAATTCTAATTTTTATTCAAATTACAATTCGAATTTTAATCCAAACTTTAATCAGAATTTTAATCATAATTTAAATCAGTATCCACGAAATTACGACCAAACCTTAAATTAAAAATTTAATGACCAATCCTCGCGTAGTCCTTTTCAAACTGGATCTCAACAAAATAATTCTCAAGTAATAGAAAATGGTTCTCGTCAAGAACCTACCCTATTGTCAATATCAACCAGAAATACTTTTAGACAACCGTAAAATTGATCCAATAACCACTTCCAAAGTTACGATCCGCGTAATTTCATTTCGGAAGAACTTAACAACGTTCAAGAAACCGGTGACCAATACGATTACTATTATTCTGAATTTCGACAACCCGAAGATTTTAAAACAGGAGACGAAGCTGCAAACTTCCCTTCGGACTTTGTTCAAACTGAAAGTTGTGAAAATCAAGAGGAGCATAAAAATTTTTGTATACGGGAATCGGAGAAAATAATCGATTTGAATTCAATAACCATTAAACCCAAATTACAATGTTTTTCAATTCCAAGCTTAAATCTCAAAATTTTAATAGATAGTGGGTCTTCAAATTCAATAACCTCATAACCGCCCTCAAAAACTTGAACAAATTCATTTTTAATTTTTACATTCTCAGTTAAAAGTTTTAACAGACTAGTATCTGATGATGAAAATGTTTCTTATCCTATTCTATCAGAATTTGGATTAAATAAAAAAATTTATTTTCATGTAATTAAATGCACGGCAGGTTGCGACGATTTCTAGAAATTAGCAGCAAAAGTAAATTATGAGACCCACGATTTAGAAATAAAAGATATGAAAATTCCATTTTTTATGGAGCCAAATCCAAAGAACTTTATAACCTGTAGTCAATGCGCGAAAACACACGTCACGATTCCGGCTAATACAGAAAACGGACAAGTAGTCATAATACCCGAACTAATTGTTAATAATTATTGCGTCCCCTAATATGCAGCAATTAGGATTGCAAACCGCATATAAGTATACGAAATATTGTTATTTTCTCTGTGAATGGGATAGCAGAGCGCGCTCAGAACACTACGTAAAACAAAACTGATCTTTAAGAACTGGATCGTGCTTGGTCAGAAAAATGTTAAAAATGAACCATTAGTACCACATGAGAAAAATTTTTATGGGCATTGCATATCAATCTTGTTTTAATAAAGAATTTTGTCAAAGCACATACGTAAAGATGTGCCTAGATATCAATTTCTCAAAACAAAGTCCTAGCCCAAGTGATGTCAAAATCAGGGAAGAAATTTTTATAGGGTGATCATCCAGCTTTTTTATTCAGCTTCAGTCGCATAGAAAAAAAGACATGGTTGGATGTTGTCCATGTCACAATTTCCTAAGTAATCACAAGTCACTAGATTTCAATGAAAAAATAAAATTACTGCTGAATGCTAATCATAAACTATGATGCAATATGTCGTTGAAAATCCATTTTTTACACTCCAATTTAAGTTTCTTTCCAGAAAACATGGGCTCGGTTAGCGATGAACATGGCGAACGCTTTCACCACGAAATAACACAGTTTAAGAAGATCAGGGTAGATTGGAACCAGCCATCCTTGGAGACTTCTGTTTGTGCCTTCATAGGGATACTGCGAGGACTGACTCCAGTTGAAAAGTCAATCGCTCTAAAAAATTTACGTTTTTTAATGAAAAACAAAGTTTTGTTTCGCTGATTTAATATAATTTTTAAAAATCAATAAACGCATTTCACTATGAAACCTGACATTATGTGACCATTTTATTTATAAACTTAAATTGAGTTCTCAATTCATCCGTCACATCGAACATAAACACATATCGCACATCGGCAGCAAGAGTGTTATAAGTCTGGAAACCAAAGTTCTGAAATAATGGCTGATAAAGTTTGACACAAATTATACATAAAAAGGACATTATATCGTTCGGGAAACATTACGCTTTTGAAAATTTAACAACCGTATTTCAAAATACTTATGGCGGGTTACACAACGGTGGTTCGAAATTATATAATCAACTTTTTGTTATGTACGCCACATACGCTACGGTCTACCAGAGAGGTCTACCTGTGCAGGTATACCTGCGCAGGTAGACCGGAGCGTGTGTTGGATCAGACCTGTGCAGTTTTTTAAACCTGCGCAGGCGACCGGAGCAAGATCGAAAATCAATTCTTTCGAGTGACACCGTACGGTGTACCTGTGCGTGTGTGCATGTAATCCAGTCGCCTGCGCAGGTTTTCAGTGTTTATGATGTATAATTTGTACGCGACCGTTACATTTTTGTAGTATTGTTTTTAGTTTTAATTAATTTTCTTAATAAATATTATTCGTAATAAATAACAGTGTTTTTACTCACCTTCAAATAATCTCTTCTAAGAACTTTATACAAGGCCTCACATGTTTCAAGAATAATTTTTCCAAGTGCTTGAGGTGAAATAAGTGCTGACAATTTTAGGTCCTCATAACTTCTGCCGGTTGCGAGAAATCTCAAAGTAACTGATAATCTTTCGTGCGGAGAAATGCTTTTTCTCATAACTGTATCTTTTTTTTTATCATAGGAGTAACCATTGCAAGTAATTTTAGGTATGTTTTCTCGTCCATTCTGAGATAGTTTATAAAATCTTCTGGTTCGAATTTTAATTCGTTCAATAAGTTGACGTGACTATAAATTTTCCTTTTCAATAACCAATGCTTACACCACTTTTTTTTCTTCCTTTTCACTGTATTTGTATCTTTTTCCTTCAAAATAAATGCAAGGCCTATCAATGCCAGTGCGTCATCATCTTCAATCGATGCCATCGCGAAAAGAATTGAAGACCGCTCCGGTACACCGGAACGGCTACCGTCCTGTGCAGGTAATACCTGCACAGGTAACATCTCCGGTAGACCGTAGCGTATGTGGCGTACATTAGGATATAATCAACGATTAAACTTAATCAACAATAACAACAATGCATTTTAATTGTTGTAACTATGGCTATAATGTAAATGCTAGATTATATTTTAAATTACCTTTGTGAAACCCACCATAAGTGGAACGTTTTGACACAACCGTTTAATTATAATGATAGCAACGATGCCAAATAGGGATATTGTTAATACAGAGATATCAGGAAATTGAAGTAATTTTGTGCTTTAGTTACGAATAAGTTAAAACGAAAAGTAATTCATTTTACTTTCCCATTTACGAGTTATGGTAAGATAATTAGATAAAAGGTAAGATAGGTTTAAAATATATTATGCTCAGTCTGCACCGTTTAAATTAATAAACATTTTTTAAATCAAAATCGAATCGGAGCCAGGAATTGCACCGAAACCTTTTCATAAGTTACCCATGTGGATATGTTGTCAAATAGAGGTACAATAGTATTACCCCATGAAACTTGCTAAAAATTAGTTGTTAGAAATAACTGAAGAGATACAAATTATTTCATACACGTGATTAAATAATTCACAGCTGGATGAAATTTTAAAAGTTGGAAAAATAAAACGAATTCGACTTCATTTGTTTCCAGACCACTGCAGTTAAACTGCCTCCTCGTGCAACGCGCGCCCATTCAAACGGCTTCAAAGTTAAATGCAGGATATGTCCTAATTAAATAACTATTCCCTTGGTTGAATTAGACAGTTTTCAAAAAAGCAAACGCCACGTAAGTAACTTCAAAACTGAATTTTAATCGTTACAGAAAGTTCCTCAAAAAATTACTTATCTTTGCCATTGCTTGCATTTTGCGAAGCATCCAAAACACATTCTTTGAAATATTTTTTCTACATAATATTATAATCTCGCGAAAATTCCTTCGATGAAGCAAAATGCTAATCTTTCCTAATTAAAATATTTACTGATATATGTTGTAAGTAATGTGAGTTATTATAATTATTAATTATAGTACATAACATAATATTTTTAACTACTACAAGATGAGCTGAAATCCATAACGTGGCATTATATGGTAAACACAATAGCAATTCTGAAATGAATATTAGGGGATTTCCAAATACCAATTTTGGAATTACATGATATGCAAAAGGATTTGTCCCAAAGGACAAATTAGTATTCAAATTAGTGGCATTATACCGGGTCAAATGGAGGCGAAAATATGCAGCCTTGGTATTGTAGATCCTCAAGTGAATCAATTTAAACTAAAATTTTAAGTGCAAATTTCAGCTGGTAAATTTTCACCATACTGCAATTTACCTATTGCTGTGACTCAAACTGTACCCACACAATGCAAATAGTTAAAAATCTCAATAAATGATCATATTTAAGAAAATTCAAACTTTACTACAAATTTCAGATTGAAAAGATAAACACATCCACCTTATTTCATGATATTACAAACTTATAAAGATCTCTAAAGATAAGAATACTACATTAAAACCTGTTAAATAGATTCATTAATGAGATGACCATATCAAAATCTTATAATGAGACACTTTAAATCAGAAATGATGAAAATTATTAAAATTTGTTATCTCTAAAACATAACCTGTACAATTTGTAAACTTAAAATTGAAATTTCTCTGTAAATAACTTATTGTGTAAAAATCTATTTACAACCAAAATTATGTCATATTTAACTGTATGTGTAAATCATAAAATGATCTTCGAAATCGGTAAAAAGGTAAATAAAGCTCAAAATCCATTGAAATGTGATAAGTGCTAAGTGATAACAAAAGTGTTCAAATTCACTACGAAACATGCCTACAAGATCAGCTACTGTATTGGAAAACTCTTCAAAAGCGATGGAAAACTCATCTTTCCAAAAATGCAACCGATCCTGAAAGTTATGGAAAATTTCGTTAATATAAAATTTACAAAAGGAAAAATTTGACTCACAAGTACTTCAAAAATCAACGCAAATTGGTAGTTTTGCGCAAGTTAAATCAGTTGAACTAGAATATTCGAATTGGAAGGACGTGTAACGGATCCTATTTTATCAATACTTGGTCGATAATTTCCAAGATGGCTACCACTAGTTACCTAATCTGAAAAATAAGAATGTGTTTATTTCAACTCAGAACACAAATATCTGAGAATTAAATAATCTCAAACTACTTACCAGTATATAATCTAATTAAATTAAATAATTAGAAGGTCAAATTTGGATAATCAACACCACAATAACTTGATTCAACGGGAGCAACATTTGGTAGAAGCATATCAACACAGCACCATATCAACAGCTGATTGGAAGTGCAACATTTTGTGCGCGTGTGATCTCAAGATCGTGTTATCGGCGCAGGCTTTTTAAACAAGTCGGATTATTTAAATCAAAGGTATTTGCAATTATTATTTCATTAACTTTTTGGCCTTCAGCATTTTACTTAAGGGATGCGAGGAAAAAGATCATAATCGATGAATTTCTGGTTACCCCGTTTTCGACAAATTTCACAACAAAACATTTTTATAATTTTATTTTTCTACGCTACGAGCAAAATTTTATTAAATGAACATTTAACCCGTTAATGGACAACGGCAAGACTTGAATAATATTCAAGCATTAAGAAGAAAGCAGGAAGAATTGGATCATCGTTCTACGATATTTTTGGTATTTTTGATAATTGTACACATTTCTCTCTACAGATAAATTATCTGTATTTATTTTGTTACTATTGATTATTTGCGCATAGCGATATTATTTATCTGAATATAAAATTATTTCTGACTTAAAACAATCACTTTTTATTAATTCAAATATTACAGGTCAGTACTCTGAATTTTTGAAATCATTTTCATAAACAAAAGTGGATCGTTTTTATCTAACAAACAATTAAGCATTTTATTCTGCATCATCCAACATTTTTCAATCATTTCAATACATCCCTTATTTTAAGCAATTACCTGCAATACTCTGAGAGAGCCTTAGGCTGAGCTAAACAAGAGGGTGGTGAACTTTCCAATAAAATTTAGCACGCCAAATTTTACATTTACTTTTTTATAAATTTTCTTTCATTCGAAAGTGGCGCTCAAAACTGAATGACGTGTGTAAGTTTTATATAGGGGAGATCACAGCACTATGTACATAAACGCGTAATTAATTCAAGTTCGTGGTTTTATTGTTAATCTTACAAAATCGTACAAAGAAACAAAAACTATTCGTTTTCCCGCTTTGTACTTTTCGACTATCCAGCATTTTTTATGTCTCAATATTTTCGAATCAATGGAAATAAGTTAAAAAAATGATATAATTTATTAATAGGACTCATAACTACTTTATTAGTTATGAATTTTTACTTTCCGAACACCTAGGTAAGGAAAGTATTGTTATCAGGCAAAATTTGACCCCCAATTTTTTGACAGATGTTTACGTTTTGAGGTCCCCTGAATCCATTTTTATCATTTTTGGAAGGATGTCTGTATGTGTGTGTGTATGTAGGTCTGTGAACACGATAGCGTCTAAACGAAGCAAGCAAATCATTCCAAATTTTGCATATAAGCTTTTGCCTGTCGTAGGACGAAGTCAGATGAAAATAAATTAAATCGTGTAACGGGAAAGGGGGGTTTACCTGGAGCTATTATGACATTATGCGTCATAACTTCGAAACGAAATTAAATATGTAAAAATATTAATAACAAAAAATTAGCGCTATGGAATTTACTACATTTTTTGTCCTACAAGTTTTTCTCTAAAATATACAGGGCGTTTTAGAAAATTTTGTATTTGTAAAAATTTTTTGTATTTGTAAATAAAATAGTAAACCGCATTCTATTAACGAAAATAAGATGAAAAGTTTCTAATAACATGGGTCCAAAAATGCTTCGTTTGCAAGATATAGGCATTCAAAAGTTTTTTTCTTCCTATTTTGGCAAAATATGAAATTTTTCATCGATTTACTGTTGAAATTATGTAACCATTTTATTTAAAAATATAATATAAAAATTTGCGTCTGTTCGGAAAGTTATGCGATGGCCACATCAGATTTTTTATTTAATAAACAAATTATAAACAAATTATTAATATTTTCCAAAAATATTACACCCGCCTACCATACTTCACATTTTTCTATTGGATTCATTTGAGAACCAGAAACACAATTAAAATCATTCGCAAATTCCTTTGAATTACTAAAAGGTGCATTAACTCGAGCGGTACTTGGAGAATGATGTCCAACCGTAATAAATAGTTTAACAATTTCATCCCTTTCTTTGGTGCACTCTAAACTGGCTGTCCAAATCCAAAATAGTTGTCGGGGTGTATAATCCAAACCTGGAAGTCGAGGTTCTGGACCATTCTCTTCCACCCATTTATTGTAAGCCATATAAGCTATCTTAATTGCACCATTATCAGCTATATTTTCTCGCTGACCTCTTATTCTATTTAGCTGAGTAAAGTATGCACTATTTTATTATATTAAAAAAACAATTTTAACTACTCACGTTCATTTCGACTCCTGGCATAGAATAATTGCCATACTGATCTATGATACACTGAGCTTTTTTAATAAATGCTGCGCCAGTATCATCGTGCCACCAATTGTTAAGGTTACCTTCTTTATCATATTGTCGCCCTTCATCATCAAAACCATGCGTTATTTCATGACCGATAACAGATCCGATGCCTCCATAATTTAAATAGTGAGGTCGATCAGAATCAAAGAAAATGCCCTGGAGGATTCCCGCTGGTAATTCTTTTAAATTGTGGTGTTATTAAAGACCCGATAAGTTCCTATGCAGGGTGTTTTTAGATTGCTGTGCGAAAATAGTATTACTCTAGAATATCTAATCTATATGCTCAGGGAAATAAAAGGGTCTAAACAAACGTGTATCTGAAAATTTATTTATTAATCGTATCGATGATATTTATTATAATTAAAATTTAACCTCATTCGATTATAATAAATTCCAAAATAATACACCTACACTTTTTACTTGTAGGAAAACTATGAGTCTGCAAATACTACCAAAGCGTAACATTTTAAAAACACCCCGCAAATTGTATTAATTACCTATACTGTTTTCCGAAGACCTGTAAAATGCGTTAACCCTGGTGGGATAAGAGTGAGTTTTCCAATCCGTTTTATTAACTAGTTCACGTAATTGACTATTATAATAGTTTGTATAAAATAAGCTTATGGCATTCGACGATTTTATAAAGTTATCTGTGTTGATTTCCAACTGAAATGTAGTTTTGGAAGAAGGAGCGAAATTAGCCTTTTTATAAATTACTACTTACATTAGAATAAAACTTTTCTACTTTTTCATCATCAAGCAACTCATATGGAAATGCTACGTACATAGTTATAGATTTCGCCTTTTCAATAGCATTGGCTTTAGTTAACGGATCCATCCAATCCAAAGTTCTTAAATTTTCTATGAACACATCTTGTATATTAGCTAAGATTTCTTCAGAATATTGTTTTACATCAATATTAAAAAATCTTTTAGCATATAAAGCTGCCGAAGCCAAATTTAAACTGAAACAATTCAATAAATTTTACATAAATATTATAATCAATTAGATTTACCTTCCGCTAGCTCGTCTGGTACATTCCTTCCATCTGGCTTGGCGTTCTGACGAACCAACCACTGTTTTAAGAAACTCTTGTTGTCTATTTCTAAATTTATCATTAAGATAATACACTGTTAACAACGCTAAATTTGTCATAAGGTGATTTGCTATAACTCTAAAAAGATTATTCGTTGTTTAGAATCACTGATAAGTAGATAGTTATATTATTATATCTTACCGTTTTGGCGTTTTGCGCATTAATGCATCTAACTTTTTTATGTAATTTGGTACATGGACAATAACAATATCTCGATTGGTAATTTCAATATCAGGAACATCTAAAATTTTGGTAATGTATTCTAACCAAGGTATTGTGGGATAATCTCGATGAAGATCTTTAATTGTCATAGGATTGTATAAAGCTGTGGAATTTCTACGATCTTCTTTTGGTATACAAATTTAAAATAGAATATTAACTATTCAATAGCAAATTGTGCAGATTGTGATAAAGTTCATACTTTTGCTAGTTCAATTTCAAATTCTATAATCTCCTTAAGTTCCTTTAAAGCTTCAGTTCGATTAGCTCCGAAATATTCAGCTATATCAACTATTAAGTCATAATAAGCACTAATAACCTCTTGGTCCAAACCTTCAATAAGAAATTCTCTGCTTATACTCAAAGTGGCTTGGTCTAACTAAAATCGATTTAATCAATATACGGTAGCTAAAATCATTTATCATTCTTTCACTAACGCAAAGTACACGTTTTGTAGAATTTTTTTCATCGGACCAGACATATATCGATATAAAATAACTAGTACGATACCCATGTTTTCTAAACCTGTACATAGTTTGTTTCCAGTCGAATGAATTTTCGTTCCAATTACTGCCTTCCAATAGCGGCCATCCCCCCAATTCTTTAAATAATGCTATAGGTGTTGATATACCGTCAATTTCGATAGCCGTCGTATTCATGCAGATGTCATACAGCTTTTTAATTAAACGATGTGGTTTTGAAGAGTTTTCATGGAGGGGTTCTTCTAAAAGTTGCTTAAGCTGATCAAGCACAACATCTGATGTTGTAATAAAAGGTCCGATTGCTACTTCATCTTCTGGCATTGTATTTTCTTTTATAAACTTGCCACATGCAAAATTGTAAAAGTCGTCACATGGATCTTTGGATCTGTCAATATTTTTCAAGATATCTGATGCTGCGTGTATGCAACCCGGAGTTGAACAAATATTTCTACAAGATGTAAAAGTTGAAAAGCTTGGAAATTACAAGGTAGTTTCTAAACTGTATATTTTATTATATAAAATCAATATCATGACATTTTACTCAAAATTGCACAAAAATAATTAAACCCTAGAATGACGGAGCTTTAAAAAATATTGGTCAAAATATTTTATTCCAATAGTAATGTATTGAATTGGTAATTTCCATTTATTTTTATTATTTAAATTTATTAATATATTTCAGGTAATTTTCAATTTCAAAAATGTTACATTAATAATAATGTAAAATTTTTCTTTAATAAGATTACTGCGTACGTACATACTTGTTTAATTGATTAGTTTGATTGGCTATCACTATTATAGATATAAGCAATGCAATAGAAATTAAAAAAATCAGGGTGCAGAATATTAATAGCTTTTTTTCACATTTAGTTTTCGTGGTTAACCAATTTGAGTCTCTAAAATAATGTACACTACAAATTGATATGCAACTTTCTATTAAATAAGCACATACCTGGTATACGTTTTTTTATTATTTTCAAAATCCATGTTCTTCCAGTTTAATATGTTTAAATAAATTTTAGACTGTGAAGTATTTCACAGGAAGCCTAAGCTGAAATGAATAATTTAATAGTGCTTATTATTAAATTATCAAAATAGCAATTAGTCGCGTTATTTATGTACCAAATTTTTAAAGTATATACATAGCAGACATAGCAAAATGCACAAAAAACACTGCGTGCACGATTAGATGTAAGGATTCAAAAATGTATATTATGCTTAACTGCGAATTTACACACAAAAATTAATTGCGCCAACTTCAATTTATCCGTATTGCTTCTACACTGCTTCCTATTTTACAACTAAATTAAGCTTCGTACTGTGACACTATGGAAATCCAAAAATGCACATTATTTATTGGCATAATGCAGCGTGGGCTAGGACTGGGTATAATTAATTAATAACCAAGTTAGTCATAAAATTTTACAAAATTAACTTAACAAAAACGTTAAAATGAATAAGCTTAACCGTCAGTTTAAATGAATGCAGATTTTAGTAGAATACAATAATTAGAGATATTGTAGTAGATAGTGAAAATCTGGAATTAAAATTTGAAAAAAAAATGAAATCTGAATTCAAAGAAATTGCTTAAAAGTTAGTGCAGTTGAACTGTTTTCCTATAACTTTTGTCAGAGGTGTTCTACCTATTTGTGCATTAAAATCTCATCCTATTATGACATAATCGTTTTTCCCAATGCTTTCCAATACTGTTTGTAATTGCTGATAGAATGCTTTTGTTTCTTCTTTTTTCCCCTCTGCCACTGCATATACTGCCAGAAAAGTTATGTTTTCTCTATAAATTTTGCATCACAATGTCATAATTCTTTCATTTATCCAGGTATAATAACTGATGCGGATTTTTCATTTGTTATTTAATTAGGATTTCCACCCCTGCAGCCGCTCTTTTTGTGGAACTAGCTCTCTAACCTAGCTCTCAGCTCTTCTTCTCCTTCGCTGGTATAGGAGTTTTATATTATTATCTACCAATTTTTGTAGATATGTTGTTATCTGGTTATATTGCTACTATTCGGTCGTTATAGAGTCTCTCCTTAGTTCAATCAGGGTGGACTACGTTAAAGTGAGGTTGACATTTGAGTGTGCGAAGTTATATTATATTCACTTACGTATAACACTCCATTAACACCCCATTTAAAACTAAATTTGAAAACTAAACATTTGTAATATACGCAAAATAAATAATAAGTCCTAATTTCTAATGGTTTGAGATAAAATTGTTATTTCTAAATAAAATCAAACTTCCTTCGCGATTGGTAGCATTTACATTAACTGTAAAAGTGTATCAAAATTGATTATAGGTATTGCTGTGATTTAAAATGACCCCAAACAACACAAATAGTTGCAAAACTGAATTAATCATTATATTCAAAAACATTAAGCTAATTTTAAACATTAGATTTAACAGATAAACACATCCAACTCTATTTCACGTATTATAAACTTAATAAGATCTTTAAAGATGAGAAAGCTATATCAAAACCTGCTAAATACATTCAATTTGAAGGTGAACAAGACAAAATCTCCTCATGAGATGCTTTATCTTAGAAATGATGAAATTTACACATAATTTGTTATCTAAAAACATAACCTCTGAATCTGTCAACTTTAAGTTGAAATATCGCTTTGAATAACTTGTTATATGAAAATCTGTTTATAACCAAAATTCTATTTTATGTAATTGTGTATGATGATCATAAATTCATGTCCAAAAATTGTAAAAAGGTACATAAGGGTGAAAATTCAATAAAGGATGATAAGTGAAACGTGATAGCGAAAATGGTCAAATGTACTTCTTCGAATGGTTACCAAATCAACTACTGTGATGGAATTCAACTGGAAAGCATCATATAAGTAATCTCTTCAAATATGGATCCAACTCTGGAAATTACATAAAATTTCTTTAAAATAAAAATCACAAAAAGGAACAAATTTGACTCACAAGTTGTTAAAATCGTCTGAAATTGGTAATTTGCGCAAGCAAAGTTCAGTTGTGCCTTGACATCCAAACGATGCGGTTGATTTTCAGCGTGATCGACATTCAATAAATTTTGTCGATCAAATACAAACACAAAATGGTATAAACACCAAAGTTGAATTTTAATGTTCGAACTCGATGGTCGTATTGTAACGTGATCCAACAATACTATAATTTGGTCGATAAAAATCAAAGATGGCGAATCTAGTTGCAGATTTCTGAAAGTAAAAAAATGTTAATACTCAACTCAATTCACAAATATCCGAGGATTATGTAATTTAAAACTACTTACCGGCATACAATATATTTAAACAACACTAATTGTAAGTTAAATTTGGATAATTACTGTAACAACAAGTCAATCTAAAGAAGAGAAGATTCAGCGTATCATATCAACTATAACATCTGATTGTGGAAGTGTCTCATAGTGCGCCTGTGTTTTGCAAAATAGTGTTTCTACGCAGACTTATATAAAAGTCCGGATTATAAATTCAAAAGGTATTTGAAAACGTTTATTATTTTTATTAACTTTAGCCTTCAGCATTTTACGTACAGGATGCTGGGAAAAGACTGTAAAAGGTGAATTTTCGGCTACCCTATTTTATAAATTTTATCCAATTTTTAATTTTGTTGAGAGAACCAAGTATTGGGACCTATTCCCGATATCTTGTTCTCCCAGCTGGCGTCCGGCTTGTTACTAAGGTAAGGATAAGTTCGACGAAATACAAACGATCCCACGGAGGTTCAAAAAAAACAACCTGAACCCCCCTGCTCTTCGACACATGATTGAACCCTATGGTCTAGCCGTCACGTACAGTCAATCTACGGTCAAGAAAAGCGGCACTTGAGGTAGCACAGGCAATTGTGGCCACAACAGGACAGTATTCAAAATTTTCAAGATCATTCAAAACATAAAGAAGTGGATCGTTTATCTGATAAAAACAATTAAGTATTTTTATTCAAAGTCAACAAATATTTTTCTATCATTAAAACAAAATTTTCAACTTAATAAGCAACTTCCCCTAATTAATCTTAATACCTGCACATCCTTGAGAGAGTTTCGGACTGAGCTAAACAAGAGGGACGAGTTGGTGAACTCTCTAATTAAATTTTAGCACGCGAATTTAATCTATTACATTTTTTTATATTTTTCATTCATCTGAATGTGGCGCCCAACTTCAAAGACGTGTCTAACTTTTAATATAAGGGAGGTCATAGCAGTATGTTTACTTAAAATTATCTTGATGATAGATTCGGCTTTGATTTTCTCTTGGATTTTGATGATTTTGCTTAAAGCAACAGATTTTTTAGATTAATTGTTACTGCATAATAGCACCCAATTGACCTGCAGGGAAATTTATTTCACTTGCTTTAACTTTACACCAATCTACAAAATGATATATAAGCAGTATTGTTTGTTTTCCTATGGTTTGTCCATTGATGTCTAATTTCCAATATAAATTAGGGACTATTAGAATGATGCTAATTGTCGATATATCCCGTGAACAGAATTCGAATACAAATTTCAAAATCTAAAATTTACTTCTTTAATATATTTGCTGTTTGCTCGTTTGCTTATAAAATTTTCAGTAATTCTTTATGTTATTAATAAAGGTAATAAGGTAATATTATTACCTCCATCAAAGTATTAGGAGAAATTCATTATTCAAAATGAAGTCATTTCGGGAACTAGTAGAAACATTTTTATGTTAGGTAACAAGGTAAATATAATTATCATGGAACTGAAAGGTATTAGAATTAAAAGAGATTTTGTTTATAAAACAATCAAATGATTTATCGATACTTCCACTGTTATTGATCGTAAAAGATCTGGTTATCTATAGATAGCATACACCCCAGCTGCCTCTATGGTTGTTACAACGATGAATATCCTTAAAAAAGATCTCTGTAGTAAGGCTCGTAAAAAACATCACGTCCAAAAAGTTTTAAATGCGTCCGAAGAAAAACGTAAGTACAGAGTTGCTCTCATACTTGATAGGCACAAAGAATACGAATTTAGTTTTTCTCGTGTAAGAAGGTTTTCGTTTCGCATCAATCCTAGAATCCACAAATTGATCGAGCAAGGGCTGTTAGAATAGACGATATTCTTCTCTGAAGGAAACATATTTGTGCCGCGATATCAGGGTGCTCATCTCTGATGGATTGGGCTGCAGTTTGCAAAAATGGTAAGCTTCCATTGAAGTTTATTGAAAAAGAGGTCAAAGTAAATGCAAGATACTATCTGAAAAAATTATGGCGGCAGTTCTTTTACCTAGTGCTCAAACTTTATTTTAGGATTCAACAGGATGGAACACTTATACCTCAAAAATATAATTCAAGATAATGAAGGCTAATTTAACAGAGTTTTTGTGTAAGAATGTATGGTAACTCAGTTTACCTGAGTCAAATTCATTGAATTATTTTGGCGGTCATGCACGTTGTTAAAACTTACAGATTATAAATTGAGCAAATTGTAACAATTAAAATAAGAACATCTGAAAAGTAGGTGGTGCGACCTTTCTTCTGCTGAGCTCTTTTGTTTAGTTTATAGAAACCTAAAGCAAACTTCGTCACAAAGGTTTACTGTATGTTTTCCACGACAAAGCATCAGAACTCTTTTGGATTAGTCCACTGCTTATAGTCAAGAAATCAAGCAAACTACGGAATAATTCATAAAAAACCTTTTAGTGTGTTTTTGGCTTTAATAGGGTGTTCTAAATAGTTTCTCAAAAGTGCCCAAAGATTGGGTGTCCGCTAAAGTTTTCAGAGCCTGAAAACGGCTGAAATTTCAGTTCCAAAATTAATTTTTGTGAATATCTCAATTTCTATAGGATTTAGGTAAAAAATACATCAGATAAAAAAGAAAGCTGGAGAAATTATCGAAAAATTACTAAGATAGACATTTTTTCATATAAGCAACCGTGTCCATGATACACGCGAGTGAAATGTCATCTGAAAGCAGGTAAGTATAGTAATATAATATAATTTTGAAGGCAAGGCAAGGGTTTTCGAAAAAAATGTTATTCTACATTTCGCTTTAGATTTGCTCACTTTATCGATTGAAATAAAAAATAAGTAAAATTGGAAAATTTCTTCAAAAAATGTGACATATTTTTCGATTTGAGCTCTTCGAAAGGACCGTTACGTTGTGGATGGATTTTTAACAATCACGCTGGTCGATAGCCAACGAATACACGTTGGACATATTAAATTTTCCTTTCGTTGTGAACCTTTTTTCTCGCCAAAATATTACCATGAATAATAAAAATAATAAAACAATAAACATGCATGAATTTGTAATGTTTTGGCGAGAAAAAAGGTTCACAACGAACGGAAAATTTAATATGTCCAACGTGTATTCGTCGGCAATCGACGAGCGTGATTGTTAAAAATCCATCCACAATGTAACGGTCCTTTCGAAGAGCTCAAATCGAAAAATATGTCACATTTTTTGAAGAAATTTTCCAATTTCAAATTTTTTTTTCTTTCAATCGATAAAGTGAGCAAATCTAAAGCGAAATGTAGAATAACATTCTTTTCGAAAATCCTTCCCGGGTAGAGTGACCTATCTCTCACTACTCGAAACAAAATTACTTTTGCTACACACTAAAGAACACAGTTAATATAACAAATTCTCAAAATATGAACGGTGAATTTATTATCAAAATTTTGAAATAATCGAATTTGAACTTAGCTAATTTTACACGATTCAGTGACGCGCGGGTGGAATCTCACCCATTTTGTTGACAGTCCGTGCGCTATGAATGACCTTAACACTTAGAATATTTCGCACCGCCAGATGCAGCTCGACTGTCGTACATGCAACATCGATTATTTTTTGTTTTTAGGCGATTTTTAGGGGGTGAAACGTAATAGTATACTGCCCCATACCGCAACTATACTTTTTAATGCTATTTCGAGGGTCTCTCACATCCCGGTTTCATTTATCCCGGTTTTCTTGATGCGTGGCGCTTCTCGTATGTTTAGCCTAGTAACCAGAGTCAAAACCGCCCTGGAGGGGTGCAACCCGGAGCGGAGGGGCGCCCTGGAAGGGTAGGTTTTGATGATGGATTACACTCCTTATCGAATGCACACCCCAAAATTAGAAGGAAACATTTTTTTTAATTTTTTCACTTCTTCGGCAATACACGGGTTATTTTCCATTTTTTTTATTATATTTATTACTAATATCCACTAATCACACCCCCATCTATCCGAATTTCAAAGAAAAATTGAAATCGGAGCGAAAAAATTTTACGCATTTTCATCGGACCACGGGCGACTGATGTGCATCGACCCCGGTCGGCCGCATACTCGATGCGACTTTCCCGTACTTTGCAAAAGTCGATATTGGGGTTGTTTTTACTCCGTTCACCCTTTTTTTTGTTTTATTAGACAAATATAATCCTGTTCTTTAGTGTGTAGCTGAAGAAATTTTGTTTCAGCTAGTTAGAGATACATAACTCTCCCCCCCCCCCTTCCCTTGCGTTCAAAATTATATTATATTACTATACTTACCTGCTTTCAGATGACATTTCACTCGCGTGTATCATGGACACGGTTGCTTATTATATGAAAAAATGTCTATCTTAGTAATTTCTCAAAAATTTCTTCAGCTTACTTTTTGTCTGTTGTATTTTTTACCTAAATCCTATAGAAATTAAGATATTCACAAAAATAAATTTTGGAACTGAAATTTCAGCCGTTTTCAGACCCTGAAAACTTTAGCGGACAGCCAATCTTTGGGGACTTCTGAGAAACTATTTAGAACAACCTATTAAAGCCAAAAACACACTAAAATGTTTTGTATGAATTATTCCGTATCAAAATTCTAAATGCAGTGGACTAGATACCTAATCTTCATTTTTGTTTTATTAAGTTTTGTTTTGTAAGGATTTGTTTTATGATGGGTATAACAACTTTGTTATGTTCTTATTGGTGCAGCACGATCTCTTTGAAGGATATTTTATTTGTCAGAGTTTCTACTTTATTTCATACAATTTAATTTAAATAAAAGGGCATTAAAATCATTTGCAATAGCTTCCGAATTACTTAATAGATCGTTCATTCTAAATTGCTTCGGGAATGATATCCAATGGTACCGGAATATTTGAAGTATTTTTTGGTAGTTTTTTTGCTCATGTAGTAGTATTGGCAGCAGAAACCCAAAATAATTGATTATGGGTGTGTAACGTAAGATATTTTTAGTCATTTTTTCAGTTTTATTTTGCGTCTTACCTTATTATTTATAATTATTTTCTTCATTTCTATGTTATTTTACCATTTGTAATTTTTTTTTATTTTCATCATTTCGCTTTTAATTTTCTGTTTTTCTCAATAATTTTTTGATTTTGCATTTTCTAACAATGTTTTCGTAACCGTTTTGTCAGATATCATTTATTTTTTGATTAAACATGCCTGATGATGAAATAATAATTTAGAAACTTTTTAAAATTTTTTAATTTCTTATATTTCATTCTTTCTGTATTTTATTAAAATTTTTGGATTTGGCTCAAGAATGTATGCATTTGTAGGAATAGGCAAAATTTAATTACATCAATGTTAGGCTTCGTATTCACGAAAGTTTTTGTTTTCTGAATTCAAATTTTCGAATAATGCTATTGTTTATTACTCATTATTTCTATTATCGATGTATCATAATATATTGATTATCAGTATATCATTCTCAACAATGGCAACGTAACGATTTTATACAAGAAAAAATGTTCTGTTCTCATTTCGTCCGTCACATACATAATAGTCAATCGGCATTCGCCATTAATTTATTAGTCATTGCGTTTTCATTTTGACAAATATTCATACGTACAAATATAACCATTCTTAGAGAAACTGAATTATACATAATAAGGATCATTATATTTTATCATTCGGGAGAGATGAAATGCTATACTCAGAACATTTAAGTGTCTTTAAAATTTAGCAAACACATTTTAAAATACTGAGTGGGATGTCTTGACGCAACCGTTTAAACGCGGGCAATTTTAACAACAATAAAATTGCACAAAATATAAATACGATAATATAACCTTAACACCAAAGGAGTGTTTTTACTTGATGCCAAATTCTAGTAATATTGTTTATAGAGAAAGATTACATAATTGAAGAAATTTTGAACTGAAAAGATGCCTGGTTCAAATTTGGATAGCTCAAAAAAATTCTTTTTTATGCCGTGGTTTGAATTTCGCGTTAAGCGCAATGTTTATTTAAGCAGCCAAAACATATTAATTGAAAACTTTGGTATAGGTATTGTGAATATTCATGGATAAATTATTTGATATAAAATGCTTATTTTCGTCAATTACAACGATTCAAATTAGTATAAATTAATATGTTGTAAGTAATGTGGGTTTTTATTTTAATTAATTAGAATGTAGTCCAGTCATTTGGTAGTTCTTGCGGGAAAGTTTTCAGGGAGTTTTAAAAATTGGTACTCTTATAGATTTTGAGGTGCTCTTTCCGAATTTTCACTTTGCCACCTCGTATCTTTGCCGCCAGCGCGCCATATTGGAAAAACCGCGCCCATAAACAGTTTCTTGAAGATATCTTCTTACCGGCTCATTATACGATAAAAATAGTTATATACTAAATTAAACTAGAGGACATTTGCTACAATTTATGTTCCTAGTCTTTTTTCGTAGGACGGATAGTTTTGGCGTACGAGCGCCGCAAAGGTGACTCTGACACGTGCACTGATTAAAAACTCATTTCCACACCACTAGGAGGTCGAGTGTGTGGCGCGTTTTTTTTTTTGTGGTATCCCCAGTAGGCCTAATCCACTTGTAGTGCACTTATAATGTCTCTAGTGCAGTCTCCTCCGCTTCGCTGTCCCTGATGGACCTGGTTCTGTCAGTTTTTCGTCGTGAGAACTAAGCAGGACTTCATGCGGTTCGTCGCTATAATGAGCGATCGGAACCTCCTGTGAAATAGCTTCTTCCTCGATGTCGTCGTAAAAAGGTTTCAGAATAGTCTCTGTTTCCTCCTCTTCATCGCTGTCTTCCAGTTCTACGTGTACATTATCGCACAATCCGTTACAATTAGTACAAATAGCAGAGCACTTCAAACCAGCTTTTCTACACCCGCATGCTCCCCGACATCCCTTTTTGCATTTGCAACAGATAAGTTTTAATAGAGATTCCGGAGCAGGGGGCTGGAGTGTGGTCACAGGAATAAGCCCGTTTTTACTTCTTTCCCACCCTCATTCTACTGCATTTTTATCGACCCCACACCACTGTTGGACCTGGTAATACGTCCGGAACGAATGTTGTCGTGCTGCTGCTTCTGTTGGTGACAGTGATGCGATATTGAATGTATTTTTGTAAGCTGCTCTCGTGAAGCACGTATGTCTGTGATCGTTCAAATATTTGCTCTTCACGCCACTGTAACCGTACAATGTTACGATAAATTTTTCCCCAGCCTCTGCAATTATTTCTGGGTCGGCATCTTGGTCTTTAAATACCTTGATAAGCTCGTTCAAACGTGGGTTTTTTTTTCCTTGAATATATCTGTTGTGCGGTTTTTTACTTACCGGGTTTTAGAAGATATATGTTTGAACGCGTACATAGGGCTGTCAAATCGATGAGGAGATCTATATCTTCACCGATAACTATTACGCAGTCAAACGTTGACGAAACACTGATTGCCGTACTTATTATCAGCGTATCTGCATCCTCGGAAGCTTGTTTTACCATGCAGTTTGCAGCTTCAAATCTTGTTGTCAACATTCCGATAAGACGATTTTTGTTTCTATCGTTCGCCAGAAAATTTTCCTGTGATACGGACCCCAATCATCATTACGGGCTCTAGCTATTTCTATAACGCTATCCTTCATTGTTATTTTGCGCACGTTATATACAATGTTACGGTCACGTATACGAGTCTTACTCTGTTTCGCAATAAAATCAGCTGTTATCTCATCCGCGCACAAAAAGCAGTGATCTTTGAATGAAAATGATGGAGCAGTGGATCGCAGCTGTAGAGCGGTAGAACTGCCACTTCCTCGACGCAGAGACGCGGATATCAGTTTATCATTATTATAGCGTTTTCTACACGTATCATGAACCACTACTGAAATTAGTAAATTTTTGCAATCACAAACGCGTGAGCGGCAGACATATGTTTCAAGCTTTTTTGCTATCATCAGTACCGCATACACATGGAAAACACTACACTTGTAACTGCAAAATGACACTACGGCAAATCGTTCATTCAGGTAAACAGAAGCACAATTTGCCCACTGCAAAACCGTCTGAACTAAAGCCTACGTGTTCAACAACCAATAGGTAATTAATGTTTAAATTGAATTTAGCGCAGTTCATAATCCTGCTTTGATAATATAATAAATTTTTGCAATCACAAACGCGTGAGCGGCAGACATATGTTTCAAGCTTTTTTGCTATCATCAGTACCGCATACACATGGAAAACACTACACTTGTAACTGCGAAATGACACTACGGCAAATCGTTCATTCAGGTAAACAGAAGCACAATTTGCCCACTGCAAAACCGTCTGAACTAAAGCCTACGTGTTCAACAACCAATAGGTAATTAATGTTTAAATTGAATTTAGCGCAGTTCATAATCCTGCTTTGATAATATAATAAATTTTTGCAATCACAAACGCGTGAGCGGCAGACATATGTTTCAAGCTTTTTTGCTATCATCAGTACCGCATACACATGGAAAACACTACACTTGTAACTGCAAAATGACACTACGGCAAATCGTTCATTCAGGTAAACAGAAGCACAATTTGCCCACTGCAAAACCGTCTGAACTAAAGCCTACGTGTTCAACAACCAATAGGTAATTAATGTTTAAATTGAATTTAGCGCAGTTCATAATCCTGCTTTGATAATATAATAAATTTTTGCAATCACAAACGCGTGAGCGGCAGACATATGTTTCAAGCTTTTTTGCTATCATCAGTACCGCATACACATGGAAAACACTACACTTGTAACTGCGAAATGACACTACGGCAAATCGTTCATTCAGGTAAACAGAAGCACAATTTGCCCACTGCAAAACCGTCTGAACTAAAGCCTACGTGTTCAACAACCAATAGGTAATTAATGTTTAAATTGAATTTAGCGCAGTTCATAATCCTGCTTTGATAATATAATAAATTTTTGCAATCACAAACGCGTGAGCGGCAGACATATGTTTCAAGCTTTTTTGCTATCATCAGTACCGCATACACATGGAAAACACTACACTTGTAACTGCAAAATGACACTACGGCAAATCGTTCATTCAGGTAAACAGAAGCACAATTTGCCCACTGCAAAACCGTCTGAACTAAAGCCTACGTGTTCAACAACCAATAGGTAATTAATGTTTAAATTGAATTTAGCGCAGTTCATAATCCTGCTTTGATAATATAATAAATTTTTGCAATCACAAACGCGTGAGCGGCAGACATATGTTTCAAGCTTTTTTGCTATCATCAGTACCGCATACACATGGAAAACACTACACTTGTAACTGCAAAATGACACTACGGCAAATCGTTCATTCAGGTAAACAGAAGCACAATTTGCCCACTGCAAAACCGTCTGAACTAAAGCCTACGTGTTCAACAACCAATAGGTAATTAATGTTTAAATTGAATTTAGCGCAGTTCATAATCCTGCTTTGATAATATAATAAATTTTTGCAATCACAAACGCGTGAGCGGCAGACATATGTTTCAAGCTTTTTTGCTATCATCAGTACCGCATACACATGGAAAACACTACACTTGTAACTGCAAAATGACACTACGGCAAATCGTTCATTCAGGTAAACAGAAGCACAATTTGCCCACTGCAAAACCGTCTGAACTAAAGCCTACGTGTTCAACAACCAATAGGTAATTAATGTTTAAATTGAATTTAGCGCAGTTCATAATCCTGCTTTGATAAGTAGGCTTTAGTTCAGACGGTTTTGCAGTGGGCAAATTGTGCTTCTGTTTACCTGAATGAACGATTTGCCGTAGTGTCATTTTGCAGTTACAAGTGTAGTGTTTTCCATGTGTATGCGGTACTGATGATAGCAAAAAAGCTTGAAACATATGTCTGCCGCTCACGCGTTTGTGATTGCAAAAATTTATTATATTATCAAAGCAGGATTATGAACTGCGCTAAATTCAATTTAAACTGAAATTAGTCTTCGCAATAATTTAACTTTACCGTCCTTTCTTTTTATACTCAACTTACGAAATGTCTCTATACCCTTTTCTTATACCTCACTCACTTCACTTCCAAGTAACGGATCGTTGCAAATGAAACAGTGACTTTCTTTAGCAGCCATCGCTCCGAAAATACGAACAGCACTGCTGAACGACACGTGCGGACTGATTCAACGAAATATCTCAGCTGGGTGGCGGCAGATGGTTGGTGGAATCGGGCCCAAGGCCGAGGGGACAGACCCCTTATACCTGCACCCGAACTCCGCGAACGTCGAGCGTCCCTATAATACGCGTGGTTGAATATCTTTCACCAATATGCGTGTCAGAGTCACTTTTGCGGCGCTCGTACGCCGAAACTATCCGTCCTACGAAAAAAGACTAGGAACATAAATTGTAGCAAATGTTCTCTAGTTTAATTTAGTATATAACTATTTTTATCATATAATGAGCCGGTAAGGAGATATCTTCAAAAAACTGTTTTTGGGCGCGGTTTTTCCAATATGGCGCCGCTGGCGGCAAAGATACGAGGTGGCAAAGTGAAAATTCGGAAAGAGCACCTCAAAATCTATAAGACTACCAATTTTTAAAACTCCCTGAAAACTTTCCCGCAAGGCCCCCTTTTAAGCACCAAATGACTGGACTAATGCTATATTTGAGATTTCATGGAAAGTGCATACAATTATATGGGGTAAGGTAAACTGCACTCTAAAACCATCTGATAATGGTAAACTGCACCCCGGGTAAACTGCACGAAATTTTGAAAAGTGGTAAACTGCACTCCGAACATTTTCCAGGTAAAAATAAAAATGGTAAACTGCACTCCGAACAAAAATTATTAAATTTTTGTATTAAAAAACAAATCTCCGCGTAAAGTTAAATCTGCCGCAAAGAGGTGGATCTGCCGCGAAGAGGTGGATCTGCCGTTAGGTTAGTGTTAGTTTTTGATATTTCTTTAGAAAAGTAATTAAAAACAAATAAATCTTCACGTAAAGTTAAATCTTCACATAAAGTTAAATCTTCCGCAAAGAGGTGGATCTTCCGCGAAGAGGTGGATCTGCCGTTAGGTTAGTGTTAGTTTTTGATATTTCTTTAGAAAACCAATTAAAAACAAATAAATCTTCACGTAAAGTTAAATCTTCCGCAAAGAGGTGGATCTTCCGCGAAGAGGTGGATCTGCCGTTAGGTTAGTGTTAGTTTGTGATATTTCTTTAGAAAACCAATTAAAAACAATTTAATCTTCACGTAAAGTTAAATCGTCCGCAAAGAGGTTGATCTTCCGCGAAGAGGTGGATCTGCCGTTAGGTTAGTGTTAGTTTTTGATATTTCTTTAGAAAACCAATTAAAAAAACAATACTCCGCGTAAAGTTAAATCTGCCACAAAGAGATGTGGATCTGCCGCAAAGAGGTGGATTAACCGCTCCCTGAAACTCGTTACTATTTCGGGTCCCCACTATTTCATGATTATAAAAATAAATATTTGTATTTTATTTTTACCTGGAAAATGTTCGGAGTGCAGTTTACCAGTTTGTAAAATTTCGTGCAGTTTACCCGGGGTGCAATTTACTACTTTTTTTTCGGCTACCTGCAGTCGTTCGTGCAATTTACCGTCACCCCAATTATATTTCGTCGATCAGTCCGAAGATATGTACATGGCAGTACGCATTCTGGGTACTCTATGCTCAAGGTTTAAAGAAATACTCCCCTCTACTCCGTCGCATCGTCCCAGTGCTTGTTGCTAGCGTTTGACCTCATAGTATTTTTTGTGCTATATGCATAAGGTTGTGTGTCAGTTATCAAAGCGTGATTCACTTTTATTATACTCCTACACAAACAAATTCCAATAAGATAAAAATACCACGTAATTTCATTATCAATATTATAAGTAAGTAATACTTAAAAACTTTTTTACTAGATATTTTCAATTCATTTAAGATGGGTAAATCAAAACGGAAAAGGGACAGGAGCAGTTCGTCCAGCGAGGGACCCAGGGATCTTGTCGATCTCCGGAAACTCGTCAAACGATTCAAAAGACTCGAAAAAGAAGTTCAAAATAAACTTCGTTTACAAAACGCCGATCTCCATGCAGGAATCGGTCTCGCTCCCACGCAAGTTCGAGCTCACGTCATTCACTTTCACATATTATAGTGTCAAGTGACGACGATAATAAAAACACACGACGTGGCAGGTCGGTGTTATCGAATTCCTACAGTGTCGGACCCGCGAGCGGATCCCCTAGCAACAGGAATCCCAACCAGAACTTGTCCACCCCGATAGGCGCATGCAGCACCACCGGGGAAGTTTATGATGATGAATTAATCATCCATAACAATGAAGTGCTCCCATCCGAAATCCTGCAGATTTTAGGTGAGGAGCCGGAGGATAAAGAAGAATGTACATTATTCTCCCTCCATGATGCCTTAGCCCCGAGGTGGAGGCAAATAATAACAAATGGGTTACAAAAAGACGACCGGATGAACCTCTTAAACAAAATTAAGACTGCATCCAATCTACCTGAACTGACCCCCCCCCCCTCGGTTAAATCCAGAGGTGGCATCAATCCTCAACAAATTTGACCTGGTCAAGGATGGATCTCATGCAGAGGTCCAACACCAACTAGGCAAAGGATCGTGCGCCCTATAGGCCAGGGCATTAACACACTCCTGAACATCAATGTCGAGGGTATCCCTCCGACAATAAAAGAAGGCGTAACAAGTTTGTGCGATGCTGGGCGAATATTAACCAGTTTATTTCACCGAATTTCGGTGACACGAAAAACTCAATAACTCCCTTATTGAATAAAAATGTTAAGGACATAACAGATGAATGCCTACCATCCGAATTCTTATTCGGACCAGACCTTGGCGAAAAAATTAAGATCGCCAAAAATTTACAGACAATAGGCAAAGATCTGAAACCACAAATCACTGGTAATTCATCTTTCTACAAGATGGACAAAGGAAAAGAGGAGGGAACAAGTAAAATGCAAAGAACCCCCACTACTTCAGCCAATTTAAACTTCCAGCGCCCGGCTCTTTACGTGAGGGAAACGAGACCACCCAAGGGGCAAACCTCGAGGGGTGCGCGGAACGACAATGTTCAAGGTCGCTACCGAAGGGACAAATATCGGAGGAAGGAGTAAATCCGGTAAGGTATAATTATGCTGGTCGTCTGAAATCATTTTACAAAGAGTGGACTAATATAACTACCAACCCAATTATTTTGGATTGGATACAGGGATACAAATTACCCCGAATTAAATCGCCAATACAGCCACAAATCTCAAATCAAAAATTTTCTCTAAAAGAGAAAGCTTTAATTGAACAAGAATTAAAACAAATAATAAAAATTGGGGCAGTGGAGAAGTGTACCTCCCTCCCAGACCAATTCATTTCAAGGATTTTTCTTGCCGAAAAATCAAATGGCAAAAAACTCCTTATTCTGAATTTGAAACAATTCAATACATTTATTAGCGCTCCCCATTTCAAAATGGAGGACTCTAGATCAGCCACCCGACTGATCCAACATAATTATTTTGCCGCCACACTCGATCTCAAAGACGCCTATTATTTAATTCAGGTTCACAAAAATTACAGAAAATTTCTAAGGTTATAATTTTACGAAGACCTCTACGAGTTCACATGCCTCTGTTTTGATATCTCATCGGCTCCATACACCTTCACTAAACTAATGAAGCCAGTAGTACAATACTTACGCTCTAAAGGCGTAATATGCGTAAACTACTTAGACGATTTTTTACTGCTAAGTAATTCAAAGGAAGAATGTCACAATAATGTTCGCATTACCACTAGCCTGTTGAAATCCTTAGGATTCATAATTAATACCGAAAAATGCGTCCTCACACCTAACACCAGGTGCAAATTTCTTGGATTCATATTCGATTCAACAACCTTGACATTAGAATTGCCACCGGGAAAACGTACAAAAATACGGAAGTGGGTCGAATATTTTAGATCTCATAAATCATGTAAAATCCAACTCTTGGTCCAGTTTATAGGCTTACTTACATCGGCGTGCCCAGCGATAACATTTGGGTTCTTGTACACTAAATCCTTCGAACGTGCAAAATTTCTGGTTTTAAAGGAAAATCACGGTGACTAATAAAACCATGACTTTACCTAATGAGCTTTTACACGATCTGACATGGTGGCATAAGAATATTAATACCTCATATAACAATTTAAAAAAAAGACAACTTCGTCTTAGAAATTTGCACCGATGCCAGCCTGTCTGTGTGGGGAGCATATTTGAAAGGCGAAAGCGCACACGGCTGGTGGACGGAATCGGACCAAAATAAACATATAAACTTCCTCGAGCTCAAAGCAATCTTTTTGGGTCTAAAGTGTTTTGCCAAAAACCTAACGGACGCCAACGTCCTAATAAGAACAGATAACACCACAGCCCTACCATATATCAACAAAATGGGTAGTATCCAACATCCAAATTTGAATCTACTAGCGAGACAAATTTGGCAATGGTGTGAAAAAAGTAATCTATGGATATTCGCATCATACATAAGCTCGAGCGAAAACGTCCGGGCCGACCGAGCCTCTCGCCTACTACGACCCGAAACAGAGTGGGAATTAAACAACAGAGATTTTTCTGGAATTACTCGGAAATTTGGAACACCAGAAATAGATCTTTTTGCATCGGTAGACAATTATAAATGTAGCAGATACGTTTTTTGGTTCACTGACCCGGGAGCAGAAACCGTAGATGCATGTACTATAAATTGGGGAAACTGTAACTTTTACGCTTTTCCTCCTTTTTCCATGATTTTGCGAGTTCTGCAAAAAATTTGTAACGATAAGGCGACGGGCATTGTTGTAGTTCCACTGTGGAAATCACAATGTTGGTATCCACTCTTTTTAAAATTTATAGTGGACGAACCCCTCTTAATGGGACCCAAGACTGACATCTTATACTGTCCTTACAGCAACAACCAACACCCCTTATCGAAAGAGCTTATCCTGGTTGCCGCCAAATTATCAGGGAAGCCTTTAGGATAAAAAACATTCCTGAAGAGGCGGTACCCACCATGCTGAACTCACTATGGTGGAAGTTTTGTGAAGGGAAAAGGATTTCTCCTTTCGACAGTGATGTTTCACAAGTAATATTATTCTTCCAATCATTACTGCAATCAACGAAAATCTCTTATGGCTCTTTCAACTGGCACAGATTAACCTTGTCCTTAATCATGTCTCGGAACATTGGTGAGGATCCACATCTAAAAAGATACCTGAAAGGCGTATTTAGATTAAGACCTCAAAAACCAAGGTACGAAACTACCTGGGACCCACAGAAAGTAATAACCTTTTTAGAAAATAAAACATGTATCTCATTAAAAGACGTATCATACAAACTCGTAACCCTCATGGCACTGGCGACGGGTCACAGAATACAAACCATCTCATTAATCAGAAAATCAGCGGGTTGGAGCAAGGGATCATCAACTTTTGCAAAGTTTTATAATAGACCCCTAGCAGAACCAGATAGTTTCCTTCAAACTATCTTCGGAACGAGTTCCCAATGATAACTATTTTATGACCGGCCTTATACGCTGGCATTTTTTGTTGCTTTAAGGCTAGCAATAGACGGGCATCGAAAACGCGGCGTGTAAAACGCCGCGTTTTTCGCTCTCGAATGTAACCAATGTATTTTAATGGAAAGCACTAGACGAGCATTTAAAACGTCGCGGCTCATCGGCGGCCGCGGTTGAGACGCTCGCTGCAGCATTGAAAACGCCGAACTCCGGCAGTTTCTCCGTCGCGGGTAACACGCTGGCTATGTAACACATTAGTTTATATGGTGGTCACTACATGAGCGTTTTGTTAGACCGCTCAGGGACACTCGCATTAAAAAATGCTCGACATGAAGAAATTTATTTAAAAATAAATTTTAATCTTTATCAATTTTTTATGCGTGTTAAACAATTTTGTATCATGATACTACTATGGTTTTTAAAAACCGAAATATGAATACGTTTAATTAAATGATTACTGTTCATGATTATTATAGTATTTTAGTAAAAGTAACGATTTTAAATTTTGACCAATTTTATTCTGATTTATTTATTGTTATGTCGATATAATAAATTATATAGTACGCTCTTTTTATTGATACAATACGGCCAGTTTATAATTTCTCGTTCTTTAGGTACCAGGTACATTTTAAACAAATCTACAATTTCGTTTCATGTAGATACAAAACTAATTTGAATGAATTGCATTTTCATATTGACTGTACAACCGCTGGTTAAAAACGCCCGTGTAGTGGCTACATAGTTGGGCGTTGACAACGCGGCGGGTAAAACGCCGCGTTTTCGATGCCCGTCTATTGCTAGCCTAATAGTAAATAAGAGTTTCGTTATATTAATATAACCACAAGTAGTTAGGATTGTTCATGTTCAATAAAACATTTAATCAAATATATTTTTGTATCTAAAGAAACATGATTATCCACATAAGCATACAAGGACAACCCGAATGATTCGTGCAACCCTTCTTTAAACAACTACCATGTAAATGTATCTTCGGACTGATCGACGAAATATAATTTAACGATCAAAAGAACTTACCTGAAGTTCGATCGTAATTATATGAGGCGATCAGTCCGAAGATATAAGGACCCTCCCACCCTCGACCCAGTTGCCAACAAAACATTCGGTAATTTCAACTAATGAGGTCAAACGCTAGCAACAAGCACTGGGACGTGTTACACCACGTTCTGCATCCACGACACCTTCCCAACAGGTAATAAAAGGTTGACTAGCTCGAAGTCGCGAAGGGGTGGGTTGGTGAAAGGAATGAAAGGGTCGTGTGACGACACGTCGCAAAGCGTGTGTTTCCACTCGACGACCGGGCAATCCTCGATCGCGAGTTATGATGTTATATCAAAATCGGGGGGGGGAGTATATTTACACACGGAGTCAAAAGGGCGCCACGTGAATTCTGAACCAAGGTTCATTCGAAAGGGGTGCAAATCGCCCCTTTCCAGCTGAATACACGACAGCTGTTGACAAAGCTAAACGCGAACATCTCATACTGGTGGCCTCTCTTTGGATTACAGGTACATCTTGCTGTTATAAAACCTTACCTTACATCATCGCTAAATAAACAAACACATAAACAATAATAAAAACACAAACATAAATAATAAAGATATAATGTCGAAATATACAGGGGGCACTTGGTAATTTATAACATATGTCTAATCATATTTACAGCTACATGGTGTTACAAAAACTCAAATGTGAAAAACTTGACTTGAATAAAGGATGAAACGTTATCACTAAAAATATTGGCTTGACGTTGATTTAATTCAGTTACTATCAAACATGACATAAAATTCAATTTGAAATATGATTGGTTTGATTTATTAATCTTAAATATTACGTAAAACACAATTCGAAAAATATGACGGTATTTTAATAAACAATTAGAATATTAACACATAAAAAGGACATACAAAGAGGTTGCGATCGACTTTCAAGGTTCACCTTAAAGGTGGTAAAATGTAATGGTCAAAACTGACCAAGAATACAATAATACTTAAAAATACGAAAGTAATGCTTACATATAAGATACTGATGTGTTCCAAACGGAACTTCCATGAGATTTGCCAATATGAGATACAGGAATAATGTTCTTCCATAATCGAGATGACCATAAAATACGTTGAAATGTTGAAGGTAATTCGGTAAAAGGTGATGACAAAACATAAGAGTTTCCAATTCCGATAAAATTAACTTGATCCGGATCTGACCGTGGTCAGTTTCGCGCAGCCGGACTAGTTGCGTTAGAATGACACGAACGAGTTTGTTAAATAATAACCTCGACTTTAAATTTCACTGATTTAATTTACACGAAATAAAATATTGGAGTACGGTACTGTTCCTTCTTAATTAATAAAAAGTTATCTCGAAAGAATGTCCACATGTGATGCACGTAAACATCTGGATTACGTGGTACACTTAAAGAAGGTTCGATAAAATGATCCATATCGAGCGGCGCGTACATATCGACCGCTGGTTTATTATGCCGAAATGATTTACATACAAACTTGCATTAATGTATGCGTTAATAGTTCAAACCGAAATTGATTTTAATTCACTAAGTTTAATTCCAAAAACGTTAAATGTTTAACTCGAAAACTGATTTTAATTCAATAAGTTTAATACTAAAAGCGTTAAATGTTTGATTCGAAAACTGATTTTAATTCAATAAGTTTAATACTAAAAGCGTTAAATGTTTAACTCGAAAACTGATTTTAATTCAATAAATTTAATACTATTTAATTAACATGTCCAGAAAGAATTAAAACATAACTAAATGACCGAATGATAATTAAATCAAATGATGCCGTTCCATATTGATGAAGGTTCGTAAAATCGATAAAAAATCTGTTACCTATTTGCACTGTTGCACATATTATATTACACAAAATGACTGTTAAATGATTTAAAATTTTACGTTGGTAAAATTTATATAATTGACTTGTATTCAACTACACTAAAATTCCGCCTGCACTGGCGTTATCTCAATTGCTCGGAAGTACTTCCGGCAGAGTTTTTGGATACTACATGTTCACTGTTCAGGCCGACATAGATTCGGACCTGAAGATCCCAAAGGAATCTTCGCTAAAATTGGGCTCTGCAGTGCCTTTTATGTGATTTTCGATGGTCGTGGGGATAAAAACCCTTCCATATTTCTTCCAGAAAAGTCTATAATTGGTCTTTAAATTCGACCTCGATACCTGATTGGTCAGAAAATTCAAGTGAAACGAGTCACTTTTGTCTTTCTTCCTACGAAATCTTGTCTGAACTCGCAAAACGCAGCTGGTGTTATTGCATTTTGAATGTTTACTTTATAATTTTTTGTGGAACAAAAAGGTATACTTTTAAAGTTTTTTGCCATCTGTGAAGGCAAAGCATGATTGCGAAATCCTCATAAACGTAACGTTAAAATATCTATGCTCGGGTTCGCCACATGTACACGTGTACAGATAAGAAAATAAAATCCATAAATCAACGTGGTTTTGACAGGCACATGTGCAACTTTGAAATAAAATTGCAGCGAACAACGCTATTCCAATTTAAAGTTTCTACATGTCCAACTAATTTGTTAACTATGTACCTATGCGAGAGGACGTAAATTCAAAACAGTACTGGAATGAAGGCAAAACTGATGACTGCCCAGATTCTTAATTTGTGCTACGTTAGTCTCGAAATATCATTCCAATCGTATGATTTGGGATGGACGTGATTAAAAACCATTGTAATAAATTTAAATTATTACACGTTTGAAAAATATAATTTCGTCTGTTAATTTACGCTAGATCTCTTACAGATATTATTCGACCTGCAAATATACGTTTCTAAAAATATTTTGATGTTAAAAATTTACTAAGACGGGATTTCGTTATTTCCTTGATTCTAATTTGAATTGACCAAGAAATATGTGATAATTTTTAAAAGTTAGATTTTAAAAATTCAAAAAGACGGGAAATAATGTAGTTTGATTCTAACAATATTTTCGCAAAAATTTCAAGACTCTGCGAGCGGGATTTCCACGTTACACTCCCCTTACGTCAAGAGTGGTTATACCTAACTACTCTTCAACTGAGGCGCGAGCAAGCTTAAAACAAGTCGAAGGTTGACTCCTGGCAAAAAAAAATCTATCCTACTTGGATTTAGCATCGAAAATGTAATATCTCATTATTCAAGTCTTAACTAAATGTCAAAGCGTATCTAGGGATACCTAAGACGAAAACAAAAACTAAAAGAAGGTTCACCGAACCCTGGGCTTGGTCAGTCTGTGAGTCGTAGTGACTTCTACAGGAGAGGGCGGTTCGCGAAATCACGGGATCATTCGCTGACCGTGGGACCCACAAGTGTATATGGAGACACCGGACTCCAGATAGATTTGGACCTGAGTTGTCGGCAATACTTCATCGGCTGGATCATATTTACAATGCCGGTTCTATATACAACTTCAGTAGATGGGGACTGATTATCTTAAACGGGAAGAGACTTGTTGTTAAACAAGACGAAAAACAAAATTTAAAAAAAATTCGAAAACTGATTAAAGTTCAAAACGGTGACAACCGTCCGGGTTGCACCTGAAAGTATGCTGAAACTGAATGAAGTGGCTTTAACATATTCAACTGAAGAATTGTGAGAAATACTTTCTCTTCAAAAGGCCGAAACGTAACTACGAAATTACCGCATGACTAATAGTGCTCTTAGGTAGCTAGTCTAACGCAACACTAGTCGATACTTGGCTTACTAACCGATCGGCGGGGTAGCTAATCCCTTGGATCGCTAAGCATACCCTCTAACTTCATATAAACAAAAAATTTCGGAAATGGTTGACTTAAGATTCAAAACAAAGTTCGAGATTACAAAAAAAATGACAAGCGAGATAAACAAGGGAAACGAAACAATAACCCGTTTAAATATTTAACACGCAGTTTTATGTCGTACGACTGGGACGTAATAACAATCTTCCTTAACTCTAACACCTTAAAACGAGTTTAACGATATCCAAACTTAACACTAACTAAATCGAAACTTAAAGCTAACTTAACCGAAACTTAACCGAAACGTAACCGAAACCTAAACTGAACTTAACGCTACTTAACCGAAACCTAAACCGAACTTAAATACTACAAGAGCGAGAAAAAAAAATCCCCCTAACCCTAGGCTTAGCCAATCCTTGTGTCGTAGTGACTCCTACATGAGAGGGCGGTTCGCGAAATCACGGGATCATTCGCTGACCGTGGAACCCACAAATGTCTATGAAGACACCGGACTCCAGATCGGGGTAGACCTGAGTTAAGGTAGCACTTCATCGGCGTACTCATATCTACAATGCCGTTCATGAAATGTTCAGTCGATGGGGACTGTCTGCCTTTTTCAATTGTCGTTGAAAAAGCAGAGTAAAAAAAGACGTGTGCTTGGCTGGATCAAATTTACAAAGCCGTTTGATGCACTTCAGTAGATGGGGACTGTCTGTTTTATCAATTATCGTTGGTGAAACAGAGAAAAAAACTTGCGATTGGTTTTCCTTTCGTGGATCGGCAGATGTTATAACCGTGTAGGTTGATTGCAGTTAATCTATTATTCCCTAACAAGGTAAGTTTCCCAGAGTGTTGCTTCGAGTTGTTAACCCATACTTCTGTACAAAATTCCCTTACTAAGAAGGTTCCTTTGGGGCAGATTGTAGTCCGCCAAACGAAAAAGATGGGACGATAATTCACCGGGGAATGGACTAAGTCCACGAAATTACTCAATAACCTCGGGGTTCGGATCGTTATCCAACTGTGGATCAACGTCCAAAAAAAAATTTATCTGGCAGTGGAACCATGTCCAGCCTGATAATACGATAACTCAATGAGAAGCGGGTTACTCTAATCAACTATTAACTAATACAATCTCACTACCAAAAATAGATCTCGATAAAAATTTCCTAGAGGGGGCGTTACAAAAAAAAACTTTCCCTAAAGGATGTGTTGCGACAATGCTTTGTCTCACATTGGACACGGGTCCAAACAATACAACACGGTACGATATAATGACCATAGCAATGGCATTCTAAAAAAAGATCTTAACTTTAAACAAAAAAAAAAAAGAAACGAAAACACATCTACTCTAACCGGTACTCGATACCAACGAAAGGGGTTGGCAATTTAACGTCGTGCGATAGACAGTGGTTGGTGGTTGGCAATTTTGCGTCGTGCGATAGACGGTGCGACGTAATCAGCGTGTGTGACGCGACAGGGACACACTGACTTCAACCCGAAATGATACTTAACTTTCCCTAACACTTCAGCATTAACTCGAAAAACTTCACGATAAACTTCGATCGAAAAACTTCAAAAAAACTTTACGTTAAACTTCAAGTAACTTCAAAAAACTTTACGTTAAACATCAAATAACTTTACGTTAAACTTCAAATAACTTCAAAAAACTTTACGTTAAACTTCAAACAACTTCAAAAAACTTTACGTTAAACATCAAATAACTTTACGTTAAACTTCAAATAACTTCAAAAAAACTTTACGTTAAACATCAAATAACTTTACGTTAAACTTCAAATAACTTCAAAAAACTTTACGTTAAACTTCAAATAACTTCAAAAAACTTTACGTTAAACATCAAATAACTTTACGTTAAACTTCAAATAACTTCAAAAAACTTTACGTTAAACTTCAAACAACTTCAAAAAACTTTACGTTAAACATCAAATAACTTTACGTTAAATGTCCATACTAAATTCAAAAAACTTTAAAAACTTTACGTTAAATGTCCATACTAAACTCAAAAAACTTTAAAAACTTTACGTTAAATGTCCATACTAAATTCAAAAAACTTTAAAAACTTTACGTTAAATGTCCATACTAAATTCAAAAAACTTTAAAAACTTTACGTTAAATGTCCATACTAAATTCAAAAAACTTTAAAAACTTTACGTTAAATGTCCATACTAAATTCAAAAAACTTTAAAAACTTTACGTTAAATGTCCATACTAAATTCAAAAAACTTTAAAAACTTTACGTTAAATGTCCATACTAAATTCAAAAAACTTTAAAAACTTTACGTTAAATGTCCATACTAAATTCAAAAAACTTTAAAAACTTTCAACTAAATTCAAGAAAACATGCACCTCAATTCAAAAAAAACTTTACGTTAATGGTCGATATCAAATTCAAAAAAAAATTTACTTTAATTTAAAAAAACTAAATGCGTAACCTACATGAAGTGCGTTAATGCGTGACCCGTAGTAAGCGTAAGATGCGTGCGAAACGCTTGTGTCTTATTCGAGACAAAAGTAAACTAAAGATGCGTAATGACTGTACGACGTCACTGGCATAAAAACGTATAAAACGAGCGCGTAACATGCGTACGTAACATAAACGGAATCCATCGTAAACATGTGTGCTGGACACAACTACAACTTTCTATTCTTAATCGCTACAGACGAAATTTAAAAAAAATGATTCGATAAAAAACGGTACGTAGGGGTAGTTCGTAAAGGTGCGTAGAAGACGCATATTAAAGCCTTTTAATGTCAATTGCTAAGGACGGAATACGAATGCGTAAATAAAAAATTTTCGGAATGAGGGAGGGTTGATGTATTCCTGAAGGGTTGTTCGTTAGGGTAGGTATCGTTATACACAAGGACAAGGGTTGCGGTAAACACGGGATGTATTTTAACGTCTTACCTTGACGGAGAGATTCCTTAGGCTATCACAAAAACTTCGAGATTTATTTGATGAGAACAGGGGTGGTTTCCTGTATAGGGGTTCATAGAAAAGGTAGGTGCTCGCTGTCGTCCGGACAGTTTGCAAAAGAAAAAAAACGAAACGGTAAAAGTCAATCTTTAATTGATTGAACACAAAAAGTTTTCAACAAAACTTAAGGGTGGCAACATAACGCCATACGTAAGCGATAGTGTACGTAGTTTAAATGTCATACACGGGACGATAGCTAAAACCCGCAAAAACGGCATTACCTAAGCGAGAAAAAACTTGGGTTGTCTCGGTCCACAGTCAGTGGTGGTCCGCACCAAACCTGACCTCATCGATCCAACCTATAAATGCGTGACGAAAATAAACTCAAGGTAAATGTCAAAATAACATTTCCTTTTAAAATCTAATACAACAAATATTTATCAACAAAAAAAATTTAGCAACAATAGTGACTCACTTAATACTGATAATGATTTACTTTAATCGTAACGAGATGTACTTGAAAAAAGAAAAATTCACTCGTACTTTCTTACAACAAAAAGAATACTAAAATTGAACTCGAAATTGTCTAAAATGTGGTTTCAAAACGGAAGTCATAATTGGGTCAACCAACACCTCGTCGGGAGGGGGTTGTTAAAAAGTTTCCAATAAACAATTGGACGTTGAATTCCCTAACTCGTCTTTTCCGAACTTGTCCGGTACAATTTTACATATCATTCTAAAACTAAAATTGTTTAAACTAATTTAAAAATCTAATTCGACAAAACACGGCCGATAATTTACATGTTACTCTAAAAACAAAATTTCGTTACTAAAAGGACAATGAATGATTATTACCTACAACAAAAATCTCGACAAAATTTAAACTTAACACGCAAGGACTTGACGTCACGGAATCTCGTTAGTCCATTCATGCACTTCGCTAAAGAACCATGATGACGTCACGGAATCTCGTTAGTCCATTCATGCGCTTCACTAAACTTTAAAATTTCAAAAATTCAAAAATGACTCTACGGACTTCAAAGAAAAATACAACGATATGCCAGAAGGGCTTTCTCGATAGTTACACGCGGTTGTGGTGCTATTTAAACTTGAAAACTACTCAATTTCACAAAAAAATTTCGGAATTGACGGACTTCAAAAAATTCAACACGAAATGCCAAAAAGGCGTTCTCGACAGCCACTTAGTTGGGTGCCAAATTATTTTTTTAACTTACAAAAATTAATTTGGAATTTACTTGATTTTCAAACAAAAAAAATTCGATACCATAACATGCCAAAAGGGCTTTATCGATAGCCAGGGGTTTCTCGATAGACCCACGTTGGCCGCGCCAAATTATTAACCTGTTACACCACGTTCTGCATCCACGACACCTTCCCAACAGGTAATAAAAGGTTGACTAGCTCGAAGTCGCGAAGGGGTGGGTTGGTGAAAGGAATGAAAGGGTCGTGTGACGACACGTCGCAAAGCGTGTGTTTCCACTCGACGACCGGGCAATCCTCGATCGCGAGTTATGATGTTATATCAAAATCGGGGGGGGGAGTATATTTACACACGGAGTCAAAAGGGCGCCACGTGAATTCTGAACCAAGGTTCATTCGAAAGGGGTGCAAATCGCCCCTTTCCAGCTGAATACACGACAGCTGTTGACAAAGCTAAACGCGAACATCTCATACTGGTGGCCTCTCTTTGGATTACAGGTACATCTTGCTGTTATAAAACCTTACCTTACATCATCGCTAAATAAACAAACACATAAACAATAATAAAAACACAAACATAAATAATAAAGATATAATGTCGAAATATACAGGGGGCACTTGGTAATTTATAACATATGTCTAATCATATTTACAGCTACATGGTGTTACAAAAACTCAAATGTGAAAAACTTGACTTGAATAAAGGATGAAACGTTATCACTAAAAATATTGGCTTGACGTTGATTTAATTCAGTTACTATCAAACATGACATAAAATTCAATTTGAAATATGATTGGTTTGATTTATTAATCTTAAATATTACGTAAAACACAATTCGAAAAATATGACGGTATTTTAATAAACAATTAGAATATTAACACATAAAAAGGACATACAAAGAGGTTGCGATCGACTTTCAAGGTTCACCGGAAAGGTGGTAAAATGTAATGGTCAAAACTGACCAAGAATACAATAATACTTAAAAATACGAAAGTAATGCTTACATATAAGATACTGATGTGTTCCAAACGGAACTTCCATGAGATTTGCCAATATGAGATACAGGAATAATGTTCTTCCATAATCGAGATGACCATAAAATACGTTGAAATGTTGAAGGTAATTCGGTAAAAGGTGATGACAAAACATAAGAGTTTCCAATTCCGATAAAATTAACTTGATCCGGATCTGACCGTGGTCAGTTTCGCGCAGCCGGACTAGTTGCGTTAGAATGACACGAACGAGTTTGTTAAATAATAACCTCGACTTTAAATTTCACTGATTTAATTTACACGAAATAAAATATTGGAGTACGGTACTGTTCCTTCTTAATTAATAAAAAGTTATCTCGAAAGAATGTCCACATGTGATGCACGTAAACATCTGGATTACGTGGTACACTTAAAGAAGGTTCGATAAAATGATCCATATCGAGCGGCGCGTACATATCGACCGCTGGTTTATTATGCCGAAATGATTTACATACAAACTTGCATTAATGTATGCGTTAATAGTTCAAACCGAAATTGATTTTAATTCACTAAGTTTAATTCCAAAAACGTTAAATGTTTAACTCGAAAACTGATTTTAATTCAATAAGTTTAATACTAAAAGCGTTAAATGTTTGATTCGAAAACTGATTTTAATTCAATAAGTTTAATACTAAAAGCGTTAAATGTTTAACTCGAAAACTGATTTTAATTCAATAAATTTAATACTATTTAATTAACATGTCCAGAAAGAATTAAAACATAACTAAATGACCGAATGATAATTAAATCAAATGATGCCGTTCCATATTGATGAAGGTTCGTAAAATCGATAAAAAATCTGTTACCTATTTGCACTGTTGCACATATTATATTACACAAAATGACTGTTAAATGATTTAAAATTTTACGTTGGTAAAATTTATATAATTGACTTGTATTCAACTACACTAAAATTCCGCCTGCACTGGCGTTATCTCAATTGCTCGGAAGTACTTCCGGCAGAGTTTTTGGATACTACATGTTCACTGTTCAGGCCGACATAGATTCGGACCTGAAGATCCCAAAGGAATCTTCGCTAAAATTGGGCTCTGCAGTGCCTTTTATGTGATTTTCGATGGTCGTGGGGATAAAAACCCTTCCATATTTCTTCCAGAAAAGTCTATAATTGGTCTTTAAATTCGACCTCGATACCTGATTGGTCAGAAAATTCAAGTGAAACGAGTCACTTTTGTCTTTCTTCCTACGAAATCTTGTCTGAACTCGCAAAACGCAGCTGGTGTTATTGCATTTTGAATGTTTACTTTATAATTTTTTGTGGAACAAAAAGGTATACTTTTAAAGTTTTTTGCCATCTGTGAAGGCAAAGCATGATTGCGAAATCCTCATAAACGTAACGTTAAAATATCTATGCTCGGGTTCGCCACATGTACACGTGTACAGATAAGAAAATAAAATCCATAAATCAACGTGGTTTTGACAGGCACATGTGCAACTTTGAAATAAAATTGCAGCGAACAACGCTATTCCAATTTAAAGTTTCTACATGTCCAACTAATTTGTTAACTATGTACCTATGCGAGAGGACGTAAATTCAAAACAGTACTGGAATGAAGGCAAAACTGATGACTGCCCAGATTCTTAATTTGTGCTACGTTAGTCTCGAAATATCATTCCAATCGTATGATTTGGGATGGACGTGATTAAAAACCATTGTAATAAATTTAAATTATTACACGTTTGAAAAATATAATTTCGTCTGTTAATTTACGCTAGATCTCTTACAGATATTATTCGACCTGCAAATATACGTTTCTAAAAATATTTTGATGTTAAAAATTTACTAAGACGGGATTTCGTTATTTCCTTGATTCTAATTTGAATTGACCAAGAAATATGTGATAATTTTTAAAAGTTAGATTTTAAAAATTCAAAAAGACGGGAAATAATGTAGTTTGATTCTAACAATATTTTCGCAAAAATTTCAAGACTCTGCGAGCGGGATTTCCACGTTACAGACGATGCGACGGAGTAGAGGGGAGTATTTCTTTAAACCTTGTGCATAGAGTACCAAGAATGCGTACTACCATGTAAATATCTTCGGACTGATGGCCTCATATAATTACGATCGAACTTCAGGTAAGTTCTTTTGATCGTTAAATTATTAATTATAGTACATAACATAATATTTTTAACTACTACAAGATGAGCTGAAATCCATAACGTGGCATTATATGGTAAACACAATAGCAATTCTGAAATGAATATTAGGGGATTTCCAAATACCAATTTTGGAATTCCATGATATGCAAAAAGATTTATCCCAAAGGACAAATTAGTATTCAAATTAGTGGCATTATACCGGGTCAAATGGAGGCGAAAATATGCAGCCTTGGTATTGTATAGATCCTCAAGTGAATCAATTTAAACTAAAATTTTAAGTGCAAATTTCAGTTGGAAAATTTTCACCATACTGCAATGTACCTATGTACATATACGCGTAATTAATTCAAGTTCGTGGCTTTATTGTTAATCTTACAAAATCGTACAAAGAAACAAAAACTATTCGTTTTCCCGCTTTGTACTTTTCGACTATCCAGCATTTTTTATGTGTCAATATTTTCGAATCAATGGAAATAAGTTATAAAAATGATATAATTTATTAACAGGACTCATAACTACTTTATTAGTTATGAATTTTTTATTTAATAAACAAATTATAAACAAATTATTAATATTTTCCAAAAATATTACACCCTACCATACTTCACATTTTTCTATTGGATTCATTTGAGAACCAGAAACACAATTAAAATCATTCGCAAATTCCTTTGAATTACTAAAAGGTACATTAACTCGAGCGGTACTTGGAGAATGATGTCCAACCGTAATAAATAGTTTAACAATTTCATCCCTTTCTTTGGTGCACTCTAAACTGGCTGTCCAAATCCAAAATAGTTGTCGGGGTGTATATTCCAAACCTGGAAGTCGAGGTTCTGGACCATTCTCTTCCACCCATTTATTGTAAGCCATATAAGCTATCTTAATTGCACCATTATCAGCTATATTTTCTCGCTGACCTCTTATTCCAGTTAGCTGAGTAAAGTATGCACTATTTTATTATATTAAAAAAACAATTTTAACTACTCACGTTCATTTCGACTCCTGGCATAGAATAATTGCGATACTGATCTATGATACACTGAGCTTTTTTAATAAATGCTGCGTCAGTATCATCGTGCCACCAATTGTTAAGGTTACCTTCTTTATCATATTGTCGCCCTTCATCATCAAAACCATGCGTTATTTCATGACCGATAACAGATCCGATGCCTCCATAGTTTAAATAGTGAGGTCGATTAGAATCAAAGAAAATGCCCTGGTGGATTCCCGCTGGTAATTCTTTTAAATTGTGGTGTTATTAAAGACCCGATAAGTTCCTATGCAGGGTGTTTTTAGATTGCTGTGCAAAAATAGTATTACTCTACAATATCTAATCTATATGCTCAGGGAAATAAAAGGGTCTTAACAAACGTGTATCTGAAAATTTATTTATTTATCGTATCGATGGTATTTATTATAATTAAAATTTAACCTCATTCGATTATAATAAATTCCAAAATAATACACCTACACTTTTTACTTGTAGGAAAACTATGAGTCTGCAAATACTACCAAAACGTTACATTTTAAAAACACCCCGTAAATTGTATTAATTACCTATACTGTTTTCCGAAGACCTGTAAAATGCGTTAACCATGGTGGGATAAGAGTGGGTTTTCCAATCCGTTTTATTAACTAGTTCACGTAATTGACTATTATAGTAGTTTTTATAAAATAAGCTTATGGCATTCGACGATTTTATAAAGTTATCTGTGTTGATTTCCAACTGAAATGTAGTTTTGGAAGAAGGAGCGAAATTAGCCTTTTTATAAATTACTACTTACATTAGAATAAAACTTTTCTACTTTTTCATCATCAAGCAACTCATATGGAAATGCTACGTACATAGTTATAGATTCCGCTTTTTCAATAGCATTGGCTTTAGTTAACGGATCCATCCAATCCAATGTTCTTAAATTTTCTATGAACACATCTTGTATATTAGTTAAGATTTCTTCAGAATATTGTTTTACATCAATATTAAAAAATCTTTTAGCATATGAAGCTGCCGAAGCCAAAGTTAAACTGAAACAATTCAATAAATTTTACATATTTAAATATTATAATCTATTAGATTTACCTTGCGCTAGCTCGTCTGGTACATTCCTTCCATCTGGCTTGGCGTTCTGACGAACCAACCACTGTTTTAAGAAACTCTTGTTGTCTATTTCTAAATTTATCATTAAGATAAGACACTGTTGACAACGCTAAATTTGTCATAAGGTGATTTGCTATAACTCTAAAAAGATTATTATTCGTTGTTTATTAGTGACCCCAAAATGTTTGGACAATGTAGGACTCCATCAAAGATATTAGATTTTACTTTCAAAAATGATTTACACGGTTGTATGCCTGAATTTTACAAACTTTTATGTGTGGTCGTCACCATACCGGTAACATCGGCTTCGGTTGAAAGAAGTTTTTCCACACTAAAACGTATTAAAACTTACACTCGTAATACGATGAACCAAAATAGGTTAAGTAACGTCGCGGTAATGTCTATTGAAAAGGAATTCGTTATCTTATTGTCTCGAAATAATGAATTCTACGCGAATATCATCGATCACTTGGCGAATACTAAAAGTCGCCGTCTTACGTTTAAAGCTTCATAAATTTGGAATGACTTAAAATAATATTAATCTGTAGGTATATTGTACAGCATTTTTTCCAAAAAAACACTCTGCACTCATCGAACAATTTTTTCCCTTGTACACAGTACTGAAGATAGCCAACAGGCTCGAAACACGAGTCTACCGCAGATTAAATAATATTGTATTAATTTTTTTTTGTAAGTTTTATTTTATAAGGTAGTTAAGCTGTAAAATTAGCCTCCTCAAATGGAAAAGTCACGAGCCGCCGCTGTTGTTTAGAATCACTGATAAGTAGATAGTATATTATTATATCTTACCGTTTTGGCATATTGCGCATTAATGCATCTAACTTTTTTATGTAATTTGGTACATGGACAATAACAATATCTCGATTGGTAATTTCAATATCAGGAATATCTAAAATTTTGGTAATGTATTCTAACCAAGGTATTGTGGGATAATCTCGATGAAGAGCTTTAATTGTCATAGGATTGTATAAAGCTGTGGAATTTCTACGATCTTCTCTTGGTATACAAATCTAAAATAGAATATTAACTATTCAATAGCAAATTGTGCAGATTGTGATAAAGTTCATACTTTTGCTAGTTCAATTTCAAATTCTATAATCTCCTTAAGTTCCTTTAAAGCTTCAGTTCGATTAGCTCCGAAATATTCAGCTATATCAACTATTAAATCATAATAAGCACTAATAACCTCTTGGTCCAAACCTTTAATAAGAAATTCTCTGCCTATACTCAAAGAGGCTTGGTCTAACTAAAATCGATTTAATCAATATACGGTATAGCTAAAATCATATTCTTTCACTAACGCAAAGTACACGTTTTGTAGAATTTTTTTTATCGGAGCAGACATATATCGATATAAAATAACTAGTACGATACCCATGTTTTCTAAACCTGTACATAGTTTGTTTCCAGTCGAATGAATTTTCGTTCCAATTACTGCCTTCCAATAGCGGCCATCCCCCCAATTCTTTAAATAATGCTATAGGTGTTGATATATCGTCAATTTCGATAGCCGTCGTATTCATGCAGATGTCATAAAGTTTCTTAATTAAACGACGTGGTTTTGAAGAGTTCTCATGGAGGGGTTCTTCTAAAAGTAGCTTAAGCTGATCAAGCACAACATCTGATGTTGTAATAAAAGGTCCGATTGCTACTTCATCTTCTGGAATGGTATTTTCTTGTATAAATTTGCCACATGCAAAATTGTAAAAGTCGTCACATGGATCTTTGGATGTGTCAATATTTTTCAAGATATCTGATGCTGCGTGTATGCAACCCGGAGTTGAACAAATATTTCTACAAGATGTAAAAGTTGAAAAACTTGGAAATTACAAGGTAGTCTCTAAACTGTATATTTTATTATATAAAATCAATATCATGACATTTTACTCAAAATTGCACAAAAATAATTAAACCCTAGAATGATGGAGCTTTAAAAAATATTGGTCAAAATATTTTATTCCAATAGTAATGTATTGAATTTGTAATTTCCATTTATTTTTATTATTTAAATTTATTAATATATTTCAGGTAATTTTCAATTTCAAAAATGTCAAGAAATAATTCATTTTCAGTTAACATTAATAATAATGTAAAATTTTTCATTAATAAGATTACTGTGTACGTACTTGTTTAATTGATTAGTTTGATTGGCTATCACTATTATAGATATAAGCAATGCAATAGAAATTAAAAAAATCAGGGTGCAGAGTATTAATAGCTTTTTTTCACATTTAGTTTTCGTGGTGAACCAATTTGAGTCTCTAAAATAATGTACACTATAAATTTATATGCAACTTTCTATTAAATAAGCACATACCTGGAATACGTTTTTTTATTATTTTCAAAATCCATGTTCTTCCAGTTTAATATGTTTAAATAAATTTTAGGCTGTGAAGTATTTCACAGGAAGCCTAAGCTGAAATGAATAATTTAATAGTGCTTATTATTAAATTATCAAAATAGCAATTAGTCGTTATTTATGTACCAAATTTTGAAAGTATATACATAGCAGACATATCAAAATATGCAAAAAACACTGCGTGCACGATTAGATGTAAGGATTCAAAAATGTATATTATGCTTAACTGCGAATTTACACACAAAAATTAATTGCGCCAACTTCAATTTATCCGTATAACTTATACACTGCTTGCTATTTTACAACTAAATTAAGCTTCGTACTGTGAAACTATGGAAATCCAAAAATGCACATTATTTATTGGCATAATGCAGAGTGGGCTAGGACTGGATATAATTAATTAATAACCAAGTTAGTCATAAAATTTTACAAAATTAACTTAACAAAAACGTTAAAATGAATTAAGCTTAACCGTCAGTTTAAATGAACGCAGATTTTAGTAAAATACAATAATTAGAGATATTGTAGTAGATAGTGAAAAGCTGGAATTAAAATTGAAAAAAAATGAAATCTAAATTCAAACAAATTTCTTAAAAGTTAGTGCAGTTTAACTGTTTTCCTATAACTTTTGTCAGAGGTGTTCTATCTATTTGTGCATTAAAATCTCATCCTATTATGACATAATCGTTTTTTCCCAATGCTTTCCAATACTGTTTGTAATTGCCGATAGAATGCTTTTGGTTCTTCTTTTTTCCCCTCTGCCACTGCAAATACTGCCAGAAAAGTTATGTTTTCTCTATAAATTTTGCATCTTTTCTTCTCAGTCATTTTACCCTAATGAGGGTTTGGTGACCCATCTTCTATCTCTTTCTATGCATATGATGTGCGTTCAAATTGTTTTCACATACATAGAGGACCTACTTGTTTAACGTGGGCTCCGAACCACGGGAAGTGTACTATACTTCATTTCGAGATGGATTTTCTTGGCAGATTACCTCGGTGGTTTGCCATTGCCTGCCGAGGAGAGACATTCAGAATAAAGTTCTTAATCTGCCCGGATTCGATCCGAGCGTTTCGCATTAGCAGTAGACGCACTTAACTGCCAAGCTATGACCGCCTCTTTGCATCACAATGTCATAATTCTTTCATTTATCCAGGTATAATAACTGATTCGGATTTTTCATTTGTTATTTACTTAGGATTTCCACCCCTGCAGCCGCTTTTTTTGTGGAACTAGCTCTCTAACCTAGCTCTCAGCTCTACTTCTCCTTCGCTGGTAGGAGTTTTATATTATTATCTACCAATTTTTGTAGATATGTTGTTATCTGGTTATACTGCTACTATTCGGTTGTTAGAGCCTCGTTAGTTCAATCAGGGTGCACTACGTTAAAGTGAGGTTGACATTTGAGTGTGCGAGGCTATATTATATTCACTTATAACACTCCATTAACACCCCATTTAAAACTAAATTTGAATACTAAACATTTGTAATATGAGCAAAATAATAAATATGAATTGTTGTTAATCGCGATATTCCATGATTTCCAATCTGCAGTTTAATAATATTGTCATTTCTAAATAAAATCAAACTTCCTTCGCGATTGGTAGCATTGACATTAACTGCGTCATTAGATTAACTATAAAAATGTATCAAAATTGATTACAGGTATGTTGACTTAAAATTATCTTGATGATAGATTCGCCTTTGATTTTCTCTTGGATTTTGATGATTTTACTTAAAGCAACAGATTTTTAGATTAATTTTTACTGCATAATAGCACCCAATTGACCTGAAAGGAAATTTATTTCACTTGCTTTAACTTTACACCAATCTACAAAATAATATATAAGCAGTATTGTTTGTTTTCCTATGGTTTGTCCATTGATGTCTAATTAGCAATAGAAATTAGGGACCAGAATGATGCTAATTGTCGATATATCCCGTGAACAGAGTTCGAATACAAATTTCAAAATCTAAAATTTACTTCTTTAATATATTTGCTGTTTGCTCATTTGCTTATAAAATTTTCAGTAATTCTTTATGTTATTAATAAAGGTAATAAGGTAATATTATTACCTCCATCAAAGTATTAGGAGAAATTCATTATTCAAAATGAAGTCATTTCGGGAACTCGTAGAAACATTTTTATGTTAGGTAACAAGGTAAATACAATTATCATGGAACTGAAAGGTATTAGAATTAAAAGAGATTTTGTTTATAAACCAAACAAATGATTTATCGATACTTCCACTGTTATTGATCGGAAAAGATCTGGTTATCTATAGATAGCATACACCCCAGCTGCCTCTATGGTTGTTACAACGATGAATATCCTTAAAAAAGATCTCTGTAGTAAGGCTCGTAAAAAACATCACGTCCAAAAAGTTTTAAATGCGTCCGAAGAAAAACGTAAGTACAGAGTTGCTCTCATACTTGATTGGCACAAAGAATACGAATTTAGTTTTTCTCGTGTAAGAAGGTTTTCGTTTCGCATCAATCCTAGAATCCACAAATTGATCGAGCAAGGGCTGTTAGAATAGACGATATTCTTCTCTGAAGAAAATATATTTGTGCCGCGATATCAGTGTGCTCATCTCTGATGGATCGGACTGCAGTTTGCAAAAATGGTAAGCTTCCATTGAAGTTTATTGAAAAAGAGGTCATAGTAAATGCAAGATACTATCTGAAAAAATTATGGCGGCAGTTCTTTTACCTAGTGCTCAAACTTTATTTTAGGATTCAACAGGAAGGAACACTCATACCTCAAAAATATAATTCAAGATAATGAAGGCTAATTTAACAGATTTTTTGTGTACGAATGTATGGTAACTCAGTTTACCTGAGTCAAATTCATTGAATTATTTTGGCGGTCATGCACGTTGTTAAAACTTACAGATTATAAATTGAGCAAATTGTAACAATTAAAATAAGAACATCTGAAAAGTTGGTGGTGCGAGCTTTCTTCTGCTGAGCTCTTTTGTTTAGTTTATAGAAACCTAAAGCGAACTTCGTCACAAAGGTTTACTGTATGTTTTCCACAACAAAGCATCAGAACTCTTTTGGATACCTAATCTTCATTTTTGTTTTATTAAGTTTTGTTTTGTAAGGATTTGTTTTATGATGGGTATAACAACTTTGTTATGTTCTTATTGGTGCAGCACGATCTCTTTGAAGGATATTTTATTTGTCAGAGTTTCTACTTTATTTCATACAATTTTTTTTTCCTGCAGGGAAGGGGGAAACCTTCATAGGCACCACCCCATCAGGGATGGTAGTGTCAGATTCTAACTGACTAAAACCCCCTCCCCGACGACAGCGGGTTTTACCTTCTCGGCATTACTTCCGCTGTCGTCTGCGATCTTCCATGCTGCATCGATGATGCAGGCTCCCGATGACCTACCGGTTTAGCACGAAAGTTTGTGTCCGGGAGGTCAGGCACTATCACTTGATTCTACTTTTTCAATTGAACCGGACACACCGCTCGCCGCGATCCAACACGTCTCACCGGGTCACCTAGTGGTCCGTGATCGTCAGTATAGGTGAAAGTCCACTCATCATTAACTTAATAGGCGGAAATTCCGGCGACAAAGTCAAGGCCGAGCCGACCGTCATCCATACCGGAGACTCCGAGCCCCCAAGCGGCCCTGCAAATCATATTAAATCACAGAGCGCGATGCGACCGGGTCATCTTGAAAAACTTGTGGTCGCTGGCAAAATGCCAGTCCACTCGTCTTTATATTTGCCGGCACTATTTTCGCGATCGTCCCCCTCTGAATTAGCACGAGAGTTTGTGTCCACAGAGGGTCTACGCGCTATCGTCGTACCGACACTAACCTACCCCGTCGAACGACCGTCACTACTCGACCCGACCCGACCCGCCGATCAATGACGATATTCTTCGGGAATTCTCTTGGGAACTTCTCGCGCATCTTCTCGAGGGAACTTCCCAAGGGAACTTTAAAAGGCTGTCATTGACTTAACTGTAGGGCGAGGACTCGAGCTTCGGCTTGCTCAGCTCGTCCGTCCCCCTCCTTGGTCTTCATCATTTGACTGATGAAGACCGCTACAGCCAGCCATTCGTCTTCGCCGGACAGCATGAAAGCAATCATGTTGTCCGGGCTTAGTGTCGCCCATCCGGAGCGAAATCATCACTCTCTCCCTCTCCCATCTTAGGCATCCGAAAAGAGTGTGTTCCGCCGTATCTTCGTCCCCGCAGTAACGACAGGCAGGTGACTCGGTCAGCCTGAACCTGTGGAGATATGCCTGGAAGCATCCGTGGGCGGTGAGAGCTTGTGTTATACGAAAGTTCACCTCTCCGTGCTTTCTCGCTACCCAAGGACGAAGATCCGGAATGAGCTTTCTGGTCCAAGCGGCATTCGTGCCGGAGGACCAGCTCCTTTGCCAATCGTCGAGCGTCCGCTGCTTAATGGTGGGGTCCGGTCCCGCTCGTACGTCTGCTCTCTCTCTAGCTAAAAGCTCTATGGGAGGCATGGAGGCCAAGACTCGCACGGCTTCGCCGGATATTTCATACAATTTAATTTAAATAAAAGGGCATTAAAATCATTTGCAATAGCTTCCGAATTACTTAATAGATCGTTCATTCTAAATTGCTTCGGGAAAGATATCCAATGGTACCGGAATATTTGAAGTATTTTTTGGTAGTTTTTTTGCTCATGTAGTAGTATTGGCAGCAGAAACCCAAAATAATTGATTAGGGGTGTGTAACGTAAGATATTTTTAGTCATTTTTTCAGTTTTATTTTGCGTCTTACCTTATTATTTATAATTATTTTCTTCATTTCTATGTTATTTTACCATTTGTAATTTTTTTTTCATTTTCATCATTTCGCTTTTAATTTTCTGTTTTTCTCAATAATTTTTTGATTTTGCATTTTCTAACAATGTTTTCGTAACCTTTTTGTCAGATATCATTTATTTTTTGATTAAACATGCCTGATGATGAAATGATAATTTAGAAACATTTTAAAATTTTTTAAATTTCTTATATTTCATTCATTCTGTATTTTATTAAAATTTTTGGATTTGGCTCAAGAATGTATGCATTTGTACGAATAGGCAAAATTTAATTACATCAATGTTAGGCTTTGTACTCACGAAAGTTTTTGTTTTCTGAATTCAAATTTTCGAATAATGCTATTGTTTATTACTCATTATTTCTATTATCGATGTATCATAATATATTGATTATCAGTATATCATTCTCAACAATGGCAACGTAACGATTTTATACAAGAAAAAATGTTCTGTTCTCATTTCGTCCGTCACATACATAATAGTCAATCGGCATTCGCCATTAATTTATTAGTCATTGCGTTTTCATTTTGACAAATATTCATACGTACAAATATAACCATTCTTAGAGAAACTGAATTATACATAATAAGGATCATTATATTTTATCATTCGGGAGAGATGAAATGCTATACTCAGAACATTTAAGTGTCTTTAAAATTTAGCAAACACATTTTAAAATACTGAGTGGGATGTCTTGACGCAACCGTTTAAACGCGGGCAATTTTAACAACAATAAAATTGCACAAAATATAAATACGATAATATAACCTTAACACCAAAGGAGTGTTTTTACTTGATGCCAAATTCTAGTAATATTGTTTATAGAGAAAGATTACATAATTGAAGAAATTTTGAACTGAAAAGATGCCTGGTTCAAATTTGGATAGCTCAAAAAAATTCTTTTTTATGCCGTGGTTTGAATTTCGCGTTAAGCGCAATGTTTATTTAAGCAGCCAAAACATATTAATTGAAAACTTTGGTATAGGTATTGTGAATATTCATGGATAAATTATTTGATATAAAATGCTTATTTTCGTCAATTACAACGATTCAAATTAGTATAAATTAATATGTTGTAAGTAATGTGGATTTTTATTTTAATTAATTAGAATGCTATATTTGAGATTTCATGGAAAGTGCATACAATTTTATGTATTAGTTAAGCTAAAATCCATAACGTGGCAGACTCTTAACGTGGCATGATAAACAGAATAGTAATTTCGAAAGGAATATTTGGGGATTCCCAAATAGTGATTTAAGAATTACCCAATATTCAATTGAATATACCAATTTCTTTTTTTGTGCTTCCTTAAAGATGTGTTTCGAGATTAAGGAAAACTAGCGATTATTAGAATTTTTATAACATTCGGAAAATAAAGCGTCATTCACATCCACGTAACGTACGTACCGGACATACAATTGGGATTTTACACTACACAATAAACAAAAATTAGGTTATAAATAATGCATGTGTGTTTTTAGATGGTGGCACGGATGTAAAATTTGTAATTATCGATTACAATTAAAGATTAAACATTGCACCGAATTAAAAATCTCACAAAAACAAACTTAAACACTATTAACACACGTTAAAAGAAACTGAGGTATACTCGTTAGGGTAGTTACAATTGCTGTCGTATGGTGGCGTTTGGTTAATGCAAAATCCCAATCGTAACGTAGAAAACGTAGTTTTTTATTTGCCATTCACATCCACTAGTTTACTATGTTTATACTATGTTTACATAGAAACGAAAAGCACGGGTACCTGTATTTGCATTGGCTATCGGTTGACAGTTTGACAGCATTAATTTTTGTGACTTAACCTTAAAATTGAAAATACAGTAAAAGGGGTGTTACCTAATAAAATGAAAGCATCTCCATTGGTCAAACATAGAAAACATAACGTACAAGTTGAAGTTGAACGAAGTTTTTGTTACGTTACGTTACGTCTGCCATGTTTTTTCGAATGTGAATGGTGCCATTTGAAACAATGCATTTCAACTCACATACAATATACAATACGTAACGTAAGGAAAGGGTTAAACCCCAGAGGGTTTAAGCTAAGAAATTCCAAGAAATCCGTTATTGCAATCCGGAGTATCCGTGCTGTAACACAAGCAGTTGTCACACCAAGTCACAGCTGAGGACCATTATTTGTTTTATAAGCTATACAAACAGAATTTAACCCCTAGAGCGAATAAAGACTACACATTTCTCTTAAAATTTATTGCTTATTTTGTGATGATGCTGAAACTGGTAAAAAGTTTCAGACACCGTAAACAATTTTTTGAAATTGGTTGTTTTAATTTTATTTTCGACTAAGGCGATAACACCGTAAATATTTGAAAACAGTCGTTAGATTCCACTGAGAAAAAGAATTTTTACAAAAATTTTCAGTACACTATAGGTGTACGCGTAATTAATTACAATTTTCAGCTTTATTCCTGATCTTACAAAATCATACAAAGAAAAAGCAAGGTATTCTTCCGCTGCGCTCTATTCCTCTATAGCCAAAATATTTGATATCTCTTAATGTTTACAAATTATAAAAAATAAGTTATAAAAATAATATAATTTAATAGCTACTAACTACTTTATTAGTTTTATTTTTTTTAAATTAATAAACAAATTATCAAATAAAAAAACTATAATATTTTGCAAAAATGTTACACCCTACCATACTTCACATTTTTTTATTGGATTCATTTGAGAACCAGCAGCACATTTAAAATCTCTTGCGAATTCTTTTGAATTACTAAATGGTACATTAACTCGAACTTGACTTGGAGAATGATTTGCAGCCGTAATAAATAATTTAACAAGTTCATCTCTATCTTTGGTGCACTCTAAATTGGCGGTCCAAATCCAAAATAGTTGACGGGGTGTATATTCTAAACCTGCAAGTCGAGGTTCTAGACCATTCTCTTCCACCCATTTATTGTACGCCATATAAGCTATTTTTACTCTACCATTATTCGCTATATTTTCTCCTTGATCACTTATTCCATTCAACTAAGGCAAAGAATGATTATTTTTTATAATATATTGCAAAATAGTACTTTACTCCCGTCGTGCATATACTGTTTTTTGGAATTCCGGGAGGTAAAGTAGGAACTTCGCCAATTTAGAAACTTAAAGCAAAAATTTAACGCATTTTTTTAATAATGCACGTGGTACACGTGGTGCATCACAAAATAGCACTAGTAATATTACCAACTAGCAGTTGGCACCCCTGATTCTACCAATGGTTCATTTACATTTGTGCCTTACAAGCAGCAAGACGTACCATGAGCGAGAACCTAGAAATCACGTGGCGACATTTTGGTAGCTAAAGTAAGTACTTTTTATTTATTTATTGACTCATCAATTTATTTCATTGTTTCAAATAAATTTGAGCGTGGCAGATGTGAAAGAATTTGATTCTTCCACGCTAATATGCACGCTCACGTGGCAATCTAGTGACTTTTTTATCAGTTATCACGTGACAATCTAGTGACTTTTTTATCAGTCTTCTGGTGACTTTTTTATTGCCCTAGAGCAAAAAAAAGTTTTTTTTCTCCCGCTCCCCCCTATTTTTTAACTTTACTCCCCCAGGGTAAAAAGGTGCCCCTTTACACCCTCAAATCGGGGTAAAAAGTGAGTACTTTACCCCCGGAATGTCAAAAAAATATTAATTACTCACGTTCATTTTAACTCCTGGCATAGTATAATTTCTATACTGATCTATGAAACACTGCGCTTTTTTAATGAATGCTGCTTCAGTATCTTCGTGCCACCAATTGTTAAGGTTACCCTCTTTATCATATTGTCGCCCTTCATCATCAAAACCATACATTATTTCAAGACCCATAACAGATCCGATGCCTCCATAATTTAAATAGTGAGGTCGATCGGCATTAAAGAATATACCCTGGAGGATTCCCGCTGGTAATTCTTTTAAATTTTGAGTTATAAAAAGATCCGGAAATTTATATATTTATGGGGTGCTTTTACATTTTTTCACCAAACTTTGAGGTATTGCTTTAGAATCTAGATGCTGGGTCAAGTAAAAAAATCTTAACAAACATTACGTATCTAACAGAACTTCTTTATTCACGTGTAATCTTGGCTATTGAAAGAAGTTAAAATATGATTGTTTATGCAAAATTAATTTATTCGGGAAGAGCACGTTATTTCCAACCCGAAGATACGATGTTCTGTGCTAAAAACTGAATGCAATTAGTTAGACACATTAAAATTAAGTGAATAAGGTACGGATGACTTCGATAACCACTGAAATTTTTGCAATAATCGATATTGAAAATCTTTAATTTTCGAGAGCTCAGCCAATCAGAAACTCGCATTTGATTTAAGGCAGATTTGCCCCACTATTCTATAACTCGCATTTTTGTCAGTTGGACTCAGAAGTTCATCTTTCATTTTACACGTATCAATTAAATAAATTTTACCCTTTTTCCTAAGTTTATCCGAAAAATCTAAATCCGTTTTTTTTAAGGATCTATCGTTTTTTAGTACTGTCGCGCCTAGACATATTTTTCCAAGTTTACTGTTAAAACCTAGATCCGCATTTTCACGCTTCTGTCGTATTTGGGATCTATCGCGTCCAGGCATATTTTTCCAAGTTTACCGTTAAAAGTTAGACCTACACAAAAATAATAAGAAACCCTCATGGGAAATTGTGGGTTTTAAAATGAACCGCGTTTGCAATCACCTGACATGCGAATCAATTGCGAACTCCTTCCATGACGTGTTACGCACTGCAGTAGAAATGGTCTATGTCCAGTATTTATATCAAAGTAACAAAGTAAGGGTGGGTATGGTCTATGAGTACTATAACAGCCAATGTGAGCCCTTTTTCACTACCCTTTTAAATTCTGTTTTTGGGGATTAAACATGAATTTTCCGTAAATTTTTTGTTTATTACTACTATATAAACCGTCAGCTTTCCTAATTACTACAGGGAAATTTTCAAATCGCGGTGGGATTTATCGTGTTCTCGCCATTTATTCATCTATGTTTGTAACAATAATTGATAACTCCTTTCTTCTTTCGATAAGAAACAATTGGAAAATTATTGTATAAACATTTTACTTGCATGATTACGTAAAATACTACATGATGTTACAGTTAAAAGCACCCCATAGATTATATAAATATGTGCATGAAGTTAGCCCAGTCGCCTTTTAAAAAATGACTAGCGTGCCAAGGTGAGCCTTGCATGATACGCTGTGCTGTATTTTGTTTTTTTTTATTTTGGATTTTCTGAAGAAAAACTATATTCTTAGGAAAAAGTTTGTTCCGCTATTTTAGAAAAAATAAAAAAGGCTTATTAGTGTCAAAGTGAGTCCTGCGTGAGCCCAACTGCTGCATTTATTTGTTATTTTTAATTTTATAGATTTATTTGTAAATAAATATTTAAATTATCGTAATAATAATTATAATGTAAATAAAAATAAATAAATAAGTACATAATAATTAAATGTAAAATTAAATTAAATTAAGAAAGGGTATTTATATGCGTAATTGTCTGTCGCCTGTCTTTCTGTTTTCTATTTCAGATTATTAGCTTTAGGGCCAGTTTATCAATTTTCAGTTAAATTTACCTTCAGATAAATCTACCGCGTAGAGTCTTTTAGTTCAATGAGAAGACACTAAACCTCATTTACCTATCAGAGAAGTTTAACTGGAACTTTAAATGGAGATTGATAAATTGGCCCTTAAAGGCCTACCATTAACTCCAAAACTTCTTAAGTTAGTAATATCATCAACCTTAGTTTTTAATTTAAATTAAATTATTTAAATTTTAAATTGTTATATTATCATCATTGTCTTAATGCGCAAAGATTTTGAATTTCTTAAGGTCAATGAAAAAGAGGCTCCATAATATGGTATATTATTCGCTTTGGCCCAAAAAAGCTAAATCCCCACATCTAAAGATCCTCAACGTCGACTAAATTTACTTCTCAGAATGTGGAAAAAATTTTCTTCTGTCTAAATTTCCAATTTCGTCTTGGAATTATACAAAAGTAATATTTTTGCTAATACGGTACAATGTAAATGTCTCAGGCTAAAAACGTTAATAAAGATCATCTGTTCAGTCAAATTGAGCGTGATGAAGACGATATTAGCGATGACTAATCATCTCACAAAGGATTTCAATCTTTAAACTTTCTTATCTATCATAACATCGTCTGTATGGCAAAAGATATATTATGTATCTGTATAGTGGCTCATACAGAGTTCATCTCGGCATACTGGCCATTGCTTATTTTTGCAAAAGTAGCGAGGCTTCATGCACATTATACTCGTATTGTAGTTACCTATACTGTTATCTGAAAACCTGTAAGATGCGTAAATCATGGTAGCATAGGAGTGTGATCTCCAATCCGCTTTATTAACAGGCTCGCGCAATTGACTATTATCGTAGTTTTGATTAAATAAACTTACAGCATTCGACGATTTGAAAAAGTTATTTGTATTAATTTCCAACTAAAACATGCTTTTTAAGAGGTAGGTTTTTTTTACAAATTATTACTTACATTAGAATAAAATTTTTCTATTTTTTTATCATCAAGCAACTCGTATGGAAATGCTATATACTTGGTTATAGATTCCGCTTTTTCAATAGCATTGGCTCTAGTTATCGGATCCATCCAGTCCAAGGTTCTTAAATTGTCTATGAACACATGTTGTATATTAGTTAAGATTTCCTCAGAATATTCTTTTACTTTAATATTAAAAAAATTTTTAATATATGAAGCTCCCGACGCCAATCTTAAGCTGGAACAATTCAATAATTTTTATAAACTAAATATTATGATCGACTATGTAGATTTACTTTCCGGTGGCTCGTCTAGTACACTCTTTCCATCTGGCTTTGCGTTCCGACGAGCCAACCACTGCTTTCATAAACTTTTGCTGTCTATTTCTAAATTTATCATTAAGATAAGACACTGTTGACAAGGCTAAATTTGTCATAAGGTGATTTGCTATAACTCTAAAAAGATTATTTATTGTTTAGAATCATTGATAAATAGAGAATATATTATGTATTATTATAATTTACCGTTTTGGCGTTTTGCGCATTAATGCATCTAACTTTTTTATGTAATTTGGTACATGGACAATAACAATATCTCGATTGGTAATTTCAATATCAGGAATATTTAAAATTTTGGTAATGTATTCTAACCAAGGTATTGTGGGATAATCTCGATGAAGATCGTTAATTGTCATAGGATTGTATAAAGCTGTGGAATTTCTACGATCTTCATTTGGTATACAAATCTAAAATAGAACATTAACTATTCAATAGCAAATTGTGCAGATTGTGGTCAAGTTCATACTTTCGCTAGTTCAATTTCAAATTCTATAATCTCCTTAACTTCTTTCATTGCTACAGTTCTATCAGCTCCAAAATATTCAGCTATGTCAACCCTATAGTCATAATGAGCACTAACAAGTCTTTCTTCCATACCTTTAATAAGAAATTCTCTGCTTATACTAAAAGTGGCTTGATCTAACTAAAATTGATTTTATCAGTATTGCTAAAATATTTACTATTGCTTTACTAACGCAAAGTACACGTTTGGTAGAATTTTTAATGTCGATGCAGACATATACAGATATAATATAACCAGTACGAAATCCATGTTTTCTAAAACTGTACATAGTTTGTTTCCAGTCGAATAAATTTTCCTTCCAATTACTGCCATCCAATAGTGGCCATCCCCCTAATTCTTTAAATAATTCTATAGGTGTTGATATACCGTCAATTTCGATAGCCGTCGTATTCATGCAGATGTCATACAGCTTTTTAATTAAACGATGTGGTTTTGAAGAGTTTTCATGGAGGGGTTCTTCTAAAAGAAGTTTCAGCTGATCAAGCACAAGATCTGATGTTGTAATAATAGGTCCAATCGAAACTTTATCTTCTGGAATGGTATTTTCTTGTATAAATTTGCCACATGCAAAATTGTAAAAGTCGTCACATGGATCTTTGGATGTGTCAATATTTTTCAAGATATCTGATGCTGCGTGTATGCAACCCGGAGTTGAACAAATATTTCTACAAGATTTGCAAGTTAAAAAGCTTGGAAATTGCAAGATAGTTTCTAAATTGTATATTTTATTATCACTAATGTTATAAAATGATTACCATGAAATTTTACTTAACTTACACAAAAGTAATTATTAAGCCATAATATAATAATGGAGCTTTAACCAATAATCTTTAATTGAATTACTGGAATTGATAGTATAAAGAAAGTATGCATTCAATCAGTAATTTCTCTTTATTTCGAATATTTAATTTATTAATAATTTTCAGGTTCCAGCCGTTACTTTTATTTTTGAATTTCAATAAATTGGTCGTTTTCAATTAACATTAATAGTGTAATTTAATAACATTTGTATAAAATTACTCGGTACTTACTCATTTAATTGATTAGTTTGGTTGGCTATCACCATTACAGGTACAAGCAATGCAATAGAAATTAAAAAAATTAGTATACAGAATATTAATAGCTCGTTTTCACATTTAGTTTTCGTCGTGAACCAATTTGAGTTTCTAAAATAATGTTTACTATATAAAATTTGTATGCAACTTACCATTAAATATACACATATGTACCTGGAAAATGTTTTTCTATTATTTTCAAATTCCATGTTTTTGAAGTTTTAAATTTTAATAAATTTTAGAGTATGAAGTATGTCGCAGCCTAATCTGAAGTGAATAATTTTATAGTTCTTTTTATTAAGAAATAAATTAATCGTTTTTATGTACCAAATAATATTGAAAGTGTGATTGATGTATCTACTCATTCAAAGGATCACGGTTTTAAATAAGAAGTGGTGTATCTGTAACTCCCAATTAATTGCACCTTCATTAATTGCAACTTCAATTTATCCAAATAACCTCTACACTGCTTCTTATTTTGCCACTAAAATAAGATATGTACTTACTGCGACACTATGGAAATCCAAAATGCACATTATTTATTGGCACAATGAAACGTGGGCTAGAACTTTAATTTAAGCAAAATGTTAACTTAACAGTAAAGATAAAATGAACTAAGCTTAACTGTTAGTTTAAATGCATGTAGATTTGAGCAAAATACAATTAGAGACATTGTAGATAATGAAAAGCAGGAAATGAATTTGGACAATGAAAATCTGAATTGAAACAAATTGCTTTAAAGTTAGTACAGCGAATCGTAAGATCAACATCGTCGAATTGGAAATTTTTATTCAAAATAAATTTGAATAAATGGGTAGTTTTTAGTACGTATTTTTAAATCAAAAATGTTTTAACATATTAAGTGTTAAAACGTAATAAGTTTTACAGCAAGTTTTTACGCAAATAACTACATTAAAATATAAGCAAAAATACAATTAGAAATATTGCAGAAAGGATAGTTTCAATAAATGAAAATTTTGAATTTTAAAGGTGGTGTAGGAGGGGGTTAAAATTTATAGAAATTATAAAAACGATTGCTGATGACAGGAATTTGACGCGGAAGCGTCATCGAAGAACTTGATAAGCAAAACAATGACAATAAAATCTTATTTGTTGTTTTTCACGACATTCCATGATTTTCAATTTGCAATTCAATAATAAGTCCTAATTATAAATAAGATAACGAGATACTTTTCCAAGGGCGAGTCACCTTTTGTACCCATCACACCAAGAGGAGCTGTTTGTTCTAGTTTTTGTTTGACCGAAACCCAACAATATTTTACACAAATATTGATATCACTCTTTACCTTGTCTGCAACACTCTTTTGGAACCATAATGTTCCTCACAATCTAATCCTCAGATTTTGAACCGTTACACGCTTTATCAAAAACTAGTTGGAACTCGAATAACCGCAGTTTATAGGCTTCTATACAGCTCCCCTTCTGGTTTGAAAATCTCCTCTATTACTATTATTATTTGCGTACATTTTTCAACGGAACATCAGATCATTCAATCAACAGATAAACTACCATACAGGCAAAAAAGTGTTAACTACATTTAGAACAAAAATGGGATTGAATAAGATGATAATAAGGAAAAAGGATATACGAAGATCGGAATTGCAAATCAATGCCCATTTTTGTGATAAATGAGGGGGGTATCCTTACTCTCTCACGGGGTGATTTTAAATGTCAAACAGAGTTTCTACTTTATTTCATATCATTTCATTCAACTAATATAAAATAAAAAATAGAATATTATAGTAATGTAATAATTATTTCACTAAATAATCCTAAATTAACCATTAAGTAATATCAAAACTTATTTAATACAAATTACATATTTAGCCAAATTTACCACACAGTACATTTTTGAATTGGATTCATATTGGATCCTAAAGAGCATTTAAAATCATTTGCAAAATCTTCTGAATTACTTAATGGCCCGTTGATTCTAAATTGATTCGGTGAATGATCTTCAATGGTAACGGAATATTTCAGGAATTCTTTTCTAGTTTTTCTGCACATAGTGTTGGCAGCAGAAACCCAAAATAGTTGATTGGGCGTGTAATTTAGTCCGGGAAGGTAAGGTTCTGGACCATTATTTTGAACCCAATTTGCGTAAGCTAAATATGCTTGTTTAATTCCACCATTATCTGCTATATTTTCTCCTTGACCTGTTTTGCTATTTAACTAAAATAAAACACAATGTAATAGAACATTAAACATATTTTGCAATATAATATCTACATTCATTTCAACTTCCGATACAGTAAAATTTCCGTATTGATTTAAAATACACTGAGCTTTCTGAATAAACGAAGCTTCTGTGGCGTTATTCCACCAGTTATTGAGGTTTCCATCTTTGTCATATTGTCTTCCTACATCGTCAAAGCCGTGAGTTATTTCATGACCAACGATATAACCTAAACTTCCATAATTTAAATAACGTGGTCGAACTACATTGAAAAAAACTCCCTGCAGAATTCCAGCTGGGAATTCTGTTAAATATAGGTATACATTTTAGAGACTTCACATTTAACATTGTTGTATTATAGTACCTATGCTGTTTTGCGTCGGATTATAATATGCATTAACTGCTTGTGCATCCGCGTGTGATATCCATTCAGTTTTATTAATTATTTCGCGGAGTCTATTATTATAAAAATTTTCATAGAACACATTTATAACATTAGATGCTTTCAAGAAATTATTTGTGTTAATTTCTAGCTAAAAGACAAAACTTTACAAACTAACTAAAACTGCCTGTAGTAATTTTTACCTTTGCATAAAATTTTTCTACTTTTTCTTTATCGAGCAGTTCATCTGGAAAAGCTATGTATTTGACTATGGACTCCGCTTTTTCTACAGCTTTTGATTTGGTTATGGGATCCATCCAATCTAAAGGTATTAAAATGTTTATAAATGCGTTTTGCACGTTTTTTACAATTTCTTCAGCATATCGTTTCGATTCTATATTAAAAAATCTTTTGGCATAAGTGGCCGCCGATGCTAAGTATAGACTAAAAACGTTAAATAAATTTTACAAAAACATGAAACTGTTAATTAATATACCTTCCAGTAGCCACTCTGGTACATTCTTTCCATCTGGATTCACGTTCCGATGAGCCAATTAATACCTTTATGTATTCTTGATGTCTATTTCGTAATTTATCATTAAGGAAAAATATAGCTGATGTAACCAATTTTCTCATTATGTGATTTGCTAGAACCCTAAAAATTATACTCTAAAATTAAGTACACTATAGAAGGAATACAATATAAATCAGTTACTGTTTTGGAGTTTGTTCAAATATCGCTTTCAATTTCCAGAAATAGTCTGGCACTGCAACAATAACGATATCTTCATCAGTAACCTCAATATCTGGAATATCTAAAATATTGTTAATATATTCCAACCAAGGAATCGTTGGAGCTAGTTTTTGAAGTTCGGAAATTTTCATGGGATTATATAAAGTTGTTGAATTTCTACGGTCTCCTTTTCGTGAAATAACCTATTCGGTTAATAAGAAATGATACATTTGATTTTGTGAAATTATGCATACCTGAGCCAGTTTCATTTCAAGTGCTAATGTGTCCCTAAGTTCTTTTATAGCAAAAGATCTATTAGCTCCAAAATATTCAGCTATGTCAACTACATAATCATAATATGCTTTTACAAATTTATCGTTGATTCCTTTAACGAGAAACTCTCTATTCAAACTTAAATCTCCTTCATCTATCTAAATTTAAATTTATTAATTACATAATCTTACTTAGCACAAAGTATTGTCTTACACAAATAACATTCTTGGTAGAATTTCTTTCATCGGCACATACATACACCGATACAAAGTAATTATGATTAAATCCATATTTTCTAAATTTATACATAGTGCTTTTCCAGTCGAACAGCTTCTCGTTCCAATTATTACCATCTAGCAGAGGCCACCCACCTAATTCTTTTATAATTTTCTTGATTGTAGATAAACCGTCAAGTTCAATAGCAGTCGTATTCATGCAAATATTATAAAGTTGATGAATCAAACGATATGACTTAGTTGAATTTTCGTTAAGAGGTTCTTCCATAATAAGTTTAAGTTGCTGACCTACATTATCTAGTGTTGTTGAAAGATGACTAATGGAAGTTTTATCTTCGGGAATCATAGTATCTTGGATGTATTTACCACAAGCAAATTTAAAAAAATCATTGCATGGATCTTCAGTAACATCTATATTATTAAGAATAGACGATGCTGCGTGGATACAACCTGGAGTTGAACAAACAGTTTTTCTACAATTTATAAATAAAATGCACTAAAATTTATTTTTTAAATTTGTAATGACTGAGTCATTAATTTATTGGATATACCGTCATGATCAAACGTATCGGGCTTCTTTAAAATCTGGTTAGAACAGTGCTTTTCAGCAGGGACTTTGGTTTTTCCACTGCGAAAATATTACATTTGTGAAAACTACATAAATATCATAAAGTTTTGATAATTTTCGGTCGTTATAATCGTCATCTGAGATCGCTATTAAAAATTTTGGGATTCATTTTGAGTTTACTGGAACGAACACCAACACGTGTTCGTTCGGGTCGTTGAGCTGAATATATTACTGCTGTAAGAGAAAGTGTTGAGCAAGATCCAAATTTATGAATTCCACGGCATTCTCAGCAATTGGGCCTATCCACGAGCAACACATGGTAAATTTTCCGCAAAGATTTGGATCAAAAACCTTATAAGGAGGTAAGTTAGTGCAAGAATTAAAGGGGGTGGACCGTTCTGTTTGTCGGCAATTCGATAATTTCATCTTGGAACCAGGTGATGGTTTTTCTCAAAAAATCATCTCTTCATTTTCATTTGTATGGCTACATTAATAAGCAAAATTGCGGCATTTGGGCTCCAGAAAATTCAAAAGTGATTACATAACAAAAAAGGTTTTGATCGGCGAATAATTGCTCACGCTATTATTCGCAATTATTCGCCGATCATAACCTTTTTTGTTATGTATTTACAAAATACTCCGCACCAAATGTGTCACTGTAGTTTTTTATCGAATATGTCAAAAGTGATTGTTGAGAAGCCTTTACATTCCAATAGTATTATTGTTTGGGCGCTTTTTTGTCAGGAAGAGTGATTGGAACATATTTTGTTGAAAATGATGTTGGAAACGCTGTCGAAAATTTTTTTTGGGCCTATTAGTGATGATATATTGCCATGTTTCGCTACTGTTCAGATTAAAATTTTTACTTATATAGCGGGGAATGTAATGGCACTTAATTCAATAATGGCCCGACCAGCTATACATGACAGACTCGATAATTTGGGTCGAAACTTGGGTTCATCTAGATCAATCTAAACACTCATATACGTCACCTTAATCAGTGATCTTTCTTATAAAGACGACTCAAATAAATGGAAAATTGTATTTGTTTCCTCTTCGATCTACTACTGCTATTAAATGAAATTAAACGCAAACGTTATTAAAACGAAAATAATGGAATTTATTCAACACAATAAAAATTCAAGACAAAATATTAGTTTTCTTATAGCTAAACAAATTAAATTTTACAAAGTGAAACATTCTTAATAAAATCCCCCAAAAGTTTATGCGCGCCCGAATTTTAAAAACGATTTGTCTATTTATCAAATAGTAAGTGCGTCACTAAAAAAACTCTTACCGAAGTGTACCGTTCTTCCGGAGTTCTCCGATGCGGCCGCTATGGTGTGGAGCGTCGAAGCGTGAATATTATAGTTGACAAACAGCTTCTGATATTGGACCAAACAAAAGCAGGTAGGAACGACCAGTGAATAATTATCCTCCTCCGAATCGTACAATCAATGACAGGTAAGTAATTCGAATGATTTTCTCCAATAAATTCCATTCACATAACCATAAAATATAACCATCAAAATTATTTCCAAAAATGTATTTCCAAAAACTTATTTCCAAAAATTTATATCCAAAAACTTATTTCCAAAAATTTATATCCAAAAACTTATTTCCAAAAATTTATATCCAATAATTTATTTCCAAAAACTTATTTCCAATAATTAATACGATCAGCGCGTCTTAACACTTCGACCGCTGGCTTGGGAATCTCAATCCAAAAACTAATTCAAAATTATAATACAAACAGCACGTCTTCACTCTTCGACGGCTGGCATCCGAATTCTTCGCTCCGTTATCATTTACAAACCCCACTAAATTCTTCACTCGCGCATTCGCAAATCTCAAAAATTGTCACTTTATTTTATTTACAAAAATCCTACTTTAACAAATAAAGCAAATTAATTTAATTTGTTTTTCTTATTTCCATTCAATCAAACAACCACCAATATTTGTCTTTTACAATTTTATCATATTTTTCAGATTCAACAGCGCTTGCATCTTCCAGATATGTGAGGCAGGAGGCAGTCAAACAATCTTTCAATCAAAGAAAATTCAGATACAATCTAGTGATTACCTGTTATGGTCTTATTGAGTTAATAAAATTATGAGTGTTTCAATAAATCGACCCAATTACTTCATACCCCCCTATCTCTTATAAGCGGAACATGACATCAAATATATGAATGATATGTGGTTTCAACAGTATAGTGCCACATTCTCCACAGTCACTTAATCATTGAATTTATATTGCATAGGAAATTTCCCTATCGAATAATTTCGCATAACTCTGCAATCAATTCGCCGTTTAGATAGTGTGATTTAGCAGCGCCTTTAGACTAATTTTTGTGGGTCTACGTGAAGAGCAAGGCTGTGAAAATAATCTACAATTCATTAATGTCTTGAAAACCAACATCCGACGCATAATTGTTGAGAATAAAAATGGTATTTAATGGGTTATAGCAGTAAGGTAACATTTTTGATTTTAGGTTTTGTAATAATTTCTAGGTTTTCTCGGCATTTTCTTGTAGATTAAAGTAGCTAATAAATAATGTAATCATATTTTAAAGGGGTACTCAAAACGTTTAACCATGACTATTTATAACACTTATAAACTTACGGATTTATATGTTTCTTTTCTACGGAGATTACTATGATTGATATAAGTAATGCCAGGGTAATTAATAACAATAAGATACACAACAATAATAATATTTTTTCGGCTTGGGATTTTTTTGACCAACAATTTTTCCTAAAATTAAGAATATAATCTCAGTCTGAGTAATGTTAAACACATTGGAAAGAGTTAGGCCATACCCTACCACGCTGGCCAAATGCGGGTTGGTAGGCGAGCATCGACGAGCGCGAGCCATGTTCTCGAAACGGTCACCCATTCAACTGTGAACCGCTAGTTACATTATTTACTTCCGTTGATCTGACCATAACGGGTATTTGCCTCGCGCTTCATCCCTGCTCAGAAAATATATTAAGTTATTTACTTATCGAGCCGATAAAAATAGTTTAACAGCTTAACATTAACAATTTTTTTCAACATTAAAATTTTGCATTACATCTATAAATAGTTATCATATTAACGTACCTGATGGAAAATTCTTTCTTGTCGGGATTCATATTCTCTTTAATTTGAAGATTACATAAATTTTATTATATTGTGTACCTAAAATTTGAAACTAAATACTTTTGGATTACAGAAATGTCACAATAAAATAAACATTCTTAAATTATTTTTTTATAACAAAAGCATATTTAGCGTATTCACAGACGATGTCTTATATTATATTGCCATATCATATTACTCTTTTACTATGTTAAAAAATTAACAAAAATTACAATGTAGTTCACTTCGAATACATCCGGATGGGTTGATCCCCATTTGAAGGCAATAATCTCCAATAACTTCTAAAATTGGAAGTGATGATATTATTTTGATACTTGCCATAAAAATTTCTAAAGCATTATGAATATTGAAAAAGTTTTCTTACCGACAAACCTATCCCTAAACTCAGTTTTCACATTATACAATGTTAATTCAAATAATTCATTAGATAAAATAGGGTTTAATTACATATTGTTCATCACGATTATCAACAAAAGACAAACAATTTTGTTGTTAGGAGTCAACTTAAGTCTTTTCAAATATTGGCTAAGAAAGAGAAATCGGGAATCGTTAGCGGAATATGACAGCGTCGTTTCCTCATTATAGAAACTTTGTCATTACAGTGTATAATTTTGAAAACAATGATCAATATTTAAAAATTGGAAGAAATATTTCGTAGATCCAAACCAAATCATCCATGAATACCTTTGGCTAATATAAATTTCCAGCTAACGAAGTTGGATCTCTAGTGTATAATAAGGATTGATTAATAAACATCATCACATTATAATTATCCACCACAGGGCATTAGTGTAGCTTAGGATAACTGATTGAACAGATCCATCATTTTGACTATGTTTACATTATCGCAAAATAGTATCTAAACAATTTACTAATTAGGTCTTAGTATTTGTCGATTGGCCTATTGATTTGCATCGTTTGTGTTGTTTTTCATTCACGTCTATCAAAGCAAGTTTCATAAAACCACAACAAGAATTATGCAATGATAAGGTAATTTTTGTTGCTACGTGGCCAATAAAATTTTTATTCACAATTTAGAAGCAAATTGTAATTACCACTTACCGTCTTAATTTTCATTAATAACCCAACCTTGAATTTCAACATTAAAACTAATTGCACCGATCTCAGTATATCTATATAGCTTTAAGACTGCTTGTTATTCTACAACTAAATCAGTCTAGTTACCAAAAATTCACATTTTTTATTGGTGTAATTCAGCGTGGGTAAGTAATAAATGTAATTAAGTAATGAAATGACAAATTTTATTTCAACGCTTTACTTTTAATGGTAATTGTCTTAAATTCAATCAGTGTAGGGCATCATAGGTACTTGATATGGTTATATCAAAGCCTAATAATTTATTAATACAATGACGTTTTTATTCGAAACATTTCGAACTACTAATTTTATTTAAAATAAAAAATGGGATAGGAATTCTTAAGATAATTTTGAAAGGCGATTTTAAGGATAAAGTAAAAAAACCGCTTATTTCTTGCAATTTTATTTATTCTATAGATACATAAGTAGTTCGGAAGCTTGAAAAGGTCTAAAATTTAATTTAAAGGTCTACTTTAAATTCTATTTTGGAGTTTAGGTTTTTAAGTCTTGATTGAATTTTGGTTTTGTTATATTCGGTGTAAAAATTTGTAATGAATGAAACCGCACTGTGTGTACATAGTATGTTTTTCTAGGTATGTAAAGGGAATTCATATGGGTTCTACAGGTACCGCAAATGAAAAACTGCACGACATTAAAATCTATTAGAGCACAACTCTTTTGATTTTTATAAAATAATGGTATTTAATATAATGTTGCTGTATGTCCCCCGGTATATCCTGAGTATATCCAATCACGAGTTAGATATAATTTCTTCACATCTTTCAAATGTGGCTGAAATAATTCTTTATACAATATTCAGAATTAATTTGGGTCTTTGGCCCAACAACAATTGGCGTGGTGATTCTAGAATTTGATATTCTCATAAACACCGAAACATCCATCATCAGATGGAACTGTTTTGTAAATGCCTACAATGGGTAGTCTTCCTACCCCGAGGCTAGCAGAAACACCACCAGCCAGCCCACACGACCCGACAACCAGCACTTCTATCGCTAACACCGGCAATACACTAGAAGAGGCCAACGCCTAGGTCAAAATCAGAACCAAAGTCAAAGTGAAAACCAAAACCGATCACCACCTGACGTGATCAACACTATCGACCTAGTGCAATCCATACTAGCCGCGGCCATAAAGGTCCTGAGGGAGGCCAGGAAAAAGCAAATCGGCCAAATTCAGTTCAGCGCTCAATTCCACAGCTAGTTTTCCACATTCCAGATGATTGTGAAATATGAGGGCAAGTTTCGGTTCTCCGTAATAGACAAGAAGTTCCTCGTTCGTTGGCCATTGGAATTTGTTGCATGGAAGTATGGTTCATCGAATGTAATATATTTTTCCTTATTGTCACATTTCAGGAAGTGCTATAATCCTAGTGGGCGCTGATGTCTTTTCGTAACAGTTCCTTCAGGAATGCAATATGTGTCCTTGGTTTCTATATTAATTTTAGGTTTAAATTTTTATTCAAATTATACTGACAACGTTTGGAAATGATTTCTCATATGATTTTGTCGGGGATTCTTTTTGGATGGTAATTTCATTAGATCCGATAATTCACAATTTGTTGGGGTTAACTTTTGGCTGCTACCTTGGATTTATTTTGTGGAATTCTATATTTTTTTTAAGCTAAAGTATTATGTACCTTTCAAAATATAAATGCTAAGCTTGCTCCTTTTTTGTATCATAGAAAAACTATTTTAGTTCTAAAAGTTTACAAATTATGCTGTTTTCCTCTTATTTTAACGTGATGTTTATAACTGCAATTAACATCATGATGTTTGAAAAAAGAACTAAATGACATCAATAAGTTTATACACTGTAATCTGTAGAACAATTTGAATTTTACTGAAAAAGTAAAGGCTATTTGAAAAATTTCAATATTTTAGTTTTTCATTTACGTTAAGGCGGTGTGACACTTGTGTAAATTTTGTTGTAAATTTGCGTGTAAATTTACGTGTAAATTTTTACACAAGTGTCAAACACGTAAATTTGCTTGTACATTTTGTTGCAAATCTGCTAGCAAATTTTTTTACGAGTGTGTTTGCCACTTGTGTAAAATTTTGCTGGTAAATTTAGAATTTGCGCACGCGCTTTCTAGTATGGCGACCCTGTTTTTGATATTCATTTATCAAAATTCTAATTTTCTCTAGCGATCACGTCATTATAATATTCAAAAATCAACAATTAAAGAACGAATTAGGAAATATATAACGTATAACCAAACCTTTACCAACATACAACTTTGACATAATACCAACGACAACATTCTTGTGCGCAATTTTACACGCAGGTTTAGCAAAACAAATATAGAAATATTCCTACAAAAAATTTACAACAAAATTTGCCAACAAATTTACGCGTTTGACACTTTTGTAAATTTACATGTAAATTTACACGCAAATTTACAACAAAATTTACACAAGTGTCACACCGCCTTTACTTGTCAAGCTGCGTACACATTAAAGCATTTTTGCGCGCGAAAGCTGTGAGGAGTCAGAAAACGGTGTACGGTACGAAATACGTGTAATAAAAATTACGCACATAACTTTTTAATGCCCGCACAGTTTTTTTCGCGAAACAATACTCCAATGTGTACGCACCTTTACATAGTGACTACCGTACATAGCCATGTCAGTTTATAAGGATCCTGATAATGATTATTACCATTATAATACTAATTACTACTTGGACAAAATTTGCAAAATGAGAACGACATAATAGGCAAATTATATGTACCTACTTGAACTGTGAATCGCAGCAATTTGTGTTGCTGCATCTACTTGAACAAGAAAAATCGAGGCCCCCGTTTTCTAGGAATTGGATATCTTGTATCCACTATATACTCCTCCACTGACTGGGCCTAAGAAATTTGCTTATGTGGTTTCATTAAATATTGAAAGTTGCTAATTTGAACTGTACAAGGATTACGACATTATATGACATAACTGCTTCAATTTTCTACAAATTCTTAAATTAGGATAATAACCCGCAAATTTAATACCTACTATTCAAGAAGACTAACCACATACGATAAAACCCAATCGAGTGAATAAAATCCGTACGCAGTGAAGTTTAATTCTGTTACTGAAGAAATACACAAATAAATTTTAAACACTAAAATAACTTCTTTTTTTATATTGTTGCTGGGCGCCTGAAAATTGTTGGAAAATATTCTTCCTTAAATTTTATTTTATTTCCAAACAAAACTATTAAATTTACCTTACACATTTCTTGATTATCACCACATCTGTTCTATCGAACAATTCTTCAATTAAAAAAAAATTTAACCAAGCATATTTAATTAAAATTTAACTTCTTATTTTCGTGGTTTCCCCTAAAATTTATCTCAAATTTTGTGATAAACAAAACTTTTCAAATTAAAATTTATCATCTCAGCCATAGGCGTACCAAATTTTTAACAAAAATGTCATTACAGAAAAAACACGACAATACAAACATATTATGAGACATAAATAACCCCCATACCAAATATGCTGGCGATTAAGTCGGATAGAACAATTGAATATAATAAATCCGTAGGCGAAACCTTTGGAGTATAAATTACCTATTATTTAGCAAGCAATTTATGTATTTCTCATATTATAGAGTTTGTTATTTTTTTATCGCATCTATGGTAAAATATGTTTGCAACAATTCGGGTTATTTGATATAGAAAACACGCTGAACCTTACGAATTTGAATTTGATTTTGCAGAAATTGATTACAGCTAGGTTTGATTATCCATGTATATACCATACATATAAATAATAAAATTTCAAAAGCTAATTGTAGATGCACAACAACATTCAATAATTTTCTTGACTATTTATCCAAGTTGAAAGTAAATTAATCACATCCATCGCTCACAATAATAAGGCTCAATGTGAAGTACTTATTAATTGCCTCCTAATTTGTTGTCATTTCATTAATGATTATTAGTAATAACATCCAATTGTTTATTTATTATGGTAAGGTATTTAATTGGGTAATGTGTGGGTGGTCTTTCAATGATTACTAAAAACATATTATATTTAATATTATATTTAATATCTACTCTGAAATGCGGCTTTTCGATAGACAACAATGGTATGCAAACGGATGAAGATGAAAGATGACGTTCTGAACGTAACCGTGCTAGAATAGGACTCGGCCCAGGCGTAACCTGACTCATTCAGTGTAAATTATGCCGTCATCATGTAATGTGTTCACTGATTCAATAATTATTTAAAATAAATAAATCTTTATGTCGGTTCGTACGGTCCACGTGGGGTATTAATCCACGAAATGTGGAGACAATATACCACGCGGTCATCGAGCCGACCATTACCTACGGTTCTTTTATTTGGAGTGGAGTGCTACGATACAAGTATGTGCTGGGTTGGTTGCGATCTTTTCAGCGGGCATTCGCCATCAGGGCTACTCGCGCATTCCATACGGTCTCGGCAATATCTGCGTTAGCCTTGGCTGGATTTACTCCAATCGAGCTAAGGATAGAGGAGGTAGCAAGGGTAGAGCAGGTGAAAATGGATGGTACTTTCTATCGTCTTCCGGACGATATCGTCTTGCAAAATCGTACGTCGCCAGCGGGGATGCTACATCCCCGCTACAGACAAACGATCAGTTTCGTTAAAGCTTGCAACTCGCCGGAAGTCGATAGAATATGCGACCAGGTCGATGTTGCTATATTTACCGATGGCAGCAAGCAGGAAGATGGGGAGGTCGGCGCGGCAATTGTCATATACCGTGAGGCTCGGCAAGAAACCCACAAGTACCGGTTAAACGGTGCTTGTAGCGTGTTTAAAGCCGAGCTATATGCGATTGACGCCGCCCTGACTTGGATCTCCACCAGGAGACTGCACTCTGTGTGCATTTTCTCCGACAGCCTTTCTTCGCTTGTTACCATCGCTAATAGGAGTAGCACCGTACCTTTGGTCACCTCCATCCATCGTTCACTGCTCAAACTGAAGGACCAAACGATCATCAGATTTGCGTGGGTAAAGGCTCATTGCGGCATTGAAGGGAACGAGGTTGCAGATCAATGTGCCAAAGACGCGGCTGTTTCACACAGTCGCATGGTATACAACCAGTTCCCTCTTAGCTATGCAAGAAGGGTGATTCGTCTTGAGGCGGCATGTACTTGGGATACCGAGTACAGAAATGCCGTCCAAGGTTCGACCACCCGGCAGCATTTACCTACGCTAAATGATGTTCGCTTGTTCCGAAGTGCCGTTGATACCTCCTTTGAAATGACGCAGATATTGACGGGTCACTCGTTTGCGCGCGAGTATCTGCACAGATTTAAGATCAGTCCTAGTGACGTGTGCCCCTGCGATTCAAAAAGTAGGCAGACTCTGCAACATTTGTTGTCTTGCTGCCCAAAGTACACCCAACATCGTCACAACTACGCCTTACATTGTCAATTTCACAACGTTGCACCTTTTACCATTTCGAACATAATCAGTAATAAATTCATAACCAAATTATACATATCTTTTTGCAAACTAATCATTAACTCATTAAAACAGTTTAACACCACCCCTTAACTTGTCTATAGTGAATTTAGTGGATTTATGCCCTAAAATAAGTTCGAGTTTCTTAATATAATTTATAAAAAATGTATTTCAATATTTTCTTCAATTCAATTATAATTCAGTTCTGTTAAATTCTTATTCAATGTTCAATTATATTCATCGTTAAATTGTCAACAATTGTTACATCATCCCCCATTTAACATTTACCAATCATTCATATTAATTGTTAAGTTTTATTTTGTTTAATATTGTTATTTTTATATGTACATAATATGTATCCATTTGCATAAATATACTCCCTCTCTAGGTGGTTAACTTAGAGAGGAAAAAGGAAAAAAAATTCGCTCAAATCAGTCCAGTTCCATTCCATCCGGGTTGAATATAGCCATCCCTATAAGAATATACATGTTTGTTTTCTTCCGTCAAGATGGGTTCAATTTTTCTGCCCCTCAAAATAAAAGGGGCTGGTTTTTCTACTTTTTCAATTTTTCTCCATATATCCTATACGAAACATATCACAATATTACATAGTACCCACATATTTGATTAGATTATAATAATATATAAACACAAAGGGATATTTGAAATTACCGGTAAAATAGTTTGGATTACCAATAGATCCAATAATACCAAAATAGATTTGGATTTGGTATTAAACCCAAATATGTTGCATTATTTGGAATAGTAATTAAAAGGAAAAAGTTTCGGATAATTCCATTCCGTCTACTTTATTATGGTATGCTATCGTAAATCCAAAATATTTTAATATAATTGGTTTCGGGAAGTAATGTGTCCAATAAATCAATTTATGCTCAAAATACGAAGGTCATTAAAATTATATTTTACGCAATGCAAAGTGTTATAAACTGTAAATTAACAGAAATGTGTAGGATCGACTGCATTTATTGAAAGGGGTTTAGATGGATCACAAAAAAATTATAGTCATTTTAATTGAACGAAATTTTTCAATAACAATTAATCGTGAAAATAATTTTAAGAATGCGTTTACATAAATAATACATTTCATAATAAATTCCTTCACCAAACAACACATTTATTTTTTGGATTCATCGGCGAACCAATTGGGCAATTAAAGTCTTTAGAAAACTCCTCGGAATTTTGAAAGGGGCCATTAACTCTAAATTTAGTTGGCGCGTGATTTCCGGCAGTAACCATTAATTTCAACATTTCTTTGCGATCTTTGCTGCACCACGAATTAGCAGCAGAAATCCAAAATAATTGATGGGGAGTGTAGTCCAAACCTGGAAGTTTCAATTCCGGTCCATTTTTTTCCACCCAAGTATTGTATGCTAAGTACGCTTGCTTTATTCCGCCATTGTCGGCTATATTTTCTCCTTGGGTGCTTATGCCATTTAACTAATAAATAAGATTATAACATAAAGTTTTACATTTGATTTTGCACCTACATTCATTTCAATTTCTGACATAGAGAAATTTCCGTATTGGGAAATAATGCATTCGGCTTTTTTAATAAATTCAGCTTTAGTTTCTTCCTTCCACCACTCATTAAGATTACCATCTTTATCATACTGTCTACCCTCATCGTCAAAACCATGAGTGATTTCATGTCCTACAATATAGCCCAAACTTCCATAGTTTAAATAACGAGGTCGATCATCGCTAAATAAAGATCCCTGTAGAATTCCAGCTGGAAATTCTAGAAATCAAGATTATATTAAAACTTTCATTGATTTTATTGCCGTTATAATTTACCTATGCTATTTTCTGATGGATCATAAAAAGCGTTAACAACTGTTGGAAACGAATGAGATATCCATTCGGTTTTATTCACTGGTTCACGTAATTTACTATTATAATAATTTGTAAAAAATAATGATAACGACAAACCCAAATTTAAGTAACTATCAGTTTTGATGTCTAACTAAAAATTATTAAAAGGCGTGCTGTAAATATGTAGGTTAAAAATGTTATCATAATTAATTCTAAGACCCGCAGGTTGTTTCCAGAGATCACTTAAATTGAAATTGAGTGATTGAAATCTTTTGATTACTATTTAGTATTTGCAAAAGTTATCAAAAATTCTTAGTATAATCTCATTTACCTTGGAGTAAAATTTTTCAACTTTTTTATCATCTAATAACTCATCTGGAAACCCTATATACTTTTTTATTGATTGTGCTTTTTCAATAGCATTTTTTTTAGTTGAAATATCCATCCATTCCAATTTTTCTAAACTTGCTATGAATTCATTTTGTAAATCAGCTACCATTTCTTCCGCATGTTGTTTAGCGGTTTTGTTAAAATAATTTTTGACGTAAGCAGCTCCTGATGCTAAGCCTATGCTGTAACACTACAAGTTATTTTAATTTCTTTTGCATTACAACCAATTTACCTTCCAGTAGCAATATCTATACATTCTTTCCAACGTACTTCTTGCTCTGAAGAACCAAATAGAGCTTTCATAAATTTTTGTTGCCTTTTCCTTAATTTGTCATTTGAAAACATTACTACTGAAGCTATCATTTGTGCAATGATGAAATTTGCTTGAACACTAAATTAATTTTTATTGTTATTTATGCATATTGAATGTGGATATTTTTACCGTTTAGGGGTTTGTTGAAGTAAACTTTCCAATTTATTGATGTAATTTGGAACAGCTACAATCACAATATCGCTATCGGTTATTTTAATTTTTGGAATATCTAAAATATTGGTGATGTACTCAAACCATGGAAATCTTGGATATATTCTATTAAGTTCCGTGAGAGTCATTGGGTTATAAAGTAATGTTGAATTCCTCCTATCTTCTTTTGGAAGAGTAATCTATTGAATGCAAAATAAACTGTAACTTACTACTTTTTGAAATATATAATAATTTATTTTCAGACCTTCGCTAACTGCATTTCAAACTCGAGCGCTTCTTTCAATTCGTATAATGCACTATTACGATGAGCTCCGAAATATTTGGCAATATCTACACCATAATTGTAATATTCTTGAACTAGTTTATCATTTACACCTTTCATTAAAAATTCTCGATTTAAACCTAAAGATCCTTCATCTAACTAAAATCAAAATGCCAAAAATACAAAAATATACTGGAAAAATGATCAAACCTACACACAAAACACGTTGAGTAGAGTTTTTCTCATCGGTACATACGTAAAGAAACAAAAAGTAACCTTCAAAAAGTCCAGATTTTCTAAATTTATACATAGTTTCCTTCCAATCAAATATTTCTTCGTTCCAATTATTGCCTTCTAAAAGTGGCCATCCTCCGATATCTTTAATTAAAGATTTAATTGGTGTTAAACCATCGTCTTCAATAGCGGTGATATTCATGCAAATATCATAAATCCCTTTTATTAAATGATTAGGCCTAGTAGATTCGTCTGACAATTTTTCTTCAAACAGAAGTTTCAATTGATCTTGTATTTTATCTGATACGGTCTCGTATGCATTAATTGATACCTTATCTTCAGGAATTGTATTGTCTTTTATAAATGATCCACATACAAAGTCATAGAAATCTTCACAAGGATTTACGGAGTCATCCATATTTGTAATAATAAAGGAAGCTGCATGAATGCAACCCGGAGTGGAACAAATTTTCCTGGAAGCATGCAGTATAAAATATATCCTTCATAAGTAAACGAACACCCAGTACAAGGACCTTGATACAAACTTAAAGAAAATGTATTAGCAAGTGTTTAGAGGTTGGTGTAAATAGTTAATATATGTATGCATATCAATGAAAATCAATGGATTTTTGATGATATGGAGATTCCTTTCTTAATATTTCTTAATAAAATTTTCTCAATCAAGTGGTGTCGCATGGCTACTAGCTGAATAGCAGGTTCTTTGTACCTAGTGGTGCTACTGGGATGCCTAAATAGTAATTGAGGCAGTTGGAGGAAAAGTGGACTAACCCAGAAATGTAAAAGAAATGAGTCAATGGATTTGATAAATTGTCATTTGGTATCATTAACTTATTTCTTATTAATTTTGGGGTTAGGCCTTTTCCTCTCATTGCCTTAAGAAAATGTCAAGAAATGAATACCAATTTATTATCTAAGGGGAATTGATAAAAAGGTTACCGCTATTTTTTTTAATCAAAATTCACCTAGGTTTACTGGGTGTTCATTTACTTATACAATCAAAGCTTATACCATGTAGTATATTAATTTAATTTATTTTTAATGTAGTTTAAAACTCTTGAACTCTTCAGTTCTTCTATAGTTTCAATATTGGCAATATTGCTAATAAGGAATATAATAAATACTCACTCATCATCATTTGTAGGATTTTTAATAATTAAGATAAAAATCGCTGCTACCAATGCAGCAATGGTTAATAAACTTACAGTCAACCATATCAGTAACTTCCTTTCTCTTTTAGTGAGTTTTGACCACCATGTCGTTTTACTGAAAGAAAATGTATAAAACTCGGATTAACTAAATAATTAACTAGTAACTACTTGGAAAATGTTAATTGATCTTCGGAGTTCATCATATTTAAATGGTTCTTAATAATTATATTATTATATTACAAAACTAAATTATTTTATTATTCACTATAATTCCCATGCTTAAAAAATGTCACCAATAAAATTTTTTTTTCCAATGTTCTGTAGTAATCAGTTTAACACGAAATTTAATACTGCAGTTTTTTACTATAAACTAATATCACAAAACACATATTTCTGCTTATACAAGTTTGTGGTAACAAATTGTATGCATACAAAATTTATATTTTTTATTAATGCAGTGAAGCGTAGAGTAATTTAAATGAGTATAATTAAATAATACGTACTTACTACAAATTTTTAAAATGTCATAAATATAGTTACATAATTTTTAATGTGTAAAAGACCTACTAATCGCTTCTATGCCCCAATGCCCCCAATCACAAAATTTGTATTAATAAATTATTTATTTTTCTAGTCACAAATCATTAGTGCATGTAATTGTAATTATAGATATTTAATATAATATAATGTCTAAATATTATGTTTCAGTCACATACAAAACTTCTTCGCAGTGTCAACTCACATCATAATCGTGTATTATGATTTAAAATATATTTGGCCACGGTTATGTGGTTAAAAGCAAAATTGTAATTCGGTGATGTTTCAGGTCACTCCATTTTCAAGGATAAATATTCAACTTATTCATAGTCATTTTTTACTTTTTACTTTCATTTAATATTTCAACTTTCTTTTTTCATATTATAATGAAAGTAATAATGTAATATACTATACCTACCTTTGTACTACTGACAAAATTTATTTTCAAATTTTAAACTAGCCTTCATTGTGATTACAGCTATTGCAAAACTATGTTTACTAAATTGCCTACCTGTCCATAGATTGTTTTTTCCACTTTTTTTCCCACGCCAGTATGTTTTGTTATATTTTAAATTTTTATCTAAAGTATTATAACCATTATTATACACAATGAAAATCCAAGCTAATTAATTAAGAAAAGAGGGAAACCGAAAGGTGATTACTTGATGGTTTTTATTATTTGTTTTTATTGATTAAAAATTTTTGAGCAAGTTCGAAATTTAAAACCGTGATGGTCATTGTCTGATTATGGTTAACACTTCCCGGGTTGTGTTCGAGACCTGAACACTCTACTACCAACCAAGAACACCTAAACATACCGACTCGTCGGGCTGGTAGGGACCATTGGAAAGTAGCAAAAAAGGTAATCAATAAAACGAGAGTTGAATGGGCAATAAGAACCTTCAAACCATACAAATCTCCGGGCGAGGATGGTATATTTCCCGCATTACTACAACAGGGGCAGGAGATACTAGCTACTCCCCTGTGTGCCATATTCAGAGCTAGTTTAGCTCTCAACTATGTGCCTCAAAGTTGGCGGAAAGTCAGAGTGGTATTTATACCCAAGCCAGGGCAAGATTCCTACGCCCAAGCAAAGGCATTCCGACGAATCAGTTTAATGTCATTTCTGCTGAAGACCTTGGAGAAACTGATGGATAGGCATATTAGGGACGATGTACTGGCTAGTTCGCCTCTACACAGATACCAGTATGCCTACCAGTCGGGGAAATCATGTGAGTTAAGCATACATGAATTAACTCACAGGATTGAAAGGGCTCTCGAGAATCAAGAAATTGCTCTGGGAACCTTTCTAGACATAGAGGGAGCGTTTGATAATACCTCCTTTGAGTCTATTGAAAAAGCTGTCAATGATCGTGGAGTTGACCCGACCATTACGGGATGGATCGGCTCCACCTTAAGAGACAGAATAATTAGAGCCAATCTGGGTCAGACAATTGTGGAGGTGTCCGCCGCATGTGGGTGTCCGCAGGGGGGTCCTCTCACCCCTGCTGTGGTGTCTGGTGGTGGATAGCATTCTGCAGGAACTGGAACAGGATGGAGTTCGTGGGCAGGGATTTGCTGACGATGTCACAATCCTTGTCATTGGGAAATTTGGGGAAGTTGTGTCATCACTGATGCAAAAAGCCCTGAGAACTTTCACAAGATGGTGCACAAGAGAGGGACTGTCGGTTAATCCGGGAAAAACCTCTGTTGTCGCGTTCACGAGACGCACAAAATTACAAGATGTGGGAACTCTGAGGATGTGGGGGGAGGAGTTACATCTGAAGAGGGAGGTCAAGTACCTGGGTGCAACTCTATGTAGACAACAGGCTGACCTTGCTAAACGCTAGGGCTAGCTTGTAGCTGAACGCTACAATCAAAGCGACTAAGGCCCTATGGGCTTGTAGAAGCATGATTGGAAAAACGTGGGGACTAAAACCTAGAATGGTGCTTTGGCTGTACACCAAAGTAGTGATACCCACGATAACATATTCGGCCCTGATCTGGTGGCACAAAGCCAGGAAAATGAATAGCATAAACAGGCTAAACAAGCTAAAAAGACTTGCGTGCCTAGGTATCACGGGGGCAATGACATCTACCCCAACCGCTTCTATGGAGGCTCTTCTGGGACTACGGCCTCTGCACATAGTTGTGGAGACTGTGTCACCTGACTGCGCGCATCGGTCACATTTTTTTAAAATCATGTTATTATGAGGTATTTTACTTATAACGAAAATTTCGAATAGATCCGGCAAAAATTTAAAGTCGAATATTCCGTGGGAAGACATTTTTAGGTCAGAGAATATATCGAAAAGATTGAAGCGGTAACTTAAACGGACAAATTTATGTTTCACGATCGAGTAGTATTTGTAATATTTGATGAGAAAGAAAGTTCTCTCAAAAGAATTTAATACACGTCTAATAAACCATGCGGTAGATAATATAGTTTTAATAAAGTTGACGTAGCACCCATCAATAATTCACATCATCAGCAATAAAGTCTCTATTCGATAGCATTGCAAACCAAACGTCAACCCATACCTATGCTTTGCTATAATTTTATAAAAGACTGAGAGACACTTTTATGCGATCCATAAACCCACGTCGCCTGTCAATACAAAAAACGGACACGTGCGGTGTTGAAACCGTGTGAACGAATGCATTCGGTGTCGTTATCTGCAACAGGCATCGACAGGCAAGCCAATGTGTTAATTTTTAACATGGGAGGTATAGCGATTTCGCAATCTTAAGCTTCGATAAAAACAAACAAAAAGTGCAAAAGTATAGACCCTTTTCGTCCAAATAGACGAGCAAAAAATTGTTTTGCTCGCACGTGTCTGGCAAAACTTATCGATACACTTTACATGGAGAAAGACGAAAGCGTGCTTTCACACTCTAGGTACCGTCCAATTAAAATGCATATCCCTTCTTTCCAAATTTATGGGACCCAATTATAAGGGCCCAAATCAATCATTAAGTGGGAATTATCCTAAATTGTGGTAGGGAAAACACATAAAATGAGCTGCAAATTGCAGATTCAGGGAGATTCACTTAGAATCCGATACCGTCTTCTCGTATCGTAACGCTTCCAAAAGCGGAATTAAAATACCAGGATCTCACATACATTCGAGATCTTTAAATCAATACAATTCAATTGTGCTAAATTATTGTGCGTTCAACTCAGGTAAAATTGTCGAGCATTTTATGTTAATTATTTATCACGTTTGATAATATCGAATTATCGCAAATGAATTAACGAACATTTTATACGAGTTATCTACCACATTTAATAATATTAAATTATTACAAATAAATTATCGGACATTTTATACGAATTGTTTATCACGCTTAACCATATCGAATTATTGCAAATAAACATTTAACCATATCGAATTATTGCAAATAAATTAACGAACATTTTCTACTAATAAATTGTTTGTGACGCTTAACCATATCGAGTTATTTCAATTAAACTTACCGAACATTGAATGTCAGTTGTTTATCGCTTTTAATATTATCGAGTTATTTCGACTAATATCTCGTACCTTATTAGTCTCGCACTATTTGTCGCTTCAATGCAATCGCATTGCATTTCTTTTTTATCGGTACGGCATAAACCAGGTGTTGCGTTGTGAGCACATGTGTGCATTCCGATCATTTTTTTTATCGAACACCACATTGACGTTTCTTATTTACACAGTGCCGGCTTTAATTAATTGTAACTTCGCGAATAATTATTCCAGTGTATTATTTCGTACGGAACCCCTATTTATCGCGTTACGGAGTGTGTAATCACCCCGCCATTTCACCGCCTTCCGATTTGAAGAGGTTTTGGAAGCTGGTTATTGCGCTGCCCTTCTGGTATGGTTTGAGACATCGTATTCAGCTCCATTCTACATTCCGAGGACGAATCTCACTCCTGAAGGACCCGCCAACGGCTTTGTCTAGAGGTCGACTTCCAACGAATACACTAAGTAAGAAACCTTTATATTTTTAAGATTGTGATGTTAAGTGGTCATATTGACCACCAGTTGTGTTTATGAACGTTCAGTTCAACCCTGGAAGACGATATCGCAACCCTTTTGTACCTCTTTTGTGTTAATTAAGGTTATTGTCTTTTATTAACGTAACTTTTACCATGCCATTCGAGCGTTCAGATTGTAACCAAATTTAACGTAATATTTCAAGTTTAGCATTGTAGCTAAAGTTTGTTTTTCCCGTTGTTGGGAATTTTGATAATCAATTGCACTGATTAAGTTTCAAGATCAATTTTATGAATCATAGTTTTAGACGTTATCGAGTTGCACTTAAGTAACTATTATTTTTGGTGGAGTGCTGTATTCAATACGCCCCCCTTTTACGTATGAACTTTCTGGATCATACTTTGCAAATTAACAGTTTGTATTTTTGTAAGAGTAATCGTTTTACGAATATTAATTTCGCAACGGAAACCACACTGAAAGGTTCCGTCAACTGTACATATTTATTTTTATACGATACATGTAAATTTGATAGTATCTTGTATAAATTTTGTCAACTCCCCCCTGATATTATTTTATTCATTACATTTTTGTTATCTCCCAACTGTGTGTTTTATTGTTATTGTGTTAATGTTTATTTAGCTATTTTCACCAACGGAAAGTTCGCCTCCTGTAAAGGTAAGGTCATTGAGCGAGGCTTTTCCGGAGTGAGAATTCGCCGTAAGATCATCAAGTTGTCGCGTACCAGCTTGGAAGGTGTGATAACCAGTCCCCTTCAAAAAGATTCATTTCTTCGTATGCGTGGCGCCCATTTAAACTCCCTCGTGTATATTAACCCCATCGATTTTGACTTAACTCCCCCCCTGTGTAAATTATTCACACCGATTTTGACAATTTTTAGAATCGCGATCGAGGATTGCCCGGTCGTCGATAGGAAACACACGCTTTGCGACGTGCCGTCACACGACCCTTTCATTCCTTTCACCAACCCACCCCTTCGCGACTTTGAGCTAGCCAACCTTTTATTACCTGTTGGAAAGGTGTCGTGGATGCTAAACGTGTTGTAACAACTGAGGCTCTACTAGCAGCTTATAGAATGACAATTAATGGCCATGGGAATGTGAATCCAAGAAGCGGATCTCGCACCATGATCCTGAACTCAATTAAGAGTAACAGCATGCTTAGCATGAAATCGGATAGAACTAGCACCGTGATGGACTTCCGAAAACCTTTCAGGATTATTATACCTGACAGAGGAGAGGCAGGAAACTCACAGAGGCTGAGTCTACGATATGACACCATCTGGTACACAGATGGATCTAAAAACAGAGAAGTACTGGAGCAGGAGTGCGCGGCAGAAGACCAGGTGAAGCTCTTAGCATAAATCTGGGATCCCTCGCCACTGTATTCCAGGCAGAAATAATGGCAATATTGGTCTGTGCAGAAGAAATGATGTGGAGAAACTATGAAAATAGGAAGATCTGCATCATGACTGACAGCCAGGCAACACTACGGGCCTTGGAAGGAGTTGAATCACACTCCAAGGTCGTTAAACAATGCGCGGATGCACTGGTAAGACTGGCTAACCACAACAAACTTGCGCTGATGTGGGTGCTGGGACACCAAGGCATCAAGGGAAACGAAGAAGCAGACTCACTTGCGAGAGAGGCTGCTAATAAACACCTAATAGGCCCTGAGCCTTCCTGCGGGATCTCATATACGACCGCAAAGAAAAGCATCAGGAAAAAACTAACAGAACAACACCTTGCGCAATCGCGGATGTTCATAAGGGGCCCGTTGAGTGAGCCCAGAAGGAAAGAAATACTCAAGCTGAGTAGGAAACAACTGAGAAGGATAGTAGGACTATTTACTGGACACTGCTGCCTTAACAGACACCTCAACATCATGGGGCTAGTTGAAAATCCCATTTGTAGGATGTGTGGTGAAGAGGACGAAACACCCCACCATATCTTATGCAAATAATGCAAATGCAAATGCAAAATGGGAGCAGGCTACGTCACCTTGGTTTCCCATACCCGGAAACTGAGGAGATTGCACAAGCACCCTTCAGCTGCATACTTTACTTTGTTGAGGAAACGCAGTTGATGGAGTAAAAACTTGGAACGTGGGGCACAATAGGATTAAGCTTCAGTGCAGTGGGGGTCAGAACCACAACCCGTTAATAATAATAATAATAATAATGGTTAACAAGGGCTTAGTGGGACCAACGCCAATAACTCTAAATTTATTATGGAATTAAAAACCAGCGAATACTTTATTGGAATTTTAATATTTTACAAACTCGATCTCTTGATATTTTGTCGAAAATCTCACAGTTATCGAATTAATCTTCAATGCGTAATTTAATTAGTGATGGTACAGCGATTCAGTGATCTTTCAAACTAAAAAATAAAATATATGAGAAGATAAAAGAAAAGATTGTCGATGAAAAAAGTTTAAAATTAAAAAATATGAAGAAAATAGTTAAGTAAAAATTTTCCTTGGAAATATGAAAATCTAAATATCCTATACTAGAACATTTTATGTACAGTTCTGAATACGCTATTTTTGAGGGTGTCTTGAAGAAAATAATTTTAAAACTTTTTATAATGACTGTTGTTTAAAAAAAACTTCGAACTACTTAAAATTAAAATTTCATACTGCTGTTTTGATAATCTTATTTACAGTGTACGTTTTTACTTGTTTTGTTCATATTTTTAAATTTATATTATTTGTCATCGATAACCTTTCTATTTTAGCGTTTAAAATAAGTACCTACCTAAATTATTGTTTATTATAACAAAATGTTTGGATTCACTTTCTGAATTTTAATTTATTTTCTTATTACACCAATACCTCTTTTCTCAGTTCTTCACCTTCTCAAAGAAATATTTTTGGTTCGATCCTGTAAACAATGATAGTAAATAAATTACTTGAAAAAGGTCTTTTGTTTGAAACGTTTTCACATAGTACATAGAGAATTTATTTTTTGTTTATTGTTTTTTTTTCGAGATGGGGTTTCATGGCAGATACCTCGGTGGGTTGCCGCTGCCTTCAGTGGGAAGGTCAGTATAAAATTCTTATTCAGCCTGGAGTAGAAACGGGGATTTTGTATTAGCAGTAGGCTAATAATACATAGCTAAGTTATGACCGTCTCTTTATTACCTTTGACTCCCTGTTGGAGATCTCCCGATTAACCTTTACTCTGTGTTTTCTAACATGCTATACTTACCGAAACAGTCATTAAATTTAGTAATTAATTTTAGCACACACATATGAATTTGCTCTAATTATTCTGTACTAATAAACATATCCTAATATAAAGTGCATCCTGCCGAAAATATGCTATAAATAAAATATTCCATAATTAAAAGAGAAATATCGCTATGATTAGTTTTTGGAACATCAAAATATTCGCATCAAATAGTACATAAAAGATTAAACGTTGTAATCAGAGGACTAACATCGCCAAAATTATTTAATTATACAATAAATTGTTTTTGCTTGCGTGAAGCAAAATAATTCTTAAAACTAAGAAAACATTAATAAGGAAATATTATAAGAAACATACATTTATATACTTTATTAATTCCGTTAATCAGTAATATTAATTTAAAATCAAAATTATCGTTAATAACCCATATTTTGCTTGCTGACTTGAAAACGTTATAATATACATTTCTACACAATCACGATCGATGTTTATTTCGTTTAACTATAAAGAAATCATGCTATCGTTTAAGTTTTTTTGTTGAATATAATCGTAAAAACAAAGGACAAAATGCAAAATCTCATTTTATCGATTTGATTATAATAAATATGATGTTATAAATAGATTAATTCTATTGTTAATATAGATATTTAAATATTTCGGCATTGAACTTTTTCATCAACTCGGTTATTATACAATTGGGTTACCTTCAGTGCGTATAAAATATTAAAAATTGTATTCTACTTCCGTTGTTATGTAAAATAAATTTATATTTATTATAATAGTTTAAAATTAAAATATTTGAAAACAAAATGTTTAATAATAACAATTGACCAAATTTTATTCTAAATACTTCTAAATGCGGACCTAAACTCGTCATGATAATTTATGGGTTTTGTAATAATACATATTGTAGAAACCCATTTCTACATGTAGATAACAACGATTGCATGCTTACAATATTTTAATTTTCTATCGGCAAATAATAAAAATTTATATAAACTAATTTTGATACATTGAGCTATCGTTAAGTAGTAGATCATGGGTTAGTGAAGGCCAAGTTTCTTATCAATAGGGGAAAACACAGTAGTAGCACAGAATCGCGAAGCTATTTTATCAACATTACTTCATTTAATATTTAATTAATTAATAGTTAATTTGCAGAGATACCTAAGGAAATGGTTTAACTCATTTTTTAATTTGTACGTCTCTACAGTATGTGGGCAACATTAAAATTATTTTTAGGTTTTCCAAGGCTGCAGATGAATTGAATTAGTAAGATTAATTTTAACATTGGAATGCCAAAAAATGGTCTAGTAGATATTATAAATTATTACGATTACCAACTCCACACATTAATGTCATAAAAATTATATTTTATTTTAAGTAATTTTAAAATTATCAGCTGACCCATTATAACCTGCATCAGCCTTACCATAAAATTCTTTCGTAAACTGGGAGGGGGGTTATTCTGTAAATTTTCAACTGCTCGTTGTGCAGTGTTGTAGTGCTTACGAAGTCTAACCAGAAAATGCATTACATAAACCATACTATGAGCAAATCCAATTGCGAAGAGTTTTTATTAGGACCCCAAATCTTAAAACAGCTAAAAATCAGAACTCCCTGGCCACTTTTAGGAAACTCTTCATTTCATGATTTCGAATATGTTGTTAACATATTATTTTAAGTGTTATTAATATTTTTACTGAGCTGTATAACAAAAATATAGTTGAAATAGAAATTTGTTTGACAACATTTTGCCGAAAAACATCATTTTCACATCTTCATTAAAAATTTCAACTTTCAAAGAATTCGGTAAGAAGCTCAGGGTTTAGAAAGGACGATATTTAGTACGTTAAAGTACGAACAATTACCTAACGAAATACGTCGAAAAATCGCAGAAGACCGATTTTGGATTTTTTTTTCGCAATTTTCTTACACTATATAAGACTTAAAACGAATAGTGAAGTTTCCAACTAGTGTAATGACATGAGGATACTTTTCCAGCAAAGGGGTTGGTCCATTGCATATAATAAGTAGTACTGTGAAAGCTCGACATTATTATATAAAAATATTGGACCAGCAGTTATTATACCCACTATTGAAAGTCAATTTGGAGGAGTTGAAAATTGCGTTTTTCAGGACGATTCTGCACCTTGCTATCGGGAAAATATTGAAACTATTATCAAAATTTCTTTATTTTTGTAATCTTACGTAACAATTTTAATGTTTTAATTTTCAGTTGAATTTTAAAAATTCGCCCACTTTATTTCCGCTGGGTGCAGAGCTCCAATGTCAACTCTCACAGACCGGACCATAATAGATCCGTGAAGGCCATAGTTGTTCGGCCTTCGGCCTCACAGACCGGACCATAATAGATCCGTGAAGGTCAAAGTTGTTCGGCCTTCGGCCTCACAAACCGGATCATAATAGATCCGTGAAGGCCATAGTTGTTCGGCCTTCGGCCTCACAGACCGGACCATAATAGATCCGTGAAGGCCATAGTTGTTCGGCCTTCGGCCTCACAGACCGAACCATAATAGATCCGTGAAGGCCATAGTTGTTCGGCCTTCGGCCTCACAGACCGGACCATAATAGATCCATGAAGGCCATAGTTGTTCGGCCTTCGGCCTCACAGACCGAACCATAATAGATCCGTGAAGGCCAAAGTTGTTCGGCCTTCATCTGTCATCTGTCATCTGTCATCTTTCATCTGTCATCTGTCATCCGTCAACCGTCATTTGTCATCCGTCATCTGTCATCCGTCATCTGTCATCCGTCATCTGTCATCTGTCATCCGTCATCTGTCATACATACATACATACATACATAATCTTCACGTAAAGTTACATCTTCATGTAAAGTTAAATCTTCCGCAAAGAGGTGGATCTTCCACGTTCTGCGACCTATATAAAGTGCTCCGGTCTTATTCGCGGCATTCAGATTAATTTGTTAGTGGTTTTTTGTTAGTGGTTTGCATTTTTCGAATTAAAGCCGCCATCCCCGCCATCTGTTGACAGTATTTTCAGATTAATTTGTTAGTGTTTTTTTGTTAGTGGTTTGCATTTTTCGAATTAAAGCCGCCATCCCCGCCATCTGTTGACAGTATTTTGAATCACTGACTGTACGTCAGATTAATTATTTGACAAATTAAATATTTTGTCAAACTTGTGATTTGATTTTCGAAAAAAGCGAATAACTTTTTTCCCCGCTCTGGATTCTTCTCCATTTATGCACGAATAGTTGCGCCTGGACCTACAAAATAACTGTGCAAAATTTGGTCGAGATCGGTCCACGGGTCTAGGAACGTATAGAGAACACGCAAACATGCAAACACGCAAACAGATCTTCTCTTTTATATATTTATATTACTTTTTTCATTCGATCTTAGGTTTTGCATTACTTTCCAAGCTTATTTTAATTTTCTATGTCCAATGCATCTGATAATTTCTTCGGATCGTTTTTCACAAGTTTTATTTTTTGTTCTTATTATTTTCCTCTTAACTTCTTGCTTAATCTGACGTGCAAGCTCTTTTCTTGTCTTAGTACGTTTCTCTTATTTTCTATTTTATAGGGCTTCCGGTGTGGTTTTGTTCAATTACAACTCATTAGGAATTCAAAGTCTATAATGAAATAGCGTTTCATCTTCCTTCATGAGTTTCAATTTATATCTGTGTTGAAGCTGTTTTGTGTCTTCTGTAGATTATCTAACCTGTTGTGATTTCGTGTATAGCATGAGAACCTTCGTCTTTAGGAGAAAATGGCCAGAGCCACATTCGGTCCCTTTGTACATTCTGCTGGCTTGCACTTTAATTTTCTCTCTCTAATATGTATACTAGAGTCTCCTTAGTCGTTATGCATCTTAACAGAAGGCATATATATATATATATATATCTATATATATATATATTGACGTGTTCTTTTATGTCCACGGACCAACTATTTATTTTTTTGAATTTCGTGAATTCAAAATTTTTCTTTAACTTTATTTTTCTTTTCCAAAACACTTTAATGAAACACAACTCTTTCAAATATCAACTAAAATTTCGCTTTTATTTTTTTTATAACAAATTCTATACAATACTTTTTTAAACTTCTCGCTCAAGCGTCCTACACACTCGACTGCTCGGCATGGACTGTCCACTCCTTCTTCCAACTCAAAAGTTTCTCGTCTGCGCACAAAGACATTTATCCAAATTCCAATTCCCTCTTCTTTTTTTTTTAATTTACAATAATTTTTGTTACATTTTGTCTTTTAACACGTTAATTTTTAATTTAAAATTTTTGAAATTTATCGAAATTTGGCTAGCCATTGAAATACAGTTCAACGCCCTCTAGATTTTTAAGTAACATTGCTAACTTTAGTAATTTTGCTGGAAATCTTTCTAATTGGATTTCAATGACTTTCATGTTAAGAATTGGAGAATTTTGGAATTTTATATCAAATTTACATTTTTAATCTTAACTAAATTATTTTTAACAAAAGTATTATTTATTTATTTTAACAATCATCTATCAATTATTTACAAATTTTTTTTTTAACTGAACTAAAATGTTTTTATTTTTGAATGAAAATTAGCAAATAATAATATCGAAAATAAAATTAACTTTTCTAAAATTTTTTTGCACACTGCATTTTAATCTGAGTTTTCTTTTTAATATGTGACTAGTATTTCAAGCGTATTCTCTTTTCTTTGACTTTTATTTAAATTTTGGATTAATATTTTTGCTGGATAAATTTTTTTTTGTTGGAATATTTTTCTTTCTCATCGGGCTTCTATGTTTTTCTTCTTCCGTTTATGAACGTCATTTCCGTAAATATTTCATCGTATCATTAATTTTTGACTAATTCTTTAACAATAATTTCAATTTTTCTTCATTTATAACTTTAAATTTTCCCCCCAATTTTCTTCATTAATTTATTATTAATGGCATTCTTCATCAATTTTCCATTGATCTCATCTATTCAAACTTCATTATTTATCATTATTAATTCCCCATTTATTTTAATTCATTCATTATTAATTTTTTTTTAATATCAACTGTCGTAATTAGTCGTCAATTATTTTACAATTTCATAATTCTTTTCTGTCCATTTATTCGCTTTCAAATTTTTCACTTTTACCCAATCAGATTGTAGCTTCTTCCAACTTTTCTTTATCCAATTTTTTACGATTTTGAAACACCAATTAATACATGTTTTATTTTTTTATGTTTTTGGAACACCTATCAATCCATGTTTTATTTTAAACGCCCTCTATTTCGTCAATTTTTCAAAATTTTCACACGCCCATTAGTTTTTTTAGTCATTCACCTTTTTTTATAATTCGCACACGCCTATTATTGTTTTTTCAATCCACCAATTTTTTTTATTATTTATTTTCAGATTAAAACTTTCAGGTGTCCATAATTTTTCTTGTCAAGGTGCAATTGCTAAATCATATTTACAATTCGTCGTTATTTATTTTTTTCTTATCAATCAATCCTTTTCTAAACATGTTTAAAACGTACATGCTTGAATAAATTCATGCTGACAATCCAATTCTTTTTTATTTGAATTTCACTATCAAAGTTTTTTTTCCAATCAGTAGCTTGTATTTTTATTTGTTTGGGCGTTTTTATTTTTTATTCTTGTACAGCCCTCTACACTTTAATTTTTTATATCTTGGTATTTTAAATATCACTTTTTTAAATAGTCCATTTTCTTTCTTAAAATTTTTTAACTTGATGATTTTAATTCGTAGTTTTATCCACAGTAATTGTTTTTGATTTTTCTTTTTAAACCGTACACTTTTGATTAGTATTTTTACCCTTAGTCGTTTTTTTAATTTAAAGTTTTTCAATATTATTTTCTTAACTAGAAGTTTTTGAATATTAAATTATTTTGTCCATTGAAATGTGCTTGTTTGGTTTTTATTTCCACTTTATCACATTTTAATGTTTTGTTATCTTTAATTGTTTTTATTTTAATTTTGTTTACACCCCTATTCAAATTTTTATGTTTTTTTTTGTTTCTGTTATTATTTAAACCGCGAACTTTGGATTTTCTTGACGTTCTCTTATTTTTCATTCTTCTTACGCCTCTAGCTTTGTATTTTCTTTTTGCATATAATTTTCTAATCTTCAAATATATCCGCTTGAAACTTTTTCTTGCTTCCACCACGTTAAATTTTAGATGTTCTCTTACTTCAATTGGCTTCACGTTTTCAAAATTTTCGTCAATTACTTCCGTTGATACATCAACGTTACGTGTTTCTTTGTTTTCGTTCAAGAATTCATCCGAAACATCAACGTTACGTGTTTCTTCATAATTTTCCTCAATTTCGCATTCTGCTTCTGGTAGCGTCTGGTTATTATTGGTTACTTTTTCATCTAGCTTTTTAAAATTAGTATTATTTTCTTGTATTGATTCTTCAAAATTTATTTTTGTAACCGCGTCTTCTTGTAGTATTTTTATTTCATTTTTTATCATTGGGAAATTGTTATCAAATTTTTCGATTTTTTGATCCATTTTGTCTTCTATTCTTGTGGTAGCGTCTTCTAATCTTTTATTTGTTTCTTCTTGTCTTTTCGTAGTTTCTGCTTGTCCTTTTATTATAGCTTGTAACATTTCTATCATGCGGTCCTCGTAGTTCATTTTGTTTTGTAATATTAATAATCAATTTATTACAACTTAAATTTAATATGGTCATTTATTCTGCGCTTGCATGCCGCATCTGCGTTCCAATTTTCGAACGTTGAACAGTTGTGCTCAAATATTTTGTTCGCCAAATGTGACATGTGTCTATTATCATACCAGACCTTAATTTTATTTCACCAAATGTTATTTTTGTTTTCCATGCACGTTTTATCCACTTTAATATTGTAATTAATCTCTTACCTCAGGGTAATTAATCTCAGGTCGTGGTGTCTCGAATCTCCACTTTGAGTTGCCAATTTTCTAGTTGAGAACATGAGTTACTCCTAATGTCAGGGTTATCGTGGTTTCGAGCCTCGAGTTGGGAGCCAAATTTATTGTTGACGTGTTCTTTTATGTCCACGGACCAACTATTTATTTTTTTGAATTTCGTGAATTCAAAATTTTTCTTTAACTTTATTTTTCTTTTCCAAAACACTTTAATGAAACACAACTCTTTCAAATATCAACTAAAATTTCGCTTTTATTTTTTTTATAACAAATTCTATACAATACTTTTTTAAACTTCTCGCTCAAGCGTCCTACACACTCGACTGCTCGGCATGGACTGTCCACTCCTTCTTCCAACTCAAAAGTTTCTCGTCTGCGCACAAAGACATTTATCCAAATTCCAATTCCCTCTTCTTTTTTTTTTAATTTACAATAATTTTTGTTACATTTTGTCTTTTAACACGTTAATTTTTAATTTAAAATTTTTGAAATTTATCGAAATTTGGCTAGCCATTGAAATACAGTTCAACATATATATATATATTGCGGTGACCTTTTATTTTTATTGTTGTACTGCAATAAAGTATGCAGTGTCTTTCGAATTTTTGTTACCCGCTATATTTATTTTTTATTTTATGATAAATTAATTTGAAATTTTCCGTGCTAGCTCTTATTATTTGGTTCTTTTTATAAACATGAAACTTCTTTATCTCTGGAGTAAGTTCCTCGACGCCTTACCTTGTTTTATCACTCTTATCCTGTGAATAAACTTAACTGAATCGTCGAATTCAAAAATGCCAGATGAAACATTAATTAATAAACAAATTTTATTATAAAAAATACGGAACATAAATGATAGCAAAATGAAATGTAATAAATTCAAAGTTCATCAATACGATAAATCTTAATTCTACCCCAATTTTTATTGTTTATTCGCGAAGTGCTTATTTTGAATATTCATAAATGCGCGCCACTTTTATTTTTATAATTATTATAGTGTGATCTCACCCTAATCTTTGACACGCCTACTGTTATTACTGCTTGCAAATTCTTTGTTTTCCGTGCACCATAACCTCCAAGTTAATTTCTTGTAATCGCCTTCCTTTTGTTGTACAAATCCAAACATTTATCATCGGATTGTTCAAATAATAGTGAAAAGGTTCTCCATAAACCGATTCTTCCAATATTCTTCACAGGTAAGTGCCAAATTATTCTTATTTGCACTAATTATTTTTCTTACACACACGTGTTTAAATCACAATTTATTCTCTTTTTTAGGTCTCCACAATCTGAATTGATTTTATCAATTAATTAAACTTTACGGAACACGAAATTCAACGTGTTGTCCGTATTACACTTTGGTGGGAGACTATCCTGTTTATATTTTTCGTAACCCTGGTTATTCGAAAAATTATCCTGTTCCGACAAACCTGATTTTGTATTTAATTTGAATCAGCTTTTCCCATTGGTAAGTCCCATTCGCCTTTTTGATAATCGTTATCATTTATTTAAATGTTATAAATTTATTAATGCACTTTTGATTGTTTTTATAGTTGTCTTCCGATTTGCACTTCTGTTCCAACGGTGACCTATTGTTTGGCTTTTCCCGAAGCCTCGGATGAAATGTTACCGCTGCACTTCGCTGGACCGATTTAACAACCACGTAAAATCTCTTTTTATCATTAACGCATAACTCCTTAACTAACAATGGGGAACATGCATGAATAAAAAAATTTAGTTAAAACAGTATTTTCCGATTAATCCTATATATTAAATATCAAATCAGCAAAAATAACTTCTATTTATTGTATTTTGTTATAAATAATCCATTTTAAAATTCAATGATAATTTAAAATAAATCATGTGACCTTAAACGCAACGAAGTCACCGGCACAATAACAATAACCTCACTTTCATGTTTATTCTACTTATGTAGAGTACTTTTTTAACTTTCTTGTTTTTAATTGATTTAATTATGATAAATAACAGCTTTAACACTAACAAACTTCAACTTTCAAAGCACAAAACCACAGAAAAATAACATAAATGAATGTAAAATTTAACTTGTGACGTCATCAGTCACTTGGCAAATTGCGCGGTCGTTTCGTTCAATTCAAATTGACGGATTTTTAAATATTTTTTAAATTATTATCAAAACGAAAATAAATAAATTAAATAGCATTAATTAGTATATTTAGTTATTTTTGATCCAACTACGCTATAAAAAAAATTTATGCATCTTCCCTATTGTTTATTTTATATATTGCCAATTTCTTAAATCTAACATTTTATTTATTAAATTGTGAACATGTTTTTAAAGACAATTTGTTTCATCTGGGACCTTTTTATTCTTTTACCTGTTTGTTTATTTACAAACGATTTACTAGCATTTTTGTTGTGAGATTTCGTAACCTCGAGAAACTTTCTACTTCTCAAAAAGAACTTTCATGCGATTTATACCAGCGTATGAGCATATCTAATGATTAATTCTTTATTGCCCATTTGAATCATAGCAATATATTGTCGTGTTCTATTCAAGTGAATGTCCCAGGACAACCAGTAAATCTCCCTCTCCCTCTGACTTGAACATGAAATAAAATTCTCTTTCTAACAATGAAACGTTTAATGAAATAAATAAGAACTTTTTTTTATGAACAATTAACTAACAAATCTTAACAACTACGGTTTTCTGAACAATTAAATAAAACAATCTTAATTCAATAAAAAATAACATCAACAATGAAAACAAATACTTAAAATTACGCGTAGCCCCAGAGTTTATTATTACGTGGCGTTTTTAACGTTTTTGAATGCTTCACTCGCGCCGCGCTGTAAATAGTTAAAGTTACGCTTACCACACACGTGCTTCTCTCTCTCTTTTGTTTTTTTTTAACTTCACCCTTAACTTGTTCAATTCTGCCGATGAGCTGCGATCCAAAATTGTCTGCTTTTCATAAAATTTTTTGAATCAATTCTCCAATTATTTTTTTATTATTACCAATTTGCTTTAATTTTAATTAGCATTTCTTCATTTTTCTTGGTCACAGTTCTTACTAATAATCTATTTTATAGATTCGCACACTTTTAATGTGATTTCTAATCAAAATATCACACTTTTTTTTGTGGAGCCAATTATTTTGACATCCCTACAAAAACGCACGCTTCAGAGAGCTCCTTTATTTTTTTCGTATCCCTGGTTATTTTGAAACGATTTTCCCACACGTATGATCTACATTTTATTTTTCATTGTTCAAATTTTGATTTTATTTCATATTAAATATTTAAATTTGTGCATTTTGAAAACACATTTCAATATATAAATACATAGAGGACCTACTTGTACAACGTGGGCGCCGAACCACAGGAAGTGTAGTACACTTCACTTCGAGATGGACTCTCATGCCAAATTATCTCGGTGGTTTTCCATTGCCTTTCAAGGAGAGACGGCTAGAATAAAGTTCTTACCCTGTCCGGATTCAAACCGAACGTTTTGCTTTAGCAGTAGACGTAGTACTTAACTCCCTAAGCTATGACCGTCTCTAGGTAATTATAGTAGATAAATATAGTAGATAATTTATTTTAATTTAGTGTAGGCTGTATCTAAGTGTGCTATGGATTTTCTCATCCTAGAAAAATCTATTTCATATCTTGAAGTCATATTATTCACATATTTCATTAAGTCTTTCTCCATTATCGCTCACATGTTCTTCTTTAAACCGTTCTACGATTTCTTGATTTTTTTGTTTTTCTGTTTACCTACACTCCCATTAAAGTGACTTATTAAAAATAGTTTCCTCCGATTGCTTATTTGGTCCAGATGGGTTGTTAAATTAGTAAAGAATTCTGTATTTAGGGCGCTAGTTTCATTATCAGTAGGAGAGTAAGCTGCATTTATCCCAGAACCTTCAACTTAATTTTCAATAGGTGTTCATTTATGCATTCCCATTGCTTTATACAATGTTTCAAACTCTTTTTAATTGCGATATGGATACTTCTTTCCTGTAATAAATGTAAATCACTCTAAATTGTATATATTTACAGTTATGTTTCTTACACCAAAATTTTGGTTTTGATAAAGGGAGGTGCAATATTCTGATTAGTTTAATATTTTTAACTTGAATGAAGCGCCAATGGAAGTAAGAAGCGCATTGGAGAACAGCAAAGGAGACTCACGCCAGGACCATATAAATGAATGAACGTGGGTCAGATAATTTTGAAAAATAACTTTGGTTTAAATAACTATATAAAAAGAATAAGTAAATAGTAAAGCATGGTACAAAATCTTTCCTTACTGCTCTAATGAGAAGCAGCTTGGAGAAGATAAAGTCCACGCAGGAGGTAAGAACCTTCTGCTTTTAAATGCGTGGAGCCCTGGTGTTAGGTCAACTAGCTCTTTGATGGAAACGTCGGTATGCGAGGGCCATGGGTCGTGTAAAAACGCCTCGGATAAACTCAAGGAAGCAGCTTTGCAAACACACACAAAATAAACTTAACAATAAAATAAAAATAAACATAAAAATAAACAATACGGTGGTCATTGCTTAAAGGCTTAATGATAAAGTCGATGCTTATGGTGTTAGTATGGCACCAGTGGAACGTAACACAGTAGTCCACTACAGTAGCCGACCAGTGAAACTAAACAGAAGCGCCCCACATTGCCACCAAAAATCACCACCCCACAAACAATCGACGGAACACTCGAATGGTCATAAACAATCCCATAATGGTAACCACTTCGAGCTTCCGACGACCAACCCAAATAGCAGCGACCCCGGCGCAATGCCGCACTCTGTATATATATAAGTCACACATCTTAGCCTTTATAAAATAAAATATAAAATCATAATTAAACACAAAAAAAAAGTATCGACACAAAATTTCAAATATGAAATTTGAACTTACGTCGATAAATCTGGAGTCTTGCTGCTAATACAATTTACCAGTACGTCGACATAAAATTAAAGGAAATAATACCCAAGCAAAGTTTAATAACCAAAACGTAATAATATAAATAAGTAGCATTACTACATTTATCAAAACAACACTTAAACTTGGTATTTTTATCGACGAATGCAAACCTGCGATAGTAGTAGATTGCAATTTATCACGAAGTGCAGAAAGTTGTAATCTGCCACTTATCTATCAATTGCAACCATTATTCAAATAAAAATTGCAGCACAAAAAAATACCAGATTGTTACACATAAATAAAAAAAACAAAACACATTAAAAAGGCCAAGGGAAAAAATACGCCATCGAGCTTCCGTTTCAAATATTGGCCAATCGATCGACAGGTACTGTGAAGTAATAGCAAATAAAACATGTTACTCACCGATGCTACCGGATAAACATCCTTCCCAGAAATTATGGGCCAGGGTGGTCGGATAGGGACACATGGCACGGCCAAAAAAAACCACAATCCTCCAATCGCGGATCAAATCCCCTACTGGGATGGAAAAACAGCCTATTCCATATAATATCCGGATTGTCGGACTGCAATTCCCACAAACGTAACCATACCCCGCAAAATCGAAAACCAACCCCGAAAATCACTTCACAGCCCACAAGACGTGACCTTCTCGTCCGCCATTTTTCCCCCAAGTTCCTCTCAGCGCGCAGCTCGACTTGCGTTCCGGAAAACAGATAATAAAAATCGAAGTGCTCAATAAATTTGATGTAGATGGCAGTGACCAACAAATTTTTGTACCAGGTTGATCATAACGGATGTAAAGTCCAAAATCCGTTATAAGCAGTAATTCAATAAAAAGTTCGTTAAATTTTAAAGTTATTTAAGAATAAATTAGAAAAATTATTTGGAATCAGAATTGGATATTTAATTTTTGGTTAGTATCAGAGCAATTATACTCTTGTCCCTTTTACTCGTATTATGAGTATCCTTGTCCCTTCTTTTTGGTTCTGATAGAGTTGCTATATCTACATTTTGTTGCTCTAGTTCTTTAAAGACCTCATTTCTTTTCGTAGCAAATCCTTTTATGTGCCACGTTTCTAAATTCATTTTCATATTTTTTTCGTCCCTTTTTCGAGACTTCTGTATAGAATTGTTTGCCCTTTTTCGCAGGTCGCAGGCCCATCTCGGATGTTGCCCTCCATTTGCATTCTCCAGTGATCACCACCTGGAGGGGGAAATAGGACTTAATAACAGAAGCTGCAAAGCCTTAGGCTTTCCCTAAGGTTTTGACCCTACACCCTCCTTGGTGTAGTGTGTAACAATCAGAACCCTGTCTACTAAATAAAAACCAATATGGCTTTAGAAAAAATAAATCGACCACAGAAGCTATAAACTCGCTAATGGAATACGTTATCCGGGGAATGGAAGAGGAAGAATATGTTGGAGCGATATTCTGTGACCTCTCGAAAGCTTTCGACTTCGTAGCCCACAAGCGTCTGATTGAAAAATTAAGGCAATTTGGACTGATGAACGAAGCGCTGAACCTGCTAAGAAGTTACCTTGAAAACAGAACCCAAAGGACACATTATGATGGAAAAGTATCAGAAGCCAAGCAAATCTCAAACGGAGTACCGCAAGGTTCAATATTAGGTCCTCTGCTGTTCCTAGTATACATTAACGATATAAACTTGACCGGTAACACAAGAGGGCAAACTTATTCTATTTGCTGACGACACGACAAAATTAAATAAAAACAAACACTTAGACGAAATAAAAAGGAGCATAATCACAAACAAGACTGATCTAAAAAAATTGGTTTAATACAAATCGACTATGCTTGAATGAAGATAAAACACAGACGATGATCTTTACGTTAAAGAAACATGACTACTCGAATCCAGATAGTATATGCTTTCTGGGGGTATACCTGGACCCTACGCTAAACTTCAAGGCACATATAGAAAAAATTAGCAAGAAAATATGCAGTGGTATCTTTGCACTTCGCAGCCTTGTTAAACACGCGGAAAAAAGCACATGTGTAACAGCTCTCCATGCGCTAGTGCAATCAATAGCAAGCTACGCATTGCTAGTGTGGGGTCACTCAAACCACATGGAAAGAATTTTCAAACTCCAACGTAGAGCCATAACGGTTGTAGAGGGCTTGAGCTGCCGTACGGACGTAAAAAAGAATTTCAGAGAGCTCGAAGTACTAACGATACCCTCAAAATACATCCTAGAATGCCTGATTTATGCGAAGAGAAATATGAATCATTACAATCTAGTAAACGGCACCCACACCCATAACACCAGAAGGAATAGAAATATACAGCCAGAATATTTAAGACTGACCAAATCAAGAAATGCCACACTATATTACGCACCGAAGTTATACAATGAACTACCAACAGCGGTCAGAGGACTAAACGACCAAAAATTTAAAAAGGTACTGCAAGAATACTTAATAAATCAGGCCTTCTATAAAGTGGATGATTTCTTCTGTACACCATTAAAAATCGAAACATGAGGAACCAATTTTCCTGGGTTAAGATGAAAAACAACATTTGACGTTGATCTTCACCTTTTGCGAATAATCAACAACACCCTTTATATATGTATAAATATTATTATCTCACTATATATTATGTATGTCGTTTATTAGCAATAAAGTATATTCTTATTCTTTCCTTTATTGTAAAATATCTCAAGCTCCCACCAAAGAACCCCACCATATTAATTTGGTTTGTAAAGTAAAACCGCAACAAAATGTTTCTTCTTTATCGGATCATTGCTACAATAAGTTGAAGATATTTTATTTGCACCAGTTGCTTAAAATATGGTACAACCACTCGTTACAAAACTAAGATAAAGAAACCAATAGGGTTCCAAATATAGCATCTAAATATATTAACTGACCAGCTAATTATCACAGATAAATTTAACAGCCATAGCTAAATAAATTGGTCATCGCCAGCTGGTTTGTTACAAAGTTTTTTGTTGTCACCCATTTTTCACATAAAAATAATTTGTGGGATTTGAATAAATAATGGCCACTCAAGTAAATAACAGTATATATTTTATAATATGTTACAAGTTTGAGTACCTTAAGAAGAATAAATAGTTTTATAGCTTTAGTTTATGTTACCTTTGGTCCCTTATGAAATTAATTCTACATCAAGTCAACAACAATTAATGAACTTCAGTATTAAAATGGTAGGTAAAGAAGATTTTCAACATTATAGAAGACTATACAATATAACAATAATCAGTTCATGTAAAGAAATTGAGCTACTGAAATTTAAATTAAGACAGTACATAGTAGGTAGGTCGGTAGGTAGGTATTAAATAACTTATTAATACTTACACAAATTCATACAATATGATATTTTATACAATCGATATAAAAATATATACCTATCTACAATTAACATTAACATTGCTTTATATAAAGTACCTTCATTTTTACAGATTTATAAAATTCAAAATCAATTCTTTTATAGTCAGTCATCTCTAAATTCATAAATACAATAACAATACATTCTATACAATTTTTTCTCTTCCTTTAATTTTTACAAAAAGTACGTGGTGCCTAAGAGTAATAATTCAGACAGCTTTAACGTGACGTAATCCTTTCTGACCCCCAAAATTTCTAATAGAATTCAACAATTCGTCACGTGGATCTGCACAAGATTCGGAACGTTTAAAATTTTTTTTTGGAACTATTGGTTTCAATGGCGGAGGACACGGAGGGACGGCATTTGTTCCATTCGATATTCTTCTAATTGGTGCAAATTGATTTGGTTTTTCGTTGTTAGGCACATCTTGGTTAATTTCCTCACGTTTAAATTGTGACGTCGTATTCCTTAACACTACATTTCCATAAATATTATTATTTGAAGATAAATCTGGTTTTTTTGATTCTACCCTTTTCAGCGTTAAATTAGAAAACGGTACGTTAGAATTAGGTAAAAAGGAAGACGATCTTACAGGTGGTTCGGGTTTAATTTTTAAAGGTAGAGGTTCATAATTGTTAGGGACGTTCCACGATTTCCTACTTCTAGGTGTATTGTCATTTTCGATTTTGATATCTGTGAATCCCATCACTTTTGGTAAATTTCTTGAATATGCAAAACTATTTCCTCGAGTAACAGGCTTATGTGTAGGTTCTGAAGTTAGATAAACTGAAGATTTTGTCGTTTGATTTTTAAGACCGTTAATTTCCTGAAGACGTTCTGTACTATGATAAATATCAGCATATTTATTGTTATTTGTAATTTCGTTATTTAAGGCATTAATTTGTGTTACCGACGTATTAATTGGGGAAGATTCTTTGATAGTTTTCTTTAATTCCACCGCTCGAACTATTGGCACCCGCGAAATGTCGAAATCGGAATCTTGGGCAATAGAATGAGGTCGAGGATTTGCTTCAATTTTGTTTATATTTCCTAAAGGTTTTCTGGTGAATGGGTTCTCCATATTTTGCACAAACTTATTTATTCTACTAAATTGTTTCGAAAACTGACTACTTCCTACTTTGATTGTGACATTACTAGAATCTTGATTTGTTCTAATTGGTTCCATTCCATTAACTTGAATTGTACAACTATTTGAATCGCTATATCTTCTAGTACCGTTACCGGCAGTACCGTTTACTGGGGTGTTAAGTTCTACCGTCGTAGTATTAGGCATTCTATTAACTTTGCAATTTTCCACATTCTTAATTTTATAATCTGTATCCTCTTTAAGACTCACTTTTGTTTTTGGACGTTCCGACCAAGTACTTAAATTTATTGACGGTGGCCCTTGATACCGGTAGGTTTTAGTGGTCGTTGTTTCGCTGGTCGATTTTTCAACTATTGGTTCACTATCATGATCAAGACTAACAGAGCTTCTCGCACTGCATTGTCTAGGTTCTGGCTTATTAACTAACAAATCTTCGGTTGAATTATTAGGCGTATTAAGTTTGTTTTGGATGGAACGAATTACCTAAAACAAATTGGTTTCGTTATAATATTTACCTGTTCATATAAAACATGGATAATTACCTCTAAGCTTTGAAGACCAGAAACGTCAAAAAGACTGTTGGATTTTGTTAAGGTACTGGGATCTTCGAACGGGATATCTTGTTCAACTTCGGTAAATTTATTTAAAGCGATTTGCGATCTTGACCTTTGAACGGGGTTTTGGGGTATCCACTTATTTGCTGAAAAGGATTCCGACCTTCCAGCACCATTGAGTGTGCTCGATTTATGTTTAACGTAGAACGAATTTTTTGAGTTCGAGTTGTGTTTGGTGTATTCCAAAGGTTTTTTAAAATCGACTTCGTCACAGTCAATATTTACGATTGATAAATTTTCGATCGACTTTGCGATGCTCAAATTTTGACTTCTCATGGGAGACTTATTCGAAAAGCAATTTACAGAATCATATGGCATACTTTTACTATTAGAAATTTCATTATACGTTAATGATTTAAATGAGTTGTCGGAATTGCTTCTAATACTTTCATCTTCAAAAATATTAATTTTTCTTTTGAATGTATCGTATGTTGATATTTTAAAATTTGGTAAATTGTTATCGACGAACGGTTTCAGTGTTGTGTCTGCTATGCAACTGTTATGTCTCATAAGTGGTTTATTGGTTTTTATTACTTTTTCTAATTCGTTGACAACGCTGGAACGTTTGTTATTTGTATCATCTATACTTCTAGTCTGATTATTTTGACTAGTGAAATTATTTTCTTGAGCATTTTTAAGACTAGTACTAAGTTCACGATTATACACTAAAGACTGTCGTTTTTCTAAATTTTCAAGCGTTAGTTTACTAAGAATCGATTTTTCTTCACCATTACAAACGCTACTAAAATCGCTAATACTTTCACTTTCGTATTGACTATCTTTAATCTGTCCCAGTTTTTCGAACAACTCAGAATGCGATAAAATGGAATGTTCTTTGAAATCTTGCAATGTAATGGTGTCATAATTTGTTAAGTCTGTTAAATTTGTCGGACTTGAATCACGAAATGCCTTTGGTGGTGATGGAAGTTGATATTGCCATTCGTGATCCAAATCATCCAATTCCTCGACATCCGTTTTTACAATCTCTTCATTTTTAGCTTCTTCACTTTTAATCGACTTCTCTTCAACTTTTGGTGCTTCAATTAATGCAGAACTTTTAGGACTACAATTTGAAATAATTTGACTTTCTACGTCTTTAATATTAATATGATTTTCTTTTAGAATTCCTGCTTCAGAGTTTATCGAATTCCTACTTTGAAGTTCAGTTACATTTTTTGGCGTTATAGCTGTATTACGATCATTATCACAATTTAAATTAGCGTTAACTACTTCTTTTAATTTCTCAAATTCTATAACCTCTGAATTGATACTTTTTAATGAAGTTGTGGAAGATATCGACGATCGCTTTATTGGATCAATATTTTTGTTTGAAGTATTAATAATTACTCTTTGACGTACCTCAGCCGATTCTGAAAATTTACAATAATTAAAACACATAATCAAGATTTTCTTTCTTTTTGTATGAACGATTCAGTAATAATGGAATAAAAATATTGAATGGAATGAAAATCGATTTGCTCTGTAAAACACTCGAATAGGTTTCCTTTTATTTTTTAATAAAAGTTTAAAAGAATTTGTTAGCACATTATTGAAAAATATGAAACTTAAAATTTCCATCTACTAGCGTCTGAAACCATTTTTCCATTAAAAGTGCTTTTAGTTACACAAATCTTATATTTTTATGCAATTTTGAATTCATTTATTATTTACAGGTTCTTTTAAGAAATTTTAATAAAAGATAATATACCGAATTATTTGGACACATTTTAATGGAATACCATTTTTAGCCATAAATATTACAAAAACTATATAAAGTCATGGAATTCCATTATGGAAAAATAATTTTCAAAATTATTAGTAGCTGATATTTATTTTTCCAATTTTTAGATTCTAAAATATTAGTCAACATACCACACCAGTAAAGGTTTGAAAAGCACCACAACCCAAGTAACTAACAAAATATATTATGTACATATGTATGTATATATTTTGTGATTAGTAAAAGTTGGTAAAGTTATAAAATATACCAATCACCTATTGGAAAAAAGAAACTAATGGAGAAGAGTGTAGCAAATCGACTATCATCAGTGAGATGTATTAGTAATTTAAACATGCCTGTGTCACTGTGGTCTCCAACAATCCCGGTACTATCAACTAGGTCTATATCTGTGCTAATATTATTAAGTTTTCTTGTACCATTCCATTCTTTAATATTACCTTCACCATGTAAATTTTCATCACTATTACTACTTTTCAAACTAGAAGTTGATGTGTTTATTGTGCACGTTGTCTGTGAATCGATTCCTTCCAGTTGTATTAAATCGTTCTCGTTTTTATTTGAACAATGTTTTAAATCGGGAGTTTCCAAAATATACCTGTTGAAATCATCCATGTCTCCAATTGAACTGCATTTTGAATTTACAGATATATTATCCAAATTTTTGGAACTAGCAATGCTAGAACTATCTTCATCATCCATTGCAACCAAACCACTTAGACGTTCTATTGAATCCAGTGAGCTTAAATTACTTGATATACTTCTACTTTTTGAAACACGTCGTTTTGGAAGATTTTCATTGTTATTTGTCTCGGATTTTTGGATGTTGGACACCATATCCTTAGAAGATGTGGGAACTTCTGATGTAACATCAACTGATTGGTTATTATTCATTTTTATATGCTCATTAGTTTGCTCATCATCATTAGGCTGTTTTAGATAAATACCTTCTACAGGAAGAAACACGTTTATTGCACTTTCGTTATTATTAGTTCCAGTATTTTTGTTATCACAAATCGCACCATCAGAAAATGTAGTCACTTCCGATGTTGCATCAACTAATTGATCATTGTTTACTTTATGATTGTCATTAGTAATGGGTACATTTTCACGAATACTTTCAAACGAAAGAGGCGTATTTATTCCACTTTCTTTACTATTTGATCCAATTTCTGAATTATTAGAAATCGAATCTTCCAAATTTTTACTCACTTTTGATTCTGCATCAACTAACTGATTATTGTTTATTTTGTCGCTATTGGTAGTAGAGAGATCTTTATCGATAATTTTGTTTTTCTTATTTCGCATTCTTCGTTTTGGAACTGGTATTTCATTATTTTCTGCAGGAGGCGGGATATTATCGTCTTTGGATACATCCAGTGAAATTAAATCGTCGTTGCGAGTTTCTTTTATGATAGTATTGTCGTAGGAATTACATCTTAACATGTCTATTTCTTTCATTGCCAAATCACACATTTTTATAAAATCATATTCACTCTTAGGTATTTCTGCTAAATCATCATCATTATTAAATGTTTCTGGTTCCATTGATTCATGCAAACCTTTAGCAAGATTGAGTTTTTCGTCCAAATTATTCTTTAATTGCAATATTTCTAATTCTGCTTGTTCAAAGTTACAAACATCTATAAGAGGTTGCTTTTCTTGTATTGCTGTTTGTTCTTTATAATCTTGAGATATTTCAATCGTGTTATGATTAGATGAGGCGATATTTATTTCAGCTGTTATTTTATTTTCTGATGTATCACTTATGAGTGGTTTTTCTTCTGCATCGATGAAAATCTCTTGTTTAATAGCCGAAGAAGCAGAAGGTTTGTTTACTTCCAAATCCATAACCATTATTTCATTAACCTTTTTATCGCTTATGAGTGATTTTTCTTCTGGATCGACGAAAATCTCCTGTTTGACAGCCGAAGAAGGAGGAGGTTTTCCTACTTCCAAATCTATAAGCGACATTTCAGTAATATTTTTATAATTTATGGGTGGCTGTTCTTCTGTATCGACGAAAATTTCCTGTTTGACAACCGAAGAAGCAGGAGGTTTTTCTACTACTAAATTCACAACCGATATGTCATTAATCATTTTATCGCTTGTGGGTGATATTTCTTGGTGGAAAATCTCCTGTTGGACAGCGGAAGAAGCATTAGGTTCTTCTACTTCCAAAGCCATAATCGGCGTATCTTCTATAAGTTTCTCATCATTCTTTATTGATTTTGGTACAACCGTTTCACCATCGTCAGTTAATTGCAAATGATCTATTTTACTTGTTAAATTATTTTGAATATCGCTATCATTACTTATAGATTTATTTGCATCAATAGGGGAAGCTTCGTTAAGCATATTATTATAATTTTCTTCTGCGTTAAGCTGTAGCTTATCTTCTTTGGATATGGATGGGTTACGAGCCTGTGAAATTGGCATGTCTACAGTTATAGATTTTACCCGAGGTGCAGGTTTAGGAGGTGCTCTGACTAACTTTTTTCTTCGCATTGGCACAGGAGATGCTAGCATGCAAAATATTAGTTAATAATCAATACCATACAAGCAATTTTAAATAAAATTATTAGTTCATTAGATTAGAAAGATTTAATAAAAGCAAATAATATAAGAAATGCTCATATAGGTACATACCAACCCTTGAATATACATATGACAGCAAGCGTTTAAATAAACTCAAAAAATGTACTGCATGCAAATAAGCAAAAATACAATATAATATATCTTTTATTCCAAATAATAAAACCCAAAACTATCATTTACACCAATTCGCCCATTCGACTACTATCAAAAAATAAATTTACGTTTTGTACAAATTTATTGAAATTTTCGTTATCATTTTCAGTTTTAGTAATGGATTCGTTTTCATACGTATTAAATTTCTTTTGTAAGATTTTACTGGTCATCAAATCAGCTGGAGTAATTTTAGGTCTAACATAATTACAAAACGGTCGCGGAGTTAGGAGATTGATATTGAAATGCTTTTTATCATCAACTAAGTTGTCAACTGAAATTCTGCTGACTGAAGAGTTTAGTTTATTATTCATTTCAAAAGTATTGCAATTGGTTTTTTGAATTACGCTTTCAGGTTTGTTATTTGAAATTGCTTCGCCCAAAAGATTTTCTTTAATGTATGAAATTACATTTGATTTTTGATCTTTAGAATACATTTCCGCATTGTTGACAACTAACGCATTTTGAATTTCTAAATTTTGGCCTATTAAATAATTAGCACTAATGGTATTTAGGTCTAGCTTACTTTTCGTTACATCTACTGCAATATCATCCAAGCTTTTTGTTTCTACATTTGTAGGCACAGTTTCAGCAACAACTGATTCAGTCTCAGTATTATCTACAATAAAAATAGTTGATAAAAATCTCGAAGACGATTTCATTAAATAATTTTGTATGTTACCTGTTTTATCGGAAACAATTGAACCGGCAATTGAAACAGTAACAGTCTCAGAACTTGAAGAAACATCTTCTGTTTTTATAATTGGAGGAGGTGGTGGAGCGGCTTTTTTCTTACGACCTACGAAATAGTTTAAAATGACAACTAAAAATACTAACAAAATATTTTGTATCTTACCCGCAATGCTACTGGTAGATTTAGAAAAATTAGACATTGTGGTTAAATTTTGACTACTGACACTGACGGTTTCTTCAAATTGACTTTCTTCATTTAAAACTTCATTAATTAATGTCGATTTTGATCTCCTTGGCAGGGAAGTGTTGCAGTTATCACTTAACACCGAAGGTTCGTGATATCCAGAACTATCGCTGCTGTTTCTTGAATGACAAATTGTTAACCCATTGTCCAACTTTTTTGGATCTATTGTGTTTGACTCAGATACGTTGCTTATTTCGCTTGGAGGTTTATCGATGATATCTTTTTTGTGATCAGTTGATTGAGGTGGTTTGGGCGCAGGGCGTCGTTTGCGTTGAGGTGCTTTCGGTTTTTCTTTTAAAACTGGTGCAGGCTGTATCCTGGCAGACAATAATGGTTGTTGGATTGCAGGTGGCGTTACAGAACGAGAATCGTCACTATGACTAGGAGAAATTGAACGATTTTCACTCGAAATTGACCCTGAACCCATACTCTGAAATAAATTTTATAATGAATCATCAAAAAATACAAAATATTTTGACACAAAGTTGTTAAGAGTTGAATATATTTACAAGGAAAATGCATAATTCAAGTGGGAATTTTATAAATAACTTCACAATGGCAAGGCAACAATATAATGCGAAGATTTTTTTATTCATAATTATATAATTTAATATTTAATTACTGGGTATGCACCTTCTTCCTGATGTAAAATTTACCAATTATACTTACTTTTTTGCAATAGTATATTATTATTCTCGAGTGTTATATAACAATGTAATCACGATAGGTTAAGAATTTTACTGTTTCACCCTCTCACCTGTTTTCCTCTTTTAAAAATAAGGCTCAACACTCCACCTCCAGTTCTTGCTTGCATTTGCTTCCTTTCTTCTTCTTTGCGTGAAGCCATTATATCGTTTGCCGAAAACGTCTGAGTTAACCCTATAGTTCCTTTCAAAACGACATACACTTCTGTTATCTGGTAATCACTTAACGTTAGCTTAGGATTCAAAACTTCATCCAAATTAGCTGAAATAAAAAATATATGTGAAAATAAGTCAATTGTAAGAATCTAAAATAACGTTGATGAAAAAATTATAATAATAATAATTAGTAAATACAACCTTAATTACGTGTGCTATTAATTTTCTAAATATTTGCTTTAAAACATATAAAATGCGTATTATTTAGTCTATTGTTTGCGACAGAGATTACATTTATTTTTATAATAAGCAAATATGATAACAAAATTTTTATATCTATTTGGTATCTAGCGGTATTAATTTTGTTCTTTAGAAACAATTATATTTTTAATCATCTATACCCGACATAAAAAATGTATTATAATTAAAACAGTGAATATAAAGAACATTAACCCTCACAACGTGTATTTTCTTACGCTATTATGTTGTTACACCTAACACTCGAAGAAAGATAATGGATGTATGTATAATTCGAGGCCGTGATAAAATTCCATTATTATGTTATCTAAAGTTTTAAATAAAATTTGATAAGACTAGGATTAATAATTGGAATAGCTAAAACCATTGTTTATACTAACTATTAGACTGTCCCCACAACCTTTGATTTTTATTATGCTTACAACATAATACTGAGGTGCAAGTTTCGGAGTACAACGTTTTGCTTACCTGGATGCCTAAATTCATATTTAGAAGAATCCAGATTTTTTTCATGACACACTTTTTTCATAATATCTTCCAGATATACGTTTTGGCTCACTCGTATAACATAGAGTTGATTTCTAGGTAAGTGAACCTGCAATCTAAACGTACTTTCAAATGGTTGGTGCCCTCCCGATACACTTTTAGGTATCGGAATGGACCTATTTTTTGGAATAACTTTAACGTGTTGAGTATCTAATACACCGATAGGTGTGTTTGGTTTGTAAGGTAAAATTTTATCTAAGCGTCCAGATGAAGGTGCCATTTCTAATGCCTGCAGTATATGACCAGATTGTTGCAAATGGTGCGCTGTGGTTATTTGAACTAGCAGATCCATCATTGGAGTACTAAAATAATTGTTAATATGTTCGTCTGTTTATTTACAAATTAATTATGATATTGGATACCTTCTATCCACGGACATCTTCACAGTTGTCTCTGTGGGCAGATGGACTGTGAGATCCATTGCCCCAGCCAACATGTCAGGTGGAGTATCCTCAGTAATTTGCATCATTGCTGGAGTCGCATTCACAGATCTGTAAAAAGAATCAAGATATACAATCTGTTTCGCTTTTGTATTTGTATTTATTTATTTTTAATATTTAATTTTACGTCTTTGAGATTATTAAGTTTTATACTATTATATTGCAGGTTATTTACGCTTCGTTATTTCAATGTCATAAAATATTAAACCAAGTATTATGTAAATTTGTGTATTATGTTACCGTCATTTTATGCAATGCAGATAGTGAATGTACTATGTACTTAATAAATATTTTACCTATGTATTACATTATTATGTAATTAGTAGATACTATAATAATAAGTCAAGTGGCTAAAGTGGCACAAGTTTTTACGAAGTTTTTTACCCGAGATAGTTAATTCAATTTCTGAAATAAGACTATTTTTAAACATTTTTTGTGATATTATGAAGTAGCAGGTGCTTCCTCTAACCCATAGGTAGAAATAATAGCAGAAATAGTCGAACAAAAGTTTCCAAATGGAAATGTTTTTATTAGAGAAATTAAATATTTGTAATACATCTGGTATTCACACAAAACATCAATTTAATTTTATTTCACAACTAGGTTATCTTAATCACAGATTAATTTCTATAGAAATCATTGTTTTAAGAATTGTATCTTAATTAGTTAACATAGTCAGTGCAACCCGCCCTTACTATTCAGTTAGTTAATTTGGAAGTGAGGGAGTAGGAATTTATTAATTTGATTATATACCTGATTCTTTCTGAGTCAGGTACTATAATAATAATGAGAAGTTCTTCGGAATTTTATAAAGAACCCAGGCAAGAATATATGAAAATGAATACAAGATGTTCCAAGAGTTATGAGTCAAATATTAGGAATGAGGAAAATAGTCACATTTCTCAATATAAATAAGTACATTTTTGTTTTTAATACTCTGTATCCTACAAAATATGTACATAGTAGTTTTTATTAAACCGATAATTAAGGGAAAATAATATTCAGACGAAAACAAAATAATTTGAAAATAAATATAGTAGGTACCTACTCGTATCTAATTGTAATAATTTAATAATAAAAATTAGCACCTCTAAGTTCGTTCATATCCGTGTTCACTGTTTACTGTTGTTATTATTAGTATTTAAATTTGACAGAAACAAAATAAAAGAGGATCACACATATTTTGGAACTACAGCTTACTAAGCCGTGTTTGATCTGGCGCTTTTTCGCTTTGAAGCTCCATCGAACATATTCTGATAACTCGATTTGGAGCTGTTGCGCGCTTGAAACGCTATAGTTCCATCCATTTCAGAAGCTTAAAATACGCGCAGTTCTGAAATGAGAGCAGATAAAGCATTTTAAAGCGTGAAAAAAAAACCCAAATCGAACTGTCAGAATGCGTTGACGGAGTTTCAAAGTTAAAAATGTGACAAACCGAACACGGCCCAAATATTTAACTGATACGGAACAATGCAGGACGAACAGTTTGAAAGCAAGACATTTAGTATAGCATTTTTCCACAAGGCACGTTGCCAAAATGCAGAGAACGGTTGATAGTCTAAGCAACAATAGAATCATCATCAGCCATCACGGATTTAACCAATTGGTCTGTTCTGATTCTCTTATGATATTCAGATTTGCCTTTATTTCAGAACTGATCACTTCATCGTTTTCGCGACCGTTCCACTGTTCTTTTTCCGATAGGTCGATATTCCATTATCTCTTTAGGTATACGGCTATTGGCCATTCTTGTGAGGCGTTGATTCCAATTACACCTGTATGTCACAATTTTTTCAGTAATTTAAAAGAGTCCCAGTTCATGTCGTATCTCTTCGCTTTTCTTTCGGTGTAGAAGAGTGTAGCTCGCCACGCGTCTCAGAAATCTCATTTCTGTAGCTTCGATTCTTCTGGTGTCTTCTTGTGTTAAAGCCCAGTTTTCGCTTCCGTAAAGCAGGACAGGTGAAGCCATAACTTTATAAAATTTTATTTTTATTTCCTTACTTGAATCTTTAAGATAATCCCTTTATTGTTCCGTACATACGAGTATGATTAAATCTTCCCAATTTAATCACGAAGTCATTTTGTTTGTCGTATGAGATATCGTAGCCCAAGTACTTGAAGTGGTTGACCTGTTCAATAGTTCTGTTATTAATGACAATTTTGGCTCTAATAGGATCGATTACCTTAGTTTTTCTCGATTGAAATTTCGAGGTTCTAGGTCTTACATATAGTTTGTGTGCTGCTTCTTGGAGGTTATCTTCCGAGTTTGCAAAAATCGTTTGATCGTTCGCAAATAATAACGTGTCGACTTTAAGGTTGTTAATTGTGAAGTGATGTTTCAGATTTAGTTGCCACAACAACAACGACAAAATAATCAACGAATTTTATAATTTCGACCAAAAACCACACCTTTTGCAGGAAAAGATTTATTTAAAAAATAGTCTAGATTAAATCATTTTAAACAATCTTATTAGATAAGGAAATTGTCATACAATTTTGTTAACGATATTTAAATATCACATAATATAAACTTATGTTAAACGATCTTTATAATAGCAAAAATTGAAAACTGTTATCAAACCACACCAAACATCTGTCCATTAGGTACTCCAAATTTTAAGGTTATGTTGATACACTAATGCGTTTTGATCTGCGGCTAACCAAAATAATTATTATGTATCATAAATGGGCAACTTCGATATTGATTCGTGACTTGTTGAACCTTGAACAGGTGTTTTCGCCAAATTTCCGAATTACATCGAATTTTAATAAGAAATTGCATATTATTGTGACTATTAATAATTGCAAGTGCATATTTTTTATCAACCAATGGCATTTGCTTTATGTTGTTATTTTGGATAAATTACTGTAAATTATTTAGGAAACTGTAATATTATAATTACCTTTGGAAGTGCAATATACGAGAGTACTCTATCCAATCAAAGTTTAGTTTATTTATACAATTTTCATGTGACGCTGAGGTTTATTCAAAATTCGAGTCGTCTACATTAGTTTGATTGAAGTTTTCATAAATTCACTCATGCAATAGTAACGAAAAATATAACACAACTTTAATAATAATGGTCAAGTTTAGTATCAGCCTCTAAAGCAAAATCTGGAATTCTAAAAAATGTTGAATTGTTTTGGATACTTCATTATGAAATCATGGAATCTCGTACTGCAAGAAGAATAGTAATTTAAAAAAATCTAAAGCATGGTTTGGTAAAACCTAAAACTGTGTGCATTTGTAAAATTTTAGATAGTCGTATTCTTTTTCCTATAATAATAGTAATAGATCTGCTGTCAAGAATAGTTTTTAGTTGCAGGAGCCAATAAAAAGTTTGGATGATCTGAGGATTACTGCCGGTATAACGAGAAGTGCTTCGAGTGAGATGGCGAATCTTGTTAATAAGTTGGTTCGAGATTATATCTGGAAATTGTTGGGTGATAATAATTAGGATGTTATTTGAAGGAGAAGTATGTAATAGGAAATAAACCGCAAAAATATATTTGCTTTATTTGTATGTTTATTTTTTATGCTAATTTTGTTAATCCTTCCATATTTTATATTATTATGAAATTAATGCTGTTGTTCCTTCATATGTTTGTTTTATTGTAAATTTGTCACTGAGTGCATTTAGTAAACGGTTCCTGACTGACCACAGCTGTAAAACCTTCTAAGCGGTAAATTTTCACGTTGTGTGGTCAGCTGATGATGCTAACCTCAAAAGTACTTGTATGACATAATATATCCGCACCTCAAATTATTGTTTATTAGCTTAGAAATTATAATCATAGTAATTATTATAGATATTTACTTGCAACTGCTCGATAAATTCGCCCACTTAATAGAATTTTTACTATTTTACTCTTATATTTAACATTCTTAATTTAAATATAAATATATTATACCTATTACATACAGGTACTACTACATAGTTTAGATTGTTGCCCAAAGGCCGAAGACACCAACAACATATAAATTTTCGACTTTACTCTAGTTTTCTTTTAGTTTACTTAACTTTTCGTTATATCGTTTTGGCAATTGATTAATTTGTTTTGATATGATACTTATAGATTGATTCCAGTTGATGAGGTGTCACTTTTTAGTTATAACATAAGGTCTCTTATTGATTCAATGTAATCTAATTAGCTTAATATTATCTATTGATACAAGGATTAAAATTGTTAGTCTGAGTTATTAATATATTTTACCTCTAATTGCTCAAACCATGTTTCTTTGCAGTTTTTTATTTGTACCGATTCGATTGTTGCTTTCTGCTATTATGAAGTTACAACTATTATTTTAAATTATTGTTTTTGTTCGATTTATCATTCGTGGGCTACCTTGATTGTTTAGTTCTCTTGAACTAATTGTCTGAAGTGGGGCAAGGAATGGGTATATTTCGTAAACACAAAATGTTTCTCCCAAAAGTTAAAAATAATTATTTTTTACAGTTCAAAATTATATTCAACAGATTTTAAATTGGGCAGCATTTATCGATACAATCTGAAAAATTTGGATTTGATATTTTCGGAATAATTAACTCTATTTCAACTGGTGCTACTCGTGCTGATGGATCGAGCATTAAGATGATTAAGTTGTTTTGAACGTTATTTTCCACTGTTTACAATGAATTACTAACTTGTGCATTGAAATAGTGTTTACCCGCCATGCTGGAAGCAATCAATCTTTAAACCTAATCCTAAGCTTACGATATAAGTTATCTAACCTGTCTGAGCTTCGACCTATTAGTATTTTGCAGGTTTATCATATAGTTATATTTGAAAAAGTTTTCTTTCCAATTGTGCGTACATTTCTGGCTTTCGTGTGCCTTCCTGAATGTTAGTTGATATTTATTATCATAAAAAGTTAAGCATTACTTTATTATCAAATATTTTGTAATTGAGCATACACCCATTGGCCTATTGGGGATGTACTATGCATTTCTAACGCTTTTGTAAATATTTTGTATAAAATAGTTAATAATATTTATTTTACTTCAATTTGCAATGCTGTTAATGAATGCATGATCTACAAATTAGTATCATTATGATAGTATAAACACATTATCTCCCTTTTCAGTGGGGAGTTGAATGTAAAAATTTTCAAAACTGTTAAATGTTGATATTTGTGTTGTTTTTCAATACATTAATATCAAGTTATACTTATATGCAATAATTACAACTTGATATGATGTTCATACGCCGGAACTCAACGCACGATGCAACGTGATAAATGTAGCTGTTATAAGATAAACAGACCATAGATGATCTTTTTTCTTTTCAAAATTAAATCGTTGCAAGTTAAAAAATAATCTACGTGCGTTTGAAATTATTAGTCGTGCCATAGCTATTCTTACATTATACAGCAAAACTGAGAAGACCCGAAGCATGTACAAGTAACAAGAACTATTATGTTAAAATTTTTATTTATAAGAATGTAGAACAAGATGTAAGTAGGAGCATTTTAATGAGTGAGTATAAAGTTGGATTTTCCATATTTTATGACATTAGAAATTCAACAACATGCTTTAGAATTTTCCTAGTCGTTTTCTGAAACAAGTGTGCTAGTGCGATTACTAATAGGAAAACTTGCCTTCAACCAAAATTAGAAAAACCTAACAAATTTTATACAAATAAAATAAAATTTTGTCAGAACAATTGCAATATTATAAAAGTGTGCTCAAACTTATGAGGATTGCTGCAAAAGAAACTTTAAGGAGCAAATGGAAATTCATGGGTACATAATTTTAAAATAGTCGTGAAGTTAATAAGTCGGATATTACTAATCTGTTAATGTAGAAGTGGCCAAACAAAGCAGAATCAAGATTATCATTATTATTATTATTCAAAGCTGTTGCAAGGCTTGAATGTATATTTCAAGAATCAAGCTACTGCTTTTTATGGGAATCTACTAGCAGTTAAAAAAATAATGAACGTACATAACTATTGCACTTACTACTTCGTATACATTGAATACTAAAAAAAATCCTTGTTCTCAATACTTTTGAATCGGGTATCATTTTTAGAATTAACTTTTGTTTAAATTCAAACGCCAATATTATCCTTGTGCAATATATATAGGGCTTCAAGTAATTATAGATAGTTCGATGCAGCACATTAATGTTTAGTGTTAAGCTTTGCTTTATTGACAGCATACTATCACATGATTTGAAAATTGCAATGCAAAACACAAACCAATGAAAAGTAAGCTCTTGTCAATAATAAATTCATGGTTAGAAATACATTCGAACGCTTTGCAATGTTCGTTGCCTGTAACATTGAGTGTACCTGTAAAATTATCAGGTACGGACAACACTGTTAGTATTATAAGTTTTTGAAAATATCCATTTACCTACAGCAAATATAAATTGCAAACAGCTTTAATAGTGTCAGTTAACTGAAGGTACCCATGGAATTTCAACATTATGCAGCCGCACGATATTTTCATTTTATTATACTTGATCATACAATAGTTGGTAAAAATTCAATTTATCCGTTACGAAATTTAAATACTTCATTGCTAAACCGATTGATTTATTATAAATTAATCCATTTTCATGAAAACCGATCGAGTTTAATTAAAAATACCAAATTTTTCACGTGTGTAGATACGTATTAACACTGAATAGTAAATAGAGAACGTAAAACATTAATAATCACCTAAATACTTCTTTCAGTTATATAATGTGCAATTTTGTAATAAATTGGAATCAAAAACTAATTAAAAACTTATAGGTCAGGGCAATACATTTTACTCAAAAAAGCAAGACGATATTAATCACTTTCTATAAACTTATCAAGTACACAAAAATTAGTTTTTAACTCGCATATCAGGCCCATCCATCATTAAAAACAATCAGTTTTTCTAATTATAACTCCTTATGATTGCTAAAATGAAACTTGCAAAAAAATAATTTTTAATTCAAATTATTATAAAATATCTAATGGATACATCTGTTTGTATAATAGTCCGGATATTACACAAAAGTGTAATTGAAATTTAATAGTTGATGTATAAAGGGCAATTTTTCAATGAAAGTAAATAGTGGCTGCTGGTTCTACCTTCTGAATGGTTCAATCTTCTCATTTCGCTTTGTCAATATCTCATAAAAATGTCATAAAATTTACGGACCATCCTAGAATCCAATCTTCTTAACCTAAATTAATCATTTGATACTTTTATATTAGTCACGCCTAAATTATTTACTTTTCTAAAAACAAAAGTTGTAATACAATGGGGACAGTGAAAATTTGTTGACCTGAAAGTCGCGATCGAATTTTATGATATCATTAAGATGGAAATTTTATGGGTGTATATTGTGTATCCGCATTTATATGATTATTATTCGAATTACAATTTAATATTGCCGATCAATATTGTACGAATTGGTAGTTCCATAATATTCTCATCCGTTTGTGTAATATAAACAAAGTTATATATATTATGTTATTGCATCTTATTAACTTAAAATTAATTAGTCTGCTAATTGTTTGGTAAACAAATTTTATTCTGTTTATTATTTTTTACGTCTAACTTTATAATATTGAATATGGCATAAACTTGATTAAAATAATTTTAAATTCCTTTTTACTTATACTGCGACAACTTTTAAATTAATATAAGTATTACAAATTTAAAAAAAACTTGCCCCGCTTAATTTGCGCATGTAAATTCAACCTTTATAGCACTGCATCATGATCTTAAAAAGCATAAAATTGATTAGACTGCAACAATATATTGCACTCATTTATTAAACTTCATCGATTGTTGATTCTGTCCACTGTGCATTTTCTCTAGTTGATATTCATTCAATGCCAGCACTAGGGAATACTTAAAAACCTTGTTCGTATCAGCTATAAATGTGATTACATAACGAAAATTTTAAATGCTACTGTTAACCTTGTTAAAAATTAATCAAATTGCAAATAAAAAATAAATAAATATCAAACGCACGTTATTGTTATTGATTGGAATGTTGAAAGGTTTGGTCAATTGGTGATCATCGTTTTATGAATTAGTCAAAGGTGCAGTTACATAGCGTAAATGCCAAGGGCAAGGTTTCCCCGGTTTCCTTTATACAGGTGTCTAACAATTTAAGTGTACCATTTCTGTTGCGTTATTCCATCCGTTACATTATCTTAATTATCAAGAATTTTTCAATATCGGCCTTAAGAATGCGTTTGCTTTTAAATAAATCATTATTACATTTATAATATGCCTACGTTTAAAATACAATAATTTTTAGTCAGAAAACGTTCAAGGTAAATCGATAAACTTTCTAGTTAAGAATTTAAATTTATCGAAATATGGAACATGTATAAATACCGTCATTACCAAAATTTGTACGCAGGTGGTACTTTAAATTTCAGATTATTGGTCAATATACTACGAATTATGGGATACAATTTGCAGTTTAATAAAGGAAAAATATTTTTAAAATACAATTTTTATGGTTTTTCAATAACCAATATTTTCCAATTGATACAGCTTAATTTTAACAAAAAATACATTTTATAAAATAACAGGAAGCAGTTCTTTGAAAATTGTTAATTTTTGGGTACGGTTAGGCAATTTAATTATTACATTAACAGAGTAATCTTAATAATCCAGTTAAGAATCAAAAACCAACATCACAAGTTTTCCATTTTAATAAGGAAACGTTCTTTGAAAACAGATTAACTTAGTTTTAATTGTTTGGCGTTATTTGTGAAATCGACAATTATGAGGAATTACATCAATTTAAAGTTTCAAAACGGGGGAAATTAAAAAACTTTGTGAACTTGCTAAGGTTATAATATGTTGTAACACATTAATCAATGGACACCAAATTGAACTATATTGCGTTTGTTAGCTTTCAACCCTCAGGCTGATTTTGTGGTTACATAGTGTTGTTACTGTTATCTACATAAAGCTGCCTAATTTCCAAAGTCAAATTTGATAAAATTTTGCGGGTGTGGTAATAAATATTTTGGAATAATTGTTATTATATAGTGTAAAAACGCGATCAAAACATTTTCAGCGACCTTAATGTATACATCCATGTTTGCTATTAATACAATTAAGTGTTTTAACGGTATGTACATCTAAAGTGTTTAAATACTTGTTTTTATGTTTAATTTAAACATCGTTAACTGTAAATATACGATTTAAATATTTACAACTAGTTTTATTATTATTTAGTAAACTTAATCAATATTGGTCACATTTGTAAATCTGCAATATCTATATTACACCTATAAAATATTTCTAATTATTATAGGTAATACTTGAGAAAAGAGTGGTACTAGTTGGAATTTTTAAAATTTTTTATTTGAAAATAAATTATAATTTGTATGGTGGTACCAGATACAGAGCTTCAGTTTTTGATCATATGCTGATAATCACCATGTAAGAGATTTATAGCCCCTACACACGATCCGATTTCTAGACCCGACCAGATTGGAGATTGCCTCCACACGATCCGACCGCGTTGGAGTTTGCTTCTACACGATCCAATCTCGTCGGCCCGACACCAGCTGCGCCTGATATTATTTCGAACTTAAAATTTATTCTTGTATTAAATATAATGATTAAATAATCCGTGGTGTTTGGGAGAAAACTGATACGTGCAAAAGTAATGTTTTTCAGTATAGCTGTTCAATATAGTAAAGTTCAATATCGTTCAATAAATAGTAAAATACCTATCAATAAAAGATCAATTTATTTTTATTTATTCATTTATTAATTATATACTTAGAATGTAATAATAATAATAATATTTAATAATCCAGTAATTAATAGAATGTAATTATAATAATAATGTTTAATAATCCAGTAATTTTTTGAAATTAATAACTGTCATATTTGTACCATATGTTTAAACTTATCAGTTTTCTCCCAAACACCACGGCACGGCATTCATTCTCGTACAATTCAATTTGCGATTTCTGGACACCTGGCTATCTGTGGTGCTCAAATGGAGTACATGTGTTTATAATCGCTTTGGCGATAAAGAAACACATGAATCAAATATATAACAAATGCTTTCTATAGAAAACTATAAAAATGCTATATTTGACATGAAATAATTTTCAATTTGTTATCGAGTTATTATAAAAATATTTTATATGAACTGAAAGTGAAAATATTTAAATATTATTCGAGAAACCCTTTTAGGCGTTTTATATCTTTTCGTGAGAACTACAAAAATTATCACCTAATTACTTTTTGAAATCCTAAATTTTTTTAAATGATTATTTAAAACATAGATTTTGGTCCGATTATTCCTCCACTTTTCATTATAATTATAATTATGCATTATAATTTTAATATTTCGTGTGATATTTTAAAGGTATTTAATAAAAAAATAATATGTTTTCATAAAGTAGATAACAAGTCGGCTGGGTTGGTGGGTCTGAACCTACCTACATGATCCGACAAGGAATGGCATAAAAAACTGTTTTTATCAAGTTTAGCTCGCCTTATCTGCGATCCGACAACGCTCCACACGGTCCGATCTCGCCAAATTCCAACGCGGTCGGATGGCTACATCGGTGACTACATTTCCTACAAGGAAATGTTGCGAAATTTGTAGGACGACAGGCCTAGACACGGTCCAACTTGAGACCCGACCGACGAGATTGGATTTTAGTACCAACCAGATCGGATCGTGTGTAGACCCTATTACTGTTTGAATCTCAAATTTTTCAGGTATTAATTAAAATTAGACCAACTTAATTTGTTACCATGTCGTAGTAGAATTTTGGTTCTATAAATAAATTTAGAAGAAAGTTTTCAATTATTAACCACAATTTTTTTATATAATTGAAATAAACAACTCATAAAAAATAACTGCATACCGATAATAAATTATAATAAATTGGTTTTGTTGAAGAGCATGGAATTGAAAAGGAACTTGATTTTAATATTAGTTTGCTTTCATATAATATTAACATTACAGGTACAAATTACTAGTAGTTCTAGCGATTTCCTGATAAAATATTTAATTTATTAATTTTTAATGGAATTTAAAGTTAATATGATAGAATGTAATCAATTGCCAGAATCTATGAAATTGAAAAGAAAATAATTCGATAGATAATATACCGTTACCACTAATAAATTTTACTACGAGTTTTAAAAAGAGACTCAAAAATGCAATTTGCATTAATTTTGAACTATAAATTGCCATCTCCAAAATAACGCTTGCAATGTTAATAGTTAGCCATTTAAAAAATAATGGTACCTGCTTATGATTATCATACGTTATGTAAATTAATTGTCGTCATATATGTATTTGACCTAAAAAGTGTAGACATGGAGAAACAAATTGCTCTAAAATAATATTATAAAATGAGGTGCTTGAAAACTTTTGATGATAAAATGATGTCATTTCAATTACTGGCATTTTATGTTTATTAATTTACTTTCAGGAATGTAAAAACATGAAAGTGATCTTTTTATATCACTTAATTTTAAAACATTGGCTCTTTTAGAACTTCAAAGATAATATAAAATTCCACAAACATTTTGAGATTTGCCTTATACCCAAAGTTCAACATTTCATAAAGTTCAATACCCAATCCAAAAAATTTCCATAGAAATTCTAGACAAATTTAATTAATTCGACTGGGTACCAATTAAAGAATTTATTCTATATATGCAATAATATGCAAAATTCAAAGTGAATTTTCTCTTATATAACTATTTAAACATGGTTTTTATATGACTAAATTGTATTAAGAAACTGGATTATATTTTAACTACATTTCTGCAGAATAAAAAAATTCAAACATTCATTTTATTTAAATACAAAATTGTAAATTAATTGGTATGTCAAGAAAATATATCAACTTTACATTTTTAATAATATATTTAACTTTTTTCAAGTTTAACACATTAATTCACAATTTTAATGAAATGTAAGAGGAAATTAACTACTTTTTGAAATTTTGATTCAAATAACATATCTACTAATTATTTACCTATTTTATTATCCAGATGCCACTGTACAAAAACCAAGTTAATAAGTTCGTTCACATTACATGATCAACTGGTCAACAACGCTCTCTTCAAGTTGGTATTTTTATTAGTTAACAAAATTACTCATTAATCGACGAAAGTTTAACAATACGTTTACAATTAATTATACAGTAAATGAAAAGTCAATTTTTTTCTGGAAAAAATGTTTCATTGAGCAAAATAGTACCGCCTTTTGAAAATGATCCGTAAAGTTGTTATTAACTTACTTATTGTGAAAGTTTTTTTTAAGTAGTTTGTCTAAATTTGGGTTTTGTGATTACATGGTAATTACCATTATTCGATTTCCTTGGGGAGTGTTTTGTTCAACTCAGATAATGATTAATTAAATAAATAGAGCATCAAGTAGTTCGACTGTCATTATATACTTCTGATAATTGCAATTTGTTATTTCAGAATTACCACCACAACGATTTGACAAATTATAGTTAAAACATCATCGTTCAATGATATCATTAAAAAGATGAAGATGTGAAAATTAATTCAGTCTTAATTAATATGAAATTTTCTGACATGCTGGACAACTTTTACAAGAATCAGACCTCACGACAATCATACTTGGTTCAGTAAACTGCATTGCTATTACAGGTATTTCCGACCTACTCTTCGTTCGAATCTTTGGTATACATCTTATTGCAAGTCAGGATGTCCATTACCTACCTACCCATACAAAATACCTACTGAAAGATAACCTGAATGCACTTTAAAACGTCTCACTTTTTATCACATTTAACTTGATTTTAAACATATGGTAGGTAGATTGTAATTTTTGTAGGCGAGCCTAATATGATTTTCTATTAAGTAAGCCTCATGATTTATTTAAATAGCACTATTTATAAAAAATAAATTAATAACTTTGCGGTTTTTTCACCAACACTTTCACTTGCTCAAAAATAACTTTTTCCAATTAAACAATTATAACTTATGTAATCCAATAAACGATTTTCTTTTTATGCAGACTAACTTCTTAATCTTTTTATTGATGACATAAGTTCAAAAAACAAAGAATTTAATTATGTTGTATTCATCAATTCGTCTAATAATGTTAATTGTTATATACTAGAGAAATAAATCGTAATTTACATACAACATGTTAACATGAGAGTCGTTGTCCGTTATTTAGTTGTACTTCCTGATAGGATTTAAATTAAACAAAATAAGATTGACCTAATAGTTTACTTATAAAGTGCTAAGTAGTAAAAACGAAGTTCACGTACCGATACCTAAAAGCTTTTGATTGCATTTATCACTTACAAAAATTCAACATACAATGCATAGTGATTTTTCGTATTATATAAAAGAACATCACTGACCTGCTCAATATAGAAATTTAAGTATGCAATTAATTTGATTCACATTTTTTTACGATTCTCTTGTAGGCTACACGACAGGAAGTTAGCCACAAAATCCGACATTTTTCTATACTGGTTTGGATTCCACGTAAAACTATACGTAGTACTTAGATATTATTTTTTACTGCTTTATAGGTACTAATAAACTAATAATACCTTTAATAAATATTTTTTACGATAGGTCGAAATTCCAACTACCTCTCCAAGTTAACTTACAAGTTTTCTTCACTAATAAATTGTGTACATGCATATGCCATCCTAACTCATCTATTGTTTCAACATAAACGGTTTTGGAAATAATTTCATCACGTATCTTTTAGCTTGGGAATACATCTGAAGTTACTCAACTACGGATGTTCAAAGACGTGATATGGTTTAAATACTTTGTGAGAGTAAACAAAAATTTAAAACAATCAAATTCAACTTTTTATAAAAAAAAAATGTAAAATAATGACGACAGTAAAAAAGAATAATAAACCTCGTCAAAAGTAATTAAGTTATTTTACTACAAAACATAATAAATCGCGTTGAAAATGTTTTAATTACTAAAATGCACATAAAACTTTCAAACATTTCCTATACTTAAAAGTAATTATTGCATAACATACTAGTAATAATTTACGTTGTAGTTTTAAATTCGCTTTTATACGTGGCGGGACAATAATGAACATATCCAAAAGTTAATGGAAAATGTGAGTGGGCACTTATATTTCATTTCCCTGTTGTGCATTTCAATTTTCAGATATCTCAATTTCTAAACCAGTGTTTTCAAATGATTTCCATAAGTGTTCAAAACTGTATTGTCCAAATTCTCCTAATACTACAATAAACTATTTATGTATAGAATTTATCAGCATAGACGCTAGAATAATTTAATTGTTTAGGTATAGATAATATTACAATAACTATTATTTTACGAAACAAAATTTATCTACCTCACTTCAGTGTCAAAGTAATTGGTGTTTTCCTGCGGGTTCAATATTTTAATAAGCTTGCGCAATCGTTTAGGAAATTAGATAAAAATTCAATTACAAACGTTTAAATGTAATAAGAAGGTAAAATTAGCGTGTTCCATAATTATGTACTTTACAGCAAAATGGATTTTTAAACATCATCTGCGATTTGATGATATTAAGAAATTTTACGATTTTTTGTACAATCTTGTCTTTAACTTTTTTTTATTTTTAATTGGGGTAAAGGTTTTAATATTGAGTAATATAAAGTGATTGTTTTAACATGAAATTAATTAGGTAATTAATGATTTCAAATGAATAACAATTAGTTAAAGTGTGCCAGGAATTACAACATCAAACTACTAATACACAAGCTTTGGTGAAACTTTTAACGACTATTAGAGCTACCTTAAATACTAATATATTCAAGTAGTATCGAAAAACAACATTGGGACGCATTTCACAAAATAAATGTTATTTTAATTTTCACAATATATTCGGTAGTATTTCCATTAACAATGAAAATTTTCAAAACGATTAGAATGTAACGTTTCCTGAAAGTATATGTTACGATCCGACAACATTCAAAAGAAATATGATATATCATTTCAGGTTGCAGCAAAACCGTGAGCAGAAGCAGAAAGCGTAAAGTTAAGGTTCGGCCTTGTAGGTCAGGACTTGATGACCCTTACAGGTGAATAAGCGGTCAGTTCCGTTAATTTAACCTCATTGTCATGCAAAGTTGATTTAATAATGCAGTGTTACACAAGAAACTATAAACGAAAGCTTAGATATCTGGGTATTTTCGTCATATCGAAATTACTGATATTAAAAATACTTCACTAGGCTAACGAACATTTTGCATGTGCATTTTTAATAGCACCAATTTAAAAAATTGTATTTTATATAATTGTAATCTGAAAGGAAAGTTACAAAGATTTACAAGATCGATCAATTATAGTGTAACCAATAATTTGCTTAAAATTTTTAATGTGACCTTGTCGAGATATATCTAGAATGATAATCACTTCATTTACCAAGGGATGTTTGCTTTGCAAAGCTGAATGTATCATTCTCAATGGTTGCTTTCAGTTAAGTTTACCAAGAAAATCGTGTACTAAATTCAACCTTGTCAGTAATTGTTTAATTGATACTGCGGGACAAATTTGCACTGACAGGTGGAAATTATTTATTATACGTTAGTTTTTGATATTTATTCATCAAAATTTATAATTGCAATGGAAGTGTAAACGAATTACAATTTCAAACTGTCACAAAATAATTTAGCATTATTAGAAAATTTAAATTTTGCGCTTATACCTATGTAAATCTTTCTTTTAGCGGCAGCGGCGGTGACGCACCATAATTCTTTTGTATATTTGCTGTGATTACGTTACAAAAAAATGCGATAAATTATTTTATTGCGAAGTTAATTTTCACTTATTGAAACAAGGGCCAATTAACAAAGAAACTTTTCATAGTAAAAGTACTGGAAGAGTAATTGCAAAGTATTTAATGGGTTAGCTCTTCTGGGATTAAACCTCGAAAGAGATCGCAAATGGACGAAACTCGGTAGTTGAGTGTAAAATAATATAGAAAAGTATAAATAAAATTTCCTGGGCCTACTAATACCCGATAATTTTGTAAAAAAAACCTAAGAATTTGATGAAAAATGGTACATGTTTATTTATTATCGCTTAAGCAGCAAAAACTAAGCGAGATAGCGAAAAATTCAAAAGGAATTTTTGGTGGAGCATAAAATTATCTGCAAAAAGTTCTCAAGAGTACATATCTGAGATAATTAGTTTAGGCGTGAGAGTCTCTCGAAGTTGTCCTCCCGATACGCTAACCTGGAGATGAAATCTTAATTTTCGCTGCTGCGTCAATTTTACTTAAGATTAATGGAAACAACGCAAACATGAAATTAAAAATCTGAAAATATTCAGGGATTTTTAGAACAGTACAGTATAAATTTCTACATAACTAAAAACTTATTTTCACCTTCAATTTAATTGTTAAAATCTCGGAAAGTACTGGTCTAAAAATAATTTTTACTTGTAGGTAAAAATATTCTCTAGAATTTATTTCCCTTATCAATTTTTCGTAAATTCAACCGTTCCTCAGTTATGGAAAAAGTGGAAATCTCGGAAAATATACAATTTTTGAAAAAATCCAGGAGCGCGCACCTTATTTGAATTATTGTATAACTTTTAAAATCGATGGTAAATCAGTGACGTCATCCGTAACAAATAAATGACAAATGATCATATCAGTTTTTTAAATAGCAGCCGCTTTTTTTAGGTAGCATTTGAACAGTTCATAATCCTGATCACACATAATCATATACACCACTGATGAGATCTAATAAAACGAAATATGTATGTCGTTGTTGGAATGCTTTGGCTGTGACTTTTTTAAACTATTGTTAAATTTCCTCACAAACGGCTAAGTTGTATTGGTTCAACCCTATATGGGGATTATGATTGAGGTTCAACTCTCAACGCGATACTACCGTAATGAAGTCCTTTGTATGCGCCTGAATTGAAATTAAGGTTCAATTGCACAGCAATGTACTTTTAGTTTATTCATATAAAATTATTATATATATATTTTTTTTTATAATTAATAATCGTTGTTTTAATAAATAATTATTATTAAATTATTACTGTAAGATATTCTTTATTTCTACATATTTTACGTTTTTAATTGTGCTTCCTACTTCTTCTTATTGGATCGACTGTTGCTTCAGTAATTTTTAGTAATCACAAGCAGGATTATAAACTCTTCAAAAGCCATCTATAAAAAGTGGTTACTATTTAAAAAAATTGGATGATATCGTCCATCTGACATGAATGACGTCAGTGATTTTCCGTTAACATTAAAAGATGAGCAATAATTTAAATGAAGGCACCTGTTCCTAGATTTTTTCAAAAACAGTATAATTTCCACTTTGTTGCATTCTGCATGAATACATTTTAACCATAAGTGTCGAACGATTGAATTTACGACCAAATGGTAAGGTAACAAAATTGTAGAGAATATTATTACCTAGAAGCATAAAGATCAACATTACTCCTTCTCGACATATTAACAATTAATGCAAAAAGTGTGGTGTGGATAGTATTAAGTTTTACCGTATTAATAAAAAACAAATTAAAAGTAAAAAACTTTTTTTTTAATGCGCATAAATTATATTGTAGTGTTCTAATAAGATATGAATTTTTTCCAACTTTTAGTTTCATGTTTATCACCAAAATTTTCACTAACGAAAATCACGAATTCTAGCGTATGGAAACGGAAATTTGGAAAGGCTCTTATACCTAAACTACTTATCTAAGTTATTTACTTTCCAGAATTTCTTTTTAAATAATTTTATGTTTTATAAAAATCCTGTTTTATTTGTTCGATATACTATCTCGTCTAGTTTTTGCAGCATCAGCGAAAACACAAAAACATTTAGCATTTTTTTTAATAAAATTCGGTATTTAATATTTTAACAAAATTGCGTGGTATTCGAAGACCCATAAAATTAGATTTATACTTCTCGGTATTATTTTACACTTATTAATTACCGAGTTTGGTACAACTAACTTGTACAAGTAATTTCCAATAATTGAAAACCTGTAAACAAATTTTCTCGATGATAGTTACATCGATAATAAATTAACTTCTGAACAGAGTGATTAACCCTAAAGGTGCGTATAGACACTTTCAGTAAAATTTTTAAATAGCCCTTATTACTTTCCTGAATATGTAAAACAACTTAAAATTTGTCATCATGTTCAAATGCTCTGTGTATCTACAGAGGTGTGCAAAAAATAGGAGTGATTGAAAAGCTTATTATGTACATTGAAACACAATTCTTCTATAAGTATCCATAAAATTAATAAACTGATATTTTATTGATTATTATTAATGTGTTCAAGTCATTATAATAAAAAAAGGATTTTTAAAATTAACTTCAAACAAAAATAAACATAAAAACTTTCATATTTCCCACAATACTTAGTTAGTAGTGATGTGCATTAAAAAAGCAGTATTTTAAAAATACTATCAACGTCACTAAAAAACATTCGAATTGAGTTAATATTTTAAAGTGTGATCATTATTCTTAATTAAAGTAGTGGATTTTCTTGGCATTGACTCGATTAATTGTCGACATCTGTGAATTGGAATCGATTTCCATATACCGATTGAACAATTTTTTTACGGATTTTTAAAAACGACTTTTTTTACATCCATCCATAAATTTTCAATTGGATTAAGGCCTGGCGATTGTGATCTTGAATCGATTTTGTAGCTTTCCTTGAAGGATACTCGGGGTCATTAGCTTGCATGAACGTCCACTTCAAAGGCATTTCTTCTTCAATAAATTGTAGCATTACATTGACAAGGATATTTACATAGGTTTGTATGTCCATTTTTTGTTTGATCAAAAAATTGGGCCGATAGCGAACCAAGAAAGGTACCTCAGATTATTATTAGGCTGCAACCTGCGTGTTTGAGAGTTTTCCTGGTATGTATACTTGGGGTGAAATTCTAGAATCCAAGAGATCAATCTTCTTTCAGTCTGTTTTTTTTCCATTTTTCACATTAGAGATCATCTTTGTGGAACATCCTAACGCCTCCTGCATAAATTTATAAGATTTGCCTTTATAGAGCAGATTCCTATTGAAGTCTAGTTTCTCCCGAGTACGCATGCTGTCTTTTGCCCATTTTTGTATCAAAACTTCTTTTTTATAAATATTTATTATTATAAATCATCTCCACTCAAAAATTTATAATTTTCCACTTTTAAATATTAATGAGCTCTGTGTACCTATTTACAATATAAAAAACAAAATGAGACTGCTATTAGTGTAAATTGTAAATGCATTGTCATGTATAATTTACTATAATCTATGTATTCACAATCTAGTATTGTAATTCTACAAAATAACTAAAATCTAAAATATCGTTATAAATCAAAAGTGCCAAAATAAGAAAATTTTTATTTTTAAGAAGTTAATAACACCACTGCTATTTTTCTGCACCCCACTGTATATATTTATAATAGAGAAATGTACATAGTACATAATATATTATCAAGTCTTATATTTTAAAATGAAATTTCTTCGATATGCTCGTCCCTTGGATTTTAAAATTCCTTATTGTAATGATGTTTTATTACATTTCCGATATACCTAATATTAAAGTTGAAATCGGTTAGAGAATGCAAAATTTGGTAAGTATACGTTTTGACAGGCGTTAAATATCTTGTACTGTATTGGATTCTCACCATGCTCTGATGGGGATAATTCAAAACATTTTTAATTATTATTCATGTATATCGTTAATGTACATCATTATTTATGTTTTGTGACTTTTTCAAATTATTTTTGCAATAAAAGTCACAAAGATTTTATAATGATAGGAATAAATTCTTCTCATTAATTTAACGAGCACGTTTCTGATAGTGGCATAAATTTTTTCTGAAATACACTGAAATTTTTATTAAATTTTTATAAGGTTAATAAAACACGTCGCTTCGTATTCTTGGTATATAAAAACCCGTTAAACATAAAAATTTCCAAGTTGGATAATAGTTCAATTATTACTTCTACTTGTGTTTACAAGGGTATTTTTTTTATTTCGTATATTCTGATAAATTATAATATTTAGTTAGTAATAATGGACTTAATATCTTATGTATACAATGTTAATTGATTTTGTCCGCAATTATAATAATTAATGTAGTGTAAACTGTTGTTATTAATACTTCGATTTACATAATAAAACATAAAATTACGTAGTCCAGAGGATGGAACTTTCAGGACATTGCATGTAATATGCAACAATTTTATTATTAACGCCACTACAATAATAATTATAATCATGACGTAAATAGAATTTAGTTTTAATTTCTTATTTAAATTTGTATAAGATATTAACTTGTCGACAATTTTAAATTTCTTAAACGCAGTAACCCACGGTAAACAACTCATAAATAATTAATAATTCATTAGGTGCTTCCAGTAACGTACACTCACAGAATTTAACAAAGGCGTTAGCTATTTATATTTGTGGTAGGTTGTAAAATGGTAAACAATGCAAATTGAAGGACTTTCAAAATACAAAATACTCTTAAGAGCAACCGTGGCATACCTTTTTTAATGATTAAATTGTACAATTATGATGGTACTAAATCAACAAAAAACATTTTCTTGTCAATTATTGCAAGTTTACGATTTTATTTTCCCATTCGAATCCTATAGCTTTAGCTGAAACACAATACAGCAAGCTTACAAATCCAATTTGTTGAATATCCACGAGAAACCTTTCCAATTTCCTCGAAACAATATGTAATTCTGTAAGGTCGCATGTATCGATACAAATCAAACTAACACTAAAAGCAAGATAATTTCAAAATAATTAATTGGAAGTTTAACATCTCCATGAGAATAACTTCTGCAACTTTTACTGTCACTTATCTTTGCCCATTGTTTCCTTTTTTTGCGTTACATCATTTGAGTTATTCGCGAGGAAACTTGATCTAATTTTCGAGAGTAGTAAATAAAAATTCTTGCGTTCAAGTTCTTACATAAGCAATTGGAACAATTCAATTGCTCTATAAGTACTATTCTTAGCATTGTGACAGCAGAAGATGAAATTAAATGAATAGTGCAATTCAACATTGCATAATAGAAGATATTAAATAATAATCAAGTTCCTACTTATTTCTGCGCATATGCAAATTTTCGTTGCTCGTTAAGTTTATTAAATGAGAATTGAAAATATTTAAATTTATTACGATGGCGATTCGAATATAATTTAAAATTACTCAAATTTTTCTATTAGAATAAACAACGATTATATTATTAAACTTGCAATTACTTAAGATACGGTGTAGTTGCCTTATGTAATTCTATAATAGTAAAAAATGTTTTATTAATCTACAGGCCATTCAACTAAAAATTTTTTATATTAAATTACGTTGAGTGATTACAACTAGTAATAAAAGCTCGAAGCCATAGAATGACCTATACGTGATATGTCCAAACGTGTTATATAAGAAAAGTTAGATTTAGATATATCAAAATCTAAACAGAATATATGAAAGAAATAAATCATGTGGTATACCTTCTACTACATTCAAGAAGCCAATCTAGCAATAACCTACAACTTAATAGTTTGTATCTACATAAGTGGAAAATTAACATAATTTGATATGATGGCCATTTTAATAATTTGCAACCATTTTGTATAACAGAGAAAAATTATGTTAGGTTTTGTTAATTAAATGGTTTTCAAAACATAATTTTACGTGGGTCTCACGATAATGAAAGCCAAAATAATTTTATTTGAAACATTTTACTTTTGCATTAATATTATAAACATTATACAAATAATATGTTAAGTGTTTTTTTAATTATGATTTTATGTAATTACATGATTTGTAATAAACTTTTACTAATGCGATTCTATAATCAGTACCTAATATCAGTTCGGAACCTTTTTAGTTGCCGGCATCAATTAATTTCTCAAAATGTATTCTCACATCAAAATGAAATTTTCCTATTTTATAAATTATCTCTATATTTTATATAGTTATGTAAAATAAAAAATTAATAAATTTAATGGAATAAATATAATTTTTCATCATAATGTCTTGCACCCCAGAATTGGGCATCCCTGGTTAAGAAGCAGTTCTTTAGATTGACGATTTAATATAAATCGCTAGCTATCACAATTAAATTTTCAAAATCTGTATGATATCAGCATCAGTTCATCGAAAATGTTAAAATTGACACGTGTTAGAAATTTAAATTTTTCTAACCATATGAAGTACATATATTTACACTTTTCTTTTTTTACAATTATCGAATTATTGCAGCGGCATCCTAGCGTTTAAAACGCGTTTCATATTATAGATTGTATTTATTTAGAAAGTACAAGATAACTTTCACAATTGTCGAATTTTATTTACTTGTAATATTATTAATGAATAAGCTTACCAATATATTATAAAAAATTATAGTAAATAATCCAATAAATGTGTATTTTAAGTTAAACACGAATGTTATCCAAACACTGCACTTTCATTCACCTTGATATTTTGTCAAATTTTACCGATAACTTTATCGGATGTAATCTCTAGCTCTCATTTATCTAAACATTTCGTCAGAATAACGTAGCACAGGTGTATGTATACTAACTACGGTAACTGGTCATGCGAGTGAGTAGTTGCGAACGACAATGAATAAACTCCGGAATTTAAGATGCGAAGAACACGGACTAATGAAGGTCGCGAAACACATCGGTTGTCTATGAGTTGATTCGAGAAATTCTCGTCTCAAGTTCAAGAAAATTTATTTTTTAGCTCTTCCAATAGCTTACTACTACATTTTTAAATAAATAAGAAATTATCGGAATTCAAAAAAACGGGTTTAAAAAACTTTCTTTTCGGCATTGTAATATGTAAGTAAGTAGTTCATCCATTTGTTTCCAAAAATTAGTGTATTGAAAAATATTACGTACGAACGCTAATAAAAAGTATTAGTAATATTGCTAATATCCTCTTGGTAATGTATTAAATTTGCATTTAAAATACAAAAATGTTAAAATACGCGTGATGTAATAATTTATAATCTACAATATATTCAAATAAAGAGTTGCTAATTTAAATTATGAGTTATTGCCGATATAAGTTTTTGCTCATTTAGTGCGTCAAAAATTACATAGTACACATTCCCGTAACCACGGAATGGCCCTATGCTGATCTCTGAGAGCAAAAATCGTGTATCGGTATCTCAATACAATTCCAAAAGGCACTGGTCGTAAATAGTCGGTAAAATTGAAAACTAACAAAATTAATAAATGTAATAAACTTCAAATTAATTTACAAGCTCTAGGTAGTCTTTTTCGGTAGGTTGTTCGTTGTTTTTCTGAATTTTTAATTGTCCTGTTTAACTAACTTGTCTTGCCCCACCCTACAGGGTTGTCAAAAAACATGTTCTATTTTGTTTAAAACATGTTTTTTATCAACAAGAAAAAACAATACTTCTTTTTGCACTAGTGTTAAAAAGGCATTATTATTACACTTACGTGCATACACGTATATAACAAAAATAAGAAATTTATATTTTTCTGTTTGTATTATGCAGTGATCTATTAAAGTTTGGAACAAATTTGATAAAATATTTTAGTGATTTTCTCAGACAATTCTCAGCACGTCAACCTTATTTTTGTCCTATCATTAACATTTTTTATCGGGTTTTCTTTTTGAGTTATGACGTCATCGTAATTTTTTAAATTGCAACTCTTGTTTTTCTTTCCGGTTTTGGATAGAGCACAATATTTTGAGTACGAAAATGTAAAAACTATAACCTTGGAAGGAAAAGTTTTCGAGATAATCAGTCCTAAGTTTTAAAAATGCGTGATAAAATTTTTCGAGTATACCAATTATTTATCAAGAAAGCGAAAACTCATAGCCTGTTTCCACAAAAATTTAACGTTTGGGCTGGCATTGTAAGTAATCGTATATTGATCCCATTTTTTTGAAATTGCATCAACAGGTGAAATATATCTTGACTTTTTAAGATACGAAGTAGTCTCTGCATTTGCGGTGATACCCAAATGATGGAGATCCAGATCTGCCCATCAACACCAGCAAGACGGTGCTTTGCAGTGATTGTTCGTGAATATTTAAACTAAGTTTTTACCCACCAATGGATTGGTCGCAGGGAAACGATCGGTCACCGATCCGATCTCCTGATCTTACTCCTCTTGTTTATTTTTTATGGGACTATTTAAAGAGGAAAGTGTATTTGAATAAACCAACTACTATTAACGAATTAAAGGATAGAATTTGCAATGAAATTCGGGTAATTCAACCCGATACGATTGAAAATTTTTTACAGGAGTTTCAGTGGTGTGGATTGCCAAGAAGTTCGAACATTTGATTTTATTTCCTTCTTTACATCATTTGTGCAAAAACCTTAACAATAATTATTGTTTTCATTAAATTTATTGAAGTAATTGATTAAATGCTTTTCTTTGTAACTTGATTACCTTGAAAACTTTCCTCTTCAAGGTCAGGTTTTTTTACATTTTTATATAGGTACTCAAGAAATTGTGCTCTTTCCAAATTCGCAAAGAAAAATAAGGGTTGCTATTTCAACAAATTTACCATGACGTCACAGCTCCAAAACAAAACACAATAAAAATATGCCAATGGTAGAAAAAAGTGTCATTTAAAAAATTAAGGTTGACATGACCCAGGATTTTCTAAGAAAATCCCTTTAAACATTTTTATCGAATTTTTCTACACTTTACGAGCTCACTGGAAGGTTTAAAAAAACATGTTTTTTATCAACAGAGACCTTTTCTCTTACGTATATTTTAAAAATGTATCTCTAAATTTAAAAATAATAAATGTGGCGTCACGAGAAAATTGAGTTAAATGTGATTATTTGATACAACCTTCCCTATTTACTATTAGGGGAAAGTGACCTGTGACGGCCCTGCGCCTGTGTCGGCCCTGTCCCTTTATTTTCTGTCCTGTATATCTAGTTGTCTAATTTGTTCACTTGATGCCTTCGATATTTGCCGGTTTGTCTACAAACCAATTCTTTACTTATAATTGTGTTTAATGTGGCTGTTATAAACAAAAATGAATCCGGCAAGTAACTGATGTAAAAAATTAGTATTTTAAAATGCATATTGCGTTCGTATCTAAAAGGATAAACGGATACAATTTGGAGAGAGATATTTTAGTAGTATCTTCGTTAGATATTCGGTAGTAATTTTAAGGTCATGTTTTCACATGAAAAGTTTTTAGTGTTTTACCGTTACATGAAGTTTTGCCTATGATGGCCCCATAACAGTGTTCCTATGATGGCCCTACAGAATTCTGGGCTAAAGTGTCAGAACTGCAACGGCTGGTGTCACACCGAATGTGCTGGTGTTCTTAGGTCAACAAAGACTTTTATATGTGATGTTTGTCAACTACAAAACCACAAAAAGACTAACTGTCATTTAATTGAAAAATATAAGTATAATTTTGTTTATAAAAACCGCCTTTTTACAATTTTTATGAAGGGGCCATCATTAGATACCGTTTGCCTATGATGGCCCCTTGATTTTTTTTTATATTTTAATGTTTTACTCTAAACTGGAAGTAAGTAATAAAGTTTATTATTTAGCAATGAAAACAATATATTATAACAAAACTTTTCACCAAAACTAGTTTTCATTTTTCAATTGGTTTTAAAGTTATAACAAAAAAGAATAAGGGGGGCCATCACAGGTCACCTTCCCCTAGTCACAAGAACAGAGAGTTCATCAAATATGGATGGAAAAATATGTAAATTCAGAATATTTCACAATTATAACAACACCAAAAGAAAACTTAATGGATTTCATTAGTCAGAATTTAAAACTGTCGATTCGTACAATCGTCGTCACAGAAAAACCAGTAGGATTTTCACACATAAAATATAATAAATAATTCATTTTCTGTAAGTACCTACACCCAGATCAAAAGTTAATTCAATTATTTCCTGCAACTTGCATGCTTCGTTCCTAATTTTAAATTAAAAATCATCGGCATATAAAATTTCTTTTGAATTATACAGAACATTCCGCTTTTAAGGAACATGATTTAATTTTAATGTTTTACGTTAAAAAATACATAGGCACCTCTAAATTCTTTATTTATTTATTTATTTTATTTTATTATTTCTACTGCGACATTTTAATTTAATATGCAAAAAAAATCTATTTTTAAGTATTGGCTTAAAAATTAATTCTTAATCGTTTTTTAACAAAATTTAGCAATATCTTACACTAAACGATTAGCTATTTGTTATAAACGAGGAAATATATTAATAAATTAACACATATTTTTGTTACACAGGGTGTTCATTATAAGATGCCCACCCAAGTAACAATTTAAATTTTATCATATATTATACAGGAGTAGTACCTGTAGATAATGCGAGATAAAACTTTTTCTTCTAGAAAATGTTTTACAGTACCTGGCCATAACCATAGACTCAAAAACAAATAACTGTTAAATGAGAAACAATACTCTATACACTAAATAAAATACAAAAATTAGAAAAATTGTCGAAGAATAAAAATACAAAATCAATATTTAGACCACTTGCCCTTATTTTTGAGAATCATTTGAGCTCTTCTTTGCATAATTGATACTCCGTTTATTGCTGCCCGGTGAATTATTTCATTGTTATGCCACAAGTATTTAATTTTTTGAATAATTCCAGCCTTCACAGTACTTTTTTTTACTTACTTAGTTTATCTTTTAAAACCTTAATTCATATTAGGTGAATTACTGGGCCAGTCTAAAAGTGCAAGTTTTTGAGTATTTAGAAAATTTGTAATCACCACCGCTCGGTGACAAAATTTTCATTTCTACGAAACCAATTTCGTAATTGAGGCTTTAGTTCCTCTTTAAGGACTTCCAGGGGCTGCTGCGAATTTCCAACCCCTTTTGCAGAAATTACTGACCAAATCATAACTTGTGTGGAATGTTTAACTCATTGACTAACACAATATTCTTGAAATTTCTCTTCAGGTTGTAGACAAACGAATATAATGCGGTCGTTATTCAATTGCACTGAGAATTCATCGGAGTAGCAAACCTTATGTACAAAATTGTCAAAAATAATCTTTTTCATTTCATTTCCTGATTTTTTACATTTTACTTACTTTTGACCAATGTGTAGTTCCATAGTGCTTATATTTGTTAGCAGAAATTAACTTATGTTTCATGGCTGGACGACGAGTAACCATTTTAGCCTCTCTCAGCCGACTTCTGATCGACCTTTGTGAGGCTTGGACACCAGAAGCCAAAACACTTGGATGTATCTCAGTGGTTTCTTACGAAGCCTCATAGCTGTATTTATTATTTTTCTGTTGTCTCTGGGTTCATTTTTTAATATATTTTATAGCGGACTGGGAACAATCACATTTTTTACAAGTTCATGTTGTGTTAATTTTGTTTCTTCTAGCAAATTTTTTATTTGTAGTTTCGTAGCAGGGGTAAATAATTTTCCTCCACCCATTTCACTAGTCACTTTATCATTAAATGAAAACATTATTATTACATTTAAATTTCAGTTTAAAAGATATACAATTTAGTGTTTATATTAACATTCCCGAAAAATAATTTTTGTTTCTTTTCGGCGTTTAATTTAAAAATCTAAAATTAAAAATTCACCGCCCAACCGAACGTTTGTCAGTCAATATTGACAATGTTGAGAATTACCGTCTAAAATAAATTCTGTTAAGTGTAATGGCGAAAAAGAGAGATCTTGGTGTAAATATCTCTTATTTAATTAAAAAACTGAATAATCAATCATTATTTACCAAATTTTGTTTTGAGTCTATAGTTATGACCGGGTACAGTAATTCAGACTTTGATAAAATTTTTCCATTTTATTCGGAATATTGCTACTTTGCTTCTCTGCAAAGTCTTCACGTTCCATTTTTTGAGGTGGATCAATCCTCTTCTTTTACTTTCAATTCAACTTAATTTATCAACAAATTCCGTTAAGTCCGCGATTCAAACTCACAATTTCCGTTGTGTAGTTTTGAAATTGAAATCTTACTCACAATAAATAACACATTGTATTTAGGTGGAAAAATATGAATGCCCTACAAAAATAAGTCAATTTACGAAATTATAAAAATATCGCAAAAATTTTAATTTGCACTAATATAATTCATGTATTCCTTTCTAATATACTTCCAGTTCTTTCAAAATTGCAAAAAATAGTCTTATTAAAATTAATCATTTCAATAATTAATTATTGCGTTCCCGGTCAAGGATATTGATATTATCATTGTCGATAGCATGACCTTGATCAACCATGTGTCTGCATAAAACCGTAAGTTTTATGCTCCCTACAACATGCTAATATCAATATCCTTGACAGGGAACGCAATGTTCAAAAGAGGAAAATTATAGAGGCCTACCTTTTTGCCGGGTACGCCTATGAACGACAAGAAGGATAGCGAAAACTTTGACGGTGGCTAGAAACGCATCTTTAGAATTTAAAATATTATAAACCCTTTGAGATACTTGAATTGATTCAGTGACCACACTCTTGTTATTCGTTTCTTTTCTTCCATACACTTTTTATTATTCTATTTTTCAAATTGAATTTTTTTTGGAATTGTCATTTAGATAATCTTTCTCATGTTCTTGTACACCCCATTTTACATTCAAATTCATTTAGTTATTTCTTTCCAAAATGTCCTATTCCACTTTTTGTATAACTTCTCACTTATTATTTTTTTTACTATTTTAGCCTTGAAAATGGGCGAATGTTGTCCAAACGTTAGACAATCTGTGGTCTTTTATTGTCTTCTATACTTAACTAATTTTTTAATAATATTAATATGGTAGGTTAACTAACAAATAACTACATTTCTATGCGTTCCAGGAAAACAATAATAAAACCTTAATAAAACTTAATCTGGAACGTAATCGTAACGTTTAACGTAATGTACGTAAAAAAACGTAATCTTGGTTACGTTTTCGACGTTTAGAAAAGATTTACATGTGTAAATAGACTACAATTCTAAAAGGTTTTACGATCAGGTTTCAAAGTGGCTCCTTGACTTATCAATAAAACCATTTAGACTGTAATGCGAATTAGGATGATCGAGAGCTTGCATAAAACCAGTTGGCAAGCTATAACCCCTCACAAAACTATTACAAAACAACATGCCAAAGTATAAAACCATAAGGCATTTAAATTTTTACTGGGCATAATGAAAATTTTGAATCGCCATAACTCAATTTTTAATGGTAAGGAATTTATCGGAAATTCACACTACCGATTAACCAATAAATTACCTATAAATACGTTAAAATGTTAGTTTTTTATTTCATTTGTCTGGTCATTATATCGCATTATTATCATAAATCATATTAACTTAGATGTTAATTTTGATGTTTAGACTATTATAAATTGTAAATAAAATGAAATAAAAATTGGAATTTTTGTACGCATCATTTATTTCTATTTAATAATTAATAAAATGAAAAGCAAATAAATGTTTAATTCGCTACGCGCTATCCCTGCTTGATACATTATTTAAGAAAAAGAAAAGAAAAACCATTTCAGAAAAACCAACACAACTAACTCATTTTTATTCGCTTGTAAAAATTTAATTTTCTACATTTTTGAACGTTTATTTTTTCAGTAGGTAATCATTAAACATCCATTATAAGCAAGAAAATGTAATTAAAGTTGATGTAGAATTAAAAAATGTTATGACCTTGTGATAAGTCTATTGTGTCTTACCCATCCATTATAAAAGTAATGGAACTTGACTGTTGCTCTTCCTTGAGTTTGGCACGAGCTTTTAAATAGTATGACGCTAATGATGAGTATTTAACGAAATAATTTGTCACCATTTTAATATGTCCAACACATTACCACAAACAGGAAGACCATCTTTGAAATAATTATGTTTTGAAAACTAAATATTCAGGAACACTTGCAGAATGCAAAAATAACATTATAATTCTGCAACGTGTTAAACTCACCTCCTTCAAATGACACTCAGAATAATTGAATATAATATGTAAGTTACTATTTACAGAATAATTGTTAGTAAGTGTGGTGAACTTTGGGAAACGCTCCAGGTGTTACTGCACTAGAGGAAGCATTATTGCAACCGAAGCCATTATTAAGTATGCGAAGTTAGTTTCAAAGTTTTCAAAAATATTAGACACATTCCTTGTGGTGTTTTCAAATTATACTACTATATACCATAAATTACTTTGATTGACTGAACATAGATTTATATTAATAAATTAATATGCATAATATTATATTAGAAATAATAAATTAATCTTATGTTTATATTTATATTTTCATATTGATATAATGCGAAGTACCTACTATTATTAGTAACTCTCGGTGATTAAATAATATCCTACGTACAATTCCATAATATTCAATGGAATGTAAACAGGTAATAATATAAAAACAACTAAAATCACAATAGTTGGTGCTAATAAAGTAATTTTGTTACGAAATAAAAAATTGAAGGAAGTAGTTTGCGTTACCACCAAGAAAAGAAAAGGTTTTGAAATATGTTGACCATACATAATCCAGATTTAATAAACCTAGTTGATAACCTTTATCGCATGATTAAATTTCTATAGACAATTAATTAAAACGAATTTTCAGATTATTAGAAAATTTTTATTATAATGTAAGGGGGCACTTTAACTTTAAAATAATTTCAGTTTTTAATTTACTGTAGTCTTAAAAAAAGTTTCACGGTTCACCAACAGAACGATAAGCTTTTACTTTCGTAAATTATATTTTTACTATTAACTGCAATGTCAATCGGGTTGAAATAGACACGTTTGAAGAAAGGATCTCGAAGTTCATTATTAAGGACAATATTAAATAAATAAATTCAAACCATTTAGATTTTGTGGTTCTGATTAAACGCTTCTTTTAAATAGAAATTACAAAAATTACATTTATTGGAGTAGCACTTCGAAGGGTATCGATTTCAACCCAGTCGAGAGATTCGAATTAAAAACTTAATGTATTCTATATTGCAAACAGCTTCGTGGTTTGCGCTTTCCACTTGCTTCGACCACTTTAGCATTAATTTACTGAACAATAAAATCAGAATAGCAAAAGTGTATTCGAGTGCAATAATAATTGAATTATTTAAAACCGCGTTACGCGATGCGGCTGAAATACAGCAATACTGTCATAGAAGCGTGTTTACACGTTTAGAGGCTTCGTAATAACAGTGGTAGATTATTGACCCCATAACTTTAAATATTTCCTACTTATAGGATTTCCTATTTTTATAATTCACTTTTGAAATTGGAATGACTTTTTTTAGTTAATTCACATTTCAATCAATTCTTATACAAACAGCACATTTTCACTATTCTAAATAAATTATTGTTACAGCAGTTCCTATTACCATATATTATATTGTAATATGAGAACACTTGTCAAAAGCTTCCGTTATCCTTCAATCATTGATTGTGAACGATCTACAGCAGGGGTGGGCAACCTTTTGTATAACAGGGGCCAGAATAATATTTACGTTTCGTCCGCGGGCCTTAGTATAGTTCAATGAATATCTTTAGCTTCGACGTAAGATTTATATACACCTACACCTCCAAATTTGTTTATGCTATTTGGATAACACATAAATAATCTATAAATATAAAAATGGATGTATGTATGTATGTTCCCTATAGACTCCTAAACCGTTTGACCGATCGGAACCAAATTTGGCACAGTTATTATGTAGGTCCCTGTGCATGTTTTTGTATTGAAATAGTGCAAAAATTCGCAAAGGAAAGGAAAGTTGATTTTGAGTAGCCTGCCTTCCTTTAAGGAATCTCGATAATCCATTCATGCGCGTCCCAATGGGACGCGCATGAATGGATTATTGAGATTCCTTAAAGGAAGGCAGGCTACTCAAAATCAACTTAAAAAACAATAATGAATGCTGTCAAGCTGTCAACCGATCGATAATGCAAATACGCGTGCACATGCTTTACGTTTCTATTTGACCAATCTTAACCAAATTTGGTGTAGAAGTTACGATATTTACAACGCTACGAAAAACATAGGCTACTTTAGAACCTTGTAGTGAGGCCGAAGGCCGAACAACCACATCCGACACGGTCTAGATGGCTAAAGGCGGGCGGTGGGCCGACTGTGCCACCTAGTTATTTTAATAATACGCGAAAACTTAATTCGCGTTAAAGGGAAATTTGCTTCGCGTATAAAAAATTCAGGTATCAAAATCTAATTCGCGTTATTCTGAATTCGCGTACATCGAACTCGCGTACATGGAGGGTCTAGTGTACTTTTCAATTTACTTTTTACAATACTTTTTAATTTAATTTAAATATGACGAATTATATCGAAAATTAAACTGTAGATCTCTCCTTTTTCCTTATGTTAGGTACTAACCTAATCCTTTTCTTTAAAATTTTTGTTTTTGAAAATATTTATTTATTATTTCTTCTAAAGATCTCGCGGGCCGGATTAGAACTTTACGCGGACCGGAGTTGGCCCGCGGGCCGGAGGTTGCCCACCGTTGATCTACAGGATCATACTAAAATAAAAATAGTATATTAATCACGAAAATTTGATATAGGTTTCGTTGAAAAGAATAATAAACCGTAAAAAAAATTTCAGTTAACAATAGGTACGCATCCGAGATTGATCTATAAAACTATCACGATCTATAAAATCATCAGACACGTTCCGTCAACGAAACCTATTACTATCGTGATTTTGTCTTCGGTTATACTTGGTGCGTCCGTTATTATTTTTTAATTTTGACATAGCCAATATTAAATCAAAATTTTACTGTTACCGGTTATAGCGTTTTATTCCGAACCCACTAAACAGTTAAACAAGCACCTTAAAATAATTATTATCTAAATACTGCATTCTTTATTTGCATTATAGGGCACACTAATGTTTCTCTATCTCACCATTTAGTTGGAAAAACATTCTTTCTGGGACGATTACCTGAAAAAAAATAATCAATGTAAGTAAATAAAATAACAGTTTTAAAACATATGATGGGAAATTTCAGGGATTGTGAAGTATAAATAGGCATTTGAAGCTGTTAGTGCAGATCTAACCATCTAAAACTTAACAGTGTTGATTTTGAATTTCTCAGACTAAATAATTCTATTCTGTATGCCATGCCTATCACCAAATTAATATTTAATTATACAAATAAATAGAAAAATGTAGGACACATCCATGTTTCATGCTTATTGGCAATTATTGTCATCTAGAATTCTAGACGAACATCGTAATAAAGTTATAAAATAAAAATTTTCTTAAAGGCGAAAATGTGCTGCACATGCGACCAATTACTACATCTTTGCATAGAAAGATTTTTATATCTATATTGACTTGGGGAGCTGCTTTTTTATTGGTTAGATTTTCTCCAAGTAAACCTTTTGTATATTAGTAATTGCGTTCTATTTTATGTAATTTAAGTAATTAAAGTGATGTTTTCTTATATGATTCAATTTATAAAAATAAGCACTTCCGTTATTATTAACGGTATTATGCATTTGCCTATCCAATTCTTATTATTAAAGAAATTTTTCTATTGCACAATACAAGTTATGTATATACGAGTATAGTAGGTAAAACTGTAAATCAATATCCATATTTTGCTTTGGGATACAGCATTCGCCACGTTGGTGATCAATTAATTAATTTAACACGATTTAACATAAAACTCACACCTTGTCTTAATAGTCTGTACGATTTAAATTGTATCTTCCGGATAAGGAAGAATATAATTAAATTTTAGAATCATTATACTTATTCTTATAATGGTTTTGAAATTGAACATAATGGTTTATTTTTAATTTCCGAAAAATCTTTACCTGCTAAAAAAATTAATTATCTCGAAAAAATATCATAATAGTTTTTAAAATAAAAATGACCTTTCGAACATGTTAATTTAAATTTTAACTCAATATTTATGCATTGATATGGTATACCGATCATACACCGTATGGTTGCGGTAATTTGTTGTGCAAATTCAAAAGCAGCTCATTTTAATTTTAATTTTTTATGAATTTATATGGTACCACTCTTGACAAAAACTATACCGGAAAAACCTTGCGTTGCAAATTATTCATTTGCATTATGTGTGTTGGCTTTTCTTTTTCTCGAAATAGCAGTTTTTACTTCTTTTTCGTAGTCTTAAATTTAAATTGGGTTGGCTTTAAGATCTCTTGCATTCAAAATTAATATGAACTGGAGCTAGACGTAAATATACAAAGAAAAATTTCCGCTTGATGCTGTGCAACATACACGAACACGCAATACTACAATCACAGGGGACGTTTACAACAGAATAACGTGAAATCAAACATTGGTAACCTAAAAAATTAAAAATATCAACAACATTTAAAAACTCAAAGCATAATAAACAGCCAAAGTAATTTATTTATTTTACGTAACATATAAATAAATATCAAGTGAGCATTGATTAAATATTGCCGCCTATTGCAAAATTTTCTTAAAAATTAGAAAGTCTTTAATTGCTGTGAATTAATTTAATATTGACTTGAAGAAATTAAAAAAGTGGTTGTCGTAAATTATTATTATTATTACTTAATTATTATTCATAGCATTAATTGATTTTCAGATAATCAGATTAAATTAATATAATGCATTTTTAGTCTAGTTACCATAATAAAATATGCAATTTAGCTTAAGGGAGGACGAGGTTAACTGGACCGCCAGGTAAACCTGTCCTTTGGAATTACAAATTAGTGAAGCAATAGTAAATATTGAAAAAAGTTTCATGGTTTTCCAAATGGATGTGTCTACCAATACTATTGAAAGTTTAGCTCATATTGTTGGTATTTGATAATAATTTACAGTTGTTTTTAGTTTTAAGAGCAGGAAAGTTACTTTTATGTTAATTAATTTATAAAAAAAACTATTTTTATTAAATTAAAGAAGTTACTAAACGAAAAAGTGTCGAGTGGGGTTAAGTAGACATGGTCATTTTTTACAGCTTTATAAATATAAAATAACAACAAGATATCGATCTTATCTTAATGAAAATTGGAAATTAGTAGTCAAGGTCAAGTACTGGAAAATGGTATCACTGCTAAACATTTCGAAATTCCCTGGACAATATTAATTAAAAATACTATAACTATTTTAATATAGATTTAATTTCCAATAATTTATATTAAGTATTAACTCATAAATAAATAATTTACTTCTTATCATTATGTGTTTATTTTAGTTCATCTGTAAAAATTTTCCATATGGTTCAGTTAACGTACCCGGTCCGGTTAACCTGACCATAAGCACCTAAATGGAAAAATTAAACTGACTACTCTATGTCTTAACTATTTAAATTTTTTAAGATTAAGAATATGTACATTACTGACAACTACAAGATTTTAGTTTGCAAAAAAACTTAATTTAATTTTAAAATAACAGCTTTATAATTCAACCGTAAAAAGTGGATGAGTTAACCTCACGCTCCCCAAAATAATAATAGTCGTTATAGAGAACTAATAAAATTTCGACTATGTATGTACTACGCGTCTTAAAGCAATGGCGCTCGTGACTTCTTTCAATGGGAGTGCACAAAATTAAAATAAAAACAAAACATATAAATATAATAATATATTTTTGTGTTACTTTGAAAATGTTAATACCCTTCACTGTCAAATTAAATAATCCGTGGAGAGGGAGGGGATTATGGAATACTCCCAGTATATCGTTACCTGAAAGCTACAGTGAGATATAACGAAATAGTTAATTTGAGATAATTCATGTTAAAGATTTAAATTGCAATTAGAATTTGAAATGTGAATATTTCTTTTGCATTTTTTTTGTTCTATACAAATAAAGGAATATTATATTGAAATATTTCAATGTGGCATTAAATAATTTGGGCGATAGCAATTTAATTCAATACCTAACTGAAAATTGTATTTTTGCAAGATATCTCACTGTAGCTTTCAGGTAGCGATATCCTCTGTAGCCCCAGTCTCTGTAGCTGCTAGTGTTTTTATAACTTAATTTCAATATCGACTCGCGACTTTTTACAGTGGAAGGACACAAAATGTACGGAAAAGGCAAAAATATAAATTTATTGTATTTTTATTTACTTATTTATTTGATTTCGGAGGGGGCGGCACGTGCCCTTGTGTATTTTAAGGTAAGCCGCCACTACATCAACACATGTGTCCCATTTATTTCTTTACATGTTACTGTCGTACTGTCCGGCCAGTAGTTGTTTATTTCACTATCTTCAAAGTTGATTTTACGGAATATCAGGGCAAGCCGACGGCGACGTTGTTATTAGGTATTTGTCTGGAACTGAGTCAATCGAGAGTGCTAATCAGTCTCTAACGCTAAATTGAGCTGAGAATTTGGTCCCTCAATGCGGCCTATAGGCCGAACAACCTAGGAAATCATGAGTCAGTGCGACTTAGAAAATCACTTATATTTGTTCAAGGATCTTCCATTGGTTTAATTTTTCATGTCAACTTGGAAAAATTTCTGAGCGGCCTTCAGGCTGCACAGCCATAATAATTGCGCACTATTAGAAACGATTAATAAAAAAAAATGCATATGAAAATAATTAATTCTGTTTAATTTTATTAAACAGAACAGGTTTCATAGAACAATTTAGCATTAAAAAGAAAATTTGACTTAAATAAATTAAGACTATATTATATTATAGTAATATTTATGTATTACGTTGTAATAATTAACTTGTGAAATAAATACTAGAATACAATTTAAAAATAAACGAAAATTACTAGCATCTTTTGTGTCTTCCGATTGGGGAGAGGGATTGTAAATTAAATTTTGTTTGGGGGGCTTACCCCTTCCCGTGCCAGCCGCCACTGGTCTCAGGGATGTCTAACAGAAAGGTTATTAGATTTGCAAGTCACCCCAAAAATACAGAAAATAACAAAAATAATTGTATACCTAATGAGTTAGCAAACACCTGCCAATAAGTTTCCAAAAATTTGGGTGCCAAATATGCAAAACAATGGAAAGGTACATCATAGTTACTCAACTCAGGCAGAACACGAGAGTGACCCAACGAGCGCAGCCTCATGATACCCGAAAGATAAACAGGCTCTCCACTCCTCTTCGCGATCATAAAAAGTGGAATTCCAAAAACCAACCGGTACCGTTGGTCGAATTTTAAAATGTCGTACTTATGGATGCTGAACGAAAACCGCAAGCAAGAGTTCCAAAGGAGCTAGAGAATGTGTTTATAATTCTACGTAAGAAATCCATAATAGACCGCAGCACAATAGTCAATGAGATAATATTTTACTTTTTACAATATACCATTTCAATTGAGAAGGAAGTACATCTCTAAGCTGGTAAAACGATCTCAACTTATAATAGCATGCATAATACAGAATTTTAACATGTTAAGAATATTTGAATTTTATAATAAAATTAAACTTGAAAATAAAATAGTAAATTAAACATTGAATTATTATTTATTCAGGACAAGCTTTCAGTAATATACATTACATTACTGAAACCTTATGCTAAATAAATAATAATTCAACGTTTAATAAATTAGCTATTTTATTTCAAATTTAAATTTTATTATACTTACTTAGTTTTCAATAGTTAAAAGTCTTATATTTAAATTTTATATTTACTATTTTTAATAACCAAGTTGATGAAATCTAATAAGGTAATAACAATAATAATCATAACCATAATAATATTAACGTCACCTGACGAAACTTAATGAGGACAAAACGACGTCGTAGTGTCCCATATTTATACAATTTAATGCATATGAGATATCAAAGAAAGTAAATATATAATAGTATATTATATAACGAGAGACAAAAACCAGCCATTTAATCTCGTGTGCGAAGGGGATTCACGCGGCAGTTGGGTAGCGTTAGCTTCCCCCTCTGCCAAGGGAATGCCATTCGCACCTGATATTAAAAGGTGATTTGGTCTCGAGTTGTGTATACTATTTTATGCAATCCTAATAACGGCCGAAAAACAAATTGCAAAAGAGGAAAAATGAAATGAACAAGTACAAATTAAGAGTACATAGGCAGTGGCGTAGTTAAGGACTGGCGTTGGGGGCGGACCGCCCTGAGTGTCACCCGTCTGGGGGTGACACCGGACCCCAAATTATTTAAATTTCCTGACCAAAATTACCTCGTTTCTTGGTTTTTAAAAACAAAAACGAGTGACCCGTAGTTTTCTTCCTGGGTGGGGGTGATACCCATTAAATCCGCCCCGGTGTCACCCTGTAACAATTTCTGCCACTCCAAGGAACGACAAAAACTGCCCCGACGATCTTTGTTGATAACTCAGGGGATCGCCGGACAAAGATAGAAAATGCCACGAATTGCTAGCTCAAGCACGGACTATGAAGAAAACGGAACCCCCCTTCCCTCGGTTGATGTTACACAATTATACGGGATGACGCTAAGAATACACAAACGTAGCGAAAAAAGGTCTAGGCGCCATGTAATTATATTCACCCCGTATAAAGAGAGAATATAGAAACACAAAAATTACAATTTGTGCTTCCAAAAATAGATAACCAAAGGTCGGAGGATGCCCCCGTGACCGGAAAAATATATAACGACTCGTCGAACGACATCACCTCATCTGTGTTAAAATAGCAAGATCGACCGCTACCAGAAAACACAAAGAAACCAACCACCATCAATCGACTAGAACTCCGGAAGAAGCGAGCATGAAATGTGACGTCAAAAGTGATTTGCTAAAAGCAAATATAAATCCACAACATCACACCCATGCCAACCCCTAGATGGTAATCGTATTTAAATACAATAAGAAAATACAATACTTAAATATTTAAAATTACTCAAAATATTTAACATGGAAAAGTAATCGAATTGTCAATAGCGAGCGTCAACGTTGCTATCTGGCAGGCCAAGCGGTCGTATCTTGTGCTATCAGCGTTCCCATTCAAATTAAATTCGACTTAATCAAAATTGCAGTATTAAAACTACACAAAAAAAATGGCTCTAAACAAACCGTTTAGATCAAAAAAACATACAGTATGAGGCAACAATTACTACACAGAACAAACTTGTATTTACACGCACAAGGAAAAATAATTTTAGGTACCAAGGAGTAAAAAAATAACAATTACGCACAAATTGCGTAATTGCCGAAGCAATACAAGAAAGACAAAGCCATATGCCCAAATTTGGTCAAGAAACGGCAAACCAGAACGGGAATCAATAGAAATAGCAAAAATATCGCACTCACCAGCCACTTCAACCACATCCATGGCTATCGCTCCATCACAAACAGGAATCCGACTAGCTCCCCCAAAACTCAACCTTCCTCGGCATTTCAGAAAACTATTCTCCTTTTTCGAGTCGCTATCGCGACCCCGCTATCGAAAACACAGCAATACCGCCAACCTTAAAATTAATGCATGAATCCACCATACAGGGCGTTGCTAAAGTTGTCAAATGCAAAGTAGAAAAAGTAACGATTCAAAAAATCGTTACAACCCATGCTAGTTCCACTGATATACTACTAAATTGGATCTACAATTATAAAATAGAGCACATACGTATAAGAGCTCCTGCGGCATTCAATGCCTACGCACCGATAAGAATATCTGAATGCAAACCGATGACCCAATTTCTTACAAAGAAACGATAAATAATTCTAACGTAAGATAAACTATAGTACGTGGAAGAGTGATGAGTCAATAAGTAAGTGTTCATATTATGAGGTCTTTGGCTTAAATAACACCGTTGTATTAAATCATCACCGATGGCTACCAAATATGTTGCAGTACTTAAAGCTCTACGAACTAACAGAGGACTACCAAAGACCAAAAAGGACTATTGGATAACGGTCACAAACGCACAACCTCCAAACTGTTATTTAACAAACCAATCGCTGCGTGTATGACTGAAGGAACACAAGATACATACAGTTGCGCATCATTCGCAGAGAACTACATCGAACAATTTGAATCAACTACTTCCATTAGATAAGCAGATGCCGGGCAAGGATATCTAGAAACAGTCAATGGCCCAGACACACCATCTTTAATATCAACCTTATCTTGATCACGCAAATAAGCGCCAGCCAGCTACACAAGGACTCATCGCTGCCGTAGTAATGGAGTTTAGCTAATCCAGGACCACCAGTAGAGTGACCTCAGAACTGTTAATCGAGGCTGCGACATCCGATGTGAGAAGGTGGTTATACTGTGACTAGATCTAAAACTAGAATACGCAGGCGGTAAAATTCCTTGAAGCGCAAGATGCTTACACAATTCGCGCTTAACGAAAGACTCATCAATCTTCGCAAATGGTGATAGCATGCTGATTGAGCGAAGATGACGAACTTTTGATGGTTAAGAAAGTTCCCCATTATCAAAAACAATTATTATCTATATAATAATATGTCTCTTTCTATCTGTAATGCAACTGTGATTGGTTCATCTTTTACCAATCTAAAAGGAAATATGGTGGCCGATTATGAGATATAAAATTTACTTTTTGTTAATTACTATAGGATAATTAATAATTACTATGATATAAATACTATAGGCTGGTTATGAGATTGTAAGATTTACTAAATAAAAAAAATTATATGTGGCTATAGCCCAGCGATAGAGCGATCGAATGCAGAGGTGAAAGTACCAGGTTCCATTCCTGGTACAGCTATGTTAATTTTAATTATATCTATCAAAATTTACAATAAATATTAGTCCATAAAATTGAAATGATATAAAAGCTATATATTAACCGAAGCAATTTATTCATGAAATCGAAGATTGTTAAAATCTATCAAACTCGCTACCATTTTTGATTACCACTTTATATCATAAGTGATATACCAGACACTAGCATAGCACACACCTTTCAGAAAATATTGATTGCGCATAAATCTGCTTTCTACATCGTAGAATATTACAATAATTCAAGCTGCCTGACAAGTTAGTGTGTACTGACATTTCTGCATTATAACTTTTTTAATGATAATATGTACAGAATAATAATGCATTATGTATACAAATTACACACTAAATTTATAACCCTTATAAAGATCATTTGCATAGATCTTTATTCTCGTCAAGGCTTATATAGCACTGAACCTCAGCTCCAAACGACATGCAAAATTTTATCAACGAAATGTGCAAGTTTTTTTACTCGTTTTAGGATTTCGTTTCATGTTCTAGTACTCGTATTTAAATAATCTTTTTACATGGAAACACTAAATTAATATCTTTGGACTTTGACGTTTGATTTAAGTTCTCTTTTTATAATTTTAAATTACTGTTAAAAAGAAGTCAAGTAAAAGTGCTTGATTTTGAAAATTTTCGGTTTTACTGGAAATCTATATTATAAATTTGTGCAAATCATCGGTTTACAGCATATAACCTAAAAAATTTGAGGTATACATAGGTGACTACCTAAATGACAGGTCTAAACTAGGTCTGTCTTTATTATAATCTAAGGCCAAGTTTATTAAAATGTGCGAACTTTCTGAAATGGAAATAAGCTATCCGAGGTGTTCGCTTCATTTTAGATGAGCTTTTAACCCTTTCACTCCCAATGTTGCTTATAAATAACGTTTTCAACAACTGTTTTTCTTCTTTTTTCAATTCCTGATAGCAAGGTTGATAACACTTGAAATGGGCTCGACTTTATAAATACTATATATTTTAAATATTGGTTTAGCCATCCAGTTTATACAATACAAGATCTAAGGGTTTTACCACCAAGTTAATACGTACATAAAAAAGTTAACACTTTGCTGAAAATAGTTTTCATTTTTAAATTTGTAATTCAAAGACAATTGAAGACAGATAAGGGGCCGTTCATGTATTACGTAAGACGTTTTTTCCTACTTTTAGACTCCCCCCCTCCCCCGCAGTAAGAAAAAATAAGAAAATGTATACCCCCCCCACACACTAATCTTACGTAAGATAAATTATTACCCCATGAGAAGCCAGATCGAATCGGTTCAAAAGAATTTTCGGTATCTATTAAACATTAAAAGTGAAATTAATGAAGATATTATGTTTATTTTATATTAAAAAAAAAAGTAATGAAACAATTTATTATATGTAATATACAGCCAATATAACAATTTGTGACGTATGGTTGAACTCGGTAAAAAACCCTTTTTTTAATCAATTTCAAGGGGTGTTTTAGACTAGTAAATATTAATCTTCCGCAATTTTTTTTCAATTGTACTAGATAAACCTTCAGCTTTCCAAATCTCTATAGGAAATTTGTTGATTTCAGGTGACTAAATTCGTGCTACTCCCGAAAATGTGCTTTTATTCATTTCGAAAGTAAATAGTTAATAGTATTGTGTTTCACATTAACATTAATACCAACAGCACACTATATTCTTCTTCTTCTTTAAGTGCCGTGCCTGATTTCAGACGTAGGCGACCTCTCTCCTATGCATGTGTTGTGCGTTTGAAGTATTATCACACACATAGGGGACCTACTGCTTAACGCGGGCTCCGAACCGCGGGAAGTGTATACACTTCATCTCCAGAGAGGCTGTACTAGGCAGATTACACCTCGGTGGTTTGCCATTGCCTTCCGAGGGGAGACGGTCAGAATAAAGTTTTACTGAGTTTTACTAAAGTTTTACTAAAGTTTTTTACACTATATTAAATTAAATAATTTTCAAATTTAGAAATTCATTTAAAAAAATAAAATCTTACGTAAGAAATTGTCTTGACCCCCCTACCCCCGAGTAAGAAAACATAAGATGTCAACTACCCCCCCTCCCCCTAAACGTCTTACGTAATACAGGAACGGCCTCTAACCCCGTTTTTATACATTTAACAATAATTTTTATAACGTTGAATGGAGCAAGTCGGAAATACCATGAATTATTTATAATTTTTATTGAATAACTTTTAGACTGGAGTCACACTGAAGCCACCGTTAATCGCTGACTAAAATTCAACTAATCGAAATAACTGATTTATGCGTGGATGGGTTTTTGACTGGGTTTTAACCGAGCTTTATACCTTTCTTCAAAAATTCCAAACTCTCTTAATATGTTCCTGTAATATTTATTACAAGAAATTGTTTTCCCAGAAGCCTGCGGTGCCCTGTGACCACGAGGCTGCAGGCATTTGCCCCCCCCCCCCCTAGCGCGTTTACTAATTTTAGTATGAAATCTTTTCGTTCACAACAATAAGTTGATATCGCGCATGTGCATAAATTGTGAAAAATCCCCTCTCGGACATCATCGTAAAACTATTACATTTATATTTCCATAATATGAACAAGAACGTACTGTATAATTATGTAGTAGTAATTAATTGTTACTGTAATTAAGTAAAACATTATTGCTTGAAAATTTTCAAAAATCAAATTGTACACACATTCATATTTACAGCTAGGCACTTTTAACATCTTACGAAGAGTAAAATAAACTCGAACGGTATTTTTAACGTTATAAATGCTCAAAGCGCTAAAAGTATTTATCAAAATTAATTTTTTGCCGATTCGTTTTGTGTAATTTTAATTTCCTAGTTAAGAAATTTTTTAAATTGATTCACTTCTTAATTCGCTGCTTTAATAATTTGCAAAGAAATATCTTATTATAATTTAGTACTACTAATTTAACAATATCATTTTTCTTATCAGAGAATTAAAAGTAGTCGATTTAATTTTAAAATAATGAAGATTTTTGTTCCAGTAGCACAGTTCACAGGCCAAATTTTAATTAGTAAACTGTACAAGTAATTTCATTAAATAAAAGTATTATGTGTATTTGCACTTTTATTTACTATAATTATTTTTTTAATCCACCAAAATGTGAACCGCATTATGTCTATGGTAAAGTATGGGTTTGTGATCACACGCTAATTTCTTCGTGCATATTTTATTTGTTTTAAATACAAATCAAATGGAGAAAGTTCATCAGCATATAAATTTATACCTATAAATGCATGCCTTTCTTTGCAACGTTAATAGAAACGCCGCATATCTTATGTTAGAACATTAGCAATATTTTATTGTTAAATAATTACATTCTAAAAACATTTACTTATATGACTTGGAAAAGCAAATGAAAAAGTAATAGGTAGTTAGTGTTTTTGAGGTTGCAACGTTAAGTGCACATTCAAAGTCAAACCAATTGACACCTATTTCTAATAATATCATATTTTTCTTCCTCCAGTGCCATGCATTTTGTAGTGACGTGGGTGACCTTCTCTCCGATATTCGTAGTGTGTTTTCGAATTTTCACATAGTACATAAAGAACCTATTGTTTAACGTGAGCTTCGAACCACGGGAAGTGTAATATACTTTATTTCAAGAAAGTTTTATTTTACTTAAGCAGGATGCACCCGGTAGTTTACAATTGCCTTCCGAGGGAGTTGATCAGAATAAATTTCTTATTTCGCCCGGAGTCGAACCGGGTACTCCGCATTAACAGTCAACGCACCTAACCCACTAATCATATTCTTGACCGCATCTAAGAAGCATTGTAGTATAATTATTTTATAATATTATATGTTGTAGGTACTAATAACTACTATAAAATATAATATTATGAAATTACTTGAACGTTACGATGTTCTGATGATAAGCCTCCAAAACACGTATCGAAATAACGATTTTGGGTAAAGTTTAAATTTTGCGTGTTAAATATTATTGTTAGTTATTGGATTTTACTTTTTCAGCTTCTAATAAATTCCAAATACCCCCTGCTAACAATAATATAAACTTTTTTTATAATAATTTTAAAAATTTGCATACCTTCAGAATATTTCATAGAATTTATTTGCTTTTACTTTTCGGCAAACTTTTAAGTTTGAGAAAGCTATTAATCGTGTAGAAGTACAACCTCTTAAAAAGCTAGCTAAAATTTTTCAGGTTCCTTTTTATGCTTGACGAAAAATAATAATATGCATATTTTTCTATAACCACAAATCATTATAGGTGAACGAACGTCCATGGCCTTGTTCAACCTGTAGCTTAACTACGAGATCACTTTATCCCATTCACTTAATAAATAATCAACATTATCCGTGGCTCTGTAGATATCCCGTTGCCCTCCTAACAAACAACAAATTTTTGATTGCGATTAACGGTTACTTCAGGAATGCAGTTTTATATTGTAATTTAGACCAAGTCATTACAAAATAATTTATCTCCAGTTTATGTTATAAACAAATAAAATTGTTCAATTAAGTGGACATTTTAACATAAAGTTAGTCAGTTCAAATGTGAAACTCCTAGGTAAATAATTTTTTAATTTAATAGAACGCATTCTTACTAATAGAGTGGGAAGTTATTTAAATTACCATTGAAGAAGGAAAAAGTGGCTTACTGCAATGTATTTAAGAGTATAATTGCACATTAACTAAATTTATTTTATGTTATAGTTCTTGTTCTTATGGTGGGTAATTGCGAGCAAAGATGGGAGGCTCACGTTTTCGATTAAATGGCGAGATCTTGTATTTACAACATACAAGGACGTTGTAAATTGTATCACAACACGTATTTATTACCTGAACTTGATTCAATTTTATCTAAGTAGTTATTTCTATTAATTAAATTATACGTTAACTTTGTTATAGAAAAGTAGTTGATCTTTCTTGGTAAAATTTTAATATGCAAATCGAGAGTTTTGTGGATGTGTTGTATAACCGTAATTTTCAAACTTAACTACTATGTGTACCGCAAGATATCTAATGTTTAATTACACCTGTAAGTACGAAATATTACTCTAGGTTATAAATGTTACACTAAAGCGTGCACTTATATAATTAGCAAATTGACGTAATAATTTTATGTATAATTAATAAAATCAATTGGAAATGATAAATTAGCAATCAGAATTTTTCTGTGGGAAACAGAAAAAATTTAGAAAATATGGTTATTTTAATTACAATTTTGAGGTGCTATTCGATGGTATTAGAAATTCAAATAAACTTGCATAAAATTCAAATATCAGCGTCCAAATTGATGGTATAATGCATACACGTTAATTAATCCGAACGAGGGAGTTGACCGATAAAGAAAAATTTGTACAACCAAAATTGCAAATTTACACAATTTTTGCAAAAAAAAATTGCAAATGACCCTAGGATGTGTGGGAAACTAAAATAATTGCAGACATTTTGTACACTAAAATTACACATCATTTTGGGTAGTTTTTCAATTATTTTTTTATATTGTGAAATTTACAGTTGCTAAAAAATTTATTTTTCTTTTTAATATCAGAAATTTGATATTAAGTTTCAAGTTCCCAAGAGATTTTCCTATTTCATATTTATAATTTTTTGTTAAATGCAGTATATTACTGTACATAATATACTATTTATTATGTATTCAAAATAAAATATGATATATAACGACATTTATACAGTAACTTGTTATTACCAACTTTTATACAAATAGAAAAATTAAAAATAGAAATAGATAAAAAGCAAGAGAAACAAAAACAAAGTACTAATTGATATTGGCGTATTCAAAACTTATTATGTAGGTATTATTAAAAATATAAAAAAATTATAAAATGAAACTTGAGGAATAACATCAAGTATTTTGTTAAATAAATGTCGCATGCACAGAAGTACTTCCTAAACAGTGAAATTATACTATAAATGGTACTTTTCACGACTTAATTTCATGTTAAACATTTTAACCTTGAAAATGAGCATTTATACCTCAAAACGGCTAATGTCACGTTATATGCGTGAATAAATAATCATCGTTGCTTTATTTTTATCTTATTTTATATCATAATATATAAATTTTGATTTTTACCTTCTCTATCTGTTGCTGTACATAAGCAGTTATCGCCGGAAATCCTAAAAACGCATAAAAATTCATTCTGAAGGTTGAAGCAAGTTAATAGCTACTATATAAAACTTTCATGGAACGAACTAATAATATTTTATAGATTCGTTTATATTGATTGTTAAATTGCATTATAACCTTCATATCGCAATTATTATTTTCATGAGATGATCTAGGATGGGACCGGCCTATTGTTTATGAAGGTAAAGCGATTATAGTGAGAAATTCTTCAGAATTTATCATTATAACAACGAAATCGTAGCGATGTTTTGTACTTTTGGTTCTGTTTTCCCTAGAAAATGTACAGCATTGATGATAAGACTCAGTATAATCCCGAATTCCACAAATAATTAAGCTTTAGTTTAAAGGGTAATAGAAAAATCTAAAAAATAAATAATTTATATTATAAACTGAAATGTCTAAACAAAATTCATCATAAAACCTTACAGACATCCTATCTAAAATATTTTTGGGAAATTTAGCTAGTAATTTAGATGGTTAGCAACCTCGTTGGTTGACACCTTCGAAGTATCTGCACCCTGCAGAAAACTTTTTAGTCGGGTGAGGGTGAGAACTTGAGTACTGTAATGATCTTGAGACCTATGACGACAGCGTCAGCTCCAGAAGTGTCACCCTATTCAAACAGGTCAAAGGTGAAGAATCAAAAAAAGGAAGATAGCCGGTCAACAATCCAAAAAACGCTAAAAAACAGTAAATTTCCTCGAAATTTGGACAAGAAAAACAAAAGACGAAAACAGCAAAAAAATATACCTTAAATATTGGTGTATGGGAATGTACGAGTATATGGAATGTAATGGAAGAATTTGAAATAAACGACAAAACATTATTACAGAATCGTACAGACAAAAGTAAATAAATATTATAATAAATATCCTCTGAAGTAAAAAAACAGGTAAGTAGTGGATGTGAAAACATTAAGAACTACATTCATTACTATACAGGCGTAGACAATAGTGAGAGAGCGCAGGCAAGAATAAATATGTATTCTCGTAAAGACCTTCACAAGTATGTAAAATCCTGGGAGGTATTATCAAAATGCCGCTCCTAGTGAGGGGAAGAATTATAACCATAATCGGTGTAGTATATGGAATGAATGATGATGATACATGCTACAGTTAAAGATGATGCAAAAACGATGCATTTGAAGAGAATCTAATAAACATCATAGAGCAAATGCCCAACAATTTAGAACTAATTTTAGCTGGAGACTTAAACAGCATAGGAGGAAGAGACCAAAATAGCGCATTTATCGGAACGCATGGAGAACACATAGTGAATGACAATGGGGAGATGTTGAGAAATATATGGGAATATCTTCTATGTACATCAAGATTTATACAAATACACATGGAATCAGAATGGTTACTAGAAACCTAAAATCAATTATTGATTACCTCATAATCGCAATAAATAACAGATCTGTAATTTTACCTAACATAGACAGCATAACAACAAATTAATGGGAAGCATATTTCAGTGATCTGTTACAGGAAAGGCGACCATAATTTAATCTGCAAGAGGATAATATCATACAGATGGGAAACATAGGATTAGATAATATACTATAAGTAAAAGAAGCTATACAAAACAGGAAAGCAAAATGGTTCCCAGGACCAAGGGGAATTTATCCGGAGTTAATAAAGAATGGCCCAGGACCACTTGCTCAAATGCTAAGGAACTTGTTCAAGAGATGCCAACAGTAAAAATATTCCCAAAAAATGGAAAACATCATATTATATCACGTCAATACACAAAAAGGACCTAGCGCCGACCCAAAAAACTACCGAAATATAGCCGCAATCCCCACAATAGGAAGACTTTATTCTAGAATATTAAAACAATAACGTAGCAAAAGTAAAAACTAGCAATGGCGTAACGAAAAGTTTCAATACCATGAAAGACCTCAACAAGGCTGCTGTCTGTCTCAAACCTTACTTAGGATCTACTTAGACAGAGCCCTAAATGGGTGAACGAAAAATGTAAAAGAATGGGAATACGCATAGGAGACAAACTACGAGTATATGCTAGTGTTATCCAAATCAACATTATATGGAGCAGAAGATTGAAACGTGGGTATGGCTAATAAAACAAAACTATTAGCCACGGAAATAGATTTTGTGATACGAAACTGGAGCAGATCACGCGTAAAGAAAGTGAGAAATGAGGTGATCAGAGAAGTTATAGAGATAGAAGTAATATCGCATAGGAAATCGAGAGGAAACACATCGTGTGGTTTGGACATACGAAACCATTGGACGCAGATAGGTCGCTTAGGAGAACTTTAGAATGGATTCCGCCGAAAAGAAGAAAGAGAGGGCGTCACAGAAGAAGCTGGAGAGATGAAATAAAGGAAGAGGTGTAAGCCAGGGGGTTTGAAGAGGTTCAAACCGTAATGAAATCCGTTTATCTGTTTATTTTTTAAATATTATACATTCAGTATAATGGGGGACTAAAGTTCTAAGTAAAAATATCTGATTTTTTATCAATCACTGAAATCTGTACCTACTCATGAAACACACATAAAATTTTATAATGTGGTAATATGTTACAAATTTATTCTCTTCTTGTTAATTTAACCGTAACATATAGATTTAATGAGAATATTAATCCGTAATAGTAAATTTAACCTTCAAAGTAGACCTATTTGCTAATATTGTATTTCATATTTACCTAGAAAATTATTGACGTGTGATATATCAACATTTATCAGTTTTTACAACTTACCAATAAAACAAAAGTAAAAAAAAAAGATATAAGTGTGCAAAAAGCAAATGCTACGAGTATTACAATTTTATTAAAAAATAGAATTTTAATTTTATTATTATAAGTAGCAATTTTACATTTAACCAATCATAAACACTACGGATATGATAAAATCGTAACGGAACTAAGCAACTTGGTTTGTTTGTTATATTTTACAAAAGTGAATGTGCATGATGAACAACAATAGAATTACTACCGATAATGAAAAAGGAAGGTATCAATGGCAGTGTCGATATATTACTTCAGGGTCTTAATTATTATTTTGAGTAAAATTTGCATTTATACAAATGAATGGACCTACGAAATTTGTTTTTCATTGTGTTCATTTTTCTTTACTACAAAAATTTGGAACTTTCATTGAAAATATAATACCTAACTACTCACTAAATTTACAAAATAAAGTCAAAAAAATCTATACTAAATTACATTTCAAACGATCACTTTTTGCTGTTACTCAACTGCCGTTATAATTTCTGTTGAAAACAATTTTGTAATATTATAAAACTTTTTAGTTAATTGGTTAATTTAAACTTCTATATTGCAAATTACACGGTTCAGCTTTAAACTTGATTAGACAGAAAATTTTTAAATTGATTTATTAAATTGTATTTAATTCAGCTAGATTTTCACACTTAGGTAGTTAATCAACCAGTATTACTTTTTAAAGCAGACAATACTACAATTTCTATTTATGATATCTTACGCAGCTTTTAAACAAAGCTATGGTATTTTTTTATTAAAATATGGCACAAATTAATTGTTGATTATTAAACATTAACATCTGCAGTGAATTAAGCATTTAATTTTACAGCCGTAAATGGTCATATTTAAAATTAGATTCTTAATTGTTAAAAAGGAAAATTAGATGCGTTTAAGGTGCTAATGGCATTTATTAGCGAAAACTAAAAGTAAGATTTCATATTAGGGAAGTACTCAATTTATAGAAAGTATTTACAAACTTTCTTTCATATGTATGAAGATGTGCTTAGTGAAGATTATATTTTTATTGTTTTAAAACTGCATTTCTTTAATATTTCAATTTTTATTTTTTGATTCTTCTTCTTCTTAACGTGCCTATCCGTTACCGGATGTTGAAGAAGAAGAAGAACATAGTTACATAATTGTATTTAGGTTTTGATTATTTTATTTTATAAGTTTGTTGAATGATTTTGATTTATTTCAAAGTTCCTTTGTTAATTTTTATCTTTTTATATCCTTTTAAAAATGTAAATAAACTAAAAGGACATGGAACTGCGGAAGAGGAAACGTTGCTTAAGTCTGTGTACATAATATTTAAGCACGCACGCACGCTACTCACAATTGCAGGAAGCTATATTTGCTTATTAAAGGTAAGGTTCTTTTATTGTGCTATAACAATTTACTATACACCTCTTAATATTAATTGAAATTACCGATATGTGCAAAATCATAAATTAACAAGTTTATACGATGAGAATAAAATTAAATTTATAACACGAGAAAATGTTTGTCTAACAATAGCACTTAAATATAATAGTGGGTATTCTGATGAGATCTAATAAGATCGAAATAAGTGTTTATTGATGTTTTTTAAAAGTGATTGAACATTATGCAGTTCCATTATACCGAGTAACTCAAGTTTTACGTCATTTACTTGCAGAATTGCGCAAATCAATCATGAAAAATCTTATGTTAACATGAAAAAAATGTATTAACTTTTTAGAATTCGCGTAATTGAAAATTAGAGTTAAAAAACCCTCGAATCCTAGTTTTCAGTTTAAACAATTTTTGACGCTTTTACAGTGATATAATATTACGTTTTAATTGCAAAAATAAACATTTACTATAAAAACTGAAAGTTAGTCAGACATAATGTGTGGATATAACTATTATTATAAGTAAAATACTTAATTATAACACCTCTAATATTGCACTTAATTTATTATTTTCTTAACAATTGAAAGAATCTAAAAGGAAAAACACAGAATATTCAATTAACTGTTTACTTTAGGTACTATATATTATTATGTATAATTGTATGTGTTTCTACACATTCAATTAAGGTTTAAAATTGCACAATACACATTTAAAAAATAAATGTTACAATAGAATCACATATGTAGTACATTTATATAAACTATAATGTACGAATTTATATTGTTTTATTGTTTTACCAATTAAAAATATTTTTTTTTTGGAAAAGAACCGTTGAAATAAAATAAATTGGCAATATATCTAGAAGATGTATTACGTGGTTTTACATTTTGACGTGCGTATAGCATTGCGAACTAATCCATTGCTAATTTTTAAAATAAAAGTTAACTGTCTTAACTGTAGCTGTGAAATTTTATTTTCCGCACTAGCGATGAAAATGTTCGGCAAATTCATTTAAAAGTTTTCTCGAACGTTTCCTTAGATATAAAACAATCCTGCTGTAACGAATTAGTATTTATTTATTTTTCACCCCAAAAATGTATTATTAAATTTATATAACGTGTGTTGAGTATTACCAAGCAGCCTACATACTACATACACTTTCAAAAATGTTGCTAATAGATTACTATTTTAAAATAAAATAATTGCAATAAAATGTTTTGCATTTTTACGTAAAAGCAGATACTATTTAAATAAACCAATGCTTCGTCATACAATAAAAATATTATCTAATACTATCCGAATTTCTTTGCTATCTAATTGTATATACTTTACTACAATATAAATATATTATGTAGTAATATAAATTATACATTTCACCTATAGAAATGAGAAATAAGATCGAATTTAAAAGAGTCACAACCAGAGCATTCCAACGACGGCATACATGTTTCGATCTTATTAGATCTCATCAGTGACGTATACCATTACACGCGCATTGTTGGAATGCTGTGGTTGTGACTTCTTTAAATTGTTGAATTTCCTCGCAAATGGTTGCTTATCGTTTATTGAGAAATATCTTATAATAATTTAAACTAATAATGCAATATGGATAAAATTTTTAAATATTTACCATAATATAGGTGTACCTGTTACATGTAGTTTTTCATTCTAAGACTAATAAATAATATCAATAGATTATAGGGTGAGTCAACAAATTATTCATGAATACTTCAATTGATATCCAACAACATAGTGTCATGTTATGACTACTTTATTAATAATTTTAGTAAACGTTACATTGCAATGCAACAATCAATACTTTCGAAATGCGATGATATCTGAAGTTTAGTATTTTATACAATGAATAATGAAATAATATAATGTATTATATTTATCGCTAATTTGTAATTACGTATCCAAAAACACTTGCATATAATTAAAATTAATTATTAGGACGTGCTATCGTATCCGATCGCGTAGTTGGCTAGACTAAAAAATAAGAAGTTTCCAAGTTTTTCTATTTTTATTTAAATTAAATGCCTTTTTTAGTTTAATACTATTTAATTTAATTACTTAATTTTATTTAAAAAAAATCCATACCAAATGAAGCATATTACCTTTTAATTTATGTATTTATATATTTTTTTATTAATAGCATTATGCTAAAATTTACAAATACATACAATCATACATAATGGGTTATAGATAATGATAATTATCATATGATTAAGTCACGACTTCTAAAAGATTATTTACGTAATTTCTTGAGAGCAAAGCTTCTTCGATATTTTTAGGAAATTATGGGTAGCTAAATAAAAATCTTAACAGTGAGCCTTAAGCAATCTTCCATGGCATTCCTATCATTCGGAACCCAGGCAATTCTTTTCGGAAGTCTGCACAATCCCTTTTACTTTTCCTTGCCATTTTTTTTAAGTTGTTTTGACCTTGACTTCCTCAATAATTAGCCAAACTTAAGCAAATATATTTTATTATTTTACCATAGAACAATTTTTTAATCCAGTCTCGAATAGCAAAGCGGAGAAATTTCCAAAGGATATAATTCAATCCTGGAATTTTCGTTTCGTATTTCAACCAGTAATTGATAACACCAATGCTGATACCAATATTTAAAATGTAACCAGAAAACAAACAAATTTAAAGTGTGTAGGTAACAACAAATTTTACTATAATTAATAGGCAAGAACAAAATGTCATTAACTTATTAATTTCAAAATTTAACGATCGATCGCTAACAAATCACAATCTAACGATAGTACATAAAAAAAGTTTAATTGTGGAACGAATTGCATACTAAACATTAAAAGTTAATATACCTAATACATAGTTATATATTTTAATAAATTAATCAATGATTAACATTTTCATGAATCCTAAAGCGAAATTAAAAATTCTCACATATCCTATTTGACGGTTTCTTACAATTAGCGTATAAATCTAAACAAATTATGATTTATAATTTTGATTTATTCCTTGTATTTCATACTAATTTTCAAAATTTAATTTGGTTAAAAAAGTTAAAAAAATTAAGAAATCTAGAATGATTGAAATAATATGTGAAAGTCATCAGAAATGCATCAAATATATTTCCTAAGTTTGCATATAGAGAGTTGCAAAAGAGATTTCTATTCAAGTGTAAAAAATGTTATTCTGGAAAATAAAATTCAGCTCAAAATTTTTATTTATTTTTTGTTTTTCATCAGCACTTGTTTCATTCTTTACATAACTCCGTTCAAACAATAAAAACACTTTTCTTAATTATATCAATTATTTTTTTACGTAATGTAATCTAAAATGTAAAAATAATTACTACACAGGTATTGGAATTTGTATTGAGAAAAAGTTACAAAAACTTGTTTTAATAGAAACTGGTTGATTTTAAAAACAATTTGTTCTTGCTTAGTCTTTTAATAAGTTGAAAAAGAATTTCAGATTCGCTTGCGATTATTAACCATAATTTATTACAAGTTTTGCAGAAAGATTTGGTAAAAAAATATTTTTATAACAAATTAATTAAAAACCTTGTCGAAGGACAAAGAACCAAAGTTGGAAACAAAGGATTGTCCTTTGAAATAATAAACGGTTTTACTTTTTGCATATTATATAAAAACGCCCTATTTGATCAGAAAAAATACTTTTGATAAGTACCAAATAAAATTTATTTTATGAAGGAAAAGGTGAATAGGATATCAAGTTTTCAGTCTACAGTGACTGGACTAATAATTGTACAGTTTGGTTGCATTGAAAATCCATTATTAAATTCAATTAAGTTCAATTAAAAACTGATCAACTTCGATTGCTGATTGTAGACACCGAGCATAAATAATTATAAAAAAACAAATTATTTTGAATTAAATGTTGACTTGCGGGTAATACAAATTGCATTACCTTGAAATCAAAACACAAAAAATAAAAATTTCATATTATTTTAGCCTTGATTAAAATTCAGATCAACGACATTATTTTGTAACTACAAGTGTACCTAAAATACTTTGAGAATTAATTGTTAAAATGCAAATATATACCTGAAAAAGGAAAATTTTAATTGTTCTTTATCACAAAGAAGATGATGACAATAATACATGTTATATTGTTTAAATGAAACAAAGGACGTGTTTGTGTCTGTGGATTTCTCAAGTTATCGATGATTCTATTTATTATTCGGATAAGTAGTAAATGGATTTTCCAATTAATTCATAAATTTAGTACCTACATACCTTGATGCTAATTTAAAAATATAAGCAAATTTATCACATAGTTAATCAAAAATGCTATTTAATTACTAACCGGTTCACCTGCGTAGTTTCGAATCTGGTAAGGGATATTTTTGAATCAAATAGGTAACAATTACGTTTTCTTACAAAATTCTGCAACTGACTGTCAAAGCAGGTGCTGCTGAAAAATTGTTGTTGCGAGAACTCTGTTAAAATGTGAAAAGAAAAAAGCAATTACACGAGAAAACTCGACAGTTTCGTTCCAACATTACATTGCATATAACTTGAAAAACATGTAAATGTGGTGTCCATAAAAATAATTTTAAAAGACTTTCTGTAATAAAGGAAGAGAAAATAGCAAGTTCATATTATAGAAATGTGTGCATTTAGCTTTCATCAGAAATAACATTATTATTTTAATTCGATGATAATTTTTTATTTGTTATAAAGACAACCTGCAGAAAAACATACAACCTGTTTACTTATAATTTTCCACGCTAATTAATATTATCTACCAGTATGTATATGACCGGAATTCTCTCTATTTTTATTACAAAAAAAGTTGATTTTTGAATTTAATTGATTTAAATTTTAGAAATTTTGAAAATAAGTTCCAAATTTTTAACCTAATTTTTAATAGTATTTAACAAACATTAAAACTAACAATAAATTTGTTTTAATGTCTGACACCGTCTTCTACCAACATTTAATTCTGTTATAAGAATGCTTTCTAGAATAAATATAAAATAATTTAATATTATACATATAAATTATACTTCATAAATAAATTACTGGAAGTGGGAAATTTTTCTGAAATTATCAAGCATCAGAAAATCATAATTAAATTTTCATCAAATCTATCTTTTAACCCTGAAAAACTGCTGTAGAAAAATCGATATCGCAAATCTACTTAGGTTTAAAACCCGACGTACAATTGCAACGAATCATTAGTAAGAGTAAAACGCGTAATTCCTGTATTTCCAGTGTTAGGACGTTCCACGCAATATAAAAGAATGTTAAACGTTAACCTTTTATGTTTTGTACTGTGCTATTAGAATTGCATTTGAATTTTTCTTCAGTATTTAACAGAACTGGTACAAATTTATTAATTTCGCTACCAGTGGGTAAATGAAATGGTCGAAATTTTGACGATGATTTCAGAATGAATTCATCATGCGTTTAACGTTGAAACACAATTAAATTTAATTAATTTGATGCAATAAACTAAATTATTGCCATGATTGAAGAGCACAATGCTGGATAACAAATGGGGTTCAGTTTAGTCTAATGAGAGCTTAGCTGCTTTCTGCTCTTGACGCCCTGTCTAATGAAAGCAGTTGTTATTTATTAAAAAAAACGGTTTGCTTACATTTGCATTATTAAATTTCATTGCAGGCATGGTTTAATTAAAAATGTTGGCCCATATATTTAAATGAAGCCAAAAACAGTTTTTTGATGTTATGGTCTCAATTTGACAAGTCATCAGTCAAAATTGCAATTGAAATTAAAATTTGTGTTAAATATCAAAATCAAATTATCAAGTATTTGATAATTGTTGACCATTAGTACTAGTATTAACTTTAAAAAATAAATTATTATAGTTGAGGGTGTTTTGTTGTTTTAATGACCAACCCTTTAACTATAATAATTTTTAATTTTGTTATTTACCAAACCTTGTGTTAATAGCTTTTCACATTTACAGAAGTTATATGTAGATATTTACATAGAGGCATTTAAAAAATTCTATAAATTGTATTGCCAAACGGTTTATGGTGAAGAATCCGCTAGATGTAAAGTTTACTGGACCACTTTGGGATTGGATACATTTTAAGAACCATAAATAGTATATTATGTATCTGATATAAAAAAAATTTATTTGGCAATATAAAAAATCGTCAAGCAAGATTTCTTTCAGTTTGATTAAAGGTTTTGTAATACAATTAAATTTAAACGTCTAAATTCCCTTGACATGTATCGATACCAATTTTATAAGATACATAGTAAGTAATACTCGTCTTGCATTACACCCAATGGACCCAAAATTATTAAGTCAATTAGTAGAACATTATAATGTTACCTTCATTAGTTGATATAAATCCTTGTATTGTAAATTACTGGTCAAATTAAAACTTCACTATTAACTGTTTGCTCATAAAGCAAGTTTGTCATAAACATAGGCTTAATTGTATGTATGTATAATAATTATTATTTAAATTAAATTAATTAATAAAATTGTACATTTTACATCGCGTGACACGATTTTGTAAATAAGTATATTACGACCAACGTCTAACAAATAAAGTTGCATGAGTATGGTATAAGCGGAAGTACATTTAACCGACTTTATAGTGAAGTCTTTCAAACGCGACTAACTTTTAAATGAATTTAACAGCCATTCATTCTTACCTGTAAACATACAAAGGTAAATTTTAGGAGATACGATTGGTTGCCTAACACAAGGCGTTTGGTATGCAATGGAAAATTTATAATACTGGTATGCATAAGGAGTATGTTTTGGTTTCGAATCCTGCCCCAGTAAATTTTCTTTTGACGCGTTTTCATGTTAAGCATTAAGGCCTCCTTAAATTGTATCCATAAATACAATTTTTGATGTTTACGTTCCTTACGAAATAAGAAAAATAAAATAGAATCAAATAGGTAGGTATACCTTATATCCTATGTATGTAGTACTACTACTACGTAATATCTTCAATACTAAAATAATAATACTCATCACTGTTGTAGATGCAACCCAAGTAACAATTTTAAAGCTGCGTGTGTCGCTTCATGTTGACTTTAATATAGCCTTTTTGAAGGCTGTTTGCTTGCTAAATGCTTTTATAGAGTTTGGTGAAATTGAAATTGTTACTGGGGTATGCAAGCATAATTATAATAAATTCACATCTCTCGCTTTTATACGGACTGTGACCGTTTATGACTTCCAAAGCTTTTAAATTATTTTGCTTTTATGTTTTCTCAGCAGACACAAAAATTCCTCAGCCTTTAGTTTTCCTCAACCCATATTTTCGTGCATCATAAAAATAAAAGAGCGAGCAAATCATGAATAAATATTACCAACATTTATTTAGCATAGCAATTATTTAATTAACCACAAAACTTAAAAATACCAAGTGCTTAAGCATGGATCACTATAATAGTAGTTACAGGTACATATTAAGGAACATAACTATTACAAAAAAAGTTGGTTACGTGCAACGGGAACACTTGCAGAAATGTAAAAACAAAACCTACTTTTGATTACGTAACAATAAATTATAGGTCCGTTAATAATAACGGGTAATTTAATTAGATTTACATGTCTGTCATTAGGTACAAAACTAAATCAAACTCTTGTATTTACAAAATAATAGACAAGAAAATGTTGTCTACTTTATAGGTATAATAACAAACTAACAATCTATTTAAACCAACTTAATAGCGTGACCAACAAAATAATGCTTTTTCATTGCAATGCAGTTGAAGTTAATTAATGAAAAAATAACTTTTATGTAGGTCCAAATTATCGACATTTATCGGGCATTTACACTTCTAACTTCAATGTGAAATATATTCCATGTTCGCTACAAAATTAATGTATCGATTCTGGTCTTTTTCTGGAAGTCTTAAAATACCTTTAAACTTAAAGTTTGACCAAATCAGTAAATGAAAATTAATTATTCCATTTTGGTTGCGCCTTCCTTTAAAATTTAAAGGTCTTTAAGAAGCCAGAATCAACATAGAGGGATTTAACCTCATTTAACTTAAATGGGGATTTTAGATGGCATTTAATCAAAAAAGTTATTGACTTTGACGTTTAACTTGGTTTAAAGGTAATTAATCACCTGTTAAAATGCTTATAAATCTGCATTTAATTTAAATGTCTGTTGAATCCTTAAATGAGGTTGCTGCATTTGGCACTAAGTATAAGTGGAGAAATAAAAATATCACAATTATTTCAGATACGTCCAATAAAAAAGTTTATATATAAAAAAAAAGTTGATAGCAGCCTGTTATTGATAAAGTGTACAGAATAAATTCAATATTCTTCGAAGTAATGTTTTCAAGAACACTCGGATTTGCGAAGCAATTTAAATTATGACGCAGATTGGTATTAAATAAAAAAAATATTTTCATAAACTTACCCATTTGGAAGCCCCAGGTACAATATTATTTTGAAGCCCCCAGTGCATTTAGGAATAATAAAACAAATACTTTTGAATATACTATGCATAACGAGCTGGATAAATTTGTTAACAGTTGTTTGGCTTTCTTTTTAATGGTTAATGGACAAAATCAGGTTTCTATTGAAAAACCAAAACTTTATCAGTGAAATATTCAGAATTGTTTAATATTATTTAATTTATTACCATTTCTGTTTAGATACAAAATGAAAAATTTTAGTAGTTTGAATGAATCAGAATTTTTAGATGTTCGCGGTCAAGGAGCTCAATTGATTCTGAGAAATAGATAATTTTATTTGTACTGTTTTTTTACTATAAAATTGTAAATTATTGTTATTATTAATTAACCTGTGAATCATCAGGACTCTAAACTTTGATGTTTGATCTATTGCAGTTACGTAACTAAATAAACCTTGGCATAACCTCGGAATTTGGTCCTTACGATAATCGAGTTTGTAGACCCATTTTATATTTTCTGTCGACGCCCCTGAAAAATACCTACTTATTAAAGTAGGTTTAAAGTACTTATTAAAGTAGGTGTTTTTAACACAATTTTTTTATAATTACTTGGTTTTTATGAACAATCGGTATAAATAACGTACACACTTATTTGGAAGTACCTACTCTGTACTTTCACAATTTTTATATTAAGAAACGAATTGTATCGTAAAGGTTTGCAAATTTTTAAAATGATAAGGAAGAAGGTCGTCGACATTATACTAGATTTGGGGTTTTTATATTTTCATAAATTAATATAAGATAAGATAATATAGATAAGAGATGATATAAGATAAGATAAGTAATAAAAAAAAATAAAAAGTAATAGAAGAAAACGGGCATTTGTGATACTACCGTTTTATACGAACAGCCCTACTTATAGATAACGTTCTTATGTATTTTCAACCATTCACATTTACCTGGTAACATCTACCATCCAATTATGATAATAGTTTATAATTATTTGGAAAAGCCTATGACTTTATATTTGGTTAAGTAATTGTTTGGACAAGTAGCAGTTTTATCAAATTTTCTGTCGTAATTCACGTTCACCTTACATCAGTTTTTGCTATTGTGATTGATGGTAACGCAAGAATCCATTGATATAACTTCACTACACGATCAGTGTCGTATACTCTTAAGGTTTAGTTAGGGTGATCTTAATTAAAAGTTTTATTCTATAACAATACATAACATATTCAGTAGAGAATAATTTACACCTAAAGTTGGTCACTGAAGGAAGACATGACATAAAATATCTCCACGGCTAACCAATAAACCAGGTTACCAGATAGGATTGCTACATATTGCTGTGTTCCAAAATGCTCTATAGAGGCATACAATTCAAAAACGAATAATATATTCAAAAAGAACACAAAATTCTAAGTAGGAATCAATCTTAAAAACTCTAGATATCAAACATTACGAAACCTTCTCAATTTACATTTTTATGACTTTATTTGAATCTCTAGGGATAAGAAGGACATGTGAAATATTGCTGAGAATAATTAAATTGATGATTGTCACATCAAAATGTAACTAAAAGATTTAATTAGCTAGAAATTAATTAATATTATATTGTTATTTTGGATATTACAATAACCTAAAAATGTAAAACTTTGATACCAAATTGTTTCTTGAATAACATGTTTTGTGCAAATCTGTTCATATCAAAAATTATGTAATCTCTTCATCTATGTGACGCAAGTATTTTCGTGACATAAATCGTCAACATTGTGAATATGGGTGAAAATCGCATAAATTTGGAAATGATATAAAATGGTCGCGAGTTGAGTCAAAAGCATTCCGAATTAAACCATAAAAACAGCATATACCAATGGAATCGTATGGGAAACATCTTTTTAAAACACAATTTCAATGTGGACCAAAAACCTGAAACAGAATAATTATTTAAAGAAAATTCAAAATTCAAAATACAATAATTTGATTTACTTTTGAGCTACAGGCATACCAATTTGTCGATTTTCGATACATAAATCAGTTGATCCCGAAAGTTGAAACCATGTAGACGTGTATTCATTGTATCCAGGATTTTATGCAAATTTTGGAAGGTTAGAAAATCAAGATGGCTAACAACAAGTAGCAATTCTGCAAAATTACAATTTTTGTAATCAACTCACAATTCACTGCAATCAAGAGTAATTATCGATTCATTCAACTTACCAGAAGTAACTTTTATGGTACCAACTAAATTCGTAAACAACAACTTTGATAAACACAAATTTTGGAACAAACTCAACAACAACACGAGGTCAGGTTATGTCATCCAGCTTCCCCGATCTGGAAGTGCATTAATAGTGCGCAGGTGTTTTTTTTATCTTGGTGATAAGTTATTTAAAGGTGGCTACACACACACATATCCTTTTTATTTTTGCATCCACAACTTTGATGATACTTAAGGTACAGTGAATTATTATTATTTAACAATTATAAAATTTTGCCATATGCATATAAAATACAGGATGTTGGAAAAAGACTTTCACGGAAGTGTATTTTCGACTACCCTGATTTGAAAGGTTTTTCATTCATAAACATTATCATTTACTTTTTTCAATATTAAGCTTTAACAAAAGCGAACCTATTATTTACAAACATTTAACGCGCTATTGGACAGCGAAAGACTTAGTTAATGAAAATTAATTAAGCAATTTAAGAAGAAAAGAAGAGATCTTTCGACTTGTGTATTTTTATGAAATTTTTGATAGTAGATCTTTGATCTGCAATTATTTGTATAACCATTTGTTTATTTGCGCTTTGCGATTTTATATGAATACGATATAAACATTTCTTTCCAAGCTATTGAAATCTTTTTTTTTTACTTCACTTCATGAAAGCAATTTCTACGAATCCAGAGAGAACAAATTAAGTCATTTTCAACGTTTACCTCTAATTAAAATCACAAGGAACCGACTTCTGAGTGTGTCATTAATTGAGCTAGTAAAGAGGGGCATAAGTGCTGAGCATCCCTTAACCACAAATTTCATTTAAGGACGAATAACATAGCATCTTTTGTCTAGCCAACGTAGGGCTTGGCATGAGGTCACAGCAATATATACAGAAGTATTTTAAAGTTTTATAATTCACTACCAAATGAAATAAAGAAGGCTTCATATAATTTCAATTTATTAATTGTATTGTATAAATAAATGTATTGTTTGGACACTTCATTCAAATGGAGTTTTATGCAGTCGATGAATGTCAAATTTTGTTGTATGTCTTGCTTCTAGATATGTAAATTTTAATAATTATTATTGTTACATAGTATATTAATTGATAACAACAGCAATAGTTTAAAAGCAGTTGCCACAGCAGCGCGTAAATTTTGGATTCATAGAATTTATTAGCGTTGCCTCCAGTGGAATACCTTGTGGATAGATTAAGTTTGATCCATCTTAGAAAATGGTTCATGAAAACTTTGCAGAAGAAACAATGTAGCAATATTCCGAATGCAATGGAAAAGCTTGATTGTTATTAATATTATAATATGTTGATTTTATAAATTATTGATTTAAGAAGAAAAAGAAAATTTATGAATTAATAAAGCTAGTTAAAAGACCGATTTCAAATTGGCTACATCCACGTGTTTTTGGCATCTATCAATGTTTTAGAAATTATTCCGTTCCGACATTGTTAAAACAATTAGATTTTTAATTACGGTGGATTTTCACCGTTGTCTTTCGATAATTACAATTTAAATAAAATTTAAATTTGAAAGTATGACACAAATTTTTTATTCTTATAGTATTTTTCGAAATTGGCTACAAATTGTGCCCTAATTTTGAGGTAATTTCTTTAGAAAGGGAGGGGTCCGTCTCCCTTTTGGCCTTTTTGTTTATTTACTAAGCAATATCTAGTAAAAATTTTGACCAAGTTGATAGAATACCTGAAAACGTTTGGCAGTTTTGAATATTTAAAAAATGTGGAACGACATAGATAGCACTCAAAATTGAAGTTTTTAACCAGTTATATCACTTTGGCGGTTTTAATCCTAAAATTACCGCACTACACGATTTGCTAGTGAATTTTTGCACATCTCAGAATCTCCTAATCATACACTAAAATTTTGCTATAAGAAAAGTGTCTAAATATTTTTTTATAACTCTAATGCATTGACTGCTAATGTGATATTTTGGGTATCCTATATGTTACCGGATTGAACCTTTTTAAAAGTATGAGGATTCAATGGGGAACATGCATGAATAAAAAAATTTAGTTAAAACAGTATTTTCCGATTAATCCTATATATTAAATATCAAATCAGTAAAAATAACTTCTATTTATTGTATTTTGTTATAAATAATCCATTTTAAAATTCAATGATAATTTAAAATAAAACATGTGACCTTAAACGCAACGAAGTCACCGGCACAATAACAATAACCTCACTTTCATGTTTATTCTACTCGTGTATAGTACTTTTTTAACTTTCTTGTTTTTAATTGATTTAATTATGATAAATAACAGCTTTAACACTAACAAACTTCAACTTTCAAAGCACAAAACCACAGAAAAATAACATAAATGAATGTAAAATTTAACTTGTGACGTCACCAGTCACTTGGCAAATTGCGCGGTCGTTTCGTTCAATTCAAATTGACGGATTTTTAAATATTTTTTAAATTATTATCAAAACGAAAATAAATAAATTAAATAGCATTAATTAGTATATTTAGTTATTTTTGATCCAACTACGCTATAAAAAAAATTTATGCATCTTCCCTAATAGGGAAGATGCATATAGGAGGTATAAGACACGACAATTATTATATCAAGAGTTCAAATTAAGTTGATAGGACTTGTTGGCGAGGTAGATCCTACAATATAATTGTGAATTATTTGAAATTACGGTTCTTAAGGGACTCTAAATTAAAGGGTCTGTTGCTAATGTTGCCATTAATCAGAAACTCTTCGATTATCGAAAAATTTAGTATACGTACTCGTAAAATCGACCAAATAATTAAAATTTTAAGATGAAGTTAAGAGATATAAAAACTACATTAGATAGAAAATTGTTGAAATGAAAGGTCTGGAGCAAGAGGAAAAAAGAACTGCAAACCATAGAACAATAAATGTCAGTTTATGAAGACAAAATAAAAAAATATCTATTACATAAGGATTTTGTAGGAAAAGCTAAATTTTAGTATTATATTATAGCCATGACGATATTTTTCAAAAATTTAAATTTTGAATTTTCAGTAAAAATATAAAAAATTAATTCTATAAAGAAAGGTTGTATTTTGGTTGTGTTGAATTATATATGAGAATGTGTTTTTGTAAACCCGCTAAATTTTAGTTTTAATTTTAAAATGTAACAATAGATTGATGTCTAATCATTTGTCAAAGTTTTAAATTTAAAAGTTCAAAAAAGGTACGCATGAAGTGTGAAGAGTGGGAACAAGAACTTCGAGCCCGTCTCTCCGCCATGTAGGATGCGTTATAGTGTAAATTCTCTATAAAATATAAAGAAAATAAATAAACAAATTAAACTAGGGTGTAAATTTTTTTTTAAGTGTTAATAATAGTTTTTAATTAATAAACCATCATAAATTGTTCCATTACGCTTAGAACTGCCAAAGGAAAATATTCAAGAATTTGGAAGACCCAGCCAAGCGATATGGTCACATTTGGAACCCAACTGAATGAAAATTTTAAAATATCAACGATAGAAGAACAAACATCAACGGTTATTGGTAGAAAACAATTGAATAGATTTACATGATAAAAACCTAAAGGTACGAACTTTATAATTACGAATATTTGCATTTTTTGTAGTCGGCAGAAATATTTAAAATTAAAAAAAATTTAGTAGAGGTAAGTAAAATTTTGGATATGAAAGTAAAACATTATAAAATTTAAAATTTCAGTTTGTTTAAAATGATCTGTACAGCCTTTTCAGCAAACTAGAATAAAAAGCTTACATTTTTCCATTTCAAAATCAAAATTTTTATTAATACCATTATATAGCAGATCGAATTGCCGGTCCAACGTGGAGCAAATTCATATAAAATTTTAAATAATTTTTAATATCGTATCAATATATTAGACATAAGTAGTTTGAAGAACTTTCAATACAAATTTTATTAAAAAATAGATTTGAAGATAAAATTGAAAACTTTGACCCTGCTAGTGAACTGAAAGCCAAAATTATTTGAATCAAAGAAATGTAACTTGTAAAATGTGTTATTAAACAATGATTAGTAATGTTGAAAAAAATCTGTTTGTATATATTTTTTTATTTATTTTATTTAAATTAGTAAGCTACCTAATAATATAAAAAAATTGCTCATAACTAATTTGTAAAAACAATTTAGTAAAACACAGATCTCAAACTAACGTCCTAAGAAGAAGACATTACATTTCATATAAATATATAACGAAGTAAATAGTAAACACAAATCTTCAGTCCAATTTGATTAATTTCATTGATATCATGAGCAAAGCCCAAAATTATTATACCTTATAACCTCATTTATGAAAATTTGGTATACTTAATTAGAAAATTTAACAGAAACTTAACTGAAAGCTAAAATATTTGAATTTTAACTGTAACTTTTGGGCAGTCGATTCTTTTGTTTTCTTAAGATAAATTTTCACTCATTTCATTCATACTTAAATTATTTATTCGCTGATAATTTCTTTTTTTTACATATTAATTTTTATTGTTTTATACATTTTTCAAGCTTTCGAATCTCGTAGTACATTTTTCGATTTTCACATTTCTATGTACTACCTACATACGTATAATCTTAACTTACTTCAGTAATGTTTTTAAATTTATTAAGTAAAGATTAAATTAAAAATTATAATATATAGGTACAAGTAACGATTGCTGATAAGCATGAAAAAGCGCTGTTTTGTATTATTAAACACTGCTCTTGATTTATTTTATACTTATCATATTTGAACAAATTTCTCGTAAATACGTCACGAACCACCTCTTTTTATTAGTTTTACCTCTTCAACAAAATATTTTTAGTCCACCCCTGTCACAATGTTTTGATTTGATTAAAATTTCCTCGTATGTACTATATTAAACTCATAGTTAAAATTAAAATATTTTAGCATTTAAATAAGCTTTTGTTAAATTTTATAATATACTACTAAGCTATAAAAAGTTTTTGTATAAAATGATTATTAGTTTAATGTTTGATAATTCGACAACGACGGGACTCTAATTGACTATTTGCGTCACACATGTAATCTGTTTAATCAAAAATAACGTTTTGTATTTGTCTGAGCAATTAGTAAAAAAACAGGAATTACTGTCTAATCTGAGTGTACTACATATTTTATTATATATTATGTAGAACATTTCGTTTTTAATGTTTAAATTGCTTAGTAAATGAAAATATACACGTAAAAATATTATTAATGGACCTACTACTTGTACCTATTAAAAATTATTGAGAGTATACTAAATCGTCTGCACGCTAGCATTTCGTACCTTTTGCTGGGAAATCCTAAAAGTAATATTCATCTAGTAGAAGTCAAGAAAATACGATTGACATATTCTTAAAATTATTGATTAATCAGTATTGTACCAACCATGAGTAGTCCCTGCAAATATATCTTTAGTTCAAACAAGACACTAATACATAGGACGTCCTCTGAGAAAGCCATAATTGCTGATCAAATACTTCGCTTAGTGAAACAGCGTTGCTTATGTACAGAGAGTAACATAAAACTCAAATAGTTTTAGAAAAAAGGACTTTGTTATAATTTCAGATAATGAATCATTTGTTATGGTTTACTAATTTCAAAAAAATTTTACTTTATTTGCATAAAATAAAGCTGATTGCAAATTTTGAAAAACTCACACTGTATAGTGCACCTAAATTGGTTAGTAAAGTTTACGAACAAATAGGGAACTACATCCATGCTGAAACTATCCGACAAGTTCTTAAAACGAAAGGATGTAACGCCAGAATAGCACGGAAGAGCCCCTTTATTAATGAGATCAACAGAAAGAAGCATTTAACTTTCGCAAAAGAGTTCATAAATAAAGACGGTTTTTGGCAGAAAAGTGTTATGTCTGTCGATGAGAGAAAATATAACGTTTACAATTGAAGGGCCTAGTGGAAAAAGTAGTTAAGTCACTTTTTTTTCAATTTGTAGTTGAGTACATTTTCACATTGCGGCATTTATTCTCTACAAATTAGTATAAAAATCAACAAATTGAAAAAAAGTGACTTAACTACTTTTTCCACTAGGCCCTTCAATTCAGATGGTCGTATGGCGTAAGCCAAATAAAAGCCTAAAAATTAAAAACTTAAGTGGTACTGTTAAACAGGGTTTACCTAGTGTTATTGTGGGGGCTTTATTTCAGGCTATAGGGATAGCTGATAGAGTGTTTATTGACGACATTATGAAACTACAACTAGAAGAAATCCTTCGGCAGGAATGAAGGCTTGGCAGTCAAGATTATTTAAAAATATTATTAAAAATATGCCTAAATGTTTGGAGCATGTTGTAAAACAAGGAGGCTATACCATAAAATATAAAAAAAATTATTTTATATAAATATTTGATGATATAGAACTTTTTATAAAAGTGTCCGAATGTTTATGTAACGTAATAATAGCGGAGTAATTTATAAAATCTCATATCAGCTTTATTTTATGCTAATAAAATTTTTTTTTTGAAATTAGTAAATTATAACAAATGATTCGTTACCTGAAATTATTACGAAGCCCTTTTTTCTAAAAATAATTGAGATATAATCAATTGCATATTACATATCGCGTAATAAATATTATCTCTACTGAATTTACTGACAGACAAGTGAATTCCACTAAATTATTAAAATCCTGGAAAAAAATTAAGAAAATATTTGTCCATCAGATACAGTTGAAATAATTTGAATCTTATTCCATGTGTCTGCTCCTTGACAACCATTACATTAATTTATAAATTTATGCATACTGACCAAACATGCGAATTTTTGTTCGAATAACAAGCTCTGCTTTCTGCTTTCCTTTTAGGTATTAATCTCCCGTCTCACCTGTAGTTACACAAATGACTGGGTAGTATATTATTATATCCTAAATATTCATAAGAATTAATAACTCCTTATAACTAATTAAGGGGGCGGCTATTCTACGATATAATCACGATTATAGGTTATGTTACCTTAAAATTGAGACATTTCCTTAAATTAAAAAAAGGTATTGTCCAACACACTCTAATACATGAATTTCAACCTCCAAGTGTCAAATTTTTCTTCTACGATTTATGAACTGTTTCTTATTTGTTTAAAGCCACGATTTTCTCATGATAACCAAACAGATTTAACTTCAGAGGAATAATTTACATTTTCCAAATTTATTGCCGATTTAAGCAATACCTACTAAATGCAGGAAATATAGAACATGGAGCCTATTCCGTTTCGTAAAGAAGTTCTTCGATAGAAAATAATATGATGAATAGTATAAGGTCATCATCAAGGTATATTTCATTAATTGAACGCTTATTAAACATAGCCTTAATTTTAATTTATTTATTTCCTACTATTTTGTTGTTATCATGATGTTGTAGTACTGCATGAACATCTGCATTAAAATTACAATAAATTTTTATACAACCATCAACCCAAGATAACTGTTAAGCGAGTTAAAGCGGAATTTGTGGTAATTGGTTCAAGGTAGAAGAACTTGCACGACTTACATTGTATTCATTTTTGTTAGCGTATGCACACATTCTTTACAAGGCGAAATCTAATTTAATAAACAAGTTTTAAACTATTTAATATAGTAAACAAAAGACTATAAACGAAAGTTTTTGTTATCATTTTCTAATTAGTAGTCGGATTTCTGTATTAGATTATTGGATTTACCAAACTTGTTGATAGTATGGTTTTCCGTTTTTTGGGTGCACTCAAAATAAATAAAGAAAATAGAAGAAAAATATCAATATCTCGCTTTGCGGTTTGGCAAATTATATAATAAAAACCAAAGTGTAACAAATTGCAGTTACTTGCAGCGCTTCGTTTGCTTTGTAATCATTCCTGCATATTATTCGCCGAGCTACAATACGAAACGTTTTAAACTTGGTTAAAATTCGATTGGAATCGCAAATGAAACTACGCAAACACTAGAAATTTTACAAATACACTGGCATAACTACATTTAAAACAGATTTCTGAACTGGAAAATTTTTTCGTATGGAACTCGACTGCTCAAAATAATGTTTTTACTTTATGTATTTAAATTAAAGGGAAGAGATTTAAAAAAACACTGCGGTAGTTGAAATTACCCGAATCATAAATATTGAAAAAAGCTTTGACGAAGGATGAATTTTATAAGATTTATTTTATGTAAAATGCTGAGAGAATTTTTCCTTAAGCAATGGAGTTTTACTATTATGACGTACAAGTAAAAAATATCAATATTCGATCAATATTGTTTTGTATTAAACTGATTTTTATGTTTACAACTATTTGAATAGCAATATTTAAATAACTACCTACCTGTTGTATTAAAGCGCCTTAGGCGTATAACTGAATAATCTGAATTCTATTTCACCGGAACCGGTGTATTAAAATTACTGTAATTTCATATCATGTTTGTTTACATTAATTTTGACCTAAAGCGCTCCATATTTTTTATTAAAGTAATTTTTTTTATTATTGCTTTTCTACATTTGTTAACAAATTGAATTTTTGCACATTATTATCAATTTCATTTTTATAGGACTTTTCAAAAGCTTAATCGTTCGTAGTTTATGACTTGACGAAAATAGTTAAAAAAAAAACTTTAATTAGGTACACCGTAACAGATAAATATTTATAATTATTATATACAATGTATATAATAGTAATTTTTTTAAATTCCGTCAATTAGTAGGTACCTATATATCAACTCATTTCCCATTGTGTAAATTAACAGGAATTTATATAGGTACCGAAGTTATTTTCTTTATATAATTACTAAATTATACAAGTGCCTACTTCTTCACTCTGAGCTACTCTCACACAAATAGTTTAAAAAACAATACAATTGATATAACTTTAATAAATTAACTTTCACGCACAAAAATGAAACCGTTTTTATCGGAAAAAGTTCCGTACTGTAGGTAATTGTACAAACCTTAATTGTAATATAAATTTTAACAAAGCGATATTACTTCAAAGAAGTATCTTTTTGAAACAAATAAAAATGTCAAAAAGTATGATCAAAAGAAATATAAGATATAAAAGAATCGGATTTAATTTCTACGCTAGTCTTTTATAAACCAGAAAGCATTTTGAGGAAAGAGATGTTTTATTTTCTTCAGATTTAGATAAAAAAAATTATATATAGGTGTAGGTAGGTAAATAATAATTAATTTTATGATAATTTTAATAAGGGCTTTGATTGCGTTTATATTGACGTAGACGCATTACTTGACGAGAATCGCAGTTGAATTATTAATTGGATGAATTAATATTTTCATGATGAAAACCATGATTTAATAAGATTTACAGTTATCTAATTAAACATTTTTGTAATCAACTTCATAAATGATTAAAAATCTCTCGTACTTGCTTACCTACCTTCAATTTTTTTAAATATTATTAACTTATACATAGTATGTAATTTAACATAAATTTAAAATGTGTAGCAGTAATTTTAATTAACACATTAATGTGTTATGAAAGTATCACGGATTCTGAAAGGTAAGTATTAGATACGTAATTTTTTTTATTAATTTAAAATTATAACTTATCGGAAGTATATATTTGTTGTAGGTGTACTATTATTATTTATAGAAAAATTTATAATGTACCATTCTTGTACTAAAATATTAATATTTATAACGGTACATAAAAATAAATCATTGAAAACCAATGGAAGACTATACGCAAATTTGGCGATTTTAATAAAATTTCGTTATCTTGAATATAACAAATATATAAAATTATTATTAAAGTAAACCTGAAAAATTAACAAGTTCATTAAACAATAAAAATCACTTTTATTTTTATAAGTTGTTATTGATAAGTTATTGCTAACGTCTAAAGCCCGTCTTACATCAGGTTATTTCTGGCGCCATTTCTTGAGCCATTTCTGCGCAGAGACGAGTTCATAGTATTTGCGCGTGCGTATACCGTTGTGCGCAGAAATGGCTCAAGAAATGACGCCAGAAATGTCCTGATGTAAGACGAGCTTTAGGTTATTTGATAGAGGCAATTTTGGATGTGGTGACAGTTTTGTCATTCTGTTAATTGACATAAAATATTATGTCAAGTAGAAGGCCTACAATTTATTATGCCTTCAATTTCAATCGAAAATCGCACGAAAATAATTAAAAGCCACTATGAAAATGGTGGATTTGTGAAAACTATCAAAATTTCTCAATCTTTTCAAAAGATCAAAAAATCTTTTCAGATGAAGCTCATTTTCATTTGAAAGGTTACGTTAATAAGCAAAATTGCCACTTTTTGGTTTCAGGAAAACCAAATGTGATTGTTGAAAAGCCTTTACATCCCACTTGTGTTACTATTTGGTGCGCGTTTTGGTCTGTAGGAGTGATTGGACCGAATTTTTTTTGGAAACCACGCTGGAAACGCTGTTACTGTCAATGGATTGCGTTATTGGGACATATTGACAATTTTTTTTATGCCTATTATTGATTATATGGATGTGAGGATATAGTAATAATAATAACAACATGCATTTCCACCATGTTTGCACCCAATAACAGGAAAGAAAGTATCACTTATTAAGAACAATATCGTTTTCACGACAACATTTCTTTGGGTGGGTCTCGAAATCAAATTGACCGCTCAGAAAGTGTACTCTCTCACCGCTCGACTAAACTGGGCGGTTGATTGTGACAAAATTGTGCATTTATCACGAAACTTCTGAGGCATTCTATATATACCACAGAAGTTGTCGACGCGACAGTCGCACGAGTGGTGCGAGCGGTTGGATTCTTGAATTGCGCGGAGAAGGTTGATATTTGTGACAACCATTTTTCTGTCTTTAAAAACCTTCGTTTTTTGTGGCCTTAATTAATTGTTACTAGTAAGGTTCGTAGTCTGACTCATCTGAGAAGCTGTGCATAATTTTTTACAGATACGAAGCAGTAATCAGAACTCGTAACACGATTTTTTTCGCACCCATCTGGTGAAATTTGGATGTGGACTAGTCCATTTTTGTTTAGTTCAAAGTGCTCAAGTCGCAAACTGGGTGATAATTTGTGCTAATTATTGGTAAACAATTTTAAGAGCGTTTGTTGTTACTCTGCACCGTTTTGGAATTTGTGCGTTCCTAGGTTTTGAATCCTTTCAATTCAATTATTTACGACTCTGTATTGTACCAAGTTTAATATTGCGAAATATAATTTCATGCCGAAAAAATCTAATATTGATCTGAAGCACCTTAATCTCGTTATTGTTGCTAATAAAGAGAAAATTTGTAATTCAATGGCTAAAAAGTTTTGGGTCCCATCAAATGTCTGTTGGCCGGAAATACGATAGTAAAGCAATTGGGTAATAACACCGTTTTGCAAAATAAGTTTATAACGACGTGATTTTGAACAGGAACAACATTATTTAAATTTACAGGTTTTATTTAAATATTTACATTACATAAATTAATTCAGATATATCAGATGAGGATAGACAAAACAACGAAGGAGATGGTAAACATTTAGAATTTCGAATAACTTTGACAGCGGAAGAGTGGAAAAGTATGTCTCCGTCCAATTACTCTTACAAACGATCGGATGGGTACAGCACTACTAGAAATTACGAAACTTTGAAATATCACTACTGGACAGATTTAATTTATACTAACATCTTTAGGGAAACGAAAATTCCATGTTGAATAATATACAAACCATGTTTTTCGGATGACATAATATTATGTGCTACGACAAGTTAATTTTGAATTTTACGATCCATTAAGCCAATTTCATATAAGAATATAGTGGACGTTGTTCTTGCACTAACGAGATTAATATTTTTAACCATACCGTGTCGCATCGATAGTCGAAATTTGGTCATATTTTACATAGTATATTATGGCTCTATACATATCCAAGTATTTCAGTCGCTGTCCAATAATGTATAAAGGAACGATCATTTCCCTTATTATCACGAATGCACTCGTTATTAATGTGATATACCTTTCATCTTGGATAAAGTTACAATGGGGTTCTTATTAATGTGGCTCTTGGCTAAATGCTTGTATTTTATACATCTCAGTGCATTTGTAGTTGGTAATTTACTGGATTGCGAATAGCCGTAGGCCATAAGTTTTCGTACCTCGTCATTTACGATTAAAGAAGTGGCCATTTTCTCATTAGTTAATTTTATTTCTAAATCTTCCCGTTTGGCTTTATATATAATATCTCTTTTAACGTCTTGATTACAGTTATTAAAATGACAAGGGTATATGTGGTCAATCATCACGTCACATTCCGGTTTTGGAGTATTTGCCACGACACATTTTAAAATTCCATGGCAGGATTTGCATTGACCACTTATTTGAAGGTAACAAACTCTACTTTGGTAGATTTTACAACGTTTGTATATTATACAACATGGAATTTTCGTCTTCCTAAAGATTTTAGTATGAATTAAATCTGTCCAGAAGTGTGCTTTCAAAGTTTCGTAATTTCTAGTGGTGCTGTACCCATCCGATAGTTTGTAAAAGTGATTGGACGGAGAAATACTTTTCCACTCTTTCGCTGTCAAAGTTATTCGAAATTCTAAACTTTACCATCTCTTTCATTTTCTTCTCGATCCTCATCCGATATCGTCCCCCTTATGCCAAAACCACGAATATGCAAAAATTGCCATTTTGACCTAAGTGCACTTTCATTCTAAGAAAGAAAATTTGGCTTTTAAATTATCGTTAGATTTCGGCTACAATATATTCCAATAACAATAAAAAAATTGTCTGAATTACAATTAAAATTGATTAATTTCATTTACTTCATAATTTAGTTTAAATACACTTGCCTGAAAACTAGAAAATGCACATTCGTGGTTTTGGCGTAAGGGGGACGATATATGTGAATTAATTTCTCTAATATATTTAGATAAAACCTGTAAATTTAATTCTTCCATAATGTTGTGCATGTTCAAGATCACGTGGTTATGAACGTATTTTGGTAAAACGGTGGTATTACAAAACAAATATTTGATGGGCTCGAAAATTTAAAAAAAACATAATTTTTATCGGAAAATAATATGTAGGGGATAGTGGTGTCAAAAGTAACCATATCAACAAAAAGCCCTATTTGACTTTAATATTATTCCAAATAAAACAATATTTTTGTGTAAGGTAGAAATGGGTTTAGGCTACAATGTGTAACGATATAAACGCTTTACTGTTGATAGTTTTTATTGACATATTTATTTTTTAAGATAGTTCAAACTGTTACAAATGACACCACGGTGGTGTCAAATGTAACCAAACGCTTATTATAATTATAAATCAAAATTAAAACTCTTTAAAATAAAAACTTATATTCTAACCCAAAATTAACAGAAAAAATACTGTGATATTGATTAATTTATTACTTTGTTGCTTTTCTAATTGATATATTTTCGTTTTTGATCATATCTGCAGCATTTTTAAAAGTTTCTAGAGGAGTACTGCCTTTAAAGGTTTTTCTTGCCCTAGGTTTAACCACTATCAACTATAACAAATCAAAAAAGGATAATAAGAAAGAGAAGCTTGAGAATCGTCGTAATTCTAATAGCTATTTTACCGAAAGGCGTCAATTGTAACATATTACGAATGACACCTTCGATTGTGTTACAATTGAAACCTTCCAAGAAGTTTAGATTAAATTAGATTATGGTGAAAATTTTCAAACTATTATAAAAAGTGAACATACAATATTAAAATACATGACTAACCGATTACGTACGTACTCAGAAAACTACTGTTTTAACAGTAATTTTTACAATATTAATAAAATAACTTTTTAAGACGTTTTTACTTTTTGACGTCAAATACGTTTTATTCCATTTTTAAGTTAATTATAAAACTGACAGTGATAAATTTACAGTGATGTGGCTCATAATAATGAACTCTAGCAGTGGATGCTAATAGCATATTAAAATTAGTAATAATTTAGTTGCTCTATCCAATGTTACAATTGACACCTGCTACTTTTGACACCACTCTCCCCTACTTAATCTCTTAAAAAATTTATAACTTAAATTTTCAAAAAAGTGACATGGCAATATTAATTTATTAAAAGATGAAAAATTATTTAGTAGTAAATTTTAAATGTGAAAAACTATGTTCTGTCACGGGAGCATTGTTAGATTGTTAATATTATATATTTATGTGAAATCTCAAACGACGGGATTTGGTAACATCCTAAAAATTTACAATATTTACTTTACATACATAGCTCAAAATTGTTCCCAAGCGGCATATAATGTAATTTAGATTAGGGTAAATACTTTCTTCTTTATGTACACCTGAAAATGAACGCAGTATTGAAATTATTAGCGGAAATGGATTTTGCCTGTATTTGCAATTTATTATAACTTTGGTGGTGTGCGTTGATTTTTGATTAGATATCGTCGAGAACCAAGGAGGCCCGCTAAAATTTGCGAGCGAGCAGGCGATTTTTGACCGTGAATGTGCGTTGGTCAAGATTTTGAGTCGATCACTAATTGCCAAAGGGGTGATTTTTGAAAATTAGTGATTATCCAATAAGGGTAATTTTGTGATTGGAGTTGGTGTGTAAATGGATGGTTTGGTCGGAAAGAAGCTGAATCTGCGAAAATTTGGCGATGAAAAATAAGTAACAGAAAATAAATTTTCTACAAATTTTGAAAATTGGGACAAATGAAGGAGAAATTGGACAAAAGATATAAGGCTATTTGGAATTATCGAATTGGAAATCAAAAGTAAGACAGGCTTGAAGGGATGTTTATAGAATTGGAAAATTGACAAAATGGAAACCACATGGAATTTTGGAAGCTGAAACTGCACCAATCAAGCGGTGAGTTTAATTTTTACAAATTTTTTATAACCGCGCGATTATAAACTTTGTATGGATAAGAAATGATGCAGGTACGGGCGGTTACATTTTATGCATTGTACATAATTGAATGTAATTTGGGGTGTTCATAAAAATTGGGTTGATGAACAATTTTTTTATTACAGATAGGAATTACTGATGATCTAACAATTTTGTATAACCTTTGGTATAACCATGAGGTATAACTGAAAGAAAAAAATAAAAGAGTGTTTTAGTTACTAATTTTTTAAGGTAATAACAAATTGAGAGCGTATTAAAATTTCACGAAAATTTACGGGTCATATTGAGCTATAATAAATTGAAATTGATTGAAGACCAACGCTTCAAATAAAATAAAAATTTTAGTTATCGAGTTTCATTTTGGAACACGACAATATATTATAAAGTTACATTGTTAATTTTTCAGTTGATAATATTTCTGGTTGGGGTTGTGTAGAAGTCCATAACCACTAATCACTTTCTCAACAATATGATAAATATTTAGAAATTCCCAAACTACGGTAGAATTATTTTAGTTAATGCATGAATCATTTGGACTAATTTGGTGTCTTTGTACTTATTTTATCGTAAAGGAACTGAATTTCTCAAAAATTTATATCTATTGCTTAAACTGAAACAAACCATGAACCGAACGTAACGGATTACTACATGTACTACATACATTATATAACATAGGTACGAAACCAAAAACCGAACTGATCAAAAATTCACAGAGGTTTGCAAATCTCGTTGAAATATCTGTGAGATCTAGTTGATATAGGAAATCAAGTTGATTTCATTTATAAAACATAATTAATTACAAGTGTAAGTACGTTTTAAAACTTACACCCAACCAATAAATTTATACGTGTGATATGTAATTAACATAGGAACGTATACAGCCTTGCATTCTATAATATTTATAAACAAAACCACGCCTTGCATGAGCCTAAGAAAATTGTTCATTTAGTGTGAATGATTGTCTGTAATTAATATACCACCATAAATTATTTGTAAATTCCACTCTGTATTAACATTACAAAAATAAGTTAATTGTTTTTAAATTTTTAAGCAGTTTCTTTAGAGAAGCAGTAATTAACGTTGAATGGTATGGTAAATCCAATTATACAATAATTTAATTACAGTTAGTTAATGACGCAATATAATAAATTAGAAGTCATTGTTTTGATAAATTAAAAACAAAATTTGTGTTAAATCAATTTGTTAAAGAGAATTCGAATTGACATAATTCTATTTTGAATTTATTGTATCACGCGTTGATATTAAACAGTTCCAATTTAATAGTACGCATATATTTATATTAGGTACATAATTGTTTATATAAAGTAAAATTAATAATAATTTATTTTAGCAATTTTGTTCAAATGTAATCATTTGTATAGGATTATTTTACATTTAAATTTCATTTCTGACTCTATACACACACATAACAGATTATGTTCCTTTTATTTAATATAAAATTTTGGGTTATATGTATATAAATAAATGTTGAACACAATAATATGTATAACATATCATGTTTGAATAAAACATATATATTATTATATCCGATACCTTCATTTTACGTGCGAAAAGAAAACTACATGTACAATATAATATGTACCTATTATCATCTATTATAGAATACATAATATTATGTACATAATACTATAATAAATTATTGTTAATTATTAATCGATATAACAAACATTATTTTCTGAATCGCTTTTATAGATAACTACTTTAAACTTTAACGCAGAAATTTAAATGTGAAAAATAAAAGTGCTACTGAAAATCGTTCAACAGAAACCGTATAAATGTGGTAAAAATAATGTTAAACGTAAAATGTCAACTTAAATTTTGTTAAGAAGAAAAAGTATGAGTCGCAAACACCATTCAATTCCGGAAAAACTTTACATATTTGCACTTCACGTATTTCAAAAGCGATGCTTTCATTTTCAAGTGCTACTATTTTTTATGAATGGTTTTTTGAGACTCATGCCGGTCCCTTATTCTCCATTTTAGAAGGTTGCTCGATTTAATTTTTATTATTAAATTTTATTATTTGTAATTTAAACTTTTAAATTTGGGATAATAGCCAAAATTTTTCTAAAATGTTTTGATATCAATGAGAGTAAATAATTCCTAGGGTTGTGGGTGGTATTATACAAGAAAAACTCGTTTTCTGAAGATTTTCTATAAATATTTAAAATTATGTAAAATTACTACTCCCTATTAACAATTCGTTGCATTGCAGCTGTACGAGAGGAAATCAATAAGTTCTGTAAAAACGGTATAAATATAATCAATATTTTTTAAGGAAATAAATTTTACTTTTCGACATAATGTCCTTGAAGCTCAATGCACTTGGTACTACTTTGAATGAATTTTTCTAAACCGCTGAAAAAAAATTGCTTCGATTGCCTTGCAAAAAAGCTTTCCACAGCATAAATCAGCTCTTCGTCGGTATTAAATTTCATCCCTAGTAATTCTTTAAATTTGGGAATAGAGGGTAATCGCTAGGGGGCAGGTCTGGACTGTGAGGTGGGTGATTTATTTCTTCGAAGCCATACTTTTAATTTTAATAGCGGCTTGTGAAACTTTCAATTTGTGAAAAAAGTTTTGTTTCACTTTACCCTTTCTTTTTTCTTGGATATCTTCTTTTAATTTCTGTAACACTCATGCATAATAGATACCTGTTACTCTCTTTACGGCACAGATAATCAATTAACAGAATTCCCTCGGCATCCCAAAAAATTGTCGCCATAATCTTGTCAAGTAATGGTTGAGTTTTGAACTTCTTAGATGGAGGTAAAGAATCCTTGTATGCTTCCAACACATCATTTTGTATTTATTTAGCACTTTCACCTTTTTTGGTAAATATTTTATTACAGCGCGGTGTTCAAATCTGACTAACATTAAAAATTGAATAAAAATCCAGCAGTTGCTTTGATCTATTTGATTTTTGAAAAATGTCCTATATGATTTTGTTACAAACCACTTTGGGGATGTATTTATAACTGCTTTGTAGGAGTTTGTATTTATATAGGTATTAAGTTTTTGCAAACCCATCAATCATGTATAAGCTTGATGGATAAACCAATGGTAATAAAGTAAATATAAAGTATTTATAAAATCGAGCCCTTTTAAATTATTATCAATCCTATTATGAGCAAGGGAAAAGAAACGAAAAATAGAAACATTGTTAACCCATTTACTTACAAATTATGAAAGAATTGCTAAAAAAAGATAAAATAAAGAAGAATATTTGAAGATATTGGCTATTGTGTAAGGGTTAAAAACTTTTATAGGAGGTAAACAAATTCGGGAAAAAAATAAGAGACAATAATACTTTATGATTTAAGATCTTTATAACCAACAGAAATATTGAAAAATTAGTATCTAATTGCAGGAAAGTGAGTTGGAATTAATTCCAGATATAAAAAACTCCTTTTTCTTATTGAAGAATATGTCAAGTTTCCACATATTTATGATGGTAGAAAATTCCTTTTTAATTACATTATGGGTGGTTATATGAACTTCAATTCAATAGGAAGCCAAAGTTACCATTCAGAAATTTTGCTTCCATTTTGAAAAAATTAATTTTTTATTTTGGGCGTAGCCCCTAATTTTTGCACTAACTTTGTTAAGTAATAGAAACAAATTTATTCAAACGCAAGGAATAAGTATCTAAAAAACGTTATTTTTATAAACATTTACTTACTTGAATTATTTTAATTAATATATTGGTTACAGTACGTTGTCTAAATAAGCTAATAAGAATAAAAATATAGAAACAGCAAAATCTTTGTTTTTAAAATTATCACCTACAAGTCAAAAAGTAGTGAAGTCCTTGAAATTTTTTAGAGCTTCCATTTCATTTTTCAAAACAAATTTCCTAACTTTTCCATGTAAATTTTCCCTGACTTTTTACAAATTCTTTTCATTTTATTGATAAGTATATTTTAAGATTAACTTGAAATGTGTAGTATGAAAACACTTTTTAAAGACTAAAAAGCACAAGTAAAATATAATTCTCAAACATTTTCGTCGCATTAACATCTTCAGGCGATAAAGCTACATTTCAGTTTCTGTGCATTTTTTAGGTTAAACTAAAAATACAGATACGGTTAATACCAATTTGCAGTAACCAGGTTAATGAACTACATTAACCACTAATCTACCGATTATTCCTTTCTTTCTACTTCTTTAGGTTTCAAAGAATTTTACCTTGGTCCATATTTTAATTTCTTTATTCCATGACTTTTCCAAGTATTCCAGGATTTACATAAATGTGAGAAACCTGTTTTTGGTACTTAGCAACTTCTTGCACTAATATTAAGATATACTGAGATTCACAAGTAGACGATTTATGACAGTTAATTTTTGTTTTACTACACGGATTGCACTAACTCTGAATAATATAGAAAATTTAGGTCAACTCAGCCAAAAAACCAGCTAAACAGTGGACTTTAACCATTTTTTTTATTAAGTAATATATTAAGTAATTCAATAATATATTTTTGATGAAATTTAAATATGCAAAAAAGTATCATCATATCCTTTAACATAATAAATTGTGTTTAATTTATATATAGTAGGTAAATTGGTACTACCTTTTATCCTTAGAATGTCGTGGAATGTAATCCGAAGCTTCCGATACATAATAACTTCTTTTTCTGCGTTTTTTAATGCACAATACATTTGTAGACAACATCGTAGCAATGGAAGTTATTTTACTTGTAAGTATTAGTTTCATTAATGTAATTTACTTCTTAATAGTGAAAACTGAACTCAGCACCAACATCCTGCAATAGGGGAGAAAAATTATTTTAAAATAATGAAATGAACAAAAATATAATAACATGTTGCTAAAGTAATATATTATTGTGATAGTAATATTAAAGTAAACCATAAAAGTTAACCAGTTCATTAAGCATTACAAAGCCAAAATATATTTTATTCACAAGCTTTCAGCAATATTTATTGCTATCATCGGATGTTTTTTTTAACCAGTTAACTTTTAAAGTTTATTTTAATGTAATAAATAATAATAAAATATTTTACATTTACTATTATAATAAATAAATATCGTATGTATTTACAATTAATTGAAATTAATAAAAAGCACTTCTAGAAAACTTAATATTTTTATTTGCAGAGTTTCGGCTTCAAACCGCTGAATTCAGTCAGTGTGTTGTGTTACTGCCATTCCTTTATACTTTAAATTTACATTTAAAAAGATCCTTGTATAGCATTTATTTAATTGATGTTAGCTTCTAAACTTTTACTTCTTGATAATTATGTGCGGAACTTTAGTTTGTTACGACTTATGATAATTTTTATTTTCCTGTCTAGTGTTATAGTGGATAATGGAGGTTTGAAGCCGAAACGCGTAACAAATAAAAATATTGCTAACGAGAAAAATGCATTTCATCATTTCCATTTTCAATATAATTTACCTCGTAATTTTCTCTATTTTAATAAGAAGTTTTGTAATAAGTGACGATTAAAAATACAAAATAAAATCAAGTAATATTTGTCATAATGAAGATGATATTTTATTAGTTAAAGTTAAATTATTATAATATTACAATAACTTAAAATTATTTCCTTTATAGTTTCATTTAAATTAAGGTGTTGAAAGCATTATCTAAATACATTTTTCTTTATACCGGGTGTTCATTTTAAAACTTCCAGCAATTAATATCTCAAAAACCCAAAGTCAGATGAAAAAATGTTTCGGACAAAAGTTGTATGATAGCGAGGGGGAAAGAATATGGCATCATTGTTTTTTTAATTTATTGACCTTTTCAAGGTCATTTGAAGGTCAACTTTGTTTTTTTAAATGGCATCTTATATTTTTTTTAGCAGATTCATATTTTGCATGAATAAATAAACAACTTTTGTTCGAAAATTTTTTTTATCCGACATTAGGCTTTTCGAGTAAGATACGTTGAAACTAGGGACGCGCATGAATGGATTATCGAGATTCCTTAAAGGATATAATCAACATTGTTAATCAAAATTTAATATTTACAAATGGGGAACATTTTGAAAATTTGTTATGAAAACACTCCTTTACAAACATTTTTTCCACTGTTTAATACTAGTAAATAGCCTTCTAAAACTTGTAAATATTAAATTTTGATTAACAATGTTGATTATATTATTTTGTTTCAACGCATCTTACTCAAAAAGCCTAATGTCGGATAAAAAAAATTTTCCAACAAAAGTTGTTTATTTATTCATGAAAAATATGAATCTGCTAAAAAAATATAAGGTGCCATTTAAAAAAACAAAGTTGACCTTCAAATGACCTTGAAAAGGTCAATAAATTAAAAAAACAATTATCCCATATTCTCTCCCCCTCGCTATCATACAACTTTTGTTCGAAACATTTTTTCATCTGACTTTCGGTTTTTGAGATATTAATTGCTGGACGTTTTAAAATGAACACCCGGTATAGTGTGTACTGCTTTAACTTTCCTAGTAAACTTTTGCTTACTACGTCTAAAGAAAAATTCCATCTTTATACCAAAAACTAAAATTCGTTAGTTTTATATTAAATTTTTGATTAAATAAATACACAGCATGATATTTAAAATATGCAAAAGCTAAAGTAAAATTCAGCCACAATGAAGTTAAGTAAACAGAGTGAAAACTTAAAAAAACACTGAAAACTTGTTGAATACTAAGCGCCGTTTATTTAAAGTGTTTACACTTTTCCGTTTAGATTATAAAAATTCTACAGTTCATTTAAGCATTTCTTTAATTTTCTCGACGTGCACTTGCATACTATACAAGTAAATAGGTGGTACGGTACATACATAAGTACACTATAAACAGGTTTATGTATAAAATACAAACAAGATTAGAAGTCTTAGTTTTCTATTGTAAAAATTTTAAATTAGTTTAAATTATGTTTTCTTTAATATTCTTTATTTATGTCGATCTTAAATACAAGACATTTTTAATGATTAATTTTTGTATTATGAAATCAACCTAATTTTTAATGGCTGCTCTTTTAAGTGACACTCTTGAAGTTAATTACCTTGACATTTTTTAACCTCCAATTTGTAAATTATTTTATTAATATAATTGCGAATATACGCGATTATATTAATTAGTGCCTGTAAAATAATCTTGATGGTATTTAGATTTCCCGCAAGATCCGATAATTAAACAACCTTTGATGAAGTTTTATTATTCTATTATTGCTATTAATAATTTCTATTCCAAATTAACCGGCAAAATAAACTCGATTAGTACAAAACATTAATACTGAAATTTATTATTTGTAGGTATTTACCACTAATATTAGCAGTACTATTTTTCGTTATAAAATATAATTCTAGTTTATATGCTATGTAAATTGTAAAAAATTATTTCAATTTGGAATTTACTCATAAACCACATAAAACTAAATAATGTATTTTACTAGAGCAATTTTAAATAAATAACAGTACATATTAGTTACTTAATACAACTGTTTCCTTATTTGACGTGTACAAGAGAATTTTATTAAATTTCCGTTGTTTATGTGAACTTTGTATAAGCAAACACAATTAATAATACATTTTATTAAATTAAATAGAAATTTTTAATAAATATTGGTCGATTCGTTCGATTAACCTCGATATAATTTCCATAGGGTAGGAGTATTAATTGATAACATTAAATTTGCTTTAGTTAAATGGCGTATAAAGTAAATTTTAATAATGTAAATTTAATTTCTGAATGGGTTTAGAACAAAATTCGTTGCTTTATTGAAAATGTAGTAGTCACTTGCTTTTATTTAGAAATACTTAGTGAAATGTTACTCGAGTTGTGAAATTTTCAATAAGGAAAGTCGAAATTTTTTTCGTATATTCATAGCATAGTTATAACATAGTTAATCATGTTCTATAAATATCTTTAATTATTACATAGAAACTAATGCCTATTTTCAGCGTTATAACGTCGTAAATCTAAAAAGCATTAAAGATGAATCAAGCACAATAGCATTTTTATTAAAAAATTGCATGATATAATGCAAAATTTTGCACAATGAGATATTTATTTGTTTAATACAGCGATGTTAAATTTTGGGAAATTTTGAGATTACAGTTTCTGAAATAATGCACCGAGATTCGCTCAAAATAATAAAATAAATCCAATGGTGTTGGCTGATATACGTATCATGCAATAATATTACAATATATAATATTCCACCCATCTAACCAAAATCTTACGTTAAAACTTTAAGTAAAAAATAATGATATTGATTTTCAATAAATACTGGCATGAATTAACAATAGAATTGAATCAAACAATTGAACGTCCTGATGTGAGACGATAATGACTATTCTGTCATTGAAATTATTATGTCGCATTGGGACAATAATAAATTCTTTTTAAATATGCGAATCCAAAATATCTCCCTTTGTATTAGTTTGACACAAATCCTAGCACGTAAAGGATTTAAAGCTCTAAAAAAATTCCAAATGTATCAGTTGCCTCTAACAGCGACCTCTGCCCTTTACGTGAACTTTAAATTATCTAAGCATTTCATAATAATTATTATATAATATTATTCCTCTGATAAATGAATTTCCTTTTCAGCTTTGTATTTTATTAGCTTTCCTTTCAGTTACCTGATTTATAACATCGCCAAAAAATATTTAACCACTAAGCATGATGATAGATGCTTAAAAAAGTAGATATTAATTTAAAAATTCCAAACTTTAAAAATGATCTACCCTATTATTGTAGACATGCTAAACTCGGGCACCTTGTGAGAAGAGCAGCGAGGTCGCATATTCATTCATTGACTGACTCGTCGAGATCATAAATATTCAATGGTGAGCGCTGCGACCGAATTAATAAATTCCGTTTCCATTATTACTAATATTAGATGCTATAAAGTTTTTGTGTTCTAATAAATTGATTAAATGGCAAACCTAGTAAATTATAGAGTATCGTTACCATTATCCTTTATAAACGTAGGTATTTAATGAAAATTGTAATTCATCACAAGAGTGATTTTAATATTCAAACTGTAATAATTTAAAATTTCTCTTTAACGGTACAAGTCTGCAGTGCAATAAAAAGTGTGCAATCTAATTTATTAATTTCACCAATACTCGATATTCATAAAATTCAAACACCTAACTATTATAATCATCCTTGTTTATTCTCTGGAATCTCAATATTTCTGCACTATACACAGTGAGCTCGTAAAGTTTGGAACAAATTCGATAAAATATATTAAGGGGATTTTCTAAGAAAATTCTCGGACACGTTATTGTTTTAAGTGTTACTTTTTTCTTCCATTGAAATTTTTTTATTGTGCTTTCTTGTTGAGTTATGACGTCATTTTCTTTGCAACCCTTATTTTTCTTTCCGGATTTGAATAGAACACAATTTTCCGACTATGTACATCTAGAAACACTATAACATTGAAAAGAAAAGTTCTCGAGATACTAATAATCAGTCCTAATTTCAAAAATGCATGATAAAATTATTAGAGTTAACCAATTATTTAAAAGGGTGCTGTAAAAAATATCACGATTTTGACAGTAATTAGAATTTAATTAATTTTTATTTTTTAATTTGTTTTAAAATGGTTCGTCGCTTATCGGAAAGGCAAAGAATTGAAATTCTGATGATTATCGCTTATAGGGACAGAACTCGCACTCAATTAGAAGTTTACAATTTTTGCTAGTGGGTCATACGAGAGATCGTCCTAAATCGGGTTGTCCACCAGATCAAGAAGATGTTCGGCTAAATACTTTACTCAAACATTAAGAAATATCCCATTTATGAAGTGAAAAAACGTGATTGTTCAGAGCTCCGTTTTTTAAGGAATTTGAGAAATTTAGGAAGTGGCATCCGTATAAAGTGGTTCTGGTTCAATAACCAAACAAAGATGATCCTGACCGCAGGTTACAGTTTTATGAAACCATGGTGCAACGCCAGGATGCGGATGACGGATTCCGAAATAATATAATTTTTCTGATGAAGCTACCTTTTATCTCGACGTTACAGTTAACAAGCAAATCTGTAGATACTGGCTTTCTGTCAACCCACGCTGGAAAATGGAAACTCTTAGTCAGTTTACATTAACAGAATAAATCACATTAACAGAAAAAATATACGAGGGGTCGTTTTTATATTCCCGGACTAGGCATGAAAACAAAAGACTAGAACAACAAAATTTTATTTTTCAATATGGTTCCCCTGCTTTTGAATATAGGTATAACACCGTTTCAATAACATCTTTAATCCAGTATAAAAATATTCATTTGGTTTTTCCGCAAAATGGCCCTCAACAGCTGCTATAAGTTCGTCATTGTCCCTAAATTTTGTCCCCCTTAGTATTTTTTTGAGATTCGGGAACAAAAAATAGTCACTGGGTGCTAGATCTGGACTATAAGGCGCATGTTCAATTTCTTCGAAGCCACAATCAGCTACAGGAGCTTTTGAAAGTCTGGACTTGTGCACTTGTGCATTGTCGTGGAGCAACAAGACACCTTGCGTCTTTAATAGCACTTTAATAGCATCTCTAAGGCGATGCATCAGGTTTGCATAATACTCTCCCGTTACCGTACTACCCTTATTCATATAATCAATCAGCAAAATTCCCTGAGAGTCCCAAAAAATTGTTGCCATTATTTTTCCTGCAGAAGGGGTGACTTTAAACTTTATGGGATGGCTGGAACCCTTAACATGCCACTGCATCGACTCTTGTTTCGATTCAGGATCATAATGATGAACCCAGGTTTCATCTCCAGTGACAAATCGATTGATAATTAAATCTGGCTCATCTCCACAGCGCGCCAAGAATTGTTCACAGGTCTCGATTTTATTCATTTCGATACATATACAACGCGCGACGACACAAACTGACAGATAATAAAATTAATAATGATGCAATTGTTTTGTAAATTGCCACACAGGTTACCAAGGCATATGTGATTAAAAAACAGCATAATGAAAAATTGCATCAAAATTCAAAATAGCCCAGTCCAGGAATATAAAAACGACCCCTCGTATCTTGCCTTTTTAAGATACGAATTATTCTCTTCACTTGCGATGCTACACCCAAGTGATGGTGATCCATATCTGCTCAATAACACGATATGATACCAGCAAGATTTAGTCCCATCCCACTTTCCACATAAATCAATGGATTGGTAGCAAGGGAACGATCGAATGACTTACTCCGCTTGATTACTTTTTATTAGATTACTTAAGAAGAGCTGTTTTTTAAAAGCTGTTTTGCGGGGTTTAACATGAATTTTCCAAAAACATTTTTGTGTAACTCTACTATATAAACCTTGTTACGAAAAATTTTCACTTTTCGCAACAACGTTGAATTTATAAATTCAACTTTTAACATCTAGCGACATATTTCGTAGCACCCTGTATAGCGAGCGTGATTGACGGAGATTAAACTCGCGCATGCGATGATAAGAAGTCATTGGTGGGCGCTCGAACGCTCCGGTCATGTTTGAAAGTGCTGTGAAATGGTTATCAGTTTTTGGTTCAAAATTTTGAAAAGGGATGATTCGATTTTGTGAGGGTTCCCATCCATCAATACGAATGGTTTTTTGGATCTTGCGCTCCAAAACCCTTCATGGGGATGTGACATTCGTGATTTGAGGGATGGTTGATTTTTCCCGGATCGTACATTTTTTGTTGGACCCATGGTCAGTGCTTCCTGTGAAATATTACTTCATTTTCACAATGGTAAGTCACCTAATAATTTTGTTCATTGCTTCGCAGTTACTGGATAATTAATTTAGCCAAATTTTCTTCCGTACACCTGGAGAACGATGACGTTGGAGTTCACCCTTGACCAATTTATGTATTTTTTTATGTGTAACATTTTGGTTTCCTTTTTGTCATGCATTTTTTTATTCTTAGAGTGGTCGCCAAGATTGCGATAGCCTTGCAATTTTATATTCCTGCGGCGAGGTGATATTAGTTTATCTTATCCAGTTCGCATTCGCAAGTGTGAAGTGGGTCGAATGTTCAGGTTGATATGTAATAAACTTTTAATTATTAATTATTGATATTTGTGTTTTATTTAATTAACTTGTTCAGGGTATTTATTTCCACTTATAACATCGAATAGCTTATGGTAAAATGCATTGACGAAGGGATTCCAAAATGATCGTAGTACGTTCGAATTTCATATTTGAAATTCTATGTTGAACAATTTTTTGTGTGTTTATTTTTGTTTTTATGTTCTTTTTTTATGAAAGGCTACGATGTTCGACCCATATACAGGGTGCGGCATTTCACCGGGATTGCTGTCTTTTGTTTTATCATTGGGGATTCGATATGGTTCCACTTTATCGTGGGATTTTTATATAACCATTCGAATGTGCCCTTGGTTTATGTTTGGGAGTGATTTTCGGTGGCAATGTCGTTGCTACTGTGCTTGTTTTGGTCGGCTAACACCTCTTACATCCGACATCGCGTATATCTTTGCCTTCTGACAATGAACTTCTTATTGTTAATTTTAATTGTGTTGTGTTAGCAAAGCTGTTTCCTTGATCTCTCCGGGGTGTTTCTTTCACACGATCCACGACTCTCGCTTCCGCAATAAATGAGCTAGTTTAAAACCTAACACCAGGGCCCCACGCAAAATTAAAGTAGATGGTTTTATCCTTCTGCGTGGACTTAATCTTTTCCGAGCTGACTTCTCATTAGAGCAGTAAGGAAAGATTTTGTTACAACCTTCAGCTTTCCGAATCTCTATAGGGAATTTTTAAAATCGTGGCTGAGTTAAACGTCCTACTTCCATGGCAAACATATTTTGGTCAAATTAATTAACATCATATATCATACAGGTAGCATATCTGAAGATTGATTAAAGTCGACTTTCGTCGTGATTCCTAAAGGGGCTCATGCTAAAACATACAAAGACTTCCGTACCATAAGCTTCATGGGTCACATGTTAAAAGTGTTCTTGAAAATTATTCACGGAAGAGTAATCTGTCGATGTGAGGAAATGGTGGGCGATGCACAATTTGGCTTCAAAAGTGCTTTTGGAAAAATGCGAAATCTACTGTCTAATTGCGATTTGAATGATTCTATGACAGGTGACCACATGACAAGTGAACGCACGACAAGTGAACGCACGACATCCGAACACATGACAACTGAACACACGGACAACTGAACACACAGACAACTGAACACACGGACAACTGAACACACGGACAACTGAACACACAGACAACTGAACACACGGACAACTGAACACACGGACAACTGAACACAATCTTCATTTTTAAATTTAAATATTTGTTATTTATTTTTATAATCATGAATTTATAATTATTATTTTATAAATACTGGCCAAATCCTAATCCGAAACTACAAAACTGAACCCACGGACAACTGAACACAATCGTAATGGATCTAGCTTTTCGGGGTAATTATTATTATTTTTGAGTCCATTCTCACTTTTTCCGTTCAACTTGGAAAAAAGTTCGAGGGAGCGGTAGATCCACCTCTTTGCGGCAGATTTAACTTTACGCGGAGATTTCTTTTTTTCTAATTACTTTTCTAAAGAAATATCAAAAACTAACACTAACCTAACGACAGATCCACCTCTTCGCTGCAGATCCACCTCTTTGCGGCAGATTTAACTTTACGCGGAGATTTGTTTGTTTTTAATTGGTTTTCTAAAGAAATATCAAAAACTAACACTAACCTAACGGCAGATCCACCTCTTCGCGGCAGATCCACCTCTTTGCGGCAGATCCACCTTTTTGCGGCAGATTTAACTTTACGCGGAGATTTATTTGTTTTTAATTTGTTTTCTAAAGAAATATCAAAAACTAACACTAACCTAACGACAGATCCACCTCTTCGCTGCAGATCCACCTCTTTGCGGCAGATTTAACTTTACGCGGAGATTTGTTTGTTTTTAATTACTTTTCTAAAGAAATATCAAAAACTAACACTAACCTAACGACAGATCCACCTCTTCGCTGCAGATCCACCTCTTTGCGGCAGATTTAACTTTACGCGGAGATTTGTTTGTTTTTAATTAGTTTTCTAAAGAAATATCAAAAACTAACACTAACCTAACGGCAGATCCACCTCTTCGCGACAGATTCACCTCTTTGCGGCAGATCCACCTCTTTGCGGCAGATTTAACTTTACGCGGAGGTTTATTTGTTTTTAATTAGTTTTCTAAAGAAATATCAAAAACTAACACTAACCTAACGGCAGATCCACCTCTTCGCGGCAGATTCACCTCTTTGCGGCAGATCCACCTCTTTGCGGCAGATTTAACTTTACGCGGAGATTTCTTTTTTTTTAATTACTTTTCTAAAGAAATATCAAAAACTAACACTAACCTAACGACAGATCCACCTCTTCGCGGAAGATCCACCTCTTTGCGGCAGATTTAACTTTACGCGGAGGTTTATTTGTTTTTAATTTGTTTTCTAAAGAAATATCAAAAACTAACACTAACCTAACGGCAGATCCACCTCTTTGCGGCAGATTTAAATTTTCACGGAGAATTAAATTGTTTTTAATTAGTTTTCTAAAGAAATATCAAAAACTAACACTAACCTAACGGCAGATCCTCCTCTTCGCGGCAGATCCACCTCTTTTCACGTACCGCTTAAATTCGCCAAATAAAACGGAAAGTGTTCAATAAAATTTTTCGAAAAACCAACTCGTTTCGCTTAAAATTGCGCACAAATATTTATATGCAAATATGGTTCCGATTTCAAATCGAAATTTTTCAAAATTTGCGGTTTTGCAATTTTCCACCTTAATTGACGCCGCACGAAAAAAAGTATACATTTCGAAAAATTCTCGCTCGAGAAATGCCACCCAATACCGTTTTTAAAATTAAAAATTGTTTCATAGTCGTCGCGCCACAACGACTGTAAGGTCGAAATTTAGAAAATTTTTCACGGCGTCCTTATTTACGAAGGGATTTTTAATTTTCCACCGGCATCGGAAGTAGACCCCGGGCCTAAACAATTTTACTTCTATAGCTTTTTGTCGTATCTCGCACCGCAAAGCTTTAAAATGAAAAACAAAATTTTCAAATATTTTTTGAAGGGTACCCCTCTGAAACTAAATTGCAAATTTTTTTTCGAAAATCGAAATTTTAACGATGAAATCTCATTTGCCGAGTAATTTTAAGAATTTTTGTCGAATAAAATTTAGTAATATTATTCTTCCGCGGCCCAAAAAAAATGACCTAAAAGCTGAAATTTTTTTGAAAAAATCTGAAATCGCACATCTTTGTTGTGAAATCGATGGCGAAAATGAACGAAAGTAGAATTATCTCGTTGCAAAATTGTCGAGGAACAATGCAAAGTCGGTTTCGAATCTAATTAGCTAAAATGGACCATCTTTGTGGGGCGTTGAGTAGACATCAAAGTAAAAGTTTTTCTTCGAATATTTCGACGATTGCATTTTTTTTTCAAAATATGAATATTTAACTTCGGATTAGGATTTGGCCAGTATTTATAAAATAATAATTATAAAATCGTAAACCTCAAAGTTACTATGTCATGATTATAAAAAATAACAAATATTTAAATTTAAAAATTAAGATTGTGTTCAGTTGTCCGTGGTTCAGTTGTCCGTGTGTTCAGTTGTCCGTGTGTTCAGTTGTCCGTGTGTTCAGTTGTCCGTGTGTTCAGTTGTCCGTGGGTTCAGTTGTCATGTGTTCGGATGTCATGCGTTCACTTGTCGTGCGTTCACTTGTCATGTGGTCACCTGTCCGGTCACCGATTTGATTTATATAGGTAGATCTAAGAAGGCGAATTTTGATATGTTACATCTTTCCTGTCTTGTTATATGGACACAGAAGACTCGTGCAGGAGAATAGATGCATTTGAGATGTAGATGTATCAGAGAATGTTGCACATCTCATGGGTGGATCGTGGCACGAATGTTGAGGTGCTTCTAAAAATTGGGTACTTCATTGGAAATAATACATTCAGTAGAAATGCTTAATTTTGGAATTTCTTGGGAATGTGATGCGAGGTGAAAATACGAACTGCTTCAGCTGCTAATTCAGGGCAAGATTAGTGGAAGAAGGGAAACTGGTCGTCGCAAAATTTCACGGCTTAAGAATCTTAGGCACTGGTAGGTACGCTAAAAGCACAAGATCGTTGTTTCGCACTGCTGTATCAAAAATACATATGTTGATCGCCAACCTCCAGTAGGAGAAAGCACAAAAGCACGTGAAGGAGAAGAATTCGCTATATTTAAAGAGCAAAGTCTATTTCAATAGACCAACTACCATTGACAAACTAAAGGATATAATTCGCAATGATATTCTGGCAATTCAACCCGATACGATTGAAATTGTTTTACAGTAGTTTACAACTACAATTTAATTTCATTAAATTTATTGAAGTATTGATTAAATTCTTATTAGTAACTTTGGGACTGATCGGTTACCTTAAAAACATTTCTCTTCGAGGTCAGGGATATTTTACATTTTCATACTCAGAAAATTGTGCTCTATCCAAATTCGTAAAGAAAAATAGGGGTTGCTATTTAAAAAAATTTACGATGTCACAGCTCAAAAACAAAACACAATATAAATATGTCAATGACACAAAGAGGTGAAATTTAAAAAATAAAGTTGATGTAAAATCCCTCTAAAAATTTTTATATTTATCGAATTTGTTCCAAACTTTACGAGCTCACTGTTTGATGTGCAGCATAATTTTATAGATATCGAAAATATTGTATCTACAGTGTTGTTAATTTATAATGCCCAAAAACTATTATGAAAAACTTTTTCGCGAAGGTTTTTGTTATCGATTATTAATAGCCCACTAAAATCGTCACAATGGAACCGTACAATCGTACAGTTCCGAATCGAAATTATATTATCATGATTTATTGCAAAAACATATGCCTACATGCGTATAATGTTAATTTGATCTAGTAAAGAACTAAAACACGTAACAATCGACTATCTAGCTTTATTTATTATAAATTAATTACCTAATTTTGTAAGAAAACAAATCGCAATTAAAAGTAAAGCGTAAGTAAATATGTTTTAATTTGCCTTAATGAGTCTTTTGTTTTCTACTTTGAGAATTAAAGTACTTATACTCGATTTTAATCATCTATGCACATGAATAAAAAAGTTATTTAATCATTTAATACTTAATATGGGATCATAATCATAAACCTTGGCCAATAGCAGACGCTTGTATACATTCTTGAAGGTGAAATTAATTTTTTTATATAATTAATTGCAAGTCTTATAATAATATTAATTTGAGATTCCTGGCTGCTCCCAAATTATTTTTCCATAGGTAAGATTACACGTTAAGCTATCGATTTTACAATATCATTTAGTCGTCAGTATAAGTGAAAACTGCTAACTTGTAATTCGGTCTTTGCGGGTTTATCCCCAATTGTATGTCGGAATGTTGCCACACAAATGATAGATTCCAAATTTAATGCGCAGTGAAGAAGCTGTTCGGAGTTTATGCTGATTGCAGTACAAGCTGTATAGGTTATATACAATGGTAATCTTATTTCAATGCATCGTTGTATATGATATTCACATTTAGACGTAGTTAAGAACCGATCACCTATTGAAGTATCTTTTCAAAAATTTTTGTAATAGTTTTATCTATTAAATTAGTTTCTGAATTTTTTAATTTGGTTTCAACAGATAATATTTTCTTGACGTTTAACAAGAACTGTCTTATTATTTTATGCATTGAGTATCTTATTTTTATATTGATCTTAAGATATAATAATATTATAATTACATAATAAATTTTTGCAATCACAAACGCGTGAGCGGCAGACATATGTTTCAAGCTTTTTTGCTATCATGATAGCAAAAAAGTGATAGTGATGATAGCAAAAAAGCTTGAAACATATGTCTGCCGCTCACGCGTTTGTGATTGCAAAAATTTATTATATTATCAAAGCAGGATTATGAACTGCGCTAAATTCAATTTAAACATTATAATTACAGTTAATTTATTTAAAAAAAATTGTTCATAACGGAAATGATTATAAAAAAAATTGAAAAGTGTTTAGCCAATCTAGCTTGAAAAATACTATGTTATTTTAAGAATTAAATTAAGTTATCAAACATCGCTTTCTTAATTTTGTACCAGTGGGATATTAATAGTACATAACATTATACAAGTTTTAAAAGATTGTATCAAAATGAAAACAATACTTACAAAAGCGTAAATAAATTATTATTTATTATTAATACATCAAAAAGCAATTAACTTATTGTAATTTTAATTTATAGAAAAGCTACTAATTTTCTTTCAAATAATGTTAAATACCGCACAATATAACAAACCATTATGTTAGTTATCGTAACAAAAATTCTGAACCATCCTTGATTTTAATTTAATTTGCACTTCGAAAATATATAAAATTTGACTAATTATAAAATTGAAGGACGACTTATTATGTAAAAATATTATTATCATTTGAACTAATTATCTATCTAATAAGAATCGGTATATCATAGGATTTTTCGTTTTATTTTATGATAGCAAATTACAGTAAACAAAAAAAATTGCGTATAAATTACTCTATAATTTAAATGATAAATTTAATAGCATTAATCGCTGCATTTATAAGCGATTAAGTAATTCAGTTAGAAAAGCTAAATTTGTGACTTTCAAAATAACATAGAAAAATTTAACAATTTTGTAAAAGAAACTTAAACAATAACACATTGAAAATAACAATTGGTAAAATCTCTAAATATTGAAACATGAAAATCCTGAACTACTATTTAAAACGAAGATTTTCCGTTCTACGACTTTTGTCAATAGTAATAACAACAATTTTAATATGTATGTACTTAAATATTCTACTTTCACTCTAAACTTATGAAATATAAAGTTGACTGAAATTTATATTAATGATATATATGAATTAGAAACATTTCTATAGCAAAAAATATATGATGCTTTGAGATAATGAATTTTTTAGAATGCATTAAGAAGACTTCTGGAAATGTCATTGCCATATAAATGCTAAATTAAAATTAGAAAATAATAATAGTATAAATTATAAATTTAAGAAGAAGCTGCAAGTGTTTAAACACCATCTTTTAAAATTTTTTATGCTTTTCCTAGGATCATAATTCATGATTGGAATATTATATTGTATAATAGTGAGAGAAATTACGAGATCCTTTCATAAATAAATGGAAATTCAAAAATTAAACCTTTCTTAATTCTTTTTTTCCTGTGTATAGGGACTTCCAATGCTTCTAATAATGTCAATTTATATCCCTTTTTATGTGAATGTAATAATTTAGTGGAGGTTTCTTTTAATTGGTGTTTGCTAAATTTTAAATGGTGGTAAATTTTAGATTTAGGATCTTTTTTGTGTTCATAAATTCTGTTTGAAAGTTTTCTGCCAGTGCATTGATTTAATATAATTTAATATTATTTTACATTTTCAATAATAACAAAAGTAGAAAAACATTAAAAACCTTTTAATAAATCAATTTGGACAATTAAAACATTGTTTCTTAATAAGCTTTTAATTACTAATTCAATTAGTCGAAAAAGTGCCATTGGTACTTTCAAAAAACTAAAAATATATGAAATACTAAAATTCTCAAATGGAACATTTATGGTATACATTTTTTTGACCTGATTATGATAAATTATTGTCATTATTATAATAATAAATTATAATAATTATACTATTATAATTGAATTTATGTATTGTCAGTAAGACTATTTACGGGTTGGTTCGACATTTCAAGTTCTTTTTTAACCCATTATCAAAGCTCCTTCGAGAAAATTAATATCTGTGGGTAGGGAAATAGGTTATTGCACTATTTACCGGAGTCTAAAAATTGTGAGAAATACTATGAACCTGAAAAATCACACTAAACAGTAGGAACCTAAAAGCCGAAAAAAAAACTTTTTAAAATTCAACACTTTGTGTGCCATTCTAAATCTGACTTTTAAAGTGAAGTAATTATTCTTAGTGGATATATCAATACCAAGTTACTTTTTGGTCTGGATTATAATTAAGTTAGGTTATATTATATTTGAATGACTACAAGCATGACATATTATTATCGTACAAATACTTAACGATGTTATAACTAGGTTGACATGCATGGCAATTCCATTCAACTTTTATTGAAATAATAATATAATAAATAGCATAAAATTTCCAATAAAAAAAGTTCTGTAATAATGTACCAGCTTGGGGAGCCGATAAATTCATAATCACCTACATGCTATAAAATATAGATAAAGACGGAAGCTGAATTATTGGTATAAAAATATCTTTTTTAATTGTCAATTGTTGACACCACTTGTTTCTAACTCGTTAGTTCTCGTCAAACCATAAAAATCTTAATACAGACAATTATATATTTTTTGGGTTTATTGTAAGAAAGTGAGATAAAAATGTAAGAATTTTTTAATTGCTGTTATATCTTTAATAAAATAAAAATGTAATTGTGGATAAGTTAAAAAGTTAACTATAACACATAATATTTTTATTGGCGAATCGTATCGTACATTACTTATATTTATTATAAATATTTATGAAATATTTGATGTGTTACTAATATTATTTAAAGATTTGTCTAAAATCATAAAATATGACTTTCGAATTGTTATAACCTTGTTTTATTCAATGTGCAATAATTTTAAGTTTCAATAACTTTAGTTTATAACAATTATTTGTTCACGTACTTGTAAGTTAAATTTCACTCTACTAGGTCATTACAAACTAAACGGCACTAACTCGATTGATATATCGTATACCAACATCATGTAATAATATTTTATTTAAAACTACAAAAAAAACTTTTAGCACTAACAAATTTAATTGTAATCATAACAGTAAGCGAACGGTCGGACAGTTAACTCGAACATATCACGAAGGCAACTGAAAGCCTCAAGCAAGACCTGATACAATTCGTGCATATCACACAGAAACCGACCGACTCCTTACATTTTATTCATCTGGTTTAAAAACTCGCTTGGTAAATACTACATAATAATATTCGCACATTTACTAATTTTTATGCGCCATTTTTTCCTTTAAGTGAAATTATTTCTTTTTCAAAGTGCTTATAATTCGAATCACTTTTAGGCTATTAAAATGTAAATTTCAATAAATTTGCATTAAAAAGCTATCACTAATATAATAACATTAAATTAGTCTTTTAATTGTATTCAAAAACAATTTTGCGCATTCTAACTTTTAACAAGATTATAAATTCGATACCACTTCTTTCTAGTGAATGCATATTCGATTTTGTAATGTACTTGCCTATAAAATACTACATGGTAACTTTTTTTAAATTACTTTTCAAATTACTAAACTATTGCTGAATCTTTGCATTATTATTCACGAGTAATTATTATTATATTAAAAATTAAGAACAATCATTGAAGATGATATAATGCTGACATACTAATTATAGCGCCAATTCCAAGCAAAAGTAACCTAATTCAATAAAATAATGTTGTTAAAATTAACAGTCGTTATGCATAATTTAGATACCTACATTTTGTTATTGCAATAATGTAAACAAATTTATTATTTTACCTGCTCATTCGTACAGTAAAATTGTAGCACCTGTGGGCTTCGTAAATAAATAGTTCTTTGTATGCTATTGCAACACATGACGAATTCGAGGGATGCAATCGCGTGATTGCAGCAATGTTCCTTTTGCTGGTGGTATATACACTATTTATTCTACGTTTGTAAATAACGTAAACAATATGCATATAATATTAAAATTAAAATGTCGATATTTAAACCAAAGTTTTGATCCAGAGTCAATGTTGAAAGCATCCATCTTAGTAGAGTCCACGAGCCTATCGAAGTCGTCTAGAAATGATTTTCGTTTGCACTTTGAGATTAAAACCTAAAACCAATTTTAGATAATTACCCACCATTAGAACTATAAAAACCCCGAAGGCGTCAAAAAAGTCCTGTACGGGGCGGGTGTAGAGGGTGAAATGTGAAATTCACCCCAAAAATGATTTTTGGATATTTGGATCTAACAAAACAGCTGAATAGTTACGCATAAGTAAGATTTGCCTCAGAATACAGAAAATATTTAAAAAAAATTATTGAATATTTCATGAAACACGTAGTTAAATGGGTGATCTTAAGATTTAAAGCGCTCTAGTGAAAAGTGTCTAAATATTTCGCGCGTACTTGATACAATATCTGTCCTCACTACTCTAATGAGAAGATAGCTCGGAGCAGATAATGTCCACGCAGAAAATAAATTCTCTACTTTTTTATGCGTGGGGCCCTGATGGTCGATATAAGCTAGCTCGTTGTAGCGGCGGCAGGTCGCAGTTCGGGTCAAGAAACAACTCGGAGAAACTCAAGGAAGCAGCTTTGCTAATGCACTAAAATAAAATCAATAATCAGATGGAAATTATCGAAAGGCCATGTAGTAAGCAATGTCGTATGTAAATAGTACATCAGCCGACAAGACTCAGTACAGTGGCAAAGACATAAACACCAAGAATCACTAACCCAAAATCAAACAATCAAAACGTTCGAGTGGAAAAATAAAAATCACACAAAAGTGTGGCATCATGTCGAACTTCCAACAACAATAATCAAACAGTAGTGACCTCGATGAAATGCAACACACTGTACATTGGTCGCACATCGCCGCCTTTATAAAAAACATAAAATCATAATTAAAAACAAGAAAAAAGTAACGAACATAAAAATTCAAATATGAAATTTGAACCTACGTCGATCAAGTTGGAGTCTTTCTGCTAATACATTTTACCAGTTTCGTTCGACATAAATTAAAGGAAATAATACACAAGTAAAGATCAATTACCAAACGTAATAATATAAAATAAGTAGCATTACTACGTTTATCAAAAATAACACTTATACTTGGTATCTTTATCAACGAATGCGAACGTGCGATATTAGTAGATTGCAATTTATCACGAAGTGCAGAAAGTTGATGTCACTTATCTATTAATTGCAACCATTATTTAAAACAAAAATGCAGAACAAAAAGAGAACCAAATTGTAAAAAAGATTAATTAAATATAATTAAAAAAGAACAAGACATCGGCCAATGGTGATTTTGAATAAGGCAAATTCCGGATGGACGGAATAAAATAGAATTAGTCAATCGAAATAAACCACTATGAAACAATTAAGCAACATAATTGTTACTCACCAAACAAATTAGCATAAACTACAGGTCCGACCAAGTAGCCTTGATAAGGGAAAAATCCGCCATTTCTCATCAACGACGATGTGTCGGGCTCAACTAACCCACGCGAACGAAAAGTGTTCCGGTAGCCACAACGACGTTCCTTATCTGCTAAATCCGTATCCCAGAAGTCTACGATTGCCACACAATAGTAATTCCAATCAACATAAGTGTGTGAAAATTTCACACCCCTTATCTTTTTAAAAATGGACACACAAGCGTCTTGCCATTTCAAAAGTTCACCAAAGACTCCTTCCTTTGCGCAGTATGAGCCAATCCCCACCTTGGCGCGGATAATATGCGCCTTTTATAAACAAATGATACACAGGGTGGAGCGTAAGTTATGGATTACAAAAATCCGTAACATACTCTACATCTAACCTGCCGTAACGTTTTTATATGTGATCCAATCAAAAAATACCTTTGAATAACATTGTAGAGCAGAGTTTCCTGAGTATGTAGGGTATTTCATATTTTCATTTGGATGATTTGTAATTTTTTTACGAATTTTTGTTCGAGCGCGCGCACGGGGTCGACTACGGTCGACTATCGCTTGCGTTACACACAGCGGCAGCTATACTATGGTTGAATGTCGCTTATTTCTCTCTTGTACATAGATTAGATCTGTTCTTGCGGAAGTTTCTGATGGTTGGAAACTATTTTTTACATGCGGACAGTTTCTAACCATTCCGGACTGCTTGTATTGCAAGAACAGACTTATTAAAATCATGTAATTGTTGAAATCAGTAACGTTACTGTACATGAAAAACTAACAGGTTCCACAAATACAGTTTACTTAAATACATATTGCTGTGATATTTTGTTAAAATTGTGATTTTTGTGCTTTGCGAGGGTTTTTGCTTGACTCGGGATTACGAATTGTCATGTTTATGTTCAAATTTAGAACAAACCAAGATTTGTGCAATTTTATCAATTATAGCGTGTATGCAAACTTGAATTCATACAAGAGTCGAAAAATGAGGTGACTTTGACATTCCCTGGTCCATGCAGCAATAAATATCTCAAAAAAAATGTAATCAGAGATTTGAGAATACTCATAAAAATGGATTACACATTAATATTAATTAAGCAATTTAATAAAATTAACAATGCCTACAGCGTTATGAACAAAATTGTAATGTGAATAATAATGCGCAAGATCGAAGCTGAGGGACGATAAAAATAAAATTTTGAAAAGGATTCGGTCGTCGAGGGTCGAATGGAACGCAAGTTTGAGTGCGTTCGAGATAGTTTCGAGGTTAGGAAAATTTTGACGACCACTGATTATTGATAAAGTTTTGGGAATATAATTTCGTCATAGAATTAGTTTTTTTTGGATATTGGTAAACGATTGAATGATTATTAATTTACATGGAGTTTTTCGCTAAATTTGGTTAAAGAATTGATTTAGATGATAAATTTTGGTGATATCAACTTTGAAGCCGACTCAAATGGTTCAACTGCTATCGTTAATGATATTTAAAACGGAAAAGGACCAGATTATGAATAATTAGAATCCAAACGAAGCCATCAAACAACAGTAAGTTTGTAACTTTGGGTTTTAAACAATTAAAATCGAACGGTTGTGCGGAAATAATTGCGCGTATTAAATATTGGACTGTGCGTAAAGTTTTGATTAAGACAATAATTTCGGGTTTTATTTTAAATACTGTACAATTTAGGTATTGTTAATTTGTTTTGTCGAATTTATCCATTTTTATGATATAAGGAAACTGTTAATAAATTCCAAACTTGTTACATGGTACAAGGTTTGTTTTTTTTATTTAAAAAACAGAGAAGTTTTCGCAAAGTTGATAAAAAAAAGCACAAATAAATAATATTTTTGATTTCGGGTGTTCGATAGGGGATTTTGAATCTTTCTTGGAACCTGCCTTTAGCCCGGAGAAAAGGGAAAACTCTACGCTGTCAAGCCGAGGCAAGAAAAGTTGCGCGATATAAAAAGGTAACATTATATCATAGCAATATAATAGGTATAAACATCGTGAAAAACATGACCATTAATCGGATTCCAATTCCGCCGATATGTCCTCTGGCGTGCCAGAAACTTTACGTTGGAGATTGTTGTTGTTTAAATTTTGGCAAGTGGGTATTTGTCCCATACATTTGCAGGATCCAATACAAGATAACTTCTTTTTCGAGCAAGAACATTTAAATCTGGAACAGCCTGAGAAAGACAGTATAATATAGTGGGAGACAAAATCGAGTATTAAAAACAAACCTATTTTACAATTACATGTAGCCAGTATCGATGTATCATTAGGCATAGCGCGGGTTTCGTACTGAGAATTGGAACAAGGGCATTTTGAACACGTTTCCAGCCATTTTCCAGAGGATCTGGTAGATAAGGCGTTGGATGGAGGCTATTATCCCAAATGTATGTTTGGTAGTTCACGCGTAGACAGTGCTGATAAAGACTATCTTCAGTGGGAGGTAGTTTGTGTATTGGTTTTGAACAAGCCATGATGCTGCGCAAATGATTTATACAGCTGGTATCTGCAGTTGTATATAATTTTACAACAAATTGAAGTATATTGTTGAAAATATCTTCATTAAATTTCAAAGCCCCATCAGTACTTAGAAAATCATGGTACAATAAATATATTTTCCAACATGTTGTTTTTCCGAGGCCGACAAATTGACTTGTGCGATCGCACCCAGTAATGGCATGAAATGCAGGTAAGTTTGTCAGCAGATGTGGAGCGATTTGTATTTCATGTACTGCTATAAAACGTACGTTGTTTGTTGTCCCAACTTTTAGCCAGATTTCATCAGTAAGTCGATCCTTGAAGTGAGCAAGTAATACGAGAACGTCCGTATCTTTGCAGTCTATGACACACCTTGAATATCCTTCGAGTTTTGCTGCCAGGATGTGTAGCATAATTCTAGTGTCGGCTTCTTCGTGAGTAGAGGCAAGTAAATCGGTGTTAAGTAAATAATTCGCTTTATAGTCCTTAATATTTCTGAATCCCCCACTGGTAACAAATTTCAAACTGGAAGCTTTGGAAAACTCGTAGAACTGACGGGACAGAAAATCGGTTAATTGCTGCTTGTTAAACACGGAATGGATGAACAAGTGCCACTGCTGCGGCAAAATTGTAGAGCGATTATCTATGATACGATTTACGGTGTCCTTTCGCAAGGCTCTCTTTGTTCTAGTGCAATCTTTGATAGACATTTCATGATAGTGGTCCATGACTACGTCAACTCTTCCAGCATTAAATGGATTTTTAAAAACTATCGCGTTTAAAATATCTGCGTAGTCACCAAAAGTTTTTGCATTGGTCGGTTTACCAATTGCCTGTACAAGTGACATGCCATCAATTATATGTATAAGTTTTCTGTGACTTGGAGGTAATTCTTTGTAACTATTGGTGTAAGACTCAACAATATGCCCCAAGGCACTTTTATTAGTCGGTGTATTCAGGATTCCTATAGGAGCTAATGCCATAGGATAAGGCGTCAATTCGTACTCGAAAATTTCTCGATACTGGATGTCCCGACCCATCTCTTTGGCAACTACTACTTTTTGAAGGTAATCTTGTCCTTGTTAAATAGTCCAAAATAGGTTTGTTTTTAATACTCGATTTTGTCTCCCACTGTATTATACTGTCTTTCTCAGGCTGTTCTAGATTTAAATGTTCTTGCTCGAAAAAGAAGCTATCTTGTATTGGATCCTGCAAATGTATGGGACAAATACCCACTTGCCAAAATTTAAACAACAACAATCTCCAACGTAAAGTTTCTGGCACGCCAGAGGACATATCGGCGGAATTGGAATCCGATTAATGGTCATGTTTTTCACGATGTTTGTACCTATTATATGTATTTAAGTAAACTGTATTTGTGGAACCTGTTAGTTTTTCATGTACAGTAACGTTACTGATTTCAACAATTACATAATTTTAATAAGTCTGTTCTTGCAATACAAGCACGGGAATGGGACTTTTCGGCGCCGCCGATTCGGCGTAGCTAGTTCGGCGCCGCCGGTTCGACGTAGCCAGTTCGGCGTAATACCGTTTCGGCGCGAGGACGTTTCGGCGCGAGGACGTTTCGGCGTGAGGACGATTCGGCGTGAGGACGATTCGGCGTGAGGACGATTCGGCGCGAGGACGTTAATCTTTAAACGCTTTAAATGTTAATCTTGTCACTGGCTTGAAAATTAAGCCACCTACAAGCCTTGATTTTGCTTTTCATGCAAAGCTTTTCGCTTAAAACCTTATTCAACGCTTGTTGCAAGGTTTATAAGTAAAGCTTGGATTAGACTTGTCATATCAAGACACCGACAAACCTCTCTTTCGCTTTAAATGTTAATCTTGTCATTGGCTTGATAATTAAGTCACCAACAAGTCTTGATTTCGCTTAACATGCAAAGCAATGATATTGCTTTGATAGCAATGATAAACATAGAAATGATTCTACGAAAAATAATCAAAGGAGAAAATTTCATAGTATAAAATTTATTAATTTAATTGCTATACATCAACTACATAATATGTATATTAAAAACATTACATATTCAAGTTAATGATCGTATGTAGTTTTACAAACGTGAATTAAAGTTTAATTTGTGATTAAAAACTGCGAAATAATGCATTAATTTTCCATTACAAGAATTTAATTATATTTTAAAATGAATCGGAAAATCATTTCCCGCCGAATTGTCCTTGCGTCTAATTGGTCTTGCGCCGAATCGTCCTCACGCCGAACCGTCCTCACGCCGAATCGTCCTCACGCCGAAACGTCCTCGCGTCGAAACGGTATTACGCCGAACTGGCTACGCCGAATCAGGTGCACGCCGAAAGGGCTACGCCGAAAAGTCCTAGACCCGTCCGGAATGGTTAGAAACTGTCCGCATGTAAAAAATAGTTTCCAACCATCAGAAACTTCCGCAAGAACAGATCTAATCTATGCACAAGAGAGAAATAAGCGACATTCAACCATAGTATAGCTGCCGCTGTGTTTAACGCAAGCGATAGTCGACCGTAGTCGACCCCGTGCGCGCGCTCGAACAAAAATTCGTAAAAAAATTGCAAATCATCCAAATGAAAATATGAAATACCCTACATACTCAGGAAACTCTGGTCTACAATGTTATTCAAAGGTATTTTTTGATTGGATCACATATAAAAACGTTACGGCAGGTTAGATGTAGAGTACGCGCGAAATATTTAGACACTTTTAACTAGAGCGCTTTAAATCTTAAGATCACCCATTTAACTACGGGTTTTATGGAATTTTCAATAATTATTTTTCGATATTTCCAATGTTCTGAGGCAAATCTTACTTATGTATAACTATTCAGCTTGTTTTTTAGATCCACATATCCAAAAATCATTTTTGGGGTGATTTTCACATTTCACCCCCTACAGCCTCCCCGTACAGGACTTTTTTTGACGCCTTCGGGTTTTTCATACTTCTAATGGCGGGGAATCATCTAAAATTGGTTTTAGCTTTTAATCTCAAAGTGCAAACGAAAATAACAATTTCAGCCTCCGTGGACTCTACTATCTGGAGAAGAAAACTTAAGATATTTCAAAAATGTCTAAATTCTTACCTTTCAAAAATTGTAGCTTGTCGCATCTAATATAGCAACAAGAATTCAAATGTAGCTGTTTGGAAAAGGGTTATGCTATTTGCATCGAAAAGAGATTTAAAAACGACATACTTTCCATGGATAGAAAAATAGCTATTTATGCAAAAAGTTAGGAAATTTGTTACTTGTTTTACTATTATACATTATTTTCTATGCGGATTTCAAAACACTGCTAAAAATGGGTTCAAATAGTCCGGTTTATTGGAAATCTTTTATATTTAATTTGTATGAAAATAACGTAAAACATCAAAATTTCTTTCAAAAACAATGTCATAATGAATTAATCAGGTTACTAATCATTATCATTTATCACACATTAGTCTTGAGGTTAATTCTGACTTCTGATCAGTTTATTGAACATTGGTAAAAAAAGAAAATAAGGCAAATTATTGATTAGTGATTATTATTTGAACATAACCTAAAATAATTCCGCCAATTAATACTTTTTTCCCAATTTAGAGTGTCGTTTCTCTCCCCAAAATTTTTTTATCGCCAAATTTAATTTTTATGTTCGTTAATTTTTTTTTAAACTGCTCGTTAATTTTTATTTAAAATAAGATCCAAATTTTAACTTCTGATAAAAATTTATTTAATTCAATCAATTCATAAATTTACAACAATAATCATCAAAAAAATCTATCACAAAATAAATTGCACGCCCTGTACAATATCCTAATTATACTCAAAAAATGCATTTACAGTTGATCATAAAAATTAAAGTTAAAAAATTTTGTAAAACTTTCTCAGTTAATATAACTTTTTGTAAGTGTCCATTTTGTAAAGTTTCCAATATTTCCTTATCCTATCTTCGAATATTTAGAGAATCCAACTTGTTTATCCAGTGCTGTTTGCAACCCTTCTTAAATTTTGCTTTATTTCTTCAAATTTTGTGAATTTCCAACTTTTTAAGTTCACAAATTTTATTAATTTCGACAATTCCTCGCTATTAAATACCTATGCCAATTTAAACCAATTTATAAATAGAACTTCTTGTTTGCACTAATTCACCCCAATCAATAAAAATTACCATTTTGGTAATCACAAAATCAAACACTCGCTGTGCGATTCAACATTCGGTCCACCTACTTTAGTGGTCAATCGTGGACTGAACCTGCTGGATTCAAATTTTCGTTCCAGGGTCGTTCTGGAAGTAAAGACTCAGATGACCATAATTAAACAAAGCTTCAAACCGGCGAAACCAATCCGTTATTAATTTACGCACCAAATTTAAATTTCATTCAAATTTTTAAAATATTCGGTTGTACAAAATTCAAAATAATATATTATCTTAATCTAATTTTACTTTCACCATCAAAGGCGTAATTCATCCCTTATATAATAATCTTGTCTTATCCTTTTGTTATTAATTTCAAGAATTTGGATATTTTCAATTATAAATTGATTCAATCAGCATTCAAATTTATTTCAAAATACAACGAAATTGTGGGCATTATAATTTTAATTCAAATTTGACTTTCGGAGTTTGCCACAATTTCAATCCCTTTGGAATTTCATATCAATATATTGCTGTGATACTCAGCTAAAAAAAATTGTATTCAATTTCTATAATTCCACTGGAACAATTTTTCTTCTTATTACTAATAATTAATCAGCCACTTTTATCAAATACACTTTTGCTTAATCCTTTAGTTTATTGCAAATCAAAATTATTTTCAAAATTACAAACTATTTGCATAAAAATTATTAATCTCAGCGCTACTGACGTCTATTTTTTTTCTCGCCTTTTCGTAAGTCCCTTCTCCCCTCCAATTAACTACAAAAATTCAAAATCAACATTATACAACCTAAAATGGGATACTTAAGTTTTATTTTTTATGTTCTATTTTTCAAAATATTTTACTAAAGGAGTCAAAATTGGGGGACATTACTTTTTGATCATGTGTTTGTCAAAAATATATCAACACGTTGATTCAATTTGACAAGGAAGTCCCTAAAAATTATTTTTTGAGGAATGAAACACACTTTGGGAGTGAAACACACACACTTGGAGATAAAATGGAACAGTATTTAACATAAAAATCTATCAATTTTTAACAGTTTCCATTGCTTCTGACAGTGCTTCTTCCGACCAAGATTGAGGATTGGATTTTCTTAGATATATACGTGGAAGGCATCTAAAGATAAATAAAAATAAATGTTAAATTGTGTAAGATAACCTGACATTCAATCGATGTAACATGAGATCCTAACTCATTTTATTTTCACAAAAATTTCCAGTTTTACCCACACTGCGTTAATATTTTCAAACTCATCTCCTAAAATATAGGTGCCTTTCATAGAAATATTTATTACCCTACTCGTTACCTTCCTCTCTTTAGATAGTAGACAGTTCGTTAACAATGCAATATTCCAAGTTATATTGTGCCACTGATTCAAATTATTGCAGTAACAATTAACAGAATCAATTAAAGTACTGTCTGTATTTTAATAATATACCTATAGATCGGACTTGTAAAAATTTACCGGCAAATGTAATGTTCACATGCACAAATTAGATTCAACACAAGGGTTCTAGAAGAGGTAGAAATACGTAACTCACTTTAGGTAACCTTTCTCTTCCCGCTAAATCATGTAGTTATTTCAAACTGATGATTGTAAGAATTTTTTTCTTTTAGAAAGTGAAGAATTAATAAATTGAAATTTTCCCAATTTGAAGTTGAAAAGGCATAGTAAAATTATATATAAAATAAATCAATAATTGGTTTGTGGTTTATACGCTGAAATTTAATTTAAGACACATATCTATGTTTTGAAGTCACTTTTCAGGACCAAATAGATATTTTCAGTGCGATTTTTTGCCAGAAAGTAGTTTTTCCAAGGATGTCGGAAGTGGAATTCCAGTTCCAATGACTGGGTTCTCGACAAGTTCTTCTACTTAGCTCCATTTGCCGAATATATGTACAATAAAACATTCACTTAATTTCATGTGATTTTATTTTTGGTTTATCTATCTAAAAAGGATATTAAAGACTACGCACATCTCAGATAAAAGCATTTTGATTAACAGCGTTGTGATTAACAACTGTACACTGACTGTCTCTCCTCTAAAGAGTAATCTGCCTAGTAAAACCTTTCCAAAATTAAATGTAAGACTTATAGTTTGGAGCCCACATCAAACAATAGGTCGCCTATTTGAGAAAGAAGGCTTCCATCACACGTCACAGATATAGGAGAGAAGGTTTTCCCACACCTACTAAAAGTATAACATATTCAAAGAGAAATACCTGAATACTGATAAGAATCGATTGAAGGTCAGCCAATTTGAACATTTTTCCACTGCAATGTAGGTATAGTTGCAATGGATTTAGGTTAGGTTCATAATTATAACCCAAAAACCAAAGAAATGTCAAAAGAGTAGAAACACAGAATCGCAAAAGTGCTCGCCTCTGTTTTGTGATATAAGAATAATTTAATTTTCACTGTTTACTTTATTACAGCAAGAAAAACGATCACGGGACAATATTACTGTTCTTTTTGATACATTTTTATTTCTTTGGAAACATGTAGTGAAAATTGCAAGACACTGTACCTGCTCACAAATCAACAAAATCCATTATAACTTTTTTATCTTGATCCTCTTTTTTACCTGATTTGGCTTATTCGTATTATTACGATTTAACGAAAAAATTGAATTTTTTTGAAAGGGTTATTTCGAATTATTGTAGGAACTTTCCTATGAATATCCCACGAGTACATTTATTAAATAATAATAACTTATACCTTGTTTGCTGTAGCTTTATTTAAGATTAAACATTTTAAATAAAAAAATACTTAAGACAAGTTAGTTGTACTAGTGGCCATGGCTCCTTGGCTCATTATAACCAGCCGCTACTGAATACATTGCTATTATTTTCAACCTAAAAACAGGGGTGCAAGGGTTTCAGAGAAAATATCATACTTGAATTGTTCTTATAATTTTCATAGTTAATTTTAATTATTTTTAATAATTACTTATCCTATTTTGAATTCTCAGTTTTGTTCGAAATTAATTTTTATTCTTAGTTAAATATATTTTCAAATATTGCACCGTAATTATGCATATTTTTCTAATATAACTTTTGATAGCTTTGCCTTCAAGATATTATTATCTTCGCATTAAATTATTTTCTCGTACTGCTTCTAAATTTTGCCAAGATCACCTACTTTGACTTGTAATTCACCCTTCAGTAAATCACTTCCACAAACTAAATTATCCTTTATTTAAATTATTTTATGCATTTCTGAGACTTAAGTGCTATTATATTCCTTTTTTTTTCTAAGACCCAAGTGTAACTTCAAATCTCAAATTGCACTTTAAAATTTAAATTCATTTTAAATCCTAAGTGAAACTGCTACTTATTTTGAGAGGGTTACTATGAAGTTACACCATGAAATTATAAACTACAGTTTAAGTCCTAGAAATGTATAATTTTATTTTATTTTTCAAGTTTAATTTATTATTTAATATTCTCAATAGTCACAAAATCAAATATTCAAAAATTTTATTATTTCCTCAAAAATTCTACTGATTCCTTATTTTGTAGTTCTACGTCAAGTTAATATACGTATTGGTCCCAGTTTTACAGTTTTATACTATTCATTTTTATCATACTTTTTAACATAAATTATTAACCAATTAATACAATAACATCGCAATGTCTTTTGGACGTGATACCAAATATTGTAGTATTATACCAATTTCTTTATTCTGATTATTATAATAAAAGTATTTTAAAGAAATTGTAGTTTTTGGAATAACTTTCACTGCAAATGTTTAATAAAATTTAAAAAAGAATATGATTAATAATCATTAATTGAGGGCCCTAGAATAAAAGGGGTATAAGTGCATTTTACATTATTGTGAGATATTTGCATTCAAAGTTAAACCAAATGTCTTTTCTTTTGTGTTATTTTACTAGGTTAAGTGCGTCTACTGCTAATGCAGGGTAAAAATTTCCCAGGAAAAGCTTAGATATATATTGCTATGTACCACGGCCACGTCAATGAAAATGATCACGTTTTGATTCAAAGTTTTTTTTTTATCAACAAAGATAGCACATGATTTATCTGTTCGAAAGTAAAGGTTTCATCTGACACCAAGAATCTGCTTTAACGTCATAAATTTATGTAAAGAAAAAGGTCACGAAACGAGAAAACAAGGTAAATTCAAATGCAACGTTTTAATTCTGTTAACATAAAAGGTTTGTTAAAATTATAAATTAATTTAAGGAGTTATAAAAAAATGTAATTTGAAATCAAAAATAATTGTTCAAAACATTAGTTCTAAAAAAAGGTGTTATAACGTAGAACTTTTAAAAATCAAGATAATAAAATCTTTACGTGTAGAAGTGCATCGATATTCAATGAACCATAAATGCGAAAAACATTTTCTTCAAAAGTTTACTGGAAGATCACAGAAGAGGCTCGTGCTTCAAATAAAACTGAAACATAAAAATTTTATTAGAAATTTTACAAATTATTTTGGGCTAAGTACGAACCTGGAAAATTATAACGCAAGAATATTGATTTTTATATCGACTAATAAAACGAAATCAGATTTGCCTTGAAAAGATAGGTAACTATGGAAAAAACAATGGATTGTTGATTAATAATAAGTTGATTGCTGGAAATTGAATGGTGGTGCAATTTTATTAGTGTCTCCTAAAAGTAAATAAATATTGATAAAAATTATTTAAAACCGTATGAAAAGTAAAGATATCATTAAAGAAAAGTTACTTACGTGTTATAAAAGTCAATTTAGTTGATTTTATAAAGTGATTGTGTTTATTTTTGAAGATTTAACTACGCACAAAGCGTGGTTACACTACACAAGAAACCTATCTGAATTATTATCATTAGGCGAAGGTCATCCTCCAAGTAAAGCGATTCTATTGTATGCTGTTAACAACTGGGGACAAGAAATTCCCTACATTTATTAAGGTAAATGCACATTAACAATTATTTAATAAAAATTAGTGAAAATTTTTGAAAACTAAAACACGCGTGCGTTAGCCCGTTTATAGTGTTAGTATTAAGATTTTGTCAATAAATTTAAACATTTCCATTTCATTTTTCTATTTTTCATCTGCATTATTTATAATAAAATTATTATTCCTTTAACGACGAAGCATAATTTGTTTGTACAACCTGATTTTCCGACGACCAGCAATTTATATTTCAGTAACAACTTGGTCAAGGAAGGGACCCAAATTGAGATTAGGTAAGTCTGTGCTCTCCGAAAATAGTCAAAGCCGAGGTAAAATTCATTTATTGCAATTTGTCAGATTATTTTACAATCATTTTTATTGACGAGGTACTTGTACGTACACTCGTACAAGATATCAACGATACAGAGTGCAAGCCTAGCAAAGCTACGTCGGCACATAGCACTTTTTGGCTAGCCCAACGTGTGGCATTATTAAAGGGAGCCCGTTCAGAGCAATATATAAAGTTTATTATTTCCTTAATAAATGATAAATTTTAATAATATAAAAGTAGAAAAAAAAACTTTATCATAAATGTGCCAAAACTTAAAAAAGTACTTATACCCTTATTATTATATCCTAATTATCAATATATCACTTGCATCTGTTTTGCACCAACAAATATGGACATTAAGGTTTCATATTGTGTAATAATCTCAAATTTAAAAAAAGTGCACTTATACCCCTTATATTCTAAGGCCCTCAATTATTATTGATATCCTGTATATTAATCTGTAAGATCTGAAAAATTGTTTAAGTATTGCTGTGTTCCAAAATGCTCTATAGAGGCACACAATTCAAAAATGAATAATATATTCAAAAATAACACAAAATTCTAAGTAAGAATACACTTAAAAACTTCAGATTACGAGAAACTCAAAACCTTCTCAATTTACAATTTTATGACATTTGAATCTCTCGGGATAAGAAAGACATGTGAAAAATTGCTGAGAATAATTAAATTGATGACTGTCACATCAAAATGTAACTAAAAGATTTAATTAGCTAGAAATTAATTAATATTGTATTGTTATCTTGAATATTACAATAACCTAAAAATGTAAAACTTTGATACCAAATTACTTCTAAAATAACATGTTTTGTACAAATCTGTTCATATCAAAAATTATGTAATCTCTTCATCTGTGTAACTCAAGTAATTTAGAGACAAAAATCGTCGAAGTTGTGAATAAGGGTGAAAATCGCATAAATTTGAAAATAATATAAAATGGCGTGAGCTGAGTCAGAAACACTCCGAATTAAACCATAAAAACAGCATATACCAAAGGAATTGTATGGAAAACAAATATTATTTTAAGAAAATTAAAAATTCAAAATACAACAATTTGACTTACTTTTGAACAACAGGCATACCAATTCATCGATTTTCGATGCATAAATCAGTTGATCCCGAAAGTTGGAACCATGCAGACGTGTTTTCATTGTGTCCAGGATTTTATGCAAATTTTGGAAGGTTAGAAAATCAAGATGGCTAACAACAAGTAGCAAGTCTGCGACATTGCAATTTTTGCAATCAACTCGAAATTCACTGCAATCAAGAGTAATTATCGATTCATTCAACTTACCAGAAGTAACTTTTATGGTAACAACTAAATTCGTAAATAACTTTGATAAACACAAATTTTGGAACAAACTCAACAATAACACGAGGCCAGATTATGTCATCCAGCTTCGACGATCTACAAGTGTATCAACAGTGCAGGTGTTTTGGTTATCTATTGATAAGTTATTTAAAGGCGACAACACACACGCAT